>CM028131.1:1226877500-1228127500 GCA_016271365.2 Neoceratodus forsteri | reverse complement strand
GATTGTAATAACAGTAAGTCTGAAATCTAAATATATCTTGGCAAAAAAATTCTAATAATGGCAGTTTAGCTCCTCGGGCAGAAAGCTACTTGGCATTAGTTGCCTATCCCAAGGGTGTCAGCTGCCATCAAAGAGGCATTGTTACATATTTTGGTGGCAAAAGGCTGAGAGATATCCTAACTAATTGACCTAGTAAGAAGAAACACAAAGGTATTGGGGTTAGAGGCAGAGCTAGCTGTAAGTTCACTTCTACAAGAGATTGGAACCAATTGAACTTACCCAGTTCAGTCCCATAGACCAAAATCAAACTTTGAAGCTCCCTGTGCCCATGGGAAATTGCTGCAATTCTGTGATTGCTCATGGTGACCCCACTGGCGATCTTGTTAACTACTGGAAAATGGAAACTGTGGGTTCTAAACCGAGTTACTCAAGCAAAACAATGCCACATCATCTGTAGATATACTGTATATTTTTTTCTTTTATTTTTCAACACCCCAAAATTTCACCTCTCAGTAGGCTTTTTCAAGGGGATTTCACTCTGTTTCTCTTAACACTGCTGTGCCTTTTTTCGCTAAGTAAATATCAGGATGTATTCTTTAAATATTCCTTCCTACCTTGATAATTCAGAGTAAGATGCTGTGAGTCTCTGGAGAAGACTATAAGTAGCAGACATTGTCTGTCCAGTAACCTTCAGAACAGAACTGAGACGCAACATCGTTCAGGCATCAAGTAAAAAGCTACACCAATTTAGAGATGAGAAGTACAGCAGATTTTGTCTGTACAGTAACCTTTAAGCAAACACTGTGGCAAGTTTAGTTCAGAACCCATGCTTTCCATTTTCTAGTATCAAAATCAAACTCTGGACAGAAATTGTGGAATTTGGTTCACAGCCCTTGATCCATCAAACCAGATGAGGTGACAGCATGGTTCAGGAATTGATCAGAGGTTTACCTAGCAAAACTCTGCCCGAAACAGTGTTATTAAGTAGGGTTCATCCCATCTGATGAAGGTGCAGCCGTTTACCTGTTGTCATTTGGGAGACTGGATCACTAGGGCTAAGACAGGGCTGTTCTGGACCAAAATTAGCTAGTGTAGCAGGAAACAAAGATTAAAAATACACAATTTCTGACAAAAGCTTGATCCTTAACTATGAGAGAGGGTCACTGCTGTGTGCTGGGTGGAAGGAAGCAGGAATCTTAAGAGCTCTACGGGGCTTAAACTAAACTCCCTCCTAAAGTCAAGTATTATAAACCAAAATTGACACAACCTTCAATTTTAATAAAGAATTACTCTCAGACCAAACTTTCTAGATAAACTGTAATTCTGTAGTTCTAGGATCGTGGATATGTTGTTCATCCACACTTATTGCCATGTCCCTCTCCCCTTTAAGGATTGCCGTAAGTCTTCAAGCTGGCTCCTCCCACCCACCTAGGTGATATAACCCTCGGCTCTGCCCCATGATGCCAGATATTCCATTCCACTGGAAGATTCAGGTTGCCTCCTTCATGCTCCTGCATTTTGTGGGCCCTGGCTTCTAAACCTTCAGTTCTTCCAAAACTTCGTCTAGTTCGCATTAGCAACCATGACTCTCCTACTTCGATTATGGAAGACAAATCTTCCCCTTGCTGGATTTTGTGCAGCCAGAAAATATCGTGCACCAGTCCCCACGCTGTGTGCGTCTACAGCTTGGGTGTCGGCCATGACACCTCTAAGTGCAGCGTCTGTCTTGCATTTCACCCTAACATCCTCGACAGCCGTCTCGCACGCCTGAAGTTGGGGAGGCCATAAAAATGGAACGCTCCGGTGAAATCAAAGGAGGCTTGGTGGGTGGTTTCCATGGCTGCTGGATCCACCAAGCAATTGGAATGTATGCAAATCTTCAAGGAGAAAGCAGCTTGGGCCTCAGAATGCTCCTCTCGGAGCTTCTTTGTTCTGCTCAACCTGGGCTCCACCTTCTTGGGTTCTTTCCAAGAGTTGTGCTAGTCTCTCCTGACTAAGGGAGAGAGTTCTGCAGGCACGCACTCCTCTCAGTTCCATAGGCAGGAAAAGGACCCAGGATTGTCTTCATCTCAGCGAAGACGTTCTTGGGATTGGCAGAGATCCTTGTCTCAGGAACCGGCAGTCTTGACTTTGGTTGAGATCACCTCTTAGGCCACTGGCTTCTCGCCCTTGCCATCTGGCCAGTCGACCATATAGTCGATCAACGAGGTTGAAATTGTCATTGACCCGATCAACCCATTGTTGCTGACTCCAGTTGATGACTCTCATGATCGGACTCCAGTCCTTTCTTTCCCCAATGAGGAGACCCAGCCCACTTGAAATCCTGCAGAGGAAGTGGTCCCCAACCCTGGGAAGACATTGGTCCTGCTGGTATCTCCCGATCGACTGAGTCCACCTGCCCGATCTCGATCGAGGTCCAGGACCCTCTTGACCGACAGGCCGAGGAAGAGCCATAAGCACTTTAAGAAGAGGTGATGCCATTGGTCGCCCTCATCCTCCTCAGATGAGGAGAGCCTCTGTCGGAAACTCCATTTACGCTACGGGGACCTCATGTGGCAACAGTTAATTTTGTCTGGGAACAAGCCAACCCCGGCTTCAACCCCAGCCTTTACTTGGCTTTCACCTCCCAGGCCGAAGCCAACTCCTTCAGAGCCAATTTAGTCGATTCCCCCACCCACAGAGCCTGTGAAACCTCCGGTTCAGCCTTTACCAGTCTCTCCACCGATCATGGTGGAACCACTTCCCAAGCAGCCTATGGGATGCACTTCTTCCAAGAGAGATCGACCAGAAATCTGGCTTCCCTGGCGTCTCTCGGTCACTGTGACCCTGGACCGCCCTCAGCGGGTCTAAGGTGACCTCGGCGGTCGATCGTTGTATCCGGATTCCTCGGATTCAGATCAGACCGACCTACATTCTCATCCTGGGGAGGACGAATCAGCTTGTGGGATAGAGACGGAGGGTGGTCCTTCATCTTTTCAGGGCATTCTTTGCCTCATCTCTGAGTCTACAGGGATGGCCCTGGAACCTATCCAGAAAAAAGCAGAGTACCCTCTCACGGATATTCTCCAAAGAGGGGATACCCTGATGGAGGCCTTTCCTGTGGCTGAGGCCATAGCTGGCCCAGCTCTAGAACTTTGGCAGTGCTCTGCCTCCTGTCCAGCTCCATCTGCCCGTATGGCCTGGAAGTATGCGGTACCCATGGGGTGCCTTGCGGGGTTCACAGAGCACCCTTTGGCTGAGAGCCTGGTGACTGCCTTTGTGTTCAGGTGTACTGGCAGTTCTGCCGACACTGACCGACCGACCTGAAAAGAATCCAAAAATTTGGATCATTTGGCTGGAAAGGTCTATGCGGCCTCATCTTTAGGCCTTCATCAGGCAAGTTCGGCTGTCATCATGGCACACTTCTTCCGTGCCCTCTTGGAGTCTTTGGATGAAGTCCTCCCACACCTCTCTGTGGACATGCAGACCACAATCAAGTAGGTCTGAGATCAGGGCCGGGCTGTTGCCAAACAACAGCTTCAGACAGCCCGGGACATTGGGGATTCTTGTGCCCGCTCGATGGCAGCTGCAGTTGCCTCTCATCGCAGGGCTTGGCTGAGACTCTCCTCTTCCCCGACAGATACTCAGCACAAACTAGCTGATGTCCCTTTCCTGGGCACTGACCTTTTCGGCCCAGGTGTGGTTGGTCACCTTCAGCATATTGAGCAGTCCAGTGCCACCTTGGATGCTACTTCTGCTAAAGGTCCTTCGAGCAAGAAACAGCAGAAGAAGAAGAAGCCTTTTTGGCACTCTTCCCCTGCAGCCCAGCAACCCTCCTTTCA
Source organism: Neoceratodus forsteri (assembly GCA_016271365.2). NCBI lineage: Eukaryota > Metazoa > Chordata > Ceratodontiformes > Ceratodontidae > Neoceratodus > Neoceratodus forsteri. The sequence continues at coordinate 1,228,123,679 of CM028131.1, read as the reverse complement.
AGGAGGGCAGCAGTGACAGCAGCAGCAGGCTCAGGCTTGGCACCCCCAGCCCAAGCCTGGGCCCTCCCAGGCCCATAAGTGAGGCCAAGGTTCAGGTTCTGGATCCTCCTCCAAGCCTGCTCAGTGATGGGATGGGGGCAGCCACCCTCTCTCCCATCACGCCAGCTCTGGGTCCTCCCATTGGGGGCCGGCTCCGCCACTTTCTTTCCACCTGGTCCGTTTTCACCATGGATAGGTGGGTTTTGGAAGTGGTCGGTCAGGGACTGCCTCTGGAATTCAAGCAGTACCCTCCAAGCCGAGCCCGTGCCCCTCGGGAGGAAAGAGTATCTGTCCAGACTCAGTCAGCTCTCTGAGATGACATTGCTTAGCTCCTCCTCAAGGAGGCAGTAGCTCTAGTGATGGATTCTCCAGCAGACCCAGGCTTTGTCTCCAGGTACTTCCTGCTGCCCAAGCGGATGGGGGGCTGGCGGTCCCATTCTAGATCTGCATGACCTGAATCAGTACCTTAGGTCACGCACCTTTCTGGTGGTCACTCTGTCCCAGATCATATCATCCTTGGAGCGAAACATGTTGTTTTGTTCACTGGATCTGCAGGATACATTCTTTCACGTCCCAATCCATCCATCTCATTGGTGGTTTCTCCGCTTCAGAGCCGAAGGGATCCAATACGAGTTCCGAGCCATGCCCTTTGGCCTGTCATCGGCCCCTTGGCTCTTCACAAAATGCATCGCAGTGGTGGCAGCCCATCTCCGGCGTCAGGGGCGGTCAGAAATTACCCTTACCTTGACAATTGGCTCTTAGCAGGTTCCACCCAGCAGGAGATGGAGAGGTCCAGGAACCTGGCCCTCTAGACCTGCTCCCAACTCAGCCTCCTGATCAATGAGGTCAAGTTGGAACTCATGCCTTCCCAGGTGATGTGCTTCTTCAGGGCAGAGCTCAATTCTCATCAAGCCAGAGCTCGGCTCCCGGTGGACAGGGTGAAGGTTCTTTCCTCCTTTGCCCAATCATTTCTGGTTGGGCAATTGCTCCCTGCCCGGGACTTTCTGCGCCTCTGGGTTACATGGTGGCGTGCAACTCCATGGTCTGTTGGGCCCAGTGGCACATGCGCCTCCTCTAATGGGAGCTCGCTGCCCAGTGGACTCAGCCCCACAGTCATTTTGATCAGCTAATCACTGTAACCCAGAAGATGTGGGACACTCTTCAATGGTGGACCATCCCAGACCGGTTGCAGGAAGGGATCCTGTTTGTCCCGAGCTGACGATCGTCCTCACGACCAATGCCTCTCTCATGGGCTGGGGAGCCCACATGGGGGACAAAAGGGCCCATGGGTTCTGGACCCCAAGGAGTCCCAATACCACATCAACCTGTTGGAGCTCAGAGCAATCAGACTGGCACTGTCAGCTTTTGCTCCTTAGCTCCGGGGTCAAGTGGTTCAAGTCCAGACGGACAATACCGCGACCATCTACTACCTCAACAAACAGGGCAGCATGCATTCCCTTCTGCTTTGCAGGGAGGCGCTCTGCATCTGGATCCTTGTCAGCCATCTGGAAGCAGATCTCCTAGCCATTCATGTGGCAGGAGCCTCAAACCATCTGGCGGATGCTCTCAGCCGCTTAGACAAGACATCCCATGAGTGGTCTCTCCATCAAGAGGTAGCTTACAACCTGTTCTCCCACTGGGCAAACTGATGATGGACCTGTTTGCCTCCAGGGACAACACCAAGCTGAGGCTGTTTCATGCCTGCCCCCACAGGGCTTACTGCAGGGGGATGCCTTCTTGAAGCCATGGACCCCAGGCCTCTTCTATGCCTTCCCTCCATTTCCCTTGATCCACAAGGTGCTCCTCAATGTGAGGAGGGACAAGGCGAAGGTGATTCTGGTAGCACCAGACTGGCCACACCAGTTCTGGTATCCAGATCTCCTCAGCCTCAGCTGCAGGTATACCATCCAGACCTTCAATCCCTCACCTCACAGCCTGGTACCTGAGCGGCTAGAGTTCCAGGCTTTGGGTCTTTCCAAGGATGTCCTCACTGTGGTGGAGTCATCAAGAAAGGAATCAACCAGGAAATGTTATGCCTTCAGATGGAAAAGATTTTCCATTTGTTGTCAGGGCAAGGGCCTGGACCCTCTGTCCTGTGCGGTGGCTAACATTCTCAACTACCTTTGGTCTTTTTCCAAAGGGGGTCTTCAGTCATTGACCCTTAGGGTGCACCTGGCAGCCATCTCTGCCTGCCGGGCATGGGCTGGTCATCCGATGTTGGTGCAGGAGACAGTGGTCAGATGCTTTTTCAAAGGCCTGGATCACATATCCCCTCTGATGCGTGAACTTCCACCTCCATGGGATCTACTGCTGGTACTGGCAAAGCTCATGGGTAAGCCATTTGAACCAATGCACAAGTGTGCGTTGTCACTTTTGTCATGGAAGATGGCCTTCCTGGTGGCTATCATGTCTGCCAGAAGGACAGGGAAGCTCCAGGTGCTTTTGGTGGACTCCCCTTATCTGGTCTTCCACAGGGACAAGGTTGTCCTACTCCCGCACCTGAAATTTCTTCCAAAGGTTGTGTCAGAGTTTCACCTTAACCAAGTGTTAACTCTGCCAGTATACTACCCTAATTATACCTCTGAGGCCGAGTACAAGCTCCATACTTTGGACCTGAGATGAGCCCTCTCCTATTACAAGGAGAGGATGGCGGAAATTCAAGGAGAGGTTCGCCAGCTGCTTGTCACCTACGCTGAAGCCACTTCTGGCAGACCTGCAGCAAAACGGACTATTGCAAGGTGGATTACATCTTGCATAAGTCTGTTCTATGAGTTGGTGGGGATGGAGGCTCCCAGAGGGATAAGAGCTTATTCTACCTGCCATACTGCTGCATTGGTGGCTACTTCCAGGTTCATCCCTATCCAGGAAATCTGTCGGGCTGCTACCTGGAAGTCAGCAAACACCTTCATTAACCATTACTACATCGACCTTGAGTCACGCCGGGATGCTGGTTTTGTGGCTTCAGTTCTCCAATCTCTATTTCCCAAGTGAGTATCAGTGGGGGGGGTGCACCTTGCCTCCCTCCTCCCGGAGAACTGCTATGGGTCTGCCAATAAGTGTGGATGAATAACATATCCACGATCCTAGAAAAACAGGTTCCTCACCTGTAACAGTAGTTCTAGGAGTGGTATATGTTGTTCATCCACTCGGACCCACCCAGCCTCCTCGGCTGCAGACGCACAACACCTGGCTTCCAGCAGGCTAAGATCTGGCATCATGGGGCAGAGTCGAGGGTTATACCACCTGGGTGGGTGGGAGAGGCAGCTTGAAGACTTCCGGCGATCCTTAAAGGGGAAACGGACATGCCAATAAGTGTGGATGAACAACATATGCCACTCGTAGATCTACTGTTACAGGTAAATAACCTGTTTTTATGACACCTAGTGAAAAGATTAACAGAGATTTGATTACGACACCTTTAAATATTGCTGATCCTTTTAATACTTTTTGTGGTTGCTTGCACGCATCTGCAAGAAACACATTGCGTCAGCTTCCTTCACAAGCGGGTTGTGGAGGCATGGCAGTGTTGTGTCCAGTGGCAGCAGTCCATTCTAGGGCTGGTCTCTGCTGTGGCAAATAGAGGAGCATGCTGTCGATGATGGTAGTTAGTGATCATTCCACTATGCTCAAAGAAACAGGCGACTGCAATCAGGGAAACGCCCCGTCACTACGCAATCAGCTGTTTTTGCTGTGGAGTGGTCCCTGACTGCATCAGCCAATTACAGCTATATTGTGTGGTGTCCCCTTTCAATAAACATGGTGACAGCTTCTCCGTTGGCCTGTCATAGTCCCCACAAAGCCAATGGAAAGCCTCCACCCGTCTCTCCCAGTTCTTAAAGCTGACAGGGGGTGCCCAATCCCCGTCAGCATGCCCCCTTCCCTTGCAGACAGGGTAGCCCTGCCCCCATCGGCATGATGCACCCCATTTGTTGTGTGCGGGGTGCCCAATCCCTTGGCTAATGCATACTCCCCCCAAGCACACTGTATGGCTGATAGGGTCTTCAATCCCCGCCGGCACCAGCCCCCCAAAAGAAACACCCAAGTGTGCCAACACGCTGGGAGCCCACTCCAGCATGCAAAAAAGCGTCCCACATTGTTGTCTTACATTTTAAACCTGTAAAAACAGAAAATGGTCCCTTGCGGTTTCTCATGCCCCCTCCCGCAACCCACGCCCACCATCTGCGCACCCCACCTCCCCACACCCCTCTCGCCCCATACTTACCTCTGGAGGACAGCGTGATGATCTTCGGTGGACTGGGAACACATCTGCACTCTTCAAAGTCAACCGCAAACTGAAAAAATCCCAGTAAGCTGTATAATGGCATAAATAGAGTTTTTTTCAACTTAGGTGGATATCTCAGCCATTTTTGGGAATTTATTCACCAAATTTTCAACATGGGGTTCTTGGGACTCTACCTCATGAACTCAGTCACTGTCATTTTGTTATTCGGTACCTCCTGAAAGGTGATTTTGTGGTCACTGCACAGAACCACCTTTCAGGACCGATTAATGAAATGACAGCCTCACAGTTCATGAAGTAGGCCCCCAAAAACCCTATGTTGAAAATTTGGTGAAAACATTCCCAAATGTGACTGTTTTACGAGCATGTGTTGGGGAATTCCTACACACACTCATAACTTCGAGAACTTTTAATATTTTCACTCCAGATTTTCAACATTACCATTTTACCACACCTCCTGATGAACAATATAACTGTTATTTTTCATATCTTGCCCAAAATATGTTTTCGCACATGTAGCGCGCAGTGGCGTGATTGGTATACGAAATCAATGTTTGGGACAGATTAAGAAAATCACAGTGACACTGTTCATGAGCAGAGGTCTTAAAATGCCTATGTTGAAAATTTGGTGACAAAAGTCCATAAAATGACTATGTTACGAGCATACATTGCACAGTTTCCATGCACCCTTGTAACTTCACAAATTTGTAATATTTTCACTCCAGATTTCTGACATTGGCATTATTCCACACCTCCTTAAGAATAGTACAGCTGTCATTTTTCACATCCTGGCCAAAATGTGTTTTCGCATTTCTGGCGCAGAATACCGCGGTCGCTGTTGGAAATCAGTGTTCGGGACAGATTAAGAAAATCACAGTGACATTGTTCATGAGCAGAGGTCCCAAAATGCCTATGTTGAAAGTCTGACATAAAATTCCCCAATATAATTACATTAAGGGTGTGCGTTGCGCAGTTTCTATGCACGCTCATGACTTCAGTTTTTTTATATTTTTACTCCAGATTTTCAACATAACCATTTTTAAACCTCCTTATGAACAGTACAGCTGTCATTTTTCACATCCTGTTCAAAATGTGTTGTCACACCTGTGGCACAAATGGCGCAGTCACTGTGCAAAACCACCTTTCAGCTAACAAACTGATAGTCTCACTGTTCATGCGGTGAGGTCACAAAAGGTCCGTGTTGAAAACCTGGAGTAAAAATACCAAAAAACACCCAGAGCATTAGGGTTTCCGACCATAACGCTCTACCCTATAGGGAATGACAGGCGTTGGGGGATGTGACTTGGGATTATCAACAGTAATGCTCTCACCATTCCACCCCAACCCCCACCCTGCAGCCAGTGACAAGCATCGAGGTGCACCTTGGACTGTTTGGCCCCAGAGTTCACCCCATTCTCCTATACTGCACCCATTTCAGCGTATTTCCTTATGAAATGAGGTGAGTGTAAAGCCCAAACACCCCAAGGCACACCTCAACACTTGTCAGTGTCTGCAGGGTAGGGTGAGGTGAAATGTTGTGACCGTTATGGGCGATGACCCAAAGGCACACCCCAATGCCTGTCCATCTCTGCAGGGTGGGGGTAGAGTTGGTGTCAGTTCAATACCTCACTGCCAGTCCTATACTGCATCTGTCTTACTCCTGCACTTCCGCTGCTAATGCCAGCAAGCAACCATTCGCATTGATAAATGCTTGTTTCATATCCCTTCCAACGTCTTGATGAGTAATTATTTAGTTGGGTTGTGTTTGAAAGTCACTTCAAAAATCCCTTACCTCAATCATATATGGCTCTTGAGTTTGTTGAAAATAATCCGCTTACAATTTTCAAATTATTGTGGGGCATTGATGGATCCAAATGCAGTAATGGCAAGTTTCCAACTAAATGATTTGTTAGTCTTCTTGGAGCATGTTACCCTACTGCCTGTATTAAACATTTTCTTATATTGTACTTCTCATACTTGTACTTGTCTCCTGGGATGATGTTCCCTTCCCCTGAGTCATACCTAGAAGTTAGCCTAGGCTCAGTGTGCCTTTCCCGAGTAACAAAAAATAAAAATGGAAGCAAGCCAACATTGCCTTATTCCTGAAAGGTGGTGATTTGATAAACTGAATAATTTGTTGCCATTCTTCATCCTTCCAGTGCTCTCCAATTTGCTTGAGAGGGTTTTCTGTCAGCAGTTTGTACATTTTCTGGATGTAAATAATGGCATTAATCCTCTGCAGTCAGGGTATTGATGGAACTGTTCAATAAACACCACACTTTCGAAGCTTTCCAAAGACATCTATTGTGCAAGGGATACTGATGAGTTTGCTGGAGTAGTGTTTGTTGACTTATCAGAAGCTTTTGATACAGTTGATAACACCACCCTCTTGAGCCAGTTAGACAATATAGGATGTTAATCAAGTAGCCTGCCCTTGGTTTAGAGAATATGATAGCGTGGTGTTTGTTGACCTAATGCCTTTAACATTGTGGGTCATAAAATGCTATACAGAAACTATGCTGTACTGGATTATCAAGGACATCTTTGGCATGGTTTGAAAATTATTTAACAGGACAAATCCAGTGAGTAAGAATAGGGACTAGCCTGTCTGAGCCCTTGGTGATAACAGCAGGATTCCTCTGAGGTTCAGTGTTGGGTCCACTGCTGTTTTCAGTTTTTAAAACTGTTCTGCATACAATCTTTACAACGGTAGAATCCCTTTTATATGCAGATAACATGGTCATCTTTGGCACTAGCCCACCTTTGTCAGAAATATGGACAAGATTACAGAAAGGTTATGATGAACTGCTTGGTTGGCTGAATCGGAATAAGCTTAAATTGAATAAATCAAAAATGAAGGTAATGACTGTTTGGCATCACTCTATGGTTGGCCAAAGTCAAAGATGACCTGTGTATTAATACGTAATGGATTATTATTGTGAAAAGAAACCACTTTTAAATACCTTGGCATAGTTTTGGACTCAAATTTGAGTCAAATCAATCAGTCAAGTTTATTGTACATGGATATTTCTGCTGAGCAAGCTCATTTGCAAAGCGGTCCCTTGTAAAACATACATTAAGGCAACATATATCAAAGATCATATCAAGTTATACATACAGTAATTCCTTATTTGGAGATGATTAGTAGGAATATTAATCAAAAACTTGGTTTCTTATACTGTAATATAAAATTACTGAATAATGAAGCCACCATGTTGATTGCAAAACAGCAGTTATTTTGTTTATTTTAGTTTTTGTTGACCGGGTAAGTGCACTAGACAAGACACTGTCTATTTTCAGGCATGACCCAGGAGGTTACAGAACAGTGGTACAACAGCAGAATAAGCAGCAAACAGTACTAAATAATACTGTATACAGAACATAACTTTTGAGCAATACATATATTTTCAGGAAAAAATAAGTATACAATATGACACTTCAAGCATGGTCAGAAAAAGAGCTTAGAATGATTGCAGTGAAGGAGAAAAACTGAGTGCAAATGTATAGTCGGCAGAAATTCTGAGTGGAACATTGATTTGCAATGTAGTTTGATACTTGTGTGGAAGAAAAGACAGTGGGGCAAACACAATAGAAAGAGGGTTGGGGGTCAGGTACAGGTGCAGATGTCAGAGTTGCTTAGGAAGTTGTGAAGTGCTTGCTTGAAACAGAAATGGGACTGTGCAGCTCTGACATGGAGTGGGAGGGCATTCTAGACTCTGGGGGTGAAGGAGGAAAAGGCTTGTTCACTCATCTTGGTGGAATATCTGGGGACTGCCAGGAAAGATTTGTCACAGGAGGCAGGGGGTACAGTTGTTCCCGGGGGACATCAAGGCTGCAAGGGCTGCTGGTTTGGAGGATCTTATTATGTTGTCCATCTGACAGCCAAGAGTAATTAGGCGGTGACAGGAAGGGGATAACCAACCCTGCTTAGAATACAGTATGCAGAGATGAGTCATTCTGGGAGTGGAGAGGGCAAAGCAGCATATGTTATTGTACAACATGTTCCATTTGTCCAGATTGGAGGTGCTAGTCAGATAATAGGAGGTGAGACCATTAGTGAGGCTAGGGAGTAGGATTCCCTGGGCCATTGCAAGTCTGGCAGCAGGAGTTGGGTTATGTCTAATTTTGTAGGCCAGCCCGATTTAGGTGTTGAAAGTCTTGCAGACACTTGCAATATGTTGGTCAAAGTCCAGGGTGGGATCCAGGGTAATACCAAGGAGTTTAAGGAGTAAATGAGAGCTCCATCGGAGCAGTAAATGGTAAGGACTATGGGGTTGGACCTGAGCTTTGGCAAAGATCCAAATAGCATTGACTAGGTCTTACTGGTGTTTAGAATGAGGCTATTTTGTATTGGCCAGGACTGTAGTCTTCCAAAATCGGTATTCAGTTGAGAGTTGATCTCAGCAATACTGTTGAAGCTGGTGTAGAGTACCATATCATCAGCATATAGGAGGAAGCTGCAGTGAGATGGAGTTTTTGGAGCATCTTGAATGAATATGGAGAAAAGCAGCAGACCAAGGATTAAGCCTTGGGGCACACCATTGTTGACTGTGGTGGGTGTGAAGATTTCCTGATTTACTTTGACAATCTATTGTTGGTTTCTTAGGTAGCTGGAGAACCATTTTAGAGCAGTGTTGGAAACACCTAGAGAGTTTGGATCCCAGCATTGAATGATTGATGAGATCAAACACCTTGGTTAAATTAATAACAATAGAACCAGTGAGTCTTCTGTTGTCCATCCCCAGTTTAATATAATTTGTAAGTTAGGTTAATGTCATGAGTATTACCGTACTAGATCAGGAATTATTCTTTCTGCTAATCATACAGAAACATTTGTGACCAAATACAGAGTAATATTGAACAGTATTTCCTGATTTTCTTTAATGGCACCATACAAGACTCACCAATGCTGTCTTTGCCAAAATATAGACATTCTTCCTTCAGCAGTGAGGATTATTCTGAATTTGGCAGTAGTTGCATACATAATGTATAACTCGTTCCCTAGTATTTTATTTTCAAAATGCTGAACAAATTCAGCAACTTACATAACTTAGAGAACTAGCTTGACCCCTTTTTAAAGTAAAAATGCCAGAACTGAATATTGCCAAGCAGTCTTTATGAACATATGACTGAGCCAGCAGAAAAAGGCCTTATGGTCTATCATGTCTACTCAAGTTTGCAGACCCCTCACTGTCTTTTACTTGGTATGGTCTAAAGTTACAAAGTGAACAAGCTGCACTTGTCAGTTCTGCTCAAAGACTTACCAGTTTTAAGTCTTTTGAAGAAATCATATTTCATAAAGTCAAAATGTTTGTGTTATGATGTCCCATAGACTTGTGGCCTCTTGTTCACATGTATTGTTTTGGTATTTGTACTTCAGGCAGGCTGTCAGGCATGACTGAAAAAAGAGTTGTGCCCAGTTCACCACCTGGTTAAAAATTTAAAAAAAAATTAAAAAGATATGTGCAACAGATCTAGACTTTGAGCATCTCGTGTGCCCTTCCTAATTTCAATACTGGTGATCATGATGTCCCCCTGGGGGTTAACTTTTGGCCCTGTGTTGCACTGTATTTTCATCAACAACGTTCCATCGCATAATAAGAGAAGTTGCATACTCCACATTGATGACACAATATTTTATAATAAGTTCACATCCATTAATGAATTGAGAAGGGTTTGTCGATTTTATTTCAGTAACTTGCATCATGTAGAATAATATATGGACAATTATGTACAACAAGGCTGTGTTTTCATTTCTGAATTATGTTGACACTATAGAGACTTCGAGAGAGGGAGAGATGATTGAGATGTCTGTAGATGATCGAGAGATCTCTGTTGTCATCAGAACCCTAACATGGAAACACATGCTAAGTTAGACATAGTTGCCCATATTTTATCCTTTCGAGCATATGGTTTTAAATTTTGTTTTTAAGCAATCCTGCCTTTCCCCATGACATTTGCAGGTTCTCTAATACCTACCACACACACATAAATTGTACATTGTTTTAAAAAGTTGAGACTCACCCCACATGCAGCTGGTAAATACCCATTCAGTTGCTATTCTAGCATTATATGCCTCAAATAGTAATTTTTTTTTGTAAGTTACTAAACACATCCAATGATGAAAAATAACTTCCTGTATGTAGTTTGTTTTTTGAATGCGTCTTCCATGTTAGTCAGCAATATACACTAAAAAAAAACACACAGAAACAATAAGGAGTCTGCAGTCACCAGTGGACATGCTACATAATTAAATTTGCAAAAGAAATCACTACTTGAGGCCTGTAATACTAGTGACTGGGTAGATATTTTAGTAGCTTGATGCACGGTGGGTTTCTAAACATTTAAAAAGAATGTAAAACTTGGATGGATAGCTGATTATCCAGTCCAACAGCCATAAATCGGATCTTGGATTTGCCTAGTCTGAAATCCAGTCTCCAACTGTAAAAATTAGAAACCTCCAAAATGCCCCCTCCCATCAAGTACTCCCAACCTAGCAATTGATACCCGCCCCAAACCACCCTGTATTCTACAGCCCCTGTCCTATAACCCCCAGCCCACTGATAGCATGCAGTGCAGCTCGCCTGGATGCAAAACAGTGTCACAGATTCCTGCATGACAAGGTGGATTATTATCTTGTTTCCTGCAATAACTTTTTTGCAGAATTGTGCAGTATTATGTTGCATCCTAGCAGGCTTCTCTGTATACTACACAACACACAAGGAAAGCCGCACTCCAGGAAGAAAGGTTTACTTGAAACTCAGTGGTAAGCTGCAAACATATTCAAGATTTATTTCAGCAGAGCTCCATGAATGAGTGAGTGGCACTAAACCCCAGTGCTTTGGGTCCTCATGTGACCCTTCATTGGGGGGGGTCACTAAGTGAAGTGCTCGCTTATAAAGCAATTAATTAAAACCACAGTGCAGAATTTCACTCACATACAATTAGCACCCAACAGCATGACACAGTGCATAGCATATAGTAGAAAAAACCCAGAATTAAAAATACTAGGGACCATTTACACAGCAAAAAAATGTAAGTTATTATGACAATACAGCTATCGTAAACTAACCAGTGTCAGATCCCACAAGGTGGAATTTCAGAGCAAAGTGTAGTTACAGCAGTATGGCACATCAAAAAATTAAAACGTTCAACCAACCTAAGTAGGTAATCATCAGAAGACAAGACTAAAAAATTCTTCCTACCTATAGGGATCTGACAATGTGGCATACTTAAGTCACTGTGAAGAAAAATAATAGAAATATAGCAGAGACAGACAAGGAATGAATGTTAAAAAATAAACGCACATTATTTTTTAGCATTCATTCCTTGAATATCTCCGTTATGTTTGAATCCTTTTTCTTCATTTCCTTCTTTTTATGTTTGCTTGCACACATGTGCAAGAAACATAGTGCCATCATCCGAGTTTTCGGAGGTGTGGCAGCCCTCTTCCAGTTCAGTCAGTGTGTTTGCAGGCGCGGCCGCAGTTCTCCAATGCCTGCTGGAGCTGTCTATGACAGCAGTCTAAAATGCAGTGGAGTACAGTTGAAAGGGAGCTATGCTTCAGTGAGCAGCGATAAGATATCGCTTGCTCATCGCAGCTCACACACACACCTGCGCATGCTCGTGCTCGCCCCGCACACTGTATAGCAGCGGGGTGCCCAATCCCCGTCGGCTGTCGCCCCCTCAAAACAGAGTTCCATATGCCACGCTGGGTGCCCACCCCAGCGTGGCTACCATATGTATAGCCGATGGGGTGCCCAGTCCCCATCGGCTCCACTGGTTCCCCAGAGCACAGGGTGCCATGCTGGGAGCCCACCCCAGCGTGGCAACAGATGCTACTGCCGACAGGGTGCCCAATCTCCCATCAGCTCCACGCCCCCCCAACCAGCTGTCCTTGTACCATGCTGGGAGCCCACCCCAGCATGGCAAACGTCACGCGTTGCTGTCATTAAAAAAAAAAAAAAACCTGAAACTCAAAAATGGTCCCTCGTTGTCTCTGCCCACCTGCACCCACCCTACTGCATGCCTCCCCACCCCCACCCCTGCCTACCTCCAGTTCTGGCGCGGCGATCTTGGTGGACGGGAACATGTCTGCACTCTTCAAAGCCGACTGCGGACTGAGGAAATGCCGGTAAGCTGTATAATGGGATAGATAGGGTTTTTTCAACTTTGCTGCATATCTCAGGCATTTTTTGGAATTTTTGCACCAAATTTTCAACATGGGGTTTTGGGACCCCTTCTCATGAATCTCTCACTGTCATGGTGTTAATCGGGCCGAAGGGTGATTTCGATGATCACTTTCGCAAATCACCTTTCGGGACTGAGTATAACGAAACGACACTGCCACTGTTCATAAGGTGGGCTCTCAAAAGCCTATGTTGAAAATTTGGTGGAAAAATTCTAAAAATAAACTTATTTCTAGCGTCCGTTGCGCAGTTCTCATGCGCTCGGCAGTTCCTAAATTTCAATATTTTCACTCCAGATTTTCAACATTGCCATTTTACCACACCTCCTATGAGCAGTATGCTGTCATTTTTCACATCTTGCCCAAAGCGTGTTTCCGCCATGTAGCGCTGCAGTGGCGCGGTCGGTGTCGCGAAATCAATGTATGGGACACATTAAGAAAATCACAGTGACACTGTTAATGAGCAGAGAGGTCTTAAAATGGCTATGTTGAAATTTAATAAAAAATTCACAAAAATGACTTTTTACGAGCGACGTTATTTAGTTCCTTTACGCGACGCTCGTAAGTTTGCAAATTTTCAATATTTTCACTCCAGATTTTCAACATTGCCATTTTATTAGACTTCCTTATGAGCAGTACAGCTGTCATTTTTCACATCTTGCCCAAAACGTGTTTCCGCCCATGTAGCGCACAGTGGCGCAGTCGGTGTGTGAAATCAATGTATGGGATACATTAAGAAAATCACAGTGACACTGTTCATGAGCAGATGTCTTAAAATGGCTATGTTGAAAATTTGGTGAAAAATTCTAAAATGACTGTTTCTGGCGTCATGCGGATGCAGTCTTTGTATACAACAGAAGTTTATGTAATTTCTATATTTGCACTCAGATTTTCCACATTGCCATTTTATTACACTCCTTATGAACAGTACAGCTGCCATTTTTCACATGTCGCCCAAAATGTGTTTCTGCACATGTAGCGCACAATGGTGCAGTCGGTGTGTGAAAGCAATGTTTGGGACAGATTAAGAAAATCACAGTTACACTGTTCATGAGCAGAGGTCTTAAAATGGCTATGTTGAAAATTTGGTGACGAAAGTCCATAAAATGACTGTGTTACGAGTGAGCATTGCGCAGTTTCCACGCACCCTCGTAAGTTCATGACTTTGTAATATTTTCACTCCAGATTTTCACTAGTGGCATTTTTCCACACTTCCTTATGAACAGTACAGCTGTCATTTTTCACAACATGGCCGAAATGTGTTTTCACAATTTCAGCGCAGAGATGCGTGGTCGCTGTGGGAAATCGTTGTTCGGGACAGATAAAATCACAGTGACATTGTTCATGATCAGAGGTCCCAAAATGCCTGTGTTGACAATCTGCTGTAAAAAATCCCCAAACTAATTACAATAAGGGTGTGCATTGCACAGTTTCTATGCACGCTTGTGACTTCACCAGTTTTTTTAATATTTTTACTGCAGATTTGCAACATTGCCATTTTTTCCACCTCCCCATGAACAGTACAGCTGTCATTTTTCACAGCCTGTTCGGAATGTGTTTTTGCACCTGTGGTGCTAAATGCCATAGTCGCTGTGCATAAGCAGCTTTCGGCTAACAAACTGATATTGCCACTGTTCATGAGGTGGGGGTCACAAAAAAAAAACATGTTGAAAATTTGGAGTGAAAATACCAACGAATGCCTGAGGTGTTAGGATTTCAACCATAACGCTCCCCACCCTGTAGAGAATGACAGTATCGGGTGTGACTTGGGATTCTTGCCTGAATGCTCATACCATTCCACACCCTGCAGCCAGTGAGAGGCATTGAGGTATGCCTTGGACTCTTGACCCCAAAGTTCACCCCATTCTCCTATACCCATTCCATCTCACCATATTTCCTGATGGAATGGGAGACAAGGCCAAAGACCCTGGCACACCGTGACACTTGTCAGTGTCTGCAGGGTAGGTTGTGGTGAAATGGCGTGGCCGTTATGCCTAACGACCCAAAGGCACACTCCAATGCCTGTCACTCTCTGCAGGGTGGTGATGGGGTTGGCTTCAGTTCAATACTTCACTGCCATTCCTGTTATGCAGCTCTGTAACTTCTACACTACCAATGCCAATGCCGGCAAGCAAACATTCGGCATTGACAAATGCTTGTTTGTATTAGGTAATTATCACAGTCACCTATGCCACATTGTCAGATCCCTACAGGTCAGCAGAATTTTGCTTTGAAATTCCGCCTTGTGGAATCTCACACTAGGTAGTTTACAATACTTGTCTTTCTTCTGCAGTTTTTATCCCTTCCGACTTTTCCATACATTCCCTGGCTGCTTTTCCTTCTCCCCTTCCCCCCATGTCCCTTCCCCTGTCCTGTTTACACTACTTTTTTTCTTTAAATGTATTTTTTCATTAAATGTATTTTTGGCATTTTACTAATAGATCTTATGAGCACTGATAAATATAGTACTGCCGTATTGTCATAATAACTTACTTTTTTAGCTGCATAAATGGTCCCTGTTATTGTTAATTCTGGGGTTTTTCTGTGTACTGTGTCATACTGTTGGGTGCTAATTGTATGTGGGTGAAGTTATGCATTGTGGTTTTAATTAATTGCTTCATAAGCGAGCACCACATTTAAACAACCCCCGATGAAGGGTTACTTGAGGACCCAAAGTGCCGGGGTTTAGTGCCACTCATATGTGGAGCTCTCCCGAAATAAATCTTGAATTTGTTTGCAGCTTACCACTGAGTTTCAAGTAACTTTTTCTTCCTGGAATGCAGCTTTCCTGCTTTCCTTGTGTGTTGTATTGTTTTGTGAGATGTGGCAAAATACTGACTGAGCCAGCACCCACACAATTTGGTCTGTGCACATGGCGTTTGTCTCTCCTCTGTATTCTATATTTAAATTATTGATTCCTTAATATAATACAATCTGCCCCCCCACCCATACTAAGTCAAGAGCCTCCCCCACCCTGGTACAGCACAAGTTCCCAGCCCCTTAATTCAAGATCCTAACACACCCTCGCTCTTTACCTACAGCTCCTCCCCCCATGCCCACACATACCATATACTATATGTAAATTGTGGAGTCCTTATAATTACACAGTCCATCACCCCCACCCACACTAAATAAGGAGCATTCCTCCACCTCGGCACCAGGCACAAGTTCCCAACCCCCAGGTTCAATAAAGAACCCCCCACCTAACACGCCCACTAGCCCCCACCTCCCCACATAACACTCACAGTTACTAATATCCTAGTGGGGTAAATTGGATCATCATTTCATGGTCCCATGGTGGAGCAGCTTGTGCTTGTCACATGGATGAATGATGACTTCCTCCTGTAGTAACAACTGATATGCTGAAAGGTAGCCAATCAGGTGTTACTACTGTAGGAGGATGTCATCATTCATTCATTCCTCCTCCTGGACTGAAGACAGGCACACGCTGCTCCAATGAGGGACTGTGAAGTGATGATCCAAATCACCCCACTCAGATATTAGTAACTGGGTGCTATGGGAGGAGGAGGGAGGTTGGGGCTACCTGGTATGTCTTGACCCCTGTTCTTCACAGAATTGGGGATTGGGAACTTACATCCTGTGCTAGGGTGGGGGGAAGCTCCTAATTTAGTGTGGGTCAGGGCAGATTGATTTATTATAAGGAGTCCATAAATGTAATTATAGTTTATGCTATCAGTGGGCCGGGGGATGGGGGCTTGTGAATGTGTTGGAAGGGGGTTCTTTATTGAATCAGGGGGTTGGAAACGTGTGGCTTGTTCCAGATTGGGGAGAAGGCTCCTGATTTAGCCTGGAGGTGGATTGTTTTATTATAAGGATCCATTATTTAATTATAGTACATGCTATCAGTGGGCTTAGGGAGGAGGAGGGAGGTGTGGGTCACAGGGTGGCTTGGGTGGGGGTTACCTGTAACAGCAGGTTTGGGGGGGGGACTGCAGAGTTGAAGGGTATCGTTTTTTTGTTTGTAGCCATGGATTCCAAATTGGATCAGATTTCCATATCTGATTTGGAATCCTAATATTTAGGATTTAAGATTTTCAGCAGCTTTGTCTGAAAATCCTAAATCTGGGTTAAATTTGAGATCTCTTATTTTTAAAAATAGATATCTAAGCAACCCTAGTAAAAATACTGTGTGAGAGCCGTTCTAGTGGCACAACGGTAGCACTACCTCTCGCCACACCAGTGACCTGAGATCAGGAGTGGCCTTAGTTGATGGGGTTGGCTGGGGCGGGGGAGATGATCAAGTGTCTAACAGATGGCTTTCCTCTCCCAGGGAGGAGCTTGTTGGTACCAGAGCAAGACTGATTAGATGGAAAGGGAGCTGGTTGGAGGGTAAGTCCCAGAGGGAGGAATGGTCCTTCCTCTGGAGTGAGGGTAGGGTCCAGTTGTGTTCCACAGGAACTGATACTAGGTTCAGCCCTCTTCAATATGTGCAAAAATGGCATAGGTGAAGGGCTACAAGGGAAGGTAAGACTTTTTGCATATGACACCAAAATCTGTGGGAGGGTGGGCAATATGGAAAGGATTAAAATAATGAAAATAGATGTGGAGTACCTAGAAAAGTGGTGTAGCATCTAGTGGTTAAAGTTCAGTGCTTAAAAATGCAAGGCCATGCACCTAGGCAATGAGATCCGAATTGATAATGTGAAATCCACTTCCTGATGCAGTAAGGCATAATGAATGCAAATAGGATGCTGGTTTGTAGTAGGTGGGAATTTACCAGTCACAGAAAGGAGGTGATTATGCCTTTGTACAGGTGGTGAGGCCACACCTCAAGTACTGTGTACAGTTCTGGAGGCCACACTCAAGAAAAGAGAGGGACAATCCAGAGGCAGCCCAGTAAAAGGCAACCAAGGTGATGCAGGGGCACCAGGGGGAAGCTTGTGAGGACAGGTTAGAGAGCAGCAGTATGTTACTCCTTGCAGGACAGAAGAGAATGGGGGACACAGTGGGGACTTAGAAACACCCGCAGGAGTACAGCATGGTAAACCATGCAGAAATGTGACTAAAGCAAGTAATAATACCCAACAGGGTGGGTGGTATTGGGCTATACCCGCCCGCCCAAAGGCGTAATGGGGCCCGACACTGCAGGCAGAGGGCCTTATAGCCCCTGGAAAGGCGGGTATAGCCCATACCAGCCACCCTGGAGGATATTATTATGCTTGGAAAATGGGCTTTTATTATTTTTTTATTTTAATAAAAATTATTCCATAAGGAAAAAGCAGATAAAATATTCATAAACTAATGAAATACAGCAGCTTATGTAAAATTGTCCCAAGAAATGCCACTAGAGGGTGCTGCTGCTTATGATAAGCTTTATTTTCTACCTTGCAGTGCCTATTTTGTAAGCATTCGTTTGCAGACCTTTCAACCCCATGAGTTTAATTTATTGATAGCAGG
The DNA here is from genome assembly GCA_016271365.2 of Neoceratodus forsteri. Taxonomy (NCBI): domain Eukaryota; kingdom Metazoa; phylum Chordata; order Ceratodontiformes; family Ceratodontidae; genus Neoceratodus; species Neoceratodus forsteri. The sequence continues at coordinate 1,228,105,794 of CM028131.1, read as the reverse complement.
ACAATACATTTTTTTTTTTACATTACAAAGTTGTTTTTTTGGCCAATATGAGCAGGGGGCAACCAGCTAAATGGTAATGTGAAGATAACAGGGCACGATGGGAGTGTGGTGTATTGGAAGTCGATCAAGCTGCATCCAAAAAGAAAAAAAGTATCCTATGAAAACAGGTAAATGTCTGTAGTTTGTACTGGATGTGATGTGTGGTTTTTATCAGGGGAACTCAGCAGGGCTACGATGGGATCGGGAGAAAATTGTAGAGGAGCAAGTGCCAGGCACTCTCACAGTAGCGCTTAGCACGTGACGTGCTAGCGCTGTTTTAAACTGAGACATCCTGGGGCTTTTTTGTCACTACCAGTTAGTACCTGACAGGTAAAGAAAAAAATAATTTTGATTTTCTCTTTTAGGGAAAGAAGCTGGAAATCCACTTGAAAGTTAAACGTTTTTGTCTGTTTTGCCTATGCATCTCCTTTCCATTTTGAATCTCCCACGGCATGCTGACCACTGCGCTTCATGAATGGTCAAGATGACCGCTCAGTGATGTAACTTGTACAGGGATATTTTTTTGTGATGGGGCACCTTGGGCTGGCACTCATTTTAGGTGGGCAGTTGTCTGATAGATGCCCACCTAAACAAGTGTCTCAGCCAATCAGAAGAGAGAATTGTGTTTGCACATTTTCTAACAAAAGTTAATCCACCAGGGGGCACAATTCAAAGCAGTTGGGGATCAAGTTCAGAAAAGATGTTAGGAAGTACTTTTTCAGAGAAGGTAGTGGGTAAATGGACTGGCCTACCCAATGCAAAAACCATAGCTGGGATTAAAAATGACTGGGATGAATGACTACAGACAGATCATTAACCATGGGAGGGTTTTGAGGATGCTGGTTGGGGGGATAGAGAGAGAGAGACCCTATCTTACCCTTCTCCCCCCAGCCACCACACACATTATTGACTTGTACCTGCAGCCCACTTGGCAGCCATCCTATGTTTCTCTCCCAGCCGCCACACACAGTAAATGAAACTGTGCCCCCTTATAAGGCCCTAAATGGATCAGGCTGAATATTTTAGGGATCCTCTGGCAACCCACCTCGATATCCATAAGCTGTGATCTGCTGATAATGGGCTCTTGGTTCTTCTGATAGTGGCCTCTTGGTTGATCCAAAATTGAGACTAAAATCTGTAGGGTATAGTGTATTTTCGTCAGCTGCTTCCCTTCCTTGGAACAAACTTCCCACGGATATTGGGTCAGCCCCCTCTGTCCCCTCTTCAAAAAGTAAATTAAAAACATGGCTGTGCAGACAGGCTTTCAATGGGGACTGAAACAGCCTTCAGGTTGTGCATCATATGTTTTATATTTATGGTCTGTGTTATAAATTATTTATTATTTGTAATGTCATGTTTCTTTATTCTGTTTATATTTATTCGTTCCTGTTCTGTATTTGTTCAGAGTTTTTCTTCTTTGTAAAGAGCCTTGGTTTTAAGAAAGGTGTTTTTAAATATTATCTATCTGTCTATATTCCCTAGCCTGCTTTATAGCCCATCACACCCTTCTCTCCCAGCCACCACACACAATAGAAAATGTTACTCCTGTTCCCAGCCTACTTAACACCCCATCCCACCCTCCTCCCCAGCCTTCCCCACACACACTGTGAAAGTGTAATTCCCCCAGCCTATTTTAAACCGAATTCGGGGATTGCCAGAGCCTGTAAGAGGTAAATTGTCCTGCACTACAGCCTGACTGTTGTGAGGCACTTCCTGCCCGCACCACCCTCCGCCCCAGGGTCGGCACTCCATATATTGCTGCTGGCAGGTCACATGTCACATCACGTGACCTACCCTCCTTTTTACTAAGTGTCCACTTTCCCATTTGCAGGTTATAGACACCAACCACTAGGGGTCACTGCACTCTCCACTCCTCTTTCAACTCTATACCCCTCCTAGCTACCATTTCAAAGCTGACCCACTAGAGGTCACTGCAGTTCCCTTTGAATCCTTCTACCACCTACTTTCCTCACTCTTCCATCAGCCTATCTCTAAGCACCTGCAGCATCAAACCTGGTACCCTTCTGTCCAAATTCTACTGACTATCCTCTAAGCCAATGAACCAGGCCAACAACTTCCTCTACTTTCATACTCTTAACCCTCCTCCACTCCCTCCTTTTCTGAATTAAAAATTAAACCTTTCTACACTCTGTCCCTGAGCTGTGATCAAACCCAGTGCCCTTGCGGTCGGAGTCAGCTGCTCTACCTCTGGACCACATTGCCTACCAATTTTATTCCTACTTTCTAAGCCTTTTAGTCACTTACCCCCCCCGACCTGCCAAAATATAAGTTTACCTCTTCTCTCTTGCTGCCTTTGAACCCTGCACCCTTACTTCCAAAGTCCACAGTTCTACCACTCAGCTAGCACACCTGCCTATTTTTACTGCAGGATTTCAAAACTCTAAAAACGCACTAACCCTCTGACACAACTAAAGTGTTATCTAAGTGCTTCTGCAGACCTTGAACCCAACTCTCTGCTGCTACAGCCACTGGTCAGGCTCTTTCCTGCTACCCTGTGCACCTCAGGCACGTGCACTGCCACTACACCATAGCAGCAACTAGGCTCAGAGGTGACCTCTCGCTACTATCTCCCCTCTATCATCCTAGTACCCCCATTCTTTCCTCACTTCAGCTCCCCCACCCTTTCCAACTATGCATATGCATCCCCTGCTCACCAGCCTATCTCTTCTCCTCCTCCTTCCTTTGCCTTCCACCTACCCTAGTGTCCCTATTAACCCTCAGCCTCACTACTCCAGTGTTCCTACCTCACCCTCCTGTCCTCCCTCCTCCTTTACCACTGCTCCTCCCCTCCCTCCTCCTCCACATCCCATATGCTCCTCTCCACCTCACCCCCTTCCAGACATTACCTTTCCTCCCCCAGCTCCCTTGCGCTTCTGATCACTCAGGCCTTCTCTGCCTGTGCTGCCCTACCACCCCTTGTGCAACTAAACCCCCTTCCTCATTCTATCGCTCCCGGTGTAAACTCTCCATCTGTCTCCCTCTGACCAGAGCACTTCTCGTCCTTCTACTCCTAACAGGGAACATACATCCCAACCCAGGCCCTGCCCCCTCCAAGCCACTCACCCAGCCCACCGGTCTTCAAGTAGCCTCCATGAACATATGCAGCCTGCTGAAGAAATCTGACACCCTACAGTGCTGGGCCTTGGCTCATCAACCAGACATCATAGCCCTGGTTGAAACCTGGCTGTCCAGATCCACCCCTAACTCATTTGTCTCCCTCCCAGGCTATACCTTATACCAGGAGGACCGAGTAGGCAAACGAGGGGGAGGCTGTGCAGTCTACACCAGAGACACAATACCTGGACACGCACTTCCCACCCCTGCCCTTATAAATGGGGCCCAGGCTCTTACCCTCAAACTCACCCCAGACCCCTCTAGGAGCCCTCTCTATCTCACCACAGCCTACATTCCCCCAAAGAACCAGCACCCGGCCCTGGTATCTTTAACGGACTACCTGGCCACCTCCACCATAAGGCAGAACAAATCCTAGTGGGGACCTTAATGTAAATTGGCTCAGCACCCTCATCCGCAATCAGAGACTCATTTGCCGCTCAAGATCTGACGCAACTCAGCCACCCAGCCCATGAGACTTAACCTCAAGAGTGGTACTCAGCACCCTTCTGGATGTTATTATAACTAACCGAATTCCATAAAATCCAAAACATCCAGGTCCTTCCAGACTCCTAAGTGACCACTCCCCTATCCTATTTCATTGGGTAGTCCCCAATCCCAAACCCAAAGCCCAGACCACCCTCTGCAGGCGCCTCCACCCTGGTGGGCTGAAAAACCTTAAAGCACTCCTCACCCAGATAAACTGGTCCCCCATTCAGCATGCAACCAACATTGACACTGCCCTCGCCTTCTTCACTCACACCTTCAACATGGCCTGTGATCTCTTTGCACCCTTCACCAAAATCCGGTCCAAAAAACAGAACGCACCCTGGGTTAGCCCGGCCCTCCTACAATTACTTAGAAACCGGGATAACCTCTGGCACCTTGCCACTGAAACAGGTCGTCTGTCTGATAGGCAAGCCTACAATGCAGCCCGGAATAAGTGCTCATGGGCCATCAGGAAAGCCAAGGCAGACCATTACCAGGCCTCCCTTACCTCCCTCCTGGGGCTCAGCCCGGACTTTCTGGGATAATATTAAGCAACTTAATGGTAAAGCTTGCTCCTGCCCCATCCCAGCTCACTAGAAATGGCACTACCTCCACCGAGCCTGCCACCATAGCTAACTGGTTCAACACCACTTTCACTGACCTTAGCTCAGTCCTCCCTAGTATCTTTTGACCTCCCCAACCAACCTCCCCTGTCCTCCAGCACCCCAGCTTCCACCTGCGAAAGATTTCCACCCAGGAAGCCAGACCCATCCTAATCAAAGCTCTCAATGGCAACAATCCTGGCAGTGACTCACTGGACCCCAGCATCCTCAGGCTGGTGCTAGATGAAGTCCTTGCCCCACTTACCAACCTAATTAACAGTCACTCTGCCTGGGACAATTTCCCAGCTTGGAAAACAGCCATTATCACACCTATTCATAAAGGGCGACAGGTCATTGGCCAACAACTACCGCCAATCTCCATCCTCCAAAGCCCTGGAGAAAGTGGTGGCCATTCAAATCACTGATTATCTGACTACCATAACATTTTATGCCCAGAGCAACATGGCTTCCGTGCTGGTCACAGTACCAGCACTGCCCTCATTGAATTCTCAAACTTTCTACACTCCTCCTTGGATACCAGCTCCCTAGCTGGTGCAGTGTTCATCGACCTCTCAAAGGCTTTCGACACTGTCTCCCATCCATTTCTGCTGAATGCACTCTGCCACACTGGTCTCTCAACTGGCCCCCTAGCATGGTGCGCTAGCTATCTTGACACTCGATCTCAGTGTGTAAAATAATAATAGCACACTCTCCGATACCCGTCCCATTCTCTCTGGGGTCCCCAAGGCTCCATCCTGGGCCCCTTCTTCTCGCCTATCTGAACACCCTGCCCAGTGCATGCCATGGCAAATTCTACTGTATGCAGACGACGCTGTCCTTTTGCCACCCACCGCAATCCCATCTCCCACAGGACCCCCTACAGCAGTCTTTCAACAGTGCGGCTTGGTTTAAGGAGCGAGACTGCCATCAATCTTAATAAAACCAAAGCTATGCTCTTTTCCCACCCCAAAACAAAGCTAGCAACCACCCACTCTATATCCTTCCAAGTACCAATCAGCCACTGTAACAAGTCTGCTCCTACAAATACCTTGGGTTACCTTTGACTCAGCCCTCACATTTCACAACCACATCGACGCCCTAACATCCGCCATCAACACACCTGCTTGGCATCCTCTTCCATCATAGAACCTGCCTTCCCCAAATGCCTCCGCTCGCTGTTACATCATCCGTTCTGTCCCTGTAGACTATGGTCTACTAGTATATGGTGCTCGGCACACCACTGCACTCAACAAAATTCACTTAACCCTGAATAAAGCCTGCAGATTGATTACTGGTGCCCCAGGCTCACACACACCTGTCAGCTGTATGTCGAGGCTAACCTGCTTACCCTGGATGAACGGCTCCGATACCAAACCTGTTTCCTCACAAAACCCTACTGGCCTCCCCTGGGGTAACGGCATCCATCCACCAGAGCCTCCCACTATTGCAACATGGTCTTCCCACAAGACCACTCTAAAGGTCCCCAGATCAAGAACCAGCCGTTGCCAGAGGTCCTTCTGCTATAGAGCCCCAACCTGGTTTAACTCTCTCCTGCCCCCATCACCAATGCCACCACCATCTCCAAGTTCAAAACCACCCTTCGAACCACATCATCAGCACTCGTAACTGCTCCTGTCTCTGAACATAGCCTCCACCTCTGCTTCTCTTGACAACGCCCCGGGCAGCTCTCCACCTAGCCATCCCCACCACCACTTCCTGTACACCGTGCCTATGTTTAACCTGGCCAGTGCAGGCTGTTTCTGTGTTTACCAACTAGATTGCTCACTTGATACCAACTTGTGTAACACCTGTTATCAATTACATGTACCCTGTAACCTAATTGTATTTGTCTGACCACAGTGTGACGTGGCGCCTCTGTTGAACGCCTATTGTTTTACAAATCTATGCTATGTAACCAAAAACACAATGTATGTCTTTATGTGACGAAGTACCTTTGGAAACGAGCCTCTGGCTCAAAGGTTGTAAACTGATGCTTAGAAATAAAATAAATAAATAAAAACCCCATCGCACTCTCCTCCCTAGCCTTCCCCACAAACAGTCTGAAACTGTAATTACCCTAGTCTACTTAATACCCCATCACACCCTCCACCTAAGCCTTTCCCACACACCGTGTAAAACTGTAATTCCCCAGCCTATTTAACACCCCATCCCACCCTCTTCCTCAGCCTTCCCCACACACAGTGTGAAACTGTAACTCTCCCAGCCTATTTAACACCCCATCGCACCCTGCTCCCCAGCTTTCCCCTCACACAGTGTGAAACTGTAATTCCCCCAGCCTACTTAACACCCATCCCACCCTCCTCAGCCTTCCCCACATACAGAGTGTGAAACTGTAATTCCCCTAGCCTGCTTAGCATCCAATCCCACCCTCTTCCTCAGCCTTCCCCACACATAGTATGAAACTGTAATTCCCCTAGCCTACTTAACATCCCATTACACCCACTTCCCCAGCCTTCCCCACATACAGGGGGGAAACTGTAGTTCTCTCAGTCTCTTTAACACCCCACCCCACTCTCCTCCCCAGATCTCCCCACACGCAGTGTGAAACTAATTCCCCTAGCCTACTTAACATCCAATCACACCCACCTCCCCAGCCTTTCCCACACACAGTCTAAACTGTAATTCCCCAGCCTACTTAACACCCCATCCCACCCTCCTCCCCAACCTTCCCCACACACAGTGTGAAAGTGTAATTCCCCCAGCCTATTTTAAACCTCATCGCACTCTCCTCCCAAGCCTTCCCCTAACACAGTGTGAAACTGTAATTCCTCCAGCCTACTTAACACACCATCACATCCTCCTCCCCCCAGTCTACACTACACACAGTGTGAAACTGTAATTTCCCAGCCTACTTAACACCCCATCACACCCTCATCCTTCCCCCCCACATGGTGTGAAACTTTTATTCCCCCAGCCTACTTAACACCCCATCCCACTCTCCTCCCAAGCCTTCCCCACACACAGTCTGAAACTGTAACTCCCCTAACCTATTTAACACCCATCCCACCCTCCTCCCCAGCCTTCCCCACACACAGTGTGAAACTGTAATTGCCCCAGCCTACTTAATATCCCATCACACACTCCTCCACAGCCTTCCCCACACACAGTGTGAAACTGTAATTCCACAGCCTACTTAACACCCCATCACACCCTCCTACCCAGCCTTCCCCACACACAGTGTGAAACTATAATTCCCCCAGCGTATTTAACACCCCATCCCACCCTCCTCCCCAGCCTTTCCCCCACACACTGTGAAACTGTAATTCCCCCAGCCTACTTAACAGCCCATCCCACCCTCCTTCCCAGCCTTCCCCACACAGTGTGAAACTGTAATTTCCCCAGCCTACTTAACGCCCTATCACACCCTCCTCCCCAGCTGTCTTTGCCTGGTATTTTATCTGGCTCTCACCTGTGGTGTTAAAACTCCCTTTTTTACATTCAGCTCCTTGCCTTTTGGTTATTTATTCTCCATGTTTTATTTGCTTTTTCGCAGCAATCTCATTTTTTGACCTCCACACACAGTGTGAAACTATAATTCCCCCAGCCTACTTAATACCCCATCTCATCCTCCTCCCCAGCCTTCCCGCTGCACAAAATAAAACTGTAATTCCCCCAGCCTGCTTCACACACCATCCTACCCTCCTCACCCAGCCATCATCCACACAGTATGAAATTGCACCCTCAGCTTATTTACTAGCCCATCTCACCCTCCTCACCCAGCCACCACACGCACATGCACACACACACACACACACACATAAAATTGTGAAATTCTCACAAAACATCTCTTCCCCCCTCTCCCAGCCACCTAAAGGTAAATAAAATGATATCTCTCACTCCTTACACCATCTCAGCCAGTCATCTTTAGAGTAAATTAGAGATTGCACTGATATAATTACTTTTTTTTTCAGTTCAGTTTCTCATTCATTAATGCTGACCAGACAAGGTGGTGTGAGGAGTGCTGCACCAGTCAATCTCCCATATAACCCATATACCCCTGCTACACCCTCCTACTCCTTCCGTAACTCCCTGTATAGGAGCCTTGCCCTCCCTGCCCGTTCTTCCATTTCTGGTAGAGCTGCTTTCTCCCTACCACTTTCCTAACATCTGGAACTCGCTTCCCTTAGATATACGTTCTGCCCTGCCTATTCGTACGTTGTCCTATCTTCTTCGACACTACATTTCCTCCTCCTGCAATTGCACCTGACCTACCTCTCCCACTAACTGTTGTTGCCCTCACTTCAGTTCTGTTTCAACTGCTCTACCCCTGCCTAAGTAAGCCCATAACACTGGCTGGGTGGCTGGGTCTACATCGAGCAGTGTTCATGCCATTAGGATCCGCCCCGGAGTGTATGGCTTGACTTCCCCCTCCCCACTTCTCTTAAACTCTTCTCTTCCACTTTTCACCAGTCACTGTTTGATCCCAACCTCTTCCCACCCTTTTCTCCAGTTATCCACACACACACCCCGTCACTGACTATGTGGCATAATGCAGCTTAACCTTGCATTCATCTGGTCCACAGTGTTGATGGTCTTCCTCCCCATGTATTTCTATCTCCCTGCCCCATTATGTACCAGTATTCTGTGCCCTAATGTATCCCTTAATGCTCCCCGCTACTCCAAGTCAACCTACATGAGGGATAAGCATCCCAGAGGGGTGTAGGCTCACCTAAACACCATACATCTCCCTCTCCCCTATCCCCCCCCAATCAGGCCATACTCTCTCTCTCTACCCCAAGTGTTATAAAAGCAATATATATCTGTGCTTAACTGTTGTGTGTATGTATATCAGCACATAAATAAGTGTGTGTGTGTGTGTATACATAAAGATATATGTGTGTGTTTGTATTAAAGCATATATGTATATAGACTATGTCTGGTTGGCAATTGCAGCCTGCTTATCCCGCAAAATAATGCCATTGCTTAAATGCTATTGGCTGAATGTACATACTTATCTCTTATGTATTTTTACGTAGCTCTATATTAAAAAAAATATCCCCTTTCCCCTCTCCACCAGGACGCATCTAGAAATGAGCTATTGTAGCTCAGTATGCCTTTCCTGGTGAAACTTTTCAAAATAATAAAAAAATATATAATTTTATTTATTTATTCATAGGTGGCTGAAAAAGTAGGTACAATGTCATATTGTGTGTGGTGGCTGGGGGAATAGTGTGGGATGGGCAGTTAAGTGGGCTGGAGGTACAAGTTCATATTGTGTCTCTGGTGACTGGGGGTGGGTGGAATGGAGTGCTAAGTGGATTGAGGAAGGGGATATCATTTCATACCGTGTGTGTGGTGGGTGCAGGAAGACGATGGGGTCTGGTACAATTTATTTGTGTCTATGCTGGCTGGGGAGCGTAGAATAGGATGCTAGTTGGCTGGTAGGGATGAGGGAATTTATTTCTTTAAGTGTTTGGTGGTGTATGTGTTGCATCACATAATTTGTTTGGATAATGAGTATTCGATCTGACCAAATTATTTGTTTTTTAGCCTGATCGGAACCGGATATGGGTGTATAATCTGAGTATCCTTTGGATTTCCATCATATCAAATATTGCGGTATCCGAGCATCACAACTGTTATCTGTTCATAACAGAAGGCATTTTAATTGGCTAAATTTCTTGCACAAATATATTAATGGCTTTGCCTCTTGAGATTTAGCTAACTATTTGCAATATCACTCTTACAATACTCAGAATTCATATACAGGAAGAACATTTTTCCTCAGGGTTTCATCAAACCAGTGTTTACAATCTGCTAGTACCCCATCAACTTTGAATTCCTTAACCATTGTATACAGCCCATTGATTCTAGCAATCCATTTAAACATTCTCTATTGGATCGCCTAGGTTCTCACTTCCTGTGCAACTCTTTTATGTAATAATTGTGATCAAGGATATGTTTATTTGTTGCTTGTATAGTATATTAAGACAAAGGTTATTGTAGTGAAATTATTGTGCTTATGTTGTACTGCTTTTTTTTTAACCAAGACACACTTGAAAACAGTTTTCTCAAATGTACTTTCTTGGCAAATAATTTTAAATTAAAAAAAAAAATGTGGGGCTGGCCCGGTGGCGTACCTCAACCCACGCCAGTGACCTGGGTTCGAGAACGGACTCGGGGCGCCGGGGTTCGGCAGGGGATGGAGAGGATTGAGCATCTGGTGGACTGCTCTCCTCTCCAGGGGTGGGATCCGGGGACACATCACTCAGCAGCAGCCCCCAGTGGAGACTGGGACACTGTCTGAGCATGCACTGATTGGGCAAGAAAAACAGGGAAAAACAGCGCCTGAAGCGAGCGGCTTGATGGCCGTCCACAAGTTTCACAGGGGAAACCTGCCTTGATCCGTGCCCGCAGGGAGTACACGGGATCCCTCCCTGCATCCCCACTGTGGGGGGGGCGCAGAGTTCAGTGTCCATGGCAGAGGCTGGCGGCAGCTGGATGTCCCCCGGTGGGGGGAGCGTCTCAGGCGGCCAGGAGGGAAAAAGGCATCACAAAAAAAAAATGTGAGTGAGAGGGCCTATGCCTAAGAAGCTTGAGACTACTGTATGCTTTTGGGCCAGCACATTCTAAAGTTTAGTGCTGCTGGGGATAGTTATCCAGTTCAGCCTTTTGCAATGCCAAGCCAGTGAGCAGGCAGTGCACTTGCTTTTGTGCAGTGGTGGGTATTTACAGGAAGTGTTAAGAGCCATTTTATTTTATTTTATTTATTTGCACAATTTGAAGATAGAGGTGGGATGGCTCAGAGGTAATGTTAGAAAGTATTTTTTCACAGAGAGGGTTGTGGATGCATGGAACAGCCTTTCTGAGGAGGTTGTGGAGTCAGGAACAGTGGGAGAATTGAAGAATGCATGGGACAGATATAAGGCAATTCTAGTGGGGGTTAGGAGGAAGTAAGCTGTTAATTAACTAGAATCTGCAGCTTATCCATCAGGTAGGGAAATGGGCAGACTGGGTGGGCCAAGCGGTCCTTATCTGCTGTCAAATTCTATGTTTCTATGTTTCTATTTTTTCAGTGAGGTGCCTGCCTGTATTAGTTTTGCACTTCTGTGCCTAGTGGTAGTGAAACTTTGTCGGACCATTACCAAAGCTATATAAACAAATTTATACAATGTACACAAGAGTGAGACCTTCCAGATAAATGAATTTGAAAGCATCATCAGCATTTATCTCCTCTTGGAATGGTCACAGAGGAATTTAAGCCAATTGAAGAGCAGTTTGAACAGTGCCTGATGACATCACAATTGCCACTACTACACTCAAAACAGAGCTGTGAAATCAAATGGAAACTGTTAAATCTTCCTAAAATGAACTAATTTAAAAGCTTTACAGTTTAAAATACCTTGCATTGCCACTTGGGAGTTATTATGGCCCTGTCTTCTTGTGAAGATAAAAAGCATATAGTGTATGGTGGAATGCTGTTATATATAAAAATTGATTACTAAAATAGTGTTGTTATGCTGTAGTAGCTACATAATCATAGCTCTTATGCTGTACTAGATACGTTGCTACTGCAGCATAACAACATGGAACGTGCTCACACATGCACGTCGCACTACCACCACAGGTCAGGAATAGGCCATGGTGGAGAAAGCAAGAGTGGAGGAGAGTGGGTCTAAAAAAAAAAAAAACTAAAAGTAAGGGTTATTATTTTATTCTATAACCTCCGGTAGTGGACCATACCCTATAAAAGATAATCTGTGGTCTACAATTCATGCCCAGCATATGTACTAGTCTTGAGATTGCCATGACGACAATAACTCACTTGTGACATTGCCACTTAGGAGTTATGGCCTTGCTTTCTTATGAAGATAAATGGCACATGTTGAATCAGGCCATTATGTATCCCCTATTTATTAGGTATTTTTTTGTTTAATGAACTGCATCTGAGTTCCAGTTTTGCATGCCCATGTCCAGTATTAGTGGCATTTTTACCAAAACAATATAAACAAGTTTTCGGCATTGTTTACTTTAGTTAGCTGTGGGCCAATCACAGTTTCATGCACCACTGCCCAGCATTAGTAGTGCTTTACCAACCAATTCCCAAGGCTATACAAACAATTTTGTAAAGCAATTTTACTTTAGAGCGCTGCATGTCATGGCATGTTTTGTACACCCAGGGCCAGTATTAGTGTGCCTTTGCCAGACCATTACCGAAACTATATGAAACAGTTGTTAGGCATTTTAGTGTAGCAAGTCACATGCCAGTGTTGCACACTCATTCCCAGTGTTAGTTGAACTTTGGTAGCCAGTTACCAAAACTATGCAAAGAAGCGTAGTAGGCATTTTTAGTCAGCTGCGTGCTAGTACCAGTTTCACACACTCATGCTGCTGCCTCATCCGGTCAGTAAAAATACACTACAACATGCTATATGGACATAATTTGGGGAACCCTTGGCAAGTTACCTACCCTGTCGGCTGCTGTGCTTGCTGCAATCGGTTGGGATTAAGAAAGCCTACAAACATTTGGCTCTGCTTTCAGCGCCTCCTGTGCAACACTTGTTTGCCCTGTGTCCTTTTGTATCTCTTGCTTATTTATTGCACTCCTGCTTGAATTTTGTTCATATTTTCTGCCCACCCTCTGAGTGGTCTCATTATATTGTAATTTTTTATGCTGTTTGAGCTGCTGTCTTACTACAGTTTTATGTAGCAGGATCCAGCTATTAACATTGGATGCTTGTGGCACCATGGAACTTTCTTGTAGTATTTTCCTCCCTGTTCCCCCTCCCTAAGGTCGTGCCTAGAAACGAGTCTCAGCTCAGTGCCATTTGTCATAGTTGTGCTGCTCTTTACTAGTAATGTACTCACCATATATGAAAGAAAACAAGTTACTAATAACCTTTATATATCGGTTCTGCAATGGTCTGGGAAAGCCACACCAAGCAATGAGTCTGTGTGGAATAAAAAACTTGTTCAGCCAGCAATGTGCTGCTGACTGCCATGTATGTTGTGGAACTATGGTCAAATTAATCGCATTAAATAACTGAAGCATTTCATTGTTTTACAAACAGCCCAGCCTAGTCCCATCACTTACTGATCAACAGTCCCTAACACCCAGTGTACACATTACTCACTCTGGGATACTGCATCAAGGGGGTTTCAGGCAGTGTTTTGGATGCAAATTTGGAAAACAAATACAAATGTAATACATAACGTGATGTAATGGGGGGGGGGGTAAACCTAGTTGAACCAAACCAAACATTTCGCACTTTTCCAGGTTCAGTGGCTGAAGGAAAAGGTTGAAATGTGTGAGGTTGACACTGCTTTACCTAAAGATAAACATGAAGTCAACTGGCAGCAAATCCAAGCTTTAAAAAAACACAGAATCATAAACATTACTGTAATGCAATACACTGTGGGTAACAAGGTATATAGAATTTACCATCAATCAATCAATTTTATTTGATGCTGGAAAGTATGTGAGCAAAAATGCCCGTTTTCACAAACGTCCAGTCGAACGTGAAATTACAAGATACAAGAGAAACAGTTTACATTATACATTGTACATGTAGGCTGAGGTAATATCTTATACACAGGAACTTAAAACAGGCATGAGAGAACAGAAACTGCATAGTACAATAATAATTCATAGGACATAATTTACGAAAGCGTTTGGAGTCAGTTGCGTACTCAAGATAACCAAGGAATAAATGGGTGAGGGAAACAGAAGGGGGGTGCAAGGAAGGGGGTGCTGGGACAAGGGGAGGGGTGGAGGGAGAAGGATTAGGGGAGCACAGTGAGGGAGAAAGGGTGGAATGGGGGGGTAAAGAACAGGATCAGATTCTGCCTGTAGTAGGAGGACAAGGGCATGCAAGTTTAGCTTGGAGGTGGCTCTTGAGCGACCTTTGAAAGGCAAATATAGTGCTGCCGGCAAAGAGGTCAGGCAGGAACATGTTATAATGTTTTGTGCCCTTAAAAGCAGTGGAATTTTGCACCGGTGTGGTGTGGAAAAATGGGATGCTGAAAACATTGCTAGTGGCTCCTCTGGTTTGACGGGCAGGAGTAGATTTGGGGAACAGAGATGTAATGTTCAGTGGTAGTTTATTTAGGTGAATTTTATTTTCATTTCATTTCATCTTTATTTTGTTAACGGGTAAGGATACTGGGGACAAGCACATTTTCAGATCCAACCCAACAAATAGACATACAAATATATGAAACAATACTAACAACAATTTAAGTATAACATGTACAAACTTCAAGTGAATTCAAGTAAATCCTTAAATTATTCTTAAACTGCAATGATGAAGTAGATAATCGAACAAGGGGTAATGTATTCCAAAATTGGGGTGCTGCCACAGAAAATGATCTTGTTCCAGCCTTAGTTCGAAAAGAAATATTGGTTAGAGTTAGACCATCACAAGAACGAAGATTACATGTGGAAGACTGAATTTTCACCAAATCGGATAAGGGATATTTTCAATTAAAAAAAAAAACTGATTTAAAAACTTGACAACCAAAATAGAACATAATTCTGTTTTTTAATGATGGACAACCAAGTTTGGAATACATTGAACAATGATGAAACCTAGGGGGGCAGTCCAAAACAAATCTACAGACATTATTGTAGGATACATGGAGCTTATTTAGCTCTCCAATACAGAGTCCATGGTAAAGACTAGCAACATAGTGAAAATGAGGTAAGAGTATTCCCACTACAATAGACTTTCTTGTATCTTCGGAAAAATACTGCTTCATTTTAAACAACAAACCCAATTTTTGATTAACCTTTTTACACATAAATTTAACCTGTGAAGAAAAAGTTAGGCCTGTATCTAAAACAACTCAAATTTCTCAAAAGAGGTGGCTGTGAAAGTCAGGAAGAAAAAGATAGCATTCTGGAAGTATAAGGAAACACAGAAGAAGCAGGACAGAGAGCTGTACCAGTTAAGGCAGAAGGAAGCAGGAAGGGAAGTCAGAATAGCAAAGGCCCAAACTGAGGAAAAGATAGCCAACTCAGTTAAGAAGGGGGATAAAACCTTTTATAGGTACATCAGCGAGCGTAGAAAGACAAAGGGAGGGATAGTGAGGCTGAATCGAATGAACGGTGGGTGGGCAGAGGGGACAGTGAAAAAGCAGGGATACTGAATGAATATTTCTGCTCAGTATTCACAAAAAGGAGGGGAAGTGCCTAATCCAATTAACAGAAGCACTCTTGATAGGGGGGTCGATCCCAGTCCTTTCACAGAAGAAAGGGTTCTGCAAGAACTCCTAAAACTGAAGGTGGACAAAGCAATGGGTCCTGATGGAATTCACCCAGAATTCTAAAAGAATTAAGGGGAACTAGTGAAACCACTGGCTCTCTTTTAATAAATCATGGGAGGATGGTGTGGTACCCGAGGACTGGAGGAAGGCAGTTGTGATTCCCCTTCACAAAAGTGGGACCAAGACAGAGGCAGGAAACTACAGACCTGTCAGTCTGACCTCTGTGGTAGGGAAAGTGATGGAGTCACTTCTGAAGGAAAGAATAGTTGAGTACCCAGAGGCCAGTGGAGCACAGTTCCCAAGGCAGCATGGGTTCACAGCGGGAAGGTCATGTCAGACGAATCTAATAGATTTCTTTGACTGGGTGACCAAAGTAGTAGACCACGGAGGGGCTGTGGACATGGCCTACCTAGACTTTAGCAAGGCATTTGACACAGTCCCACACAAAAGATTAATAGTCAAATTAACCAGCCTGGGAGTGGGTCCCTGGGTGGTAGCCTGGGTAAAACATTGGCTGGACAACAGGACACAGAAGGTAATTGTAAATGGAGTCCATTCTGAAGAAAGAGGGGTTACTAGTGGGATACCTCAGGGTTCAGTATTAGGTCCAGTCCTTTTTAATGTCTTCATAAGTGACATTGCAGAGGGACTGGAAGGAAAAGTATGCCTCTTTGCAGATGACACAAAGATCTGCAACAGGGTTGATACACAAGGAGGCATGGAAAGGATGAGAAGGGACTTGGCAAGGTTGGAGGAATGGTCAGAAGTATGGCAGCTAGGATTCAATGCAAAGAAGTGAAAAATAATGCACCTGAGAAACAAGAACCCAGGGGAAGAATACACAATGGGGGGGAGGTAGTAACAACAACAAAAAAGGAAAGGGACCTGGGGGTAATCATCTCAGATGAACTTAAGGTTAGCAAGCAATGTGAGAAGGCAGTAGGGAGGGCTAAGGGTATACTGGGATGCATAGGGAGAGGCATCAGCAGCAGAAAACAGGAAGTTGTTATCCCTCTGTACAGACAGTTGATGAGACCCCATCTGGAGTACTGCGTCCAGTTCTGGAGACCCCATCTCCTCAAGGACATAGACAGGATAGAGGCAGTCCAGAGGAGGGCAACTAAAATGGTGCAGGGTCTGCAGGAGAAGCCGTATGAGGAGAGACTAAAGGAGCTTAATATGTATACCCTTGAGGAAAGAAGGGAGAGGGGGGACATGATAGAAATGTTTAAGTACCTCAGTGGAATCAACAAAGTCCAAGAGGGTAGCATCTTTCAGAAAAAGAGATGTGCAAGAACAAGGGGACACAATTTAAAGATAGAGGGGGTGGTTCAGGGGCAATGTGAGGAAGTATTATTTCACAGAGAGGGTAGTGGATGCATGGAACAGCCTTCCTGAGGAGGTTGTGGGGTCTAAAACTGTGGGAGAATTCAAGAATGCATGGGACAGACATAAGGCAATTCTTGTGGGGGGTAGGAAGAAATAGTCTGTTGGTTATCTAGGATCTGCGGCCTATCCTGTAAGTAGGGAAATGGGCAGACTAGATGGATCAAGCGGTCCTTATCTGCTGACAAAGTCTATGTTTCTATGTAACTCCCAGATATCGAAATTCATTAACAAATTCAACAACAATCCCCCCAGAGTTATGAATTAACAAGGAGGGATTCTTTCTCATCATAAAGGAAGTGCCAAGCAGCATCACTTTTGTTTTAGTAGCATTAAGTATCATATGATTATTACCAAACCAGGTACAACTGTATTGAAATCAGATTGTAGATTAGCTTCAGTAGAGGAAATAGCAGTAGAATGAGAGAAAATTATCAAATCATCTGCATATAACAGATATTTACTGACCTTAAGAGTAGAAGGAAGAGAATTTACAAATGAAGAGAAGAGCAAGGGGCCAAAAATAGACCCCTGAGGAACACCCAGACTCACTGGTTTAATTGAAGAAATAACAGAGCCTATACCTACTACCTGAGACCTATTTGATAGATAATCTGTACACCAGAGCACTGGCCCTTTTGAAAAACCAAGACCTCCAAGCTTACCACATAACAATGAATGAGTAATAAGATTGAATGCCTTGGTCAGGTCCACAAACACCACCCCCATAAGTTCACTTCTGTCAAATCCCTGAAGGACGGTGTGAGTGAACCTGACCAAGGAGGAAAGAAAGATTTTTGAGGGTGAAACACCCCTCAAGAGGGAGCCAATCCAAGGCTTTGTAGAGGGTGCAGTGATGCGTTCTCCAGGGAAGCCTGGTGACAAAACAGATGATATTGTTGTAGCTGGATCTAAGTTTATAAAAGAGTTGGGAATTGGCAGAGGGGGCATAAACGATGGATCCATAGTCCAGAAGTGGTAAGAGAATGGAGCTAGTTAGTCGGAGTCTAGATATGGGGATTAAAAATTTACAGATCCTGTAGAGTAGCTCAGGCCTCATGTGAACCTTATTTATGATGTTGGAAATGTGAAGGTTGAAAGGTATGTGGTGATCAAGCAGAAGACCAAGGTATTTGAATTCAGAGACTTGCTCAACACTATTGCAGTGGTTATCCAAGAGGGTTAGTTTTGGGATGAAGGTTTTCATGGGGCTGGAGAAAACCATATGTAACCCCCCTGCAAATGGGGGTTCCCAAAAGACTTCCAGGAGCTTGCTTGAATGCTCCAAGCCTGAATGGTGTTTGGCATTTAAGCCATTTATCAGTGAGTGTTTTTAGAGCCTCTGGTACTGTCTCTTTAAGAGCTGTCTGCTTGCAGACATAATTAGTTTGTATGGGGGGACTGTGTGCTTCTCTGAATACCACTTGAGCTGCTGCCAATTCACTTCATTTTGCAGTCACTAGAGTGCAAAGGAACCTATCTGAAAGATGTAACTGTTTGCCAGAAATTATTTAGAGTAATAATGAAATTACAGTTTGTCTAACCTGCTTTTTTGCAGTCAGAACTGTGTCTGCTAGTTCCCATTCTAGTTTTGAACTGCTGAACTGGACCAATCAGTGTGGGGTAAGCTAGCTCTAAAATGGTGCCTTGGACGAATCAGAACTTGGACTCATAATCTGAGCCAGCCACAAGAGGATTGTATGGGCAGTGACTCTGGGAGATGTAGTTTAGACTTGCAGTGCCTTTGGACCAACAGCAGCAGTCTATTGTGAGTGACAGCCAATCCAGTCAAGAACTGGGAGGAACTCAAAGGAAGTGCCCAGTTTTGTCGGGTTGAGCTTCAGTTGAGCTTGGCAGTGAAGAAGGAAGGAGCCCTGTGCTTTTCAGTGTGCAGTTTTAGTCAAAAACGTGTGTAAGGCCCAGAGTTCGGTCTGCAGCTTGTGTAACAGCTTGTTAGGACTGAATCCGTCCTGTGAAAAGAATCAAAGGATCTCTGAAGAGTAAAACCAGGCTCACCCTGTAGAAGACTGGAAGAATTGCTGAAAATTGCACTCGGTCTGTCAGGAACTGAATCTGCTGTGTGTTCTCCCGGTATTGTGCAGTAATTACGATCGGGATACAGATGCAGCCTGCCTGGTATAGTACTTTCTTTTATATGGATGTGTGAAGAGGTTTGTGTACCTCAAGTGAGCCCTGCTGACATTGAAGGACCCTATCTTATTTGGAGGTCGTGAGTACTAATTCAGGGTTGCTCCTGTTGAATTGCCACATTAAATCCAAATGGAATTACTGTACTGCTGACTGTTTAATTCTCCTTTCTCTGTGTGAAAGGGCCCCACCAGCTGCCACGGTTTGGACTAGCCACTAGGGCTTGGGTACCCAGGGACAGTAACTGATAGGGATAGGCCTGTGCACAGAGCCATAGGTAGATTATTAGAGTGATAAGCTAATTACCTTGATTTCCCTGTCCTTGTTATATCCCTAAATAAATCAGAGCTGCTTGTTTCAGCAAAGTTATACTGCCTGAGGTATTTGTCTATGTTAAAGTACTGTACTGTGATTGTTGCACTGTATCTCATTTCACAGGAGGTCCCAGTGCCGGAACCAGACCTGGGGGTAAGTGTATACTGTGAAGGTAATTCTGATATATTGTGTGGGCCACTAGTGGGAAGAAAGGGGGGTTGCAGTGTCCCAGAGGGCTGTGACCAAGTTAGTTTAACTATTGCAAACCCTGACCTCTGGGTGGAGGCACCCACCATTGGATCCAGGCCCCTCAACCTGTTAGTGGCAAATCAGGCAGGGGTAGTAGCCCCTGGGATAGCGCCATCTAGGGGTTACATCTTGGAGGCTCACCGCTGGGATTGTGTGTCCTCTAGTGGCCATATTTACGAACCACTGTTAAGAAAAAAATGGGTACCCCGACAGAAGTGGCTGTGCACCGGCTGGTGGAGTGGTGTACTGGGGAGGAGATCGACCCCCAAAATGCTATGCTTATCCTGGACATCCCCCTGGGTATCAATACGGACACTGTGCAGGGAGTACTTTCCAAGGTGGAAGGTTTACAAACCCTGTGGTGGTGGGGTCGCATGCTAACTGCTCACCCACACACTTTCCTGGCCCTAGTAGAGTTTAAGGATCCCATAGATAGCTCCAAAGTGCCACAGACCATTATCCCAGAGGAGCCCTCACTGCTTGGAGAGTGATAACTAAGGACAGAAAGACCCGGGGAATCAGCCCCACCACTATCTGAAACTTTTGAGGAGAAATTGATGAATGGTTGCTGGAGAGGGGAAAACTGTGGAGGACTTGAAGAAACTATTCTTGCCACCTGGGGTGTTCCTCCCCAACACCCTCTCCTGCTCCAGTGCCCGTAATGGTGTCTGAACCAATGCAGACTCCTATTTCTGCACCTGCCATTAGTCACGACTCTTACCGAAGGTTGAGGATCTTCTCACCCTCCCACCCCCAAGGAGGATGACTGGGAGACCTGGATAGACTATGTTGCCCCAAGTGCTAGAATGGCAATGCTCGGAAGGTGAAAAGCGAAAGAGGGTTAGTGAGAGCCTCCGAGGTCCTGCCCTGGCTACCATCCGTGCTAAACGGGCCAGTAACCCTGAAGCGACTGCACAGGCCTATCTTGAGGCCTTGGAGAATGTGCATGGGAGCCCAGATTCTGATGAGGACCTATGGTGGAGAGTAAGAGATGCACAACAGTACCAAGGGGAGTTGTTGTCTGTGTATGTATCTCGGTGGAAAAATTGTTGCAAGAATGCCTCAGAAAGGTAGTTTGCCAGCGATTGAACTGGACCGAACCAGGCTGGACAGGATCCTAAGTCTGCCCCTCTCAGAACTGCTGTTGCTTCAGTTACACCTGGCAGATCGACTGGAATCCCACCCTCCTATGATGAGTTAATGAGGAAATTCGAGGAGTTGAGAAAGACGACCCGGAGGGACCTGCACCAATAGCTGCGGCTACGACCTGAGTGACTGAGGGTGACCCATCAAGTGAAGTTCAGGGGCAGAGGTTGGCAGTCAATGAGTGCTCTGACAAGGAAAAGATATGTCACAATGGGGCGAACTGTTGAGAGAGATCCGGGAATTCAAAACAGTCCCTTTATGAAGGCCACGCATAGCAAGAAGGCCTCTGACCTATATCCGACTGCATCTGCTATGGGGTGGGTACCCACCATGTATCTCCTGCTGATAACAGCTCAACCTGATTCCTGACCATGGAAGTGGAGAAACTGACGAGATGTCTCCAAATGCTTATCACGCCGCAGACAGAGATGGCACCAGGTTTCCAGTTAGTAATAATTCCGCCCTGGCTCCCAGTGTGGCGCCCGCCAGCTCAAACTCCAGAAAGTATGTTTTGCTATAATTGTGGGAAGATGTGAAAAGGGAAATGCCAGTCCCAAAAGACACTGACAAAGTTGCATATAGGCTACAAGGAGAGCTTGGAGAAGAAATCAGTGGTTAAGAGGTGCGACATGAAGTCCCAGTGAGGGCACCAAAATGCTAATTCACGTCCCTTTGTGGCAAGGTCAGTTGCCCAGGCCCCCACTACCGCCTCTCCAGACTGGTCCAGAATAGTGGGTCCCTCCATGGAGACCACTGTAAAGGTGAACGGAGTGTCTACAAGAGCTATATTAGACAGTGGCACCCAAGTGACAATTATGTTCCAAGATTGGTATCAGAAGCATTTGTCAGACGACCCTTACAACCATTAAAAGGACTGCATGTATGGGGTTAAGTGAGAAGGCCTACCCCTATTCGGGTATATCCGAATTTGGTGTCTTCCCCACCTCCGTGGCTGGAGTGGCCGAACAAGTAGAGACCCTAGCCTTAGTGTGTCCCCCACTGGACTGTATGATGGTGTCCCTTTGTTGATTGGAACAAATGCTCATATGTTCGGAAGGCTGGCACAGTTGTGTTATGAAAAACAGGGGTCAAAGACTAGTAGAGCTTTAAGAGTTCCGGCTTTAATTAAGAAGGCTATGAGGTACAGAGAGATGCTGAAAAACAGAACCAGAGGAACCGGTCGGAATTGTATGGAAGAAGGATCCTGAGTCTCTGATCCTGGCGCCAAATGCCCAGTGTACCTTACAGGGAGAGTCCGTATCAGAAAGGATGTTAAGAATAAAATATTAATGTTGGATGCACCAGGCGATGGAAAATTGCCAGAGGGACTGCTGGTCAAGCTAGTATTTTGCCCGCTAGAGCCCATGCTTATGCCAGAAGGGTAATGGTCCAAGTTCATAATGTGTCTGAAAGAGACATTCGAGTAAACAGAGGTTGCATCCTGGCTAATGTGCATTGTGCAGACACTGCAGTGCTACCAACAGCAAGAGTTCAAGGAAGAATGACAGAGTAACGCACTGACTTGTTTGATTTCAGACTCCGCTGCCAGCTGAATGGAAAGTGAAGATCAGTGAGAAGCTTGCCCAGAGAGACCAGGTGTTTTCTTTAAAGGAATGGGATGTAGGATGCGTGCAAGGAGCTGAGCACAATATCCGGCTGCATGACGAAAGACCATTTCGTGAGAGGTCTGACGCCTGGCACCTGCTGACATAGATGATGAGGAGACGGCATCTGCAAGAGATGTTAGCTGCTGGTGTAACACAAGAATCCAGAAGCCCTTATGCTTCCCCATTGTGGTAGTGGAGGAAAAAGAATGGAACAGTAAGGATGTGTGTGGATTATCGCACCTTAAACCGGTCGGACTATCCCTGATCAGTACACAATGCCCCGCATTCAGGATGCTTTGGACTGCCTAAACGGGAGCAAGTGGTTCTCTGTGCTGGATCTCCGAAGGGTACTATCAGATCCCGATGGCCCCAGAGGACCGTGAAAGACAGCCTTTATCTGTCCGCTTGGCTTCTATGAATTCATGAGGATGCCTCAAGGATTTCAGGTGCCCCAGCCACTTTTCAACGATTGATGGAGCGTGCAGTGGGGACATGAACTTACTAGAGTGCCTGGTATACCTAGATGATGTTATTGTGTTTGGCAGCTCACTGGAGGAACATGAGAGCAGATTATTTAAGGTATTGGACCGACTGGAGGACTTTGGCCTTAAACTGTCCATTGATAAGTGTCAATTTTTCAAACATCAGTAAAGTATGTG
The DNA here is from genome assembly GCA_016271365.2 of Neoceratodus forsteri. Taxonomy (NCBI): domain Eukaryota; kingdom Metazoa; phylum Chordata; order Ceratodontiformes; family Ceratodontidae; genus Neoceratodus; species Neoceratodus forsteri. The sequence continues at coordinate 1,228,082,796 of CM028131.1, read as the reverse complement.
GGACACATAGTATCCACCGAGGAATAGAGACCGACCTAGCTAAAGTTGAGGCCTTGACCACCTGGCCACAGCCCAAAAATCTAAAAGAACTGCAAAGATTCCTGGGATTCTGCGGTTATTATCGGCGCTTCATCAAAGGACTATTCAAGAGTGATCCACTTTACTTAACCTTACTCAAGGGTATCCCCAACCCACAAAAATACCAAAGTCAGCATCCTCAAGACTGAAAGAGTGTATTTTCATCCGAGTGAAGTATTTGGGGCCCGCTGGACTCCTGATTGTGAGACTGCTTTTCATGAGATCATATATCAACTCCCTGCTCCAGTGCTGGCCTATGCCGATCCAAGAAAACCTTACGTCCTGCACACTGATGCTAGCTTGCAAGGGTTGGGGCTGTGTTGTACCAAGAGCACGAGAATGGCCTGAGACCAGTGGCCTTTGCCAGTAGAAGCCTGACCCCATCCGAAAAGAACTATCCTGTACATAAGTTAGAGTTCCTAGCTTTGAAGTGGGCTATTGTTGACCAATTCCATGAGTACTTGTATGGGGCTAAAATACTAGTAAAACTGACAATAATCCTTTGACCTATGTGCAGACCTCAGCTAAGTTGGATGCCACTGGCCATAGGTGGCTTTCTGCATTATCTACATATGACTATGCTCTCGAATACCGGCAGAGTCTGAACCACATAGATGCTGATGCTCTCTCCGGAGGCCTGTTCCCCAGAATGATTGGGTCCGATTAGCAGAACCTGACATTCGGGCACTCTGCCGAAGTTTGACAGGGAGGAACAAATGTCCACGGACGCAGTGGACTGCATGGTGGATTGCTTGGGAGCCTCTGAGAATTGCATACCTGCTGCTTATTGCCACTTTTCTGCAAAGACATTGGTGCACTGCCTCAGCTGGACAATGACAGTATTCGTGGGCTCAATCCCACGATCCCATGATCAAAGCAGCTTTAGAAGCCCTCTATGCAGGAAAGATGTGTCCAAATTACGCTCCACTGATTTGAGAACTGCACTGTTATACAAAGAAGGTCCTAAGTTGAAACTGATCAATAAACTGTTATACAGAGAAACAGTAGACAGAGGGACAAGTAGACAAACAACAACTAGTGCTGCCCACTGCCTTCGAGACTCAGTACTAGGTCCTTGCACAACCACATGGGGCACCTTGGTATAGACAGAACACTTGACTTGGTGAGATCCAGATTCTATTGGCCTAAGATGGGGGCTGATGTGAGCAACACATTCGAACTTATAGTCGCTGCTTACAGAGGAAAGCTTTGCCCCAGAGGGCTGCCCCCTTGTTAACATCACCACCAGTGCACCCATGGAGCTGGTCTGTATTGATTTTCTAAGTTTGGAGTCAGATCAAAGAAATATCAGTAATGTGCTGGTGGTCACTGACCATTTCACGAGATATGCCCAAGCTTTCCCACCAAAGACCAGAAAGCATCCACTGTGGCCAAAGTACTTGTAGAAAACTTTTGTTCACTATGGGGCTCCACAAAGAATCCATTCTGATCAAGGGAGAGACTTTGAGAGTCGTCTGATCAAAGAGATGCTTTCTCTCTGTGAGGTCACGAAAGTCCAGAACCACTCCTTACCACCCCAGGGGACCCACAGCCTGAGCGTTTCAACCGCACTTTGCTAGATATGCTAGGCACCCTGCACCAAGGACAAGCCTAGATGGAGCCAACAAATTAGCACCTGGTACATGCTTATAACTGCACCAAAAGTGATGCCACTGGATTCTCCCCTACCGCCTGATGTTTGGAAGAGAAGCTCGACTACCAGTAGATGTGTGTTTGGGGTCTCTCTGATGAGGTTCAGGCTGACAACTATTTACAGTATGTGCAAAGTTAAAGGCCCAGCTAACTCATGCGTACCAACTGGCTCAAACCATGGCTGCCAAAAAGAAATCTGGCCAACAAAGAAAGGTATGATAAAAGGTGAAAGCACAGGAACTCCAGGAGGGATCGGTATTGCTAAGAAATCTGGGATTGCATGGCAAGCACAAGATTGCTGACAGATGGCACCATCTCCCTCACATTGTAGTGGGCAAACTAGATGATCTGCCAGTGTACAAAGTAAGGCCTGAGAATAATTCAAAAGATGTAAAAACAATGCATAGAAATCATTTACTGCCCATTGGACAAATCTTAATTGAGTCTGAGCCCTAGAAGATGCCCCTCTGGACCAGTGACTAGAGCTGCTGCTAAGAAAAGATCAAGAAAGTCTGCACCTACAGAAGCAAAGTTAAAGTGTTCCCCTCCACAAGTCCCAGTTGAGCATGACTGTCAGTCCATATCGGAAGAAAGTGAAGTGACTTTGAATACTATCCTTCTTACGAACTGAGTCAATTGTTTGGGGCAATCCCTAGTCAATACTGGAGACAAAGCTGGGCCTTCTGGACTGTTTAAGCCCCAGCTTCATCCCTGGAGCCAATGCTCCCAGAAAGTGAAGTGCAAAGCATCAGATCAGATGAAATGGAATCATTGTGCATGGTTGAACTGTTTGAGCTTTCAGGGAGAAAATGATAGATTAGGGCAGACTGGTGATACACCGAACAAGAAGAGTATTTTGAGTGCCCTGACAGTCCACTGCCAGTGTCCGAAAGCTCTCCATGCGAGCCAAATGTTGTGGACTCAGAAACTGTAACTCCTGGAGCTGAAAGTGCCCCAAGTTCTAGCCTCTCTACCCCCATGGAGACTCCTGACAAGTGTGGACAATGCTGAAAATGAGGCTCAGAGTGCAGAGACTGTAACAGTTCCCCTAGAAAGACTGGTCGAGCTGTAAAGCCTGTGGTGCACCTCAGTTATGATTCCCTTAGGAGGCCTGTGGATTTGCCTCTCAATGTTGTCCATAAAGGAGTGTATGTGTCCCGAGCTCATTGCCCAAACTGAGCGTCAGTGCTAACTCCAAGTTACTTGTGTTGCCCTCTAAGTATGGTGCCCTTGCCCCGTCCAGCCCCAAGGTAACTGATAGGGAAGGGCCCCCTCTCTTCAGGTTTCATGTACAAGAGGTAATAACCTGAGTTATGGTACAATGTATATAATACTGTGTAAAGAGTGACGTACTGCAATGTTTCAGAAATGTGTTCTTGGTAAATGATATATTGACTGATGATTACATGTATCGAGCCTAATGCAAATGTATATGGTTGCAGTTGAAACTTATAGATTGTACTTGTGCGGACGCCAAGCTTTCCCAGGCCAGGAAGGGTGTAACCCCTGCAAATGGGGGTTCCCAAAAGACTTCCAGAGCTTGCTTGAATGCTCCAAGCCTGAATGGTGTTTGGCATTTAAGCCATTTATCAGTGAGTGTTTTAGAGCCTCTGGTACTGTCTCTTTAAGAGCTGTCTGCTTGCAGACATAATTAGTTGTATGGGGGACTGTGTGCTTCTCTGAATACCACTTGAGCTGCTGCCAATTCACTTCATTTTGCAGTCACTAGGAGTGCAAAGGAACCTATCTGAAAGATGTAACTGTTTGCCAGAAATTATTTAGAGTAATAATGAAATTACAGTTTGTCTAACCTGCTTTCTTTGCAGTCAGAACTGTGTCTGCTAGTTCCCCATTCTAGTTTTGAACTGCTGAACTGGACCAATCAGTGTGGGGTAAGCTAGCTCTAAAATGGTGCCTTGGACGAATCAGAACTTGGACTCATAATCTGAGCCAGCCACAAGAGGATTGTATGGGCAGTGACTCTGGGAGATGTAGTTTAGACTTCAGTGCCTTTTGGACCAACAGCAGCAGTCTATTGTGAGTGACAGCCAATCCAGTCAAGAACTGGGAGGAACTCAAAGGAAGTGCCCAGTTTTGTCGGTTGGAGCTTCAGTTGAGCTTTGGCAGTGAAGAAGGAAGGAGCCCTGTGCTTTTCAGTGTGCAGTTTTAGTCAAAAAGCGTGTAAGGCCCAGAGTTCCGGTCTGCAGCTTGTGTAACAGCTTGTTAGGACTGAATCCGTCCTGTGAAAGAATCAAAGGATCTCTGAAGAGTAGAAACCAGGCTCACCCTGTAGAAGACTGGAAGAATTGCTGAAAATTGCACTCGGTCTGTCAGGAACTGAATCTGCTGTGTGTTCTCCGGGTATTGTGCAGTAATTGCGATCGGGATACAGATGCAGCCTGCCTGGTATAGTACTTTCTTTTATATGGATGTGTGAAGAGGTTTGTGTACCTCAAGTGAGCCCTGCTGACATTGAAGGACCCTATCTTATTTGGAGGTCGTGAGTACTAATTCAGGGTTGCTCCTGTTGAATTGCCACATTAAATCCAAATGGAATTACTGTACTGCTGACTGTTTAATTTCTCCTTTTCTCTGTGTGAAAGGGCCCTACCAGCTGCCACGTTTGGACTAGCCACTAGGGCTTGGGTACCCAGGGACAGTAACTGATAGGGATAGGCCTGTACAGAGCCATAGGTAGATTATTAGAGTGATAAGCTAATTAACCTGATTTCCCTGTCCTTGTTATATCCCCTAAATAAATCAGAGCTGCTTGTTTCAGCAAAGTTATACTGCCTGAGGTATTTGTCTATGTAAGTACTGTACTGTGATTGTTGCACTGTATCTCATTTCTAAGGAGGTCCCAGTGCCGGAACCAGACCTGGGGGTAAGTGTATACTGTGAAGGTAATTCTGATATATTGTGTGGGCCACTAGTGGGAAGAAAGGGGGGTTGCAGTGTCCCAGAGGGCTGTGACCAAGTTAGTTTAACTATTGCAAACCCTGACCTCTGGGTGGAGGCACCCGCCATTGGATCCAGGCCCCTCAACCTGTTTGTGGCAAATCAGGCAGGGGTAGTAGCCCCTGGGATAGCGCCATCTAGGGGTTACACATATACTTCGTTTTTTTAGAGTTTAAGGCCATGCCTTTGTTGGTGAACCTTGACTGCAGATTCTGTAAGTCAGATTGTAATCCGGTGAGTATCTTGTCTGGGTTTCTGTCATTGCAGTACAGCACAGCATTGTCTGCTAGAGGACCATTTTGGTGTTGCTACAGACTTCTGGGAGATTGTTGATGAAGGAGGTGAAAAGGAAAGGGCCCAGGATGGAGCCCTGGGGAACCCTGTATTTAATAGGGCATTCCGAGGAGAGCAGCCCATTGACAGTGGTCATCTGTGTTCTGTGGGAGAGATAGCTCCCGACCCATTTAACAGCATTATTAGAGAAATAGCAGTCAGGCAGGGTGTTTAGGAGCAGACTGTGGCTGACAAGGTCAAAGGCCTTGATCAGGTCCACAAAAACCAAGCCTGTGTACAGGCAGTTGTCTATGGCTCCATAGATATCCCTTGTGAACCTAACTAGGGCGGTCTCAGTGTTGTGAGCTGCTCTGAAACCATGTTGGGCATCTGTGAGGATGTTATAGCTGTTAAAGGGGTCAGGAAATGTGTGCTAATCGGCAGCAGTTAGTAATGTTCCTAGTAAGATAAATGCAAGACGTGCCTCCAAATGAGCTATATTTAACTGTACCTTAATAAACACTGGTATGAAAAACTGTGTTTTCAATTATTTTCTTTTTATGGGCAACATTCTGCACAGTTCTCTTCCTGGAACCAGTAATTTGGAGTGTTTACTATGTCACTGTTTGAGTACAGAATGCTAAACATGAGCTATTGTCCTGTCAAAACCATGCTTAGAGTTATTTGCTCAAACCGTGACATAGTTAAAACTCACACTCACTGGTTCCGTGAAGAGAACTGCAACAGAATGCTGCCCATAAAATCAAAACAATGCAAAATACAGTTTTTCACATAGCTTTTTATTCAGGTACAATTACCTATGGATCATTCAGACTTATGGATATTATTTCTGTAAGTGGTAACATAAACAGCTGCAAATTATAACTCATTTCCTGTCCTCTTTAAGAAAGGAGGTGACTTGGGAATGTACTACTTTTTCTAATATCTTGGATAGGTGGGCAAGAAGAGAAATTGGCCTGTAGTTTCCTATCTCATTTTTGACCCTGATTTAAACAGAGGTTTAACTGTGGCTGTTTTTCATATGTGTAGGAAGGTCCCAATGCATAAAAAAAATTTAGGATGTTAGTAAGGGGGACCGCAAGTGGGGCAATGGCAAGCTTAAAAATTTTGAAATCGATCCCGTCCGCCCCTTTACTGGGTCTGGGGTTATTTGAGTGGATGAGCTTAATGCTGTCTGAGGGTGACAATGCCCAGAGGTAGAAATCTGGAATGGTACCTGGGTGTGGCATGGTGGGAGGGTGATTTGGCTGAGCCTGGGTGGGGGGGGTTGTATTAATCCAAATCCCTGAAGAATGAATTAAGTATGTTAGCTACATCTGATGGGTCATTATTGAGCTTGTCCCCATCCCTGAGGGTGATGAGTTCGGCTTTCCTGACCCTCCCGAGGAGGATGCAGGGTACCCCAGGGTTTTCTGGGATTAGCATTTTCCCCTAACTGTTTGCTGTGGAGAAAATTGACCTTTGCTAATCTGACAGTCACTTTGCACTTGTCGTGCAGGGCTTTGTATAGAATTAGTTGGGCGGGGTCGTTATGCTTCCTGTGTTTGGTCCTGGCCCTGTCTCTGTCTCTCTCCCTCATTAATTTGAGGATGTCGGGGGTGACCCACTTGCAAATGCGGCCCCAGATCCTGATCTTTTTGAGGGGGGCGAATTTGTCGCATACCCCATTGAAGATAGACGAGAAGCAATCTAAGACGGCATCTAAACTGTCCTTGGTTGAGGTGAATGACCAGTCGATCTGGTGGATATCCTAGGTGACATTTCTTAAGCATGTGTTGTTTAAACATCTCAAGTGAATGAAATTAGGAGGGGGTTTGGGGGATTGCGAAGTCTAGTGGCAAAACATGGCACAGTGGTCACTTACGCAATCCAGAAGGGTCCCGGCTTCAGGGATTCTGTAAGGGTTAGAGACAATTATCTAGTCGATAACCAACTGAGAGTCGGTTTTATAGTTTGTCCTAGTCGGGGTGGGGATAAGTTGGTGTAACCCTGGGCCTGAGACAATGGATTAGGCATCATCTGATTGGCTGGAGGTCCAGTTGATATTCAAATCCCCAAGTAGAATCCACTCCCTGTTTAGGGGGAGGGAATTCATAATGGCTAGCAGGGATTCAAAATCAGATGGAGGAGTTCTGGGGGGGTAGACAGGTGCTGGTGAGTGTTTTGTTTCTTCCGAGTAGGTGGATGGAAAGGGACTTGCGCTTGTTGAATTTTACATCAGGACTAAATTCTGTGATGGAGAATTTCTTAGACACATAGAACAAGCAGCCCCTTCCCCTTCTTCCAGGCCTGTCTGTCCTGAGAGAAATGAACCCATCTAGTTTGATTTCCCTGCAGGAGATTTTTTCGGAGAGCACTATAATGTCAGAGTTATTGCCTGTGACCCAGGCCTGAAAGGCATCTTTCTTAGCAAGAAGGCTTTGCAGATTGAGGTGAACAATATTAATGTATTTACTGCTTTTGTCTTGGTTGTGGTCAGAAGGAGAGTGCAGATTAGCAGGGCCAGGGTTGGGGTGTATGGTCCCCGATAGGAGGAGTAGGTGAAAGATGGTTCTGGTGCATTTGGTGTTCAGGAAACAGATCTTTTTTGGTTGGAAACATGGGAATTTGACTGTGAAGACAAGGAAACTCCTGCAGTCCTATGAGAAAGTAAAAGGAAGGTGGAGCCATAGGAGGGAAAAGATTAGGATATGGTCCAGGAGATTGGGGAGGAAAAGGGGGGAGCAGTATAAGTTTAGAGGGAAGGAGGGGTGGCGAAGAAGGTGATAGAGGGGGAGGAGGGGGAGCATGGGGGGATGGGAGCAAAAGGAGAAGGTGGAGGAAGGAGGGGGACAGTCGGAGGGGAGAGTGGAGTAGTGATTTCTGAGGTAGGAGGGACTGTACAGAAAGAGCAGGAGGAGAGTGAGAGGCAAAATAATGTGGTTTGCACCCATAGTAATAGGGGGTTGATAGGAATAACTAAGGGGGTAGAAGAACAGGTGTGGTGCGTTATGTGATGAGCCTTAAGAAGTGGTTAGGAGACCAAGCAGGGCAGTGTTGCAAGAAGGTAACAAGGGCCAAGGGGGGGGGGGTCCCTGGGAGGCTAATGGGTAGATAAACTTAAGACAAATTGTTACCACTGGGATAGCCTAGTGGTTAGAGTTACAGACTCTGGTGCAAAGGGTTGGGGATTTGAATTCTGGAGCGTATGTAGGACAGGAGAGGTGGATAATTCATAAGACCAGAGGAAGAATAGAGAGGGCTATGGCAGGTTAGGAGCAATTAACTAGCACTGTTGTGGTACTTTATGTTAGGGGTGCGGAGTGGAAGTAATTGGAGCAACAGTGACACCTAGTGGCCAAGGGATATAAGTTGCAGCACAGAAATTGGGGAGATAGTGCTAGGAGCGATGAAGCACATTATCAATCACATGAACTAGCTTACCAATAGAGGTAAGCACCACCCAGGGTGGGTGGGACAGTCACCGTGGTAGCGGCAATGGGCTAACACAGCACAGCTATGCCGACTCTCTTGAGTGGATGCTCTGCCTTATGTGCTGCTTAGCTACTCTGGTGCTCCCGTTGTTGTGGTGGTAGGGAGGAGGGTTGAGAGTGGAATGAGCAGCCCGAGGAGATAAAACACAGTAACCAGCTTGCTAAAGGGATTATAAGATCAAGGCAACGAAAGAGTCAGGGTCAGGGTGTGAACGGAGATAGGGGGGGCTGAACTTGCCCTTGGAGAGCCACATATGCGCAGTGTGGGCAGGAGAAATGGTGGAATCCAGGAGCAGCAAGCACGGATCCCCTAGGCAGCCCCATGGATGAAACAGACTCCAGAGGTAACAAACAGCACAGCAGAAAGACAGCAATTAAAGTAATTAAAGTACCTACAACAAAGGGCAAATGCAGAGGGCAGTATTTGGAAACAGGCACAGTAAATAGGGCAGCATAAACAGCAGTTAAAGCAACAGTCCAAATAGGCAGAAACACAAGCCTAGAAATCAGCTGCTAACACAGACAGAAATCAATCAGCACAGCTATGCCAACTCTCCGAGTGGATGCTTTACCTTATGTGCTGCTTAGATGCCACGGTGCTCCCATTGTTGTGGTGGTAAGGAGGAGGAGGGTTGAGAATGGAGTGAGCAGCCTTATGTACTGCTTAGATGCTCCAGTGCTCCTGTTGCTGTGGTGGTAGGGAGGAGGGTTGAGAGTGGAGTGAGCAGCCTTACTATATGTTCTGCTTAGACGCTCCAATGCTCCCCTTGTGGTGGTAGGAAGGAGGGTTGAGAGTCCATTAGGGAGCTTAGGCTTCTTTGGTTTTAAACAGGGCTGTACAGTGGTAGGAAGCATCCATAAACAATTAGAAAGGGCATAGTAAGTAGCTTATCTGATTGAGCACCATTCTGAAATGCTGGGTTCAGCTCCAAATTAGGTTATAATTGTCACAAACCCACTCAGCAGGTCAGGCCCTCTACTCCCAAAGTGCTAACCTCTGAGCATAGAATTGTGAACAGTGTAACAGAACAAGGTAACCCTCTTGTCTGTTTTGTGGGTTCAAGTCACCTTAGTCCCAAGTTTTGGAGGGATTCAAACCGATAACCTCTTGTTAGCATACCCAATTATCAGGCTCAGATAATTCTGTCTTTGGGGGCCAGATATCTTTGCCTACGGGCACCTAACCAGGTATTTCAAAATGAACCCTTAGAACTCTATGTAAGACCTTAGAGAACTTTTATTTGTTTCCCAGTTTGGTATCACAATAAGCACATGCACAGTGTGAACTATATCTATTCTAAGCTCCACTTATATAAAAAGAAGTTTCAAAGCACACCAGGAAGTTTCTGTTTTTTTTTTAATATATATCTTTATTTTAAAATAGATAAAATAGGAAAACATTAAAATACAGAACAAAATATCCCAACACATACAGCCTTAAAACAAACAGGTTTAAAAGTGCAAATTCCTAGATACACTCAGACTAGTCTTGTCTAAGGTCCTTACTTCTTAATCTTTCAGAGCTTTGTGATCTTTCTTCTCTCAGTCAGAAAATGGAAAATGAATGTCTCTCTGTAAGGTCTGCTCAGTATATTTAAAGCAGTCTTGAGACGGCCTTTTCTCTGAGGTCACCTAACTTCGCCTTTTAGTGTTATTTTATTTTTTATTTTTATTTAAATTTTGGTGACTGAGTAGGCCCACAGAGACTGTACTGGTCCCTTTTTCAGGGGCGACCTGAGGTTAATTACAGTCAACAGTACAATAAGAAGTAAGAACAATTCAAGGGAAAGTGTGCATATAGAGACATTAAAATCAGAACATATAGTACAATCACAGGCAGGTTAGGTAACGTTTAGAATAACATGGGGTAAACACTAGTTTCACAAGAGTGGCAGTTACATAAGGTTCTTTTATCAGGTGTATTACAAATTATATTTTATGACATAGGATGTCCTTTTAAGATATTTAAAAAAATAATAGATGACCAAATGAATCGCCTCTCTTCCTGTGACTGGTCCAAACCAGTCTGTGCTCTGCTTCACCGAGATCTCAAAAGTCTCTTTGATGCAAGTCACTGTATATTCAAAGCAAATTTATATTGGACTCCTTAATTTAGTCTGGGACCTGGTATCCCCAGACATCAAAGGTCTCTTTGATGAAATGAGCTGGCTTCCTGGGAGGATACCCATAACACTGGCCTGCGTCCCTTTTCTCAGGACACCTAGTGCCCATCAAAGGATCTCCCTGAGGGCATTATAAAATGGATATCTTGGTTCCTGCCTTCAAAGCAAACTAACAAGATAATTGCACCGCAGATATCTGCAGTTTAGGCTACCTAATGTCCTTTGAACTTATCCCTGGGAGGTTTTGATATGTCAGTTTCACATGCTGTTTCAGCATCTAGCATGACAGACAGTCCATAAGCCATTTTTATATTTACAAAAAATGATCATATAGCACTCAGAACTGGCTGTCCATGTCACAATAATCTCTCTCATTACAATGTGTATAAAATGGGTAATGGTGGCTAGTACCACAAAGGTATTTTGAAAAAATATTATGGATCCACACACACATGTACCATGCTGTTTAGCAGAAGTGAATAGCCTGTCTTTTCCTTTACAGATAGTGCAAAACTCCTAGATGTTTACCTGTTCTTGTTTGATGATTTCCTATTGATCACGAAAATCAAATATAATAGAAAGGTAATGTTTTATTTAATTTCTCTTCTAGTATTGTTATTTTTTTATTTACCATTTTACGAAGAGTTTAGGTTTAATTAAAACATTGTATAAATTCATGGGGCTCGATTTTCAAAGCCTTGCTTTTGTTGCAAGGTGCCTACATCAAACAGAATTGATGCAAGTGGCACCTTGCATCAAAAGGTATGGAAATCCTGATTTTTTGAACACAAGCTGCGTTGAAAATGGAAGGGCTTTCATCAAACCAGCCCGGTGTTATCCCTGCACCCAAAGTGATGGTGTGCCAAGTCGGAAGGAGGCTTGCACCATGGCAGGGCTGCTGCATCCCTTAATTCAGGATTTTGAAAGTCCCACCATGGCCACAAGTTGCAGCTATGGTTAGACCAGCCATGAGCTGGTCTAATGCCCTTTGTGCCACAAGATGCACAGCTGACTGGTCAGACATGCAGAGTGCCACAGGGGCATGGACCCTGCCACCAGCTGTATAGGGGAATGGGCAGTGTCCTGGCATGACACATGGATGTCTGCAGCCCCCCACTGCATTCTGTGGTGGCCGGCAAGTACCGCCGCCTCAGTGCTAATCGGCCCCAGTGGGGGTGTGTGGCCAGGACCCAGAGAGGGGGGCATGCCCTGGGTGAAGGGTGGAGTTCACATGAGTGGGTGGCAGAGTTATCGATGAGGGCATGGAGGATGTGTTTCCAATGGTTGCAGAGCTGGGATGTCCATCTGCCACACAGTTGGCACATACCTGGCATCTTTTCTGCTTCAAACTGACATGGCTCGCTGTTCTCTTGCTCCACAGTCACACTCAGAGGGAAGTAGGCCAGATGGGCACAGGGCAGGGATGACATCAGTCTCCATCATTTCCTTCTGGTGTGCCTTCAGTTTGGCACAGGGCAGGGCTTGTGGCAACTCTGGGGACTTTTGTGTTGGGGACCCCCATTGTACTATAGTATGGTGCAGGGTTCCCGGCATACCTAGAGTTTGCTGCAAGAGGGGGCTCAGTGCTTCGTGCACCTATCTCAGAGGGATTTGAAAATCAAGTCCCTGCTGTTTTGTAACTTGTATATTTGTATTTAATTTCACTAAACAAGGGTCACTTATCTCTGCCCGTGTTCTATGTAGGTCTGCTTCACAGTTCACACTGTTGGTTTCCCATTGCATATGTATTGCAGAGAACTGTGTGTGTGTTTAATAAACATTTGCTGGAAATGATACTTGAAATAAGTGATATTTACAAGGGTGTCCAAAGCTGGCCTTGTAGCATAGCTATAGCACTGTCACTGCCACCAGAGAGACTGGGTGCAGGCCCAGAATCCAACTTTGGGGCAGGCTAGGGGCCAAGCATGTCATGGAGCTGAAGCCAAGCATGTCAGGGAAGTGAGGCTGGGTGAGGTGCTTGACTCCTGTGTAGAGAGGGAGTGGACTAGCCAACACAGATACACCTCTTGCTATTTTAGTAGGGCATCAGGTATGAAGGCACTTGCTTACCCCACCAACAGCATCATGAATAAGGCATTTGCTCACCTACACTATGGCATCAGGTGTGAAGGCAGTAGCTCACCCACTATACAGCATTAGGTGTGAAGGAAGCCACTTAGCCACCCCCCATGGCATCAGGTGTAAAAGGCAGCCACTCAACTACCTTGTATGATCAGATGTGATAGCAGTCACTCATCCTCCCTGTGTCATCAGGTGTAAAGGCAGCTGCTCACGCACTCTATAGCATGAGATGTGAAGGCAGTCACTCACCCACCATACATCATTAGGGGTGCAGGTAGCCATTCACCCGCTCATCTTTAGGTGTAAGCAAGCAAGCAAACTTTATTTATATAACGCCTTTCAAGGCCAAGGCGCTGTACATAATATAAATTACAATGTTAAAACAAATTGATCAATTTTAAATAATTTATAATGCAATCAGGGAGAGCCAAAAAAATAAATAAGTTTTCAGCATAGATTTAAAACTACTGACAGTCAGGCATTCTCTTAACTGACGAGGTAGAGAATTCCACAGGATTTTTGCTGCAAATGAAAACACATGAGCTCCAGGTGTTTTTAGATGAATCCTGGAAATCTTTAGCAATCCCTCATCGGCGGATTGGAGAGGGTGACTGGGGCAGTAGGGAGTCAGGCAATCTTTCAGGTAATCGGGTCCCTGTTCATGTAGGGCTTTAAAGGTAAGCAGGCCTACCTTATAGGCGATCCACCACTGAACTGTCAGCCAGTGCAGTTTGTGCAGCACAGGTGTAATATGGCTGGTCCTGGATGTACCAGTCAACAGCCTGGCTGCAGCATTCTGCAGTAGCTGCAAGCGGTGGATGTCAACTCCAGAAAGCCCTAGGTAGAGGACATTGCAGTAGTCAAGTTGGGTAGTAATGAAGGCATAGATCAGTGTTGGAAGGTCACCTGGTGGAACCAGGTGTTTCACCCGGGTGATATTCCCCAGATGGTAAAATGAGGATTTAACCATAGTTGACACCTGAGATTTCAAGGTCAAACCATCATCAAAAATAGTGCCCAGGTTACGCACTTGATCTGAGGTAGTGAGCTGGACACCATCAAGCCATAGGCCAGACATGTGTCCAGCCCCCGAACCCACCCCCGGGTGACCCGAGTCCACAAGCAACACCTCAGTCTTATCCAAAGTCAGTCTCAGCCAACTCGCGCCTCATCCAGTCTTTGATCTCAGAGAGGCAGCTGTTGAGCATAGCAATCGCACCTACCTGTCTGGGCATGAAGGACATATGCAGCTGAGTATTATCTGCATAGCAGTGAAAACTCAAGCTGTATCACCTAATGCTATCTCCCAATGGCAGCATATACACTGCGAACAACATGGGTGCCAGTATGGAGTCCTGTGGCACCCCGCAGGACAGGGGAAGGGCATCAGAGGAATAAATTCCATGTGAAGGCAGCTATTTACCTGCGCTACATTGTCATATGTGAAGACAGTTACACACCTGCCATATGTTATTAGGTGTGCAGGTAGCTGGTCTCCCATACTACACCTTTAGGTGGAAATGCAGCTGCCCACCTGGCCTATGTTATCATGTGCTAAGGCAGTCACTCACCTGCCATACAACATCAAGTGTGAGGCAGTTCCTCACCCAAAATATGTCATAATGTGTGAAGACAGCTGCTCACCCACCCTGTGATATGAGGTGTGAAGTCAGTTATTCACCCACCAGATGTCATTAGGTGTGCAGGTAGCCATTCGACACTACATCTTTAATTGTAAAGGCAGCTTCTGCCCCACGTTGTCACATGTGAAGACAGTCACTCACCTACTCTACAATATCAGATATGAAGGCATTTACTCACCCACCCTACAGCATCAACTGTGAAGGCAGCTACACACCCACTGTACGGGATCAGGAATGAAAGCAACTGCTGACTAGCCCTGTGGGATCAGGTGTGAAGGCAGCCACTCACCCACCTTACAGCATTAAGTGTGATAGCAATTGCTCACCCATCCTATATCATCAGGTGAGAGGGCTGCCGCACACCCGCTGTAGGGCATCAGGTGTAATGGTAGCTGCTAATCCACCCTACGGCATTGGGTGCAAAAGCTGCTACTCACCTATTCTACAGCTTCATGTGAGAAGGCAGCAGCTCACCTGCCCTGTGACATCAGTTGTGAAGGCCACTGCTCATCTGCTGTATGTCCTCGGGTGAGAAGGCAGCTAGTGATTCACAGTATGGCATTGGATGTGAAGTTCACTGCTCATACACCCTGGACCATAAACTATGAGGGCAGCTGCTCACCCACTCTACAGGCTCAGATATGAAGGCAGCTGCTGACCTGTCCTTTGGGAGAATCAGATGTGAAGGCAGCCTCTGACTTGCCCTATGTCATCAGACACTCAGGGCTCAGGGTATCATGTAGTCCATGTGTCCCCATTTCCATTTTGTTCCCAAATCCCTGGCAGAAGCATGCATGTGAAGGCATGCACACACTACAGAATCATGGCCCATCCCACTAAGTTACCCACACCTGTCCTACCACCAGGCCTCCAGCCGGTGACAGTCAGAGACCAAGACAGCTTGCTTTCCTTCCCCAGGAGAGGAGAGGAGAGCAGTTCCTGGGATGTTTGATCACCCCCTCCCCCCGGCCAACCCCCAGTGACCTGAGTCAACTCCCGAGCTCAGCTTGTTGGTGTGGCATCAGATGAGGCGCCAGTGCCTCAGCCCTTTATGTTACTGGGCTGCGCCCCCCAGTGTTTTCATAACCTAAACTACGGAGACATATAAGTTGAAACCATACAGATAAATTAAATCCAAATAATTAATGGGCTTCCCTTTTTCCCATTGGGAAACTGTGGCATAATTTGCCATTATAAAGGAGCATTTATAATGGCAAACACGAGCATGGTTTTCTCCACACTGCGCATGCTCAAACTTCTTGCTCGCTGTGTCCTTCTCGAACAGGAAACCATTCCCCTATGCAAACCCACCATGGAGAGAAACTGCCACGGACACTCGGCACTAAGTAATTTTTAAAATTACTTCAGATGTGCCACACAGCTACTGGATGGACCCCCATGACAATATTTTAAATAAAGTGAAAGTGGACCTTGTGCGCCAAGGTAATCTGACTGTACCGGCACAGCAGTCTTTTTTTTTTATTTTATATAATTGCTGAGATGAAAAAGAGAAGCCCAACAATTGCATAAAATAAAATATGGGTCCTGGTGTGTAAACTCAAATTTACACACCCCCTCGGGGTTTGATGCTACTCATAAACCCCTTGGGTGTGTGTAAATTCTTGTTACACACCGAGACCCATACTTTATCCTATATTTATACAACAGCAAGAAAATTTCCTGGACTTTGATTGGTCAGTGTGTGCCTGGAATAATGAAGTTATCTGAGTATAACCTCACTGTATGAATTCCAGGCACTCACTTGACCCTCTTGCATGTGCAGACATGACAGATATTAGTCCAAATAAGCTCCTATTACCACATAAGCTCCACACAGATAAATGCTCAGCATAAAGGGTTGCTGCCAGTGTTTTCACTTTCTCCCTGCTACCATTTCCCTGAACTTTACAGAGGCGTGTGGTCGACAGCCTCTTTCAGCAAAATACAGTTCAGGGTGAAATCGCAAGCAGCAGTAAACTGTCAAATAAAATATGTCTAGCTCAGCTTTGGCTCCCGACCCTGCTTTAGTGATCCCCGGTCGGCACTCCATTTCACTGATGCCAACTCTCAAGCCACCTTCAGTGTCCCCGGATCACTTGCCAGCATCAGCCACAATGGCACACAGTGCCTACAATGTCCTACCCCACACAGTATGCCCCCAAACACAAAAATGTGTTTCTCTTCTCTTCATTACTCACTCCCCCAATCTTAAGGAAGATGGGCTGTTGTAGCGCATGCACACAACAGCACTGCACTCGCTCCATAATTCGCTATCTGTGCATCCTTGTGTTCCCCAGCATCAGAAACGACAAAAAATTTAAAAAATACAATCAACATAGAGTAAAACAAAGCTGTACCTAATATCGGCTTTCTCCCATGTGGTAGCTCCACTTGCTAATTGGCTCTTGGTGACCGTACCTTCGGTTAAGAAATTGCTGGATTGATAACACCATAAAGAAAAAAATAAATAAAAACAGTTATAGTGGTGAGCAGGGACCAGCATACATATGCCACTGTGAAACACAGGGACACAGATTTGTATATGGGGAGAGAAATAGAACTGTGGGGAAAGAAACAGAAGGCAACATATTCTGGCAGCACCATCTAGTTAACAAAACAGAAACTGGGGACTTTTTTTTTTTGCTAATCGTGTTTCTACACTCACCAAAACTGAAGGAAAAGCTTATTTTAAATGTTTTTTTAATCTGTCTTTTGTTCTTTATAAGAGAACCATGTATAATAGCAATAATGCACTTCAGGGTGTGGGTTGTGCTGGGATAACCTGACATCTGGGGTGTTGGACGCACTTGGCCTGCGGCCTCATGCCCAGCCACCCAAGGCATGAGATTATCCCAGCACAACCAACACCCTGTTGTGCATTATTGTTTAATTCACTAATAGTTTCTGATACATCTGATGTATCCCTAGATCCTAATCCAAGGGGTGGTCAGTCATTTTGTGGTTCACTGATGTTAAAGATGTATGTCTTTATATATTCTCATATGTTTGATTGCTGCTTATTCTGATTTTGATTTTAATTGTTAAAAAAGTACATATTCAGCTCTTTGCAGTATACCACAAAAAAAAAAAAAAAACAGGAAGCTTCCTTACTTGTATGGTAGTTCTTTAGTGCCAGATTGAACATTTTTAATAACTACCTCTTAAGGGAAGGCTCACTGGCTTTTGTGGCACAGTAGTAGTACTACTGCCCACCACACTGGCAACCTGGGATCAGGACTGGTCTCATGTTGCTGGGGGTCAACTGGAGGGGAGAGGATCAAGTATCCATGGGACTGTGAGGGAGGGTTGCTGTTGCCACTGCGCCATTTCCAGTAGGTGGAGGCCTGGTGGTAGGCTAGGACAAGGAGTGGCATAGTTGGACGGAAGCTGCGGGATTTCCGTGGTGCATGCATGCCTCCACATGTACATGCTGCCATGCATGCCCCAGCTACAGGGAGGTATCAGAAGATGGAAAAGGGGTGGAGGCAGGCTTAATGAAGCTGTGCCACTTTCTTCTGACCTGCACCACCACCGTACTGCTGGAATCTGGATATATATGCACCGGGGGAGGGGGGGATGGCTGTTCCCCTCCTAGCATGGCCACAGGGGGCAATCCACAGGGGGCCTGTCATGGTCAGGGAGGCAAGTGACAGTTGGGTGGAGCGGGGACATGGCTGATAGTTGCCTGCCTGCAGCCCAGGTCAGAAAAACCTTAATGGCAAAAAAAAAGGTAGGGGGACAGGATTGTAACTTGCCTCCAGGGGGCTGGCTACATAATCCCTTCCACTTCCTTGTTAGTTGTTTACACGCTCGGATGTTTGGTGTCATTGGTATAGGGGGAGCGTGGGTCCGCACACCTTTCAGTTCAGTGGAGTGTCTTTTTGAATGACATTTTTCCCCCGTTTGAAATGGTCTTTTGGTATAAACAGAAGCCAAAGTTTAGCTAACCAGTTTTGTTCCAGAATTGTATGCAGTACTCCATGTACATTTGCACCAGAGTTCTGTATAGTAGTAACATCACCTCTTTTTTCCAGCGCTGAACCCCACCACCACCAGTAAATCCCAGCACCTTGTTCACCTTCCTTATTGCCTTATGACATTGTGCTGATGATTTGAATCTGTTAGAGATCCCCGCCCCAGATCCCTTTCTCCCGTTATCACAATAACTGTCACCCTCCTCAACCTGTAGTCTGCCCCTGCATTTTTGTTTCCCGTATGCATGACCATGAGTTAGTAGTTTGGTGCTTTCAGTCTACACTGGAAATAATGTAAATGCTCAGTGTTGATAAAGCCTTGTAAGCCTACCCCACACAAGGAATTGCATAGTGCTATCCATGATGTTCATACTAGGTTTGAGACTCTGGAGCATACCATATGTTTGCGATTAGAGCACTACAGAGACAGAACAGTTTGAAATGTATGACTTTAGTGCACATATGCCACTTTAAGGTCATCTTAAGTTGTTTTTGTTTTGTTTTATTTTTTATTTTATTTTATTGAAATCTAGGATTACAAATACCTTTGAGCAGGAACTGCTCGTTTACAAAGGTTCCACATCAAAGGAATGGGGGGTATACATACATACAAAGGTCAACATAATAATACATTGTTACACAATAAAAAGAAGTAAGAGACTGAGGCTTAGGAAATTCCAGTAATTCAAAATGTGCGAAATGTTAGGTAGCATGACATACCAGCCAAGGGCAATCTTAGAAATAAGCACTGCAGGTGAGAGGGAAGGGGGTATGCAGGCAGGAAGGCCATTGTCAGAGGATAGAGAGTGAAGGTAAGAGCTCTAAAGGGGAGGGAGGGGAGGAGAGGGATAAAAGTCAGGAAATGCCCCGGGGGGAGGGGAGGAAAGGGAGACATAATAAACAATATAAGCAATGTGTTTAATAAACAACATTTTCTTGTGGTGTTTTTCCATGTGCTGTGACTAATGCATTTGTTTACCTGCAGAAATCTGGGAATGTGGAACCTGGGCTTGTGTGCCCATTAGTAAGTCCTGAACTACAGTCTGTGGTCAAAGATGGTGGTTCCTGTGTGGTGCTGGATCAGCCCATTCCCCTGGATAGATTATTGCTCAAGAATGTTGATGTCTACCATGCTTCTGGTAAAGTACCTGATACAATCACAGACCAAGGAGTATTTATGTATTTGGAGATTGGTGACTGGCAAGGGCACACTAAACCAAAGTTTGCTTGGTGCTGCCTTGGGGAGATAGCAGAAGGGGGAGCACAGTAAAAGCTTAACGTCAAAAGTTAGAAATAGTACATGGGAAAGTATACCACTTCAGTAAGTAAAGTGCAGGAATAAAATATTGTATCATGGTAAAAGGTGCATCTACGGGGTAACTAAGACCCAAATCCTTCCAAACCTCCACAATGTTTTTAACTGGGTCATGAAGGGAGGGCCCCCTCCCCCGTCCTGGGCCTATGCCACGATATCGGTCATTCCCAAGCCAGATAAGAACCCACAGCTATGCGCCTCCTACAGGCCAATATCTGTACTTAACCAGGACTATAAATTCTTTATGGCAATTTTAACTCATAGAGTGGATCAGCTCCTCCCCTTACTGATTCATAAGGATCAGACCGGGTTTGTCCGAACGTGTACAACCACAGATAACATAAGGCGAATCCTACATGTGATGCACCATATGCACTCTGCTGGTCAGCCTGGATGCTGAAAAGGCATTTGACAGAGTGGCATGGCAGTTTCTTTATGAAACACTACATAAATCAGGCTTTCCCTCCGCTCTTATAAAGGTCCTACAAAACATATATTCCGCCCCACAGGCCTGCGTAAAGGTTAACGGACATCACTCCGGATATTTCCCACTATATAGGGGAATGAGGCAGGGCTGCCCTTTTTCACCCCTTTTGTTTGCGGCCTTCATAGAACCCCTGGCCTAGAGGATCAAGGAGGTGCAGGATATAACGGGGGTGGATCTGGGTGGGGTGGAGCATCGTATAGCCCTCTATGCTGATGATATACTGCTGTATCTGCGTAATCCAGAACAATCTCTCCCTGCAGTCAAATCGATACTAGAGGACTTTGGTGCAGTATCAGGGTACAAATTAAACCTCAATAAATCTGAGATGCTCCCTTTTTACTATTCCCCCACACAGAGGGCAAAAACCACTGTCCCTGGGAAGTGGGATTTAAGAAAACTTAAATACCTCGGTGTACACATACCGAAATCCCCCCAGGAGTTCTACAAGTACAATTATATCCCATTGGTGATGCAACTCAAAATAGACCTAGCTGCGTGGGCAGCCCTCCCCTTGGGGCTGGCACGCAGGATTGACCTAATTAAAATGATTTCCCTTCCTAGAGCACTGTATCTGTTCCAGAATATTCCGATCCAGATTCCTATGCAAACCTTTAAGGAAATAAACAGACACATCTCCAAATTTATATGGTCCAATAAAAGACCTCGGGTATAGCTCAAAACCCTTACCCTTCCCAGAGACGAGGGAGGCTTGGGTCTCCCAGATTTCAGGCTATATTACCAGGCGGTAATTATAACATATATGATGTCCAGACAAACCAGAATAAACAGTCCGCATTGGTTGGATATAGAACAGGTGCTGATGGATGATTATACGTTTCATAGCACCCTGTACAAATCCAGGGACAATGGGAAAAAATTCCCACAAGTGAACCCTTGGCTTGGGGCTTTGGTTAGGGGCTGGCATAGTATTCAAAATAGCCATCAACTGTCCACATTTCTGCCACTCTTGTGCCCAATCCCCAGTCTGAGTGACTTTCCCCCAAGAGCCCTTGAAGGCGGTTTCCGGCAGTGGGAGAGAAGGGGCCTGAAATACTTAAGTCAGATAGTCAGACAAGGTATAATGTGGGCTTTCAATGAGGTCCAAAAGGAATTTAATATTCCAAAGGAAGACTTCTTCCATTATTTACAGCTCAGACACTACATGGAGCGACTTCCCCCAGAAATCTGGGACCAGGCGCGGATCCCATTACTAATACAAACCCTAACAATACACATTAGGACCTCCGGGCAAAACAACCTGATATCAATGTATTATCGGTCCTTGAGGACCCAGAATTCCACCTTCACGGATAACATTCGAAACTGCTGGAGCCAAGAAGCAGGCTACCTGATAGCCCCAGAGGATTGGCAAAGAGCATGGAAATATTCAGCTAAGG
The DNA here is from genome assembly GCA_016271365.2 of Neoceratodus forsteri. NCBI lineage: Eukaryota > Metazoa > Chordata > Ceratodontiformes > Ceratodontidae > Neoceratodus > Neoceratodus forsteri. The sequence continues at coordinate 1,228,061,319 of CM028131.1, read as the reverse complement.
TATCCAGCTCGCATGTCTGGAGGGAATTTTCGTGGAAATGCTTAATCCGTTATTTTAGAATCCCCACAATCACGGGTCACTATGTGCCGGGTCAGGGAACGGGCTGCTGGCGCCTTTGTGGTGCTACAAGGGCTGATCACACCCATGTGATGTGGAGCTGTCCTTCCTTGAAGCCTTTTTTTACCTGCCTGCAACAACACTTTCAGCAGATATTCAACCCCCAGTTTCAGCTGACAATGGAGGTGGTACTGTTTCTGGTTCTTCCCCGAGATATGCGTGGCCCAATAACTAGGCATCTCTTACTTATACTCCTCACAGCAGTCAAAAAGGCCATCACAAAACACTGGCTGACACCTAAAGTGCCCACCATACAAGACTGGTGGACTATTACTTAACAAATCTATGTCATGGAAAAAATAACACATAGCCTAAATAATCAAGAAGGGAAATTTACGACTAAGTGGGCCCGATGGCAGATGTACTATCTGTTAAAGGACCCAACCTTTGTTCCATGAGGGTGGGGAGATGGCCATGGGCCTCCTGGGCTCCCTCCTTCTCTCTCCTCCGGTTGGTTCCCTGGTGTCCTGGTTGCGGGGGGGAGGTCCCGGTAAGGGGGGGGTCTTTGGTCCGCCTTGTGGAGGAGCACCCTCATCGAGCCCCCTGTTGGGGGATGTATGGACACTAATGCGCAAGACTTGTACTACAGTTACACTGTGTTTTGGTGACCTTTTAAGTAGTAGATTATGGGCTATCCTGCATAGACTAAGATAGGTTGATCCTTCAGACTGAAGGGCCTGGACATTAACTTGCCGAATAAAGGGCCAGAGTGACTAAAAGTAAGAACTACCCTATTTGGGAACTGGCACCCTCTCCTGGATTATTTTCATCTTTGCATTAATATGTTATGGGCACTATACTCTCGCTGTGTCTGATTCTGAAATTTATGTATTTTTTAACTATGTTTGATGGTCTGGCTGACTTATGTGTAAATAAGTTAAAATACCAATAAATATGATATTTATAAAAAAAAAAAAAAAAAGGTAAAAGGTGCAAAATGCAGTTGGCCCATCGGTGAAGCAGTGATGCTGCTGCCCACAATGCTGGAGACCCAGATTTGGGAATGAGCCAGGGTGTTTGGGGGCTGGCCATGGGGGGCGGGGGATTGAGCATCCCAAAGGAAGCTTTCCTCCAAGGAGGAAGGGAAGGGAAGCTTTTCCCACTGCTTTATTGCTACCTGGGTGGCCACAGGTGGCACTGCAGCAGAGGAGTTAGTGTGGGAGGGGATGATGTTAGCCGGGGACCCACACTGTGTATACTTGTTGTGTGATTGGGGATCTGGGGAGAAACCCTGAAAAAATGGCCTTAGTATTGACTCCCCATGAAACCTGGTACACTCGAGCCAGCACTACCTTCCTGACCCACAGCCCTATGCATGGCTCAGTGGAGGTATATCCCCAACCCCTTACCCTGCCTGGAGGACCCAAGGCTCTCTGGGGGCAGAAGTAGAGTTCAAGGTAAGGTGGGGTTGGCTGGATGGCAGGAATCCGGGGAAGCTGGGGACCAGTGTGAAGAGGGGCATTCAAAAATAATTGAAAAAAGGGTACAAAATGTAATAAGATGATGAAAAAACAGTACCTAGTAGAATACAAAATTATTGCCTGAAGTTGGGCGAGGCTAAAAAGCAGGACGCCCTAGGTAGGCTCAACAGAGAGAGACAAGTCCCAGCTGAGCAGAAAGTATGGAAATTTGTTTTGCTAGAAGTAAGACAAATGGCGAGAAAGAGCAGACACTTAAAGGGGCACTATCAGCTTTGCCTCTTCGTTTTTGGCCAAAAGTAAATAGTGTGCCTGTTGGCACACAGCTATCACATATATACTTCAGAACGTCCCTATATATGGAAAACATAATATTTTTTTACCATTTTTCTGCATTTTGCCAAAGTAGCTTTCCATTCGGGTCCACGTTAAGTCCTCCGCATACCGGAAGCACATTCAGGTCGGGGCCGCGCGTCTGCCACAAGTGCGCCCCATGATTTTTTCATACTGTATATGCAGCTACATATTGCGTGGGTCCCTTGTAATTATTCTAAAATGCTACATCTATGAGCGACTGCAAACCGAGCACGGGAGTACTGTAATTTATTTTGTACATCGCAGCTTTAAATCCCGCCGCATGCACACCAGAGGCATGACCAAAGATCCCACGCATGCGCAAGAGCATACCGCTAGTGTGCATATGCGGATTTCGCCATGTATGTATAAAAATAAATTGGTAGTAATTCTAGTGCTCGGTTTGCAGTCGCTCATAGATGGAGCATTTTAGAATAGTGCAAGGGATTTAGTCTGTGATATGCTGCACCTCTCAAGAATTTTGGTGATCATATAAAAATGTAAAGTCCAGTCATGGAAGGAATTACCAGCCTGTGTTGATGTTATCGCAGTGCAAGCATCAGTAAGGAGTGAACAACTTGTAGACTCCTAACTTGGGCACAATGTTGATGGTTATTTCATTGTAGTTTAGGGCCTCCGAATCTCTTGAAGCCTTCAGGATGCAGTATGTCACAGTTAGCACTGTGGTCACCAAAAGCACAGTCCTGGGCAGCTCACTTTGACTTGGGCCAATTCTAGGGGAAACATAGAAACATAGAATTTGATGGCAGATAAGGACCGCTTTGCCCACCCAGTCTGCCCATTTCCCTACCTACTGGATAAGCTGCAGATCCTAGTTAACCAGCAGCCTACTTCTTCTTACCCCCACACCCTAGAATTGCCTTATGACTGTCCCATGCATGCTTGAATTCCACCACTGATTTTGACTCCACAACCTCCTCCGGAAGGCCGTTCCATGCATCCACAACCCTCTCTGTGAAAAATACTTCCTTAAATTACCTCTGAGCCGCCCCCCATCTTCAGATTGTGCCCTCTTGTTCTTGCACACCTCTTTTTTTGAAAGATGCTACCCTCTTGGACTTTGTTGATTCCCTTGAGGTACTTGAAAGTTTCTATCATGTCCCCCCTCTCCCTCCTTTCCTCGAGGCTATACATATTAAGCTCCTTAAGTCTCTCTTCATATGTCTTCCGGTGCAGACCCTGCACCATTTTAGTTGCCCTCCTCTAGACAGCTTCCATCCTGTCTATGTCTTTGCGGAGATTGGGTCTCCAGAACTGCACACAGTACTCCAGATGGGGTCTCACCAGCTTTCTGTACAGAGGGATAATAACTTCCTGTTTTCTACTGGTGATACCTCTCCCTATGCATCCAAGTAACCCCCCAGCCCTCCTTGCTGCCCTCTCACATTGCTTGCCCACCTTTAGGTCATCTGATATGACTACCCCCAGGTCCCTTTCCATTTTTGTTGTTGTTAGTATCTCACCCTCCATTGTGTACTCTTTCCCTGGGTTTTTGTTTCCTAGGTGCATTACCTTGCACTTCTTAGCATTGAATCTAAGCTGCCATACATTTGACCATTCCTCTAACCTTGCAAGTCCTTCTCATCCTTTCCACCCCACCCTGTGCATCAACTCTGTTGCAGATCTTAGTGTCATCTGCAAAGAGACATACTTTTCCTTCCAGTCCTTCCCAATGTCGCTATAAAGACATTGAAGAGGACCTGTCCTAATACTGAACTCTCGGTACCCCACTAGTAACCCTCCTTTCTTCTGAGTGGACTCCATTTACTATTACTCTCTGTGTCCTATTCTCCAGCCAATTTTTACCCAGGCTGTCATCTTGGGACCCACTCCCAGGCTGGCTAACTTGTATATTAATCTTTGTGTGGGACTGTGTCAAATGCCTTGCTAAAGTCTAGGTAGGCCATGTCCACAGCCCTCCTGATCTACTACTTTGGTCACCCAGTCAAAGAAATCTATCAGATTTGTCTGGCATGACCTTCCGCTGTGAATCCATGCTGCCTAGGGTCCTGTGCCCTCTGGCCTCTAGATACTCGACAATTCTTTCCTTCAGAAGTGATTCCATCATTTTCCTATCACTGAGGTTAAACTAACAGGTCTGTAGTTTCCTGCTTCTGCCTTGCTCCCACTTTTGAAGGGAATCACATCTGCCCTCCTCCAGTCCTCGGGTACCACCCCATCCTCCCATGATTTGTTAAAAAGGGTAGTCAGTGGTGTCACTAGTTCTACCCTTAGTTCTTGTAGAATTCTGGGATGAATCCCATCAGGCCCCATTGCTTTGTCCACCTTCAGTTTTAAGAGTTCTTTCAGAACCCTTTCTTCTGTAAATGGGCTGGTATCAACTTCTGTATCCAGAGTGTTACTACTGTTTGTTTTATGTACCTCCCCCTCTTCATTTGTAAATACTGAGCAAAAATATTTGTTTAGTATCTCTGCTCTTTCACAGTCTCCCTCACCCACCCTCCCTCCCTTTATTAAGCCTCACTATCCCTCCCTTGGTCTTCCTTTGCTCCCTGATGTACCTATAAAAGGTTTTATCTCCTTCTTAACTGAGTTGGCTATCTTTTCCTCGGTTTGGGCCTTTGCTGTTCTGACTGCCTTCCAGCCTCCTTTGCTTTAACTGATACAGTTCTCTGTCCTGCTCCTTCTGCGATTCCTTGTACTTCCTGAATGCTTTCTTTTCTCTTGAACCTTCACTGCCACTTCCTTTGAGAACCATAGTGGTTTCTTACATCGTCTTGTTTTGTTTATTTGCTTCACGCAGGCTCGTTACCTCTGTGATGGCAGTTTTATTATTCCCCATTGTTCTTCTACCCTCTTTCCTGCCCGTTTGCTAGTGCATTCCTTAGCACTCACCCATTTTGGCAAAGTCAGCCCTCCTAAAGTTCAGTACTTTTGTCTTTGTATGGCTTGACTTATTGCTGTGTTTATTGTGAACCATACTGTTCGATGGTCGCTACTCCCAGATGGCTACCCACTTCTACATCTGTAATCCTCTCTCCATCTCCATTTGAGAGAATCAAGTCTAATATTGCTCTCCTCGAGTGGGCTCCAGTACTAGTTGTCTCAAGGCATGCCCCTGTAGGGCATCTAGAACAACTGCACTCTTCAAGTGGCAGCTGCAACTGCACTCCAGTTAACATCTGGCATATTCAGATCACCCATCAGCAATATCTCCCTTTTTCTGCCATTCTAAGTATACTTTCTATCATTTCCTGTACATTTCTCCCCTGAGAAGGGTCTTCTTATACAACCCTGTCGATTGTGGTGCCATTGCCTGTCTCCAAATTTACCCACAGTGCTTCTTCTCCTCCCTGTTTACCCTTTTGTTCTGTTGCTTTTATTCCTTCCCTTATGTAAAGAACTACTCCTCCTCCTCTTTTACCCTCCCTGTCCCTCCTGTAGACAGTGTATCCGTATGTTTATGTCCCAGTCATGGTTTTGTGTACTATGTTTCTGTGACTGCCATGATATCCAGATGTTCCTCCTCCATCAAGGCCACTAATTCAGGAAGCTTGTTACCCAGACTACGGGCATTAGTACTCATTGCTCTCCATTTTTTGATGGCTTTACCTTCTGTTGCAGCACCCCCACTGACCGTTCTACCTCAGTCTTTTTCTCATTTGGTACCCTGTTTTGTAGGGAGAGGCTGGGATTTTCCTGCTGCTTGTCAGTGCCTCCCCCTTTGACTAGTTTAAAAGCTTGCCAATGAAGCATTTAAACCAATTGCTCAAAAGACTTGTTCCCTTCCTGGACAGATGCAGACCATCCTGCCAGTATAGGCTATTGTCCTCCAGGTGGAACCCCAGTCCCCATGAAGCTAAACCCCTGTGCTCCCACCATTTTTCAACCATTCATTAAACTGCATGGTGCCAATTACCCCGCCTCCCCATGCTTTTGACAGGCAGCACCTCTGAGAAGGATACTGTGTGTGCTACTCATCTTAGGTCCCTCCCCAACTCTGCAATGTCCTCCTGCACTGCTCTAATCTCATGATGAGCCAAGTCATTTGTCCCTAGGTGGACAATTACGTCCAGCTCGAGATCCTTGCAGCTGTTCTCGTGATCCTGAGGATCGCTTCCTGTCCCTCCAAGCCATGGCACCAGGCAGGCACCTTACTTCATTTTTCCCAGCCCCCCAGTTCTATACCCCTAATAATTGAGTCCCACCAGGAGCTGCTTCCTTTCCTTTGGTGTCCTCTGCCTCCTTTCTGTGGGCCTCCCTTGTGACAGTTATCATCAGTCTTCATGGTGCATCCATAGGGGAGCTATGCTCTCCCAGAATGGTGTGGGATTGTGGAGTGAACAATTGACTGGGTGTGCCTCTGTTCCACCCTCCTCACCCTCCCTGAGCCCACTGTGGTCCAACTGCTGTGCTTTCTTTGCAACCTCTGAGGTAGTGGTGGTGGCGCTAGTGCTCCTGGATGGGGGAGGTTCCTTTCCTACTGTCCAGTGTGGCCTGGGGGAAGGTTTCCTTACTACTGTCCAGTGCGGCCTGAAGACGGGCAACTTCCTCCCTCAGGGCAGATAGTTGTCTGCAAATAGGGCAGCATCTCAGCCTCCAGAAAGACTCCTGGAAGACTGCTGCCCCACAGCCATTACATTGCACTACTCCCCACATGTTTATCTAGTTTTTTTTTATTGTATTTGTGTGTGTGTGTGTGTGTGTCATGCGTGTGTGATTTGTTATATAGAAATATATATATATATATATATATATATTATACAACGTGTATGCTTATATTATCAGTGCAGTGTGCTAGAGAGGATATGACAGTGAAATGCACCTTGCACTCGAGGAAGTGATGTCAGAACCTCAGGTATAGAGGAACTATTTCCAGGGTGGTGGGGTGAGGGTGGGAAGGGTTGCCAAACTGTGTCCTCACAAAACAATCGACTAAAAGCTCTCACCCACTGCTGCGATGAGTGCCTTCCTGTCAGCAAGATACCCTACACAACAATTTGACAGAGAAAGTACCCTGCTAATCAAACAGAGAAAAATCCAGACATCCAAGTCAGACACAGGTAAACCTCTCCAGCCCCAAAACAGCCTGGTGGTTTGTTAGCCACAAAGGAAAATCAAATATGCAGTTATTTCAGCCCTTCTGAGGATGCTGACAAGATAAGCAGTTTTAAAAAACCCCTTTCTGAATTAAAAACTAAAACAAATACCAAGCAATGCCACTTTAAAAGTGAGGAAAACTTCTCTCAGATGTAAGCAAGAGAGAGAGAGAGAGTTTAGTTACAGATAATTCATCCAAAATAGTATATCCCACGCAGCTTCTCAGTTGTTTCCAAGCACTCCTGTACACAACTTGGAAGAAGATGGACTTCTGCCTCACACAGGATCACACCACTAGTTTATAGTAATTGAATAATGCTGAAATGGTCTAGCTAGACAAATGGCTATGATGCTGAGCTCTGACTTGTGAAGACAATTACCCCACCTCAGGCTATGTTTGGCATCCAGTTACAACCTGCAGCTTTTGCTATTTTGAATCACACAACCCCACCAAAAGTTGCAAAATATATTGATGCAGATTCTCACAGAATTCTAGTAATCAGTCCAGTTAGCCACAAAGGAAAATCAAATATGCAGAAGATAAGCAGTTTTAAAAACCCCCTTTCTGAATTAAAAGCTAAAACAAATACCAAGCAATGCCACTTTAAAAGTGAGGAAAACTTCTCTCAGATGTAAGCAAGAGAGAGAGAGAGTTTAGTTACAGATAATTCGTCCAAAATAGTTTCTAAGGACATGGATATGTTGTTTATCCACACTGTCTGGCAGGTATCCTTGCCGCTTTAAATTTTGCTGGAAGGTCTTCAAGCTGGCTCCTCCCACCCACTCAGGTGGTAAAACTCTCGGCTCCGCCCCATGACGCCAGATCTTCCTTACCGCTTGGAAGCTCAGGTTCCCTCTTTAACGCTCTGCGTATAAGACTGGTTCCTAATTCTTCGAATTTTCGAAATTAAAAGTTTTTGCTAAAAGACTGGTCTTCTCCCTCGCGGCTGCGATGGACCATCGACTCGGTTTCGGAGATGCCCTGCGGGCAGAAGATGTCTCGGACGGATCCGCACCACGGCGTCCTACTGCTTAGGCCTTGAGCATGACCCGGAGGCTATGTACCTGTGTTTCCTTTTCGCCCACGCCTCAAGACCGTGCTGCCCGCTTACAACTGGGGCATCCCGGAAGCGATTTCCTCCTGTGAAGTCAAAAGAGGCCTGGTTGGCGGTGTCCGTGGCGGCGGGCTCGGCGGATCAGCTCGAGCAGATGATCACCCTCAAAGAGGAGGCTGCGCGGGCCGCTTCTACCTCGGCTGCGGCATTTGTCCCGCTCTCTCTCGGTGCCTCTTATTCAGCTTCTTTTAAGGAGCTTTGTCTGACCCTCTCGACTAAAGGTGATGGACCAACTTCTTCTGGACCGCTTTCGGTCCAAAAAGAGAGACAAGGGTAAGTCTCACCGTTGACGCTCTTGGGAGCCGGGAAAGATCCCTCTCCCAGAGTGGTGGCGTCCAACCGGTCGACTTCTCATCCGCCACTGGTCTCATGGTGTCCCCGTCAGGCCAGTTGATCGAGACTCGGTCGGCGCGGTCGAGATTTTCTCGACCGTTGGGACGGTTGTCGGCTGGAGAAGCTGAGAATCTCTCCCGGTTCCCCGGTGGGAGTTGAGGGACCCGCTGGCTCGCCTGTGCCTCCGGTTCCGGAGCCTTCAGTTGAATCTTCCCGACCAGGAGTGCTGGTTCCCACGACACCTCCCCCGCACCGTCCTCGGCAAAGCTGAGGTTCTCGGTCTCGGACTTCTTCTCGCGGTCCAGCCGCTCCCGGCCATAGGTGGTCTCGGTCTTGCACCACGAGCAGCGCCGCCGACTCATCCTCTTCCCTCCTCCTCGATCGAGGGAGGCTTCGCACAAGTTGCGTCAAGATATGAGGAACTCATGTGGCAACAGCTCCTTCTGACCGAAAAGCTCGACGCCATCGCCTTCCCCGCCATTAAGTGGTGTGCCGAACAGCCGAAACAACCCTCGCTTTTATCCAAGGAGCCTTTTCCCAGGCCGTTGTTCGCCAAACCAGCTGCCCCACGATTCCGGTGGAGCCTCCGCCTCCACAGCCGTTAGGTTGGGGCTCCGACCAAAATTCTCGGTCGCTCAGGGACTGCCCTAGGCTATCTGTCACCTCACTCCTGATCGACCTTGGCAGGTGGAGGGTGGCTCAGGCCCGAGGCAGTTTTGAGGACTCTTCCGAGTCCGAAGACGATCTCCTCCTTTCTCCAAGCGATCGGCCTTGGAGTCCTCAGGAGGACAGTCGTGGACGAGCAGCCCTTCGTCCTTCCTGGATTGCTTCGCTCATCTCGAGTCCACCGGAAGAAACTCAACCTGCTTTAAGTGGGCCAGGTATCCTCATCGAGATTCTGGACCGAGGGGATTCCCCTACGGAGGCCTTTCCGGTGGCCGAGGCCATAGTGGGCCCGGCCTTGAACTTTGGCAGCGCCCTGCTTCCTGCCCTGCACCTTCGGCCAGGATGGCCAGGAAGTATGCGGTCCCTACCGATTCCCTGTCTGGTTTTTCGAACACCCCTCGGCTGAGGGGTTAGCTACCAATAGCGTTTTCCAGCGTGCCGGGAACGCCAGGGATGTGGACAAACCTCCCGACAAGGAGTCCAAGAAATTGGACTATGCCGGGCGAAAAGTCTATGCTGCATCCTCCCTCAGCCTTCGCCAGGCCAGTTCGGCCATCCTCATGGCACATTTCTCTTATGCCCTGTTGGGCTCCCTGGATGAGGTCGTACCTCATCTTCCCACGGATCTGCAGACCACGGTCAGGCAGGTGTGGGACCAGGGCAGGGCAGTGGCCAAACAGCAGCTCCAGACTGCTTTAGACATTGGGGACTTGTGCCAGGTCTGTGGCGGCCGCAGTGGCTATGCGTCGTCGGGCTTGGCTGAGGATATCCACCTTTACTCGGATACCCAGCATGTTGGCGGATGTTCCTTTTTGGGACAGACCCTTCGCCCTGGGGTGGAAGGTCACCTGCAGAGGATCGAGAAGTCCAATGCTACCTTGGACTCAGTCTGTTCCGCTAGAAGGACAAAGGTCTGAACCACAGCCCAAGCCCTGTCGTCGCTCTGCGCCCGCGGCGCGTCCGGCCCAGCAACGTCAGGGCCAGCAGGCTCGGGCTTGGCATCCCAAACCCAAGCCCGGGGCTTCTCCAACAGGGAGCAGGGAGGTAAAGGCCCAGGAGGTCCCTCGGCCGGTCCCTCCTCCAAGCCTGCCCAGTGACGGGCTGAGGGGTGTCGCCCCCAACCCTGTCACCTCATCCCAGGTTCCCCCATGGGGGGACGGCTCCGGCACTTCCTTTCCGCCTGGTCCGTTATTACCACGGACAGGTGGGTGCTGGAGGTGGTGGGAAAAGGCCTGCTTCTAGAATTCAGAGCAGGCCCAGCCCTTCAGAGCCGTCCCGCCTCGGGGCCTCGGGTCCGCTGCCACTGTCGGCTCGCTGGGCGACATTGCTCTCCTCCTCCAAAGGAGGTGATCAGGAGGTGGCGGACCCTCCCTCAGACCTGGGGTTTGTGTCCAGGTATTTCCTGGTTCGAATGGATGGGGCTGGCCCCATTCTCACCTACACGACCTGAACAAGTTCCTAAAGTCTCGAACCTTCAGGATGGTCACTCTGGCTCAGATAATACCATCCCTGGAACACGGCATGTGGTTCTGCTCTCTGGACCTGCAGGACGCGTTCTTTCACATCCCTATCCGTCCGTCACATCGGAGATTCCTTCGCTTTCGAGCAGAGGGATCCCTTTTCGAGTTCTGAGCCATGCCCTTCGGCCTGTCTCCAGCTCCCAGGGTCTTCACCAAATGCATAGCAGTGGTGACAGCCTTCCTGTGGCGCCGAGGGGTCCGGGTGTACCCTTACCTGGACGATTGGCTTATAGCAGCCCCCTCCAGACAGGAGGTGGAGCGGTCCAGAGACCTGGCCTCCAGGTTTGCTCTCAAATCGCCTTCATCAACGAGGCCAAGTCAGAACTCGAGTCGAGCAGGTGATTCTGTTTATCGGGCAGAGCTCGACTCTCTTCGAGCCAGAGCACGGCTTCCGCGGACAGGGCCAGGTTCTACCTTTGCCCAATCATTTCTGGTTGGGCAATCGTGCCCTGCCCGGACTTCCTGCGCCCTGGGTCTCATGGCAGCCTGTACCAGCGCGGGTCCGTTGGGCACGCTGGCGCATGCGCCCATTCAGTGGGGACTGGCAGCCAGTGGTCACAACGCTGCGATCCATTGGACCAGCTAGTGACAGTGACCCAGGAGATGTGGAGCGCTCTCCGGTGGTGGACCGTTCCATCTCATCTGCAGGAGGGCATCCCATTTGTCCGCCCCGAGCTGATGGTCTCTCTATCGACCGATGCCTCTCTGATGGGTTGGGGTGCCCATCTGGGGGAACACCGGGCGCATGGCCTCTGGTCCCCGTGGGAGTCCCGATGCCACATCAACCTGCTGGAGCTCCGAGCAGTCCGCCTAGCTCTCACCGCCTTTGCTCGGTTTCTCTGGGGTCAAGTGGTCCGAGTCCAGACGGACAATACCACGACCATGTACTACCTAAACCGCCAGGGCGGGACGCGTTCCATGCTTCTATGCAAGGAAGCTCTCCGCATTTGGTCACTCGTGCGCAGCTTGGAGGTGGATCTACTAGCCATTCAAGTGGCAGGAGCCTCCAACACCCTGGCCGATGCCCTGAGCCGGATGGGGGCTGCATCTCACGAGTGGTCTCTCCTGCCGGAGGTAGTACAAGATCTGTTCTCCCATTGGGGCACACCTCAGGTGGACCTGTTTGCCTCCAGGGAGAACGCGAAGCTGAGGCTGTTCCATGCTCGCCCCCCTCAGCAGGGCTCGCTGCAGGGGGATGCCTTCTCAAGGCCGTGGACCCCGGGCCTCTTCTACGCTTTCCTCCCATTTCCCTTGATTCACAAGGTGCTTCTCAAAGCAAGGAGGGACAAGGCGCAGGTGATTCTGATAGCCCCAGACTGGCCCCACCAGTTCTGGTACCCAGATCTTCTCAGCCTCAGCTCCAGGCTCCCGAGGCAGCTTCCAGCTCGCCCGGACCTGCTCTCAGTCAATCAGAGGAAGGTGTTCCATCCGGACCTTCAATCCCTGCACCTGACGGCCTGGTTTCCTGAGCGGCTAGAGTTCCAGGCCTTGGGTCTTTCTGATGAGGTCCTCAATGTTGTTGAGGCATCCCGTAAGTAGTTGACCAGGAAATGCTATGCCTTCAAATGGAAGAGATTTTCCATTTGGTGTCAGGGCAAGGGCTTGGACCCTTCCTCCTGTCCTTTGGCAAGCATCTTGGACTATTTATGGCCACTTTCTCGTCAAGGGCTTAGGTCGATGACCCTAAGGGTGCACATGGCAGAAATCTCTGCTTACCGGGCACGGGCCGGGAAGCAGTCAGTGGCGCAGGAGAAGGTGGTCTGGCGCTTTTTCAAAGGCCTTGATCACATTTCCCCTCCGGTGCGAGAACCTCCACCTCCGTGGGATTTACTGCTGGTACTGGCAAAGCTCATGGGCAAGCCATTCGAACCAATGCACAGGTGTGAACTCTCTCACCTGTCGTGGAAGACCGCCTTCTTGGTGGCTATCACGTCAGCTAGAAGGATGGGAGAACTCCAGGCGCTCTCTGCATTGAGTCTCCTTACCTGGTCTTCCACAGGGACAAGGTTGTCCTGCGCCCTCACCCGAAATTCCTTCCGAAGGTGGTGTCGGAGTTTCACCTTAACCAGGTGTTGACTCTGCCGGTGTTCTACCCCAATCACACCTCAGAGGCCGAATACAGACTCCACACTTTGGACCCTAGAAGGGCGCTCGCTTATTATAAGGAGCGCACGGCTGAAATTCGGGGAGAGGTTCGCCAGCTGTTTGTCACCTACGCTGAAGCCGCACCTGGCAGACCTGCAGCCAAGCGGACGATAAGCAGGTGGGTCACCTCCTGCATAGATCTCTGCTATAAGTTGGCGGGCATGGAGCCTCCCAGAGGGATAAGAGCTCATTCTACCCGCCATACTGCTGCATTGGTGGCTGCTTCCCAGGGATGTCCCTATCCAGGAAATCTGCAGGGCTGCTACCTGGAAGTCAGCACACACCTTCATCACCCATTACCACATCGACCTTGAGTCACGCCGGGATGCTGGTTTTGGGGCCTCGGTTCTCAGTCTTTACTCCCTAAGTAGGTGTGCGCCTTGCCTCCCTCCTCCCGGAGAACTGCTAGGAGTCTGCCAGACAGTGTGGATGAACAACATATCCATGTCCCTAGAAATACAGGTTACTCTGTAACAGAAGTTCTGGAATGGTATATGTTGTTCATCCCATTCCCTCCGACCTCCCGGCTTGACGCACAACCTGAGCTTCCAGCGGGCCAGATCTGGTGTCATGGGGCGGAGCCGAGAGTTTTACCACCCGGGTGGGTGGGAGGAGCCAGCTTGAAGACCTTCCAGCAAGATTTAAAGCGGCAAGGATACCTGCCAGACAGGGTGGATGAACAACATATACCATTCCTAGAACTCCTGTTACAGGTGAGTAACCTGTATATATCCCACACAGCTTCTCAGTTGTTTCCAAGCACTCCTGTACACAACTTGGAAGAAGATGGACTTCTGCCTCACACAGGATCACACCACTAGTTTATAGTAATTGAATAATGCTGAAATGGTCTAGCTAGACAAATGGCTATGATGCTGAGCTCTGACTTGTGAAGACAATTTCCCCCACCTCAGGCTATGTTTGGCATCCAGTTACAACCTGCAGCTTTTGCTATTTTGAATCACACAACCGCACCAAAAGTTGCAAAATATATTGATGCAGATTCTCACAGAATTCTAGTAATCAGTCCAGTTAGCCACAAAGGAAAATCAAATATGCAGAAGATAAGCAGTTTAAAAAAAAACCCTTTCTGAATTAAAAACTAAAACAAATACCAAGCAATGCCACTTTAAAAGTGAGGAAAACTTCTCTCAGATGTAAGCGAGAGAGAGAGAGTTTAGTTACAGATAATTCGTCCAAAATAGTATATCCCACGCAGCTTCTCAGTTGTTTCCAAGCGCTCCTGTACACAACTTGGAAGAAGATGGACTTCGGGAGATCCAGTACGCTTTGTGAAGCACTGAATAAGGATGTCTGGATTTATATTTAAGGCATCCAGCAACCAGTCCTGCAGAAAGATAAGCATTTTATGCCCCTCACAGTTCCTTGGCAAACCCACTATTTGATACTGGAGGCCTGGTTGGCATTCTCTAAAGCTTTCAGTCTGTACCTGAGTCGTTTTCTTGGGTTACCTTGTTAGTTGCTGCCAGTGCCTGGGTTGCACTTTTATTGGAAGCCTCAATTTTTACATTTTGCTGTGTAAGTCTTTTTAAAATTAATTCTAATTTCATGTTGATGGCTTACATAGGTATCTGTAGAGTGTTCCATGTGAGGTCCATCCCCAAAGCAGTAGGTGCAGATGCCGCTGCCTGGGTCTCTGGTGGTGGCTGATTCTTGGGGCCACTTCTTCCGCCTGTCTTTTGGTGCACCACCTTGAAAAAGGTGTTTAGCTCTGCAGCACAAAGTGTTCTGCTTCCTGCTGTTGATGGAATCTGAAGTTTTAAAATAAATCTTGTGTTTTTCTCTGATGTGAAGCCCCTTCTAAGTGCATCATTTCGGCAGTCTTTGCCCCCAAAATCGTTGCTTTTTCATTTCTGCCAGTGCAGTGTTAAGATATTTTGTGATGACTCAAACTTCCAGTGTTTCACTGTGTAGACCTATTGTATGTTGTGGAGACCTGAACTGTCTGCGATGGTTTCATCCCAGCCATTAGGAGACATTGCAGAAAGTCGATGGAAAACTTAATGCAAAAGACTGAGAATGCCAAAGGGTACAGCTTCTGCATCTGTGGCTGGTCCCCAGCATTCTTCAGAACTGGGTTTCTTCGAGCCCCATCACTCTCTTGGCAGTTCAATGACACACTCACTTTCCAGAGAAAAATGCCATTTGTCAAAGGAAAAGACAAAAAAGCCTTCTTTGATGGAGAATCACCTCCATGCTTCTCTCTCTCTCCAGAGCCAGGTCTCTCCTGATGCTTTGTGAGGGTAAGTTGGAGACCACTTTGGCAACCTCAATCACTAGTAGTGCTCTGTGAAATATTTATTACACATGTAAGATAGCATAAAATTGCCAGTTTTGTACTGGCACAGTTTTCGCAAAATTGTGTCAAAATCCAAATTTTGCTGTCTCGTTTTTTTCAAATTGCCTTTTTTTTCTAAGCATGCACATTTTTAAAAATGTGAGTTTTAAAAATATGTATTTTCTGTAATAAGCACCATTGTTTAACAAATTTTACTTTTTAAAAAGTGTGAGTTCTTAAAAATGTGCAGTTTCAGAAAATAATGCCACTGGCTGCTCACAAAAAGACTCAGGCCTGGATATTCAAATCAGTTGCACATGGTGCAACTGAGTTGTACCACTGCAAGTGCAGACTTGTGCCAAGGAGCCATATTCAGTGGGAGCCAGTGCGCAGTGTAAATCTCATTCGCCAATGCACAACTATAATAAATGCAGGCACAAGTGCAAGGGGCATTCCCATGAATATCTAGTGCAGTGGGATATTCAACCGTGAAATCATGGCACAAGTGTGGAGCAAATCAAAGATGTGCCGAGCAGACATTCCTATAAATACAAGGCGCAAGCACACAGACAGCACTTGTGCCAGGTGAGAGGGAGTGAGAGAGAGAGAGAGAGAGACAGAGAGAGAGACAGAGAGTGAGAGAGAAGGAAGGAAGGAAAGAAAGAAAGACCAAAGCAGACACAGAGGGAGAGGGACAGAGGTGGCATTGAAGAGGGAGATAGGAGCAGAGAGAGTGAGAGAGACACACTGCCAGGCAGTGCAACAGGGGGGCACACAGCCAGCAGTAGCCAGCCGCCCAGGGGGATATTGAACAGCAAGGGCCGTGGATAGTGCACCCTTCATGATGGAGGCCGTAATGAGGAGTGTGAGGGGACAGGAGGAACAGCAATGTGGCTGTGGAAGGGCCCATCGGCGGTATGCCCGATACAGGTGGTATTGCGCCCGCATTGCCTATGAGCAGTACAGTGACACGGAGATTAAGGGCCAGTACCACCTGAACAGGGCCATTCTGAAGCAGCTCTGCAAGCTGTACAATGAGAAGGTGCAAGCATCCACCATACGGAGCCACGCCGTGTCCGTGGAGATGAAAGCGACAGCCATCATGTGCCTGCTTACCACAGGTACTTTCCAGAGACCAACAGGGGACACCACAGGCATAACCGAGTCGGCCACGTCCCGACTCCTCACACAGTTCCTCAACGCTCTGCTGCCACATGCGTTAGAATACATCTGTTTCCCCAGCACACAGGCGGAGCGTACAGCAACCATGCAGGACTTCCACAGGGCAGCACGTATGCCTGGTGTGACTGGAGCCATTGAGTGCTCCCATGTGGGCATCCACATGCCACCTGACCCCGAGGGTGTGGCATACATCAACAGGAAGGGGAGCCCGAGTGTCAACTGCCAGGTGGTGTGCGATGCCATGAGGAGCATAACCAATGTCTGCGCCACACACCCTGGGAGTGCACATGATGCGTTCATCTGGCACAGATCTGCACTGTGCCACAGGTTTGAATGTGTGGACATCCCCACGGGCCACCTAGTGGGTGAGTATGGCATGGGGCAATGGGGAGAACATACCGTGGGATGGAGAGGGAAGGGTGTGCATGTTGGTGTAGGTGCTACAGATAGGCAAGGAGTGCAGCATAGAATAGCAGAGGGCTAACCATGCCATTATCCACACAGGGGACATCACCTCTTCACTGTAGCCCTGGCAGCTCACCCTCTATTGGTGCCTGTCATCCCCAGCAGAGGAATGCTACAGTGAGGTACACGCCAGCATGTGCAACATCATCAAGCGAGTCTTTGGCATGCTGAAAGCATGGTTCCGTTGCCTAGACAGGTCAGGTGGTGCCCTACAGTGCAGCTCCTTGAAAGCCTGTGGCCTATTCCTGGCCTGCTGCATACTGCACAACATGGCCATTGACCATGGGATAGCTGTCAAGACTGATGAGGGTGACAGTAGTGGGGATGATGGAGGCAATGGTCTGGTGGGAGGTGGACAGCCACCCCCTGGGTGGAGGGATTCCTGGCTGTAGCAGCAGGAGAGACGACACCGGGTCACCATTGCACAGGAGTACTATGGTGCACACAGGTAGGTGGTGCGATACACATGCATGGGCCACACAAACAGGTACAGCACACATGCAGAGGCGTGCACGGCATTGGGCGTACACACGCAGAGGCGTGAAGCAGGGGTAGGGAAGACAGGGGCACACACCCACACACAGCATCTCTCACAGCCCCCCCCCACACACACACACATATGCACCCACACGCACAGGCGTGGGTATGTGGTGTGGATCAGATGTATCACACCAGTGCACCAGTGCAACCAGTGCAAGATTGCCATCATCATGCCCACACCACACAGCCCAGCGGCCAGGCAAGCATGCACACAGGCAGCATGTGCCATGCCACACAGGTGCCACACCAGTGGTAGGCACACACACCACCCATGTGCACACTGGGCAGCAGCTGCAGACCACAGGTGAGGTAGCCCACACATCAGGTCTGCTGCATGGAACCATGGCTACCACAGCCACGGGGGTGACCGTGCCTGGGCCGTTCGGCAGCCACAGGCTGCGCATCAGCCATGGGGGTATGTGCAACGGCCCCCCCAGTGGTTGAACTGCAGGACCATGACCGTGTCCGCGTGGAGGTGTCAAGGCGCCCAAACAGGCCAGCCCCAAGCATGCCTGGGATGCCGACATCAGAGCCTGGCGTCGACTGCACTGGGGTCGCCCGAAGCTGGGTATGTGGGGTGGATAGCGCACTGCGGGGGTCATCTGCGCCCGGCCACGCCCTGTGGCAGCCGGCAGCGCGAAGCCATCCAAGATCACAGTGGCAATGTGATCCAGGGATACAGTCATGACCTCGTGCATGTGCTGCATCCCCGCCAGGATCTGTGCAGTGCCCCTCTCCTGCTGCTTGGCTAACTGATGCACCTCCGCGTGCAATGCGTGCACCCCAGTGGCAAGCAGCACCTATTGCTGAACGGATGCCCACAGCAAACGGGTGTGCTCAGCCAGCGAGTTGGCGTCCTGGGGCTCCCAGACCGGACGCCAATCCCCATGCAGTGACCGGCCATGCTGCACAGCCCCCCCCGGTGGACACTGCACAGTGGAGTCTGCAGGGGGATTAGGCACGACAGGTGCACCGGCAGTGGACCCTGTATCTGGCTGCCCGGTGGCACCCACAGCCTGCTGCTGTCACACGTCCGGCCGCTGCTCGCCTCCCAGCACCTGTGCGGCCACACCACCTCCACCGCAAGGCACAGCCAGGGCAGCACACACTGCTACACCCGCAGTGGTGGCGGGCAGCTGTTCCACCACTGGCAGAGCGCTGGGTGTGCTGTCTGTGTCAGTGGCCAGCAGGGGCGTCTCGCCCCCACAATGGTGGCCATGCTGTCCAGGAGGAGCATGACATCATCATCAGTGTCGGACCCTGCCCTGATCTGTGTCTCTGTGCAGAGGACAACAAGGCTGGCATCCTGCAGGAACACATCCAGGGCCTCGTCTGACCCCAGGTCCAGGACATCCACCTGCACAGTGGTGGTGAGCTGCAGACTGTCAGGCCCCTGAATGACAGTGAAGGTGAAAGGCTGTTCCTCCGGGGCTGGTCCAGCGTCCACGGCTGCTGCTTCCGCTGGTGCCCCATCATCTGCACAAAGACATGCTGGTGCTGTAAGAGAAAGAGAGGCGTGTTAGTGATGCATTGCCCACATGTGCCCCCCCACACTGCTACTGCATGTGTTCTGCAGCAGGGCATGTGCATGGGTGCGCACACTTGCACATGACATGCATGCCGGCTGCATGCATGCCAGCATGGCCTTGTATGGACCCTCCGCACCCCCAGCTGTGTGTGGCTGATGTACTTACCATACAGTTATGAGCTGCCACCTGTCTGGAATTCGTCGCCAGGCACACCCTCCACCGTGCTGCGGCACATGGTGGCTGCCAGCAACTCTTCCTGCATCATGAGTGGTGGCGCATCTGCAGGCCCCCCTCCAGTGGCATTCTGGGATGCACGGAGGGCTGCCACCTTCTCCTTGATGTGCCTCTTGTCCATGCCCAGCTTCTTCCAGCACTCCTGCGCTGACCACTGGTGGCTGCCATGCTGGTTGACGTATGCCACCACCTCCTCCCAGGCCCCAGCCCTGGCCCGTGGCACCACTCAACAGGGGCTCCCTGTCAAGGTAGGCATCAAACAGGGCCTCTGTTTCTGCCTTTGTGAAATTGGGCCTGCGCTTGCAAACAGGCCCACACTGCTCACTGTCCTCACGTTCTGACATCTCTTCCTATGAACATGGACAGCACAGTGTGTCAGTGGCAGCATCACCCTGTTCTGTCCCACTCTGCTGTGCTGGCTGCTCCGAGTGAGCTGCAGTGGCATGTGCAACTTACCCCGAAAGGATGCAATACTGGTCCATGGCCTGTGCTGTTCCGTGGCGCTTATATAGCGCAACACATGCAAATGAGGTGTTGTGCAATGGTAATGACATGCTAATGCCCCCAGTGAGCCATGCATTGGCTGATGAGCTCATTTGCACATGACATCTGAATATCAGGATTTTGCTCTGTGCACAATGAGATTGCTCCGGAGCAAGTCATGGCGTAATGCGCATGCATGCACGGTGAGCAGGCCCACAGTGCACATATGCCAAATGGTATCATGGTGTCAGTTGTGCACTATGCGCCGACTACGCGATGGTAGCCATGGTGCATGATGCGCTTGGCCTGCTATTGTGCACTGTGCAGAGGTGGGTGACCCATGACCCCTGCTGTGACTCCTGACCTCTGGGCCACTCCCCTCACCCGGTGACCTCAACTAGCCACACCCATACTGCGTATCTCTGAGACTGCATGATGGGTGGACACAGTGCATGTTCCCTCGCATCACTCATCTGGCGCATGTTGTGGCCACGTGTGCTTACTGCCACCATCTGCAAGCACAGAACTGGACACAGGTTGAGCTGGTCAACCTGGTCACCTGTGTCCTGCCCCATGCCCCCCCAACATTTTGGCCAGGTGCCCCAGCAGCAGTGCAGTGTGGCAGGGGATTACTGCCACACTGCAGCAGAGGACTGGGGTGGCTAGCATGGGGGAGCAGTGCCGCCACAGGTATGGTGACCTAGTGTGGAGGGACCCAGAGCACCTGAGGAGGCTTGAGATGCAAGTCAGGCATGGGGCTGTGCCACAGCCAGATGTGTAGGTCCATATTGCATGTGTGCCCTGGTGCTGTACTGTGGTGTTGGCTAGGCTGCCTGGCATGCCCTGCAGAGTGGTGCACTTCCATTGTGTGCATCGCAGGGTGGTATTGCCAGCTGCTGCTTGTGTTGTGATGCAGCTGTGTGGGACATGTTGGGCAGGGGCTCACCCTGTGCACAGGGGTGGGGGTGGTGACCAGCTGCTGTGGATGTTTACTGATGTGTACCTGTCTATGTTCCATTCCCAGGGCCTGAGAATCACCGGAGGGCAGTGGCAGCAGCAGCAGCCACAGGACAGCAGGCCGCAGCCGGCCACAGAGGTGGCTCAGGAGTGGCTGCGGCACCAGTGGGGCCATGGAGGGCAGGTAGACACTGTCAAGGTCCTTTGTCTATTACATGGGGGGTGGCGGGGGCGTGGGTGTGGGCATGGCTGCCCGCTCCATGTGCCATGGCAGCTGTGTGTGTCGCACTGTGCGTGGTGCTTGCCACGGTGGTGCATACATTGGACACTTGTGCCAGCCGTTGGTGGGGTGGGTGTGTGCCTGGCTACCACTGACATTGCTGTGGTGCTGCCAATGCACTGTGCCATGTGACTGTCATTACGCAGTTGGGTGGCCAATGTGTGGTAGGGACCACCTCTGTGCACTGTCGTGGTGTGCCATGTTGCTGGCAGGCTTTGGCCCATCCCCCTGTGGGTGGCCGGTGTGTGCCCTCCGGGGGGGTATTCCCACTGCCCATTGTGCACTGTGGGTGGGCATGGTTCCTTGGGACATTGCACTGATCTCCTGTCCTGTCTCTTGTCATAGATGTCCAGCACAGACGACAGAGGCCTGTCTACTGCAGGCTGCTCCGGCAACTTATCCTCATTACTTCAGCCACGATGGAGGCTATCCTGCAGGTTCTCCACCTGCTGATGGAGGAAAGGAGGCAGCAAAGGCAATGGGCCATGGCCACCGGTAGATGGGCCCCAGCATTCCCCTGTTTCCCCTGCTGTACCTTCCCCTACAGTCCCCCATCCCACTGTACAGTCCCTGTTCCCTGTCCCCTTCCCTCACTGCCCTAGTCTTTCCCACCCTCTTGGTGATGTAAATAGTTTGTTTCTGCAATATATATCTTTTGACATACCTGCCTGTGTCAATGTCTGCTTTGCAAGTGGCGTGAGGAGCCACGCTGCAGTGGCCCAGTGCCTGTCCATGTGTTGTACATGTGTCGTGGTGTGTGGTGTCGTTCTGTGGTTCACTGCTGTGTGCTGTGGTGTGTCCCACTGTGGTGGTGTCCTTCCCCTCGGTTGGTGGCTGTGCCTTGGGGTGCCCATAGGGTGGCTGTCAGGGGTGTGTGGCAAGTGTGTGCATGGTGATGGCACATGGCCATGGTCTTTGGTCGGGTACTGGCCGCACGCTGTGTTGGGGCCCCTGCTTGGTGTTGTGCGGCATGTCCCATGTAGTCTGTTATGCTACATGCCTCCCAGTGTGTTCCATGCCTACTGTGTGGGCCACCTGTGTGATATGTGTGTGTGTGCTTGGCTGCGTGGTCCTGGGTGTGGCCTGCTCTGGTCTGGGTGTGTGTGTGTGGGGGGGTAACAGCCTGCAGCCCCCGTGGGGGCTCCCTTGGTGGCCCTCCATTGGCACCTCCTGTTATCTACTATCTGTGCCGCTGTTGTGTTCTTGGGGGGGGGTGTCTGGGTGCCTGTGTGCACCCTGCTGTGCCCTGCTAGTGGTGGCCTCCTGTGGCCTGTCACTGTGCTTCCCTGGCTCTGTTCCTAGGTCTCTTCTCTGTGCCGTGCCCCCCTCTGTTGCTCTGCTGCTCTGCTCCCACCGTTGCAATGAAGCATCTCTTTCTGCACTATGGCGCTACTGTGTTTGAGTCATGGCACAACTCTGGTTGCGCCATGGCACAACTGTGCCATATTTAGCCCAGTTGCGCTAGCGCAGTGTGGCTGGCGCAACCTCAGAATATGGCTCCTGTTGCGCCACGGCACATCAGATTTGTGCTGTGCCAGACTTGCGCCGGCCTTTAGTGCATTTCTGAATATCTGGGCCCCAATGTTTTCCTTTAAAATACAGCTGTCAGTAAAGTTTCTCTGTATAATTTATGTTGGCAATACTGCTGTGCAGTGCATTTCAGTACTGCATGTGTACTGTGCTGCTGTGCATGATGTGGGACCTCCCTAAAGATAGAGAACTTATAATTCTGTTGGCTGATCACAAAATACAAAACAGTGTTTTACTTTTAAAATTCAACTGATAGCACAATTTGCCTGTACAATGTCTGCTAGTGCTACTTCTGGGCTGCTGCCCTGGAATGACTGTACTGCACTTGTACTGCTCTGCTGCACATGACGCAGGACCTTTACTTGAGTAGATGCTTGTACTGCTACCCAAAGTTGTACGAATCCAAAAATTTGCAACTTCAGTTCAGACACCCAGAGTTTGGTCCAGCTCCAGAACTTCGGGCAAAGCACATTTCAGGTCATTGGTATGGCAGTCTGGCAGGCTAAAGATAGGGAAAAAGGCATACCTTCTCGACTGGGGATTGAGTACAAACAGAAAACATGTTTTTTTTCTTCTTTAAATGTACTGCATCTAGCTCAGTTTCCCAGTACATTTTTGTCTGGCACTGCTGCAATATGCTGAATTTTAGTACTGATGCCTGGGATTTACAGCACTGTAGACATCATGCCGCTATGCATGGCACAGTACCCCCACTTGGGTGGTGTGTTTGTATTGCTACTGGCTGATCACATAAAAACAATGGTTTTGTTTCAATATATGGCTGCTAGCACAATTTCCCTGTACAATTTTGGCAGTTGCTACTACTACAGTATGTGGTAAATTTCAATGCTACCACCTAGGAGTTACAGCACTGCGTGCATACCATGCAGCCACCTGATAGTTACAGCACTGTGGCAGTACCACACTGTGGCACACGATGCAGGACCCCCACCTGACTGGGGTGCTTGTACTGTTAGTGGCTGGTCACCAAACAAAGGATTTCCTTTTAGTACACAGCTGCTGGCACAATTTATTTGTACAATTTCAGCTGGTGCTACTGCTATACAGTAATTTTCAGTGCTAATGCTTAGGAATTGCAACACTGCATGTGTACTGCACAGCTACACATGATGCAGGACCTCTTTATGGATCAGAAATGACATTTTTAAAACAGAAAAAAGCTGGTTCTTCATTCCTTAACTACTTGCAATGGCTGATTGCAAACTTATTGATCTAGAGTGCAGATCTGCCGGTCCAACTGCTCTGACAGCACTTCCTCAAATACATAGAGATGGTTGGCCAACACTGGAGTATGCTCAGTGTAAGCCAACCAGGATTGGGAATCATAGGGAAAACCCTACCTCCCCAAAAAAAAACACTATTTGGTAACTCTGATAGGGTTAGAACCCTTTCCCATTTTTATAGAGAAAAATACAATTTCTAAACACTAGGAGTTTGTTAAAGAATAGATTAACACTGAAAGCAGGAAGGAGTTAACGTTTTACAGTCTTAGTCACAGTTATTTTTCTTGTTTTGTTTATTTCAGGACAGTCAATAAGGCAACGTTCAGAGAACAAAAGGTCGGGGGGGGGTCAGATCATAGAATCACGCAAGACTCGCTTCTGAGTTTTGGGGCCCCGTGCGAGATAAGTCATAGGGCCCTTACCCAACAAAGCTTGACCACATCTTTTATTCTGTCAGAAATGCATGTTTTCTTTTCTTTTTTGGTTTACAATATTTTATTGTAAGGAGGAGTAAAGTCTAACAACCAGTACAGAAATATTCATCATAACCTGGCCGGGGTGAGCCCCTTAGAACAGGGGTGCTGGAAGATAGTAAAAGTTACGGGGGCTGAGGCTCAGAAGGGCACTTGTTAGGGTACAAAGGGCACTTTTTCTAAACCAGTTTTTGCTATACAGAAATACAGTAAATGCACATTTATGATGAAGATTGTAATGTTAAGAATGCCATTACACCATCTAGGAATATTTTATAGAGACTATTAAGAGCTCAGCTGTCAACCCATTGCCTCCAACTGCTCTGTATGAAGTCTGAACGATCCATTGCTTAACCCGATGCAGCGATCACCAAGGTAAAATAAAAGATGGCATGGTAATAATACATGTATTATCAGTCTTGAACATACAGTCTTCATACAAATGTGTTGAGTTTTTGGTTCCATTGACTGGATAGGCCTAACCACCAGCTGCAACCCCGGGGGGGCGGGGGTCACACATGTTTTGACTGATCTGCTTTTCACATATTCTAGCACCATGGCTGTACTGTATACATTTTGCTTTCTTTCCCTGTTCTGAGTACAAACTATTTTTGTTCTGAATATTTTTACATCAGATTTTTACACTTGTGTACTTCTCCACGTGTCCCCATCCATCAGGTCACTTCTGAAAATGAGCATTGCCTCAGCATGCTTATCCCAGTTTTAAATCAATAACCACAGCACAGGATGAAGGTGTATAGTAGGGAGGTGACTGGTCTAGGTGATCATGGGGGGAAGCTGGCCAGAAGATAAAATCTTTATGGGGAGAAAAAAAAAAAAACACCAAAGAGCAAAAAAAAATCCTGACCAGGGCATGTTAAGGGTCCCAGGTTCAAGACAGCCTCACATCCCCATGTAAACAAAGTTGAGTGGCATCATGTATGCATTGGCACATGGGCTCCAACCTCCCATTCATGCACATACCGTCACACTTGGCAGTCTGTTCAACAGAGGCCCAGGATTGAGCTGCCACTGGGATCAAATTAAAGTGCTTTAAACTGTTCCTCCTTAGGCAAACTATCCCCTTTTGTTCCCCTTTTAACCACAGGAATGTAACTCTTTCACGTCCATGCAAGCAGGAGGTGAGATTCCTTAGCACTGGAAGTGCATGTTCCTCATTTCTGCAGGTTTTTGAGTGGCTGCCTTGTGCCCTGGAGGTAATGATCTTGTGCTCCAGTTTTTATGTAAACTGGTGTAGTAAGCAGCTGGGGAGCATTCTCCACCTGAGACAAAGCAAAATTTGGCAGACTGTCTCACTGTAGTGCTCCCCTCCCCACCCACAGGCTCACCAGAGCAGCAGTAAAGGAGCATTGCTACTGTCCACACTACCTGTCCAGCTACCCTGTAATGTACCTGCCCTGCACTGTACCTGCCTCACACTGTACCTGCCCCCACCCTGTGTCTGCCCCACACTGTATCTGACCATGCACTATACCTGCCCCACACTGTACCTGCCCATGCTGTATCTGTCCCACACTGTAACGGTCCCCACGCTGTATCTGCCCTGCTCTTTACCACCCTCATGCTGTACCTGCCGCAGCACTCTGCCTGCCTATGCACTGTTCCTCCCCCACACTGTACCTGCCCATGCAATGTTCCTGCCCCTGCACTGTACCCAGTCCCACACTGTTCATGTCTACACTGTACCTGCCTCCATACTGTACCTGCACCCACACTGTAAGTAACAGAGGATTTTCAGTCTCCAGTGCTATCAGCCCCTCTAATCACCTTGCAAAAAGGGCACTACACACACCACAGTGTGGTGAAGCCTGCACTGTACCTGCCCTGTTCATGGCCCTACAAACAAACAGGGGGGCTTCAACCTCAAGTGCTGTCAATCCCATGCTTTTCATCAGCACCTGTCTGTCTGGGTGAATGGGCTTCAGTCTCCAGTGCTGGTAATCCCTCACCTTTCACCAGAATACAATACTTCACAGAGAGAAATCTGCACTGCTCCTGCCCTATTCATGACCCTACAAACAAACGGAACTTCAATCTCCAGTGCTGTAAGCGACCAGTCCCTCACTTTTAACAAACATTAAATACATCACACAGGGGTCACACTTATTTTATTTATTTAGTTATGAATGTATTTATTGATTGATAGATTTTATTTAAATGCTGATGACCGGGTAGGCCCACTGAGATGGGCAGATCCCGTTTTCAGAGGTAACCCAGAATTAGTTAACATGCAGAATTGAGGAAAACTTATTTTAGTGATTAGAGTGGAAGACTAGCTTACTGATATAATGTAATACACAAGAGAAAATACCAGGAAAATAAAAGATATTCTACATACAGTGAACATCAGTTTATCACAAATTTGAGTAGACCTGCATGATACCTGTCCTTCTGGGTAAACAGAGGGCTTTGGTCTCCAGAGCTGTTAGTTCCTCACCTTTCACCAGCATTAAATGCATCACACTGTGGGGGAGGGGGACCCTCAGCCTACCCTGTACTTGCCTGCACTCTCCCTGTAGATAAATAGAAGACTTCAGTCTCCAGTGCTGTTAGCCCCCACCTTTCACCAGCAACACATACACCACAGAGTGATTAAGTCTTATGTTGGGGTCAGTATAGTGTAGTGGTTAAGGACATTGACCTACAAACCTGGAGACCTGGGTTTTAATCCACAGCCCCAACTTGCATACCATGTGACCCTGAGCTAATTGCATAACTTCTTGTGCTCCCAGGTCACATCAGGAAACAACTTTGTCTTAGTGTGTCTTTGCTGGTTAAATAATTTTCCCTTTCCCTAGGTCTGCACTGTGCCTGCCTCCTCTACACGCACCTCTGCCTACAGACAGACATACAGCTTCAGTCTCCAGTGCTGTCAGTCCCTCATCTTTCACCAGCACTAAATACATCACACTGTGCGGAAGCCTGCACTTTGTCCCTGTAGCTAAACAGGGCGCTTTCTTTTCCAGTGCTGTTAATCACTTGCCTTTCACCAGAAATAAATATATCACAGAGTAAGTCTGCACTGTCTGTCCTCACTACACCTCTAACTACAGACAAACATAGGCTGCAATAAAAAAAAAACATTAAAAATATTTCCTATACAGAAGAGCTCTAGCAGTCAGAAGTAATCTGGTTAGAGGGGTTTGGGAGGGGTGATTTCAAATGGAACAACAGCCAGATGCCAATGCATGAAATTAAAAATAATAGTCACTTTCATTAGTGCCCAGCACCCCTGCAGGGAAAATGCAACATTATCCTTATTTTCAGTTGTGAATAAATAAGATCTTCCTTGACGTAAAGTCTCCATCACTCATTCACACTGATGGGATCTACGCTGGAGGTGCTAGAACCCAGCGGGAGCAAACTTTTTTGCAGGACAGTCGGCGCCAGAGATGGAGCCATGAGGAGTGGTGCCACGAGCCTCGGCTCATGCGGCAATGACTATCTAGTCGTCGACCCTCCAACGGCCTCAGTTCCTTTTTTCCCTGCCATCGCGTGTGCTACAGGGACGATGTCGCTCGCCCCCCAGGAATTAAACTTCAAACTATCAGCATAGTTTTCATTTTTTTTTTTGTTTTTTTAGTATTTCTTGAAATAAAGTACCGCTTACTGTATTTATTATAAGAAAGAAGTCTCAGCCTACATTGACGGAGTTGACCATGAGTGGGTCAGGTGATGGTAGGGAGACTTCGTATGAAAGTTGTTCAGTCAGCCGGGCTGGGTCTGGTCCGCCTCCCTCTCCGGAGGGAGGGTCTGACAATGGAACAGTCCAGTGCCCGGGGAAGGGGCGGTCCCCCTGGAAGCATAAAAGAAAACTATTGCACTCTCTGCACCATTCGGCCTTGAGCTCTTCTTCGACCCGTAAGTCCAGAAAGAGAAAGCATTACTCGAGGTCACCTTATGGTATGTCTGCGCGTTGATGGTCGGTCACTGGGATCAGTTGCCAGTCTCCTCCAGAGTTGTCAGTTTCTGTCTCTGACCTCTTCGACATCAGAGCCCTTCCCGGCCTTCTGGTATGGCTTCAGATGTGCAGTTTCATCAGTGGGCTGCTCTGATGGAGCAATGGGCTCGGAGGTTGGTCCAGCTGCCTGGCCCGGTCACTCAGGGGCCCTCGGACCCTTCGGCTGATCGGACAGGGTGGTCGGGCCTACCTAGTAGCGCGGCGCTTTTTCGGGTGCTCGCTTGACTACAGCCAGGTGTTCCCCACATGGCTGCAGTGCAGGGGGCCACACCGATGCATCTTTCTCCTGCTTCTTTTGCCTCAAATCTTGGTTTTCAGGATCCTGCATTGGTTTCAGCACCACCTGCGTCAGTGGGTCGCTTGGCACCGTCCTCTGCATCGATGCATCTGTTGGCACCATCCTCAGCGCCGTTGAGGTTGTCGGCACTGTCCTCGATGCCATGTGGCTTTTCGGTGCCATCCTCAACACTGTGCAGCTTCTTGGTGCCATCGGGCTTGTCGGTGCCGTCCTTGGCACTAGGGACTCTGTCGGCACTGTGCGCTGTGCTGGGCCAGGCGGCACCTTGCTCTTCTTCAGCGCCAAGACTTGGTGTGATGTCTTCCAGTCTCCAGGGCTCCTCGACTCCGAACCCCTTTCCCTCCTATTTTCCTTCTGATTTTCGCTCCTTTCCTGTCCATACTGTCCCTCCTGGGCTGTCAGGAGATGATATTGAGCCTTACCCAGACCTTAGGCTCAGTGAGGATGTGGAAGGAACAGGATCTAATCCTGCTGCAGAGCCAGTGGTCGAGGACCTGTCATTTAAGTCTTGGCTGAAAAATTTGAATTCCACTCTTTCTCTCCAGACTATGGATATCAATCCTGAGAAGCTTTTAAGACTCCAGTACCTTCATGTTCCGGACATCCCCATGGATTTAACTCCCCTGGTACAGCCTCCCTTTGAGACGCTTTCTAAAATGGTGTGGAATAACCCTGCTCTCATTCCTTCTGTGGCTAGGTCCATAGATAGGAAGTATGCTGCTCCCAAGGATCGACCCATTTTGGCCTCTCAAGCCTTTGTGGACCCTATTGTAGTCTTGGCAGAGAATGATAAGGTCGTCTTTCCTCAGACTACTACAGCTCAACCTATAAACAAAGAATCTCATAAGATAGATACTTTAGGTAAGAGAGTCTTTGCTGCATCCACCCTGGGTATGCGTATTGCCAGCAACCAGGGCTATTTCTCTCAATATGAGTATATTCTGTGGCATTCTCTCAGACAAATGGTTGAAGCTCTACTGGAGTCAGACACTAATTCAGAGCTTCTTCAAACCATAACCAGGGGTATCAAGTCCAGCAACCGACAGGTTAAAGCAGCTATGGACACTTTTGATACTGCCTCCCAAGTGGCTTTGGAAAACATTTGTACCCACCGTCATTCCTGGCTGCACACTTCCAGTTTCATGAATTATGCTCAGCAACAGGTCATGGCATTGCCTTTTGTCGGTATGTATCTCTTCGGTCCTGAAGTAGAACAAGCTCTAGAGGCCACACAAAAGACCAGATCGGCCATTAAATTGGCTTGCCTGCTCCTGCCCCTTCTCGGGGGGGGGGGTGTTAATAAGTACCAGTTTCACAACCGTCAGTCCTTTCGAGGCAAAGGCAGAGGAGGTTTTAATAAAAGCCAAGCCCCTCAGCCTCAAAAGAAAATGCAAGAGAAAGCACAAGGGCCCAAAATGCCCAGTGCCGCCTTCTGAGTTTCTGGCCCAAGTCCCACCTCAGCTGCCCAAGGGGGACTCTTTCTTAGCAGTGGAAGGTCATCTGACGCTAGAATCTGGAGTCTTATCTTAGATGCTATATTGTTATTTATGTTAAAAGCGTTTGACAGGTCTTGAGTTCCAGAAACCCAGAGGGAGCAAAGCACCTCTTCCTTGTTTTATGTGCCTTGTGTCAGACTAACCTACACTTACAGCTTTTTTTTATTGCTTAAAGGCAAAGGACAATCTCCTGTGAGCCATAGAAATTACAGG
Source organism: Neoceratodus forsteri (assembly GCA_016271365.2). NCBI lineage: Eukaryota > Metazoa > Chordata > Ceratodontiformes > Ceratodontidae > Neoceratodus > Neoceratodus forsteri. The sequence continues at coordinate 1,228,031,364 of CM028131.1, read as the reverse complement.
GCTTTTGCGCCCACTATTGATCTGACGTTAATGCCTTAGAAATAATCACTAACGTTGGTACAGTATATATTGTACAAAAGTAAAAAAAAAAAAAAAGTTCCAGTTTTGTATGTAACAGTAAAACATTGAACTATAGTAGTACCTGTTACTCAAATTTTAAGCATCAGTCAAGGTTTTTTTTTTCGGTTCTTTTTCCCTCCGATCATGGCTCAAGGGAACTCTCTCAGGCATTCTTATCCTTATGTCTGCCCTGCCTGAGTATCACTGTGGCCTATGCCCTCTTCCCCCCTCCCGCAGCCAGCACCCCCAGTTTGATCTGCCCAGGGAGGGTAGCCCTACTCCTTATCTTGGGCTCCTTGTCAAGGCAGACTCTAGCATGCAGGTGGGGCCTGGGTGGAGGAGTGATAAGGCCAGCCAAGATTAACCTGGTGCTGGGTATGGAGGATAGGTGCCATCACCTATCCTGTCAAGCTGGGTTTTTCCTTGTTCTGCCCATCCCCTCCCTCTTGCGTGTGCACCCTCCGACGCTTGGCGCACGGCAACCGTGCCAGAATCAGGCATGCTTTTACATGCCGCCCACACTTCTGAGATGCCCCCGATCTTCATCAGGGGCCGCCAGAGCACCGGGCATCCCACTATCCTCCCCCTAGGATCTGAGAGCAGCCCATCGGGCACTCCATCCAATCCCTCCCCTGCCAACCCCTGATGCCCAAGCTTGCTCCCAAACTTGGGTCGCCATTGTGTCCAGCGCCTCAACCCTCAGTGCCACGGGGCCAGCAGCATCAGTCAAGTTAACACCTCTATTTTAAAATGTCAACTGTTTAAAAAGCTAAAATAAAGATTATCACAATAAAACTGTGCATGGTTCTTACAATACAGTTAACAGAAAGAAACTTAGATAACACTAATAAAAAGTGTACAATGAAATTACCTGTTTTTATCTGGATCATAAGTTGTTCCATAACTTCCTTGGCAAGGAACTCGGTAGGCTGTGTGGTTCTGAATAGATCTTCCTGCCCCCTGTGCCTAACATAATAAGTTAATAAGACATTGTGGTGTACATCATATACATAGCAATAATCTCTTGTGAGTTAATCTTTTGTGTCACTTCCCCTATGGCAAAGATAAGGAGAACAGTAACAAGAATCTAACAATAGTCTAGGTAATAGTTCTGCCACCTTATTTACTGTGTTCTTTGTTGTCCTTGAGTTGCTTCCTCCCGAAGTGATTTATCCTGTGCCTTTGGGTTGTCTTACTGTATCCATCTTCTGTAGCCAGGGTTCCCAAGTGTCCGCAAACATTTCATCCTGACCCACAGCCTCTGAAGTAAATCTTTAAATAGGATGCGGTTCTAGTCACCTAACCTCACCTCCCATTCCTTTTTCTATGGGAACCTGCACTTGTCACCATCTCATCAGTATCTGTCTTTTAGCTTCCATCATTGTAGCATATAGTAGGGGCCAGTATCTAAGTAAGCTATCATGTACATGTGGAGATCTCCTATTATCTATAGCAAACAAGACTTGAGGTAGAATTTGGACCATAGCCTCATTGCGAGCCCAGGCTGTATTCCAGAAAGGGCAAATGGACAGGCAGGTCCAGATAATATGACCAATGGTGCCCTTATCCTGGTGGCATCTCTAGCATTCATTTTTAATTTGTGTTTACATTAAAACAAGTTCATCTGGAGTGGAGTGCCACCTTTCCAAGATTTTCTTCTAAATAAGCTGGCTACAAGGATCAAAAGATCTCTGATGAGTTGTCTGCAATGCCTTTTGACACATATCCTGAAGGATCCCAATTCATAAGTCTATCTTCAATTTTTCCTATGCGGTTCCAGTCTGGAAGTGGAGTTTGTTGCACTTGTTTCTAAATAAGGACCCTCTTCAGGGATGTGAACTCACTCCAATGATCTATCGCTTGGTCCGTATCTGAAGGGTTGTACTTGTGCTCAGGTCCAGTCCACCCCTGAATTGTATACCTTATTTGGAGGTATCATCAATGGTCCGAGGGTGGGAGTGAAACACTGGAGCTGAGCAAAGGATTTAAGGATTTTATTTGAGAAGGGATATCAGTTGCTGTAATGTGTGGATCTCTTTAGTGTCCATTGCCCCCAACGCAGGACTGATGCCCCCACCTCAAGTTTGGAATTGTTCAGTAGACCTTCCTGTAATCCTAGTGAAGTACACTTCTATTTTACCAGTCTTTGCAGTGCTCTTAAGGATTTCTTTATGTATTGAATTGTTGGCGACACCAGAATGGTCCAGTTCTTAAGCCTTGCCCACACCGTGGATAGGGCGTCACCCTTCTCAATGTCTCTTTCTGCCCAGAGCTACCATGGATCTCATTCATCCACCTCCTTCAGCCACTAAATAGAAGATCTAACCCTGTTCACTGTATGATAGGCCCAAGGCTATGGCACATTCCACCCTCCAGCCCTAACCAGGGCTTTGAGTAATTTCCTATCAGATCTGGGACATTGCCCTTCTCACAGAAATTTATAAAATGAGCTATTTATCCTACCCCACCACTTATTGCTTATCTGAAGTGCCATATTGGTCATGATGTAATTTAGCCTTAACAGTGCCATCATCTTGCCTGTGATGGAAAGATTGAGCTTCTGCCATCTTTCCATATCACAAGAAAGGGATTCCAATAAAGGTTGAAGATTTGCTGCCATCCACTCTGTTTCAGTTTTATAAGTATGCATAGCTACTTGAAACCTGACAGCGCCCTTCTGAGACTAAGCCTTGCACTCTTGCCATCTGCTAGGTGCAGGCCGAGACTGGTAACATCTCTGTTTTGGCCCAGTTCGCCTGGAGCTCTGAGATAGTGTGGAATTCTTTAAAGATCTCCTGCACCACTGTCAGCAAGTTGTTAACCTCAGACAATGTTAATGGCAGGTTATCTGCATATAACAGAACTTTGCAAGTGACAGAACCCACTTCTGTCCTTTTAATACCCAGGTTGTCCTCTACAGCCACCGCAAGGAGTTAATTGGTAATGAAAAATAGAAGAGGGGGAAGTGGGCATCCCTGTCTCATGCCTTGGTGGAGTGGGAAGCTAGGGGACAGAATTCCATTAGTATGCACCATTGCAATAGGTGACTCATATATCAGTTTAAATCTATTTATGAATAGAGGTCCTAGGCCAGATTTTTTCATTGTTATGAACATATATTCCCTCTCCACTGAGTCGAACACTTTTCTGCATCAGTAGATACCAGAGCAGGTGTGATCTGTCCTGCTTGCCTGTCATGAAGAAGGTTTGCAAATGTTCTGCTGTCTGCCCCATCTCACTCTCATGAAACCTGTGTTTGGAAGGAAAGAATAATGTGAGAAAGCACTGTCTTCAGTCTGGCCACCATCATTTTTGCAAAAATCTTCACATCCACATTCAGAAGAGAAACTGGCCTAAAACTGGCACAAAAGAAGGTGTCCTTATACCCACTTTAGAAAGAACTGTGATAGTGGCTTGTTTCAGTGAGGGGTGGGATTCCCGCCCCCTGCATAGCCTTCTGATGCATTCTCAATATATTTTGGCTCAGGGTGAAAGCAAAGCATTGCTAAAAATATTCACCAAGCCCATCTAGGCCTAGTACTCTCCCTCTTGCCACTAACTTGATGAACCCCCTTAGTTCTCCCAGTGTGATCGGCTGTTCCATGTCTGTGGATATGTCTGCCGGAATATGCCTTAGTCCCAGACTTCTTAAGAAGTCTTTAGTTTTCTACAGATCAGGCGGTGCCTGTGATTTGTATAGGTTAGAGTAAAATTTTTAAAAGTGCCATTGGTCTTTAGCAAGTCTGTGGTCACCATACCATCAGCCTGCCTGATATGTGGAATATGGGCCTGACTACTATGCTGCTTAAGCCGATAGGCCAGCAGCTTAGAGGATCTTTCCTCACTCTCACAGTACTCTTGCTGGGTGAAGAATAAATTCCGCTTTGCTTGTTGGTACAAAATAGAGTTCAGTTTGTACTTTATTTGAATCACTTGTCTTTCCAGCTGAGGGGAGTTGTCCAGGTCGTTATAGAGCTCCTTTTCTGCCCTATTCAACTAGTCTTGCAACTGTGAGAGTTTCAGCCTCCTGGTCTTGTTCGCATGGGCCGAATAGCTAATGATGTAACCCACACCTGGACCCAGGGGGGTCTGTTAATTTTAAAGTAGTTCTGTATCTCCTTCCTTAGCCAGGTAACAAAGTCTGTTAATTTACATTTTATTTTCAATACCATCAGTTCCATACTTGTTTTTCTAGGTGGAGATAGCAACGTCAGTCCTTGGGGCCCCACTGCCCATCTAATCCATGTTTGTTCATCAGCCTTTGATTGGTTGGGCCATACCTTGGTAAATAATTTCATTATGTTAAAACACCACATGAGAAGGCTTTGAATATTGAGTGAGTGTTGTTTTACTTTAAGCATGAATGATAATTAAAATAAAACTTAAGCAGATTGGTGCTCTGGATCTGGCTGGGGACCACCCCACCCCTGGCAAAGTGATTTTTATATCACAAAGTGGTGGGTGATCAGCTTGCCCCCTCTGCACTTCACACACTGCAGCAACAGCTTTGTTGACTCAGTATACTGCATTATGCCTAGCCAAGCCAGGATACTTTAACATTCAGCAATCAGCGTCTGTCAGTAAGTCCGTTATGAACTCGTATAAGTGTGAACTGTTCCTGAATGACGTTTAAACACTGGCAAAAGAAAATGGATTACAAGTTTGAACTGTATGTAAATCCTGTGCTAAGAGACTTACTTGAACCCTATTGAAAAAGATGGGCAAATTAATGAAAAAAAAATTTTAATTATGAAGGAAATCTCTATATGATGTTAAGTGCTAAATTTTTGGAGATCATTGGTGGGGCCCCACACGAGCAGGGGGCCCTCAGCCACCACAGGGTTCACTGGTGCCTATAACTGCCTATAGAATCAATAAAAAGCCATAGGAAGATGCAGGAGGCTCCCTCTTAACACTCTGAACTCTAAGAAGGTGAAAACTTCCTAAGAAACTGAGAGGAAGAAAGACCTAGCTTAGTCAAACAGGTTAACCTGAAGTGCAAGATATTGTTTCTTACTGTTTAGAAAGGTGACTAAAATGTTGATACAAGAAAGCATTTTAGAGCAGATATATGGAGTGTTGAACTTTTGGTTTTTAACTGATGGCAGCTGCCAAGTCATTTTCAAATCTATGTACCATTCTGAAGTCATCTAACAGAAGATATTTTTTATTGTATCAATATAACTCCTTATGTCCTTTCCAAACTTAACCTTGTCTATCCTCCAACTTGTTGGCATAAGTGTAACCAAATTGACACATTATTCCATAATTTTTGGTCTTGCCGTCGCATAGAAAAATGGTGGATTATAATATCTAAAGAACTATCTCTATTATTAAACACAACAAACCCCCTACTGTCCCAATTTTGCTATTTAATCTATGTGATGGTACATATCTAAACACTACACGACAGAAAGTTATATCTTCAGGTTCTTCAGCCTTACAAAGAATTATACTCAAACACTGGAACAGCCATAGCCTTCCTATATACAGACCCCCATGTCAGGGGGAGGGAATGGACAAGAATATGACAGAAGGCATCCTTAGAATGGCAGAGAAAGGAGAGATACTGTTGATGGGGGACCTTAATATGCCATATGTTAACTGGAGCACCTTTGTTGCAGCCACATCTAAAAGCAGGGCCATTCTCAATGTCCTTCAGGTGGCATGCCTCAGACAGCTAGTTTTGGAACCCACTCATGAGGGAGCAATCTTAGACCTCGTACTCTCAAATGGGGACAGTGAGAGGATCTCAGATCTAGAAGTGGGTAGCCATCTGGGAACAAGTGACCACCAGACAGTGTGGTTCACAATAAACTCAGCTACAGAGTCAAGCCATACAAAAGTGAGGGTTCTGGACTTCAGGAGGGCTGACTTTGGCAAGATGGGAGAGTGCTTTAGAAAAGCACTAGCAAACAGGATAGAAGGAGAGGTGGAGTAACAATGGGGAAACATCAAAACTGCCACCACAGAGGCAACAAGTCTTTGTGTGATGCAAATAAATCAAAATGAAAGAAGAAGACACTATGGTTCTCAAAAGAGGTGGCAGTGAAGGTTAGGGAGAAAAAGATAGCATTTAGGAAGTATAAGGAAACACAGAAGGAGCAGGACAGAGAACTGTACCAGTTAAGGGAGAAGGAAGCAGGGAGGGTAGTCAGAATAGCAAAGGCCAAAACTGAGGAAAAGATAGCCAACATGGTTAAGAAGGGGGATAAAACCTTTTATAGGTATATCAGGGAGCGTAGAAAGACAAAGGAGGACTAGAGGCTGAATAGAATGGACAGTGGGTGGGCAGAGAGGACAGTGAAAAAGCAGGGATATTGAATGAATACTTCGCTTAGTATTCACAAAAGAAGAGGAGGGGGAGGTACCTAATCCAATTAACAGAAGCATTCTGGATAAGGGGGGGGATCGATCCCAGTCCTTTCACAGAAGAGAGGGTTCTGAAAGAACTCCAAAAACTGAAGGTGGACAAAGCAATGGGGCCTGATGGAATTCACCCCAGAATTCTAAAAGAATTAAGGAGAGAACTAGTGACACCACTGACTACCCTTTTTAACAAGTCATGGGAGGATGGTGTGGTACCTGAGGACTGGAGGAAGGTGGATGTGATTCCCCTTCACAAAAGTGGGAGCAAGACAGAGGCAGAAAACTACAGACCTGTCAGTTTGACCTCTGTGGTAGAGAAAGTGATGGAATCACTTGTGAAGGAAAGAATTGTTGAGTACCTAGAGGCCAGTGGGGCACAGGACCCAAGGCAGCATGGATTCACAGTGGGAAGGTCATGTCAGATGAATCTAATTGATTTCTTTGACTGGGTGACCAAAGTATTAGACCAGGGAGGGGCTGTGGACATGGCCTACCTAGACTTTAGCAAGGCATTTGTCAGTCTCACACAGAAGATTAATAGTCAAATTAACCAGCCTGGGAATGGGTCCCAGGGTGGTAGCCTGGGTAAAACATTGGCTGAACAACAGGACACAGAAGGTAATTGTAAATGGAGTCCACTCTGAAGAAAGAGGGGTTACTAGTGGGGCACCGCAGGGTTCAGTACTGGGTCCAGTCCTTTTTAATGTCTTTATAAGTGACATTGCAGAGGGAATGGAAGGAAAAGTATGCCTTTTTGCAGATGACACAAAGATCTGCAATAGAGTTGATACACAAGGAGATGTGGAAAAGATGAGAAGGGAATTGGAAAGGTTGGAGGAATAGTCAGAAGTATAGCAGCTTGGATTCGATGCAAAGAAGTGCAAAATAATGCACCTGGGAAACAAAAACCCAGGGGAAGATTACACAATGGGGGGAGAGGTAGTAGCAACAACAAAAATGGAAAGAGACCTGGGGATAATCATATCAGATGACCTTAAGGTTAGCAAGCAATGTGAGAAGGCAGTAGTGAGGGCTGGGGGAATACTGGGATGTATTGGGAGAGGTATCACCAGCAGAAAACAGGAAGTTGTTATCCCTCTGTACAGACAGTTGGTGAGACCCCATCTGGAGTACTACGTCCAGTTCTGGAGACCCCATCTCCGCGAGGACATAGACAGGATGGAGGCAGTCCAGAGGAGGGCAACTAAAATGGTGCAGGGTCTGCAAGAGGAGCCATACGAGGAGAGACTAAAGGAGCTTAATATGTATATCCTTGAGGAAAAGAGGGAGAGGGGGGACATGATAGAAACTTTTAAGTACCTCAGTGGAATCAACAAAGTCCAAGAGGGTAGCATCTTTCAGAAAAAGAGATGTGCAAGAACAAGGGGACACAATTTGAAGATAGAGGGGGGATGGCTCAGGGGTAATGTGAGGAAGTATTTTTTCACAGAGAGGGTGGTGGACGCATGGAACAGCCTTCCTGAGGAGGTTGTGGGGTCTAAAACTGTGGGAGAATTCTAAAATGCATGGGACAGACATAAGGCAATTTTTGTGGGGGGTAGGAAGAAACAGGCTGTTGGTTAAATAGGATCTGCAGCTTATCCTGTAGGTAGGGAAATGAGCAGACTAGGTGGGCCAAGCGGTCCTTATCTGCCATCAAAGTCTATGGTTCTATGTTTCTGTACTGTATCTGTCAAAAATGAATGGTGGAGCACACTAAAAGAGACACTGATGTATGGAAAACTAGGATACATTATAGCAGATCCTGATGACTACAAAAATACAGCCTGGAATGATATTCAACGGATGTTGCCCCCTGTAATGATAATATAATGTATGAATTTCCCATAGTTATCAAGAGAGGGAAGGGGAGATTTAGACTTACTTGTTATGTACCAGTACTATGGGTATGATATAGAAGATTGCAATTAAATATAGTAATATATTTATTTCTGTACTCAACCTTATTTGTTTCTCTATTATTGTTAAATAATATTTGTACCTCTTTGATATATGATCTAATAAATGAAATCATAATACAATTATTTTAAAAGAAAAAACATTTTTTTTTTAATTGTTGCATTTTGAATAAAATGGCGCTATTTGCTTCTTGTGCCTTTTTCCATGGTCTATCTGTGCTTCCTAACTCCTCTACCATAGTCATTTTGCATTGTACTTTTTATCTGTGAATGTTGCACACTTTTATTGTTTACTGTTATTGAAATGGTGTGCAAATAAGGGAGACCATTGCAAATGAGCTGGGATCAGTGGTTCTATATCCATAAATAAAAAATGTATATTTACTTGAATGTTTGAAAATGCATATTTGAAAAAACCTAAACCTGTAAAATTACACAGTCTCAATTTTTTTGTGCAAAAAGTCACATGGCACTCATAGATTGTCTTCCATATCACAAGATTATATCTATGACCACTCTGGCACTAGTCACCTTGCACAAATTAAATGAGAATTTTACTCAAACACAGTGGAATATGTGAAAATTGCAATTTATATATACTGCTCTCAGCTCACTAATTTGAATGTAAATTCCTGAAAATGGCACAGTTACATGAAAAGTGTGCGAAACAAAGAAATTTCACCTATGCTGTGGTTTTGATTGCATTCTTTGAGTTTATCCATAGACTATTGCCTAGCTTACCATCAAGATATTGTCATTCGTGTATCCCCATTCCTCACTCCCATCGACACTGTCTGGGCCTAGTGAACCTCCTGTTCTTATTCCTCTTCCACAGTTTCCTGCGCCCTAGAATGTGGCTCCTGTGGTTCCTCTGCAGCCTCCTAAACCTCATGAGGAGGAAGAGGATGAGTATCATCCAGACCTGAGTGTGGAGGAAAGGGATGAGGATGATGGGGTTCCCATATATCATGGAGTTGATGTTAGTTTTACTGTTTCCTCTGGTAGTGAAGACACTGGTTTGTATCCCCAGGTCTCCTCCTGATGATGCTTCTTTTCAAGCTTTGGTTCATGGCATGCAGGAAAAGCTCAAGTTCAAACAACATGAAGTCTTGCTGTATTCTGACTAATGCAGTATGACCAACCAGTTCTGCTGCCCCAGAGAACAGAGAGTTAACCTCTATGCAAATGCATAGAACATTGAGCTCGAGCTCAGTTTTCAAACAATCATCCTCGGTACGTTCTAGTAACTGATCAGATTCTTTACTCCACCTGCCAGTGAAGGAACCTCGGAGATTGCTCCTCCTCTTCTTCTCAGTTTAAAAGAGTACAAATTGCCGGTTTACCGCTCTACTTTTTGTTTTTTTCAAACCGTTGTCCTCGGTATTGCTATAGTGTTACTGGTTGAGTAAGTGGTTCGGTTTCTGAGCAGTTCCGTGACTGTGAGGGGACTGAACAACATTTTTTCTTCTAAAGTTAGTTTTTGTCCTGTTTAAGGGTACCAGTGCGGGTTCCTGACTAATCCGAGTTCTCTCGGTTTTCCTTTCTCTTTTACCCAGCCTGACTAAGCCACCAGGGGTAAATACTGTCTTGTTTATCTGGGCCTGACTAAGCCACTTCGGATAATTAAATTTTGCATGGGCACAGCTTAACTGGCCTAACTGAGCCTCTGGGTTAAGTGGTAAATTAAAGGGCATGTCACTGAAACCCAAGAGAAAAACTGGTCCCACTGGGTTTCAGCATTGCACCAAGTGTGGTGAACAGTTTTCCAAAGCTGACTCCCACGTAATCTGTCTCCACTGCTTGGGTTTTGATCACCTGCAAGCAGACTGTGACATTTGCAAGAACTTTCCTCAATCTACTCGACAGGAGATTGGGTAAATTAAAAGAAAGGATGGAAAAATCCTCCCAGGATATCGGGTCCGGTTCAACCCAACCAGCTGATCTGGTTTCAGAGTTTACTGAACAGGGCGAACCTTCTTCCTCCAAAAGATGATCAGATTCAACTCCTGATATCGCACCGTCAAAAAAGTCTAAAAAATCTGGGTTGGAACCTTGTAAACAACTGGTTGCGGTTCCAACCACCACTGAGATTGCTAAAGCGATAAAAATTGTTCAGTCCCTGCAGTCTGGGTTCGGTGAACCACCTCAGAGACCGGTTGGGCAGTCACCGGTTCAGGTCACTACTGGTTCAACTCCTGCTTGCCCTCTGGACCCGAGGAATATTGTGAGTCTGACTATGAGTATGAGGCTGAGGATGAAGATGAAGGGGAACCTATTGAACCTGATGTTTCCCCTGAGCATCCAGAATATGAGTCCCCTCCTACGGTCCTCTCTGAAGCCACCTCCCATTTTGCCTTCATGAGGCAGGTGGTAGAGACCCTGCACCTCCCTGTCCGAGAGACTAGACAAGAGGAGGATGATTATAGAGAGATGATGAACCTCCCTGCTTCTTCACAGGTTCTCTCCATCTCCATTCATAAGTCTTTAAAAAGACAAATCCTCAAGACACTCCAGATCCCTTTCTGTGTCCTTCCCTTGGACAAGAAGATGGACAGGAAATATGCTCTGGCAATGACACTGACTTTTTAACTTCACATTGCAGCCATGTTGATGTGGTACACAGACTGCAGCCTGTGAGAAGGCTGGTATTCCCCTAGCCTCCCATCCACCTGCCAAAGATTCCAAGAGAATTGACTCCCTAGTCAAAAAGACTTATTTGGCTTCCTCCCTGGGCATAAGGCAGGCCTCACATATGGCCTATGCCTCTAGGTACCAGAAGACACTGTGGGAATCTGTCCAACGGTTGGCCAAAAAGCTTGTCCTGAACTGGTAGCTGACCTTCGGGAGGTAGTTTCAAAGGGAATACACCCATCTAAGGCCCAGTTTCATATGGCTGTGGATTCTAATGATGCAGCCTCTTGGGCTATGGCATCTGCCATTTCCCTCAGGCGGTTTTCCTGGTTGAGCTGTACCAGCCTCTCCCAGGATACCCAGAACAGTGCTCTGGACTTTCCCCTGACACAGAATTCGCTGTTTGAGAAACAGACAGAAGCATACATGAAAAAGAAAATTGACTAAAGGATGCAATATAAGAGTGCTTCTGCCAAGGAGAAGTCTGCCACCCCACAGAGACAATGGGCCAGAGAGGGCAGGAGCAGATCTTACCCTGGCCCCTTTCATCAGGCAATGGATTTCCCTTTCCCTCAGCAACCCACGGGGTTCTTCAGGGGATGTGGGAGGAGGGGTGCAGGCCGTGCTGCTTCCACCTTACACCCCTCTGCTTCTGCCAAGCAGACACCTTGAGTGGTCTGCTCAGGCCACCTGCCCAATCCCTGTAGGGGGCAGGTTGACCCACTGTCTTCAGGCTTGGCATTCCATCACCTCAGACAGGTGGGTCCTGGAGATAGTGGGTCAAGGTCTTGCTCTCAACTTCAAATCCTTCCCCAGCTTAGGAGCAAGACCTTTCAGACCTTGCAATCCTTCAGAAACAGCTCTGCTAGAGGCAGAGGTTTCCACTCTCCTCTCAAAGGCAGTGGAACCAGTGCCACCTCAGCACAGGGGAAAGGGGTTGTACTCCAGGTACTTCCTCGCCTTAAAGAAAAATGGGGAGCGGCAGCCCATCCTAGATCTCAGATACCTGAACAGGCATCTTTCAAAGCCAAAGTTCAGAATGATAGCCTTGGCAACAATCCTACCCATTCTGTGACAAGGGGATTGGCTGGCATCCCTGGACCTCAAGGATGCCTACTTTCACATACCCATCAGGCAGTCCCACAGAAAGTACCTCAGATTCGGTCTACCTTCCAGTCACTAACAATTCAGGGCCATGCCCTTCAGGCTGACCTCTGCTCCAAAGGTGTTTACAACATGCCTAGCAGTGGTAGTGGCATTTCAAAGAAGGCAAGGGGTTTCAGTTTACCCCTACCTAGATGACTGGCTACTAGTAGGCCAGCTCCTCTCTACAGGTACAACAGTCTCTGGAGCTCACTCAGGTAACCTTCCAATCACTGGGGTTCTTGCTAAACCTCACAAAGTCAGTGCTGACTTTTTATTAAATTCTTAAATTCTCGGATTACAAATACCTTTGAGCAGAAACTGCTCATTTACAAAGGTTCCACGTCAAAGGATGAGGGTCAACACACATACAGAGGTAGTAAAAGAATGCACAATAAACAACCAAAACAACTAAAGAAAAAATAAAGATACTCAGTTATAACATACTTCTGTTCAAGTGTTGGACATCATAGTGGCGGAGCTGGACACCACCCAGGCAAGGGCCTTCTTGTCTCCAGGAAGGGCTTAGGCACTCATTCAATTGGCAGGTTCCTTCCAACTCAGGGTTTGTCGTCCAGCAAGGCATTTTCTGCAACTCCTGGGCCACATGACATCCACCACCACTGTGGTCCTGGGGCAAGGTTTCGAATGAGGGACATTCAGTTCCACCTGAGATCCTTTTGGTCCCAGAGGAAGGACTCTCTGTCCAGGCTTATTCCAGTGTCCCCCTCTCTCCTGCAAGCCCTTCAGTGGTGGCAGGACATAAACAATCTGAGGGTGGGAATACCTTTTCTTCCAGAGGTACCCTCCCTGGTACTAACAACAGATGCTTCCCTCTTGGGATTGGGGGCATACCTGGGGGAGCACACAGCCCATGGGAACTGGCTGCCTCAGGGGTTTCCATTGCATATCAACCTCCTGGAACTCAGAGCAGTGTTCCTAGCAATTCGGGCATTTGCCAATCATCTACAGGGACAGGTGGTTCAGTCAGGACAGACAACACCACCACAATGTACTATATCAACAAGCAGGAGGGATCAAGGTCCTCCCTCCTTTGTACATAATCCATGAAAATTTAGACCCTGGCCTACTCTTTGGGCATTTCCCTGTCAGCAGTTCACTTACCAGGGAAGGACAATGTCCTTGCAGATGCTCTCAGGAGAATAAACCAGGGCCATCATGAATGGACCCTCAACAGACAAGTCCTCCTGTCAGTATTCAGATGGTGGGGGGGGGGTTCCAGAGATAAACCTCTTTGCAGCCCCAGACAATCATCAGTTGCCTCTGTATTGTTGCAGGCCTCCTGTTCAGGGATCAGTGCCCCGGAGGCCTTGCTTCTGGATTGGACAAGCAGGTTCCTGTATATTTTACCTCCCTTTCCCCTGATTCTCAGGATTCTGGTCAAGCTCAGGTTCCAGCCTGCAACCATGATTCTCATAGCCCCAGCCTGGGCAAGGCAACCATGGCATCCAATGCTTCTGTCTCTGTCGGTGGCCAGCCCCATTCATCTTCCTAGGAGGCACAACCTGCTGACATCAGCTCAGGGGAGGATTCTCTACCCCAATCTACAGTCCCTCTGCCTCTGAGCCTGGCTCTTGAAGACTTAGAGTACGCAGGCTTGCATTTCTCAGAGAATGTCTTGGATATTCTGAGGGTCTCTACAAAGACTTCCACTAGGAAGACCTATTGTTCTAAATGGAAGAGATTCTCTATCTGGTGTTCCCACAAGGACCTGGATCTTCAACATGCTGGGATTTCAGTTCTACTAGATTACCTGGTGCATTTACAGCTCCTTCATCTGCAACATTCCACCATGAAAGTATATCTGGCAGCTGTCTCTGCCTATCTGTCAGCAGGGAAGGTCCCTTCCCTAGCTGCTCATCCCATATTTAAGAAATTCTTTAAGGGGCTGTCACATCTCCTTCCCCCTCACAGAGAGACCACTCTAGCTTGGGATCTCAATATTTGCATAGGTCAGCTTATGCAGCCTCCTTTTGAACCCATGTCTTCAGCAGGGCTGAAGTTTCTGACCTGGAAGACTGTGTTTTTGGTGGCTATCACCTCTGCTAGAAGGATTAGTGAGCTCCAAGCTTTTCCAGTGGAGCCCAACTACATTGCCCCTCATATGGATAAAATTGTCCTTCCGACCAACAGGGAAATTTCTTCCTAAGGTGGTCTCTGATTTTCACCTTAATCAGAGTGTCACCCTTCCTGTTTTCTTCACAGACCATTCCAGCTCAGGTGAATGCAGATTGCACAGTCTGGATGTAAAGAGAGCCATCAGTTACTATATAGACAGGATGAAGAAGCACAGAGAGGGTTCTACCCAGCTCTTCCTTACTTATGGGGAAGTAAGTAAAGGTAAGCCAGCCACAAAAAGGACCATAGCCAGATGGATTGTGGCTTGCATTCAGTTTTGCTATGGCAAACTGGGAAAGGATGCCCTTCCAGGTCTGAGGGCTCATTTCACTAGGGGTACCGCAGCCTCAAAGGCAGCAGCCAGAGATATTCCCCTGCTGGATCTCTGTAAAGCAACCACCTGGAAAATTGTTAACTCTTTCACTAAGCGCTACTGCCTGGATACCCAGGCCAGGAGTGATGCCAGGTTTGGCACAGCTATGTTGCATAGCCTAGTCCCCAAGTAGGTTCTGTTCCCACCTCCCAATGGGTACTGCTTGGGAGTCTGCATTAGTCAGAATACAGCAAGACTTCATGTTGTTTGAAGAAAAATTACTCACCATAGTAATGTTGTTTCTTCTAATGAAGTCTTGCTGTATTCTGACCTCCCACCCTGCCTCCCCTACAGAACCTAGGTGGTCCTAGGCTGGTTTTGATTTCAATAATGTTCACCCATCTGTGGGTAGATGTTTTCTTGGGCATCAGTGGCTTGAACCTTCCTTTCTTCCAACCTTGTTGTTGTGTTGCCTCTGGTGGCATTTATATCTGGTTAGTAGTTTTCAATGATTTGCTTTCCTTTAGCTTCATAAGAATCTGATCAGTTACTAGCACATACCGAAGATGGTGGTTTGAAAAAAAAAAGGTCAAGCTCAACGTTCTGTGCATTTGCATAGAGGTTAAATCTTTGTTCTCCGGGGCAGCTGAACCGGTCAGTCATACTGCATTAGTCAGAATGCAGCAAGACTCCATTAAAAGAAACAACATTACTATGGTGAGCAATTTTTTGTCTTCTGCTGATTAGGAGAATGCCACCAAGAAGATTCTATATGAATTCTTGGAACTTCCTGTTTTCTCTTCTGTGTTAATTTCACCCGATCTATCCTGTGTTGGAAGATACTACTGTGGCAGTTTGGCATAAGCCCATCACTCTGCTTTTCAGTCTGCACTGTCTGCGTGTAGCATGTTTTGCCACTGGTGTGCAACTATTAGTGCTTAATTTTTCCTTCTGTGGCTCTAACCTATTCAGCTAAAATTTGGAAATGCCCATAAGGAACTTGCAGTCATCCAAGTTGATTCTTCATTCCCTTTAGTCCCTTGGTCCCCAGTGCCCTTGTGGCAGGGGTGGCAGCCCATTTCATAGGGGTTTCAGCTTCACCCACTCTTGAGGTATGAGCGGTTTGGCTGCCCTCATGGCCTTCCAATGACAGCAGTCCTTGGGTGCCCCCTTTAAGACCCCACATGGTAAGGGACAGAGTGGTGCACCCACAACTGCTGCTCCTCTTTTGATGGTAGTATGTCAAAACGGTGAAAACGGTGATGAAATAATGGTGAGTACAATAACGTTGATGGCAAAACAGCGAGAGTCAATAGGGTGACCGGAATTTGCAGCAACTACAGTTACAGCAACATTTGCTTTGCCCCCTCACCGAGGTGCTACAACCTTTGAGTTAGATCTGTAAGTAAGGGTGGTGTGGGGGGCTTCAATGGTAGAATGCAAATGTTCCCATAACTGCAGTCGGTGTAAATTTCAGTCGGCCTGTTTACTCTCCCCATTTTGCCATCACCGTTATTGCACTCACTATTATTTCATCACCGTTTTGACATGAGCCTCTTTTGACACCCTTCTTCTGCTACTGTAGGGGGCAGGCTCTCCCTGTTCTGGACCAAGTGGCAGATCATGTTGCAGAGGTGGGTCCTCACTATTATTCAGGAGAAAGTTTTATTATTCAGGAGGACAGTGTTCTGAAATTTCTGGTACAACCTCCTCTGTATCTTTCCAGCCCTTGCTTTTACCCTCTGGCACACAGTGTACACTATGTTGGCAGAAAGGTTGCTTCAGCCATGTCCCATCCTGAACAAAACTGGGGTTATTGTACTTCTCTTGTATTTTCTGGAAACGGGCAGTCTCTGTCCTGTCTTAGACCTTTTAGAGCTGATCTAGTACATAGAGTAAAAACATTTCTAATGGTCTCTCTTCAATCCCTCCCTCCTCTGTAATCAGTATGTAACTGGCTTTGTACCCTAAATACGGTATGCAGGATGCTTACTTACATATCAAGATCAGGTGCTGACACCAGCAGTAACTGCACTTCCTTCTGGAAAGCCAGCACTACCAATTTCATTGTCTTGCCCTTTTGGCTTGTCCTCAGTGCTGCAGGACTTTGCTAGTACTTAACGGTGGTACAGCAGCCCTTCTCAGAGACCCTGTACGTATTCCCATGCCTGGACAGCTGGCTACTAAAGGCTTCATAGAGAACCTGTATGTATTCTCATACCCGGACAGTTGGCTACTAAAGCCTTCTTCAGGAATCTGGCAATACGGACCCTATACTGGACTTGTCAGTTGTTTGACCAACTGAGAACTCTAGTCAACAAACTCAAGTCAGTTTTGATCCTGTGCTAGCATTTGCATTTTATAGGTGCAATCCTGAATATCACACAGGCTATGATATTCCTTCAGGAGAACCATGCTTCTACCTTGATTGATCAGGAACACATAGTTGCCTTCAGTGATTTGGCCACTGCCAGGTCTATGCGCACATTTCTGCTTCTCAAGGCTGCTGCTATTGAAACTGCCCCCTGGCCCATCTTCACATGTGGATTCTCGAGTGGATGCTGCATGTCCACTGAACCCAGGCTATTCAAGCCCTGGATCACCTGGTTTGTGTCATGTCACTGTTACAAAACATCTTTACTGGTTGAAAGACCACTCCAGTCTCTATCAGGGGACCCAGTTCCTCTGTCCTTCCCAAATGTTGATCCTCACCACCCATGCCTATGTGGTGGAGTGCCCAGCTGAGTTCAGTATGGACCCAGGGTGTTTGGTCCCTAAACAACCACTCTCTCCACATCAGCATTCTGGAGAGGAGGACTATTCTTCTTGGCCTTCAGGCTTTTGCCTTACACATTCAGGGTAGTCACCTTCTGGTGCCAACAGACAATCAATGTGTCATGCAGTACTTCAACAAACAAGGAGATATCCACTCCTGTCCATTCTGTAGAGAGACGGTGTGTTTTTGCAAGTGGGTTCTGGCACATGACATATACACAATGGCCAGTTTTCTGCCGGGCTCACTGAAGATCCTAGCAGATGCTTTCTAAAAGATCAGTCTCTCAATGTCCCACAAGTGGGAGCTCCTGGATGATGTGATTGTGAAGCTTATCACTCAGTAGTGTCAACCAGAGCTGGACCATTCTGCATCCCAACCCAATTCATGACATTTATGCTTGCTTGCTCCAGAGCCTTGAGTTTTTTTAGTAAGACACTTTGTCCATCTTCTGGCAGGGAAATTCCTCTATGAATTCCATCAAATTCCTCTAATCCATAGGGTATCGATGAATCATTGGGCAGAACTGGCCATTCTAATTCTGTTGGCTTTGTTCTGACCCAGGCAATTTTGATTTTCACTGCTCTACCATATGGCAGTCAAACCTCTGACTCAATTCTCTTTACAGCTGGGGCACCTTTCTCTGGACTGTGGAAGTCTGTTGCACATGACCCTTCCAGGACTGCACCTTCATGCCTGGCTACTGAAAATGTAGAATTGTCCTGGTTCATGTTTTACTGAGCTGTATTGGACATTCTCTTGATGTCTACTTGGCACGCATATTCCCTGAAAGGGAAATGTTTCAGTAGCTAGTGTGCCTCTTTCTCCTTGGACTCCTTTTTGTTGTCCAATCCAGAAAGATTTGGACTGCCTCTTTTCCCTGTCAGACTATGGCTTTCAGTATACTTCAGTGAATCTACATCTTGCAGTTATTTCTGCCTTTCAAGGGCAAATCATTGGCTCAGTTGGTAGTCTGTCACAGATTCCCAAAAGGGCTTCAGCATCTACGTCTCCCAGTCCATAACCAGGTTCTGGTCTAGGACCTTAACTTGGTTCTGCTGTCCAGTACTGAGGCTGCTTGTAAACCTGCTGCTACCTGTGAGCTTCATTTTCTTTCATGTATGAATAGTGGGATATATTAAATGGTGTTTTTTGAGTAGGGAGAAGTCGGTAATTGAGCCTTTTGTTTAGGGCCTTGGTGAGGCTGCACTTAGAGTATTGTGCCCAGTGTTGGTCACCAAACCAAAAGAATGATAGAAAAAGAATTGAGGCAGTCCAGAGAAGAGCAAGTAAGTTGGTGAGGGGACTGCAGAACAATAACTATCGGAGTAGATTCGACAAGCTAAATCTCCATACACCAGCATATAGGATGAGAAGCAACATGATAACTGTGTATCAAGCAGTGACTAGAAATATGGAAATGATAAAGTGCTTAAACTTAAGCATAAATAGAGAGCTTCCTTGTGGAGCAGTCTTCCTGAAATAGTGGATCTTACTTTGAGGGGGCTCTTGCAGCAAGCAACAGCAGCAGGACTGAAGCCGCCAGCTTGTGGGGCAGTCTGCATGAAATAGTGGTTAATGCTGTAACAGTTGATTTATTAAAGAAAAGGCTAGATACCTGTCAGATGGAAAAGGGTATAAAATGACATAATCCTGTTGGTGGTGATTGGTCTTGTTGGCTTATTATTGGCCTACATTCATCTGTAGATTCCTATATTCCAATATAAAATGCTTTTTCCTGGCTCAGAGGATTTTTGAGCTGCAGACATTATTTTTTGAAGTGTGGCAACCGGGCAGCTGACCACTTTTGAAAGAATGTCCAAGTTTGCATCCCATGCTCTAGATGACTTTTACAAGTGATTGTCTCCCTTTTTACAATCTAAGTGATGCCATAATGCTTTGACTGGGCCTCATATTGACAAAGTCTCTGCATAACATTCTTTGCAGGCATTATTAAGGATCCTCAGTAACTTGTTTTTCACCAGATCAGGTCTCACCTCATACCCATCCGCTGTCCCTTTCCAGAGTAGTGTCTGAATATACCCTGAAATAGACAGTTGACTTTCTTGTGTTCTCTTCCCCCACAGAATGCTGGGGAAGTTACCCTGCATTCTCTGGAGATGTCCATAGAGTATTACGCTTCAGTCTAAATCCTATAAAGGACTGCAGAAAGTCCTTTCAACATTTTGTTTTATTTGCCTCCAAGATAGTAGTTGCCCCAGTTTCTAAGCAAGCTTTTCCAAATGGTTGGCATTTTTTACCAGAAATATAGAAAAGACCTTCCTGATCCTGTCCATGGACATGCCACTTGTGGTATGGCTGTTTCCATTCTGTTTCAGCAGCTGAAATATTTTGTGCCACTACTTGATCCATACATTTGTTAAACATTACAGTTTGGATCTTGTCTTCTGTAAATGCTCTGACTTCAGCTTTGCTGTTCTTCAAGGCCTCCTGTCATAGGGACCTGAGCATACTCTCTCCAGTTCCTTCCTCCTACTATGCAGTGTCTAACTGCTTTATGTGGCTCTAGGAAGGGAGATGTTCTCGAAGAAGATTTACTTACCTGTAACAGTAGTTCTTTGAGAGAATCTCTTTCATAGAGCCACAGTCACCCCTCCCACCTACTCCTGCTGTATTTTCAGGTCGAATACAATTGTAGACCAGCTGGCTACTGTACATTTGGTCTTCTCCTTTCAGTACCCCTCAGTGGGGTCTCTGCCTACTCACTGCCTCTTCTCATGGCCTGTTCAGGGTTTTGGTCTCCTGTTTCTGTCATAACTGTACAACTTTGAGTCTGGTTTTGGTAGGAAACTTGGGAGATGTGGGGCCACCAACATTATATCGGCACTGTCGATATATGTCATCATGGGTGGACCCAGTTAGGCAAAAGCTTCCGAGTGGTCTGGACGCTGGTGGCTTATAGTTCAGTATGTGTGGTTCTTTGGCATAGATGCTCTTGAAGATCTGCTGCTGCTGTTAAGTAACTGAACTATTCATTATACAGTTGCAGCCATGATATGGTTGGATATTTCCAGATATTTCACAACATACAGTACAAATCACATTAAACTGTTCCTCCAAGGAGTTGTTTTAGAATTTCTGACTGAGTTGCATAAGTGTTGCTGCATCCAGCACAAAGCCTTGCACAAACTGTTCCCTAAGAGTTAAAACTCAGTTTTGCATTGCATTGTGCCTGGACTACAGATGCATTCCAACTGAGCTGAAAAACATTTTACAAAATTTGATACTGAGCTGGTTTATCATTGAAAATGCAATATGAGTTGCCAATGCATTGCCAACTGGTAAAAACAATGCTAAACCAACTCATTGATGAAACAGTTTAATGTGACTTGTACTGTATCTAGAGATTCTCTTTGGTGGCCCATAGTGGTTCTGCAGGCAGGCAGGAAATTTCTCCGGAGATTGCCCAACTCCCTTACATGCTAAATACTTGAGTTCATGCCAAGCAGTTAGACTGAGTTCTGCCCTCAGTAATTAATGACTTTTGCATGTCTTTTTTTTTTTGTTTCTTCAGTCTGTGGGACACAGAATGCTTTTCTAATACTACAACAAAACAGATACCAGCAGTGCACAGGAGTCTTCTTATTTCAAGCACAAACAGAAACCATAAAGGTAAATACTATCGTTTTACATCTGTGTGCTTATGCTTTGAATTTAAATTTCCGTAAATACGTATTGTTAATTTACATGAAGTTATTTCACCAAAAGAACCCCAGGTGCTATTTATAGCTGCAGTGAAAGGAATTATAACATCCTGAGTTAAAACCAATTTTGTCTAATTGCACCTCACAAAGTAGACCACTGCTGGATTACAAGTAGAATAATTATTCAATATGGCATGACCATTGGTTACATTAAAAGTCTGTTAATCACCTCCTGGGTGTGTGTGCCACATTGCATTAACTGTTAATCTAACCAGTGGGAGTGCCTTATTGTGATTTAAAATAATTATTTCAAAAAAAGTTGTGATGGTATCTTTTGAATATTTTTCACAATGAGAGGGAGATTTTTTTGTCAAAGTAGTTCATCAACCATCTGCCCAAGAATGTGGATTCGCAATGTCAGAATACATGTCAACCAACATTCAGCAGTGCCAGTGTGTGGATTGCAGCTACTTTTTGAAAATAATTCATGCATTACAGTAATAAGGCTCTACAAGACACTTTAACAGAGAACAATGTAAGGGTCTCAAAATGCAGACAACCAATATGATAAAAAAGTTACATACTTACCGTTACTGAAGATCTTCCTGAATATCTTCTCCACAGAGTATCACTTATGGGTCTGAGCTGGAAGGTTCTAGGACCACAAAGGAGCCAGACATTTTCAGGGGGCTGGCAGTGTGAGTATGCTCCTGCATACATGTCAACAGCTCATGTCTACTGGTATACAGCTTCATCCACCTCCAGTGGCCTCAGTACCTTTTTTACCGAGAAAAAGAGTAGCAAAAAAATAAACCTAACCACTAATTAAGGGCATACAATAGCCCTGTTGTTCCATATAAGCAGAGCAAACAGATTCAACATGAAACAGCATCGTCACAGGCCAAACTGGTTCAAAAAGGGCAGAAGACAACAACACAATACATCAATACTGCAGTGAGTTCCAGGGATTGAGAGTGAGTCATGGTACTCCTATGGACAAGATATTCAGAAAGATGTTAGTTGCAGTAATTGCATAATTTTTCTATCTTCCTAGAATCAGTCTACCCCAAAGCATCCCACTTAGGGGTCAGAGTACCAGACTTAGAATAGCATCCCCCTTACTGGGGAGTTTGGAGTTTGGAACTCGAACAGTATAGTAAGCCTTTCATAATTGTTCTGTCAGAGCTGCCATGCTGTCTGGCATGAACATCCAGAGCATAGTCCTTGCTAAAAGTATGCACAGTGCTCCGTATAGTAGCTGTCCAGATCTCTTTGATGGGCACCAAGTGGATCTCTGCTCAAGAGGTGGCTACTGCTCTTGTGGAATGGGTGCGTACCTTGCCTTCCAGCTTTGCCCCCACCATGGCATACTACTAACAGAGGCAATTCACAGTCCAAGTAGACATGCACTTGAAAAATGACAGGGAGACCCTTTTAATTGGGATTGATGGAGGCAAACAGCTGTTTTGTCTGTCTATAGTTCTTAGTTTTATCCAGATAGAATCTAAGGACTCCTTTCCTCCTAATTCTGATGGTTTGCAAACTATGTTGAAAGAACCAGAGGCTGGTGTAAGTGGAACTCTGACACCACTTTTGGAGCATGAGGTGTGTGTGCAGAACTACTTTATCCTTATGGAAGACAGTATATAGAGGTTATGTGCACAGAGCATGGATTTCAGGCACTGTGCAAGCAGATGTGATAGCCGCTAGAAATACTGCCTTCCAAGACAAGAATTTCAAGTCACAACTGGCCCAAAAGGTTTGCAAGCGAACGTGTCTAACACTAGATTGAGATCCCAGGGAGCAACTAGCTTCCATATTGTGGGTCTCATGTGTAGAATTCCCCTCAGGAACCTCTTGAACAGTGGCAACTGTGCCAAGGACAGGGTGACCAATGGGTCGTGATATGCTGAAACAACACTCAGATGGACCTTGACCATGGAGTATACTGTAGTCCTGAGTCTAACAGGTCCAGTAAGTATTCCAAAATGTTTTCAGGAGGACTCTTGAAACGGTTCATGGGAATTTTTCAACACCAGATGAGAAAAAAATGCTTCCATTTGGCCCCATAACTTTTCCTGGTAGAAGGCTTACAAGCCGCAAGCAGTATTTCAGAAACCCTCTGAGACACCTGGAACCTGTTCACCTCTATTTCTTCAGGAACCAAGCAGAGAGATGGAGGGAGCACAGGTTGGGATAGACTGGACAGCACTAAGCCTGAGTCGGTAAGACTTAACTGAATTGCAGAGTCTTTGGTTTGCTGAGTGCCAGCAGAGTCAGAGGCAGAGACAGGTATCAGATCTGCTAAGGTAATCAAAGGACTATTAGAATCATTTTGCCCCCTTTGAGCATCCAGTTTGAATAATATTCACTGAATTAGAGGGATTGGAGGAAATGCATACAGAAGCAGACTTTTTCACTGCAGCTTGAAAGCATCCTAACTCTGGATTTCTGGAGCAGAACTGAGGCAGTTTGATGTTGTGGGGGACAACAGAAAGTTCACATCTGGTTATCCTCATTCATCAGAGACTGCACAGTGTCATCTGCTAGAGGCAATTCATGCAGATCTGCTGATATTCAAATGAAATCATCTGCCAAAGTGTTCTGGACTCCTGGCAGATGGATTGCTTGGAGCAGAATCTCTGCACCGCACACCACTCCCACTTTCTTATTGCCTTTCTGTTGAAAGGATAAGAGTGGGTCCTCCCTACTTATTGTCATAGTATATAACTTATTTGTTGTCTTTCTAAAGGAGTACTATCTTTTGGTTGACCAGGTCTGATAGGGCCTGTAGGCCACAAAGGAGTGCCTGCATCTGTAGCACATTGATGTGGAGATGCATTTTTGAGTCATCCCAGACTCCTTGTGTCTGAAGACCTTGACAATGGGTGCCCCACCCCACTAAGGAGGTGTCTTTCATGAGAGTCACCTCTGGCTCTGACACAGAGAATGGCATGCCCTATAGAAGATTACCCTCCACTGACCACTAGAGCAGGAACCACACCAGTAGTTTGGTTTCCTGAGTGGGATTTTTTATGAGGGTGTGGTGCTTGTATCTACTGGGTGCTAAGCATTCACTGAGTTCTCATGTGCAGCCTTGCCAGGGGTATTGTGAACACCAAAGATGCCATGAGACCCAGCATGCACTATGAAGTTCCAGCATTGAGTAGCATTCCATGATAAAGCACACCATCTGAACTATAGAGCTTGCTCTGCTGTCCAAGAGGAAAGCTCAAGCCCGAGTCATATCCAGGACAGACCCAATTAATAGGAGTTTCTGGAAGGGAACTGAAACTTGAGAGGGTTCAGCATGACTCACATTTAAGAAAGAAACTGAGGCACATGCCACTGGATTGGCTTTTTTGGAGCCAGTCCTCCAGATAAAGAAAGACTTGTCCTAGCCTTTTGAGGTAAGCTATGAGAACTGCAGAACACTTTGGAAGACTGTCTGGCACTGAGGAAAGCCCAAAGAGATGGACTCTGATACCTGGTAATGTTCTCCCCCACACAAAACTGCAGGTATGTTTGATAACTGGGGTTCACCAATAATTGCTGGTATGCATTCTGCATATCCAGTGAAGCTAGACAGTCCTGGGGTATATGATATAGAAGCAGGAATGCCTGGGAGACCATCTTGAACTTGTCTTGATCCATGTACTTTTTCAGTTTCCTGAGCTCAAGAATGGGGCGCATGTCCCTTGATTTCTTGGTTACAAGGAAGTACCAGGAGCAGAACCCTCTGTTCCATTCCAATGCTGGTACTACCACCACTGCCATTTTGAGTAAGAGATCCACAATCTCCTGACTTTGCAGCTCTGCCATATGGGCTGAAAGTGGGAATTTCTTCCTCTGGAGATTGAGGGGTTCTGATAATTCCTGGACTCCTGGACAAGTCTCAAGACCCGTCTATCTGCCATGATGGATTCCCATTGACAGTAGAACTGGGTGAGACCCCACACTCACCGCCCATCAGAAAGGAATGATCCACCTGGGGCAGCTGAGGTGGACACAGGACCTGAAACACAGAGTGGGAGCAATAGGTGCCTTGGGGCCTGCACCTTCAGTTGCACTTTCTTTGTTGCTTAGCAGGCTGAACTTTGTGTTGCAGGTAGCCTCTTCAGCTCTTATCATGAAAAGACTGCTTGTGGTAGAAGCCACTGCCTCTTCCCCCTGTGGAGATTGGACTTGTTAGCTCTAGACCCCTTAAGAGTCAATATTTTTTCTTTTGTCTTTATGGACCTGTTCCACTTGCTGCCCAAAGAAATACAGTAAGTGCCATCAAATTGCACGTTCATTATTTGCTGTTGGACGTCAGGAGCAAAACCAGCAGTGTTTCTGAATGCAGATCCCCACAGCTGCAGAGTGGGCTGATGCATTGGAGGAATCCATGGAAGCCTTTAACTGGTGACTGTTAGATTCAATCTCATGGGTGACAATCACCATGAGCTCCAGATTCAAATCAGTTCACAACTTGAACTTATACTTCTAAATGTGGGCTTGGTAATTTGCTATCTTTAGGCCCAGAGTAGACGAAGCAAACACACATTTTTCCATAATGCCGGCTCTTCACAACTTGCAAGTGGGTTGCACAGTGACTTCTTTCTGAGCTATAGCCCTGTCATTTAAGCCACAATCACAGTAGCATCCACTATGGGCTGACAGTAATACATAGGCATTGTCCTGGGTCCCAATTACTTATCTAACTGTCTAGGGAAAGTGGGAATAGAAACCAACCTTCTTTAGACTACCTTCATGAGGGTCTCTAGAGCAGGATGGATTGGCAGAACTAGGGACACTGGCATGATAGGCACATTTAAAAACCTCTAGTTGAAGTTGCCTAGTTTGATTTATGGCCTCTGTCTCAAACTACAAAATACTGTGTAAGTTTTTGAGCACTGCTTGAAATGAGAGATCCTCCTTGGAAACCATAACAGGGGCCGGTTCAAGCCCTTCAGCCTCCAAGGGAAACTCATTGTCAGAGTTGTCACTCTCTGTAAAATTTGATTGTACTCATCATCATCTGAAACTGGAGAAAGAGGCACAAAAAATGGTTCTAAAGGGACTGGTGCTGGAAGCGTCATCTGCATCAGTGCCACAGGTGGCACCAGTACTGGAGCTGGAGTAGGCACTGAAGGAACCAGTGTTGGCACCAAGTGTGGCACAGGGGCCCTGGGCAGCACTAATTGTAGGTCTGACCATGGCACTGAATATGGAGTCAGCGCCAGAGGTGACACCAACAGCAGTGATGGCATCAAGGCTGATCCCAATGGAGTCTGGACAATCAGCAACACCACAAGCAGTGGCACTGAAGGCCTTGGCACCACAGCTGGAGTCACCACCACCAAGTGAGATGGTGAAAGCAGCATTGGCAGAGGCCTGACAGTACTGGAGCTGGAGTTGGCATGCTAACATTGATATTGGGCTTATGCATTAAAACCACTGCTCCATAGGAGCAGCCCAGTTGACCAAACTGCTCACCTGAGGGCTTCCTAGCAGATGGGGGAGGCTTTGGGATGGAGCCATCAGGCTTACGTGCCTCAGAAAGTCTGGTGTCAACAATGGGGATGACTTTGGAGATATTGGGCCTACAGGCATTAAATGCCTCAGTGCAGACTGGCATGAGTACAACCTCAACAGATGCCTTTTTTTCTCTTTGAGTTTTCTGTGAGAAGAGGTTGAGGTCAAACAGTCCATGAAACCCGGTGCAGAGCATAAGTGGGGGTCAGGACTATTTATTTTTGTGACTCTGGGAGGACTGCTCTTCTTTCCTGATGTGAGATTGCCTGGAACCTGAACACTCTTCCAGACAGGACTGGTGGTTGGATGCAACATCATTGGCAAAGCAACTAAACCTTTCAGGTTCCCTACCTGACATGTCATCTACTGTTGTCAAATGGTGGGGCTGTGAAATGTCTTTTTTCTTTTTAAATTAAACTGACACAAAACTCTAAATGTATTTAGATGTAAATATGATGAAAACTAGGCTGAATACTATTTGTTGTATAAACTGTGAAGTTCTGACTCTTAATGGGAAGAGTGAAAAAACACTATGCCTGTGCCACTGTATAGCAGTGGGGATGGGCTGGTGACATGCATACGGGGCATGCTCACACCGCTAGCTCCTAGAAAAGTTCTGGCTCCTGCACCAGAAGCCATATGAAGAAAGACTAAAGGAGCTTAATATGTATACCTTTGAGGAAAGGAAAGGGGGGAATGATAGAAACCTTTCAAGTACCTCAAGGGAATCAACAAAGTCCAAGAGGGTAGCATCTTTCAGAAAAAGAGATGTGCAAGAACAATGGGGCACAGTTTGAAGATATAGGGTGGATGGCTCAGGGGCAATGTGAAGAAGTATTTTTTTCATGTAGAAGATGGTGGATGCATGGAATGGACTTGCCAAGGAGGTTGTGGGGTCAAAAACAGTGGGGAAATTCAAGAATGAATGGGACAGACATAAGGCAAGTCTAGTGGGGATAGGAGAAAGTAGGCTGTTGATTAACTAGGATCTGCAGCTTATCCAATAGGTAGGGAAATGAGCAGACTGGGTGGGCCAAGTGGTCCTTATCTGCCATCAAAGTCTATGTTTTTATGCGAGGTCCTAGCACCATCCTGTTTAGTTCAATTAAATGGGACTCTGGAAAAGATTGATTTTTGGGAGGTTGCAGCATTTCAGAGACCCTTTTTATAATAGAAAAAGAACCATCAGGAACAAGGCTATAATTCCATCAATGGATTTTGGTGACATCATAAACCATGCGAGCAAAGCTTGAATGGTTTGTGATATGAGCAGAATACTGAAATGGAAATACACGCATTGTTACTGATGGTTTCCTAGCTGTTATATTTTGTAATATTTGCAAATATTCCATCCCTTAATATTGTTACTCTTTCTTAAAAATGGTATTATCAATTTCTAATTTCATAGTAATGGTACAGTATTACAGTTTATAGACTGAGGGAGCATCTTGTGACACCCTTGACCAATCACAATATCCCTTTTGTTTGCTTGTGCGAGGCACTCTTATTTTGATAAGAGTGCCTCATGTGCATCACCGTGGCAGTGGGCATGCCCAATGGAAATGATGGACCGTGTTTTGGAAAAAAAGGTGCTTTTCTAAAATAAAAAACAGCCACTCAATCTGTAGTATACTATATTGATATGTTCTTGGTCACCATTCATTGCAGGGTATGAGTGGTTTTACTTGACACCTCTGACAGTTTTGTTTAACAGCTCACTGGAAAAAGGAGTTCTGGAGGACTGGAAGAGGGCAGATGTAGTCCCACTTCACAAAAGTGATAGCAGGAACTGGAAGAGGGCAGATGTTGTCTTGCTTCACGAAAGTGATAGCAGGGAGTAGGCTGGCAATTACAGGCCAGTCAACCTGACAGCAGTGGTAGGAAAGTTAATAGAATCACTGGTGAAGGAAAAGATTGTAAAATATCTAGAATCCAGTGGGTTACAAGACCCAAGGCAGCATGTGTTCACAGGGGCAAGTCATGCCTAATTAATCTGATAGATTTCTTTGACTGAGTGACAAAAGAATTA
The DNA here is from genome assembly GCA_016271365.2 of Neoceratodus forsteri. Lineage (NCBI taxonomy): Eukaryota > Metazoa > Chordata > Ceratodontiformes > Ceratodontidae > Neoceratodus > Neoceratodus forsteri. Next base: position 1,228,002,806 of record CM028131.1, on the reverse strand, counting down.
AATCAGGGTGGAGAAGTGGAAGTGGCTAGGCTAGATTTCAGTAAGGCTTTTGACACCATTCCACATAGGAGACTAACAAGCAAGCTGGGTAGCTTAGGAGTGGGTCCAAAATGTGATAAACTGGGTAAGAAATTGGTTAGGGGATAAGCAGAGTTCACTCTGAGGAAGGGAGGGAGGAGGGAGCCAGTGGGGGTGCCTCAAGGATCAGTGCTAGAACTGGTCCTATTAAATGCCTTTATAAGTTACATTGCAGAGGAACTAGAAGAAAAGGTCTTCCTCTTTGTGGATGACACCAACCTCTGCAATAGGGTGGACACTCCAGGGAGGTGGAAAAGATAAGCAGAGACCTGATAAAACTTAAGAAGTGGTCAAGGACATGGCAGCTGGGTTTATGTGTGAAAAAATGCAGAATAATAAACTGTGGACACAGGAGCTCAGGAGCAGAGCACAAAAATAGGAGGAACAGTATTGATGACTACCAAGCAGGAAAGAGACCAAGAGGTAGTCCTATATGATTACCTAAATGTGGCCAGGCAGTATGACAAGGCAGTTGAAAGAGCTAGTGGGATGCTGGGGTATATAGGGAGGGTATCACCTGGGGTTCATAGGGAGGGTTATTACCTGCAGAAAGAGGAAAGTGGTGTTGCCTCTGTATAGGTTGCAGGTAAGACCCGACATACAGTATTGTGTCCAGTTCTGAGACCACATCTCCAGAAGGACATAGAGTGGAGGCGGTCCAGAGGAGGGCAACTAAGATGGTGCAGGATCTGTATCAACAGCCCCATGAGGAGAGACTAAAGGACCTCCATGTGTACACCTTGGAAGAGGGGAGGGGTATGATAGAGACCTTTAAATAACTCATGGGGGTAAATAAGGTACAGGAGGGAAGTATTTTTCAGACAAAAGGGTGCTCAAGAATAAGGGGACATGTTATGAAGCTGGAGGGGATAGATTCAGGAGAGATAAGAGAAAGTACTTCTTCACAGAAAGAGTGGTGGATTCCTGGAACAGCCTTCCAGTGGAGGTAGTGGGGGAGAAAACACTGGTAGGGTTCAAGAATGCATAGGACAGGCAAAAGGGAATCACAGTGGATAGGAGGACAGAGAAAGAGCTGTAGATCAAGTAGGGGCTGCAGTGATACTGTAGGTAGGGGAAAATGGGAAGACTGGGTGGGCCAAGTGGTCTTATCTGCTATCAAATTCTGTTTTTGTATGTTCACCTCTTGTCAGATTAGCTCAGCTTCACTTCGCTATTCTCACACATGACGAATACATATGGCAGCACACACATCCTGCAGTGAGTGGCTCAGTGGGTATGTAGCACATAGAAGGTCACACTTTCCTTATGGGGAACCATCTTTTACATTATACATCCATCTGAACTTTCATTCTAGAATTTGTGACATACTCATCTCATTGTGTACACCCCTCCCCCGAAAAATAATTTGAACTGCATCAAGTTTGATCTAACACGTTAAATAGAATTGTTCTATCTAAAAAAAAAGCTAAATCTGTTGTAATGTTTCCAAAAACAGCAGTAAAGATGTGAAAAAAAAAAGGATTCTGTTTTATGATGTATCCCTGTAGATAGGTCAAGAGGGTAAATAACCCATTTTATTTATTATTTATTTTTTATTTAGCTTTTGTTGACCGGGTAAGTGCACTAGACAAATCCTGCCTATTTTCAGGCATGACCCGGGGGAGGGTACATTTAAAAAAGGCAAAACAGGAATTGAGAAGTTTTGACAGCATCATCAGTCAGCATTGGCATATTCCTGTGTTTCCGTTTCTGTCTGGTAGGGAAGACAACTCTCTCTATGCTACTCCTGTAAGAATTTGAAATGCTGGCAATCTTTGTATTCAGTAGCATAGTTTAGATCTGGATATACTGTATATCTTATGTCACAGATGTGGTAGCAGTATTTAGCAGTTTCTGATTACTGATGCTGATTTTAACTGTCACCATTGCAAAGAGTCCCTATCTGCTTTGTCTGCTTGATTGTCTGTGATGGTGATCCTTTTTATGGCTGCAGGCGTCTTGCTATAACTTGAGGAAAAAGGTCATTTCAGACTCCCACCAAAGCACACTTTTGGAGATGAAGTACGATCCCTCTGCTATTACTGTCAGTGAATATGCTCAGTGTAAAGAGCACGGGCAGCTTGTTAAACTAAGCATCTCTGGAGAAATTTCTGTCTGCTGTCTTTAGTCTTAAAAAACACCTAAGCCTTCTTTTTGTACACTTTTATCTAAACAATGCCCTGTTGAACACTAAGTTTGTAATGAGACTGCATTGCTTCTGCAGAGATTTGCATTTCTCTCCCAGTTGTGTTTGTGTGTGTGTGTGTGTGTGTGTATGTGTTAGTGCACAATGATTTACTGCTGTCCATATGGTTTGTTAACCCTTTCAGGAACAATCTATTCTCAGCCTTTTACAAATAAAGCTTACTATGTGCACTGAAAGGAGGCTGAAAGGAATCACTATGCTGATTATCAAAGGGAAGTCAACCATAAGAAGGCAAAGTTCCTGTTCAGGGAGATTGCTGCAGGGAAGAACAGACCAGCTCATCTCTTTCAGACTGTGGACAGGTTTCTTCATCCTGTCTGTCTACAGCTGAAAAGAGCTTTTACAGTAGCACTTTGCGAAGAGTTTGCTCTGTTCTTCTCGGACAGGGTATCCTCTATTCAGGCCAGGATATTGCCAGTGGGTCTTCTAGATCATTAATTCTCACACTTTGTGATAGTGAGCCTCCCCCAAGCCATAAAAAAGATTTCAAGCCTTCCTCAAATTTGGAAAAAAATCTTGGGCCTTCCCACAGGAAAAAAAAATCCTATTTTGCACAGTACGCCAGGAATAAAGTGAAACTAAAAAGGTTGACTGAGTATATTCTCTTTTTTTCAACTTATTGCTCACCACCCCTGACCCGGCACCCCAGGTTTTACTTGTCACTCCTTTTTTCTGACTCTTGGGCCCTTGTTACTCGGTTTCCTCTCTATCTGGAACAACCAAACCTAGCCACTTCATCTCTCCCTGTCTTACTCTGTTGTTAAGCAACTTCCTGTTCCCTTAACTCAGGTGATACCTGAAAATGTGCATTGGATCTCTGCTTTTCCAAGTCACTAATTTGCATATAAATACCTACTGTAGAAACAAGCGTTGACTCAACATGCCTTCCCCAGGCATTAATTTACATATAAATACATACTTATGAACAAGCTTTGGCTCAGTGGAGACTTCCTGGTCACATATTTGTGCATCAGTAAAGTAATTCACCTGCAATTATCCATATTTAATTTGTTTTATCCTTTCACACAAAACAGCCACAACTTAAAATTTAAATACTATACATTCCCAGACTTGACTGAGCCTCCCATGGAACAACTTGGGGCCTCCCTTGGGAGGCTGGCCTCGCCATTTGAGAACCACTGGTCTAGATCACACCCACAGGATGGATTCTGGTTGGAGCAGGGGAACTCCTACAGTCTGGGTGGAGCTTTGGCAAGTGGAGGTGGCCAAGGTCTCCATGGTGATTTCAAAGCTGCGGCCCCCTTGCAAACTGGACCCTGGCCCATCGTGTCTCCTAGTAGGCTATATATTGAGGCTATCAGTCCAGTCTTCACCAGGATAGCCAAGTGCTTGCTTTCAGAGGGGGTCTTTTCTGACACCTTGAAGGAGGTGCTGGAGAAGCTCCTTCTGAAAAAAAATATCTCCCAACCCTGACATCCTAACAAATTATAGACCAATCTTCAACTTCCCATTCTTAGGGAAAGTTGTTGAGAAGATAGTGGCTCTGCAGCTCGAGGAACCCCTGGAGACCTTTGATATCTATGAGCCTTTCCAGTCTGGGTTTAGAATGAGGCACAGCAAAGAGACGGCACTAGTTTGGGTGCACAATGACTTCCTCATGGCAAGAGATCGAGGGGAACAGTCATTTCTCATTCCGCTTGATCTGTCATTAGCATTTGATACAGTGGACCATATTGTGTTGTTGTATCACCTTAAAGAGTACTGTGGTCTCACTGGTACTGTCATCAACTGGTTTGAGCCCTTTCTTCCAGGCAGAAGGTAGTGTTGGGGAATTTCTCCTCCTCCCCGATGCCCCTGACCTGTGGAGTTCCTCAAGGCTTGATCCTATCACTGATGTTGTTCTCAGTGTTCATGCTGCCCCGGGGAGGATCATTAGACAATACAATGTGGGGTTTTCACTGCTATGCAGATGATACTCAGCTGTACATGTCTTTTGCACCAGAGACAAATGGTGCTGTCAAAGTGCTGAATATATGCCTTGCCAAGATCCAGGATTGGATGAACTCTAACTGACTGAGACTTAACCTAGATAAAACAGAGGTACTGGTGATTGAGCCAGGTCACAGGTGTGATGGGGATGCCGTCTGGATGACAACAGGTTTGATCCTGGGGTTGACCCTATTGATGGCATTCTCTAGGGTGAGAAATCTGGGTGTGATCCTCGATGACAAGCTGTCATTTGAAGCACAGGTGTCATCTGTTGTCAAAAGTGTTTTTTACCATCTGAGGAACATCACCCAGATTAAACTCATAATTCTTCCTGAAGACCTGCCATCACTGGTGCATTCCTTTGTGACATCCAGACACAGTTACTGTAATGCTCTGTATCTCGGGTGTCAGTGGAGGGAACCTCCACTGGCTGCTGACAGGTCTGTCCAGGTCCTGTCATGCAACTTCATTCCTGCAGAGTCTGCACTGGCTGCTGGTCAGATGGCAGGTTCTCTTCAAGGTGGGTTTGTTAACACAGAAACATAGAATTTGACGGCAGATAAGGACCGCTTTGCCCACCCAGTCTGCCCATTCTCTACCTAATGGATAAGCTGCAGATCCTAGTTAACCAGCAGCCTACTTCTTCCTACCCCTATCCCCTAGAATTGCCTTATGACGGTCCCATGTATGCTTGAATTCCACCACTATTTTTGACTCCACAACCTCCTCCAGAAGGCTGTTCCATGCATCCACAACCCTCTCTGTGAAAAAATACTTCCTTAAATTACCTCTGAGCCACCCCCCATCTTCAAATTGTGCCCCCTTGTTCTTGCACACCTCTTTTTTTGAAAGATGCTATCCTCTTGGACTTTGTTGATTCCCTTGAGGTACTTGAAAGTTTTTATCATGTCCCCCTCTCCTCCTTTCCTCGAGGCTATACTCATGTCCCCCCTCTCCCTCCTTTCCTCGAGGCTATACATATTAAGCTCCTTTAGTCTCTCTTCATATGTCTTCCGGTGCAGACCCTGCACCATTTTAGTTGCCCTCCTCTGAACAGCTTCCATCCTGTCTATGTCTTTGCAGAGGCTGGGTCTCCAGAACTGCACACAGTACTCCAGATGGGGTCTCACCAGCTGTCTGTACAGAGTGATAATAACTTCCTGTTTTCTACTGGTGATGCCTCTCCCTATGCATCCCAGTATCCCCCAGACCTCCTTGCTGCCCTTTCACATTGCTTGCCCACCGTTTGGTCATCTGATATGACTACCCCCAGGTCCCTTTCTATTTTTGTTGTTGTTAGTATCTCACCCCCCCATTGTGTACTCTTCCCTAGGGTTTTTGTTTCCCGGGCGCATTACCTTGCACTTCTTAGCATTGAATCTAAGCTGCCATACATTTGACCATTCCTCTAACCTTGCCAAGTCCCTTCTCATCCTTTCCACCCCACCTTGTGCATCAGCTCTGTTGCAGATCTTTGTGTCATCTGCAAAGAGACATACTTTTCCTTCCAGTCCCTCTGCAATGTCACTTATAAAGACATTGAAGAGGACCGGTCCTAATACTGAACCCTGCGGTACCCCACTAGTAATGCCCCTTTCTTCAGCGTGGACTCCATTTACTATTACTCTCTGTGTCCTATTCTCCAGCCAATTCTTTACCCAGGCTGTCATCTTGGGACCCACTCCCAGGCTGGCTAACTTGTTTATTAATCTTTTGTGTAGGACTGTGTCAAATGCCTTTCTAAAGTCTAGGTAGGCCATGTCCACAGCCCCTCCCTGATCTACTACTTTGGTCACCCAGTCAAAGAAATCTATCAGATTCATCTGGCATGACCTTCCTGCTGTGAATCCATGCTGCCTAGGGTCCTGTGCCCCTCTGGCCTCTAGATACTCGACAGTTCTTTCCTTCAGAAGTGATTCCATCATTTTCCCTATCACTGAGGTTAAACTAACAGGTCTGTAGTTTTGTGCTTCTGCCTTGCTCCCACTTTTGTGAAGGGGACTCACATCTGCCCTCCTCCAGTCCTTGGGTACCACCCCATTCTCCCATGATTTGTTAAAGAGGGTAGTCAGTGGTGTCACTAGTTCTACCCTTAGTTCTTTTAGAATTCTGGGATGAATCCCATCAGGCCCCATTGCTTTGTCCACCTTCAGTTTTAAGAGTTCTTTCAGAACCCTTTCTTCTGTAAATGGGCTGGTATCAACTTCTGTATCCAGAGTATTTCTGTGTTTTTTTTTAGGTACCTCCCTCTCTTCATTTGTAAATACTGAGCAAAAATATTTGTTTAGTATCTCTGCCTTTTCAGTCACCCTTTGCGCACCCCCCTCCCCTTTATTAAGCCTCACTATCTCTCCCTTGGTGTTCCTTCGCTCCCTGATGTACCTATAAAAGGTTTTATCCCTCTTCTTAACTGAGTTGGCTATCTTTTCCTCGGTTTGGGCCTTTGCTGTTCTGACTGCCTTCCCAGCTTCCTTTTGCTTTAACTGATACAGTTCTCTGTCCTGCTCCGTCTGTGATTCCTTGTACTTCCTGAATGCTTTCTTTTTCTCTTGAACCTTCACTGCCACTTCCTTTGAGAACCATAGTGGTTTCTTACATCGTTTTGTTTTGTTTATTTGCTTCACGCAAAGGCTTGTTACCTCTGTGACGGCAGTTTTTATTATTCTGCATTGTTCTTCCACCCCTCCTTCCTGCCCATTTGCTAGTGCATTCCTTAGGCACTCACCCATTTTGGCAAAGTCAGCCCTCCTAAAGTCCAGTACTCTGCCTTTGTATGGCTTGACTCTATTGCTGTGTTTATTGTGAACCATACTGTTCGATGGTCGCTAGTTCCCAGATGGCTACCCACTTCTAATCTGTGATCCTCTCTCCATCTCCATTTGAGAGAACCAGGTCTAAGATTGCTCCCTCTCGAGTGGGTTCCAGTACTAGTTGTCTAAGGCATGCCTCCTGTAGGGCATCTAGAATAACCCCACTCTTCGAAGTGGCTGCTGCAACTGCACTCCAGTTAACATCTGGCATATTCAGATCACCGATCAGCAATATCGCCCCTTTTTCTGCCATTCTAAGTATACTTTCTATCATTTCCTTGTCCATTTCCTCCCCTGAAGTGAGAACTATGTCTAACCCCTGTGCGGATTGTGGTGCCATTGCCTGTCTCCAAATTGACCCACAGTGCTTCTTCTCCTCCCTGTTCACCCTTTTGTTCTGTTGCTTTGATTCCTTCCCTTATGTAAAGAGCTACTCCTCCTCCTCTTTTACCCTCCCTGTCCCTCCTGTAGATAGTGTATCCTGGTATGTTTACATCCCAGTCATGGTTTTGTGTGTACCATGTTTCTGTGACTGCCACGATATCCAGATGTCCCTCCTCCATCAAGGCCACTAATTCAGGAAGCTTGTTACCCAGACTGTGGGCATTGGTACTCATTGCTCTCCATTTTTTTTGATGGTTTTACCTTCTGTTGCAGCATCCCCCACTGACCTTTCTACCTCGGTCTTTTTCTCATTTAGTACCCTATTTTGTAGGGAGAGGCTGGGATTTTTCTGCTGCTTATCAGCGTTCATCTATAAGGCCATATATGGATCGAGCACTGGCTACCTGTCAGACCGCCTTACTTCTGTCATCCCAGCTCGCTCCCTTCGTTCCTCCACCCAGGGCTTCCTGGCGGTTCCAAGGACCGGGCTGAAAACCTCAGGTGAGCGCTCATTTGGGGTGGCCAGCCTGGTCCTCTGGAACTCGCTGCCAAGACCTTTGAGGGAGGCCCCCACGGTGGAGGTGTTTAGGAGGGGCTTAAAGACTCATCTTTTGTAGCCTAGCCTTTTCTACAAATGTTTTTTAAAATGTTTTAATTTATACAAATTATTTTAATAATTTACCTGTTGCTGATTGTTTTACAATATGTTTGTTTATAACCCTGTCAAACTTGTTCTACTGTGTGGTGCCCAGAGCCCCTGGGATTGGGTGCCTAACTAAATAAAGTGTTACTTACTGATGGCTTGGATAAAAAAAATATGTATTTCTGAAATCACTGACTGTAACCTACAGAATATGTATGTAATGTTTATCCCTGGTGGGCTTGATGGAATGCATAGTACTATGTGACCCAGGTATTTAATTTGTGATTGTTGCCTGGATTCCAGCACTCAAGCACTTTCTAACATAGTATAAGGCTGCAAAGGATTTCTGTCATTGTGATCAGTGTGTGTGTGTGTGTGTGTGTGTGTTCTCCATGTGGGAAGGAAAAAAATTATTAGCCCTGTTGGATTGGCATAGAACCAGAGATTGATTTGCATTCCCACATATCATTTCTGACTGTCCGAGCTACAGAGGATATTCTGTTGACCTTGAACAGTCCAAAAGATTTTTATGGTTAAATTAATGTCCCCCCCAGCTATAAATGGATTATAAAAAACTTCCAATATAAAAAAAAATTGTTGACCTGGGGAGCAGTCTCATTATGGTCATAAATGTTGGTCAGGGTGAATGAAAAAACATGACTATTTCCTGGGATGGGGCTTTGGCACGCCCCATCCTAGGAGCTACAATGCCTGGCACAGAAATGCCAGGCCACATATTGCCTGCGCCCATATCGGTGTCAACAAAATGACTGTCACACCGATATGGGTGAACTGGTCTAGAGACCTTACAAGTCAGTTTTATTCTGAAACCCAAAAAAATGCAGCTTGCACATTTCACACAATACTATACATTACGAAAAATACAGGATGAACAACTTTATGCACAACCAGTGTGTTCTGCCATCTTGGGGTTCTGATTCCCATGGACCTCTCAAGCTTCGCTGTCAAGGTCAGAGGGAATCTGAACCCCTCTGTGGCAGCATCAGTATAGTTATAGTTGACTGAGTTTCTATTTTAAACCCCCTAATTTTGTACCTAACAGCTTTGGCGGCATTTCATGAAATTGCCCTGAATTCGGTATGCATTGCCTAGGTGGCAAGGTCTAAATATGCAGAAAGTTTTATGATGGCTGATTGTGCAGTTTCTATGATCCACATATGTATTTTACATCAGTGTCTAACTTTTTTCCCCCTATACTTAATGCACTTTTTTTTTCTTTCACCTACAGCCTAGACAAAATGGATTTTTTTCACAAAACTTCAGGATAGAAGCAACCTGTGTCAAAATAGTGTCTTTTGAAGGTTTTATGAAAAAATATTAAATAGTTCCAGAATTATAAGGATGTAACTGTTTTATTTATGAGCATGCCCAGTAGGTTTTTTAGATAACCCTCTGAAGCACCTCAAAAATTCCCCGTCATGAAAGCTTTTTGCTTTCTCACCACTTACAAAGCAAACCTGACCACTAACTAAGATGGCCGCCAGGCTGGGCATGCTGAAAGACTGCTGTCATAGTTAGATTAAGATTTTAGACTGACTTTTTGATTTTGACCTCACTTTCCCTGTTTTTGCCTTATTATTTTCTCGTTGGGCTCTTTCTGCTGCTCCGCTAGTCAGCTTTCTGTTTGCCGGTATCTCATAGAGCGACACTGGGTCATTACCAATGACCTCGCAGTGTGCATTGGGGCCATTTGTCTGGGCCCCCTGTCGTCCTGCTCATACGAAGATTTCTGCCACCCTGTTTACTGGGATTTACTTGGTTATACCCGCTTTCATATGGACTTACTGCTTTTGGTCCCAGTTGTGTTCTTGGCTCTTCCAGGCTGGCGTGGGGAAGGAAGCCCTGAGGAAAGGAGTGGAGCCAAGGAGTGGTATGGATTACTTGGAATTACTTGTGGGACTGATACAGTGCTGGAGAAGATTTGTGGAGTTCTTGTTTTTGCCTTGAGTGGAACTCTGTGGTGGATGATTTCATAACTGGTGCTCTCAGAGGGCACAAGAGCTGGTTTATCTGCTGGATCGGATGGTCCCGACCCTGCATGGTGACTAGAGGCTAAAATTCGGGGCTATTCGGGGAGCTGGGCCATAGTTTTGTCGGGTAGCCAATGGAATGGGCTGTTGGTTCCCTTAGGTTCTCCAGGGGGCCAGTCGGTGGGCTAGTGCTGTTGGTGAACTGAGGGAGCAGCTGCGGATATTTTCTGGCTGCTGTCCCTTGTGTGGTATTTTTTGGGGCCTCTGCTTCTACTTCATGGATTGCAAACTGAGGACATCTGTTTCAAAGATTTTCTGCCCACCTGCACACGATCAGACCTAAAATTTTTATTATTTTGCCTGATTTACTGTTATTTGGCAGGCAGTGAGAGGGCCTGTATTTTTTACTAGTTCCCCAGGGCATGAGAGGGCGTGGGAAATGGAAACATTGGTAACTTCAGTGCTATTCTTCGACAGACAGTGAGAGTGTCTGTGTTTAATTCCTCGAGGCAGTGAGAGGGCCTGGGGAGCTGAATATATTTTCTGAAAATTTTGTTATTCATATTTGATTTGTTTTTTGTACCTGGATTTTATTTACAATATCAGATTTATTACCCGTCCGTGACTGAAATTTGTTCCAAGCAGATCTGCTGTTTATACCTTAATTTTTTTCTAGAATTTTATGCTTGGGGAGGGTTAATTGAGGGTTATTTATCGTATGACGGGGGATAGGTGTTTTGGGGTTATTTATTTTCTTAAATAAGTCCTGTGGGTTTATATTTTGTTGTGTTTTTGTGTTATTTTGCTTTGTTTTTTATCTTTATTTTGTTCTGTTGGTTAGTCAAGTGAGAGTCGTTTGATAAATTGATCTGCAGAATGTGTTGGAGGCCTGCCCCCATGGTCATTTGCTATTCACCCTCTGCTCTCTGCGTCCTCCGGCCCTTTACCCTTCCCCCATTGCAGTTTACAACATACCAGTGCTGTAGGGTGCTGGGTATTGCTTGTAATGGGAGGAGGGGGGTGGGGGTATGAACAGTGGAGGGTGAATGAGCGGGGCCACCACTTCAGGGTCGTGAGATCCAGGAGATGCCCTGGGGTGAAATGGAACCAAGAACATGGTTTACCATGTCTGGTTTCCATACCCAAGGGCACTACCAATATTGGTGGGCAGGTGGTTTGGGCGGCCCTGGAGGTTCATCCAACTCGGGCAGTGTTATGCAATGCCAGGTCCATTAAAGACAAGACTGCAATTATTGCAGATCTTGTAGGAATGGTGGATCTGGCTTGCATCACCGAGACCTGGCTGGATGAGAACTCTGGACCCATTTTGGAGGCTTTAACTCCAGCCGGGTACTTGGTGATTCACCGCCTGAGATTGGATCATGGGGAGGTGGGGGTTGCGGTCTGTTTTAAGACTGAACTTAACCTCATGAGTGTACCAGTTGAGGAGACTGAGTCATTCGAGTCTCCCATGGTAGCAGGTGTAGGTTGTAAGATCAGTCTCATCTACCGTCCACCCGGAGATGAGAAGCGGTTCCTTCTGCAAGTGGCGGACCTTGTCATTGACATGGTGTTCGAGTCGCCCAGACTGATGGTTCTGGACGACTTCAGCGCTTGGGTCGATGATGAATTCTCACAGTTTGGACAACACTTCCTCCAGCTGATGTCATCCCTGAGCCTTACACAGATACTTACCACTGCTACCCATAAACATGGTCGCTCCCTTGACTTAGTCTTCCTCCTGGGGATCGAGGCCTCTAATCTGGGTGTGGAGCCAGTTGGATGGTCTGAACACTACACCATGGGGTTTAGTTTTAGCACCCCTTTCGTAGGCTTATCCCTGTGGAGATGGTCAGATATTGCCCTTTATGTGATGTTAGCTCTGAAGGTCTGGCAGCAGTACTTGTCCTATCAACCCTTCCAGTGGCAAACAGTGACCCAGAGGCCCTTGTGGTAGACTACAATATGCTATTTCAGTGGCCTTGGATGTTGTTGCTCCTGTCCGTGTTCATCCTCTCTCTCTACGCCCTTGGTTCCCACTGTTTGATGGGACCTTAAGGGAGACATGGGGACTAGGACGAAGGTTAGAGTGTTGCTGGTGGAGATCCTCCCTTGATGCTGACTATCTTAGATTGATGGAGCATTATCAAGCCTATCAATCTGCAATCACCCATAAGAAGGCAGAGTTCCTGTCTGGAGAGCTTGCAACTGCTCAGAATCGACCAGCTCAGCTTTTTCGCACTGTAGACAGACTGTGCAACCCAGCCTGCCTACAAGTCCAAAAAGCCTTTTCGCAAGTAGAGTGCGATGAACTTGCTCGATTCTTTGCAACTAAGGTGGCTGACATCAGGGCGGTGCACCATCCAGCATACTCTTAAGTGTATTGCTCTGGCTCCTCGGCTATCCTGGAGTACCTTGGATTGACCGGAGTTCATGGATGTCATGTGGATTGTCCAGAGTGCACACCCTCTGTGCTGTAGTTTGGACCTAGGACCAACCTCCCTGATCTTGGGTTGTATTGATTCCATTGGTCTGATCCTAGCACGGATAGTCTGGTGCTTCTTGGAAACAGGTGAGTTTCCTGGCTCCCAGAAGGAGGCGGTGGTAACACCCCTCTTGAAGAAAGCTTCTTTGGACCCTGACTGCCATGCGAACTACAGACCAATCTCAAACCTTCCCTTTTTAGGGAAGGTGATTGAGAAAGTAGTGTCTATACAGCTGAACAACCATTTGACCATTCATGATATCTATGAACTCCTCCAGTCTGGTTTTCGAAAGAGGCATAGCACTGAGATAGCACTGGTTTGGGTGCTCAATGATCTCCTAATGGCTAGGGATCAGAAGAACCATTCCATCTTGGTTCTTCTAGAGCTCTCATCAGTGTTTGACACTGTGGACCATGGGGTCCTACTTAATCACCTGAGGTTCATCTGTGGACTATCAGGTGTTGTCCTCAGGTGGTTTACATCTTACCTCACTGGAAGAACTCAGAGAGTGGTATCTGGGGATTATTCCTCAGACCCAGTTTCTTTGTCTTGTGGGGTTCCTCAGGGTTCAGTGTTGTCCCCCATGTTGTTCGCAGTGTACATACTGCCCTTCAGAGACATTGTAATAAGGTATGGGCTGAGGTTTCACTGCTATGCTGATGGTACCCAGATCTACCTTTCTTTTGCACCTGACCAGGATGGAGCTCTCTCGGTCTTTAATAACTGCCTCACAGAAATCCAGGAGTGGATGACTCAAGATGGCAGAAGTTGAACTTAGAAAAGACTGAGGTGCCCATTGTGGACCCAGTGCACCAGATAGGGGGTCCAGGGGTTGGTTCGCCCTTCCGGGGGCTTATCACTCCTGACCTCTGAACAGGTGTGAGACCTAAGGGTAATTTTTGAAGAAGGGCTGACTCTGCATTCGCAGGAGTCTGCCGTCGTCAAGTCCTCTTTCTACCATCTGAGGAATATCTCCAGGATTAAGCATCTTGTTCCATCTGGTGATCTTCCTATGCTGGTCCATGCCTTTGTGTCCTTGCACTTGGATTATTGCCATTCCCTTTACTTAGGGCTACTTGGGGTGGAAATCCACCGCCTGCAACTGGTGCAGAACGCAGTGGCCCGTTTTTTGATGGGAACTTCTCGGTCCAGTCATATTTTGCCAGTGCTGCTCGAACTGCACTGGCTGCCAGTACAGTGGCGGATCACCTTTAAAGTTGGTCTTCTGACTTTTAAAGCTCTACATGGACAGGGCCCAGACTACTTGAAAGAGCTTCTGGTCCCTTACTGTCCTGGGCAATTGCTCTGCTCAGCTGACATGGGGTTGCTAGCGATCCTGAGGGTGTACTTGAAATCTTCTGGGGCTCATGCATTTATGCATGCGGACCCTACCCTCTGGAATTCTCTACCCTGTCAGTATCAGGAGTGCACGACCGTGGAGGGATTTGAACAGGCCCCGAAAACGTATCTGTGGTGTCATGCATTTGGTAGTTAATTTCTCCTTTCTAACTGTATCAGTTGTTTTACATATTTTTAGGAGAAGATGGAAGGTTTGATACATTTTATTGGACCAAGTGTCTTGTACAAAGATGGAATTATACAAAAGCTTTCAGGCCCACACAGGCCCCTTCTTCAGGTGAATAGCATATTCATATTTTTAAAATTCTTAGATGTTTGATGTGTTTTGAAACTTTGTTAGGCGCCTGAGTTTTTGAAAGGTGCCATAGAAATGAAGACTATTATTATTATTATCATTATTATTACTTCTCACAGTACAAAGTAAGAAAACATGGAAAACAGATAAAAAATTATTTATTTTAAAAAACACCATGTAGCTAATATGGGACTCGTTTACTGTAGCTAGATTCTGGTGTTTGTTTTTTTAAATACATCCAGAAATACTTTTTCGGGGTACCCCAAAATCCAGGATGCCCAGCTTAGCAAGAGGAGCCATTTTCCCTCATTGTCTGTATGAGAACAGTGGGACTTTCTTGACAACTGTAGGCACAGATGGAAACGTACTACTGGCTTGTGTGCCAGCAGTGACCCAGCGATGGATCTGTCTATCTATCTTGGTTTTATTTTTCATTCCCTCATCCTCCCCAGCTCAACCAGCCCTCCCTCATGTTTTTCCAGAAAATGAGATTATATTCAGGGATATGCAGCTCTTTCTAGACCATGACTTTACACCCCCCCCATGGTCACCCGCCGAAAGAGCGTCCTCACAGTGTAAAAGCTGCTCAAACAGAGGGGGATAAAGGCTTACCTAGAATATCCAGCTAGGCTCAACGTCATAACCAAAACGGTGGGCCCACAGAGATTTCAGGAGCTGGAAGATACAAAAAGTTATTTGGCCTCTGTGGGGATCAAATCCTCACCACTTTTCAAAAGCAGGAGCTTGACCAGCAGGCTTGGAGGAAGCAGCAAGACCTGAGAACAGCAGTGGCTAGAGATTGCAAAATGTTGGTTTCCATGGCTAAACAGCAACATGTGGATACAGATGGTGGAAAAGGCAGATCTGACAATTCCTCCGGTCACTCTCAAGTCTCCTCTTCTACCTCTGCCAATACCTGAAAAATGGAGAGGGACAATAACCATGTAACTATTTGACTAATTTGTTTCAAGAAAATTTGTGGTACAATATCATTAAGGTGGACTGCTGTATAAATTTCCTTATCTAGCTCAGATAGGAGGAGGTAAGTGTGGGGTGGGGGGGTTCAAGGCTTATGAAGGGATGGTAGATGTGCTGTCCTCTGAGGCTGGGCTGCAGGGGGAAGTGAAGTGATGGATCTCAATCTCCCTTGGGGCTGGTTAGTCCCCAGATCTTAGTGGATAAGTATAAGGACATTTGGATGACTCCCCAACTGGTGGTCCTATCCCAGCTTAATTTTTTTTTGTGTGTGTGTGTGTGTACAGAGCAGTTAAACTAGGAGCTCATATCGTATACATCATATGAAAAGTGGACCAGGTGCCCACCCCTGGTACGTCTTGCCAACCCCCTCCCGGTCACCAACCGGGTGCCCACTTTTGGTGCCACTGTGGAGTTAATCCAACCAAGTTAAACCTGCAAAACGGAAGACTGTCCTTTTTTGTCTTTGTTTTTTTTAAATTAACCTGTAAAAAAGAAAACGGTCCCTTGCTGATCTGACACCAATCCCACCCCGACTCACCACTCAGCACCCACCAACCCCACCCCCACACACCCTCACTCAACTGAACATGTTCTATGACATAGATCAACTCTCTGATTGAAGGCACATCTTGTTACTGGAACCAGCAACTGTGATATGAGAAAATAAGTAAGTCTGGTTTAATGTATTTGAATAGGTTTTGAACTTTTATTCATAATTTTTTCATTTTTTAATATTTTTACACCAAATTTTCTGTGTTGCCTTTTTTGGGATCCCACCTCATGAGCATAGTAGGTGAAATGTTTGAAACCCACCCCAAAAGATGATTTTGCAGTCACCTTTCAGGCAAGATTTGAAAATTTTCATCTATCAGGTCCAGGAGGTGGGGTCATGAGAAGGAAATGCTGAAAATGTGGTGTAAAAATATGCTAAAATTACCTAAGTTAGACGTGGATATTGAACTGTTTCATTGTTCACTCCTAACTTCACAAATTGTTTTACATTTTCCTCCAAACTTTCAGTATAGCATTTTTGGGGTCCCAACTCACAAGCAAGGCAGGTAAAATTGTTCAATTCCATCCAGGAAGTGATTTTGCAGTTGCTCTCCAAAATTATTCTTCGAGCAGGATTTCAAAATTTTCACCTACCAGGTTCATGAGGTGGGGTCATAGAAAGCATATGTTGAAAATTTGGTGTACACATATGGTGTAATGACCAAGTTATGAGTGCATGTTGACATACTTCGATGTTCACTCATAAATTTGCTAATTTTCAATATTTTGATTCCAAATTTTCAACACAGACATTTTATCACATCCTCTCATAAATGTGACTGGTGTCATTTTTCAGATCCTGGATGAGACATGCTTTCACACATGTGGTACACAGTGATGTTTCAGCCAGTATTCTATAAATGCCATGTGTCATGCTTGTAAGGAGGAGTAATAAAATAACTATCTTGAAAATTTGGTGTAAAAATTAAACAAAATCATTATTAAAAAACGTGTGTAGTACCAGCCTTTACCCCAGCATGTAGTGCTTTGTGATCCCGTGTCAGTGAGCTGAGTTCAGAGCAAGCTTAGTCTCCTAGTTGGATAGACCGAAGCTGGGGGTATGGTGTTGTCATGTAACACCACCTTTCATATGGGAAGAGTAGATCCAGGGTTTTCTGCATGAGCCCTAGTACTATTTAGTGACAGAAACTCCTTTCCTGGCATAGGGCCCTGCACCTCTGTACTAATGGGTGCCAGAGGGCCCTGTGCTTTGAGTGAGAGAAGGATTCTGTGCCCTGTGCATTTTGATCTGCAGCCACTTGGAAGTGCTTCTGCATTCTACAAGATAGCACCATGAATTCTTGACATCCATTGCTGCATGTAAGTGCAGAGCCCTTCTGTAGGTAGACAGTCTTCCCATGGTGCAGCACAGGGCCCTGTGCTTGGCTGAGAGATGGATACTTTGCCCTGTGTATCAGTATATGCTGCCACATAGCCTGGGCCCTGCACTTCTGCAGTTCACCAGACAATCCCATGAATTCTTAACATTTGTTGCTGCAGAGAGGGTTCTGCACTTCCCTAGGCAGACAGTCTTCCCGTGGTGCAGGTTCCTCTGGGCCCTTTGTGTCTGCATCTGTTTGGGCTCATGGGTTATGGAGCTAATTAGCCCCCCTCATAATGGTATATTTCTGCAAACACAAACTATTTGAATTGCATCTCTAATTGTAATAAAAAGCCTCCCCTACCCACTATGCTATGATACCACCCCCTCCCACCAGCTTTATAGTCATAAATATCCCCCATCCCCTGATGGCACCTTTTCCCTCCTCCTACACTCTGCCCTGGTGAATTTCAACTAAAAATAATACAAGTACATAAGTTCAATATACTCTTTCCCCCCCACCCGTGTGCCAAACACCTTCCCCCTCCTTGTCCTACCAGTCCCACCACCAGGTCCATAAGTCACAACATCCCCCCAACCCAGCCCCTTTCTGGCCCCCAACACCCTCCTCCTCCTCCTCTTTCCACCAGCACCCAGAAAAAATGTGACCTGTAACAAAGAAAATGGTCCCCCAGTGCTGAATAGCAAGGGCTCTTTTTTGGGTCCTTTTGCAGCATGCAGAGCTAGAAGCTGCCACAGCAGACAGGTTAAAGTGGCAGGGTAAGAGTTCCCATTCCCTCATTGCTGCAGACCTGCAGCTCTGAGTTGAGGGCTGACAATCCCACTTCCTCCCACAGTGATCCACTGTCACCTTGGACTGCTTTGTGTTGGAAGTGATAGGTTCAGGCTTATCTCTGGAGTTACAGATGCCCACGTACACCTCTGGAAATCTCAGCAGGGATTTGTCACAATACTTTCTGGTACCTAAGCAGATGGTGGGTTGGTGTCCATTCTTCTTCCTGATCCTAAACAAGTTCATCCACATCATATGAAAGTTTTGCATGATTACTCTAAATCAGATCATTCTTTCCCTGGAGCCAGGGGCTTAACTCTGTTCTGTGAGCCTCTAGGACATGTACTTTCACATCCCTATCTATCTGGCACACAGAGGGTTCCTATACTTCAGAGTGAATGGCGCCCTCTACCAGTTTCAAGCCATGCTGTTGAGCCTATCATCAGTCCCCAAAGTGCTCACTAAATGGCTATCACTAATAGGAGCCTTCCTCATATGCAGGGGTTTAAGGTATTCACCTATCTCAGTAAATGGTTCCTCACAGGTAATTTGGTACAGAACATGGATTGGGCAAGGGACCTAGCTGTCTAGATATTCCATCAGCTGAGTTTTTTCATAAGCTAGACATATCCAAGCTGATCCCAAAGAAGGTTATTATATTTACTGGGGCACAAGCACGATGACAGATGTCGCTCTTGAAGCTCACCTGCAGGACTGTAGAGTACTGTGGATCTGGTTGCTGAGCAAGTCCAGAATGCACATCAACATGCAGGAAGTCCATGCAGTTTGCCTCACACTGTCTGAGTGTGCACCTCTAATCAAGGGCCAAGCTGTCCAGGCCATCACAGACAACACAACAATGTTTTTACCTATACAAGCAAGACATCACGTAATCTATTATGCTGTGTCAGCAGGCGTGGTGGACATTGCCCTTGACTCACTTATTGCAAGAGGACATCATAGCATCCATGTCGCAGCAACAAACAACCAGCTAGTGGACATTTTGAGTCCTAGGTGTTCTCAACATAGGGAACACCATTAGGGGACCTTTTTACTTACTGGTAAACAGGACACTGAGGCCATTTTAGGATCACATTTATTCTGTAAATGTAGAATAATTGGGATTAGAATAGAATTTACGCTGGTGACCCATGTTCGGAAATGAGCACGGGCCGCTGGGGTCAGCCAGGGAAGAGAAGGATTGAGTGCCCAACGGCTGCTGTCCTTCTCTGGGGTGGGTTTCCTGCACACTCCCACCACAATACTGCCACCTAGGGGAGCCCAGGTGGAAGGTGCAGAAGGAGGGAGTAGCAACAAGGGATAGGGCAGACTTCGGAAGACGGGTGGAACAGAGGGCACATCTCAGTGTGCCTCCCATGCTCCTTAGCCCTCATTGCATGCCAACGTCAGGGAACGAACAAAGAAAAACACCCTCGTCTCTCCTGGGCCACGATTCCTCACTTTGCATGGGTCCTCAGGCTCATCGGGCGGACTCCATTGTATTGGTCCACGTCGCAGCATGCATGGTTCGGAGGAGGTAAAAAGCGGGGGGAGTGCTTCCTCACCCTACCCGGGGGTTATCCGGGCACCTAGGTTAGTAAGCCATGTACTCTAGGGGCAGACTCTAGTGGAAGAGGATCACACACAGGTTGAGGTAGTCAGAGTGGAGTGAAGGGGGTAGTTAGGAGGCACATAAATACAGAGTAAAAAAAATAGAATTTGCCATTTTTAAACACCACTTAGAGTAACTGTTTCATATAAAAACTGTGTACACCACATTGACATCCACAGTTGGCATCAAATTTGTGTACTAAACCTCATTGTACTCCACATTTTTAGGGCAAAACAAACAGATTTGCACTCAATTGTGCTAAGTGACAAAAAAAAATAGATTTTAAAATTTTGTAAAATGGAAGTGCCTATTTTTGAAATTGGAAAATCAGTGGCCCTACAGTTTTGTTCTCATCCTTCTTACCAGGGAATCCTGCCAAGGGACATATTTGCCCAGTCATGTTCTGGAGATTTTCTATATACAGTCCCTCCGTTTCCTTTGATCCACATGGTGGTCCTCCCAGCCCAGAGGGATTAGACATCCTTGATTCTGATATGCAGTAAGGATTATATGGCACATCTTCTTTGAGGATATCTCTTTCATTATTGGGCCATACCTTTGGAACTATACCCTCATCAGTGCTAGGACCACATGGAAACTTCTGCTAGCGGGGGGCCACCCACAACAGCATCATGTGTCATTGTCTGTATAAATGTGGATGACCGATCACTCCTCATTTCTTTTCCCACCATCAATCATATTTCTCAGACCTGCTGAAGAAAATGTCATCAACTAGCCATTGCCATTTATTCTTTATTTGTTTAACCAAAGTGTTTTTTGTCATCTTTGCATGCCTCCAAAATTGAAACAGGCTTTATTTCGGTACTGTTAAGTGCAGAGATAAAATTTATAAAGAAGATACACACACAGTTTATGTGTGTTATTTGGTCCTATCTCGCAATGTAAGAATTTGTGAGATCTGCCAGGGCGTCGACTGAGCAACAAGCTCGAAACAATTTTCTTCTCCCAAAAGGCATTGCAGCCATAAAGAAGAAGCAAGGCCCAAAATTGGTATCGCCATTCACATCGGCCAAGACCCAGCCACTGAAGTCAAAGGACTGGGACAGGGATGGTGATCATCACAGCCCTCATCATCATCATTGAGCCATAGCATAAGCACAGAGACAGAGAGAAGTCTGCTTCCCTGGCAAGATCCCAATCACCATTGAGAAAACGAGGTAATCCTGCTGTCATCACCCGCTCCAGCAGTGTTGACAATACCACCCTGACCATTGCCGAGACACTAAGCTCATGGTCTGGCTTAGATGCTGCCATACCCATTATGGATGGTACAATGCCATCACAATCAGGCCAAGTCCTGTTGTTGATATAAATATTCATGGCCTTTGGCTAGGGTGTCATTGACTCTCACACTATGCTGGTGTCATTTTCAGAGATGATACAATGCCCTCTGCCTGGCTTTTTGGTTTTTTTAATTTATACTTTTGTAGCATTGTTTCCCCAGTTTGGTCCCATCCCCATGCCCCAGCCGCATGTATGTGGAGGCATGTGCATGCCGTAGTGCCAAGGTGCCTCCCTCTACTTCGCTGCCTGCCCACCCGTACTGCCCTCGAACCTTCACCGAGAGGCAGTGGAACTACAGTGGGTGACAGGTGTCCTCCCCAGGAGAGGAGAGCTGCCTTTCAGCTGCTCAATCCTGCTCCATCTCTCCTTCCCCCTGGCTGGCACCCGTTGACACTGGCTCATTCCCAAACCCAGGTTGCCAATGTGACACCAGCCATCTAGTGCCTTAGCCCTCAGTGCCACCGGGCCGGCCCTTGCCTGGCTTTTCTATGCAGGCAGTAATTCAGTCAATGGGGCCTGTAGGCACTCCTAACCTGTTGACCACTTCTTCCAGCACACTGCCATTATCTCCAGTGCCTTCAACAGCTCTCATCATTGACAGGGACATCAACAACGAGGTGGAGTATAATCCTGACCTCATGG
This sequence comes from Neoceratodus forsteri, assembly GCA_016271365.2. NCBI lineage: Eukaryota > Metazoa > Chordata > Ceratodontiformes > Ceratodontidae > Neoceratodus > Neoceratodus forsteri. Next base: position 1,227,981,401 of record CM028131.1, on the reverse strand, counting down.
CATTAGAGAAGGATTTAGAGGAGGGAAACCAGTGTGTGACACCTTGCTCTAGTTCTACCCTCTCCTTCTCCAGGGAAGATTCAGTGGTCTATGCCCCAAGATCTCCTCCTGATGATCCTACTTTCAAAACCATGATGCAGCAAATGCAAACTACCATGGGCTTTGCACCACAGTGGTTCCTGCCACCGTATCCTGATCTGCCTTCAACATCTGAAGGGACATTCAGACACCTGCATCTGACAGCCTGGTTCCTATGCAGCTAGAGGTCCTGACTTTTGGGCTTTTCAAGGACATTCTCAGTATTCTGGAGGCATCTCAGAAAGATTAGATTCACAAAATTGTGTGTGGAAGAGGTTCAGATGCTAGTGCAAGGAGGACAGACTGCCTCTGGTTTCCTGATCGATACAGCACATTCTCTACTACTGCTGGCTTCTGTTCCTGTCAGAGCTGTGAGTCACATCCCTGAAGGTGCACACTTGACTGTCATTTCAGGGTATCAGGTGAAGTTTAATGTTCCAGCGGTGGCTCAGGAGAAAGTGGTTCCCCATTTCTTCACAGAACTGGACCACTTGTTCCCTCTCATACACAAACTATCTCCACTGTGGGACTTACCCCTGGTGTTTGCACAGCTTATTAGCAAGCTGAGCCTATGGATAAGCGTCATTTGTCACATTTGTCATGGAAAAACACATTTTTGTCAGGGTGAGTGAACTGGCATTTTCTGTGGAGTCATTGTAATCTGATTTTCCATATGGACCAGGTTATCCTAATCATGTGAAATTTCTGACCTAAGTTTTTTCTGATACTCATCTGCACCCTTGATACATCATGTGTCCTGTGTAAAGCTGCATACTTCAGCTGCTGAAGCAGATGCTCCACACTTTTGATGCCTTTCAGGACTCTGCTCATCTGTTGTGAACATTGAGAAGTATTTTCTCTCACCAGCTGTTTGTCATATATGCTGCAGTCACACTAGGTAGACCAGCAGCCATGCAGGCCATTGGTAGGTGGATCAGATCATGAACTGCACTCTGTTTTCAGCTGGTTGAGAAGGAGCCGCCTGATGGGTTATAGGCACTCTTCAACAGACATACAGTATTGCTGTCCCATTTCTGCAGACAGGCACATTCTTATTGTGGAACTTAAAGGGCTGCTACCTTTTCAGTTCAGTTTTATTTTTATACTGTAAGGTATGTGAGTAAAAAATGCTCATTTTCACAAATGCCCAGTGGTATAAAAATTCAATAATACAGAGAAAAAGGTAAAAACTATATTTGCAAAATGTTATGGTATTTACAATAGGAAGTGTATATGACAGAATCATCTAGAACAGAAAGAGAAAAAACTACGGAGAACACAACAGAGCCAATATATAGATACTTATAAACTCCAAGGTAACTCAGGGGTTGGTGGACATTCAGGGGGGTTACCTATCAGGGCAGACACAGGTGGTGGATTAAAGGAGGTGGTCCTAGAGGGAAGAGGTGAATGAGTTAATTGAAATACAGGCCTGAAGTTCAGGGGACAGCTTATTGTAAAACTTAGGGCCCTTGTAGGTGATGGAGTTCTGTGCATGCTTGGTGTGGTAAAAAGGGGTGTCAAAGATATGACAGGTGAACCCTCTAGTACTGCACTTGGGAAGTGATAAGGGGAAAAGGGAGTTAACGCTGATCAGCAGTAGGTTATGGTGAACTTTATGTAGGAAAGAGAGCATTTTAAGTTGGAAGCTGCCTTCAAGGGTGAGCCAGTTTAGGGAGGCATAGGGGATACAGTGATGATGGGTCATCCAGGGGAGGCTGGTCACGAACCATGCAATATTATTGTGTGTAGTCCTGAGTTTGGAGAGAAGGGGAGATGTGTTAAGGGGGAGTAGACAAAAGAGCCATAATAAAGGAGGGGCAGGAGAAGGGAGCTGTTGAGAAGTAGGCTTGAGATGGGGATAAGGATATTTCTAATTCAGTATAAGAGACCTAGTCTCATATGGATTTTTTTGATTAGGTTGGTAATATGGATATTGTAGGTCAGGTGAGGGTCTAAGTACAGTCCAAGGTATTTGAATTTGTAGACTTGTTATATGATGTTACCAAGATTGAGAGGGATCGGCCCATGACTGGGGCTTTTTGTGGGCCAGAGAAGATCATAAACTTAGTCTTCTTGGAGTGGTGAACCATGCCTTTGTCAAAGATCCAAGTGTGTAACTTGCTGAAGTCAGTGTGCAAGTTACTGAATATTGCATCCAAGTTAGTGTCACTGCGGTAGAGGTCCATGTCATAAGCGTAAAGGACTAGGACTAAGTTAATTTTCACCTAACCTGCTGTGCACAGGTCCTTATCTTAGTACTGCATCAAATCACCACTTTGGGACCTCAGTTCACCGGTCTCTGCTTGTCTAGAAATTGGGGGAGGGTTCCTAGCCCCCCTCCTCCTGAGGACTGTAAGGAGTCTGTCTAGTGTATTGAGTCTACAGTAGGTACTGTGCTGATAAGGCATTACAGTTAACATTAGGTAGTGCAGTTTTGATGGCCTATCTGCATCATCTTGGAAGTATTGAGATTATCCAGATGATGTCAGAATAAAAAAAGTTCTATGTTGGTAAGGCTAGAACCTTTTAGACTGGCAGTATATCCTAGAAGTTAGGGTAACAAGCTGTGAATGAGCTTGGCACATCCAGCTGGCAGAACTCTGTTTGATTCGCACAACCTTTACTTGCATGCTGTATGATTCTGAGCAGGTCACTTAACCTCCCCAGTGCCCCCAGGTCACCTCTGAAAACAGGCACTTGGTCCTAGTGGGCCTTAACCAGTTACCAAAAAAATAAATAAATATTGTCAGTTCATCTGGCTAGCTGTCGCAACTACAAAGCAGTCTTGTTCAGGAAATAAGGCAATTTAAGAAATTTGGAGAATGGTCTTGTTACCCTGAAGTCATCCATCTAATATGCAGGAGGTTTGGGTTACCTGAGATAAGCCTATTTGTCACAGCACAGACCTCACTAGTGTCCAAATTACTGGTGATAGTGTCTTATCTCAAACTTGGGACTATAGTCTAGCATATAATTACCCACCAGTTCAGCCACTTCCAGTGATCCATTAGGAAATTAATTTATCCAGACTCCAGGGGGCCTGTACTTCTAAATAAGAGAAGACAGGTCATAATAGGGGACACAGATTTAATCAAGGCAAAATTCTGGCCCCTATTCTAATTCTCTCAAAGGCTGAACCCTTCCTATGCAAATCTTGATCTACACCCCATTAAAAACAATGTGTCTGCCTGTCAAGTTCCTGAAAAAAGGTAATTCATAAAGCTAGATTATTCACTAAAAGTAGCAGGCATGCTGCTGTAATCAGGATGAGCACTACTATAGCAGTTTACTTCTATCAGAGAGCCAAGTCTAAGGACGTTCAACTTCTTTCTGACTCTAGTCAATGTTCTTGACTTTCTACAGTGAGGAGTAAAGGCTTAAAAGTTAATATCTGAAGGATCCATGTATCTGCCCTAGGACAGTTTTGTGTAAGCTCAACAGTTCCTTTTTAAGTTCTCCATTAGTTGTGTCCAGATTCATGTGTGTAGTGGGTTGGGCCACATGGTAAACCGCTAATTTCATCCTAAAAGCTCAATCTATATTCAAATGCTTTGTACAAATCGCCTTTTGAAACTATAGCTCAGATATTAGAAAAGCTTCTGAGTGCTGACATCTGTTTTCCGGCAGTTGTCTGCTCAGCTTGTATTATTCATGAGACTTAAACAGTCCTGAATAGAGGCAGTGCAGTACCTTAAAAATTATGCTTGTTTGTATTATTAAAAGGCAATGTTGTACAGTGTAATTTCTTTCATTTTTAATGTACTAACATAATTTCAGTAGAATCAAGAAATCATAACTTATCAACTCTGTGTCCCAACCCTTCTAATAACAAAGAATGAAGGTTACAGTATATTAATGAACATTTTAAGTTCTAGTTCAGCAGGTAACTTCTTATGATACCATTACCAGATGGATGGTGTATAGAAGGCCTTGAGCTAAGCCATCTTGGGTCAAGGCTTATTATAAAATGGGTAGAAAGTCGTGAACTGTAATTAGTGGACTCTAGTCACATGACTATGGGGTTATTACAAGATAACCACAGAGATCAGTTAATGTCTTTTCAGTTTTGGGAATTTTTCACCATTTTATAAGTACAATAACACTCCACGATGTATGCAATAACATACTCCATGATGTGTGGTTATGCTGTTTTATTTATTGAAATGGTTCACCAGGAAGGCACACTGAGCAACAGGTTGCTCATCTTCCGGTGTGACCTGGGGGAAAGGGGTACAATAGGGATGAACCATTTTACATTCAAGTTACAAAGATCAACATAGCATACATTTAAGGCAGTTGTTACAGTGCTGCATACATATGTAATTTGTGAGAACAATTAATAAGTGAACAAGTGCTATAATGAAGTAAGGGGTGAAGGAGAGAGAGGATGAGATGACAGTACAGAGTCGTGTCCCAGAGAGACCCCTTTAGGATGTGGGGAGAGAGAGAGAGAGATATGAACCCTGCAAGGGGGCAGAGGAGTTCAGGCAATTGTAAACCCTCCTGCGATTAGGCGTTGTAATTATAACCGGGATAGTGAGAGGAAGGGAATGAGAAATAACCACTGAGAGGGGATGAGGCCTGATTCAAGGAACCCACAATGCTGCTGGGGACCCTGCAAGGCCAAGGATAGATAGATGGGGAAGAAAAGGCAGCAAGCCTAGGCACTATAGGACCCCATCAGGATGCTGAGAACCCTGCAAGGGAAGTGTGAAGGCTAGGGAAAAGGGGGAGAGAGTAGGGGAAGGGAGAAATATATGTGAACTAGCACCTGGTAGGGGCTAGAGTCAGAGTTAACGGAGGCATTGGGTAAATTCTGAAGAGGGACGAACTGTAAGGAGCAAGACAAAGGAAATTAAGGTGGGTCATAACAGGAACAGTTAGATGCAAGATAGTTGGAGAGGACGGTGTTGATGGAATAGAGGGAGGAGGAGTGTTAGATTTGGGGAGGTAGAGAGTTCCATATTTTAGGAAGACGGTGAGAGTACCCAGACTGGCTAGAGAGGGTGATGTGGCGGGGGACAATTAGTGTGCGAGTGTTGGTAGATCTGAGGAAGTGGGAAGGGGTGTTATAAATGAGGGGGAAAGGTAGGAAGGGAGTTCACCCAGTGTTTAGCAGTGAATTTAACGCAGTGTGATTGGTGTCTATTTGTAAGGGAGGAGAAGGAAAGGGCTCAATAGAGGTCACAGTGGTGGGTGCGAGAGAGAGCATCAAAGGCAAAGTGGCAGAAGGAATTGAAGAGAGTGTCCAATCTGGTCAGGGAGGACCTAGGAGTAACACCATAGACTACATCGCAGTAGTCAAAAATTGGGAGGATCTTTTTCTGGACAAGCTCATGACTAGCTGCAGGAGGGACGCAACTGTGGTTCCTGAACAAGGCACCTAGCTTGGGGCACAGTTTTTACTTGATGGTGTCAATGTGTCCAGAGAAGTTAAGGTGTTTGTCTAATCAAACCCTAAAGTATCTGAAGGATGAGGCGTCCTCAAGTAAAGTCTCATCAAGAGTGTGGAAAGTGGGCAGGGAGGGAAGCTTAGAGAGTCTATGCCTTGTGCCAAAGGTCATGGAGACTGTCTTCTTTGTGTTGAGGAATAATTGATGGTTTGCAAACCAGAGCTGGACCTTGCTGAAGTCATGCTGCAAGCTGGATGTAACCTCAGCTGGGCATGAGCCAGATGCATACAGGACCGTATCATCAGTGTACATATCTATGGTGGAGGTGGGAGAGCAGACAGATGGCAGGCCATTAAGGAAGATGGAGAATAGAAAGGGACCCAAGCGCGGAGCCCTGAGGGATGCCAGTGCAGATCTGGAGGGGTGGTGAGATGGCATCTGCGATCTTGACTGATTGGGTTCTACCAGTAAGGTAGGCCTTAAACCAGTTAGTGGCCAAAGTGGTTAGAACTGCAGATGAGAGGGAACCAAGAAGGAGGGAGTGGAAAACAGTGTCAAAAGCCTCAGCAAGGTTGACAGATGTGGCTGAGGTGATTTGGCCATTGTCCATCCCGGAGAGGATGGAGTCAGTGAGCTGAAGTAGGGAGATGGCGGTAGAGTGTTTTTTCCTGAAACCAGATTGGAACAGGGTGAAGAAGGAGGTATCGGATAGAAAGATGAGTTGAGAGAGGACTAGATGTTCTTGTAGTTTGGCTAGGGCAGTGAGAGGGGGCGATAGTTGCCAGGGGATATGGGGATCTCCACTTTTAGGTAGTGGGAGGACCACTGCATGCATCCATGTGGAAGGGGCGTTGAAGGTTGAAAAGGAGAGATTTAAGATTAAGGAGATGGGGTAGGCAATGGCTGGGGCTGAGAGAGATGAGGTATGAACCATACTTTCCTAGGTGGTTGAAGGGATCAGCTGTGCCTCATGCTTCACAACCCACTGGGAGCTGTGGGTATTACAGCATAGCTACATGCCCTGTCATGTGTTATTGCTTATCTCTGTTAGTGCAGTTGCCACATCTTCAGCAGAAGTACATAAACTTCTCCTTCAGGGTTATGCAAGGCAGAAACTTGGCCATCTACTCATACCTTACCAAACACTGCAGACTAGATGCTTTTGGATGCAGAGGCCTGCATAAGAAGTTAAGTCATGGCCACCTTAATTTTTTCCTACCCTAATTATTTTTTATGGCAATGCTGCTTACACTGTTATGTACAACTCTCTGGGCTGTTATCTATAGGGATACACTGGACTGAAAAAGTTACGCTCACTGGTATTTCCCCTTTTTTTGAGTTGTGGTTTATCCCTGTAGATCCTTGTCCTAGGGTGGTCTTTGTGTCTTTTCCATCATAAATTATGTATATTTGTTTTTAATTTTCAGTTCCACTACTTGAGCAAAATGTGATTAACTTTGTTAAAGGCCAAGGTTTAAAATCATCAAAGGCGAAGGTTTAAAAAGCTATTTTTCAGATATTTATTTGCAGATTTATTCTGATATGGATGTTTCAAATATTGCTGTCTTTATGCCAGTGCCATTACACTCTTGATTTTATGGATTTCTACCCATGAACAGCTGTAACTATTTAGAAAGAATTTAGACTGAGACATACAGTATGCCAATGCTGAGTGAAGATGCTTTCAATCAAAACTTCTCCCTTCCCTTTTCCTAGTTGTGTGCATGGGTGAGCGAATGTGAAATTTGTCAATTTCAATTTGCCTTTAATTAAACCCTCTGACTTCAGTTTGTTTCAACACCAGCAAAAGACATTTAGGGTCCTTGGAATGGGGATTTAGTAGGCAAAAAATAGGGGTGAGTGGAACCCCATCTCCACCAGTTTTTTTACCCAAATTCTTAGTCAACGCCTGGCACAGTGGCAGGAGCAAAAAATTGTGTTTTATCTCTCCCTCTCTCTAAAAAGAATATATATGTATATAGATGTCTGGGAATGGGGAAGAATATAGAATGTGACTGGTTTGGGGATGTGGTGTCCATAGGACTAGACCTGGCCATCTGGGAAAGGCTAGAGTGTTGTTTTCCCAATTATTTGCCCGAGGTGATAACTTTATTTTGGTTTTTTTAGATTTTGTTGACAACGAAAGAAGGATTAGGCAATTCTGACTATTTTCAGCCCCATATGGGGGGGTGGACGTGGGGAGATAATATGGAAATTGACTACAGCTGAACCAGATTAAGCTGCTGGTGATAATTTTAGTGAACTGAAGTGGCCCACATTTTTGACTGGCCTGAATCAAAGGTAAAAATTCTAAATTTTGCCACTTTCACTGAATACAAATTCGGCATTAGCTCATTCTTGTTTAGGAGGGCTATAACCCCCCAGGACGCATCTGGAAATAAGTTGTTACCACATCAGTATGTCTTTCTTGGTTAAACTTTTGAAATAAATAAATATAAATATAAATAGCCCCTTGTCAGGACTCTTATCTACAGTAGTGTGTATAAATTTTAATTCTACCTGCATATAATTATCCATTCTGCTTCCACAAAATGTCTCCAAAATGTAATGCAAATTGTTTCCATCTAACTTGCAAACTACTTAGCAGACATTCTCCAAATCTGACAGTTTTCAAACACCATTTACAGATATGTATCCCAAGTTTCTTATCTGTACCTCTGAGGGACGCTGAGTTATAAACAACCAATCACAGTATTTCAATAATTTTCACAAAATTTTGCAAATAAGTGAACTGTGACATTGTGAGCCCTTTAACATCTGAACAGCTAGACAGTGTCATGCCATTTGGTAAATCGTTTTTCCTACTGCAAAGGATGTGCGTGTTCTTAATCAAGCCTTTAGGACTTAGTGCAGCTGATTTGTAAGCATCCAGTTTTTCCTAATACTTATACAAATGTTCACAGGTAAACAGCAAGATTTTAAAACACTGTAACTTTAAAACTAGTTAACAAAATATCATCACATTTGGCAGGTGCATAGTCCCAGAAAAAGAGATTACATATGTCAACTTCCAGATCTTTTAAGGGATGGTTGAGTTACAAGCAGCCAAAAAGTACAAATTAATAGAAGTACTTTAGAGGGAATTTTGCAAATATTTGCAAAAACTATGGTGAAAATTGTGTAAAAGCCATATGCAAGAAGCAACATTGATGATTCCATTGTTAGGGCAATGGCTGAGGTGGAAGGCATTGTGGGATCATAATAGTAGAGCAGTTGTGTTGGTTTGGCTGTCTATAGCCCAGAGTGAATGAGTGCTATCCAGGGCCAAGCATTGCATCTGGAGGGAGCAGAAGACTATTTTCCACACTGTCATGAATGAGGAAGAACAAGTCCTGAGTACATGAGGAGGTCATTCACAGAACCAGGGATGTTTCTAAAGGGAAAGTACAGGGTAACCTTTTGTGAGATTCTCAAGGTCCTGAGGACATGTAAGGAATGACAGCAGACCTTTAGGTAGGCTTAAACTTTTACTAAAGTTCAGATGCAATAGGTAAGTTTTTCTTTTTCTGGCCAGTTTCCATGCATTCTGGAGCATGGGATGTCTGAATGCCCCAGATGAGCAGTATCTGCACCAGAAGGATGTAGAGGTACTGACCAGAAGAGTGGATAGGGCAATCAGAGAGGTTTTAAACTAGAGTATATGGGAGAGGAATAGGGCAGAGGATCACCAAGGCCATGAGTCAGATGGAGGGGAGTCACAAAGGACAGCACAGATGGGTAGTACCAAAAGAGGAGACCCCTCTAAGGGGAGCAAGGGATCATAGTAGGGCAACAATTCTCACTTGAATCTGACCCAGTAAGAGAATCACACCTAGCGTAATTAATGAGTTCAAGAGTTTGCTGCACATGGAAGGTCAATTTGGGGAATGATTGGACAACCAATAAAGAGGGATTCAGGTTATTTTGAAGGGATATATCTTAGAAGTAAGGGAGTGAGAGGAGCTTTTTACAAGAGAGCAAGAGTGTAACTTTGTAACAGAAGGAGGCTATCGAGACAAACAGTACCACAGAGTCCATTTGAGCCAAGCTAGGGGAAGAGTTGGGTGGGTAAAGTACTCTTGCAATGGTGTGCTACATGATTTCAAACAACTTAGCAGAGCTTGATGCAGAGCTGGTTAAGAAAATTAGGAGAGCAACCAAATTAGATGCAGCAGTAATCAGCACTTTGCAAAAATATTATTCCTCTGGTTGGAGATATAGGAGAGCAACCAAATCAGATGTAGTGGTAATTAGAACATTGCAAAAATATTCCTCTGGTTGGGGAAATTGGGAAAACAGCCAAATCGAATGCAGTGGCAATTAACGCTTCACAAAATTATTATTTCTCTGGTTGGAGATATAGGAGAGCAACCAAATCAGATGTAGTGGTAATTAGAACATTGCAAAAATATTCCTCTGGTTGGGGAAATTGGGAAAACAGCCAAATCGAATGCAGTGGCAATTAATGCTTCACAAAATTATTATTCCTCTGGTTGGAGATATAGGAGAGCAACCAAATCAGATGTAGTGGTAATTGGCACTTTGCTAAAATAGCATTCTTCTAGTGGAATTGTGGTGGCATTGCATATTCTGCATCCAAGAAATTTTGAGAAACTTTCATAAAATAAATTGTTACCAATAAATACTCTGCAGTAATTCCACTGTGTTTGTCTGAATTTCTCTACATTTGGCATGTTTCAGAACTCTATGACATTGCATGTGTATGCCAAAATGTCAGGCCTATACTGTACCTCTAAGGGCAGCAGAGTTATAAGTTTCAAAACATCTGGGGAATTTTGTTTTCTCAAAATGTAACAAAATTAGTTAACTGTTAAATTATGAACCCATGTAATGTAAAGACAGCTTAATCAAATGTTTCCACATTTAAGAGTTTTCAAGACTATTCTAAAAATGTTATGCATGCTACTTTTCAGATATCTATCTCCAAAGGTATGTGAGTAATACAAAGGAAAATAATTTGGACATTTTCACAAAATTTCACAAAGAAATAAACTGGCAGATTTTGAGCACCTTTAAGTTCAAAATTCACATGTCAAGACATTTTGTAGGTACCTAGAGGCTTTAACAATGGGCAAGCATGCCCGATCTCAGGTCTGTAGCTTAAAGAATGGTTGAGTTAGGCTGTGCTGAAACCGTTGGTGAAATTTCACAAATCTGGGCACAATTCATGGCATTTTGTGAAAATTTCATGTTAGTGGAATCTGTCAATTTCTTTTAGCCTTTCTCTACATGGATACAGCAGATGGGAACTCATGGAAATGAAAATATCAGTAAATCTGAATTTTTTTTCTATCATAGTTTTAATGAACAGTAGGTGTACTTTTGGTTTGTAACAGAGTGCTGCTATTTAAGATTTGTCTTTTATTACAGAAAACATGGGTGTCTCAGATAGAAACTGCAGTTTCAGCTTATTCTGAAAGATGTCCAAGTAATGGGGTCGAACAAAGTATCTTACATATACAGACTGAATCTACAGAAATTTAATGAACTACATGATCTCATCTCGCAAGAAGCTTCAAGAAGAGATACATTATCATCTTATTGTCAAAACTGGGTCATGATGTGTTTACTCTTTATATACAGTATTTCAAATAATGAGTTTTGTTTTCCAATATTTATATACATGTAAATAGGAATGAGCTTTTTTATAATAAATATTAAATGAAGTTTCTGAAAAATGAACTTAGTTTTCCTGTACAAAAGACTGCAAAGCATCCTTAGCTGTGAATGTTAATTTAGTGAAGTGTGATATATATGCACAGACGTGAACAAGCACACATGTATACACACAGTAGTATTAAAATGTGCTTATCTAGGATACAGCCAGTTGAGTCATGACCCATTTTCAATGACATCCCATGAACAGTTACAAGAAAAGTTGTCAGCTTTACAAACTTGCAGTACAGATAACTACTAATGTAATTTTACAAAATATGTAGTATTACAATGAATAATGTTATCAGTTTGTGCTGTAAAGTTATGTGGTCCTCATATACAAAGGTTTCAAACACAGTTTATACCAGATATTAACCTGGGTTTATGCCGGCACTCTGGGCTGGGCCATATTCAGAAGCCCCTTGATTACTGCCCAAACCCTGTAGTGCTAAGGAGCAACCTACATTGTTGTGCCTATGCAAATGAGGGGTCCCTCATTCATACCTGCATAGTGGTATAGTCAAAGGTTTGCATTGGCAGTAAACTGCCCTCAGGGCCAGAAAAGTACAGTTATGTAAGAACTTATTGTAAAGGTGGATCTTCAAGAGAACCTCTCATCAGGCCACACCTATGAAAAAATAGCCACCAAGAGCTAGGACCACATGGGAACATTTTTGCTAGCTATCTACTAGGGGCCATGCATGTCTGTTTCATACATCATGTCCTCACTATATTAACTTGGGCAGCCCCACACCCTTCTCAGTTCCCCACCAGAGGCCATACGCAAAGGACTTCCCCTTGGGGAACTGAGAGAGAGCTGAAGGTTCCCACCACTAGGCAAGGTGAAAATCAGAAGGTAGACTGTTCTGGAGAGAGACAGGAGCTGAGAAGCTTCGAGTCCAAGGGGACAGAGGGTGGGATGGCATGTCGTGATGAAAGAAATTCTCTTGAAGATCTGTTACGGTAAATTCTTACATAACTGTACTATCTTCATCGAGGATATCTTTTTCCTCAGGCCGCACCTATGGAACAAGTACCAAGCGGTACTGTCAGAGAGACAGTCTGGGTGGCAGAAAGCTATAGGCCTAAGAAAGGGCATAAAGCACAGCCAGGCTAAAACCTGCTCTTCTTCTAGAGGCAATGTCTAGAATGTAGTGTTTAATGAAAGTGTGGACAGAACTCCAAGTTGCAACAGAATACATTTCTACAGTTGAGACATTCCTGAAACAGGCAACAGAAGTGGCCATGCCTCTGGTTGAATGGCCATGCACAACCCCAGGGAGTTTCAATCAATCAAAATCTTTATTTAGCCAGGCGGACATCATTGAGTAAGGCTCATTTGCAAGTTGGACCTGGGTATAACAAGGTCAAGTACAACAAAGGAAAACATCATATATATATATATATATATATATATATATATATAAAAATATTATAGTGGCACGGTTGTGCCACTATGTTAAAGTTCAATGGTCAGTTACATACTAAAGTCAAAAGTTTGGGCATTAATAGCTTTGGATCCGTTCAATGGATTTGCCTGAAATTTGGTACGTGTGTTGGGGCATGGTAGTTCTCTTGATTGGCCAAATTGTGTTTTGGTCAGAGTTACAGTCTTTGGACTGGATATTCAAACTGCGCCCAAAAAGTGCGCAACAGCAGGAGCAAGCACAAGTCAATTGCGCACATGCGCAATAGACGCGATATTCAAACATGGAGCAAGCCAAATTGTGCAACCAGCCAATGTCTGAATATCGCACAACTTGCGCTATAGTGCAACCAGGAAGGGGAAGCTGAGCAGAGACGATACGCCATGGCGCAACAAAGGCAGCCCAGCTGAGCAGTCCAGAGGCGCCATAGTGCAAGCAGAGAGACCCCCAGCAGCAGAGCAATGGAACTGCACAACCAGGGAGGTAGGCAGGGACCCACCACCCATGCCACAGATGGGCACAGGGACACACTGCAGAACTAACAATGTACCCCCACACCCCAAGCACAGCATAACTGGGGGAGGGACGGAATATCCACCAGCCCATGGGGACAAGCAAACAAAGCACATCCCGGCCATGTTACCCCAGCACATCCACTGGCAAGCTGAGACTGCTACACAAAGGGGGCGGACCACCCCAGTGTACAGCAGCCCCCCCCTTGTGCATAGCACACCCTGCACTGTGACCCCAAGACACCACCCATGAGCAGTGACCAGCACTGCAGGAATCCTCACGCATCCCCCGGCATACTGCAACCTCATGTACCACAGAACCATACAAGCCAGACCCACCATGAGCACCCAGCAGTGGGTGGCAGCACACGGCAATGCTGACTGATAACCACACCCACACCAGAGACACCACCTCACACACACGCACACACATACCCATGACCATACCACCCCAGATGCCATGCACACCACTGCAACTGAGCACCTATAACCAGCTGCAAATCAGAGACCACCACAGTATTCAGATCAAAATATATAATTGTAATAAACAAGAATAAGAACAACAACAAATAGAACTATGTACATATATATACAAAGCAGGGGTGGGGGTATGGGTATAAGGTAGGGGTGGGTAAGGGGCAGGGGTGAACAACCAGGAGAGGGAAGGTGGGGTGAGGTGATGGGCAGCTACCGCCTGTTAGCCTGCCCTTCTGCCACCTGGTGCTGGGCCCAGGGCCTCCTCCTGCACTTCACTCCATGACGCTGAAGGTCCAATAGGATGGCAAGTGAATCAATGGCCACCTGTGTCAGCCGCTGCAGTGACCACTTCATGCGTTGCAGGAGCTGGATACCTAGGACAAGGGATCAGAGTCAATGGCTGTGACTGTCCATAGCCCTGAATCCCACCCATCATGCATGGCATACAGCCAAGTGCCCTGCTCCTGTGATGCACTGCACCCACCCACAGTGACCGTGCACAAGACATGCCCAACCAGACAGCAACAGCCATGTGTACCACTGCACACACACACTGCCCATGTCCATCACAGCACAACCAAGGCTGTCCAGTGACGTGGCTATGTGGTGGGATGCTAGTGCCACAGCCATGTGCCCAGTGCATGCATGGACCACCAGTGATGCACTCACAGACATGCAGTGCCACTGGACAGTGATGACTGTCACTTGTTGCATGCATGGTAGTGTTGTCCATGGATGGTGGCCATGCCCCCCCCACGGCATGCAATAGCATCCATGATGTAATGACATTCACCCCCATCAAGCCGTGGCTGCTGCTGCTGCTGTGGCCCAACACCTATGCCACCTCTGCCAGCCACCTGTGCACCGCCATTCCTTGCCTCAGCCTGGGCCCACCTCCACTCCTCCACACCTGTGGGAGACAAATTATGAGAAACACATCAGTGAGATCCCAAAGCAGACAGCCCCCTTCTCCATTGAGTGTGCCTGCCCACACAGCCAGACCCATACAGCACACACCTGTAAACACCATCACAGCAAACCATAGCCCAACCCACCCCCATGCGCAGGTCACATTACACAGTGTCACCCATGCGGACAATACAGGTGCATAGATGGCACACCCACCTGGCCTAGGCACAATGCCCCTCCTGGCACGTGACCTGAGGCACTCCAGCAGTTCCTGCGGAAGTCACCATACCGGTGCCTGCACTGCTCTGGAGTCCTCCACCACTCTGTGGCCTGCTCCAGATTGGTCGCCACCTACTGCTACACTTGGGTACAGGCCATGTGCAGGGGTTCTCCCCCAAACAGTGACCCATGGTGGGGCTCCACCACAGCCACCAGGTTGGCCAACTCCAACACACTTCACTGTGGAGCTCTCCTGTGTGCCATCCCTGCAGTTGTATAGTAGGCAATATGGCGCTCCGCAGCGCGGGAACCCCACGTGGAAATGTCGCGCAATACAACTCCATCAGTCCCTATTGCGCTGTTCGTATAGCACTGTTGGTCCACATCGCGCTGTTTCCGAACAGCGCGATAGAGCCGTAGACATGCCAGACATACAGCGCCAGGGGGCAAAGGTTGTGCACAAGGTCATGGGTCTGTGGTGCAAGGCCACGCAGAGCGCCATCGGATGTCTACATGTCCAGCACGATCGGTCACCTGCGTGCCAGTGCCACAGTGTACTATTGCGCAGTTGTGCCACAGCGCTATGTGGTGACCAGTGCTGTAGCACCACTGGCACAATAGTGGCCATGTCCTGAATTGCTGATCATGCACAGCACGTCATCAGCATGGCAGATGCCTGCATAAGCTACCTGGGCATGTGCAATGCGGTGTATTGCGCAGTCACAGAAATGCGCCTTTGGCTCAGCCGGCTCAACCGTATTGCACAAAGTGCAAAAGCGCGATATTCAGCTGACATATGCAAATCATCTGATCAGCCATTCAAATGGGCAGTGGTGTGATTTGCATCTCATTAAAGTTGCTCCACTCCTAATTTGCATGCATTGCGCTATAAATGTGCGACAGTGATCTGCGGTAGCCAGAGTCGGTTACTGCAGGTGAGAGGTGAGTTGCATGCTGTGTGATGTTCTGGGCAATGGTCATGGGATTATGCTGTATACTGCACAGTGACAGGTGTCCACTTCCACCCATACAGACCGACATGGCCGAGCAAGGTCTGAGTGAGGAGGATGATGGTGGGTGAAGGAGGAGGCCCAACTTCACGAAGTCCGAGACAGAGGCACTCTTCCAGACCTACCTGGATGAGGAGCCACTACTTAGTGGACGGCGGGGCACCCCTCAGGCCCGTGCTGCTGCATGGGAGGGGGTAGCTCGTGCCGTAAACCTGTACGGAAGCCACCAGTGCTCCATGCAGGAATGTAAGAAAAAGATTGGGACCGACAGGAGACGGGTGAAAGAGAAGGTGGCAGCCCTCAGGGCGGCACGCGCTGCCACAGGCAGGGGCCAGCCAGAAGTGGTGCAGCTGACCCTGGCAGAGGACCGTCTGGCTGCATCCATGCAGCGCAGTGCAATTGAGGGCATTCCAGGAGGTGGCTTCCAGACAGGTGGAAGCCCATCACTGCACGGTATGACATGGTGGTGGTGGGGGATGATCCCATGCACTAACATGTTCTCACTTTCTGTTACAGATCCTGTGCACCTGCAGGGGACAGTGGTGGTGGGACCATGCAGTGTGGATATCCAGCCAGAGTTGGAGGAGGGTCCATCCACCTCTGCTGCCAACCGGCATGCATTGCACCAGTGTGCACGCCTGGCTGCCATCTCCGATGTCGGTGATTCAGGTGTGGGGGTGCCCATCCTGTGTCACAGCAGTCTAGCATGCAAGCATGCCAGCACGCTGTGACTGTGGCTGTTGCACGAACCTGCACCATTGATGATGCAAGCACCGCAATGGGCAGTGACACGTGTGTGTCCCATTACGGACACACAGGAGGCAGCACGTGCCCCTGGACCTAGCTGGTTCCAACGTGTGTGCCAGCACGTCAGCACAGTCCCAGGCTGTGCCTGTCGGCACCGATGGGGCAGCACCGGTGGCTGTGCAGGTCTCTGACACTGTTGCGGACACAGCAGTGGAATGACTGGTTCCTGGGCACAGCAGTTGGAGGGGCAGCAGCAGCAGTCACCCACCAGGTCTGGGGGTACAGGGTTCAGCGGTGGCACATGCACACCGCCTGTTGACTTGCCCATACCTGGTCCTGGTGAACAGCGCCCACCCTCAAAGGATGTTGAGCATCAGGCCCTTCCATACCCTGGGGGACAGGTTGCCAAAGTGGCAGACGACCCGTTTGACGAGCACACCCGCCTGCTGCGGGCATCAGTACAGCAGCAGATGCAGGTTGCAATGTCCGTGGAGGCACTGTGTGTGGCTGTGGAGTGGCACAGCAGGGACAATGCAATGATCCTTGCAGAGATGGTCCAGATGTGGATGGATGTGACTGCCACCATTGACAGGCAGACCCAGATATTGGTCACTGTCGTGGCCGCATTGGGCACACATTCAGGTGCCCCTGTACCACACACCCCATGCAGTACACTCTCCACTCCCCGTTCCCAGTGTCGTGCAACACCTAGCCTGTCGACGCCGGGTTCCGCTGTGGGCATCCCGAACACCCCTGGTGCAGGTATGTTCGGCATGCTGCAGACCCCTGTGTGGACATGGTCACGCTTGCACAGTGGAACCCCTGGTGTTACATCGGTGCCACCCCATGTGGCCCTTGCTCAGCCTGCCAGTGCTGCTGGGTCATGGCGGGGCCACCCACGCATCTGAGGTGGCCGTAGCACAGTGCCACCTGACTGACCTGTCTCTCAGTGCGGGCCCTGTCTGGTGCTGCCCTGTGTGTAATGTGTGTCATGGTGGGCAGTGCACTGGTGGGTGCCCTGCTCAACTCGCCGACACACAGACCACCTGCACACCCACCCGACTGCTGTCCACAGGTGCGTGTACATGAGGATGCCTGCATTGTACTGTACACCAAGGTGCAAGTGTGCCCAGCATCTGACACACGTACTTGGACAGTACAGGTGGTGGGGGTGGTCCGTGGATCTGTGTGTTTCACATGTCTGTTCCTGCTCTGCTGTGCACCTGCCCATGTATGCTTTGTGCCTGGTGTGTGTGTGTGTGTGTGTCCGTATAGCATGTAACTATTCACCCTTCCCTGATGGTGTGTTTGTGCGCCTGGACCCTTCCACTCCCCTTGCCGTCATGCACCCCGATGTGTTACCCTGTGTGCCTGTGGGTTGGGCCTAGATAGTGTTGGTTGCACATGGCCCCATGACTTACCTGTGTCATGCGAAATGCTCCTCCGTGATGGTGTCCCGGTGCAGCTGGGCCTGCCAGATCAGTCGGGGGTCCCGCTGTCCATGGGGGTCTGCTCATCCCCATCATCACCGGCGTCATCGGCGTCCCCATCGCTGTCCCCCTCCTTGACCTGTATGGCTATCCCACAGTTTTTGGCCATGTTGTGCAGGATACAACAAGCCAGGAATATCCCACAGGGCTTTGAGGGGCTGTACTGTAGGGCACTGCTGGAGGTGTCTAGGCATCGGAAGCGTGTCTTAAGCATCCCATACACCCGCTCGATGATGTTGCGTGTGGCGGCATGTGCCTCATTATAGTGTTGCTGCGATGGGGTGGTGGGGCGCCGGTAGGGTGTGAGCAGCCAGGGACAGAGTGGGTATCCGCTGTCACCTGTGTGGAGATAGTGGAGATAAGTATCATATTCAGGTCCATATTGCCCATAGCCCTGTGTGCCACTACCATGGCACTTGTGGCTTTCCCACCCTTGCCCCAACTTTGCCACTCCTACATGCATACTGATCCACTAGATGTCCTGTGGGGATGTCCCCACTCTTGAATCGATGGCACAGTGCAGATTGGTACCATATGAAGGCATCTTGTGCTCCACCAGGGTGTGTGGCACAGACATCGATGATGCACCCACTGGCATCACACACCACCTGGCAGTTGACACTGGTGAAACCCTTCTGGTTTTGGTATGCGGCCCCATTGGGGCCAGGTGGCATGCGAATAGCCACATGGGTGCAGTCTATCGCCCCTAGCATGCCAGGCATACGTACTACCCTGTGAAACTCCTGCATGTTTGCTGTATGCTCTGCCATGTTGCTGGGGAAATGGATGTACTCCACAGCATGTGGCAGCAGTGTGCTGAGGAATTGGGTGAGGATGCGTGATGTGGCCGACTGTGTTATACCTGTGGTGTCCCCTGTTGGCCTCTGGAAGGTACCCATGGTGAGCAGGCACATGCAGGCTGTTACCTTTGTCTCCAGTGACAGAGCGTGACTCTGTCTTGAGGGTGCCTGCATCACATCACTGCACAGCTCACAGAGCCACCTCAGTATTGCCCTGTTCAGGCGGTACCAGCCCACAATCTCAACATCCGTGTACAGCTCAAAGCTGATGCGGGCACGGTACTGCCTGTTGGCGTACCACCGACGGGCCCTTCCATGGCTACGTCCCCCTGCAGCATGCCTTCTCACCCCCCTCATTACAACTTTCATGTGGAAGCTGGCACTGTCCATGTCCCTGGCCTGTGTTCCCCCCTGGCTGTTGTTGCTCTGTTACCCCCGCTGTCCTGACTGCTACCTCCACTGCAACGGGTACACCTACTGGCCTCTGCAGTCTGTGGCTCCACACACCTTCCCTTGCCACTGTTTTGTCCTCAGCTCTCCGTGGCCTGCCCTCTTTGTCCCTCTTGCCTTGTCTGTCTCCCTGCCTCTTGTGGCTTCCCTGTAGCGTTCTTGCGCCTCTTCCTTGAGCCTTTTTATTTTGGCTCATTTCCACTGTGGTGCACCTTCCGGGTGATCCGCTGTTGCGCATTGCGCTAGCCTTTAAATATCACATTGTGTTCTTTATGCATGGTTCCACCCCCTTCAGTTGCGCATGCCTTCATTTGCATTGCACTGTTGCTCAGCATGTTTTCGGTGGCGCAACTGCCTCCCGCTGAATATCACAGAATGGTGCATTTTTGGACTTACGCTAGCGCAACCCTATTGCGCATGGTGCAACCCTTTTGAATATCCAGCCCTTTGTGTACAAAAGCACTGAAAAATGCAAAATTATCAATTTTTGGAGGCATCTTTTGGGATTCTAAATGTGGTCCAGCACAGCTGTTGTGTAGTGTGCTGCTCTGTGAGATTGCTCGTTTCAAAGGGCTTTGGTGGCCAAATATGCCGCTTTTTGTTTGGTGAAAAAATATCGCATTCTAAAGTTATGGCACTTTTAAGTTTCCATTATAAGTCAATGGGAAAATGTATCTGTATGTTTTTCGAAGAAAGAATGGGGTTCTGGCCATCTTGTCCCACCTGGCGATCAAAGAATTTGCAGTCTCGTGGTTCAAGAATCTTTGTCCCTGAGGATTTTCAAAAATTCTTTGATCGTGAGGTCTGCCATTTTGTTGTTTAATTTCTGATCGTAAAAACACATGTATCTCGGCTCAGGGGTCACTTCTGAATTAAAACTTGGATGGATTTTACTCAATGGGCCCCAATCTATCAAGCCATGCCTTTGGTTCCATCCAAATCAGCCTAAAAATAGACTTATTAGCTTTAAAAATCTTTTTTCATGGCTCACTAATGATCTTTGATTGCGAGCCTGCAAATTCTTTGATCGCAAGATTCTTTGAACTCGATCGTGCACCGTGAGTGAGGGATGAGATGGCCAGATTTTAAAATTAGTTGTCTCAGCCCTGGGGTGCCTTACAAACATAAATGAGGCTGGGTTTTGCTCAGGGGGCTTCATTCTGCCTCATCTGAATAACAATAATAGTGTATAAAATATCCCTGGTAGTCTAGTGCCCCCCCATCATTATAAATAATCTTATAATGTCTCATGTCCTGGTAGTCTAGTGCCCCCATGTGTATTTTTTTAATCCCTGGTAGTCTAGTGACCCCCCTAACTTGTATAAAAAAATTATGACTATTAATATCCCTGGTAGTCTAATTGCCCCCATCTGTATAAATAATATGAACTGTGATTCTACATATCCCTATTAGTCTAGTGCCCCCTATTATAACACAATACATAATTATTTCATATTTCCTGTAGTAGTCTAGTGGCCCCACACCCAGCCATTCCAGCCACCAGCACCCCCACCCTTCCCAGCCCGGCGACTGGCACAGCCCACCTCTCACCTCCACGACCCAGCTGCCCTACTGTATTACAAGTGCTAATGCAAGATGTGCTCAGAAATATTTTCAGGTGCATCTTTGCATTACTCGTAATGCAGACAGTCGGCGGCTGGCAGGAGGTGAGAGGAGGGCTGACCGGTCATCAGTTGGGAAAGGGTGGGTGGTGCTGATGGCTGGTGACGGCTGGATGGTGGGTGGGGTCACTGGACTGCAAAAAATATGACATAATTATGTGTTGTGAAATAATGTGGGGGCACTGAACACCGAGACTGATAGATCTGTGCTATGTTATGCAGATGAGGGGCACTAAACTCGAAGATACATAAACAATAATTTTTATATACATTTTGAGGCCACTAGACTACCAGGATCAAAAATACATTTGAGGGCACTGATTACCAGGACATGAGACATTATAGACCATTTATAATGATGGGGAACTTTACTACCAGGGATATCCTTTATGACTTATGTTATTCAGATGGGAGAGATTGAGCCCCTTGAGCACAATGCAGTCTCATTTATGTTTGTAGGACACCCCTGGGCTGAGAAAAGTCATATCAAAATCTGGCCATCTTGTCCCTCTCTCTTAGTTCACAAGAGAGCAAATTCTTTGATCACGACCCTGCAAATTCTTTGATCGCGAGATTCTTTGATCGCGATCATGCATCGCGAGAGAGGGACGAGATTGCCAGATAAAGAAATCAATGTTCTTAGCCCTGGGGTGTCCTAGGAAGACAAATGAGTGTGTGTTTTACTCACGGGGCTTCATTTTGTTGAACCGTGGTGGTGGTATATTGTAATTCCATCAATTTTTGAAATTATAAAACTTTTAATTCTTTGTTCATGAGCCTGAAAATTCTTTGGTTGCGAGCCTGCAAATTCTTTGATCATGAGATTCTTTGATCACCATCTTTGATCATGCGATAGGGACAAGATGGCCAGATTTTTTATAATGGAATAGGTAGGGAAATTTTACCAATCTTTAACATTGACTATCTCGGAAATGGTTTGGTCTTTTTACTTGAAATTTGTAGGGTGTTTACATCATGTCTTGTAGGTATGAATTATAGTGTTTACGTGTTGGAGACAATTTTGTTTGTGGAGATATTGCGTGACACACTTTACGTGTTGCGGACAGTGTTTTGCTCGTGGTCGTGGCTTGAAATTGATAGGATACCTAGCCTTAGTGTCATGGATGTAGTTTTGAGTTGTTGTGTGTGCTAAATGTCAACAGGTACGGAACTGTGCCAGTCTGACAAATGAAAATCTCATATGTTAAAATGTTATATCTCGGACACAGTTTGGTCTTTTCACTTGAAAATTGGGGGGTGTTGACAGCTTGTCCTGTGGATGTAAATTACGGTGTTTTCGTGTCGGAAATTTTTTTTTTTTTTGCAGAGATATGGCATGGCACAATTTATGTTCTGCAGACAGTATTTTGGTTGTGGTGGTGGCTTGAAATTGATAGGATACCTAGCCTAAGTGTCATGGATGTAGTTTTCAGTTATGTGTGTTAAATGTCAACAGGTGCAGAACTGTGCCACTCTGATGAATGAAAATTTCAAATTTTGACATGTATCTTGGACATAGTTTTTTTTTTT
This sequence comes from Neoceratodus forsteri, assembly GCA_016271365.2. Lineage (NCBI taxonomy): Eukaryota > Metazoa > Chordata > Ceratodontiformes > Ceratodontidae > Neoceratodus > Neoceratodus forsteri. Next base: position 1,227,959,058 of record CM028131.1, on the reverse strand, counting down.
TACTTGAAATTTGGAGGGTGTTGACGGCATGTCCTGTAGATGTTAATAGAGGTGTTTACGTGTCAGACAATATATTTTTTGTGGAGTTATTCTGTGGTGCAGTTTATATTTTGTGGACAGCGTTTTCTGTTCTACTAGATTTACATTTGTTTGGTGGCTGGCCTTGCTGTTGTCAATGTACTTTTTAGTCATTGGGTGTGTAATGTGGCTTGGTACTTACAAGTTGGTGGGCACGTGGGACCCGAAGGGTTCTGTGCACCCAACTTCTGCAACTTTATACTTTTCTATTCTTTCTTAAAAAGTAAGGAAATTCTATGCAAAAAAACTTGTTAATGCATCAGTTAGGGTTTTTCTACAGTGAAATAAGTGAGGAAATTCGATTTTACGGTTCCCACCCAACCCCCACCCTGCCCCCACCAACAGGCATCAGGGTGCGCGTTGGGGTCGTCGGCGCTAACTCTTGCCCCATTCTCATACACTGCACCATCTTAGCTTGTTTGCACATGGGATGGGGTGAGAGTTAGGGCTGATGACTCCAATGCACAACCGATGCCTGTTGGTGGGGCAGGGTGGGGGGGGTGAAAGTGGAACCCTAAAATCAAATTTCCTCACTTTTTCACTGTAGATGAACCCTAACTGATGGATTAACAAAGTTTTTGCATAGAATATATATATATATATTTTTTTAGAGGCAAAAACTCAGTTTATGCATGAGTTAGGGTTGTTCCACAGCGACAAAGTGAGGAAATTCAGTGTTAGGGTTGAAAACCCCTTGGACCACCAGCCCACCACCAACCGGCATTGGGGTGCGCATTGGGATCTTGACCTAACTCTCACCCCATCACATGCGTAAAAGAAGCAGAGGTATGGGGAATGGGGTGAGAGTTAGGACCGAAGACCCCAATGCGCACCCCAATGCAAGTTGGGGGAGTGGGCTGGGTGGTCCAAGGGGGTTGTTCAACCCTAACACCGAATTTCCTCACTTTTGTTGTTGTGGAACAACCCTAACTGATGCATTAAACTGAGTTTTTTGCCTCTAATTTCCCATCTTTTTGAGAATGATAACGAGAAACAGTGAATGTAATGCGGCAGTGGGAGCACGGGGCCCAGCCACATAATGTGACGGCAGAAGTGCGGGGTCTGAAAACAGCAATGCAAACAGAAGCAGTAACAGTGGCACACGTAATGCAAATGTGAATGAGAACAGAAAGGGTAATGCACATGGTGTAGACGGGAATGGTCCGCCACGTGATGTCTTGTCACATAGTAACATGGTGCCCACAAATGCAAATGGTAATGGGCATGGTGACACAAAGCGAAATAGAAATAGAAAAAGTACTGTAGACACAAATGGTAAAAAATAATGGAAACGCAAGCGTAATTGAAAGCATAAGGATAACGCATGGTGGAGTAGACATGAACGTATGGTGTGCAGCATGGAAATCCCCAAGCGAAAGGGCAACGGTAACAGTAATGGAAGCCGCGATAGGCTGGTTTTCCACAAAAGCTCTTCATAGAGAAAGACAGTGAGTTCAAAGAATGTATGCATAAAAATGGGTCTCGGAGCAGAAAATAAGGAGTCGGAATACTAAATTGCTTATATCTCAGGAACTGTACAACGCAGAAAAAAAATTAAAAAGTCATATGATTTAAGACTTTCCTGGCTAGTTTTGTACTTAGCCCGTTAGGGGGCTAAGCATTTTTCCGACGAAAAGTCTGTATCTCGCACCGCTTACTTAGATACGGCCCTGAAAGGTGCGGCAGCGTAATGTTATCCTATGGGAAAAAAAGAGAAGTTTGGAGTGCCATAATTTTGGCTCCCTGTAATATTTTTTCACCAAACTACTAAAAGGCACATCTGTGGGATGTTGGCTGTGTGCCAAAGGATTGTGTTGGACGCCATAATGTTATCCCATGGGAAAAAGTGTCAACTTTGGAGTACCGTAACTTTGCCGCCTTGTAATATTTTTTCAACAAACACTGAAAGGCACATCTGTGAGATGTTGGCTGCGTTCCCTCCAAATTTCATCCCAAAACTCCAAACCGTTCCTTTGCAGCAGGGTGCCAAATAATTGCTATTATTTTCCCACAGCCTAGAAAAGTACTGTCGCAATTTGCAAAAGCTGTCACACAAAAATTTGTGACACTTTCGTGAGTGTGACACTACTTTGCGGAAGTACTTTTTCCAGAAATCTGAAAAACATATTTCTGGAGTGTTTTACCACAAAATAAAGACATGGCTAGCATCCTCAGGGCCCGACTAGGTAAATACAAAAAGAATTAGGTTGCTAGAGGGTCCCAAATTTAAATGCCAAGCATTTTTCTGATCACCAACTGAAAACAAAATGGCAGATTTGCGAAAGTAAAAGGGCCATTTGCGACACTGTCGAACTTTTTGTTAACTTTTCCCATTGACTTATAATGGGAACTTGTTTTTTGAATAACTTTTGAACCGTTTAATATTTTTTCATGAAATCTTCAAAAGGCACATCAGGGACCCTGGCTGCACATTCTCTGAAGATTTTGGACTGGTCGTGCAAACCATGTGACCTGTAGGTGCGGTCGTAGAATTCCCAAAAAAGCACAAAAGCATGCGCAGATCATGCTTAATAACTCCACAGCCATATATCTGACTGGTACGAAACTTGGCAGATCCCAAGGCGTATGGGTCTGACAGTCTGCGCATTGGGGTCATCAGTCCTGTCACCCCATTTGCAAAAAATATTACAGGGAGCCAAAGTTATGGCACTCCGAACTTCTGTTGTTTTCCCATAGGATAACATTACGGTGTTCACCGCGCCTTTCAGGGCCCCTATCTAGAAAACGGTGCGAGATACGGACTTTTCGTTGAAAAAATTCTTAGCCCCCTCATGAGAGCTAAGTACAAAACTAGCCAGGACAGTGATAATTCATATGACTTTTACATTTTTTTCTGTGTCGTACGGTTACTGAGATGTAAGCAATTTACTATTCCAAGTCCTCATTTTTGTGTTCCAAGAGTCATTATTTTGCATATATTCTTTGTACTCACTGGGCCAGATATTCAAAAGGGTCGCGCCATGCACAATAGGGTTGCGCCTGCGCAAGTCCAAACTTGCTCCATTCTGTGATATTCAGCAGGAGGCAGTTGCGCCACAGAAAGATGCTGAGCAGCAGCGCCAATGCAAATGAATGCATGCTGAACTGGAGGGAGGAACCATGCATAAACTGCACAGCCCGATATTCAGCCGGGCTGTGCAGGGTGTGCAGGTGCAACCCCCAACCTGCGCCTGCAGGACTTTGAGCCAAAAAAAAAGGCTGAAGTCGAGGGCCACCCACAGGTGAGCTGCTATATTGCAGGGTGCAACATAGCAGCTGCCACCTGTGGTTGTCCCCCAACCCAGTCCCTGTGCTCCCCCCGCAGCCCGATCACAGGCAAGAGTGTAAGAAATCCCCCACTGGCCCAATCGTGGGCAGCAGAGTGTCCCCAACATATCCCTGGTGGTCCAGTGGACGGTAAGCCCTGATCACGGGTGGTATGTATCATAATTCCACCCCCTCCCATTCACATCCCTGGTGGTTCAGTGGACTGATAAGCCCAATCACAGGCTGCATAGATGTAAAACACCCCCCTCCCAAGACCATTTCCCTGGTGATCTAGTGTCCCCCCACCCATGAAGCCCCACCACCCGCTCTCCCCGCGGCGGTGGCGGCAGCATCTCCCACCTGCCGCCCCACCAACTGACTGGCGGTAGGGCTGCACAACCATTGTGCAGAGCAAGAGCCAATATCGTGCAGCCCATACCATACAAGGCAGTCAGTCACCAATCTGGGCTGCCTTGTCGCGTATGGGCTTCTGCGCCCGCTCTTTCTTGCTCTGCCTGTCGGGCATGCAACCCTACCGCCAGTCAGTCGGCGGCGGCGGCGCCACAGGCGGGTGGGATGCTGCCACCCGCCGGCTGCGGGGGAGAGCGGGTGGTGGGGCCGTGGGTGGGTGGGGTGGGGGACACTAGATCACCAGGGATATGGTCTTGGGGCGGGGTTGTTTTACATCTATGCAGCCCGTGATCGGGCTTATCGGTCCACTGGACCACCAGGATTAGTTCGGGGTTGTTTTACATCTATGCAGCCCGCTGATCGGGCTTATCGGTCCACTGGACCACCAGGGATATACGGGAGAGTGGGGAGCTATATTGCTGCCCGCGATCGGGCTGCAGGTGCGTCGGTCCGGACAGCTGTTGCCTGGCAGGCGCCAGGCACAAGTCCTCGAGGATCGGTGCACCTACATGTAATGGCATGCAAATGGGCCCATAATCAGATGCAAATGGCCTCCCTACTATTGCATGAATTATAGCCCCCATTTGCATGTCACCTTTTGAATATCGTGATTTTGTTGCATGGAGCAATGGTACTTGCACACATAAGTTGAATGCTCCACTCTGACAACTTGCGGTGGCGCCAAGTTCCCACTTGCATATGCACATAACTGGCTGTGGCTGGGGTGATATTCCAGCGAGTTGCCCAACAGTGCAACTCTTGAAGGCCACCCGCCACACTCCTGCGCAACTATGTTGCGCAGCGCAAGGGCTTGCGCCTCAGAATGGTGCAGTTTGAATATCCAGCCCACTGTCTTTCTCTATACAGCTTTTGTGGAAAACCAGTCTGTGCGCTTACATTACTGTTACCATTACCATTTCCACTTGCAATTCCGTACCCGTTTCACTTACCATTCACGTTTACGCCACCATGTGTGTTACTCTTTGCATTTTCATTTGCGGTTGCATTTGCATTGTTTTTAACATTTCTGTCTACAGTACTGTTTCTCTTTGCATCACCATGCGCATTACGATTTGTGTTTGCGGGCACAATGTTACTATGTGACAAGACATCATGTTGTGGGACCCACGCACTCCCGCCGCTGCATTACATGGCGGGAGCATGGGGCCCAAAGTGCCCAGCACTCCTGCCGCTGCATTACATTCACTATTTCTCATTATCATTCTCAAAAAGAAGGGAAATTAGAGGCAAAAAACTCTGTTTAATGCATCAGTTAGGGTTGTTCCACAGCGACAAAAGCGAGGAAATTCGATGTTAGGGTTGAAACCCCCTTTGCACCCCTCCAGCCCACTCCCCAACTGGAATCGGGGTGCGCATTGGGGTCATCAGTCCTAACTGTCACCCCATTCTCCTATTCCTCAGCTTCTTTCCACATATGATGGGTGACAGGGCCGACGACCCCAGTGCACACCCTGATTCCAGTTGGGGGGTGGGCTGGAGGGGTCTGGTATGACTTCCCATCCATCTATATCCCAACAATCTGTATCCCGTGTTCAAGTTCCCGCAATTCAATTTTCCGATCGGTAGCAGTTGCCGAAAATATCAAATCCCGCAATACCATTTACCGAATGACTCGGAATAAACGATCTTGCTTGAAACAGAACACAGAGCTTGCATCAACCTCAAAAATGAAGGAACACACAGCTTGCTTCAACTCCACACTGAAAGATGATGTGATTTGTGAATGACAGTGAGGCACTAATTCAAATCTATTTAAGGTGCATTTCCCCACCCTACCCAGCCCTACCTATCCCTACCCTGACTGCTAGCTTCACACTCTGCAGCTATGGCTGAGGTGGTCATTTGTGAGGTGATTCCTTCTCAGCATGAACAGGACAAAATTGCAACCGGAGGATACCTTTATGTCAAAGAGAGATGTCGTGGAGACTTATATTACTGGTGCTGCCAAAGTAGAAAAAACTTGCATTGTCATGGGCATGCATCGACAATCCTTGTTGGGGGCATCATCACCTCAGGAAAATGAGAGAGCATTACCACTCACCTGAGGCAAGTGATGCACCAGTTGCTGTTGCTTTGGCAGCATTGAAAGCGAGTGCTATGACACTCACTGCAACTCCTGCTCACTTAATACAAACACAAGTTGCACATTTATCTGAAGAGTTGAAGCAGAGCCTGCCGAATAAGCAAGCTCTACAACAAATTGTTAAAAGAGTAAGACGGCATAACGCACCACCGGAGCCCCAAACTTTAGATGCAATTAACATTCCACAAAGCTTGAGAATAGTAAATGGTTCTACTTTTCTAGCTAAAGAGTCATCAGTTGGTGAGGATAAACTGCTGATATTCACCACTAAAAAAAATATTGAACATTTAGCGGTGGCTCCGTTCTGGATTATGGATGGTACATTTAAAACTGTGCCTCCATTATTTCGGCAGCTGTATTCGATACATGGCTCCATGGGAACTTCTCTCAATTCAAGAATTGTCCCTCTACTGTACTGCCTAATGTCCAGCAAATCGCAGGAATGCTATACAAGGCTATTTCAGGACTTAAATGATTTAGCGATAACAGCTTGCATTTGGACCCCAAAATCATATTAACTGATTTTGAACAGGCTGCCATAAATGCATGTAAAATTGAATTCCCAAATGCACAGAGCAAAGGTTGTCTGTTTCACCTTGGCCAAATTGTGTGGCGAAAAATACAAAGTGTTGGGCTAGCCACACAATATGGTCAGGATATGGAATTCAGTTTAAAATTGAGGCACATAGTTGCACTGGCTTTCTTACCACCTGATGAAATTCAGCAGTCTTTTGCTGAGCTCAAGGCGGAGATGCCATAGTCCTGTGCTCCGATTATGGAGTGGTTTGAGGAGAACTACGTGTTAGGGAGAGTAAGGAGATGTGTGGTAGGGTCGGTGACCCCGAACTTGGATATGCTCTCATGGATACAGAGCATATGTAATTACCTGCCTATGTTTTGGAGGTAATTTGAGAACATTGTGGGCTAAAATATTTAAAAAAATCTGTTGCAACAGTCTCCTGCTCTTCTAATCTCTTCCTTTTACTATCGTTCCTTCTCTGTCATTCCCCTACTCAAGCTTGGCCAGCTTTGAGCAGTCTTTCTGTCCCTTTCCTTATTTCCAGCTTGTTTTCTCTAAATAATAAAGCCCCAATGTTTAGAATGTTCTGTGCTTGCAGTACAAGCTGTTTGATTAATTTCCATGAATGTGCGCATCGCTCGACTGTGCGATTATGACTGCACGACGGCAATTCCAACTGTGCTATCGTGCGAATGTGCGAAGACGCCAAAAAAAGAGTTTGTTATGGTGTTTTCATTATCTGGTGAAGCTCTGAACAACTTAACAGCCTTTTTGCTTGTTTTTAGTGTGAGAACTCAGAGTTATGTTATACCTCAGAATTATAACTGAGAAATCATTTGAAAAGTGATGTTTGTTTATTCCTTAAATAAAAAGGTTAAACTAGTACTTTTAAAAGAGAAAAGGCAAAGCATGCCACTGTTAAAAGGAGAGAGATAAAACTGTTTAACTTAAAAGGACTAGAGTCTCCTAATGTGATGCAGAAATGCCTTAGACTTACAACTCTCTGGTAAAGTGCTTCCAGCTCCTCTCAGTCCAATCTCTTTATAGGACTGAGCGGCCCTGGTTGACCCACTTTTATGATGCAAGTTGGGGGAGGAGCTAAGTCATGTGCTCCTCCACTGGTATAAAAGGAGGTGAATGTGGAGTGTTGAGTCAGTGTGTGGTAGGAAGGCAAACCTACCAGATGCCTAGCCAGATTCTAGGTGCCTTTTTTGGCAGGAATTTTCTTTCTTGTTAAAGATATGATTTCCTGTGCCTTATTTTTTTTTGAAAGTTATGTACAAGTTCTGCTTTAAGTCCATTTTATTTTTTTCTGCTTCTAATAAATTTTGAAATATCGGATCCTGACTGCTCTCTGGACTTTATTGGGCACCCCCACATCCACAAGACGAATGAAAAATAATGCAGTTGTTCGAAGCCCACCACTGTTTCCCCCTGAATTCTGGTCAGTGAATGCCCAGATGGAGCTTGGATACCCCCGCATGTAGAACAATGTTGAGGCTTGGAACAGGAGACTGGGGCGCTCTTTAGCTCCACACATGTGGGCATCTTTAGATTTGTCTCTGAACTACACAAGGAGCAGTGCAACACTGAAACATTAATAGAGAAAATCAATTGTGGGCTTCCAAAATCTCCATTAAAAAAACGGTATGCTAAGAGAGAAGAAAAAATATGTAACATCACTACAGACAGAGCTGCTCGTTCTGCAATGCAATATATACGAGGAATAGCTCACAACCTTCGATTATGACATTGCATTGAGACTGTGAGACTGTGAGATTTTAAAATGTTTTTAATATTTACAACATGCACGGATTAAATAAAGCTGTGTGTTGGGGTTAAATAGCTGAACACGTCTTCGTTTTTTGGACCTGGGCTTTATGGAGTTGGAGGTCAGTTGAACAAGCAAGAACAGGTAAGAAAAATATCAGTTTACTTATGTTGAAGCTTATGTTCATGCTTTTCGGCACATTTAATGCTGGGTCCCATTTGTAGTAACTGCATATAATGCAAATTATGCTAATTACTGCTAAACGCAATAATGTTCATGCTTTTCGGCACATTTAATGCTGGGTTCCATTTGTAGTAACTGCATATAATGCAAATAATGTTCATGCTTTTCGGCACATTTAATGCTGGGTCCCATTTGTAGTAACTGCATATAATGCAAATTATGCTAATTACTGCTAAACGCAATAATGTTCATGCTTTTCGGCACATTTAATGCTGGGTTCCATTTGTAGTAACTGCATATAATGCAAATAATGTTCATGCTTTTTGGCACATTTAATGCTGAGTCCCATTTGTAGTAACTGCATACAATGCTGGTTCGGGCAGTAGTCCGTTTAAATGAATTGCGGTAAATGCTAATGCGGGATTGATTGTTTCGGGAATATAACCTTTACAGGATTTAAAGTTCAGGAAGTAAATTGTCAACAAGTCGTCGGTCGGGAAGTAGTACGGATCCCGGCTGGAAGGGTGCAAAGGGGGTTTCTACCCTAACATCGAATTTCCTCGCTTAGTCGCTGGGAACAACCCTAACTGATGCATTGAATGGAGTTTTTGCCTTTAATATATATATATATATATATAGAACATTTGTGTGTGGGATATACGCACGCCTTGGTGTGTGCTAGACGCACGAGGTCAAGGTCGAAAGGCTCTCAACCACCCAAGGCGCATGATATCAGAGCGCCGATCAAGACACCCAAGAGCGTATATCTATCTTATAAAATGGCCCCTGTTGTGATGAAATAGTTCTACGTGGAGATGATAAATAGTTCAGAATAGGATGTTTAATTTGAATTATTTTAATGAATAAACATTTAACTGGATACCAGTGTAAGTGAATACAATAGTTGAACATTCAGAATAGGTTGTTTAAACAGTTGAACATTAATGAGTACTGTCACTTTAAGAGTGGTTCATTTTGGGAAGAAAACGTGTGTTGAACTCTGGCAGGAAGTGCTTAATGCTTTACAGTGCCAAGAAGTGCTGAACTTTAACGTGGGAGTTGAGGCTCATTTTTCTTTCAGTGCCTTGTGTTTTCTTTTATGTTTGTAGCGCTTTTTCTGGCTCTGTGAGGGACGGTTGGAGGACAGCTGCGGTTTGGGGCTGCAGTTATTTCTACGCAGCTTCGGGTGAATTTTCTATGGGAAGTGCTGTTGATCGCCTTCGAGTCTGTATTATTCTGGATCGGGTGAGTTTGTTTGTCCTCTGGTGCTCTGTGGGACCTGGCCAGTATGTATGTCGGAGGCAGTGTTTTCGTTGTGTAAAAGGCGGGCTGCTGCTCTGCGGTAGTGTACAGAGGGCTCTGCGGTGGTTCGGTTGCTGTTCGGTTGGGAATGTCGGCGGTTTGGGGCAAAGCTGTGGTTACTCGGCGTCTCCTCGCTCCATTCTATATAGACTCTGCAGATTGTTTTATTGAAGTTAAGAGAAACTCAGAGCAGGGAGAAGACTTTTTATCTTTTTTAAACAGAAAACGAGTTACTTTCAACTCGTGACAGCTTGTCACTTCCTGCAATGCGCACTGCTCGGTCACGCTATAGTTCAGGAAGGAAAAGTGAAAGTGCTGAAGGATCGGACAACTCTGTGTAGAAAGGGAGATTTTTTTAACAGAAAGTGAGAGTAGGAAGTAAGGGAACTGTAGTTTGTCTTGTTTTTTTTCTGCACAGTTAGGTTTGTGTTAAATGGCTTGCATTATATTGTTTTGTAGAATTTAGGGTGGTGACACAGTGTGCAGTACTAAAAGTTAGTGGCTCTGCAGTAAGAGTGTGAAAATGGCAGGCAGAATTTGCTTTTTAGATGATAGTTTATTTAAAAAGGAGTGGTGAGATCAAGTACATCAGGTTGTACAGTGTGGGATTACTAGTCATATATTTAGTTATGCCTGTAGGTATGCGATGTGTGTGTGTGTGTGTGTGTGTGTATGTGGGTGCTTAACTGCATTAAGGCGTGGAGTGATCTCAGTGCTGGTGAGAAGGTTTTGAGGGCTGGAAAGTAGTTTAGGCGTCGCGGTCATACTGGGAGGAATTGCGGTCGTTGGGAAATAATGCACGGTCATGTGATGCATTCTGTCCAATCATGTTAGTGGAATTTGTATGATTTTACCACCCCATTTTATAATATATATATATATATATATATATATATATATATATATGTATACACAAGCAATAATAATACATAGGAGTATGGTACAATACATGAAGGCCATACACAGGAGAACATGTTACAAGAGAACCATATACAGGTTGCAAAACGATAGGTGGTGTGCCGTTCAGGAGAACCATATATAAATTGCAGCCTCCATATGCAGTTACAGTACTGAAGCTTAATCCGGAGGAACCATTTTATAAAAAACTACAAAAAAAGTACATCGGAGAGCAGGGAGGGAAGAACCGAAGGGGAGGGTAGGAACACAGATAAGTGTATAGTGTTAGGATCCCAGGGGTCTCTTTTCTGGAATCATGGTAAGGAGGTAAAAGGGTGGTAGAGGAGCTAGGATAAGGACTGGATTGCCGAAGAAGGACTAAAGATGGAACTTTGAGAGGTAGGAGTAAGGACAAGAGGATGATAGTGGGACTTAAAGACATGAGCGAAGGCAGAAGATGGGAATGAGATCCACATGATGAATGAGATTACCAAAGATTGAGGGTTTGAAGTGAGTAGGATAAAAGGAACCTAGGCTGGGATCATGGATAGCAGTTGCAAGGCTCCTTAATGAGATGAGAGAAAAAGGTTTGAAGGTAGTAACACTGACTGGAGTACTCCGCTTCAATGTTTTCCGAAGTCTGTTCCATAGAGAGGGCAACACAGTGCTTATTGCCACTCTACGATAGCGAGATTTGACTTTGGGGACTATCAGTGAGAAGGATGTGAGGATTCTCAGGGCATACTTGCCTATCTGATTTAAGGGGAGACAGCAATGTATTGTGGAAGTTTTTTTGAAATTGCTCCGAGGGTCCATATGTCAGCATTTCTATTCCGTCTGTACTAGAAGGAAGACCAGCCCATGGCTGCATATAGGGAGCAGTGGTGAGTAGAAAAAGGGAGTCCTGTGATGAATCTCAGAGCACTGTGGTACAGCGTGTCCAATTTTGCAAGGTAGGAGGCAGGACAATGATTGTACAGGAAATCCTTGTAGTCTGTCAGAGAGAGGAATGTTGTTTGGACCAGACGTAATTTAACATCTCTTGTTAGAAAGCAGCTGATCCTAAAGGAGATGCCCAATCTTCGGAGTATTTTTTTTTAGAAGATCCTCTATGTGATCTGTAAAGGATAGCCTGTGATCCAGCCACACTCCCAAGTATTTGAATTTTTCAATGAATTCCAATTTTTTCTTCGAGGATTATAGAAATTTGCTGTATTAGACCTGCATACGCCAGATTTGCTGTGTGTACCAAAGGAGAGAAAAGCATCACTTTGGTTTTCTTAGCATTGAGTAAAATTTTTTTGTTTAGGTGCTGGGTTTGTAACAAGTTGAATTCAGCTTGCAGGTAGCTGCAAGTGGCTTCTGGGGTTGGGCGGCATAAGTACAGTACTGTATCATCTGCGGACAGATGAATGCTGGCCCTGGTTATACAGTCATCAATGTTGTTGATGTAGATGGCAAACAATAAAGGATCTAATATAGATCCCTGAGGGACACCTCTCAAGAGAGGTTTGAGGGTTGAGAATTCACCTTCAGCCTTAACTTGCTGGAGACGGTCAGAGAAGTAGCTATTAAACTACCACAAGGACAGTGAATCCAACCTTATTGCTTGCAGAGAAGAGAGAAGCAGATTATGGTCGACAGTGTTGAAGGCCTTACTTAAATCTAAAAAGACAGCTCAAATGTAGGGCCAGATATTCAAAAATTTGCCCCAGGGCTAAATTAACATTGTCCCAGCGGGCAGACTTAGCCTGGAGCACAAAGCAAGCTATATTCAAAAGGAATAGCCCGGGGCAAACAGCTTCTGAATACAGCATGGAAATGAGGCTGGGCAAACTGGTCTGGGAGTGCAGGGCAAACTTAGCCCTGGAATAAGACAGCTCCAAATATAGCAACCAGGAAGTGCAAACCAGAACAGCAACACAGTGCACAATGACGTGAAGGTAGGTAGAGGTGAACTATTTGGCCAATGTGTGTGCCAGCAAATTTGTGGACCCAGCACAGCTGCAGGCAGCAGCACATGTGAAAGCACAGTGTTCAAAACTGTATAATATTCCCTGAACTGTTTGAGCAGCACTAACATGTTTGCACAGGTTTAGCACAGGGCTAAACCATTAGCCCGGTGCAAACACGTTTTCCCAGTGCTAAACTTTGCCATATTCAAAAATGACATGCAAATGAGCCTACTTAGGTAGTCTCTGGGCAAACATCCAGATTAGCATCTCATTATGTACTGATTTGCTGCAGTTTGCACTGGGCTAATGATTTAGTCCTGCGCTAAACCCACGCAAACGTGTTAGCGCTGCACAAACAGTTCAGGGAATATTATACAGTTTTGAATGCTGTACTTTCATATGCACTGCTGGTGGTGCTGCATGCAACTGTCACACTGTAGGTCATGCTACAGTACACAGCAGACACTACAGTAGCAAGGGGGGCCAGTAGTGTGTGGACACAGCACTGCCTATGGTGTGCAGGGCAGTGCTGATGGCTGCACTATACACAGTGACAGGCCCAACATGCAGGTGTTTACTGACGGTGAACATTACTGTTATGCTTTTGTGTGACCCATAGATGCACCTCTGGCATGGGATGCTCACTGTGACATATGCATGTCTGGCTTTGTGTGCTGTGGCAGTTGTACAGATGTATGGTATGTGGCCGGGGGGCATATATTATCAGAAAGGCACACTAGTGTTGGGATATTGCCAGTACTGGCCCATGTGCACTGCATGATGTGTCCCAACCTTGAGGCCACACCTGGTATGTGGCACAGCCTGGCCACCCCTACACTCTCCCTTCAACATCCTCCATGCCCACAGTGCTGCATGTGTATGCTGGCATCTTTTGTCCACAGAAGAGTGGTCTGCAGGTATGTGCTGTATGGCCACACTGCCATGCTGTCCACTGGTGGCAGGGTCACCACTTACCTGGCATGGCTGGGACTGGTGGCAGATGATGACATTATTGTGATGCCATCAGTGAGCAGCATGTTTCCTCTATGGCTTTGTCTGTGTCATATTTATCGTTAGGGTTGTGCAAAGCCAACGCAAAAGCTGCGCAAACAGCACGCAAAGCCATAATGTCACGCAAAGCTGATTGCCCAGGGTTAAGACCACCTTTTCCTGGATGGTAATGTGCACCGTACTAAGTCCAGTTCTGAATATGAGGCCCCTTGTATTTAGATTTTTTTTTTCCTCATTGTAACCTCCCAGGTTATGTCTAAAAATAGGCAATTTATTTATCTGGCACACTTACCTGGTAAACAAAATCTGACTAACAAAATAAAACATTAAAAAGGACTCAGGAATGAAAGTTTCAATGCAGACCATGGCAGAGATTCACAAGTAATTGACTGTATTGCCCTAAGGATCGGGTTCCAAGTAGGGGGACAACACATTAAAAGGCATGTCTACCCACATTAGTTTTGACTCTGAATGGGGTAAAATACAAGTTGTTTGAGGATCTTAAAGGGAAGTATCTATGATCTTCCACCCCACATCAGTGTGTCCTTAGTGTCTGTTTAATGCAAAACAAAATGTATTTGGGCATGGAGGGTGGGTCAAGGTACTGTATGAAAAAGATATTTAGGAAACTCTTCAGCTGTTTTTCAAGGATATCTTGTCCCTTATGCTACACCTTTGGAACTATACCTGTTAGCACTAGAACCACACAGAAACTTTTCCTAGCTGGGGGCTGCCCATGATGACATCAGACGTCAGTATCTACATAAATGAGTGGCCCCATAGCTCCTCAGTTCGCTTTTCGCCATTGATCATACTCATTGGACCTACCATGGAAATGCCGAACAATTAGCTGCTGTTGTTTATTATTTTATATCTAAGCAATCACTAATTGTCTTGTGATATTGTCAGCTCTGCATGTCGCCAAAGCCAACGATGTTCTGGTACTGCAAGTGCGGAGAAAAGAGTTGTAAGGATGATGCACACAAAGCATGCATCTGCTATTTAGACCTTTCTCACAATGTCAGGACTTGTGATATTTGCCAGGATTTCAATCAAGCAACTAGATGTCACAGAAGAAAGGCACTGGAGAAGTTTTTTTACTGGAAAAAACTCTAGCAGCCATGGAGAAAACCCAGGGTCAGAAAGCGGCAATGCCAGCCCCATCAACTGACTTACGGGTGTCTAAATCAAAAGTCCATGAAAAAGATTGGTTGTCATTGGGACATAAGCATAAACACAAGGAGAAAAATCTGCTTCCTCAGCAAGGTCTAGGTCACCATTGCAGCCTGTAGGTATTTTACTCTCTTCGTCATTGTCTGCTTTGGCAGTGGTGATGCCAGCCCCCCTGACTGTCAACCAGACACCAAATTCGGGGCTTGACTCAGGCACTGTCGTACCTACTACAGATGGTACATCACTGTCATCAATGGGTCTCAGTCAGTCATCAGCTGAAGCAGTCTCTGCCTCTGGCCAGGGTGTCATCGAGCAGACAGTAATGGTGTCGTTTTCAGATATGATAGAGCGCATACTTCCAGCCTTACCTTTACAGCCTGTACTGCTGTCAACAGGTGATCCTGCTTCACAGGCCCTGTCAACATCATTGGCTGGTTCACATTAGATACTTCCTGAGCAGCAGCCTCCAGCTTCGCCGGTGAGATCATCAATTCCCATTGCCAACAGGTATGATGACAAGAAGGAATATAATTCATACCTCATAATGGATGAGGGTTGTGAAGAAAAGGGTTATGGAAAAGAACATTTTATTCCACATCCTAGCTTCACTGCATCTTCTTGTAGTGAGTATTCTGTGGTGTACACACCCAGATCACCTCCTGAAGACCCTACCTTCCAAACTATGATGCAGCAAATGCAGAATGCAATGGGCTTTGCTGTGGAAGAAGGAGGATTCCACAAAAAAGAACCTGATGGATTTTTTGGAGGTACCATGTATTCCCTCCATCACTGTTGCTCCAATTTACCCTGTATTGGAGGATGCCACATTTGCTGTATGATACAAGCCAAATTCAATACCAGTTGTACAGTACCTAGAAAGGCTGACAAGCGGTACCCTGCTCCTGCTGCCAAGCCTTATTATACCAACCAGCCTGAAATGGACTCTGTGATTATAATAGCTGGCCATGATAGATCCAGGGCACTGAAACACATGAGTACTGTGCCCCCTGATAAGGAATCCTGGAGGCTTGATGTGATGGGCAAGTACACATATACCTCTGCCTTGCTAGGCCTTCATATTGCAAACTACCAGGACCACACGATCAAGTATCAGAGTAGCCTATGGAAGGCTGCTGAAGCTGCAGCTCAGGCTTTCCAGAAGGAGATGCCAAGAATGAATTACTTAAAAATCTTAATTACAAAGCTGAGGTTGACAAACATTTACTATGCTCAGCATATGATGTTTCTGATGTATCTGCCAGGGTAGCTGCCACTGGTATTTGGGTTTGCAACTGATGTGCAGGAAATGGTTCTGAATGCCCCTTTCAGATGCATCAAACTGGGTACCATGTGGAAGAGGCCTTAAGAGTCCTTCAAGTGTCTTAAATGACTGTAAGGTTGGTCAAATCCTTGTATCCCATATATGGTGGGGGGTCAAGGCAAGAGGTCCTTTCAACAGCCTGATGCCAGAGGTGGCCATCAAGCTTACCATCAGCAAAGCTGGGGTAAGGTTGGTGGAGACCTGCCAGCTCCCCTTCCTCCAAGAACCCATTCCAAAGCATCAAAGGCCAGTGGTTCTGCCCTCACTGGCTCAGCATGACTCTGATCGGACTCCCTCCATGTCACTAGTTACACCTGAATTTAGGCAGCTTGATCAAGCTTTGAATGATAGAACAGCTAAACATGAAAAAGAAGTGGCAAAAAGGAAGAAACAAAAGTTTGAGGGGACTGTAAAGGTTTTGAAGAGGGCAATGTTTTTGCAAGGGATATTAAGACTAACTAGGTCACACAGTTATATATGTTTGAACATACATATGAAAAAGCCAACAGAAGGCCATTTGGTCTATCTAGTCTGCTCATATTACAGGGTCCAGAGCTTGAGCTACTGATCTTGCCCCCCTTCATACTCCTCCAATCCTTTCCAGCCTCCCTACAAATGATCCTTACCTTCCCCCTATGCCTATCCCAGCCTCTCTTGAAGCTGCCCACCATCTTCAATAAGACCACCTCTTCAGGCAGCGCATTTCAAGTATCCATGACCTTCCCCATGAAGAAGTGCTTCCTGACCTCCCTTCTCCCCCCCCAGCTTAAGACTATGCCCCCTCGTGTTATGGTTGCCACTTAGCTTAAAGAGACCCTCCCAATACATCTTATTTATCTCAAGTACTTCACAGTCTCAATCATGCCCCCCCCACCCTCCAGGGAGTTGAGGGAGATAATTGAATAGGAGATCTAAAAGCAGGAGGCAGAGTAATACAAGTAATACTTCTTCTACTGACAAAGAACATGCTAGGCAGGTTAACTTTCTAGACCAGCTAGACAGCCCAGAGCAGCAACTGGTAGCTGTAATAAAAGATACAAGAGGAAAAGAAAAATGAAGTGTGGGCAAAGGAAGCACTGGTAATCCTCAGATGACAATAAGGTGAACAGCATGCAACAGGTAGCCAGTTTACCTGTCTTGAACATTTCTATACAGGAACTGACTTACATCAAGTGAACATTTTTTCTAAATGCAGGGGTGTTTCTATGATCTGAAAACATTAGGGCTTTGAGCCCCCACACCTCACCCAGTGAATGAATAAAACAACTAATGTGGGTGGACAGTATCAATGGGCCAAATAGCCTTCTTGCATCCATTCCCCAGTATGATAACTAGGACAGGGCCCCTTTTAGGAACTGGGAATCTTTTATTCAGGGCTAACTGTATGGCCCCTCACTCTGCAGAAAAGCACGTGCCCTGATGGTGAATCTATATTCAAACAAGTCACCCTTAGGCACTCCAGGCAACTCGCTATTGGCTGCGTCTACAACCCACCCAAGTTGGCTCTTCAATCCCTAGAAGCAATAACTAAAACCATGGCCCAAGAAGTTTCTTTGGAGCTCCTTATTCTGGGTGACTTCAACCTAAACTGGGCCCAGAACCCAAACAATGCCTTCTTGGCATTGACCCAAGAAGCAAACCTGGTTCAGGTAATCTCAGAACCAACCAGACTGAACTATAAATCAGGGAACCATACCACCCTCGACTGGGCTCTTGTGTCCAATCCAGCCAACATTCAGAAAGCCGGAATAATGGCAGACTCCTTAAGTGACCGGAAGAACAGAGCACCCAAGATCCAACCCAGAATACTCACTGCTCGGGACTACACCAACTTCTCAGTAGGGCAGTTTAGTGACTACCTACACAGCCTGGACTGAAGCCCAATTAGGCTCCTCCCTACCTTGACTGAGGATCTGGAGCATCTCCACAATGCAGTATATATAGCAGCTAACCTCCTCGCCCCTCTAAAAAAACAGAGAACAAAAGGAAGCTGCTACAGGTGGATCTTTCCATCCATAAAAACCCTTATGGTTAGTTGGGACAAGGCCTGGAAGAAATTCAGGCTCTCCTCCCTTCCTGCTGACCTTGTATCTTACAAAGCCTTAAGAAATAAATGCAAGAGAGCCATCAAACTTGCGAAAAGGGAGTATGTCACTCATCTACAAAAAACTAACTTGAGCAACCCTAAACAATTCTGGCAGCACGTCAACCTGATCAGGGGTAACATTAAGACTGAACCCAGCCCCATGGAGGTCAGTGGTCAGCCAGTGAGTGACTCCCTTGAAATTGCTACTGCCCTTAACAAACACTTCACAAATCTCGATGCCTACAAGGTCAGCCTGTCCTTGCCAACCGCGGCTCCCTATTTATTCGAGCCTATTTGCCTAGACCATCCCTCCTGCCATCTAAGACTGGTAAAAAGAAAAGAGGCCCTAACCCTCCTAAGGGCTCTGAAAGACAGTAGCACAGGAGGACCTGATGAGATTAACCCGTGGCTACTTAAGGCTGGAGCTCCATCCATCTCCAAACCCCTGACCTGGCTCTTAAACAGATCCCTACTTGAAGGGACTGTTCCGGACCAGTGGAAACTGGCCAGTGTGATCCCAATCCACAAGGGTGGCTCCAGGGCAAAGATAAGCAATTACAGGACTATTTCCCTGCTCAGTACACTCACAAAGCTATAAGAAAGGTTAGTCTATGGCCAGCTCCGCGACTACCTGGAGTCTCATTAGCTACTTGCCCCTTCACAGCATGGTTTTAGAACTATGGGATTAACACAGCTCTAATCCATTTCTCGAATGACGTGCTCAGAGTAATGGATAATGGTACATCTGCTGGCATTGTCTTTATAGACCTGTCCAAGGCATTTGACCTTGTAGATCACAAACTCCTGCTACTAAAACTGGTTAAAATTGGCCTAGACCCCCTCACCCTCATGTGGTTTGGGAGTTACCTATCGGACCGATCCCAGAGAGTCATCTGGAAGGGTGCTACTTTGGGTTCACTACCCCTAACAGAGGGAGTGCCACAGGGCTCGATTCTCAGCCCACTCCTTTTCTCCATATTTACTAACGACCTTAACCTCCACTGTGGGGGTAACTCTGTTGTTCAGTATGCAGATAACACTATCATCTACAGACCCCTGGGTGACACAGCAGCTCTCAGTCCCCTTCTCCAAGCTGACCTCGCATCTCTCGAGGCCTGGCTGAGAGCAAATAGAATGACCCTAAATGCAAGCAAAACTAAAGTGATGCTATTCGCACACTAAGCCCTTGGACATGACAGGTCAAAAGCTTTGCATCTCACAGCTCTCTTGGGAAGTGTCATCAAGTTTGTACCCTCCTTAAAATATTTAGGACTAACATTGGACCATTATCTTACCTTCAAGTCCCACGTGGATCAGGTTACCAAGACCATACACCATAAACTTGGTACCCTGTACCGACTAGAGGACCAGTTCATCCCCGAGGCCAGGACCTCAGTCGCCACAAGTGTTCTCCTCCCCACCCTGACTTACGCTGCCCCGATCATTCAGGGCATGGCCAAGCAGGAGGTCACCAAGATGCAAATCCTGTATAACAAGGATGCCCAGTTTGCTACCCAGGACCACTCACAAAGTCACCATTGTGACACATTTGCCTAGCTACGTTGGCCCTCTCTTACAGCTCATCTTAATTACCCCCTGCTCTGCTTGACCTTCAAGCTACTCAGACCCTTAGCTCCTCCCAGCTTAGTTGGTACTATTACAATCAAACATAACCTCAGGAGTCTACAGACATCAGGCCAACACTGCTTGAAGTTCCCAGAGTCAGGACTAATGCTGGTGGTAGGTCGTTCTCCTACTCAGCCCCCTACCTATGGAACAAACTCCCTCCCCCAGTGCAGGAAGCCTCCTCACTGATGAATTTCCACACCAGACTCAAAGCCCATATGACTGATGCTAGCACTTGCTATTGCCATGGCTCATGAGCACTCCCTTCCCCCTCACTTGTTCCTATCCTCCTAATAATCTGATTGCTCCATGCACCTCATCAGGTTCCAAGGTGCTTCTCTCTCTAGATATCATCCTTCAGCTAACTTTCCACTGAACTAAGCCAGCCAAAAACAACAAGCTCATCATGTTAAATTACCTTTCTTCTGCACTAATTGTTAAATCTGTTTGACAATCCTACTTGTAGGGATTCTGGCATGTTGATAACCATGGCTGTAACCTGCATACTCACCTAAATCTACTCTGTAACCCAAGTGTTCTCTGTATGAAAATATGTATTGTTATCCCGGATCACCCCTGAAAAAGGGACCCTCGGGGCTCAGTGAGCCTACCCGGTCACCAAATTTTATAAATACATAAATAATGAAAAAAAATTTGGCGTTCTAGTCCCTTATACCCACCCCTAGTGATGTTTCTGTCTAAAGGTTTGTCCTTTGTGCCATCAAGTAACATTAATCTGTTTAAATTATAAATGGCTGCGTTTGACTATTTCATAAGCTTGATTTAAAATATTAATCTTCCAAGAATTAATCTTCACCATTGATTGATTCATACTTAAGGATCTAGGGCCGGAGGCACTGGGACCCTATGGGAGCTTTTTCTTACAGGGATGGAGACAATATTGACTACAGATGTTGCCTGTAGATCTCACACAGCTCACATGGTGCTGCACGCTCCAGGCAATAATTGTCTTCAGCTCACACACATCAGTTCTGTTCTTCCTGCCATTAAGTGCACACCCTACGAGTGACTGCACCTCAGGTCATCGACTGTCACCATATTTCAGGCTGTGTCATTGCTAAGTTTTTATTCATGGTGCTTTCTCCCTTTGTTATTTTTTGTTTCAGTGATGTCAAAACCCAAAAGAGGAAAAAGGGGCTAAGATAACAAAGTTCAGAAGCCCCCCATCATGCAATGGGCCAGAATCAACTCTGCTAGATCTGCCTTGGCTCAGGACAAGGTAGAATCTCTGGGCATTTCCACTGGGTCCCTTCCCAGCACTGCTCGTGTCAAGGAAGCTGAGGGTTGAGGTGCTGGACACCACACCTCACGCCAAACCGGTGACCCAAGTTCAGGAGTGAGCTTAGGCACCAGGGGTCGGCAGGGATGGGGCAAGGAGCGAATGCCTGCAGGGCTGCTGTCCTCCGGGGAGAGGGTTGGGGTTGGTTTGGTGTACCAGTGGCTCCTGGTGGCGATCAGGAACACTGCAGTATGCAAGACAGCATGACAAGTAGCGTGGCTGACGTTGGCAGGATTGCTGTGCGCTATGGCATCAGGGGTGACCACACAAGGGGGTGGTGGGAAGAGCACCAAGAACACAGAAAAAGTCTGGCTCTGCAGGGTAGGCAATGGCACCTGACCCCCATGCCCACTATCAGATTCATCTCGCTCAGCCTTCCAGTTCCTCCACTAGGGCCCTCACCTACATCCAGGGTCTGACTTGAAAAGAGTGCCAAAGAGGGGACCAGCCCCACCCCTGAGGGGTTAAGCTGTGGGTACTGGCTGTAGGAGGATGGGGGAAGAGAGGAGGCATCAGGCTGAGAGAACCTCAGGTGGGCAGGAGCAGGCAGGATGCCTGAGAGAGGCTCTGCAGGCCATGACAGGAGGGGAAAAAAATGGGGGGAAAAAAAGGAAACATAGGATCCTCCTCGACCTCACGCTACCAAGACATTGGAGGGGGAATCTGATGGACAGCTGGTGCTGGTTGTGAAACCTCCATCTGTCTGTACTACACAGCAGACATCCCTGGTGGTGAGTGTCACAACCCCACTCAGCAGGTCAGGCCCTCTGCTCCCACAGTGCCAAACTCTGAGTACAGTATTATGAACAGGGTAACAGAAAAGGGTAACCCTCCTGTTTGTTTTGTGGGTCTGAATCACCTTTGGTCTCAAGTTCTGGAGGAATTCAAACTGTGAACCTCTTGCTAGCGTACCAAACTGTACAGGCTCAGATAATTCTGCTTTTTGGAGAATGCCAGATATCTTTCACCTATGGGCACCTATCCAGGTATACAAAATGAACCCCTAAAAACTCTAGAAAAGACCTTCGATAAATTCTTACCTTTTCCCAGTTTGGTATACCATTAAGCTTATGAACAGTGTTGTCAAAATCTTAACCATCCATACAGCACAGGCAAAAGGAAGGACTTGGAAGACACATGCAGTCTCTTTAAAATAAGAGGTTTTACTTAAAATTAATAACATATGTAAAATGTAACCAGAGAGCAATATATCACAAAACATACAATCACTTAAAAGAACAAGGTAAAATACAAACATCAACTCCTACCACAATACACTTAGACTTGTCTATCTAATGTATACCTTCTTACAGTGCTTTAGTTAGCTGTTGTTTCAAGAGAGTCCAAACAGGAGTGTCTCTAAGTGGAAATACAGAGTACAGTTAAACTGTCTCTAAACCTGCCCCTTCCATGATGTCACCTAGCTCCTCCCTGTAAAATATAAAAATTAATACACACAGGATGTCCCATCACTCGGGATATATTAATTAAGGTGACATCAGCAAAAACTCATTTCCCCATATGACCCTTTGATCGTGAGTCATTCCTTTGATCTAGTGTGTTTTCCTGCTTTTCCAAAGACATCACAGAACCTTACAGCTTTGCAGTTTTCTCACCTAGCTGCAACATAGTTTTTCAGCACCAGTTGAAATTAACTGCCCTTCCTGAGGACATCATAAAATGGATATTTTAGTTTCTGGCTTCAAGCAACACAGATCCTAAACAAGGCTATAAAATGTGAGTTCTTGGAAGTTAATTACATTACAGAGATCTGCCGTTTAACATATTCTGTCCTTTGAACTGAAACCTGGGGGGGGGGTTATCCCAGGAGCACAGGATGTCTCATGAGAGACACTCAATAACACATTTTTATATTACAAAATCATAGAGCAATCAGAACCAGCTGTCCAAGTGTCACAGTGAGATCAAAGCAATATGCTCAGTCTTCCCTGGCAGTCACCTCAGTATCGCAGTCTGGTGTTGCCCCAGCACCAGGCACCATTCTAGGTGCCAGTAAGTGGGGTGGTGTCAGCCATGGCATCAGGTCCTCATTCCCAGGGATGGAGCCAATGCTATATGCTTGGTCTTCCCTGGTGGACACCTTGGTGTGGAGGCCTACTGCTGCCCAGGCTCTTGGTGCTGTTCACAGTGCCAGTGATGCCACAACCTCTTTTCTGCTCCTGATACTGTTCTCAGCACATGGAGATGGACCAACGCAGGGGCTGTGCAGCATCAGGTGACCAAGGGTGGTGATAGTGCTCCTTTCTCCTCGTAGTTCTCATGGCACTATAGAGGGATGCCCCCCCAGTGGCAGGCACGGCATCAGCCATGGTGTTGGTCTGGGGCCTGATACCAGGTGTGACACCTGTGACAGTCACCCCAGGACTGTCTCTGGTGCTATTCACAATGCCTGGCCATTTCCAGTGCCTCATGGCACCAGGGATGCAGATGACATAGGACCCGGCATCAGGCCTGATGTCAGACCTGGCATCAGGACTAACATTGGACCTGATGTTGTGCTGGCACCAGACCTGGCATGAGGCCAGAATGAGACCTGATACCAGGCCCATCACTGGTGAGAACCAGAGTTGCTCTAAGTAATTGTATGGATCTGCTCTCCTTAGATGGGGGAATCCCCCCATCGGCACAGACTGAGTCATTCCTCTTTGTAGGTTGACCTTGTTCAATGGTCTTGCCAGGCCCTACCCTTGAGCAAGGTCTTCAGAGCATCCCCACAGCCCAGGTATAGGCTCTGGAGTCTCTGGCTCCTACTTCCCTTTTGGGCCTATATCACCTCTGGCTGAATTTCCAAGGATCATAGATCCTCTGGGGTCAGTCAACATGGAATTGTGACTGGTGCCTTGTACCTTTACCATAGACATGTCAACTAGGTCAGTTCCAACCTGGTTTTCTGGCATCACCCACTTCCCTGCCCAACACCTCCTGTTCCAGTCCCAGGAGACATCCAGCAGCAGTACTGCACACCTATAGGTTCTGCAGGTACAGCATCTCACTCCACCTTGGGGATGGGTAATGCAGACCCCAAGAGGGTGTCATCACTTGATGTGTGACTGAACTCATGAAGCTGACTCTCCCCAATACAGAGGGATGAGGGTATTTGTTGCCCTCAAGGTGAGCCAGCTCCTCCCCTTTTTGATAAGCTTGGTACTCTGACCCATAAATATGAATTCTTACCTCAGGTGTCCTTTAGCATCAGTAACTTAAAGTAGCTAGCTGACTAGGTAGTACTGCCCTGGAGGTGTGATTTATGCTAATCAATTAGCATCAGCCAATCAGAGGAGACTTTCAGGGTGTGCTGAGGAGAGACTGCCAGAGAAGGCACCAGAATATTTTCTCTGCTGACTGGATAACACTGCCTCTGGGGTGTTTCACTCATTTAGGCAAGAAAATAAGTTTTCTTGAACTTCTGTGGTAAAATCTTTTCAGTTTATTTTCTTTTACTATGCTGAGTGTATTTTACTAGTTTTATCGTGGTTCCTCTTGGTTCCTGGGAACCACATTTATCGGTCAGTTCTGTGGTTCCCTCTTACATATTTTTTTATTTTATTGTGTTTGTGGGTTTTTTTGATGGCTCCTTTTAAAAATGTTATCGTGGTTCCCATTTTTAATTGGGAACTATGATTTTAGGTAGTTTTTACCTCCAAAATAGCAGTTCCATACCACAAGGGAACTGACCGTATTCCATTACTAACAGTAGTGGAATCATTGAATTTAAAATGGTTTCTGTCAATTGGCATGTCTGAAATCCCCAAAAAGAGAACTGAACCCACAAGTTTTAAAAATTGCCTAAGTTGTCACAGGATTGTGGTCAAAGCTGGCATCCATGATCTGTGTTTAAAGTGTTTGGGTCCAAACCATTATTGTACACTTTGCTCTAAATTTTTGTTCCAAAACCTTGAGAAACAGAGCAAAAAGACTTGGATGGCTGAGGAAGGGTCCTCTGCAGTTCCAAAAAGACCTAGACTTACTGATGAGGAGGCCTTCAAAAAATTCAAATAGAGGTGCTGATGAAGCATCTACCAGCTCTAAGCCTAGAAGAGGCACTGATGAAGTGTCTTCTAGAGAAAAAATTATAAATCAGGTGCTGATGAAGTGCCTTTAAAAGTAAAAGCTTCCAAAGTGGCTGATGAAGTTTATTCAAAATACAAAAATAATAGGGGCACTGATTAAGTGCTTGGATCTAAAAAGAAGCCAGATTCTGCCACTGATGAAGTGGCACCAAAAAAAGTGTGCAATGAAAAATTGCCTCCTGTTACTCCCAGTAATGGCAAGGTCAATCAGGCAGGAGGCAAAAAACATAAGGATAAGTTTGAGCATGCACAATCTGGCAGTCTCCCTGATTTTCAGAAGGAGCTGCCCTTGGCTGAGGTTATGGCAAAAGCGTAGCATGTGTTTCAGACCCTGCAAGGCATGGGGTCTATCTTTTCAGCCCTGTCAAACAAACATCCTTCTGCGGCCCCCTCTGAGACTGGGGCCTATGGGGGTGATGACGAAGATGACTATTTTGATGCTCCAGATAATCTTTCAGGGATTAACCCCCTGGAGCCTGGTGTTTCCCCTGATCCTCACTTTGGTGCCTCCCCAGATCAGGAGGAAAATTGGCCATGCTAACTTTCCTCAGCATATGGTGGATACCCTTAGCATTTCCTGTCAAGAGTCCAACCAGGAGGAGGAGGAGGAGGAAGAGGAGTATGATGACTATAGGGAAATGAAAAGTCTCCCTCCTTCCAAAAAGATGGTTCTCCCTATTTACAAGGCTTTAAGGAAAAACACTTTTACAGATTCATCTTCTCTTCCTGGGGTTGATAAGAGAATTGACAAAAAATACCAGCTCTCCAGAGCAGACACTGACTTTCTGTCTGTCCCACCCTGATCACATGGGAGTTGTGCAGCAAGCTGCATGTGATAAAGCTGGAATACCTTTGTTCTCTTTAGCTCCAGACAAGGACTCCAGAAAAATAGATTATATTGCAAAGAAGACACACTTCTGCTTCATTGTTTCTTCACCTGTCTTCCTACTTGGCCTATACAGCCAAGCATCAGAAGGCTTTATGGAATTCTGTTCTGGTCATTGCTCAGAGTCTGAATTCATGGCCCAGGACCTAATTGAGACTGCTAAGACTGCCTTGGAAGCAACAAAGTACCAGCTCTATATGGCAGATGATAACGATACTGCATCTAGGGTTGTGGCCCACACAATATCACTCAGAAGATTTGCCTGGCCAAGGACAACCAACCTCACACAGGATACTCTGTCTAAAGCTCTACACTTCCTCTGTGATAAAAATCTGTTCGATGCCAGAACAAAAGAACACGTGAAAAAAGTGGACAACTACAAATCCACTTGCCAGAGAAACCCATTCAAGCAAAGGGCTTCCTCCTTAAAGTTTCATTCTAAGGCAGATAGGGCTAGGGGTTACTTCCCAAAACCCTATTTTCCTTATGCTCACCCTCAGTATGATTACTCTCTGTCTAGAGGGTACTATAGGGAAGGGGCAGGAGAGGCCAGAGAAAAACAGCCATCTCCCAGGTCCCTGCATCTCAGTCTAATCCCTGACTTCAATACCTTGGTCACCTCCCCTCCTCCAGTAAGGGGCAGGCTTTCCCACCACCTCCAAGCTTGGACCCTCATAACATCAGACAAGTGGATCCTGGAGGTAGTGGAAAAGGGCCTGCCTCTTCACTTCAAAAAGATGCCAGTTCTGAGGGGTTGTCTGTTTTCAAAACCCTTAACTCCTGTAGAAAAACAACTACTAGAATTGAAGGTCGACAACCTACTGGCATCAAAGGTGGTGGAAAAGGTTCCAGCCTTACAGAAAAACAAGGGCCTTTATTCCAGGTACTTCCTCACCCAGGAAAAAAATTGGGGAGTGGTGACCTATCCTAGACCTCAGGTACCTCAACAGGCCCCTCCTGAAATGAAAGTTCAGAATGGTGACTTTGAAAATGGTCATTCAGTCATTACAACAGGGAGACAGACTAGTATCTCTAGATCTCAAGGATGTCTATTTTCACATCCCTGTAAGGCAGTCCCACAGAAAGTTTCTGAGGTTCAGGCTTCCCTCAGGAATTCACAGCCATTCCCAATTCACAGCCATGCCAGTCAGCCTATCTGAGCCAAGGGTGTTTACCAAATTTCTGGCTGTTGTAGCAGCACATCTCAGAAAACAAGGGGCATCAGTGTATCCCTTCCTAGACAATTGGTTGATAGTAGGGCAAATCTCAGCTTAGGTCCAGGAGTTCCTGTCAATCACAAAAAGCACTTTGCTGTCTCTGTGTTTTCTCATAAATCTACAGAAATCCCACTTAGAACCAACCCAGCTCCTAACATTTATAGGGGCACAGTTGGACACAAAGCAGATCAGGACATTTCTGCCACCAGAGAGAATTCAACATTTCCTAACAGTAGCAAACTCCTTTGCCCTGGGCCAGCCAGACACTTCTAGGACACATGGTGTCCATGTCTGCAGTAGTCCCAGGGGTCAGGAACAGGATGAGAAACATACAGTTTCATTTATGCTCCCATTGATCTCAAAAGAACAATGCGCTGTCAAAACTATCAGTAACACAGACTTTTCTTCAAGCCTTCTACTGGTGGAAGGACACAGCCAACCTATCAGTAGGTGTCCCTTTCCAGATCTTCCCTCCTACAAAAATTATCACCACAGATGCTTCCCTACTAGAATGGGGGGCTCATCTGCACAATTCCTCTCTCAGTGGCACCTGTACCCCAAAGGAGTCAAGGTCACACATCAATATTCTGGAACTCAGGGCCATATATCTGGCACTAAAGTCCTTTGCTCCTCTAATTTCAGGCCACTCGGTGCAGGTCCGGACAGACAACACCACAACCATGTTTTACATAAGCAAACAGGGTAGCACAAAGTCAGGAGTCCTCTGCACAGAAGACATGAGTATTTGGACCTTGGCATATTCTCTAGAGGTGTCTCTCAGTAATTCACCTCCCTGGAAAGGACAGTACCCTGGTGGACGCCCTCAGCCACATACATCACGGACACAGCAAGTGATACCTCAACAAGCAGGTGCTAGCCACAGTGTTCAGGAGATGGAGGACCCCAGAAATGTATCTATTTGCCTCCCCCTCAGTCACCAGCTTCTCCACTTCTGCTGCAGGCCACCAGTCCTGGGCACTGTTCCAGTAGATGCACTTGTGCTAGATTGGACAGGGAAGTCCCTGTATGCCTTCCCTCCATTTGCTCTCATTTTTAGGGTTCTCCTGAAACTCAGGCTCCACCCAGCACTAATGATTCTGGTAGCACCAGATTGGCTGAGACAGGTTTGGTACCCCCTGCTGCTAACACTTTAGCACAGCTGGGACATTTGCCTTTCCCTCAGCCACTCCCTCCTGACTCTTACCCACCCAGGGGTGACTTACCCAGATCTGCAGTCTCTTCATCTCAAGGTTTGGCTCTTGAAGAGTGGCAGAGAAGGGACTAATCCCCTTGCCCTTACACCAAATAGAGAATCTCTTCCATTTGGATGTGTAGGTCTTCTTTATGTTAGTTTTAATTTTTTTGCCATCCTTAAAATCTTAAGAATCTCTTTGAGTACTGAGAAGCAGGATTCTTAAGATTTTAAGGATGGCAAAAAAAAAACTAACATAAAGAAGACCTACACATCCAAATGGAAGAGATTCTCTATTTGGTGTAAGGGCAAGGGGATTAGTCCCTTCTCTGCCACTGATTCTACCCTGTTGGACTACCTAGTTCATCTCCAGGCCTCAGTCTTGAGGCCCTCTTCACCGAAACTGCATTTGGCTGCAGTTTCGGTCTACCTCTCAGTAGGAAGGCCTAAGTCTGTTTATTCCTGACCAGTGTTTAGACAATTCTCGAAAGGTCTATCACACCTTCAGCCTCCTGTTAGGGGAATCTGTTCCCCCATGGAGTCTAAATGTGTGCATTGCCAAGCTCACGGAGCCCCCCCCTTGAGTCCATGGCTATAGCCCATCTTAAATATTTTACCTGGAAAATTGTTTTCCTGGTAGCCATGACTTCTGCAAGAAGGATTTCAGAGCTTCAAGCTCTCTGTACAGAGCCCAACTATATTATTCCACACAGGGATATGGTTACGGTCAAGACAAATATAAAATGTTTGACCAATGTGGTCTCTGAGTTCCACCTTAACTAGCCTATTACCCTACCAGTGTTCTTTACTGAAAAGTTCACTCCTGGGGAACAGAAGCTTCATAGTCTGGACATCAGAAGGTCGCTGTTCCACAATTTGGAGCACACTAAACAGGTTAGGGGTTCCTATGTCCAACTATTCCTCACCAACGGGAAGGTAGGTAGTGGTAAACCTGCTACCAAGATAACTATTTCTCGGATAGTCTCCTACATCCATTTCTGTTATGACAAGGCTGGCAAACAGCCCTCAGAAGGCCTCAGAGCTCACTCTACTGGGGCACCGCTGCCTCAGTGGCAGCTGCCAGGGACATCTCCTTGTTAGATGTCTGTAAGGCAGCCACTTGGAAGACTGTACACACATTTGTTGTATTTGGTGGCCCAAAATAAGTACCTTAAACACACAAGGGTCTTGGTAGTAAGAAAACCATGCCACACTGAAATCTAGGCCTTCTCTTTTTACTTCTATTCAGCAGCACATACAAGAAGAAACTGACTTCAACACACACAAGCAGACTTACAGGAAGTACATTCTCTTAAAGCTGTACTAACATTTCCTAAAGCTGTACTACACATAACAATCCCTCCTGACTTAGCTAGAAAGTACATAAGGCAATAATTCAGAAAATAATATGAAGCTATTACAGTTATTACTGCAGTATCCCTTTTAGTAGACTATGTCAGTAGACTATATCTCTACAAGTCCATTCTCTTTGGTGGACGTCTTATACGTCCTGACCAACGTAGTAGGACTCACGGCTGTTGCACTGGAATCTGATTAGCATCAGCCACATCTTGTCTCAAACACTGTGGTTCCACTATCTCTTCCTGTTCTTGTTCTGGAACAAATAATGCTGGATAACTACCCCTACTCTGGGTATCCCTTTTTTGTTCTGTCTCAGTTCTAGTATGTAATTGGTCCACATGTTTTTTCACTCTCCTCTAGTTAGTCAGTCGAACACTATAGACAACATTTCCGTGCTTTTTTTCCACCACACCTTCTAACCATCTTTTCAGGCCTGCATACATCCTGACCCACACAAGATCATAGGGTTTGAAGGATCTGGTCTTAGGAAGCATTTCAGTTTCTGACTTATAGCCTAGAGGGTGAAGAAGGTCCAGTTGAGTTTGAATCTGATGTCCAAACAACAATTCTGCAGGGGATATTCCCGTGACACAATGTGGTGTTGTTCAATGCATTGCAAGAAAGTCCAAAAGGGCTATTTGCATTGCTATCGGTGTAGTAGGATTAGCTTTGTCCATACTCTTTTTAAAAGTCTGAACCAGGCGTTCCACTTCACCATTTGAACTTGGATGGTAGGGAGGTGAGGAAATATGACGGATACCACATTGTTGGCAAAGTGCTTGGAATTCAACAAACTTGAACTGTGGTCCATTATCCAAGACAATCACTTATGGGAAACCATGGGTAGCAAAGATAGATTTCAACACTTTGTTGGTACTCTTAGTAGTTGAAGACATTTGATGAATTGCTGGCCATTTACTATAAGTATCAGTTAAGAGTAACCACATGGAATTTAAATAGGGTCCCACAAAATCAATATGCAACCTTTGCCAGGTTGTTCCCAATGGTGAACTGGAGCTCTTGCCAGATTTCCCATTGATACGGCACAACCTTCACATCTTTGCATAACCTGGTAAATGTCTCTGTCAATAGAAGGCCACCATATGTGAAGTCTGGTCAAGGATTTCATTTTAGCAATGGCTGGATGTACCGCATGCAAAAGAGTCAACACATTTGAGTGATAACATTGAGGTACTATGACAAGCAATCCCCATAGAAGACACCCCTCAGCAATGGACAACTGCAGTCTCTTTGTATAATAGGGTTGTAGTGCAGCCGAACAAGCAGTACCTTGTGGCCAACACTTAAGCATATACTGATGCACTTGTTTCAAAATTACATCTTGACTAGTCGCTTTTGCAATGTCCTTGGCTAGTACTGGAAGCTGATATAACTGTTGTAACTCCATTGCACACACAACAGTAGAATCCTCCATATCTTTGAATTGCACTGGAAAACTATTTTGCCCCACCTGGCATACTAATGGCTCCTCTTTAAGTCCCACATCAAACTCCATTTCTCTGGATATTGGTAACCTCAACAAGGCATCTGCATTTCCATGCTGCTCCATTGGTTGGTATGTAACCTCAAAATTATAGGCAGACAAAATTAATGCCCATTATTGAAGTTTGCTAGTGTCTGTCTCTGGAATTCCTTTTTCTGGACTGAAAATTGTCACCAATGGCTTGTGATCCATCTTCAGGTGAAACTTGCGAGCTAGCAAGGATTGGCAAAATTTCTGGACTCCAAACACAATTGCTAATGCCTCTCTTTGAATCTGAGTGTAATTCATTTCAGCTGCAGTGAGTTTGCATGAAGCATGGGCTGTCAGCTTTTCTACTCTTTCTGGATCTGTATGGAAAAGGACAGCTCCTGTATCCATAAGACTAGCATCACAGGCCAATGTGATAAGTAAGTTAGGGTCATAATGAGTTAAATCATTCACATTGGTTAGAGAGAGCTTGACAACTTGAACTGCCTTACTGTGGCCCTTGGTCCACTTCCACAGAGTACCCTTATGTAACAGTTCATTTAGGATAGCACATTTAGTGGTTAAGTCAGGTATGAAATGGTCATAGTAGCAACTCTGAAACATTCTGTGGTTCAGGCATGTGCACAATGGCTTTCACCTTTTCATCATTCAGATGAATTCCGTCTTTGTCAATAGTGTGACATAAGTATGTGACACTTGGTTAACAAAATTTGCATTTTTCTCTCCTAAGTCTGAATCCACTCTGTTGCAGTCTCTCTAAAGTCTTTTGTAAGTTAAGTAAATGTTCTGCACCTGTCTTGTCCATGACAATGATGTCATCCAAATAACAAGCAACACCTGGTATATTATTCACCATTTGCTCTATCACTTTTTGAAAATTAGCAGGTGTAGAACTAAGGCCAAAACATAACTGTTTGCACTTGTACAGTCCTTGGTGTGTATTAATCACTACCAATTTCTGAGAGTCTATATCCAACTCCGCTTGAAGGTATGCATCAGCAAGGTCCAGTTTAGAGAACCCCACACCACCATTTGGTATATGAAAAAGTTCCTCTGGTAAGGTTAAAGGAAATACATCTGAGCTAAGTACTGGATTAAGTGTCACCTTAAAATCTCCACATATTCGAACCTTAACACCTGGTTTAGATACCACCACAATTGGAGTGGCCCAATCTGAACTTGAAACCTTTCCCAGCAAACCCGCTTTTTCCAGTCTGTCCAATTCTGCCCCAACAATTGGTTTTTAGGTAAAAGGGAGTTTCCGTGGTTTACAAAACTTAGGGACTGCATTAGGCTTTGTAACTAGCTTGACTTTAGCTATTGTGCAACATCCCAGTCCTGTCTACAACTCTGGATACATGTCTAAAATCTCCCCAAGCTGGGGCAGATTACTGCTTTGTGGTACCTGGACAGCAACAAGTAGGCCAAAATCTGCTGGGTCAATATAAATGTTTAGAAGAACCTGGGCATCTCTGCCCAAAATATTGACACTCTTTTTTGAAATCAGAAAAGTTAAAGGTGTACCATTCTTGAGAGAATCAGTCCTGCATACCAACTTGGTAAATGAGCCCAGTGGCTAAACTGTTTGCCCTTCAAATGCATGCAGCAACTTATTACAAGGAGACAATGGTGGTTTATCGAGATCAGACCATGTTTGATGGTTAATAAAAGTAGCTGGAGTAGCACAGTCTACCATTAAATGCAACTGACACCTCAATTGTGGCAATTGAAGTAACATATAGAAAGGAGGACCATCTTTAGTCTGCATTTGTGGTGCAATAGAAACCACCACACTGGGCTCTCTAAACTGACTACCACAGTTCTTCTGCTCCTGCAAACCTTAGTAATATGCCCTTGACATTTACATGCATGACGCTGAACTTCTCTGAATTTGCACTGGTCCCTGCTATGCTGAGACTACCCACGTGCACATTTGTACTGGCCATGCAGTTTGGGTGGAGTGGTTGAATTTTACTTTGAAAATAGTGGCTTAGACTTAGGTTTCAGCTGTTTCAATTTGGGGTTTACTGCAACTACTCGTACCTCATTTTTAGTGGCCATCTTAGCATGTGCTTCATTTTCTGAAGCCTCATACTTTTGTGCGAACTGTAAAAGTTCCTTAGTAGACTTCTTGACACTTACAGAAAGTAATTGCTGAATACAATGTTCATTATTCAACCCCATAACAAATTTATCAGCTAGATTAGATTCAAGATTCTCCCTGCTCCACTCACACATGAAAGCTAAGCATTTGATCTCAGCTAAATAAGATTGTAATGACTGACCTGGTTTCTGGTGGTAACTGTAGAATTTATAACATCCAGCCCTTGGAAAAGTTGTTAAACTATATTATGCATTCAATTTAACGTTTAGCTCTTGATATGACAAATCCTCCAGCTGGCCTGGTGCACACAGACTGCATAAAAGTTTGAAGGTTTCACTCCCCAAGAAAGTACAAAAAGCAGCTTGAATAAGATTTTCCTGTTGCTCAACATTTGCAGCTTGTATGGCAGGATTAAGTAATAACCACTGATCAAACCGTTGAGACCTTATATCCCAGTCCATTCTGTAAAAATTTCAAAGCTGGCTGAAGTTGCCATGATATTGCACAGTTCCAAACTGCTTACTTGCCTCCAATGCAGAAAGTAACAAAATGGCGTAATTCAGTAAGCTGGAGCTACGAAAATGTCCACCATCCATCACCACCAGTTTGTTGTATTTGGTGACCAAAAATAAGTACCTTAAACACACAAGGGTAGTAGTAAGAAAACCACTCCACACTGAAATATAGGCCTTCTCTTTTTATTTTCATTCAGCAGCACATACAAGAGGAAACTAACTTCAACACACACAGGCAGACTTACAGGAAGTATTTTCTCTTAAAGCTGTACTACACATAACAACATTCACCAAACATTAATGTCTGGATGTGCAGTCCAGATCAGATGCCAGATTTGGAAGGGCGGTGCTGCAGAGCCTCTTTCCTAAGTAGGTTCTCTGCTCTCCTCCCAACTACACTACCTTAAGTTACTGATGCTAAAGGACCCCTAGGGTAAGAAGAAAAAAATACTCACCATAGTAGTCTTCTTTCTTCCAAGGTGTCCTTTAGCATCAGTATGTTCCCACCCTTCCTTCCCTGACAGCCTGACTACAGAGGTCTCTGCTTTGGTCTTCTACCAAATTTGGTAAGTTTCAATTTGGAACTTAATTTTAAGTAAAGTTTTCATAGCTATTGTTAATATGCTTTTGCATAGTTTTTGATACCTGTTGGTTCATTTCTTTGGGCATGTGCCCATATATCTTTAAAAAAATTCTGGTGCCTTCTCAGGTAGTCTCTCCTCAGCTCAACCCCCAAAGACTCCTTTGATTAGCTGATGCTAAATAATTAGCATAAACCACACCTCCAGGCCAGTACTATCTAATCAGCTTGCTGCTCTAAGACAAGTTACTGATGCTAAAGGACACCTTGTCCCAGGGAAGGAAGGGA
This sequence comes from Neoceratodus forsteri, assembly GCA_016271365.2. Taxonomy (NCBI): domain Eukaryota; kingdom Metazoa; phylum Chordata; order Ceratodontiformes; family Ceratodontidae; genus Neoceratodus; species Neoceratodus forsteri. The sequence continues at coordinate 1,227,924,326 of CM028131.1, read as the reverse complement.
TGTCGGCCTGGGCTTAGACTGTACCAGATGGAGGCCTGGTGGTAGTGCAGTAGGGGTGGCATGAAGGGATGGTCCTGTGGAAACATCCTGCATGTGCACCTCCATGTGAACACTTGACGTCCTGCAGCATGGGCAGGGAGAAAAACAGGAACATTAGAGAGTTGGGGGCTTACTGAAACCTTGCATGTTTGTTCGAGATCTGCACTGTCAACTGGGAGCTTGCCTCAGTCAGATTACTGGTGCTGGTGGGGGAGGATGGTTCTCTGGCCCTGCCATGAGGTGGAATTTGTGGGGGAACCACAGGACTAAGGTGAGTCCTGGGGAAGATGATAGCTGGTGCAGATAGGCAGGGACAAGGCTGATTAGCCACCCCTAAGACAGCAGAAGCTTAAAAACTTTTGTGGTCAGCATTAAGAGAACAACAGACTATGCACTACATTACAATAAAACAGCAGACAAGGTTGCAACCATGCTTGAATGTCTCACAGGGGGATGCAGCACCACGGGTGGATAACCCCCACAATAAACACAAGCTCCAAAATGGTGCTGCACTCCTCCCACAAAGAAATTAGTTCTGCCTCAAAGTGCTGTGAATTTTTTATTTGCTTGTGTAACCTCCCCTATCCCTGTTTCATTCGGAAGCAGAACTCTTTCAAACTAAGCAGTTCTTTTGCTGGTACTCACTCCTGCTCAAGCAGACTGAGGCTTCATTCGAGCAGGCAGCAGCTTTCAGTTCCCAAGCAGTGATAGATTACTTCAGAAAGCTACCCCTTCCCCTCCCTGTCTAGGGGTTTGGTGTTTTACTGTCTCTGGAAAAGAGGAAGGGCACAATCTCGACTGGCAGCAAACTAGATTAACACAGTGCCTTGTATTTTGAAGTGTGGGATCACACGGTTGACGTCTGGATTTCCGTTGAGGTGCAGGCTTGCTGGAAGGTTCCTTCCTTCATGAATTGTTGCCACAGAATTGGGTGGTTCTTTCTAGAAAAACAGAATGTTAGGCAAAGCATAACAGATTAAGATTCCAAATGGTTTAGTCCAGAACAAGATGCAATCAGGCATATTTTATTTAGTCCAAAAGCTCAAGCTGACACACACACAAAACTCCATGGACCATGCTCATTTAAGTTGTTACAGTTCCCAAATTTCTATGGCTGACCACTATGGCACACTCACTTGGGGGACCAGGATTTGAACCTGGACCCTACTTACCAATCCCTTTCCTTAACGTGCCAAAGAGTTCCAAATCTCCTGGGGACATCTTCCCTGTCTCCAAACTGGTTGCAGCTTCATGTATCCCCACCAGTGGGAGCAGGTGTTCATCTTTCTGACCATTTTAAAACTCTCCTCAAAATGGAGAGATGTCAGCTGTAACACAGGCACAGTCCTTTCTACAGTAGCTCCTGCTCCTGCTGATCCATGGGCAGGGTTTGTACAGGGCAGGGCCAACTCTTCCCTGAGGCACCAGAGGTCCCCTTTCAGTTTAACAGCATGTACCTGGAGTGGACATGGAGAGCACAGGGGTCTTATCTGCCTCTTTACCCCACCAGAGACATCACTGCCACCTCTGTCCCTCGGGCCCTCCATGGCAGCCACCCTTCTCTGAGAGGAATCTGGAGCCTAGCAGGCTCCTTGTGACCTTCTAACCTGGCTGCTGCTCCCTCTGGATCCACTGCCCCACTGCTGGCATATGGGTGCCCCTGCGGATACTTTTGGGACCAAGAGTCAATCTCCTCACCCCGGCCCCAGGCCTCTCTGGCCCTGACTGGAGACCTTCCTCTCAGGCCATGGATCATGCATGCCCGCTCCTCTCCAAGACTCCCTCTCAGCTTCTCCCCTCACTGGTTGGCACTTCAGACTCTCCCACAAGCAGCCTGGGCCACACCCATGGCCCAGAAATGTGTGCAGCTCCAGAATGCCAGCAGGGCATCTATCTGATAACCCCAAATTGGCACATGGGTTGCACTGGACATATAAGTGAAGAGTTGAACTCTGGCCAGTCACTTGGGAAGATGAAACATTACCTTCCCAGGTGATTGACAAGAGTTCAGCTGTTCACGTATATGACTAGCAAATGACAAATAAAAAATTCACAGCACTTTAAGGCAGAACTCATTTCCATGTGAAAGGAGTGTAGCACCATTTTTTTTGTGCCTGCCCTTCTCCCAACCGGCCACTGCTTTGAGCTGCCTAGGACCCTCCAGCCACCAACAATACCCCCAACCACCATTTGCTGCCCCCATCTTGCTGGTTACCCAGGTAACCTGACATTTCCCTTCATCAGGTGGGTCTTCCCCTTCTGGGGGAGAAGTGCCTTAGGCACAACTCAAATACCCCAGGACTGGTGTGGGTCAACTTGGGGCTATCCTGGGCTACTGTGGCACCAGGGGGAATGGCAGTCATTATCCAGGTGGTCGGGAGGCATTTTTCACTTTCTGGCCCTCCCACTCCACCCTAATTGGGTCAATGTGGGGATGGCGACCTGGGGTGTGGACATCAGGGGGCATGTCAAGGCTACACACTCCTTGCATGTTGCCCAGTCTGCCTCAGGTGCTGAGCCCTACCCACCCCAGGAGGGAAGCATCCAATGGACACTCTGGAATCCCTCCCTACCAGTCTCTGCTCCTGACACCCAGGCTTGGGGCGCAAACCCGGGTCACCAGCGTGCTGAGTGAACCCCTTCACTCGGCACCACAGAGCCAGCTGTGCAGTGCCATTTTGAAGAGTAGAATGGTTGTGCAAGATAGTGACAAATATGTAACTGAGATTAAATGACAAATGGGATTATTACAAAATATTAGCATTTAACCCCACTTCAGCATTTAAAGTCTTGTTGGACAAAATGTTTGATACAACATTGGCCAATTGCCATATTAAGAAGGATGAATGTAATTTTCTTAAGACTTGATTTTCTAAAATGTCTCACATTAGAGTGTGACTCCTCTATGGAGGCACCCACAGTGGAGACCAAGGAAGATGGTGGGAACCTCCACAAAGGAGTCCCACAGGAGGGTGGCATGGGACCCCACAGGGGAAGGAGACAACTCCTGGTGGGGACTCCATTGTTTGGAGGGTAGAACTGGGGGAGGGAGGGGAGAGAGAGATAAGGTGCCTGCCTGGCACCATGGCTTGAGGACAGGGAACGAATCCTCATGATTGTGGGAGCAGCTGCATGGGGCAGGGAGCTGGATGTCATTGTCCACCTAGGGACAAATGACCTGGCTAGGAAAGGGATCGGAGCAGTACAGGAGGAGTTTGTGGAGTTGGAAAGGGGCTTTAGACAAGTAGCACGCATGATAACCTTCTCGGAGGTGCTGCCTGTCTATGGTATGAATGAGGCTAGGGTGCTCTGCACTATGGGATTCAATCAGTGGTTGAAAAACATTTTGGCTTCATTAGGGACTCGGGGTCCACCTGGAGGGATGCAGGCTTATACTAGCACGATGGTCTGCATTTGTCCAGGAGGGGAACGAGGATCCTAGGTGATAGGTTTAAATGCTTCATTGGCAAGCATTTAAACTAGTCAAGAGGGGAGGTACTGAAAAGGAGAAGGGAAATCCTAGCCCTCCCCAAAAAAATCAGGGTAGTTAGTGAGGTAAACACCAAGATAGAGAAGTTGATATGGAGAAGGGCTGGGGTAAATGGAGAAAAATACAAAGGCAGTAAGGACAGGGATGGGGCAAAAAGAGGTAAGGCCATCAAAAAATTGAGGGTAATGAGTACCAATACCCGTAGTCTAGGTAATAAGCTCCTTGAACTGCTGGGCTTGATGGAAGAGGGATGCCTGTATATTGTGGCAGTGACAGAAACATGGTACACAGAGAATCATGACTGGGATGTCAACATGCCAGGGTACACAATCTACAGAGGGACAGGGAGGGTAGAAGAGGAGGAGGAGGAGCTCTCTACATAAGGGAAGGGAGCAAAGCAACAGAACTAAGGGGTAAACAGGGGTGAGGAGGCACTGTGGGACACCCTGGATACTGGAAATGGCACCACAATCCACACTGGGGTTGTATACAGACCCCCATCTCAGGGGGAGGAAATGGACAAGGAAATGATAGAAGGCATCCTTTGGATGGCAGAGAAAGGGGAGCTATTGCTGATGGGGGACCTGTATATGTCAGATGTTAACTGGAGCAGCTTTGCTGCAACCACATCCAAGAGCAGGCCCATTCTCAATGCCCTACAGTGGGCATGCCACAGACAGCTAGTGTTGGAACCCACTCGGGAGGGAGCAGTCTTAGACCTGGTACTCTCAAATGGGGACAGAGAGAGAATCTCAGATCTAGAAGCAGGTAGCCATCTGGGAACAAGTGACCACCAAACAGTGTGGCTCACGATAAACTCAGCTATTTAAAGTCAAGCCATACAAAAGTGTAGGTACTGGACTTCAGAAGGGTTGATTTTGTCAAAATGGGAGAGTATCTCAGAAAAGCACTAGCAAACAGGCAAGAAGGAGAGGGAGCAATAATGGGGAAACATCAGAATTGCCATCAAAGAGACAATAAGCTTTTGTGTGAAGCAAATAAATCAAAATGAAAGAAAAAAATCACTATGATTCTCAAAAGAGGTGGCGGGAAAGGTTGGGGAGAAAAGATAGCATTCAGGAAGTATAAGGAAACACAGAAGGAGTAGGACAGAGAACTGCACCAGTTAAAGCAGAAGGAGACGAGGAAGGCAGTCAGAATAGCAAAGGCCCAAACCAAGGAAAAGACAGCCAGCTCGGTTAAGAAGGGGGATAAAACCTTTTATAGGTACATTAGGGAGCAAAGAAAGACAAACAGAGAGAGATGCTGAGGCTGAATAAAGAGGGTGAGTGGGTAGAGAGGGACAGTGAAAAAGCAGGGATACGGAATGAATACTTCTGCTCAGTACTCACAAAAGAAGAGCGGGGGAGGTACCTGATTCAGTAAATGAAGCACTCTGGATAGGGGGTTGATATCAGTCCTTTCACAGAAGAAAGGATTCTGAAAGAACTCTAAAACTGAAGGTTGACAAAGCAATGGGGCCTGATGGGATTCACCCCAGAATTCTGAAAGAACTAAGGGGAGAACTAGTAACACCATTGACTACCTTTTTTAACAAATCATGGGAGGATGGTGTGGTACCTGAGGACTGGAGGAGGAGAGATGTGATTCCCTTTCACAAAAGTGGGAGCAAGACAGAGGCAGGAAACTGCAGACCTGTCAGTCTAACCTCAGTGGTAGGGAAATGATGGAATCACTGCTGAAGGAAAGAATTGTGTACCTAGAGGCCAGTGGGGAACAGGACCCAATGCAGCATGGATTCACAGTGGGAAGGTCATGTCAGACAAATCTAATTGATTTATTTGACTAGGTGACCAAAGTAGTTGACCAGGGAGGGGCTGTGGACATGGCCTACCTGGACTTTATCAAGGCATTTGACACAGTCCCGCACAAAAGACTAATTAACAAATTATCCAGCCTGGGAGTGGGTCCCAGGGTGGTAGCCTGGGTAAAACATTGGCTAGACAACAGGATGCAGAGGGTAATAGTAAATGGAGTCCACAGTGAAGAAAGGGGGTTACTAGTGGTGTACCACAGGGTTCAGTACTGGGTCCGGTCCTTTTTAATGCCTTTATAAGTGATATTGCAGAGGGACTGGAAGGAAAAGTATATCTCTTTGCAGATGACACAAAGATCTGCAACATAGTTGATACACAAGGTGGGGTGGAAAGGATGAGAAGGGACTCTGCAAGGTTGGAGGAATGGTCAAATGTATGGCAGCTTAGATTCAACACAAAGAAGTGCAAAGTAATGCACCTGGGAAACAAAAACCCAGGGGGAAGAGTGCACAATGGGGGGTTGAGATACTGATGACAACAAAAATGGAAAGGGATCTAGGGGTAGTTATATCAGATGGCCTAAAGGTGGGCAAGCAATGTGAGAAGGCAGTAAGGAGGGCTGGGGGGATGCTGGGATGCATAGGGAGAGGCATCACCAGTAGAAAACAGGAAGGTGTTATCCCTCTGTACAGACAGTTGGTGAGACCCCCATCTGGAGTACTGCATGCAGTTCTGGAGACCCCATCTCCACAAAGACATAGGGGGGAGGCTGTCCAGAGGAGGGCAACCAAAATGGTGCAGGGTCTGCACCAGAGGACATACGAACAGAGTCTAAAGGAACTTCATTTGTATACCCTTGAGGAAAGGAGGAAGAGGGGGGGCATAATAGAAACTTTCAAGTACCTCAAGGGAATCAACAAAGTCCAAGAGGGTAGCATCTTTCAGAAACAGAGATGTGCAAGAATAAGGGGACACAGTTTGAAAATAGAGGGTGAACAGCTCAGAGATAATGGAAGGAAGTATTTTTTCATGGAGAGGGTTGTGGATGCATGGAACAGCCTTCCTGAGGAGATTGTGGAGTCAAAGGCAGTGGGGGAATTCAAGAATGCATGGGACAGACATAAGGCAATTCTAGTGGGGGGTAGGAGGAAGTAAGCTGTTGGTTAACTAGAATCTGCAGTTTATCCATTAGGTAGGGAAATGGGCAGACTAGGTGGGCCAAGTGGTCCTTATCTGCCATCAAATTCTATGTTTCTATTGTATACTTTGCCCAAAGTCCACAAAACTGTGAGGAACCATCTTGAGTGACATATTTTGGGGGTGGGTTTGCTCAGTGAGGGTCTGTCCAAATGTGTGGATGATTTTGTTAAATAGTAGCAAAAATGTCCAGCTTTGTGAGGTACACCATGGAAATTATCAATAAAATGAAAGATTGTTCATGGAAGACTGGTGCAGGATTACAATTGACATCAGCTCTTTATACCAGTATTTATCATGAACACTAAGTGCGGGCATGCAAGGATTTTATGGTCTCTGATCCAGATTTGATCATAGCACCTCAGAGGATTATTTAGGACCTTTTAAAATTTTTAATGACACACAAATATTTCCTTTTTAATGGAAGATTCTGTTTGCAACAACAGGGGACAGCGATGGGCAAAACACTCACCCCATCATATGCTAATGTTGCATTTTGATGTTGGTCTACCAATAAGACCCCTACCTTATCTTTAGATCTGCCATGCCCATATTTTGCTGTACTGGCAGATGGCATCTTTCTGGACTGGGTGAATTACTTTAGACAGATGCAGAAAATAAAAGTGGAAAATGTCTTTATTCATCACAGGAATGTCTGAATACCATAAGGCTCTGCCTCTGGCAGAGGGGGTCTCCCAGAGCCCCTGAAATACTAAGACACTACCTGGCAGTGCAACAATTTGTAACAACAACCAGTGCTCCCAGTGCTGTTAAAGGAATGGCAGCTAACATTAAAACCCATACTTAGTTGTACTTTACCTCACCCCTGGAATCATGAAAGGGAATACTACTAGAACAAAGAATAATATAACAGTATAAAACATGAAAACATGAAACAGTATAGAAATATCAAGCATTACATTAAACACCTGACATTAGGGGTACTCTGTCACAAATGCACCCCGCAGGTCAGGCCCTCTGCTCCCACAGTGCCAAACCTCGAAGTGCAATATGTGAACAGGAGGCAAACAGGGTAATCTTCCTGTCTGTTTTTGGTCTGAATCACCTACTAGCCTCGAGTCCTGGGGTCAAATATGAAACCTGTTCTCTAGCACACACACTCTCTTTGGGGGATGCAGCGCAATACTGCACCCAGTAGGCACCAGCCTGGTACACAATTTTACCCATTTGACTCAGATTGAGACCTAGGTATATTCTTTCCTTAGCAAGCTAGGAACACACACTTTTTAAGCCCTTAACAGTTCTTGTCAGAATTACCCAATACTGTTTCAGCCTCCACATGCAAAAGAAAAGACTTAAGCAGGATTAAGGAAACCAAAATGTTTACTGAAATAAAAAAGAAATAGTAAATACATACAAAACATAGATTTACCCAGCTTAGGACTTGCGACTTCCACATTTTCTGCCCTGGCTTTAATGCTTCCCCCCCCTATATTATATACTAAAAAAATACTACTGAAAAAAGCTATAGGATTCAGCATACCTAAGCCCCCTTCTTGCAGTGATCTATAAGTAATTTCCCTTTTAATAGGATTCAACCTATTGCCCATCGGTCCTGAAAAAAAAAACACTGTATGAAGAGATATACAATACCATAGGCGGGGGATGACATAACATAGGTATAAAAAATTGTTAATAATAAAGTTTTAATCAAGACCACCCTTTTCTTTTTTGTGATCTGCAGGCCTTTCCAGGAGGCTATCAATCTATTTGCCTTCTGAAGTCCAATTTCCCAATTTTGTATATCCCAGTCATCTCCCCCAAATCTTATCCCTAATATAGTTATTGGATCTTTTGATATATCAGTCTCAGCAAATGTTCTTCCTGCAGGTATTGGGGTGTCTCCTAAGGCAATGCCTTTACTTTTATTATAGTTAATCCTGGATCCTGAACACTGCACAAAGCTATGGTACACTTTCTGTATAATGTCTGCCTTAGTGGGTGGGGATATGCACAACACTAAATCATCTGCATATGTTAAAATCTTTGTTGGGGGGGTCCTGTTTGCTAAGTTTTATCCTGTATATAGCATTATGACTGTTTATTTTCTTAATTAATCCATAAATACAAAAGGTATATAAGAGTGGGCTAAGGGGGCAGCCTTGTCTAACCCCTCTTTTTTATTTTTGTTATCCCTCCTACCTGCCCCCAGTGTCTACTCCTTTGGGCTGTCCATCCCATTTCAGCCCCCTGACCTCAGGATCTGCCCCTAGAGTGCCTCTCCTCCTTTTTCCTGCCTGCACATTGGGGTCTGTCCTGAGAATTGGTGGTGGTCTGAATGGCTCAGGGCAGCCATCATCTAGGACCAGTGAGGGAGTTTTCTTGTTTTTCTGTGTCCCCTGTTACCCCACCCCCTGAGACACCGGCATGAGGACATAAGTCCAGAGAGGCTACATGCTGATGCATGTCTCTCCCAAGCGACCAACAGTGTTCCCCAACCCCGACTCCAGTAAACAGATCCGCCAACCCCTCGAGAGCCAGTGCACCCACTGGGTCTCTCAGGACATCGTGCACACGTAGCACCCCTGGTATCTCTTCCAGAGGGAGGAAAGCATCCATTGGGATGCTCAATCCTCCCTCCCTGACTGACCCCCCTGACCCAAGTCTGTTCCCGAACCCAGGTCGCCGGAGCAGCGTGGGGTGTGGCATCCAGTGCCTCAACCCTCAGTGCCACCGGGCTGGCCTAACCCTTCTTTTAATACCCATCTCTTCCCCTATCCACCCATTAATATTTGGTGAGAGGACAGCATTATCATACATCATCTTGAGCCACTTAAACTTTTCTGGAAGGCCAAAGGATCGAAGTACCTGAAATAAATAGGCATGTGAAATTTGATCAAAGGCTTTCTCTTGATCTATGCTTATTATAAAACCCTGTATTTCATTTTTTGATACTTTATAAAAAATCTCCCTAAGTAAAATTAAATTATCATGCTGATATATTCCTGGGATGGAACATGTTTGACTCCCTTCAAGTAATCTATTAGTAACTAACAAAAGCCTATTTAATAGAATTTTGCTTAATATTTTTTAATCTGTATTTAGCAGACCCAATGGCCTCCAGTTCTTTATATCTTCCCTAACCTTTTTTTTGTACAACAAAATTAGAATGGGTTGGTTCATAGTTTTAGACAAACCTTCCCCATTAAGCATGCCATTAAATACTATCTCAAGTGCTGGTGCAATCTCTTCTATAAATGTTTTATATAATTCTGCAGTGATGCCATTCGTGCCCAGTGCGGAGTCATTTTTTAGTGATTGGATAGATATTTTAATTTCTTCCACTGAGATGGGGAGGCTAAAGTTTTCTTCTCTTCCATCTAAAGCTGGGGTAAATTCAGGTCCAATAATTCTTCAGGGCTATTTAACACTGGGCTGCAAAATACTTGCTTGATATATTTTTCCACTACTTCTAAATTTCCTCTGGGGTGGATTTCATACCTCCACCTTCAGATATTAATTTGGTAATAATTCTATGATCTACCCTATTCTTGGACTCTTTATATGGATCCATAGACCCTTTTTTACACTAATGCCAAACCTCATCTCCTGATCCAGAGATTTAGCCATATCATATTGTATAACAAACATCTGCTTCTTTATATTTGATATTTGAACACCATAATCCCTTTTCTCTGTCTCTGTTAGGTATATTAATTTTCGTAATTGCTCTCTGAGACTTAGGTAAGTTAGATACTCCTTATTAGCTATTATTATTGTTTAAGTTTGAAACAGGTTTTCCATGCTTTTTTTGTAGCATCCCACCAGATGGTGATATTATCATACATTCCCACGACAGGCAACCTTGTTACCCAGTCTTTTTTCCATTCCATTTTAATTTTCTCATCTAGGAGCAAGGACCTGTTCAGCCTCCATACATTATTTTTGCATCTGGGAGCGTGAGACCATTTCATGCCTATTGTGATGGATCTGTGGTCCGTAAACTCCCATGCTTTTAATGAAGCTCCTTCCAGATCTAATATTTTAGAAGAAAATATATAGTCTATCCTTGTGGACAGGGAGGCTTTGAAAACTGTGTTCCCCCAGATGGGTGTAGAAACCTATAGGAATCCCTTAGATCTGCAACCTCAGAAGAGAGGGATTTAGGAGTTTACATTTCAAATACACTGACCACAGATGTACATATAAATCACACAGTTAAAACATTTCAAAAAATATTGGGATGTTTATTAGCAAATATCAAGAGCAGAGACAGATAGGTTATTTTACCACTGTATACTAATCTAATTTGTCCACATATGGAATATTGTTCTTGGTTTGCAGCAGCAAATAATATTAAGAGTAAAAAATTGAAAGAGAGAGCACACAGGAAAATAACAAAGAAAATAAAAGAACAATATAATATGAGATACAATGAAAGATTATTGAATTTAGAGCTATATTCAATTGAATATAGACAGCTAAAATGTGACCTTTGTCTTGTATACTGGGCAACAAGAGATAGAGAATTAATGGAAGTATTAACACTTAAAAGATGTGAGGAACAAAACAACAAAAAATAGATCTCATATTTACAGACTAAAAGGTGATATAAATAAAACAAAAAAGTATGGATTTCTTTACTCAGAGAATAATAAATAGTTGGAATGAGTTACCTAGATACATAGCAAACTGTGAGACAATTGGAAGCTTTAAACATGAACTAATACATGGGAAACAAAAAGTTTATGTACCACCGATAAGTACATAGGTGGCGAGTTCAATAAGGACAAATTGTCTTCTGAACTTGAAAATTAACTATGAACCTATGAACTTGAACTATTTCTTTTAGAGCATTGGAATTGCAGAATAATTTTTCTGTTCTCAAACCCCTGTCTGATCTCTCCATTCCACAATTAAAATCTCCTACCCATGTTACTAATCTGGAGGTATGTAAAAAGGGTTGGATCTGCTTAAATAGGGAAACTCGGAGGGCCTTAGTCTGAGGGGCGTAAGTATTAATTAATATGAACCTTTCTGATCATAAAGTGAAATCTAACAACAAGGCTCAACCATGGGGAGATTTCAGTTAGTCTCAAGACCTTCAGGTTTATATTATTAAATAATATCCCCACCCCATCATAAGCTTCTTCTCCTACTGACTAAAAGGAAGGCCTATTGTTCCAATACTTCCTACCTAGCTGAATTTCTATTTGAGTTTAAATTCTGGTGTCCTGTAAACATATAACATCAGATTTAAGATTGTGTAAAATACTTAGAGACTGTTAACATTTTTTTATTACTTTTGATGCTGTTAACATTCAAGGAAGTGATAGATAGGCAATCCATTTATTTTATTGTAAGCAGTATGCTAGGGCGTTTTAACAATCCATCTGCATCTAGTGCATTGTGATATGGGGTTTTCTGCCCCCCTGATCCAATGGTAACCTCTGTGGTGGTTGCAGTAAATGAGGATGAATCAGACCCACCCCATCAGAATCTTCTTCTTGATTTTCTGGGTTTAGGGAGGCAAATTTTTTTTCCTGCTGTCCAGGATCCCTTTGACTTTGGGGCTTCCCTAGGATTACTTTTATCCTTGTTTGTAAGGGTTTTTACCAAACCTGTTTCTCTTTTTTGCTAAAATGTTCTTGAATGGCTGTTCTATTGGAAGGGGATAGGGGGAGTCTTTTCTGCAACTTTAGGTGCATCCTCCTGACTACTGTAGCTTCATTCTTCTCCATCCCATCTCCTTGTGCTTCTTTTGGTGTTTCTCATGGTAAAGGGTCCATTACCTGTTCATTTGGGACTACAACCTCTTCTCATGGGGGATCTGCCCCTGATGCAGAGCAGGCTATTCTTTGTGCTTACATCTGTTGTGCTTTGTTTATTAGTCCTTCATGAGAGGGACACTCTCCCCTGATTGTGTGATGCCCAGGGACATTTACCATACCTGTGTCCCGTTCTCTCACAAAGATTACATTTAAAAAGGTTCACACAATTGGGAGAAGTGTGGCCATACTCAAGACAGTGACTGCACTGGGGGGGGTACTTAAATGTACCCATGACCCGCATTTGAAACATGATCTGGGTTTGACCATTATAAAGCAATATGCCCCTTTCTTTACCCAGATAAAATGTACTAGAGTGGTGAACTGGACCATTGTTGGTGGAGCACAATTTGATCTTGATCTTCCATCCCCCATTCCAGATCTGCTTGCTGTCCAGAATGGGGGAAGGCCTGTCCAGTACCTCACACCTTTGTCTCAACCAGAATAAAATATCTTCCATGTTTACCCCCTCATTTGGGAACATAACAGTAATTACTTTGATTGCTGGCTTAGTTAATGGAATAGCCATATATGGACTCCAACTGGGGTTTTTTTTTTTGCATTCTGATACTGTGTTGAAAATCTATCTACACTTGAAACTGTTTTAAAACTTATATTATAGTTACCGTTTCCTAAATGAATTAAGGCAAAAACCTCTGAAGAAAAAATCTCATTGATGCTTTTAGTAAGTTTTTCACTATATGCAGTCTATCTGGAGGGTTCTCCAGACCCCCTTTATATATCAGTCTCATAGTGTTTTTTCATGGGGCTGGCTCACCCTTATTCTGGAAAAGATAAGCAAGATGAAACTTTGGCTTCAACCAGTCCCATCTGGTCGGATCAGTGAGAACATTTTCTAGGGGACCCATCCTTTGTGTATCAGAAAATTGGCATGTGCTTTCAGCCCCATTAGTTGAGGACTGATGCTGTACATTATTAGCAAGTGAACTTATGTTGGGGCCTTTAGACGTAGTGGGAGTACTCTCTATATTTTGTCTTATATGGTCATCATTTTGTAATGCATTTACATTGGTAGCTACATTCTGTGTATTTGAATCATTCAGGTACCTTTGAACTTCTCTATCCTCAGGGTTGGGGATCCTTTGATTTCTTGTGTTTGAATCCAGCCTGTCCCTTCTAAAGCTCTTGCAGGGGACCAGGCTTCAGAAGCTGCAGTGCTTGTTCCTGTGGTGCCTGTTGTAGTAGCTGTGCTTTCAGATGTATTAGCTTTTCCTGAAGCAGGCAAAACAGTTTTTCCTTCTGTTTTACTACTAGTTTTCTTGGAGGCTTGCTGCTTAACTTTCAGTGTGTGAGCAGCACCCAGACATTTAATTTTAACTGCAGTAGTTGCATTTGTTTTCAGGGGTTCCTCTGGCTTTTGGCACAACAAGCTGCCAGCCAGTGCTGTCTTTTCTGGTGATCTTTCTGTAGAGCAGCTGGTGGTTGCCTTTGATGCTGCTACATCATTTTGCAATTGTTCTGACAAGTGTGAATCATTCTCTTGAACTGTCAGTGGGGCAGACTGCATTGCTAATACTTCAGCCTGCAAGGCTTCCCTCTGTTTTTTATATTCAGCTCCTTCTAATGACAACTCTTTTATCAGCAATTCTTTGTCAGAAATAACAACAAAAACTGTCTTACCAGTCACTTTAGTTTGTTGGTTGGTTATTGCTCCTTTATCTTGCTGGGTTTGTTCAAGTTAGAATCAAAACATTATTCAGGTAAATCCATCTCCACTATTCCTTATTCTTCAACCAGATTAGCCTTCAGAGATTTAGGGGTAGCGGAGGAGGAGGAGGCTCTCTCCTCTACCTCCACAGCAACCATCCTTAGGATTGTAAATTTATCATGGCAGTCATACACGTCATGGATTCCATGATGTTTGGTCTTTATTCAGAACTTGCACAACTTTTGCTGTTGTCATCAAAAAGTAGCAACAATGACAGTGCCAGGAATTTTACTAATGATTCCATGAACAACCGATGAGTTATTAAAATGTCATCCATGACAAACATACATCCTTAACCATCATTCCTCCTGGGTCCACCATGTCAGCCATCTTGGAAAATTCCACAAGGGTTCCCCTTTTGGCCGAGTAGAGGAATTTCCCTCATTCACTAAAAATACCACCAACAGCTTAATCTGGTTCAATTTCAGTTGCTTACCATCTGTATCCCCCTTCCCCCCAGTCACACCTGAAAAAGGGATGTGTAGGCCCAGTGGGATTACCGGGTCAACAAACTTCAACAAAACAACAAAACAACAACTTAAGAAAGCTATTAGATAATGCCCTGGACATTGGAGGTATACAGGAATTCTTCCAATGCTGGGGAAAAAAGAAGCAGTTATTTTCCAAGATTAATGAAGGAGACGAAGGAGAGCCTGCTAGGAATAAAAGACATAGAGAGGAGGATGTTCCAACAAACAGCCATATTTTGAACTTTAGAGGTGCAAAAAGGGGAGGAGGGATGATATAAATCAAATAAGAAACACTGAAAATCAGGATTGGTGTACGGTTCAAGCACCAAAAGATTTCAAACAAGGTAGAAGGGCTGAGAGGTACCAACAAAAAATTATTGCTACTAGCAATAGATTCGAAGTAATAGAGCATCAGGAACCGAACATGGAAGCACAAGTACTTATAGTGGCAAAAACAGCTGATGACTTGAGAGTAAAGGAGCCACAAAACTCTTGATAGGAGATTCTAGCACTGATAACACCATATGCAAAATTGATAAGCATAACAGTATGGTGCCATGTTTTTCAGGAGCAAAAATTAACAATTTCACCTCAATGATAGATGATGTTCTCAGGTATTCTGGACACAAGCCAACCGTAGCTGTTCATATAGGTACAAATAATGTGGGGTGATCTAGTGAGAGTGAAATTAAAAGAGACTTTCAAGTACTGGGGGAGAAACTGAAAAACATAGGAAGGAAAATCATAATAGCGGAAATTATGCATGTCCCAAGGACAAGTAATTATAGAGAAAGGCTGATAGAAAGGACAAAGAAATGGTTGTTGGAATAGTGCAAACATAAACAGTTTGAATTTGTTAGAAGGTGGAATGCCCTCTGTGGCCAGACAGATCCATATACAAAAGATATGCTTCATTTAAATAAAAAGCATTTGTCAATGCCAAATGTTCACTGCTGGTATTGCTGTTGTACTGGGTCTTGCTTGCACTCATTTTTAGTATGCATTTACCTAGGATAGAGTAGATGAGATGTAATATCTCATTTTCAGTGGTGTCCTGCTTTAATACACTGTTAGACTGTAATTACCCAGGATAGGGCAACTGAGAGGCAATATCTACTTTTAAGTGGGCTCCCACATTTTGATCCCAAATGTCCAACAGTCATTAATGACCTGATGTTAACATCAAGAGAGGTGGAATTTTTAAAATTCTATTCAAAAGGTGATTTCACCATGTGACTATGGAAACAAGTTTCGGAGGGGATTTGAAAAATGACACCTGCTATGTTTAAAAGGTGAGGTAACACAAGGGATATACTGAACATTATGGGCCAACATCTATGAAAAATAGAGGATATTGTATGGTCCTGTATCGATAACTCATTTGTTAACCAGAGAGAGGTTGCCAGGAGGACCGGGTAAACCTCAAGAGCAAAACTTGAGAGGTATACATCACCATGGCAACCTCAAGATGGTTAACTAAACCAGTTACTGATAGAGGGAACATACATTATATTTTATAGTGTATGGTCCCCATAACAAGAAGTAGGCTCCTTACTGCATAATTCAGTCAACACTATGGCCATTCTCTCACCATTGCAGCCATTGGCAAAATGCAAATAAAGGTACATGCGTGCACAGATCGGCTTAGTTTATAATTTCATCTCTATGACATACTCAGGAGGGGTTAACAACCCCTTACATCATAGTGATGGGATTATAGAGAAATAATGTTGACATGTTTTAGCGGTAATAAAGGCTCTCCATACGTCATAAAAAGTTATGAGTAAATGTTGGAACAATTTGTTTCCTCATAACTTGGCTGTTTTTTCCACATTTTTACCCCAAATTTTCAACATAAACTTTTTATGACCACTCCTTCTGAGCATGATAGGTGTCATTTATAAAACAATGGTCGAAACAACATTTTGCACCACAAGTTTTAAAACATCTTTTGGGTAGGATTGAAGAAATGACAGCTGTCACATTCATGAGGTAGTGTGAAAAATGGCTATGTTGAAAAATTGGTGTCAAAATATTAAAAATTACCACAGTTACAAAAGTGCATTGAAAAATTGCAACGTGGACTCATAACTTTGTTGTTTTCTCATATTTTTACCCAAAATTTTCAACATGGCCTTCTTCTGACCCCACATAGCCTTCTTATAAGCTCACCTTATGAACAAGGGTGGAGGACATTTTCAGCTCCTGCCCAAAAGGTGATTTTGTGCCACAAGTGGGAAAACACATTTTGGCCAGGAACTGAAAAAATGGTAGATGTCACATTCATAAGGTGCAGTGACGAAATGGCTATGTTGAAAATTTGGAGTCAAAATATTGAAAATTATCAAAGTTATGAGCCTGCATTTGTAAATTTCAACATAGGCTTATGACTTTGTTGTTTTTTTTGATATTTTACCCAAATTTTCAACATAGTCTTCTCATGACCCCATCTCATGAACAAGAGCAGAGAACATTTGCAGTTTCTGTCTGAAAGGTAATTTCACACAATGACAGCAAAATCACCTTTTGAGACACAAAAACACATTTTGGCCATGATTTGAAAAATTATAGCTGTCACATTCATGAGGTGCTGTAAAGAAGTGGCCAAAATTAATGTATCAGTTATCAGATCACAAAATCACTTTTTGGGACAGATTTGCTTAATTTCACTACCATTGTTCATGAGGTGGGGGTCCCACAAAATGCATGTTGAAAATTTGGGGCAAAAATATTCAAAAATGGCTCGAGTTATGCCACTAAGTTCAAAACCCCATTGAAATACATTGAACCGCTTACCTGATTTCATCAATTCGTGGTCCAGTGTTGAAGAGTGAAGACGTGTTTATGGTCCAGAGAGCATTATGATGATGGCCTCCCAGTGGGTAAGTAAGGACTTGGGGGGTGCTGAGTGGGGGGACTAATGGTGCAGCAGCAATAGACATCGATGGACATTTTTCTTTTTTACAGGGTATATACAGTAACTGGAAAAACCTACAAGGGACAGTTTTCTTTATTTCAGGTGGTAACACTGGGGGATTGGGCATACCCAGTATTGGTGTTATGTTTGTGGGTGGGGTGGTGGGTGCTGAGTGGGAGGATTGGGTGGGGTGACAGTATCAGATGCAGCAACAGACATCGATTGACAATTTTCTTTTTTACAGGGTACATTTACAAAAAAGCAAAAATGTAATAAGGATGGTTTTTGGATTGGGCATCCCAGTGTTGGTGTTATTTTTGTGGGTGGGGTGGTGGGTGCTGAGTGGGAGGATTGGGTGGGGTGACAGTATCAGATGCAGCAACAGACATCGATTGACAATTTTCTTTTTTACAGGGTACATTTACAAAAAAGCAAAAATGTAATAAGGATGGTTTTTGGATTGGGCACCCCCAGTGTTGGTGTTATGTTTGTGGGGAGGGTGCTGAGTGGGTGGTTTGGGTAGGAGAATAGTAATGGAGGCAGCAACAGACGTCGATGGACAGATACAAAAAAGGAAAGCAGAAATTAGACTGGCAAAAGCAGCATCAAGAACAAACAGTAAAGCTTTTTACAGATCTATAAATTCTCTCAAAAAAGGATCAACAGCAGTTGGTCCATTAAAACTATTAGACAGAACTATTAGTCCAAGCAAAGTGGTAGAAGCATTTAATAAGTATTTCACTTCTGTCTTTTCCAATAAAACTATAGGTCAGTTTACACTCAGAGGTAAAGACACCAATAGTAATGATAAGATAGCATGGATCATTAATGAAAAATATTTTTTAAAAATCCAGAATCTCAATGACAGTAGTGCCCCAGGCCCCAATAAAATTACCAGTAGAATATTCAAAATCCTGGGAGAGTATATTATAGAACTAGACTAGGTGTAGATGGAGGTGGGGTGTCACCCAAGAACTAAATAAATGCTGATGGTTGTTTAATGTAGCAGATATACTTTAATTCATGATCTGTCTGTTGATCACATGAATGCTGGGGCAAAATGGTAGTTTGCATTAATTTTGTACTGACACCTTGGCAAATTTAGCAATTTTCAGCTCCACGTACTTAATGCAGATTTTTGGGCCATTGCTTCATGAGTAAGTGAAATATTCATTCAAGTATGGTCTCAATGAATGTGTGGGAGAGCTTTAAAATGCATACCCATACGTTACCTCAAAATACTAATGTTAAAAGTTATAGGGTTAAATACCAACCTCCACTCCTTAATTTCTTATGAAATTTCAAAATATTCTCCTATTTAATCTTGTCAGACAGGATTTATTGTGCTTTATAAATATAATTTTATGTGGTCTAAAAGGATAAGGATTCTGCTTTGAAATGCATATGTGGTTGTGAAATTTTAAGGTAATATGAGCGGATAAATAGATAAAAGGGAAGACACTATTAATAAATGAAAGTTTAGCAAGTTTATACTTTTAGGCCCAGATATTCAAAAGGGTTGCGCCATGCGCAACAGGGTTGCGCGTGCGCAACTCCAAAAATCGCCATTCTGCAATATTCAGAAGGGGCCAGTTCGCCACTGAAAACATGCTGAAACAGCAAGCAATGGAAATGAAGGCATGCGCATAACCCGAAGGGGCGGGTCCATGCATAAAGTGCGCCAATCACGATATCTCGAACGACCTGCACAATGCGCAAGAGTGGCTCAGCCGAAGTTGCGAGTACCGGATTTGAGCCAAAATAAAAGGGCTCAAGGAAGCGGCGCGCAAGAATCTTAGTGCAGCCGCAAACTGGGGAGAGAGACAGAGAGAGAGAGACAGGAGCTGGAAGGGCAGAGAGGACAGTGGGTCAGGAGGACAGAGAGGCCAGTGGGGGGTGCCGGTGCAGTGGAAGCAGCAGTGGGGGCAGCGGGGGTAATACAGGAACAGCAGCCGGGGGGCAGAAGCCAGGGAGATGGACAGTGTCAGCTTCCACATGGAAGCTGTAATGAGGGGGGTGAGACACCATGCTGCAGGGGGACGTGGCCGCGGAGGGGCCCGTCGGCGGTATACCCCCGACAGGCGGTATCGTGCCCGCATCAGCTTCGAGCTGTACACAGACGTCGAGATTGTGGCCCGGTACTGCCTGAACAGGGCTATACTGAGACGGCTCTGCGAGCTGTGCAGTGATGTGATGCAGGCACCCTCACGACGGAGTCATGCTCTGTCCGTGGAGACCAAGGTGACAGCCTGCATGTGCCTGCTCACCATGGGCACCTTCCAGAGGCCGGGACACCACAAGCATTACACAGTCGGCCGATCCGCGCATCTCACCCAATTCCTCAGCGCACTGCTGCCTCATGCTGCAGAGCATCCATTTCCCCAACACCAGCGGCGAGAGCGTATAACAAACATGCAGGAGTTCCACAGGTACATATGCCTGGCATGCTAGGGGCCATAGACTGCACCCATGTGGCCATTCGAGACGCCACCTGGCCCCAACGGCCAGGCTTATCGGAACCGAAAGGGCTTTTCCAGTGTCAACTGCCAGGTGGTGTGTGATGCCACTGGGCGCATTATCAATGTCTGTGCCACACACCTGGCGGAGCACATGATGCCTTTATATGGCACCAGTCTGCACTGTGCCATCGATTCGAGTGGGAACATCCTCACGGGTCATCTAGTGGGTGAGTACACATGTATGGAATGCAAACTCTGTGCAAGGGTGGGAATGACACAGGTGCCATGGTAGTGGCACACAAGGATATGGGCAATATGGACCTGACATGAAACCGATCTCCACTATCTCCACACAGGTGACTGCGGATACCCTCCGTCCCTGGCTGCTCACACCATACCGGGCGCCCACGACCCCAGCGCAGCTAGGTTTCAATGAGGCACATGCCGCAACACGTAACATCATAGGCGGTGTTTGGGATGCTCAAGGCATGCTTCCGATGCCTGGACACCTCGGGCGAGCCTACAGTACAGCCCCAAAAGGCCTGTGGGATATTCCTGGCCTGTTGCATCCTGCACAACATGGCCAAAGACCATGGGATAGCCGTACAGGTCCAAGAGGACAGCGATGGGGGCGCCAGTGGCGCCGGTGATGTGGGTGATGAGCAGCCTCTAGGACGGAGGGACCCCGACTGACCCGGCAGGCCCAGCTGCACCGGGACACCATTGCAGAAGAGCACTACGCCCAACACACTAGGTCAAGGGGACATGTGCAGGCAACACTGTCCATGCGCAAACCACAGGCACACAGGGAACACACCGTGCATGAAGGTCAGGAGTTGAAGGTTCAGGCATACCAACACACCATCAGAGAGGGTGAGCACTCATATGGACACACACACACACACACCAGGCAGCATACATGGGCAGCAGCACAGCACTGGAAATGACATTGCCAACACACAGCACCACCAACCACCCCACCACCTGGACTGTCCATGTACATGTGTCAGGACCTGGGCCACTCTGCACCTGGTGTACAGTGCAATGCAGGCATCATCATGCACATGCACCTGTGGACAGCAGTTGGGAGAGTGTGCAGGTGGTCCGTGTGTCAGCTTGGTGAGCAGAGCACCCAGCAGTGCACTGCCCACCATGACACACATTGCACACAGGGCAGCACCAGACAGGGCCTGCACTGGGAGACAGTTCAGTCAGGTAGCACTGTCCCACAGCCACCACGGATGCGTGGGCAGCCCTGCCGTGGCCCAGCAGCACTGGCAGGCTGAGCAGGGGCCACATCGGGTGGCGCTGGTGCACACCAGAGTCCCACTGCGTGACGCGACCTTGCCCCTGGGGGTCTGCATCCTGCCAAACAAACTTGCACCAGGGGTGCTCGGGATGCCCACAGCAGAACCCGGCATCGATAGGCCTGGTGTCACACGACGACAGGAATGGGGAGTGGAGAGCGCACTGTGTGGGGTGTGTGGTACAGGGGCACCTGACAGTGTGGCCAATGCATCCACGACAGAGACCACTGCCTGGGTCAGCCTGTCAATGGCAGCGGTCACATCCGTCCGCATAAGGACCAGCTCGGCTCGGTCCCGAGCACACTCCCTGCTATGCCACTCCACGGACACAGACAGTGCCTCCACGGACCTTGCAACCCGCCCCTGCAGCTGTACCGAGTCCTGCAGCAGGCGGGTGTGTGCATCTAATGGGTACTGTGCCCCAATGGCATCGTGACCCCCAGGGTGTGGACGGTCCTGGTGCACAGCACCTCTTGAGGGTGGGCGCTGTTCACCAGGACCAGGTATGGGTGGATCAAAGGGCGGTGGACATGTGCCACTGCTTGACACTGTACCCCCAGACCTGGTGTGCAACTGCTGCCGCCCTCCAACTGCTGAGCCCCAGGTCCACCTGTTCCACCTCCGTGCTGACAACAGTGCCAGACACCTGCACAGCCACGGTGCTGCCCCCGGTGCTGACAGGCACAGCCTGGGACTGTGCCAGCATGCTGTACACAGCTGTGAACCAGGAAGGCCCAGGGGCACGTGCTGGCCTGCCATGTGTCCGTCATGGGACACACACCTATCACTGCCCATTGCAGGCCTGCTATCATCAATGGTGCAGGTGCGTGCCACTGCCATAGGCACAGCATGCTGGCATACCTGCATGCCAGACTGCTGTGACACAGGCTGTGCACCCCCTGCACCCGTATCACTGACACTGGAGTTGTTGGCCCAGCGTGCATGCTGCTGCAGTGCCTGCAGGCTGGTGGCGGTGGATGGTCCCTCCTCCATGTCCAGCAGGTCTGCCTCACTGTCTGGACCCACCACCACCACCGTCTCCTTCAGACGAACAGGATCTGTAACAGAAAGAGAGTACATGTGAGTGCATGTGAACAACAGCCCCCCCAACAACATCACCATGTCATACCGTGCAGTGATGGGCTTCCACCTGTCTGGAATCCTCTGCCTGGTATGCCCGCAATGGCACTCGGCTGCATGGCCGTGACCAGTGTCTCCTCTGTAGGGGTCAGCTGCAACACCACTGGTGGGCCCCCACCAGTGCCAGCACGTGCCACCCTGAAGGCTGCCACCTTCTCCTTCAGCCTCCTGCGGTCAGTCCCCATCTTCTTCCTGCATTCCTGCACGGAGCGCTGGTGGCTTCCGTGCAGGTTGACGGCCAGCTACCCCTCCCATGCAGCTGCATGCTCCTGAGGGTGCCCTCCGTCCACTCAATAGTGGCTCATCCTCCAGGTAGGCCTGGAAGAGGGCCTCTGTCTCTGCCGTGGTGAAGTTTGGCCTCCTCCTACGCCCACCGTCCACACCCTCAGCTTGGCTCTGGTCAGTCATGGTGATCTGTATGGGTGGAAGTGGACACCTGTCACTGTGCAGTCGACAGCATTTCCCCATGAGCATAGCTGCCGGCCTGGGGGGGTGCAGAAGCCCCCCGTTTCCTCTCCACATGGCAGATACTGATAGAAAGGGTGCCCTTTGTCCCTTTCTAAGTGCCCTTTTCATGCTCATCCCCCTCAGCCTTTATCATCCTCTGGCACCCCTGCCCATGAGCATTGTCCTGAGCATTACACAGCATGTAACTCACCTCTCACCTGCAGTAACCAAATCTGGCCAGCACAACCCACTGTCGCGTTTTTCTAGCGCAACACATGCAAATGAGGTGTGGCGCTACTTTAATGACATGCTAATCGTGCCACTGCGCCTTTGAATGGCTGATCGAATGATTTGCATATGTCGGCTGAATATCGCGTATTTGCACTTTGCGCAATACGGAAGGTCCGGCTGAACCAATGGCGCATGTTTGTGGCTGCGTGCTACACTGCATTGTGCATGCCCAGACAGCTTACGCATGCGTCTATCACGCTGCAGACCTGCTGAGCGTGATAGGCAATTCAGGCCATGGCCACCATTGTGCCAGTGGCGCTACAGCACTGGGCACTAAGGCGCAGTGGCACTACTGCGCGAGCAGTCCACTGTGGCACTGGTGCTCAGCTTGGAGCCGCAGGATGCCCATATGTCCTATGGTGCTGTGCGTAGCCTGCATCATTGCCGTGACCTTGTGTATGCCCTCTGACCCCTGGCGCTGTTGGCATGCCATGTAGCCATCCTAATTGCGCTGTCTGGTGACAGCGCCATGTAAATAGCAGGGCGCTGTTGAACAGCACGATTGGAGCCTGTGGTGGTCTATTGTGCAACAACTCCCATGGGGTTATGGCGCAGCGGGTGCCATATTGCCTGCTGTAAAGTTGGTGCCATGGCTAGGAGGAGGCGGTGTCCTGGAGCCAGTTTGAGTGGCCAACCTGGTGGCCCTGGTGGAGCCCACTGTGAGGCATTGTGGTGAGGCCCCTCACCATGCCTAGGACCACGATGTGGCAGCAAGTGGCCACTGACCTGGTGGAGGTCACTGGCCGGGGCTGGTCTGCTGAGCAGTGCCAGCACCGGTACAGTGACCTCCGCCGGAGGGAGCCGGAACTCTTGACGTGGCTGCGTTCACATGCCAGGCAGGGCATGGTGCCTAGGCCAGGTGAGTGTACCATCTATGCACCTATATTCTCTGTAGGGGTGTGTGTGTGCTTGGGTGGCTGTGCATAGGTGTGTCAGTGTGTGCAGCTGTGCAATGGATGGTTATGGCTGTGTGGGCAGGCGCTCTCACTGGGGCAGGGGGCACTCTGCTTTTGAGTCACACTGATGTTTGTCTCAACATATGTCTCCCACAGGCCGGATTGTGAGGACACAGGGCCAGGGTGACGTGGGCCATGCCAGGGCCCGGTGCGGGGTGTTGTGCCCAACAGCAGCAGCAGCAGCGTCAGACCCAGCTGCTGGAGGTGTGAGTATCATTACTTCATGGATGCTATTGCATGCTGGGGGCAAGACCACCAGCCATGCGGACACAACCAATGGGGAGGTCATAATTCCACTATACAAAACACTAGTGAGTCCCCACACTGGGTACAGTGTACAGTTCGGAGACCATACCTACGTATGGACATGGACTGGGTGGAGAGGGTTCAGAGGAGGCGACATGGATGGTGCATGGATTGCATCACAAGTCCTATGCAGACAGGTTGACGGAACTGAACATGTACTCCCTGGAGGGGAGGAGGGTGTGGGGATATGATGGGGACATACAAGTATCTTACAGGGGGGAACAGAGTGCAGGAAAACAATATTTATAAGCGTAAAGGATGTTCCAGGACTAGAGGGCATGGGATGAAGTTGGAGGGGGGACGATTCAGAGGAAACATGAGAAAGTATTTCTTCACAGAATGGGTGGTGGACAAGTGGAACACCCTGCCAGAGGAAGTGGTGGGGGCTGACTTGGTCACAGGATTTATGAATGCATGGGTTAGCCATAAAGGAATTCTGGAGGTCAGGGGTAAGGGGAATGGACTTATAGGACAACAGAGTGAACACAAGGTCAAATGGACAGACTGGGTGTCCCATAGGCCCTTATCTGCCGACACTGTCTATGTATCCATGTATGTAGGCATGACACAGGTGACCTGCATCACAGTGCAGTATCACGGCACGTCCTGTGTATGCATCACTGGTGGTCAGGCATGCACTGGGCACATAGCTGTGTAACTGGCATCGCACCACATTGCCATCACTTGCCAGCCTAGTTTGTACTGTGATTGACGTGGGCAGTGTGTGTGAGTGGTGGTGCGCATAGCTGGTGCCGCCTGTTTGTGATGGCCATGTGCATGTTCACTGTAGGTGGGTGCATGCCATCACAGGTGCGGGACATTGGGCTATATGGCTTGCAGGTTGGGTGGTGTTCAGGGTTGTGGTCAGTCACAGCCATTGACTGTGTTCCATTTTCCTAGGCCTCGAGGTTCTCCGGGGGATTCGGCATGACATTCGGGGCCTGACACAGGTGGCCATTGAGAACCAGGCCATCCTTCAGTCAATCAGGCGCCATGGCCTGCGGAGGGAGCATCACCAGACAGTGCAGCACCAGGCAGAGGATGACCAGCCAGCTGGGCCTTAGGGGCACATCCCCTTTCACTTCTCCCATCCCTACCACCCTGCCTTCCCTCTCCCAGTTGTTCATCCCTACCCCTTGAACACCCCTACCTTGTACCCATCCCCCCCTTGTAAATAGTTGTTGTTTATGGTTTTGGTTATTTAGTATTTGAAACTTTAAATATACCTTTATATTTTGATATGAATACTGTGTTGGTCTCTGATTTGCAGCTGGCTATGGGTGCTCAGTTGCAGTGGTGTGCATGCCATCTGGGGTGGTATGGTCCTGGGTGTGTGGGTGTGTGTGTGCATGAGGAGGTATCTCCAGCATGGAATTGACTTTCTGTTGGTCTTGCCGTCTGCTGCCACCCACTGCTGGGTGCACAGGGTGGGTCTGGCCTGTATGCTTCTCTGCAGCACGGGGTTGACGTGTGCCAGGGGGGATGCATGGTGTTTCCTGCAGTGCCAGTCACTGCACATGGGTGGTGTCTTGGGGTCATGGTGCAGGGTGTGCTGTGCATACGGGGCTGATGTACACTGTGGTTGTCAACCCCCTGTGTGTGGCACTCTCTGCCTGCCAGTGGTTGTGCTGGGGTGTCAGGGCTCTGCTATGCTTTGTTGGCTTGTCCCCATGGGCACATGGATCATCCGTCCCACCTCCAGTGATGCTGTGCTTGGGGTGTGCCGGTGTGGTGTGGGTTCTGCAGTGTGTTCCTGTGCCCATGTGTGGCATGGCTGGCGGTGGGCCCCAGCCTGCCTCCCTGGATGTGCAGTTCCATTGCTCTGGGGGCTGTGCTTGTGCTATGGCAGCTCTGGAATGCTCAGCTGAGCTTCCATGGTTGCGCCATAGCGCAACATTTTGGCTCAGCTTCTCCTTCCTGGTTGTGCGATGGCGCAGTATGTGCGATATTCAGACGTTGGTTGCTTGCGCTATTTGCTCTGCTCCATGTTTGAATATCACACCTGTTGCGCATTTGCGCAACTGGTTTGCGCTTGCTCCTACTGTTGCACCAGTTTTGAGCGCAGTTTGAATATCCAGGCCTTAGAGTTCTTCACACCATATCCTCTGTGTTTATATATGTGTGGCATATGTACTGTATGTATATGTGTGTGTGTGGGTATATGTTAGAGTAGACTGATAGATAAATAGATAGATAGATACACTAAAACAACATTTTTTATTTCAGACTCTTAGAGGATGTCTCTAAACTTTTCTGTCAAGTGGAAATGTGGAGAGGAAAATCCTAGGACCCTGCAGTATGTAGTATGCAGACTTATTTTGAGATTTTTTGAGATTTTGATAATATTTTAGATGTTGAGATTTTTCGACACATAGCGATATAGAGATTTTGAGTTATTTTGAGATTTTTTGAGAATTTGAGAATTTTTTAGATTTTGAGATGTTTCGACATATCACGATATAGATTTTGAGTTATTTTTTGAATTTTTGAGATTTCGAGAATTTTTTAGATTTTGAGATTTTTCGACATATAACGATAGAGATTTTGAGTTATTTTGAGATTTTGAGATTTATGAGATTTTTTGAGATGTTGAGAATTTTTTAGATTTTTGGATTTTTTTACATAGATTTTGAGTTATTTTGAGATTTTGAGAATTTTTTAGATTTTCAGATTTTTGACATATCGCAATATAGAGATTTTGAGTTATTTTGAGATTTTGAGAATTTTTTAGATTTTGAGATTTTCCGACATATCGCGAAATACAGATTTTGAGTTATTTTGAGAATTTTTTAGATTTTGAGATTTTGCGACATCGCGATATAGAGATTTTGAGTTATTTTGAGATTTTGAGTTTTTGAGAATTTTTTTAGATTTTGAGATTTTTCGACATGTCGTGATATAGAGATTTTGAGTTATTTTGAGATTATTTGTGATTTTGAGAATTTTTCAGATTTTGAGATTTTTCGACATATGGTGATAAAGAGATTTTGAGTTATTTTGAGATTTTGAGAATTTTTTAGATTTTGAGATTTTTCAAAATATCGCGATATAGAGATTTTAAGTTATTTTGAGATTTTGAGATTTTTTGAGATTTTAAGAATTTTTTAGATTTTGAGATTTTTTGACATATCGCGATGTAGAGATTTTGAATTATTTGAGTTATTTTGAGATTTTTTGAGATTTTGAGAATTTTTTAGATTTTGAGATTTTTCGACATGTCGCGATATAAACAATTTGAGTTATTTTGAGATTTTTTGAGATTTTGAGAATGTTTTAGATTTTTAGATTTTTCGACATATAGCGATATAGAGATTTTGAGTTATATTGAGATTTTGAGATTTTTTGAGATATTGAGAATTTTTTAGATTTTGAGATTTTACGACATATTTTATTTTGAGATTTTGAGATTTTTTGAGATTTTGAGAATGTTATAGATTTTCAGATTTTTTGACATGTCGCGATATAAACATTTTTTATTTTGAAATTTTTTGAGATTTTGAGAATTTTTTAGATTTTGAGATGTTTTGACATGTTGCGATATAAACATTTTGAGTTATTTTGAGATTTTTTGAGATTTTGAGAATTTTTTAGATTTTGAGATTTTTCGACATATAAAGAGATTTTAAGTTATTTTGTGATTTTTTGAGATTTTGAGAATTTTTTAGATTTTGAGATTTTTCGATATATAGCGATATGGAGATTTTGAGTTATATTGAGATTTTTAGATTTTTTGAGATTTTGAGATTTTTTGAGAATTTTTTAGATTTTCAGATTTTTCGACGTCGTGATATAGAAATTTTTTGAGATTTGAGAATTTTTTAAATTTTGAGATTTTTCAACATGTCACGAAAAAGAGATTTTAAGTTATTTTGTGATTTTTTGAGATTTTGAGAATTTTTTAGAATATTAGATTTTTCGACATATCGCGATATAAAGATAATGAGCTATTTTGAGATTTCCTAGACTTTGAGAATTTTTCAGATTTTGAGATTTTTTGCCATCTGGCGATATAGAAATTTTGAGTTATTTTGAGATTTTGAGATTTTTTGAGATTTTGAGAATTTTTTGATTTTGATATTTTTTGACATATCGCGATATAGAGATTTTGAGATATTTTGAGATTTTGAGGTTTTTTGAGAATTTGAGAATTTTTTAGATTTTGAGATTTTTCGACACAGCGATATAGAGATTTTGAGTTATTTTGACATTTTGAGATTTTATGAGAATTTGGAATTTTTCAGATTTTGAGATTTTTCGATATTTGTTCTATTGAGATTTTTTGAGATTTTGACAATTTTTTAGATTTTGAGATTTTTCGACATCGCGATATAGATTTTGAGATTTTTTGAGATTTTGAGAATTTTTTAGATTTTGAGATTTCTCGACACATAGTGATTTAGAGATTTTTAGTTACATTGTGATTTTGAGATTTTTCGTCACATAGAGATTTTGAC
The DNA here is from genome assembly GCA_016271365.2 of Neoceratodus forsteri. Classification (NCBI taxonomy): domain Eukaryota; kingdom Metazoa; phylum Chordata; order Ceratodontiformes; family Ceratodontidae; genus Neoceratodus; species Neoceratodus forsteri. The sequence continues at coordinate 1,227,895,557 of CM028131.1, read as the reverse complement.
TTATATTGAGATTTTCAGATTTTTTGAGATTTTGAGAATTTTACAGATTTTGAAATTTTTCGACATATCGCGATATGGAAATTTTGAGTTATTTTGAGATTGTGAGATTTTTTGAGATATTGAGAATTTTTTAGATTTGAGATTTTTCGACAGCGATATAGAGATTTTGAGTTCTTTTGAGATTTTTTGAGATTTTGAGAATTTTTAGATTTTGAGATTTTGAGACATCTCTCGATATAGAGATTTTGAGTTATATTGAGATTTTGAGATTTTTTTGAGGTTTTGAGAATTTTTTAGATTTTGAGATTTTTTGACATATTGTGATATATACATTTTGAGCAATTTGGAGATTTTTTGAGATTTTGAGAATTTTTTAGATTTTGAGATTTTTTCGACATATCGCGATAGAGATTTTGAGTTATTTTGAGTTTTTTTGAGATTTTGAGAATTTTTTAGATTTTGAGATTTCTCGACAAATAGCGATATAGAGATTTTGAGAAATTTTGAGATTTTGTGATTTTTTGAGATTTTCAAAATTTTTTAGATTTTGAGATTTTTAGATATATCGCGATGTAGAGAATTTGAGTTTTTTTGAGATTTTGATAATTTTTTAGATTTTGAGATTTTTTGACATATCGCGATATAGAGATTTTAAGTTATTTTGAGATTTTGAGATTTTTGTGATTTTAAGAATTTTTTAGATTTTGAGATTTTTCAAAATATCGCGATATAGAGATTTTGATTTATTTTGAGATTTTGTGATTTTTTGAGAATTTGAGAATTTTTCAGATTTTGAGATTTTTCGTCATTATTGCGATATATACATTTTGAGTTCTTGTGTGATTTTTTCAGATTTTTAGAATTTTTTGATTTTGAGATTTCCCGACACAGAGCGATATAGAGATTTTGAGTTATTTTGAGATTTCGTGATTTTTTGAGATTTTCAGAATTTTTTAGATTTTGAGATTTTTCGACATATCGCAATATAGAGATTTTGAGTTATTTTGAGATTTTTTGAGATTATGAGAATTTTTGAGAATTTGAGAATTTTTCAGATTTTGAGATTTTACGACATATAGCGATATAGAGATTTAGAGATTTTTTGAGATTTTGAGAATTTTTTTGATTTTGCGATTTTTGACATCTCGCGATATAGAGATTTTGAGTTATTTGGAGATTTTTTGCGATTTTGGGAATTTTTTAGATTTTGAGATTTTTCGACATACACGTGATATAGAGATTTTAAGTTATTTTGAGATTTTGAGATTTTTTTGAGATTTTAAGAATTTTTTAGATTTTGAGATTTTTTGAGATTTTGAGATATTTTGAGAATTTGAGAATTTTTCAGATTTAGAGATTTTTCGACATATTACGATATAGATTTTGAGTTCTTGTGAGATTTTTTCAGATTTTTAGAATTTTTTGATGTTGAGATTTCCCGACACATAGCGATATAGAGATTTTGAGTTATTTTGAGATTTTGTGATTTTTTGAGATTTTCAGAATTTTTTAGATTTTGAGATTTTTCAACATATTGTGATATAGAGATTTAGAGATTTTTTGAGATTTTGAGATTTCTTGACATACCTCGATATAGAGATTTTGAGTTATTTTGAGATTTTTTGAGATTTTGAGAATTTTTGAGAATTTGAGAATTTTTCAGATTTTGAGATTTTTTGACATATCGCGATATAGAGATTTTGAGATTTTTTGAGATTTTGAGAATGTTTTAGATTTTAAGATTTCTAGACACATAGCGATATAGAGATTTTTAGTTATATTGTGATTTTGAGATTTTTCGACATTTAGAGATTTTGACTTATATTGAGATTTTCAGATTTTTGATTTTGAGAATTTTACAAATTTTGAGATTTTTCGACATATCGAGATATGGAAATTTTGAGTTATTTTGAGACTGTGAGATTTTTTGAGCTTTTGAGAATTTTTTGGATTTGAGATTTTTCGACACAGCGATATAGAGACTTTGAGTTCTTTTGAGATTTTTTGAGATTTTATGAATTTTTTAGATTTTGAGATTTTTAGACATCTCGCGATATAGAGATTTTGAGTTATATTGAGACTTTAAGATTTTTTTGAGATTTTGAGAATTTTTTAGATTTTGAGATTTTACGACAGCGCGATATATTGATTTTGAGCAATTTGGAGATTTTTTTTGAGATTTTGAGAATGTTTTAAATTTTGAGATTTTCGACATATCGCAATAGAGAGATTTTGAGTTATTTTGAGATTTTTTGAGATTTTGAGAATTTTTTAGATTTTGAGATTTCTCGACAAAGAGCGATATAGAGATTTTGACATGTTTTGAAATTTTGTGATTTTTTTGAGAGTTTCAGAATTTTTTAGATTTTGAGATTTTTAGACATATCGCGATTTAGAGAATTTGAGTTATTTTGAGATTTTTTGAGATTTTGAGAATTTTTCAGATTTTGAGATTTTTGCCATCTGGCGATATAGAGATTTTGAGTTATTTTGAGATTTTGAGAATTTTTTAGATTTTGAGATTTTTTTGACATATCGCGATATAGAGATTTTAAGTTATTTTGAGATTTTTTGAGATTTTTAGAATTTTTTAGATTTTTAGATTTTTCGACATATAGAGATTTGGAGTTATTTTGAGAGTTTTTGAGATTTTGAGAATTTTAGAGATTTTGAGATATTTTGACATACAGCCATATAGAAGTATAGTTATTTTGAGTAATTTTGAGATTTTGAGATTTTGAGAATTTTTTAGATTTTGAGATTTTTTGACATATCGTGACATAGAGATTTTAAGTTATTTTGAGATTTTGAGATTTTTTGTGATTTTAAGAATTTTTTAGATTTTGAGATTTTTCAACATATCGCGATATAGAGATTTTGAATTATTTTGAGATTTTTAGATTTTTTGAGATTTTGAGACTTTTTTGATTTTGAGATTTTTCAAAATATCGCGATATAGAGATTTTGATTTATTTTGAGATTTTGAGATTTTTTGAGAATTTGAGAATTTTTCAGATTTTGAGATTTTTCGTCATTATTGCGATATATACATTTTGAGTTCTTGTGTGATTTTTTCAGATTTTTAGAATTTTTTGATTTTGAGATTTCCCGACACATAGCGATATAGAGATTTTGAGTTATTTCGAGATTTTGTGAGTTTTTGAGATTTTCAGAATTTTTTAGATTTTGAGATTTTTCAACATATCGCAATATAGAGATTTTGAGTTATTTTGAGATTTTTTGAGATTTTGAGAATTTTTTAGATTTTGAGATTTTTTGACATATCGCGATATAGAGATTTTCAGTTATATTGAGATTTTGAGATTTTTTGAGATTATGAGAATTTTTGAGAATTTGAGAATTTTTCAGATTTTGAGATTTTTCGACATATAGCGATATAGATTTAGAGATTTTTTGAGATTTTGAGAATTTTTTTGATTTTGAGATTTTTCGACATAGCGCGATATATTGATTTTGAACAATTTGGAGATTTTTTTTGAGATTTTGAGAATGTTTTAAATTTTGAGATTTTCGACATATCGCAATAGAGATTTTGAGTTATTTTGAGATTTTTTGAGATTTTGAGAATTTTTTAGATTTTGAGATTTCTCGACAAAGAGCGATATAGAGATTTTGAGATGTTTTGAAATTTTGTGATTTTTTAAGAGTTTCAGAATTTTTAGATTTTGAGATTTTTAGACATATCGCGATATAGAGAATTTGAGTTATTTTGAGATTTTTTGAGATTTTGAGAATTTTTTAGATTTTGAGATTTTTCGATACATAGCGATATAGAGATTTTGAGTTATTTTGAGATTTTGAGAATTTTTCAGATTTTGAGATTTTTTGCCATCTGGCGATATAGAGATTTTGAGTTATTTTGAGATTTTGAGATTTTGAGAATTTTTTAGATTTTGAGATTTTTTTGACATATCGCGATATAGAGATTTTAAGTTATTTTGAGATTTTTTGAGATTTTTAGAATTTTTTAGATTTTTAGATTTTTCGACATAGAGATTTGGAGTTATTTTGAGATTTTGAGATTTTGAGAATTTTAGAGATTTTGAGATATTTTGACATACAGCCATATAGAAGTATAGTTATTTTGAGTAATTTTGAGATTTTGAGATTTTGAGAATTTTTTAGATTTTGAGATTTTTTGACATATCGTGATATAGAGATTTTAAGTTATTTTGAGATTTTGAGATTTTTTGTGATTTTAAGAATTTTTTAGATTTTGAGATTTTTCAACATATAGCGATATAGAGATTTTGAATTATTTTGAGATTTTTAGATTTTTTGAGATTTTGAGACTTTTTTGGATTTGGGATTTTTCAAAATATCGCGATATAGAGATTTTGATTTATTTTGAGATTTTGAGATTTTTTGAGAATTTGAGAATTTTTCAGATTTTGAGATTTTTCGTCATTATTGCGATATATACATTTTGAGTTCTTGTGTGATTTTTTCAGATTTTTAGAACTTTTGATTTTGAATTTCCCGACACATAGCGATATAGAGATTTTGAGTTATTTTGAGATTTTTTGAGGTTTTGAGAATTTTTTAGATTTTGAGATTTCTCAACAAATAGCGATGTAGAGATTTTGAGATATTTTGATATTTTGTGATTTTTTTGAGATTTTCAGAATTTTTTAGATTTTGAGATTTTTAGACATATCGCGATATAGAGAATTTGAGTTATTTTAGAGATTTTTTGAGATTTTGAAAATTTTTTAGATTTTGAGATTTTTTTAACATATCGCAATATAGAGATTTTGAGTTATATTGAGATTTTGAGATTTTGAGAATTTTTGAGAATTTGAGTTTTTCAGATTTTGAGATTTTTCGACATCGCGATATAGAGATTTTGAGTTATTTTGAGATTTTTTGATATCTTGAGAATTTTTCAGATCGAGATTTTTTGACATATCGCGATATAGAGATTTTGGGTTATATTGAGATTTTGAGATTTTTTGAGATTTTGAGAGTTTTTGAGAATTTGAGAATTTTTCAGATTTTGAGAATTTTTTAGATTTTGAGATTTTTTGAGATTTTGAGAATTATTTGATTTTGAGATTTTTGACATATTGCGATATAGAGTTTAGAGTTATTTAGAGATTTTTGAAATTTTAAAATTTTTTAGATTTTGAGATTTTTAGACATATAGCGATATAGAATTATTAAATTTTTGAATTTGAGAATTTTTAGATTTTGAGATTCTCGACATAGAGATATAAGATTTTTAGTTATATTGTGATTTTGATTTTAGACATATAGAGATTTTGACCTATATTGAGATTTTCAGATTTTTGAATTTTGAGAATTTACAGATTTTGAGATTTTTGACACAATATAGAGATTTTGAGTTCTTTTGAGATTTTAAGATTTTGAAATTTTTGATTTTGAGATTTTTAGACATCTCGCAATATAGATATTTTGAGTTATATTGAGACTTTAAGATTTTTTTGAGATTTTGAGAATTTTTTAGATTTTGAGATTTTTCGACATAGCGCGATATATTGATTTTAAGCAATTTGGAGATTTTTTTGAGATTTTGAGAATGTTTTAAATTTTGAGATTTTCGACATATCGCAATAGAGAGATTTTGAGATTTTTTGAGATTTTGAGAATTTTTTAGATTTTGAGATTTCTCGACAAAGAGCGATATAGAGATTTTGAGATGTTTTGAAATTTTGTGATTTTTTTGAGTTTCAGAATTTTTTAGATTTGAGATTTTTAGACATATTGCGATATAGAGAATTTGAGTTATTTTGAGATTTTTTGAGATTTTGAGAATTTTTTAGATTTTGAGATTTTTCGACACATAGCGATATAGAAATTTTGAGTTATTTTGAGATTTTGAGAATTTTTTAGATTTTGAGATTTTTTGACATGTCCTTGATATAGAGATTTTAAGTTATTTGAGATTTTTGAGATTTTAAATTTTTAGATTTTAGATTTTTAGACATATGAGATTTGGATTTATTTTGAGATTTTTTGATTTTGAGAATTTTAGAGATTTGAGATTTTTGACATACAGCCATATAAGTATAGTTATTTTGAGTAATTTTGAGATTTTGAGATTTTGAGAATTTTTAGATTTTGAGATTTTGACATATCATGATATAGAAGTTTTAAGTTATTTTGAGATTTTGAGATTTTTTGTGATTTTAAGAATTTTTTAGATTTTGAGATTTTTCAATATAAAGAGATTTTGAATTATTTTGAGATTTTTAGATTTTTTGAGATTTTGAGACTTTTTGATTTTGAGATTTTTCAAAATATCGCGATATAGAGATTTTGATTTATTTTGAGATTTTGAGATTTTTTGAGAATTTGAGAATTTTTCAGATTTTGATATTTTTCGTCATTATTGCGATATATATATTTTGAGTTCTTGTGTGATTTTTCAGATTTTTAAATTTTTGATTTTAGATTTCCGACACATAGCGATATAAGATTTTGAGTTATTTTCAGATTTTGTGAGTTTTGAGATTTTCAGAATTTTTAGATTTTGAGATTTTTCAACATATATCATAATATAAATTTTGAGTTATTTTGAGATTTTGAGATTTTGAGAATTTTTTAGATTTTAGATTTTTGACATGTCGCTGATATAGAGATTTTCAGTTATATTGAGATTTTGAGATTTTTGAGATTATGAAATTTTGAAATTTGAGAATTTTCAGATTTTGAGATTTTTCGACATATAGATATAGAATTTAGAGATTTTTGAGATTTTGAGAATTTTTTGATTTGAGATTTTTGACATAAGCGCGATATATTGATTTTGAACAATTTGGAATTTTTTGAGATTTTGAGAATGTTTTAAATTTTGAGATTTTCGACATATCGCAATAGAGATTTTGAGTTATTTTGAGATTTTTTGAGATTTTGAGAATTTTTTAGATTTTGAGATTTCTCGACAAAGAGCGATATAGAGATTTTGAGATGTTTTGAAATTTTGTGATTTTTTTAAGAGTTTCAGAATTTTTAGATTTTGAGATTTTTAGACATATATCGATATAGAGAATTTGAGTTATTTTGAGATTTTTTGAGATTTTGAGAATTTTTTAGATTTTGAGATTTTTCGATACATAGCGATATAGAGATTTTGAGTTATTTTGAGATTTTGAGAATTTTTCAGATTTTGAGATTTTTTGCCATCTGGCGATATAGAAATTTTGAGTTATTTTGAGATTTTGAGATTTTGAGAATTTTTTAGATTTTGAGATTTTTTTGACATATCGCGATATAGAGATTTTAAGTTATTTTGAGTTTTGAGATTTTAAATTTTTAGATTTTTGGATTTTCGACATAGAGATTTGGAGTTATTTTGAGTTTTTGAGATTTTGAGAATTTTAGAGATTTTGAGATATTTTGACATACAGCCATATAGAAGTATAGTTATTTTGAGTAATTTTGAGATTTTGAGATTTTGAGAATTTTTTAGATTTTGAGATTTTTTGACATATCGTGATATAGAGATTTTAAGTTATTTTGAGATTTTGAGATTTTTTGTGATTTTAAGAATTTTTTAGATTTTGAGATTTTTCAACATATCGCGATATAGAGATTTTGAATTATTTTGAGATTTTTAGATTTTGAGATTTTGAGACTTTTTTGATTTGAGATTTTTTCAAAATGTAGCGATATACAATTTAGTTTATTTGAGATTTTGAGATTTTTTGAGAATTTGAGAATTTTTCAGATTTTGAGATTTTTCGTCATTATTGCGATATATACATTTTGAGTTCTTGTGTGATTTTTTTCAGATTTTTAGAATTTTTTGATTTTGAGATTTCCCGACACATAGCGATATAGAGATTTTGAGTTATTTTGAGATTTTTTGAGGTTTTGAGAATTTTTTAGATTTTGAGATTTCTCAACAAATAGCGATGTAGAGATTTTGAGATATTTTGATATTTTGTGATTTTTTTGAGATTTTCAGAATTTTTTAGATTTTGAGATTTTTAGACATATCGCGATATAGAGAATTTGAGTTATTTTAGAGATTTTTTGAGATTTTGAGAATTTTTTAGATTTTGAGATTTTTTTAACATATCGCAATATAGAGATTTTGAGTTATATTGAGATTTTGAGATTTTGAGAATTTTTGAGAATTTGAGTTTTTCAGATTTTGAGATTTTTCGACATCGCGATATAGAGATTTTGAGTTATTTTGAAATTTTTTGATATCTTGAGAATTTTTCAGATCGAGATTTTTTGACATATCGCGATATAGAGATTTTGGGTTATATTGAGATTTTGAGATTTTTTGAGATTTTGAGAGTTTTTGAGAATTTGAAATTTTTCAGATTTGAGAATTTTTAGATTTTGAGATTTTTGAGATTTTGAAATTATTTGATTTTGAGATTTTTGACATATTGCGATATAGGTTTAGAGTTATTTAAATTTTTGAAATTTTAAAATTTTTTAGATTTTGAGATTTTGAGACATCTCTCGATATAGAGATTTTGAGTTATATTGAGATTTTGAGATTTTTTTGAGGTTTTGAGAATTTTTTAGATTTTGAGATTTTTTGACATATTGTGATATATACATTTTGAGCAATTTGGAGATTTTTTGAGATTTTGAGAATTTTTTAGATTTTGAGATTTTTTCGACATATCGCGATAGAGATTTTGAGTTATTTTGAGTTTTTGAGATTTTGAGAATTTTTTAGATTTTGAGATTTCTCGACAAATAGCGATATAAATTTGAGAAATTTTGAGATTTTATGATTTTGTGATTTTCAAAATTTTTTAGATTTTGAATTTTAGATATGCTCGCGATGTAGAAATTTGAGTTTTTGAGATTTTGATAATTTTTTAGATTTTGAGTTTTTTGACATATCGCGATATAGAGATTTTAAGTTATTTTGAGATTTTGAGATTTTTGTGATTTTAAAATTTTTAGATTTTGAGATTTTTCAAAATATCGCGATATAAGATTTTAGTTATTTTGAGATTTTGTGATTTTTGAAATTTGAGAAGTTTTCAGATTTTGAGATTTTTTATCATTATTACGTATATATACATTTGAGTTCTTGTGTGATTTTTCAGATTTTTAGAATTTTTGATTTGAGATTTCCCGACACAAGGCGATATAGAGATTTTGAGTTATTTTGGATTTACGTGATTTTTGAGATTTTCAAATTTTTAGATTTTGAGATTTTTTGACATATCGCAATATAGAGATTTTGAGTTATTTTGAGATTTTTTGAGATTATGAGAATTTTTGAGAATTTGAGAATTTTTCAGATTTTGAGATTTTTCGACATATAGCGATATAGAGATTTAGAGATTTTTTGAGATTTTGAGAATTTTTTTGATTTTGCGATTTTTGACATCTCGCGATATAGAGATTTTGAGTTATTTGGAGATTTTTTGCGATTTTGGGAATATTTTGGATTTTGATTTCCGACATACTACGTGATATAAGATTTTAAGTTATTTGAGATTTTGAAGTTTTTTGATTTTAAAATTTTTAGATTTTGAAGTTTTTTGAGATTTTGAGATATTTTGAGAATTGAGAATTTTTCAGATTTAGATTTTTTCGACATATTGCGATATAGATTTTGAGTTCTTGTGAGATTTTTTCAGATTTTTAGAATTTTTTGATGTTGAGATTTCCCGACACATAGCGATATAGAGATTTTGAGTTATTTTGAGATTTTGTGATTTTTGAGATTTTCAAATTTTTAGATTTTGAATTTTCAACATATTGTGATATAAGTTAGAGATTTTTTGAGATTTTGAGATTTCTTGACATACCGCGATATAGAGATTTTGAGTTATTTTGAGATTTTTTGAGATTTTGAGAATTTTTGAGAATTTGAGAATTTTTCAGATTTTGAGATTTTTTGACATATCGCGATATAGAGATTTTGAGATTTTTTGAGATTTTGAGAATGTTTTAGATTTTAAGATTTCTAGACACATAGCGATATAGAGATTTTTAGTTATATTGTGATTTTGAGATTTTTCGTCATTTAGAGATTTTGACTTATATTGTGATTTTCAGATTTTTTGAGATTTTGAGAATTTTACAAATTTTGAGATTTTTCGACATATCGTGATATGGAAATTTTGAGTTATTTTGAGACTGTGAGATTTTTTGAGCTTTTGAGAATTTTTGGATTTGAGATTTTTCGACACAGCGATATAGAGACTTTGAGTTCTTTTGAGATTTTTTGAGATTTTATGAATTTTTTAGATTTTGAGATTTTTAGACATCTCGCGATATAGAGATTTTGAGTTATATTGAGACTTTAAGATTTTTTTGAGATTTTGAGAATTTTTTAGATTTTGAGATTTTTTACGACAGCTAGCGATATATTGATTTTGAGCAATTTGGAAATTTTTTGAGATTTTGAGAATGTTTTAAATTTTGAGATTTTCGACATGCTCTTAATAGAAGATTTGAGAGTTATTTTGAGATTTTTTTTGACTGATTTTGAGAATTTTTAGATTTTGAGATTTCTCGACAAAGAAGCGATATAAATTTTGACATGTTTGAAATTTTGTGATTTTTGAGGTTCAAAATTTTTAGATTTAGATTTTAGACATGCTCCTTGATTTAGAGAATTTGAGTTATTTTGAGATTTTTTGAGATTTTGAGAATTTTTCAGATTTTGAGATTTTTTGCCATCTGGCGATATAGAGATTTTGAGTTATTTTGAGATTTTGAAAATTTTTTAGATTTTGAGATTTTTTTGACATATCGCGATATAGAGATTTTAAGTTATTTTGAGATTTTTTGAGATTTTTAGAATTTTTTAGATTTTTAGATTTTTCGACATATAGAGATTTGGAGTTATTTTGAGAGTTTTTGAGATTTTGAGAATTTTAGAGATTTTGAGATATTTTGACATACAGCCATATAGAAGTATAGTTATTTTGAGTAATTTTGAGATTTTGAGATTTTGAGAATTTTTTAGATTTTGAGATTTTTTGACATATCGTGATATAGAGATTTTAAGTTATTTTGAGATTTTGAGATTTTTTGTGATTTTAAGAATTTTTTAGATTTTGAGATTTTTCAACATATCGCGATATAGAGATTTTGAATTATTTTGAGATTTTTAGATTTTTTGAGATTTTGAGACTTTTTTGATTTTGAGATTTTTCAAAATATCGCGATATAGAGATTTTGATTTATTTTGAGATTTTGAGATTTTTTGAGAATTTGAGAATTTTTCAGATTTTGAGATTTTTCGTCATTATTGCGATATATACATTTTGAGTTCTTGTGTGATTTTTTCAGATTTTTAGAATTTTTTGATTTTGAGATTTCCCGACACATAGCGATATAGAGATTTTGAGTTATTTTGAGATTTTGTGAGTTTTTGAGATTTTCAGAATTTTTTAGATTTTGAGATTTTTCAACATATCGCAATATAGAGATTTTGAGTTATTTTGAGATTTTTTGAGATTTTGAGAATTTTTTAGATTTTGAGATTTTTTGACATATCGCGATATAGAGATTTTCAGTTATATTGAGATTTTGAGATTTTTTGAGATTATGAGAATTTTTGAGAATTTGAGAATTTTTCAGATTTTGAGATTTTTCGACATATAGCGATATAGAGATTTAGAGATTTTGAGATTTTGAGAATTTTTTTGATTTTGAGATTTTTCGACATAGCGCGATATATTGATTTTGAACAATTTGGAGATTTTTTTTGAGATTTTGAGAATGTTTTAAATTTTGAGATTTTCGACATATCGCAATAGAGATTTTGAGTTATTTAGAGATTTTTTGAGATTTTGAGAATTTTTTAGATTTTGAGATTTCTCGACAAAGAGCGATATAGAGATTTTGAGATGTTTTGAAATTTTGTGATTTTTTTAGAGTTTCAGAATTTTTTAGATTTTGAGATTTTTAGACATACTCCATGATATATATAGAGAATTTGAGTTATTTTGAGATTTTTTGAGATTTTGAGAATTTTTTAGATTTTGAGATTTTTCGATACATAGCGATATAGAGATTTCGAGTTATTTGAGATTTTGAGAATTTTTCAGATTTTGAGATTTTTTGCCATCTGGCGATATAGAGATTTTGAGTTATTTTGAGATTTTGAGATTTTGAGAATTTTTTAGATTTTGAGATTTTTTGACATATCGCGATATAGAGATTTTAAGTTATTTTGAGATTTTTTGAGATTTTTAGAATTTTTTAGATTTTTAGATTTTTCGACATATAGAGATTTGGAGTTATTTTGAGAGTTTTTGAGATTTTGAGAATTTTAGAAATTTTGAGATATTTTGACATACAGCCATATAGAAGTATAGTTATTTTGAGTAATTTTGAGATTTTGAGATTTTGAGAATTTTTTAGATTTTGAGATTTTTTGACATATCGTGATATAGAGATTTTAAGTTATTTTGAGATTTTGAGATTTTTTGTGATTTTAAGAATTTTTTAGATTTTGAGATTTTTCAACATATCGCGATATAGAGATTTTGAATTATTTTGAGATTTTTAGATTTTTTGAGATTTTGAGACTTTTTTGATTTTGAGATTTTTCAAAATATAGCGATATAGAGATTTTGATTTATTTTGAGATTTTGAGATTTTTTGAGAATTTGAGAATTTTTCAGATTTTGAGATTTTTCGTCATTATTGCGATATATACATTTTGAGTTCTTGTGTGATTTTTTTCAGATTTTTAGAATTTTTTGATTTTGAGATTTCCCGACACATAGCGATATAGAGATTTTGAGTTATTTTGAGATTTTTTGAGGTTTTGAGAATTTTTTAGATTTTGAGATTTCTCAACAAATAGCGATGTAGAGATTTTGAGATATTTTGATATTTTGTGATTTTTTGAGATTTTCAGAATTTTTTAGATTTTGAGATTTTTAGACATATCGCGATATAGAGAATTTGAGGTTATTTTAGAGATTTTTGAGATTTTGAAATTTTTAGATTTTGAGATTTTTTTAACATATCGCAATATAGAGATTTTGAGTTATATTGAGATTTTGAGATTTTGAGAATTTTTGAGAATTTGAGTTTTTCAGATTTTGAGATTTTTCGACATCGCGATATAGAGCTTTTGAGTTATTTTGAGATTTTTTGATATCTTGAGAATTTTTCAGATCGAGATTTTTTGACATATCGCGATATAGAGATTTTGGGTTATATTGAGATTTTGAGATTTTTTGAGATTTTGAGAGTTTTTGAGAATTTGAGAATTTTTCAGATTTTGAGAATTTTTTAGATTTTGAGATTTTTTGAGATTTTGAGAATTATTTGATTTTGAGATTTTTTGACATATTGCGATATAGAGTTTAGAGTTATTTAGAGATTTTTTGAAATTTAAAGAATTTTTTTAGATTTTGAGATTTTTCGACATATCGCGATATAGAGATTGTTAAATTTTTTGAGATTTTGAGAATTTTTTAGATTTTGAGATTTCTCGACACATAGAGATATAGAGATTTTTAGTTATATTGTGATTTTGAGATTTTTCGACATATAGAGATTTTGACCTATATTGAGATTTTCAGATTTTTTGAGATTTTGAGAATTTTACAGATTTTGAGATTTTTTGACACAGCGATATAGAGATTTTGAGTTCTTTTGAGATTTTTTAAGATTTTGAGAATTTTTTGATTTTGAGATTTTTAGACATCTCGCAATATAGAGATTTTGAGTTATATTGAGACTTTAAGATTTTTTTGAGATTTTGAGAATTTTTTAGATTTTGAGATTTTTCGACATAGCGCGATATATTGATTTTAAGCAATTTGGAGATTTTTTTGAGATTTTGAGAATGTTTTAAATTTTGAGATTTTCGACATATCGCAATAGAGAGATTTTGAGATTTTTTGAGATTTTGAGAATTTTTTAGATTTTGAAATTTCTCGACAAAGAGCGATATAGAGATTTTGAGATGTTTTGAAATTTTGTGATTTTTTTGAGTTTCAGAATTTTTTAGATTTGAGATTTTTAGACATATTGCGATATAGAGAATTTGAGTTATTTTGAGATTTTTTGAGATTTTGAGAATTTTTTAGATTTTGAGATTTTTCGACACATAGCGATATAGAGATTTTGAGTTATTTTGAGATTTTGAGAATTTTTTAGATTTTGAGATTTTTTTGACATATCGCGATATAGAGATTTTAAGTTATTTTGAGATTTTTTGAGATTTTTAGAATTTTTTAGATTTTTAGATTTTTCGACATATAGAGATTTGGAGTTATTTTGAAATTTTTTGAGATTTTGAGAATTTTAGAGATTTTGAGATTTTTTGACATACAGCCATATAGAAGTATAGTTATTTTGAGTAATTTTGAGATTTTGAGATTTTGAGAATTTTTTAGATTTTGAGATTTTTTGACATATCATGATATAGAGATTTTAAGTTATTTTGAGATTTTGAGATTTTTTGTGATTTTAAGAATTTTTTAGATTTTGAGATTTTTCAATATAAAGAGATTTTGAATTATTTTGAGATTTTTAGATTTTTTGAGATTTTGAGACTTTTTGATTTTGAGATTTTTCAAAATATCGCGATATAGAGATTTTGATTTATTTTGAGATTTTGAGATTTTTTGAGAATTTGAGAATTTTTCAGATTTTGATATTTTTCGTCATTATTGCGATATATACATTTTGAGTTCTTGTGTGATTTTTTCAGATTTTTAGAATTTTTTGATTTTGAGATTTCCCGACATATAGCGATATAGAGATTTTGAGTTATTTTGAGATTTTGTGAGTTTTTGAGATTTTCAGAATTTTTTAGATTTTGAGATTTTTCGACATATCGCAATATAGAGATTTTGAGTTATTTTGAGATTTTTTGAGATGTTCAGAATTTTATAGATTTTTAGATTTTTTGACATATCGCGATATAGAGATTTTCAGTTATATTGAGATTTTGAAATTTTTTGAGATTATGAGAATTTTTGAGAATTTGAGAATTTTTCAGATTTTTGAGATTTTTCGACATATATCGATATAGATTTAGAGATTTTTGAGATTTGAAATTTTTTTTTTGATTTTGCGATTTTTGACATATCGCGATATAGAGATTTTGAGTTATTTGGAGATTTTTTGTGATTTTGGGAATTTTTTAGATTTTGAGATTTTTCGACATATCACACGTGATATAGAGATTTTAAGTTATTTTGAGATTTTGAGATTTTTTTGAGATTTTAAGAATTTTTTAGATTTTGAGATTTTTTGAGATTTTGAGATTTTTTGAGAATTTGAGAATTTTTCAGATTTAGAGATTTTTCGACATATTGCGATATAGATTTTGAGTTCTTGTGAGATTTTTTCAGATTTTTAGAATTTTTTGATTTTGAGATTTCCCGACACATAGCGATATAGAGATTTTGAGTTATTTTGAGATTTTGTGATTTTTTGAGATTTTCAGAATTTTTTAGATTTTGAGATTTTTCAACATATTGTGATATAAAGATTTAGAGATTTTTTGAGATTTTGAGAAGTTTTTTGATTTTGAGATTTCTTGACATACCGCGATATAGAGATTTTGAGTTATTTTGAGATTTTTTGAGATTTTGAGAATTTTTGAGAATTTGAGAATTTTTCAGATTTTGAGATTTTTCGACATATCGCGATATAGAGATTTTGAGATTTTTTGAGATTTTGAGAATGTTTTAGATTTTAAGATTTCTAGACACATAGCGATATAGAGATTTTTAGTTATATTGTGATTTTGAGATTTTTCGACATTTAGAGATTTTGACTTATATTGTGATTTTCAGATTTTTTGAGATTTTGAGAATTTTACAAATTTTGAGATTTTTCGACATATCGAGATATGGAAATTTTGAGTTATTTTGAGACTGTGAGATTTTTTGAGCTTTTGAGAATTTTTTGGATTTGAGATTTTTCGACACAGCGATATAGAGACTTTGAGTTCTTTTGAGATTTTTTGAGATTTTATGAATTTTTTAGAATTTGAGATTTTTAGACATCTCGCGATATAGAGATTTTGAGTTATATTGAGACTTTAAGATTTTTTTGAGATTTTGAGAATTTTTTAGATTTTGAGATTTTTCGACAGCGCGATATATTGATTTTGAGCAATTTGGAGATTTTTTTTGAGATTTTGAGAATGTTTTAAATTTTGAGATTTTCGACATATCGCAATAGAGATATTTTGAGTTATTTTGAGATTTTTTGAGATTTTGAGAATTTTTTAGATTTTGAGATTTCTCGACAAAGAGCGATATAGAGATTTTGACATGTTTTGAAATTTTGTGATTTTTTTGAGAGTTTCAGAATTTTTTAGATTTTGAGATTTTTAGACATATCGCGATTTTGAGAATTTGAGTTATTTTGAGATTTTTTGAGATTTTGAGAATTTTTCAGATTTTGAGATTTTTTGCCATCTGGCGATATAGAGATTTTGAGTTATTTTGAGATTTTGAGAATTTTTTAGATTTTGAGATTTTTTTGACATATCGCGATATAGAGATTTTAAGTTATTTTGAGATTTTTTGAGATTTTTAGAATTTTTTAGATTTTTAGATTTTTAGACATATAGAGATTTAGAGTTATTTTGAGAGTTTTTGAGATTTTGAGAATTTTAGAGATTTTGAGATATTTTGACATACAGCCATATAGAAGTATAGTTATTTTGAGTAATTTTGAGATTTTGAGATTTTGAGAATTTTTTAGATTTTGAGATTTTTTGACATATCGTGATATAAGATTTTAAGTTATTTTGAGATTTTGAGATTTTTTGTGATTTTAAGAATTTTTTAGATTTTGAGATTTTTCAACATATCGCGATATAGAGATTTTGAATTATTTTGAGATTTTTAGATTTTTTGAGATTTTGAGACTTTTTTGATTTTGAGATTTTTCAAAATATCGCGATATAGAGATTTTGATTTATTTTGAGATTTTGAGATTTTTTGAGAATTTGAGAATTTTTCAGATTTTGAGATTTTTCGTCATTATTGCGATATATACATTTTGAGTTCTTGTGTGATTTTTTCAGATTTTTAGAATTTTTTGATTTTGAGATTTCCCGACACATAGCGATATAGAGATTTTGAGTTATTTTGAGATTTTTTGAGTTTTGAGATTTTCAAATTTTTAGATTTTGAGATTTTTCAACATATGCATAATATAGAATTCTAGTTATTTTGAGATTTTTTGAGATTTTGAAAATTTTTTAGATTTTAGATTTTTTGACATATCGCGATATAAATTTTCAGTTATATTGAGATTTTGAGATTTTTGAGATTATAAAATTTTGAGGGAGAGAAATTTTTCAGATTTTGAGTTTTTCGACATATAGCGATATAGAGATTTAGAGATTTTTTGAGATTTTGAGAATTTTTTTGATTTTGAGATTTTTCGACATAGCGCGATATATTGATTTTGAACAATTTGGAGATTTTTTGAGATTTTGAGAATCATTTAGAATTTTGAGATTTTTCAACATATACACAATAGAGACACAGAGTTATTTTGAGTTTTTGAGATTTTGAGAATTTTTAGATTTTGAGATTTCTTTCGACAAAGAAGCGATATATAGAGATTTTGAGGATGTTTTGAAATTTTGTGATTTTTGAGTTTCAAATTTTTAGATTTTGAGATTTTTAGACATACTCATGAAAAATTTGAGTTATTTTGAGATTTTTTGAGATTTTGAGAATTTTTTAGATTTTGAGATTTTTCGATACATAGCGATATAGAGATTTTGAGTTATATTGAGATTTTGAGAATTTTTCAGATTTTGAGATTTTTTGCCATCTGGCGATATAGAGATTTTGAGTTATTTTGAGATTTTGAGATTTTGAGAATTTTTTAGATTTTGAGATTTTTTTGACATATCGCGATATAGAGATTTTAAGTTATTTTGAGATTTTTTGAGATTTTTAGAATTTTTAGATTTTAGATTTCAAACATACAGAATTTGGAGTTATTTGAGAGTTTGGATTTTGAAAATTTTTAGAATTTTGAATATTTTGACATACAACCATATAAGTATAGTTATTACAGAGTAATTTTGAGATTTTGAGATTTTGAAATTTTTAGATTTTGAGATTTTTGAATATCGTGATATGAGATTTGAGATATTTTGATTTGAGGTTTTGAATTTGAAATTTTAGATTTTAGATTTTTGAAACAGCGATATAGAATTTTAGTTATTTTGACATTTGAATTTTATGAAATTTGATAATTTTTCCAAATTTGAGATTTTTGAGATTTGAGTTCTGATTTTTGAGATTTGACAATTTTTTAGTTTTGAGTTTTTCGACATCGCGATAGAGATTTTGAGATTTTTGAGATTTTGAGAATTTTAGATTTTGAGTTCTCGCATAGTGATTTAAGTTTTATTTATTTGTGATTTTGAGATTTTCCATCACATAAATTTTGACTTCTATTGAATTTTCAAATTTTGAGATTTTGAGAATTTACAGATTTGAATTTTAAACATGTCGCGATATAAAATTTTGAGTTATTTGAGATTGTGAGATTTTTGATTTTGAGAATTTTTTAGATTTGAATTTTACGACAGCGATATAGATTTTGAGTTCTTTTGAATTTTTGAGTTTGAAATTTTAGATTTTGAGATTTTGAGACATCTACGATATAAATTTGAGTTATATTGGTTTGAAATTTTTTAGATTTTGAGATTTTTGACATATCGCGATATATTGATTTTGAGTAATTTGGAGATTTTTAGATTTTGAAATTTTTTGAGTGCAGGATTTTTAAACATGCGATAGAGATTTTGAGCTATTTTGAGTTTTTGAGATTTTGAGAATTTTTTAGATTTGAAGATTTCCAAACAAATAGATATAGAGATTCTGATATATTTGAGATTTTGATTTTTTGAATTCAGAATATTTTAGATTTTGTGATTTTTAGTCATATAAAAGATATGATCTGAGTTATTTGAGATTTTTAGATTTGAAATTTAGGATGGTATCATGGAGGTTCACAGAGGAATGGAGATGGAGGAGGAAGGACGAGGGGACGTCGAACAGGAATGATATGTCATATCTGGGTTTGAGAATATGTCATTTCCTGCATTTCATCACGTCACTTCCTGTGTTTGACGTGGGACACACTGCATTTAAGGCAGGACATCCTGCGTGAGGGGGACTTCCTGCATCAGATGGGGATGATTCTGATTGGTCCATTTTAGGCCATGCCCACCTGTCAAATGGCGGTGGTCTTGGCAATCGGCTGAATTTAACATTTGATGAAATATATGAACTCTATACTACTGTTAAGTAAGAACATGTCCCATTTGTTATGCAGAGAAAGTTAAAAGCTGTTTCTATCTTTTCTTTCTCCCTTACTTCTTGTGGATAAAAGTATATGTGAATCTTTGTGTGAAACTGTTTGTGTGAAACTGGGATACCTTAGTTTGCAAATGTATGTAGTTATATTTTGAAATAGTTGCAAAGCTGTTTTGGAACTCAGGGATTAACTCTGAGATGCAGTTTGACCTCCACATGCTCATTTACAGAGTTGTCAACAGATCATCAGTTCTGGGACAAAATGTTTCTATTTGTTGCACCTGCATGGAAGAAATTGACAAAGTTCTGATACATTTTGTGAGAAACAGGAGATGTATCATAACAAACTCAGGATGCAGACATTGACAGACAGGAAAATACCACATATAAAGAAAGCACTCTCTTTTGTTAGAGAGACAGAGAGAGAGAGAGAGAGAGATTGAAATTTAGATTTAGAGATATCCTCAGATGAAGGGCTTTGTTTGAATTGCCTGTATAAGAGTTATCCTGCACAATGTTAATGTTTTATTTTATTGTTATTAATAATAAAATGCTATTGATGAGTTTTATGACTTCTGGTTTGCTTATGCTTCCTGACCTGTGCCTATACCACAGTCCCCTGAGTGCAAGTGATCACCCTACTGTGTGTTTCGACATATGGATTGGGAAGACAAATACCAGACTAAGAAGAGGGTCTACACTTCAGAACAGTAGATTTTAAAGGGACACTATCAACCTTTTTTTGCATCCTATTATTTGTATTTATTTATTTAGCTTTTATTGACCAGGCAAGCACTCTAGACAAACATATACCTATTTTCAGGTGTGACCTAGGAGGTTACAGGGTAATATGTAGACAAAAAACAAAGTTTACACAGGATTAAGCACAGTTACAAAGGAGATACAGACAATGCAGAGTACAACAATGGAGCAACCTTAGACAGCATAAAGTAAACTGTAGTTACAGATTGTCACAACAGAGTAAAGTGGCAAACAAATTCAAGTATATGCTCAAACACAGACTCAGGCCAGCCTTAGCTGGTGACCATGCAGGAATAGTTAAGCGCTATCATAGACACAGTGGAGGATACATTGCTTAGGTGCAGTTGCAGGATGCAGTGAGCCTCAGATGATTCCAGAGGGAGTGTTTAAAGCTATTGTGAGAGAAAGCACTACAAACATGTGCAGAAAGGGAATTCCAGTTCCGAAGTGCGCACACAGCAAAGAACCGATCACCCATGAGAGTTCTGTTTTTTGGGACAAAGAGGAGAGTTGAGTAATTTGACCTGAGATGATAAGCTGAGTTAACAAGCTTAAGTATCTCTGCTAGGACAGGATGGGTTGGCAGTTCTGATAATTTTGTCGGTGAAGTAGCCCAGTGCAAACATTCGATGATTCTCTAGAGAGAGCCATCCCAGCTTGCCATATAACTCACAATAGTGAGTATGTTGGGGAGCAGAGAGGGCAAATCAGCAAATATTATTATAAGCAACGTCCCACTTGGACAGACTGTTTTTTTGGGACATGAGTGAAGGTAATGAACCTGTAACAAAGTGTAGGGAGAAGTATACCTTTTGCCAGGGTGTGATGCGCAGCGAGTGTAAGACAACGCTTTGCTCTGTAAGCCAGGCCCAGCTTACTAATTGATGCCTTACTCACATTTCTGATGTGCAGGGAGAAATCAAGTTGAGGATCGAGGGTGATGCCCTGATATTTTATAGAGTCGACAACCCTCCATAGGGACTCATCCTCACCACCAACTTTCAGTAGTACGGGGCATGCATTCATTTTTGCCCGGGTTCCAAATACCATAACCTGCGTTTTCTTATGGTTTAAGGCTAACTTGTCGGCCAGAAGCCAGTTTTGGCTTTTTACGAAAAGTTGGTCTGAGGTTGAGAGTTTAAGACACTAATGTCCTGTGAATTTGTTAGGAACACAAGGTCGTCTACATATAGGGTAGTTTCACAAAGAGCTGGAACCAAGGGTAGGATATTAACAAACAGTGAGAAAATGATAGGTCCAAGGATGGAAACCCACATTTTATGTTTGCTTACTTACTTACTCTAAAATTCATTGATGTTGCTGGTTGTTTTATCTACCTCACTGCTTATTAGAACCAAAATGCATGGTGCTGTATAGCTATACCCAGCTTTGTTTTGCTTCAAATCACTGATCTACTCTTAGTGCACACTTCCTGAACATTAGAAACACCCTCAAACAGTGCGGTCACTCAGGACACAATAGTTTCCTCTACTCCCACTGCATAATGAGTAGCTAGATTGTGCTGGGGGTGTTTCTGAGTCCAGGAAAGATGCAGTGGAAGCTGGTCAAAAAATGTAAACAAACATGTTTTGTTGTGGTAACACCAATACGCTGGGCAGTCAGTTTTTCACTTTTTTTTAAGAAAATTGGATCTGAATCAAACTACCAGCTCAGCTGCATCAACAGTCTCTACAGAATGTGAACAATCAAAAATGTATTTTTTAAACAAACAACACTTTGGGACCTAATGGGGTTGACAGTGTCCCTTTAAAGAAAAGGGAAACAGCCTCAGTAAATACCTTGAAGGGGGATGGTTGGGGGGAGTGGAAACCCATTGGAAAAGGATTAAGCAGGGAATAACCTGGAATGGCATGCTGTTTGAAGGAAGTGAGCAAGGGAAGGAGGAGGAAGAGGCCACTATGGTTCTCTAAAGAGGTGGCAAAGGCAGTGAAGGAGAAGAAAACAGCATTTAGAAAGTACAAAGAGTCTCAGATGGCAATAGGCAGGATATATATATATCTGGTAAAGCAAAGGGAGACACAAAGGAGGGTGAGGGCAGCTAAAGCTAAAACAGAGGAGAGGATAGCTGGTGAGGTCAGAAAGGGGCATGACCTTTGTCAGGTATGTGAGTGAAAGAGAAAGAAAAGGGAGGGATAGTAAGAATCACAAAGGATGGCAGGGGCTGTCCAGAGGAAGCTCAAGAGAAAACTGGAATTTTAAATGAGTACTTCTCCTTGGTATTCACAGTAGATGGGGGTGATGGGCCAGCATTTAACAGCAAGCACGGGGAGGAGGGTGGACACAAAAGAACTGGAAGCTCTAAAGGAGAATAAGGTGATGGGGTCTGAGCATAGTGCTAGCCACCCCTCTAGCAACACTATTAAGCACCTCATTGGAGATGGAGGTAGTTCCAGAGGACCAGTTGAGGGCCAATGTGGTCCCTCTGCATAAAAACAGAATCAGGGAGGAGGCTAGCAACTACAGGCCAGTCAGTCTCACATCAGTGGTAGGGAAATTAATGGAGACCCTACTGAAGGAGAGGCACATGGAGTAGCTGAAGACTAATGGGCTGCAGGACGATGGGCAGCATAGTTTTATATGGGGCAGGTCATGTGAAACAAATATCATAGATTTCTTTGACTGGGTTATTAGGGAAGTGGATCGGGAGCGCAGTGCATGTGGCCTATCTGGACCTCAGTAAGGCCTTTGACACAGTGCTGCACAGGAAGCTAGTTAAGAAACTAAGCAGCCTGGGGAAGAGGAAAAGTGGTATCAAACTGGTTGAAGGATGGGAGGCAAAGGGTGGTGGTAAAGGAAGACACTCAGGGGCCTCACTAGTGAGCAATATAGCAGCAACACCACCACCTCCCTCCTCTTGCTAGAAATCTCCCTCCCAATGCACCACAGCATCCCACTAGCCTTTCCTACCATCACACTGTCAAGCTACCTTGAGGTCATCAGGTATGATGACCCCAAGGTCTCTTTCTTGTTTGGTGACAGTAAGTCCCCCCCCCCCATCTTATACACAGCTCCTGGGTTTCTCTGTCCCTGATGCATAACCTTGCAGTTTTTGGCATTAAGACCCAGCTGCCACACCCTGGACCACTCCTATAGTTTCTCCAGATCCCTTTGCATTCTCCCACCCTTCCTGAGTGTCCACCCTGCTTCAGATTGTTGTATCATTCACAAAGAGACACAGCTTCCTCTAGTTCTTCAATAATATAATGAGCATGTGCAGACCCCTTAACATTTCCTATCCTCTGCTGAAGTGTAGCTACTATACTGTGCTTACTTTGGCGTCATCAAGAAACTTGGCAACCCAGCCAATAGTGCCCACCTCCAGACAACTTCTAACTATATTAAACAATGTTACAGTGTATGGTAGAATGCTACTGCCAATAAGAATCTACTCCTAGAATTTCCTTGTTGTTGTGCAGTAGCTACATCATAATGCTGTTCTGCTGCACTAGCAGCATCACCACTGCAGCATGACACAGAATGTCACTGCACAGCCACCTTTCCTCAAGCCGCATTGGTGATTGTGAAGGAAATTTAATTTTTTTTTAAATTACCAGTTCTGTGGCGATCTGTTTTGTTTGTTCTGTGCCGCAGCTCCCCATTTGTAATCAGCACACTATGGATTGGGGAGTAAGACAGAGACGCAACTCAGTGTGAAGTACTTTACTCAAAAATGCCAGCTGTTCAGCACACATAAGTAGGCACCATGGAGGCACCGCTTCATTTTCAGTGTACTGAGAACTGCACACTGTAAAACATTGTGTATGATTCTCTATAGACAGATAAGGCTGTGTCTGCAATCTCAAGGTTTCCCATGACAATGTAGGGACCTTTCTAACAGTGCTCTCAAGGTCTCTAATTGCCACTGCAACATCTCGATTCAGACACAACCTTGTGGTGTATGGAGAACCATACACAATCCTATATGTTCTCTGTACAGAATCCTGTGAGACTCCACTGATAAGTTGTTTCCATGCAGACAGAGTACCACTTATTATAACCCTTTATTTTCAGTCCTTCAACCAGTTTCCAGTCCATTGCACTACATGACCAGTTATACATCTGTAGATTCTCTGTTTTATGAACTTGTGTCACATGTGGACACTTTGCCAAATTCCAGGTACAGGTTTACTCTCATCAAGCTCCGTGGGGACATAATCACAAAATACAATGAGATTATCTAGCAAGATTTCTCCTTACAGAATTAATATTGGGACACTGAGTCTTTTATATTTCAGTAAATGTTCAACAGTTCAGTTTCTTATGATTGTCACAAGCAGCTTCCTTGGTATTGACATTAAACTGACTAGCCTATATTTTTTGAATGCAAAAAAAAAAAAAAACTGGTGCCACTGCCTCCTGGATCTGTTTTGTCCCAAAAAGGGAAGCAGTGTTATATATCAGAAAAGGCAATAAGGCCATCCAATGGCCAGTGGGAAGCACATCATGCTTCTATATCGGTAACCCTTGTTCAAGAATGAGCCCAAGACGCTGGTAACTAGGAAGCCAGTCAGTGAGGGGTGCTACTAGCTGTTGTAACCATTTACCCCTGTAGACATTGTATTGCCACTTGTGGCCTTCAGTGCTGTTCCTTTGACTGTGATATTGTCTTTACATCTGTATTTATTACCTGCATAATTGCTACCTTTATATGTGGACATGATGTTCCTCTTCTGATTATTGTGGTACATGCTTATATTGTCTTGCTACCCTTACTCTTGTACTTAGTTAATGCTGTATTCTTATTATACTGTGATATGTATGCTTGACCTTGCTATACTGTGATATGTATGTTTGTCTGTGCTGTTATCTCCCGGGTCATACCAGAAACAAGGTGGTTTCTGCCTTGTGTACCTACCTGGTCAACAAAAAAACTAAATAAAGTATCCTTGATTGAGTAGGATGGCACGGTGTTTCCATGGCATCAGTGGCCCCTGCCATAGGAACTGAAGGTTCACCTTCTAGTCACAGGGGCTGTATGTTGGTAATGCTGACAGAGGTACACTGTGCACCACATGTATGGTGGAGAGGGATAGCATTACAAGGGAAGAAAACAGTCTTCATGCATCCAAATGATAGCCACAGGGTGGTAAACTTGAGCGCCACCCCACAGAGACCACCGCCTGCCTCTGCATTCTGATTATGTTGCCTGGGAGGAGGAAGAACCAATAGAGACCCCTGTGATGGAGGTAAGAACTGTGGGAGTTAACAGAAGCCGTAAAGTTAGTAGTGGATGGGGCTGGATAGTCACCAAAGGACCAGGAGGAGAGTGACAAGGGTCAGGTCAGGTGAAAAAAGGGACTGGAAATAGTGCCATCTAGTAGTGAAAGCTGTGAACAACAGTCAAAAGCAAAGCTGAGTAGCTGTAACATCAAATAAAGTTCTGTAGTGGTGGGCAATGGTATACCAAGTATGAGAGTCAAAGGCACTCATCAACCGCCAGCTAGGGAAATTTCTTAGCTTAACGGTTACAGCTGCTGCTGCCTTTGGGGCTCAGGGTCCTAGATTTTATTCCACAGCAAGGGTTTGAATAGCATCTGCTGAGAAGAGGGACTGAAGTTTTAGGAAAGTTGCAGTGGAGATGATCAAGGATTGTAAACAAATTCACTTTTGTATGGTAACCCCAATATGATAGACAGTCATTCACTTCTATTGAGAACAAGGGATGGGTTACAAAACACCTTGCTAAATCAGCAAGTTCATCAGCAATCATAAAACGTTACTTAAAATTGGGGCATTTTGCGACCTCGGTGTATGACAGTGACTAAGCTGTTGCGTCACCCTAGTGAGGATCTATATAAAATAGACAGATCAAATTGAAAGCATGCAAGTCCAGACCAAATATCTGGGCACTGAGAAACCATAATGTCTTTTTTATCAAATTTTGCAGGACCCTATTCTCCCCTCTTAGAGGTTATGTAAGTCCTGAGATCTGTATTTTAGCCCTTTTTAGTTATTTTACTATCTTAATATGTGTAATATAAATGTAATATTAGCAGCATCAGAATGTTTTACATGCTTGTAGTTATTTATTGTCAGTCCTTTGACCCTGGGGCTGCTTTTCAGTGGTCCATATGTGAAGTAAGTCATAACTGTGGCATTTCTTTTTACTGCAGTTATTATTTACAGTGAACATAGTCTTTCAACAAATCTATGTCTATTTTACATGGGATAGGCACTGTTTATGTCTACCATCTGTGCCAGTTTTTGAGTTTTTCAGGAACATTTTCATGCAAAAGCCATGATGTGGCAATTGCCTGTCTTACATGTCCACATAAAGGGGGAAAAAATGTAAGAGTACAATGCCCACACATATTACTTTTTTCACCCCTGTTTTCGCCTACAGTAGACCACCAGATAGGTGAATTCAGTTATGTGATCTGGGACACCCCAGATTTGTGTGCAGTCAGTTCGTTGGCATGTGGAATGCACCAGATAGGACACATCGCTGAACAACTGTATGCTGGTTGGTGCCGATCAAATCAGGTGACCAGCAATACTGGGGCCATGTAGATTAGATAAAAACTGCTGGTATAAGTTACAGTCCTGATGAGGAGAAGGAAGCAACTTCAGAGATGGAAGAACAACAAAATCTTACGTCTTCTGTAGGAGCTATCTGAAAGAGAAAAAAGCAAAGTTAGTGGAGAGGTAAGGGGAAACTAGGGATATGTATAAGGGGAAAGAAAAAAGGGGGAGGCTCTAAGAGAAAAAGTGATAATAGGAAAGGTAAGAAAAGAATCTGGAAAACAAAAAGGTGATGATGGGTATGACAAGGCATTGTAGAAGTGAATGAGCTCAATACTCCTCAAGTGGGGAATTAACAGGGTCTAATAAAAAGGTGACTAATGTGGGGGGGGAGACAGAGATGGAGACACCTGTGGAAAATGAAAATAGATATGCACACATAGCTAGAATGTTGATGTGAGGATGTCAGCCCCCCTCCACACACACACACGATGGAAGTATAAGGTGGCTAGAAGATGTTTGTAGAAAATCAGTCTGTCGTTTAAACTAGAGGGCTGCTGGGAGCCTAGATGGATGATCAGCTTGGTTTCCATGTTTCTTCTTTGGTCAGCATCCTGGAAACCCTACTGAAGGATGCAAACAGAAAGATCATTGACACTGTGGCCCCTGGAGGTAAAGTGGGATGCAATGGGCCTAATTTTTCAAAGACGCATTCACTGCAAGGGACTCATGGCAAAGAGTTTGATGCAAGTGACGACTTGTGTTAAGCCTGTGCCGCAGTGCAGTTTTAAAAAAGCTTGCCACAACCCTCTTGGTGCAAGTCCTTTGCAGCGCCACAGCAAAGTTAGATCAGTTCCCCCGATCTAACTTTGTACCTGTGGGGGAGCCAGTGTATGGGGCTTGCGCCACAGCTGCGGCACAAGCTGCTGTAAAATGAGGGCACTGCCACAACTTATGTCCAAGGTTATAAAATTCGGCACAAGTTGCGACTAACCCTCTGATGCAGGCACGGCAAACTTTGCGGGAAGGCAAGGCTCGGTTGCAAGCCCTGCATCCCCATTTGAAAACTGGGCCCAATGGGTTTATCAGTGTCTTTATTCCTGACTGGCTTGTAATGTTCCCTGAATCGGTCAGCTAGGTGTCTACCAGTTTATCTGATGTAGACAGCTGCACACTCCTGCAAAGAATACAATATAGCACATTAGTGGAAGTACATGAGAACTCCTCAGCTCCTTTCATCCTAAACATGTTGAGAATGGTTTGCCATATTTGCAGTTTCTTAGACTTCGTAGGTTATGCAGTGACGATGATTTTGCTGAGCAGGCTCAAATAATGCATAGTTGTTGTTTTTTATTAACAGGGGATGCCCTAAAAGCACAGAGAACAGCACACTCTCCGAGATCAGTAATATGCCGCATAACCCTGACCCTCATAAGATGGATACTCTCATGCAACAACAACACATTCCACTAGTGCTTCCCTTCCATCGTGTACACCTTCCCTTCACAGGATCTTCTGGGAACTTCCTAATCTGCAAACTGACCCTAATATCCAAGCTTCCTTTATAGAACTACCTATTGCCTCCTACCGCCAACCACCCAACCTGTGGAATATCCTGGTACAAAAGCAGCCTACATTCTCCTAACAATTCCTCCCTACCAGGCACCAAAGCTTGCAACAGAACTTGCTATTATACCTGCAAATTTATTTCCAGTGACACTGAAATTCAGGTTCCCACAGGTGTTTTTCACATCACCAGGGAGTTCTCATGCACTTCCACTAATGTGGTATATTGTATTCTTTGCAGGAAGTGTGCCGCTGTCTACATCGGAGAAACTGGCAGATGCCTGGCTGACTGATACAGGAAGCATTACAGTGCAGTCAGGAATGGAGACACTGATAAACCCATTGTAACCCACTTCACCTCCAGGGACCACAGTGTCAATGATCTTTCTGTCTGCATCCTTCAGCAGGATTTCTGGGATGATGACCAAAGAAAAAACAGAGAAATCAAGCTGATCATCTGCCTAGGCTCCCAGAAGTTCTCTGGTTTAAATAACGAACTGAATTTCTACTAACATCTTCTAGCCACCTTATGATTTTCCACCATAGTCTGTCTTTCTTACCCCCACCCCAGTCATATCTATCATGGAGGCAATATAGCATTGTGGTTTAGGGCTCTGAATTGCAAACCTGGAGACCTGGGTTTGAATCCCACAACCCCTACTTGCATACTGTGCGACCTTGAGCAAGTCACTTAACTTCCCTGGGCTCCCAGGCCGCACCTGGAAACAAGCTTCAGCTTAGCATGCCTTTCCTAGTTAATCAACTTCTTCTCCATATCCTTGCTTGCATATGTGCATAGTATGTTTTCATGTGTGGCGATGCCTGTACATACTCCATTGTGTGTGTGTGTGTGTGTGTGTGTGTGTGTGTGTGTTTTAGGGGGTTGGCATCCTCACATCGACATTCCAGCTATGTGTGCACATCTATTTTCATTTTCCACAGATGTCTCCATCTCTGTCTCTTTCCCTTGCATTTGTCACGTTTCAGCCTTCTTACTAGGCCCTGTTAACTAGTCCTCTCTTGAAGACTTCTTAGCTCATTTACTCCTACTATACCTTGTTGTACCCATCATCACCTTTTTGCTTTCCAGATTCTTCTCGTACCTTGCCTATTATCACTTTTTCACTTAGAAAATGGGCTTTTTATTTCCTTGCATCAGATTGGCTGTTACCCTTGCCAGGGGGATACATTAACTTACAATAGATGCTCAGGAAATAAAATGTACCAGCCCAACTGCCCCTTTACTCACTCAAGTATCCTTGTACCCATCCTGCTTTCTCATTAGCTGAAGTATTGGGCACTGAATCTGAATTCACTGCTATTTTTTAATTTCTGTTAGCGAGCGCAGAGTCCTCCCCCCAGTTCACTCAAACTGTTACCACAACACAACGGCACAAGGGCAGTCGCATAATGTAACAAAACGTTGAAGAAAACTGTTTATGAAAAAAATCAGTTGTGGTGTGTACCTTACACTGCACTGCTCTGATTACCGGCACCACTTCTGATGTGTTTTAGCTGTCAAGTACAGCTCGCATATGATCTTATGCCAACCGAACACAGGATAAATGTAAAAGGGCTATGTTCATAAAAAAAAAAAAACACACTCCAGTTCTTATTTGTGGTCAGGGTGAGAGAGAGAGAGAGAGAGAGAATAATGGAGTGTTTCTCCTAGCTGTGCTCATTTCTAATGGCACCACTCTCCTAACTGCGCTCTCATGCCCCTCCTCCAGGCACCGACCCACTGTGTTTATTGCTGCTGATTGGAGAGCAACCCCTGGCCTGTCACCCACTGAGTTTTTCTAGTGAAGTACATTTGTATATAACACCACTTTTTTTTTTTAATGAATCTCTTTTTGTGATTGTTTCTGCCGTACCTTGACTGAGTGGCAATAGGGTGGGCAGTCGTAACTTGCAGACAATCAAATCTGGTGGTAAAGGAATGGAACTCCAGGTGAGCTTGGAGTTGCAGGTTGATAACTTGTCCATTTTGCCATCATTCGCCGGATCTTCAAAGAGAGAAACTAGGTAGAAAATCCAAGGGGGGATGCAAGGAAACGAACTGTCAAGAAGGCATAAAGGCACAGAAAAAAATGTATTGAAAACAAAAGTGCCTTATTCTGGCAGCTGTACCAGTGCAAGGACTATTTTACTGCAAAATAATTTCTATTAATTTATACAACTTTCTTAAGCAAATTTGTTACATTTTTAAATTACTATATAAAAAATGTCACAAATAGCCCATTTTCTAAGCACATTAATACCCTTGAGGGTGGGTGACATGGGCAATGCTGGACCTTTCAGGGGCTATATGGCCCTCTGCCTTCAGTGTCAGGCCTCATTACCCTCCTGGGTTGTCCGATAATGCTCAATACCACCCACCCTGTTGGATATTATTGCTTGCCTAGAGCCTCCCCTTTTTTCTTACTCCATACATATTTTCTCTTATTTCCCCTTACCTCTCCGCTAACTTTGCTTTTTCCTCTTTAGATGATCCCTGAAGAAGACTTAATTGAAACATCAATTTTAACTCTATTTTCTATTTTCAGTGTGTAACTAATATTAGCATTTTATTCAGAGATGGAATGCTAATAACTGTAAATAAATCTAATAGGGTGCTTATAGAAATAAATGTGAAACAGACACACATGTTTTTGGTTGGGAGAATGCGTCATGAAACACATTCCTGTCATTCAGTCATACCTGTATTTCAGGTTTTGCAGGTTGATGCACACAGAAGTTTCAACTTGTTCTTAGACTTCAGGAATGCCAGTGACATAAGAAAGTGTCAGCCACTCCAAGGCATCCAAAAAGATTCAAACAATTTAATTTAATGTCTCAGTGTTACTTTCTCTTGATCACAGGGTTGTGTTTTGTCATATAACCTGAACTTATAAAGCCAGTTTTTTAGACTGAGTCGACAAAGGTACTGCAGTGTGAGGCTTATTTTATAAGTATCCTTCGTCATATAATGGAAATAAAATAAGCCATGAGCTAGATAACTGAAGGCAGTTTAAAACAGTGGCTAGAGCACAGAGCCATGCTCCTGATGACCAGGGTTTAAATTCCACCATTGCCATTTACCCACCATGTAGCTCTGAGCAGGTCATATAATTTCCATCTGATTAGCCACTCT
The DNA here is from genome assembly GCA_016271365.2 of Neoceratodus forsteri. Classification (NCBI taxonomy): domain Eukaryota; kingdom Metazoa; phylum Chordata; order Ceratodontiformes; family Ceratodontidae; genus Neoceratodus; species Neoceratodus forsteri. The sequence goes on along the minus strand of CM028131.1, from coordinate 1,227,864,360 downwards.
GTAATTCTCCTTAACCTATCCCTGTGCTATTTATTTGAAGATATTTTTAGAGGATAGCCTATAAATCCCACAGGCTTGTTTTCAACAGGGTTATGTCCAAATGATTAACAGTTACACTGACAATGATATAGGATTACCAATTTCAGCACATATTGCACAAAACCCATTTTCACAAGGATTTTATGTTTCCATATCTAAACATAGATTTTCTTTGTTTTAAAATGTTTAGTGACCCTTCTTTTAAAAGTAACAAGGCTGTGTGCTGTTCTAATATCAAACTGGAGTGAGTTATGCAGTACAGGGCCAGTATAAAGAAATGATGCATTACGATAATTAGGTCTAACTTTACCGATGCAAAGATTGTCATTTATACTACTCCTAGTCAGGAGTGAATATTCATAGTGGTTGGAACTTTTATGTCAAGTTGTCAGGGAGCTAACCATTCAGACTATGTTACATCGTAGTTGCTAGATGTATGTTACTTCTTCTATTGAGTGGTTGCCATTCTAGTTGATTAAATCTATGTCTCCTGGATGTTATTACTTTGCATTCAAGTATGATTCTGACTCCTCTGTTTCATCAAACCTGTAGTGCTAGAGTTTCAAAAGGAACCATCAGAGACCACACACTGCTGTTTTTCTAAAGGCTTTGTCCAAGATCCGTCCACCTCTATTTTTAAATGGCACATCCATCCGAACTGCTAGATCATCTACTAGGTGGTCTAACAGTGTACACATTTTGTGGCAGACAAATACAGCAAATCACATTTGCATCATTACATGACTCTAAATATGATGTTTTATACTTTACCTACATATGTTTGATATCTCTGCATGTGGTTCTACTGGCACTGTATGTTCTTGCCATCATTATGGCTTGGGTCATGCCTTAAAATGGTCCCTGGGACCAGTGCACCTACCCAGTACATAAATAAATGCATACAAACATAATAAATACACACAAAATTGTTAATGTGGATTGTGACATTTTGTCATAAACAGCCACACCTGTTGAAAATAGCAGCAGGGCTACTTGAATACATTTCACCTTGTGCAGACACAGTTGAATCATGTCTGTACCCGACCCTTTTGGAGAATCCTGCATGTAGTCTTTGTCAGCAACTTGGATTTCTGCATTGCTCTAAACTGAATCTACTTATAACCCCTTTGACCATTTTAAGAATGTTATAAAAGTGTAACAATCCACTTCATGTGTGTGTCAGTACAGTAATATCCTCACTTCCTCGGTGGTTGAAGGCCCTTAGCTGTGCCTCGGGACTCAACACACCCAGGTCATTTGATTATTACAATATTGCTGCACATCTGACTGTGGATTATTCCTTTCATAATCAAAATGTGGTACAAATAATACATTGTAGAGTTATTTGATATTTTCAGTGAGAGATGGTGTCTAAACCTCCTAAAGGATGACAACTGTGTAGATACAGTATTTTAAGAAAGTTTAGACAGATAGTCTTTAAATACAAAACATATATCAAAAGTAAACTTCAAAGTAAAATAAATCTGTGGAGTACAGCATTATTAAAGCTATGTACATACCTTAACTTCAAAGCCTTACTTCTAATATAGACTATATTAACTAGAGAAATATGATCTTTTGGATAAATGACTAAGAAACGTATAAAGAAAAAATATAAACAAAGTTACTTGCATAATTTAATTAAAAATAATTGAAATACAAGTATTAAATATAGAAGGAATATTTGATATATTGAACAAGAAGCTAGGATTAAAATAAATCATAATAATTGTGAAGAACACTGGCATAATATTAACCACATGTATTGATATGCCAAGAACAAAACAATACAATTTAAAAATCCTCGCACAAGCTTACTTCACACCAACAAAACATTTAACAATAGATTTCAACAATAATCCTGCATGTTTATATGGCTATTGCTACTGGGGCCCAATGTGCCCTTTGGAAAAGCAGAGGGAGGCAGGGAAAGTAGTCAGAAGTGCAAAGGCACAGTAGGAGGAAGAAATAGCCCAGGCAATTAAGAAAGGGGACAGAACATTTTTCAGGTACATTAGTGAAAGAAAGAAGACCAGGGGTAGGATTGTGAGGTTAAAAAGAAAGAGAGGGGGACCTAGAAAAAGTAATAATCCTGAACAAATATTTTTGTTCAGTATTCACAGGAGAAGGGGAAAGAAAAGGACCACTATTGGGTGATAGGAGTACCAGTGGGAGAGAAGTGGACACCAGCCCATTTATGGAGGAATGAGTCCTAAAGGAACTTGAGAATCTGAAAGGGACAAGGCTATGGGGCTAGATGGATTACATCCCAGAATATTAGAAAAACTTAGAGAGGTGCTGGCAGCACCACTAACCACCCTGTTCAACAAATCGATAGAGATGGATGGTTCCAGGAACTGGAGGAGGATGAATGTAGTCCATCTCTATGATAGTGGGAACAGGAGAGGCTGGCACCACGTGCCAGTCAGCCTGACCTGAGTGGTGGGGAAATTAATGGAGTCACTACAAAGGAAAGTATTGTGATATTTTTTAAATACAGTGGAGCACAGGATCTGAGACACCATGATTCACAGCGGGAAGGTCTTGTCAAACAAATCTGATAGATTTCATTAACTGGATGACCAGGGAGGTAGATCAGGGAGGGGTGGTGGATGTGGCCTACCTAGATTTCAGAAAGGCCTTTGACACCGTCCCTCATAGGAGGTTGGTTAATAAGTTGGGCAGCCTGGAAGTGGGTCCCAAGGTGCTAAACTGGGTCAGAAACTGATCGAGTGACAGGACACAGAGGGTGGTGGTGAATGGCATTCAATCTGAGGAGGGGTGACCAGTGGGGTGCCAAAGGATCCGTGCTGGGGCCCATCATCTTAATGTCTTCATAAAGCAACATTGCAGAGGGCTGGATGGGAAGGTACACCTCTTTACAGACAAAACTAAGATCTGCAATAGGGTCAACACTGGGAGGGTGGGTTAAAAATGAGAAGGGAACCCTAAACATGCTTGAGGAGTGATCGAGAGCTTGTCAGCTAAAATTAAATGCGAAGAAGCACAAAATCATGCATTTGGGGCACAGAAATCCCAGGGAGGAGTACAAGATGGGGTGGGGGGGAGAGAGGTACTGACAGCCACCAGTCATGAAAGGGACCTGAAAGTAATCATATCTGATTACTTAAAGGTAACCAAACAATGTGAGAAGGCTGTGGGGAGAGCCAGTGGGATGCTAGGGTGCATAGGGAGTGGTATTACCAGCAAAAAAAATGAGGTGGTTATGCCAGTGTACAGATCACTAGTAAGACCTCATCTGGAGTCCTGCATCCAGTTCTGGAGGCCGCATCTCCAGAAGGACAGACAAAATAGAGGCAGCCCAGAGAAGGGCAACAAAAATGGTGCAAGGACTATACCAAAAGTCATATGAGTAAAAAGTAGAGGACCTCAATATGTATTTCCTGGAGAAGAGAAGAAAGAGGGGGATATGATAGAGACATTCAAGTACCACAGGGGTATAAACTAGGTACAGGAGGGTAGCATCTTTCAGAAAAGAATGTTTGCAAGAACAAGGGGGCATGATATGAGGCTAGAGATGGGCAGGCTCAGGGGCAACGTGAGGAAGTACTTTTTCACAGAAAGATAAGTGGATGCTTGGAACAGCCTCTCCATGGAGGTGGCGGGGGGAAAACTGTAGGAGAATTCAGAAATGTATGGGTTAGACATAAGAGTATGCTGACTATAGGAAACAGAGGGTAAGCCACAGATCCACTAAGGTCTGCGGTATTGCATTAGGTTCGGAAAAGGAGCAGACTAGGTTGGGGTACACGGTCCTTGTCTGCCATCTCCTTCTATGTTTTGATATGGGATTGCCCAAAAACCCAATTCTGGTGGCAACTAACTCAACTAGAAACTCAAAAACTAATAATCACCCAATTCCATTAGGTTTTCTTTTTTAAAGATTGCTAAAATGAACCAAAGAGTAGTAGATCTTGCAAGCCTTTGCACCAAAAGATTAGTTGTAGAAAACTTGAATGCACCAAATATGCTGTTATCTGAGTGTGATGTGACAGATGGCTGTATAAAATGAAAGAAATACTTAACACTGAAAAACTTTTTGGACACTGTGCAAACCATGTGAAGAAATATTATGCAGACTTTACTGCCTGCTTAAAGAGCTACTGATGCCTCAAAGAAAACTTTAAAAAACATAATTAGGTATACTTCTGCTTGTATTCCATTTATATTTTATATATTTCTCCTTCCCATAATTTATTGCTAAAGAAATGTGTATGAATATATGATTGTGCTGCTTTGCAGTTCATTTTGAGTTCATCTCCCTCTACAGCTTACTCCCTACTTCAAGTCATAATCCTCTGCTGTGACATCACAATCTGTTGCCATGGGAGTAACTGTGATGTTACAAGTAGTGCATTATGACATCAGATAAGGAGAAAGCAACAGAAATAGATGAACTCTTCAGCAGCAAAGATCTTGTTTTCATGCAAATTACCTCACTACTAAATAATGGGGAGGAGGAATACAGAACTAATGTGAAATACAAGCTGGACAGTGTTTCAGTATTATGTTTGATTAAAGTTCTTCTGAACATGTCACCAGCTCTTTAAAAATACAATGTATTGATATGTAGACTTGTAATTTTTATAGTGTACCACTGTAATTGAAAGTCTGATCGTGTGCATTTTTGTCATAACTAGGTAAACGTTTTAATACACTTTTTAATTAAATGTTTTCTATTTATGGAAAAATTGTAAACTATGTATACTTTCCCTATATACCCCTCTTGGGAAATATCAAATTTAACTATATTATTCTTAATTTTTAACCAATTTGTTTATATTAAAAATGCACAATAAAAATATCTATGAAAAAAAGAAAGTAAACTCCAAAGTGTTAAATTGTGTTCACAGATTCAAGGAGGACCACATTGGTATACACCTTAAAGGATTCAATTCTGTACAGTTGTTGGCTCGACCCAAGAAGCTGAGTTCTCGTTTTTCACTATTTAGAGTTGTGGTTCTTAAACAGCCATTGGTCCATATTTGCCATATGATGACTTAAGCTCTTTTTAATTGTTTCACATCTTTATCCCACAATAGGACAGAGTCATCTGCATACAAATAGTATTCAGAGGAGGTGCAAACATCTGGAAGGTCATTAATAAAACACAGAGAAAGAATGGGACTGGTGACTGATCCTTGTGGACACCCATATTAACTGCCCTTAGACAGAATTCCACAAATGCAAACGTTTGGAGTCTACCTGTTAGATCTGAATTTAACCATTTGACTGTTGTATCTGATAGTCCAATGTTCATTTTGTTTTTGTGCTTTTACTAGCATCCCCACAGCTATCCTAGGAACCTCCTTCTGTTACCCTCAGTATCCCATTTCCTGCCCATGGATGGAACCCTGAGGTCTGACACTGCATTCCCGCCACCTGCCACTCCTAACTCTGGTCCCCAGGTAGGAAATCTGCAACTTGTCCCTTGCAGGCAACACCTTTGAGGGGACTATGCCTCCTAGAAGAATACTTCACTGACAAGACTGGGATGCCAGAGTGAGGAGCCAGCAAGGAGGAGGTAGCCAGGTAGCCTTATGCGTTATGAGATGAGGGACTTCACTGGTTTTCCCTCCAGCTCACCTCTTTATCTCACCCACAGAGTGTGCTCCTGTGGCGTGACCTGGCATTTGCATTATCAGGGCTGTTGAGAGATGGCCAAGTCTCTCCCTTCCTTGGGAACTCCCTGCCAGCTCTGTTCTAGACATGTGATGCCAATGTGTCACACACCAAGTGAGTGGGTTTGTGCTGATGTAAGGTCACTCTGTAAGGTGCCACCTTCATGTTTGACACCCTTTCCCCTGCACCAACAGGGGCAGTCATGCAATAGCCCATCTCTCTCTTCATTCCTTCATCTCTGCCTCGACTCAGCCAACAGTTAGCACTTCACCACCTTTGGCTTCTCTGACTCTCCTCAGCCTCCATTTCTACATTTCCCATTGCTTAGATTTACCTTACATTGAATTCACTGATTAATGTTGTTCCCCTGCTCTGTACTGCCCAACCAGTGCAGGGTTTGACCTCTTGTCTCATCACTGCATCCTGCTGGACCTGTCTACCATTGTTTGATTGTTGATATCCCATTGCTTTCCATATGTTCCCTGATTTTGTTGTACTCATTACAGAAATTACTATGTCAAAATATTGCACTGAAATTACCTATCTAAGTCAACATATTGTACTGAAACTACTCGCCTCTGCTATGGACTTACTCATTGTATTATACTGTATCAGTGTATTGCATTGTACTAACAGGACCTCTTTGTAAATGAGCATGCTCAATGGAGATTTTCTGCAAATAAAATTGAACAGAAGGAGGTGCCCTGCATCCCCAAAGCAGGAGGCATCCAGTGTGGACACCAGAACCCAATCTCACCAGTTTGTACCAGACATCTCAGGCTTGGGGCATGAAGCCAGGTTGTCTGGATGGTAAATGGTAGTGCTATCACTGCTCTAGCTGCCAGCCTTGATAGTTCAGTGTTTAAACATGTTTTATAAAGTATGCCATGATTTACATTATCAAATGGTTTCTGTTCTTTGTTTCCTTTACAGTTGTAAGATCTCTGCCTGATATTGCTGATGGTGTTATGCTTCCAATAGATACTTAACATTTTCACTGATTGCAATACCCTGACCCACAGCTCAATGTTCCTGTAGTTTTGTTGCACATTGTGTATTTCCTCCAACAAGTGACTTTTTGTTTATTGCCAGTGTCTTCCAAGGCTAATTTCAATAGCAGTTAATCCCTTTTGTCATGCAGGAATCTGTTGCACTGCATTGCATCTGCAAGGCTTCACTGCATAACTAAGTACCCATGTTGTAACTAATTTTATGGCTGCAATAGGCCTAGACCTGCATATGTCTTGCTATGACAGTAGAGAAAGGCAGCTCTCCAGATACCCAGCAGACTAGATACAATTAAACGTTTTGTAGAATCACTGCACTAATTGAAGCAAGCATCTTGAAAGCACTATTTTGTTCAGTGTGGGTAGAATTCTCTTTCAAGAAAGTTTCATAGCTCATAAACATGTCAACTTAATCAGCCTTTCAACTGTAATTGAGATTGATATCTCCCTCTCTTTCTAACTTTTTCCTCTTGTCTGTGTTGCACTGAGATGCACAAAATAGGTAATTTCATAGTAGGCTTTCAAAAAAAACAGTTTAATGACATACATGAATGCCACAGTTTTGGAGAAATAATTATCTGGGAAGAACAGCACTACAGATAAGATGTACTAGTTTTAAGATCAAAAGCCACAAAAGAAATGCTATGCAGATGTAAAAGGTCATAAACATCCAAGACTAGAGAAACTGAAAGACAGGCCGCAACTACATTTTCAATGCTTGCACTGTGTCAACATGTTTCTGTCTGTAACTATGTATTCATTTGTCAATATTATTTGTGAATATTCAAGCTTGCACTATTTAAAACATGTTCTGCCTATAATTTTGTGTTGCACTGAAAACCAATATCTGATCTATATGGTTTTCTCTGTCCCATTAATACCATCTATCTACAACTCTGCTATGTATGGGAAGCAGAGTGGCTGTGTTTGTTAGGAGCTCCCTGTGCTAAGTAATATTTATATTACTTACATTATTTTTCATATTTAAAATTATTTTTCTTTTAAATCATTTGTGGTGATTGTGAAAGAGGACATTGTTGTCTCTACGTAGGGGTGGTATATTTAGACTCACCAGGTAGCGCAAGCCTGGGCACAGTGCAACTGGGATGCACCAGGGTATGGTCCGGTGATATTCAACAATGATGCACCATGGCTCAGCACCATTGAATATGGCACTGGGGCTGCCCACTGACCGCGCCGGTGCAGTGGCACTACACCAGTGCAAGTGACTAGTGAGGAGCAGTGGGATGTGCAAGTGCAAGTGCAGGTGCTAGGTACATCAACTGTGATATTCAGCGCTGGGCATGCAAATGAGGCCATTATGCATACAAGGCACAAATATGGCCATTTACATGTCATTATGGCCTATTTGCATGCAGGTGTGCTGATCTCCGGTGACTTATGCCTGGCGCCCTGCCAGGCTGCAGTCATCGGGGACTGAGACCCCCTGTCCCTCTGCAGGCAACATGCTCCAATGCCTGATCATAGGCTGTAGGTAGATTTCAAGTCCTGGTGGTCCAGTGGCCCCTACCCCATCACCCGATTGTGGGCATAATATATTCATATCCCTGGTGGTCCAGTGGACCTTACCTCATTGCTCGATTGTGGGCTTTAGTTATAAGCACATTCCCTGGTAGTCCAGTGAACCTGCTCCCCAGCCTGATCATGGGTATCAGTTAACAATACATTCCCTGGTGGTCCAGTGGACCCTACCCCATTGTCCAATCATGGGCATATAATAAATAAAACCCTGGTGGGCCAGTGGACCTAATCCCCAGCCCGCTCATGGGCAAATGAAAATATCTTTCTCTGGTGGTCCAGTGGACCTGATCCCCAGCCCAATTGTGGGCTTTTGTTGTAAATATAATCACTGGTGGGCCAGTGGTAGCCCCTCCCCACCTGCCCACTCAGACCTGCCACCCCATTCCCCCCGGTCAGCGGTGGGTGGCAGCTCCTCACATGAATGAACCATTCACATTTTGGGACTGTGTAGTACAGTACAGTCTGCTCACCCATTGGCGCACACAGGGGACCAATGGACATACAGCCATACTGTACGTTGTCAATCAGTGGGCGTGTGGCTTGTGGTGGGGAGCTGCCACCTGCCACCACTGGGGGAGCGGTGGTGGGTCTGAGTGGTGGGTGGTGCTCTGGCCACCCAGGGATTATATTTATAACCAAAGCCTGGGATCGGGTTGGGGATTGGGTCCACTGGACCACCAGGGAAATTTTTGTCATGTGCCCGTGATAAGGCTGGGGACCGGGTCCACCTAACCACCAGGGTAATATTTTATTAATTTGCTAATGATTGGCTGGGATTAGGTCCACTGGACCACCAGTGAATGTACTATTACTAAATCCCATGATCAGGCAGGGGAGCTGGTCCACTGGACCACCAGGGACTGTACGTAATACTAAAGCCCACGATTGGACAATGTGGTAGGGTCCACTGGACCACCAGGGATATATCTGGACACTTATGCCCACAATCGAGCAAAGGAGGAGCATGACACCCAGACTGTGTCCCAGAAGGTCGGGTGGCCACCCACAGCAGGTGGCTGCCATGTTGTGCAAGGCAAAATGGCAGCCCGCCTGTGGGTGTCCCCTGGCTTGCACCTGCTTTTTACGGGCAGATCTTTGTGCCCCCTGTGCAGCACAATGTGGGTTTGTGCCTGCATATGCGCCGCACATCCTGGGCTGAATATCGGGATGTGCCGCATATGCATGGGCATGCCCCACGCACTTGTGCTGCATACATTACTGGTGCACCCCAGTGCATCAAGATATGTGCAGCGCAACATCCCCCTTTGAATATCAAGCCAGGATGCATCAGTGGGTTGTGCATGGTGCAACCCCTTTGAATATCCCACCCCTGACTGGGGAAAGCCGGGTGGGCAATGGGTGCTGTGTGGGTGGAAGTGGTGAGGGGTGCCACTTGATCACCAAGGAGAGATGATATGGCGCTGTACCGTGATCATGACAATGGGCGGGGGGTACCACTAGCCTACCAGGGACATGGATAATGGTAATATTCCTGTGATCAAGGACACGGGAAGGAGGGGGCCACTAGACTACCAGGGACAGTCTCACATAACAGTTATCAGGGAATTGGGTGGGTGAGGGGCCACTAGACTACCAGGGCTATCAGTCATACCTTGTACTGCATGATCACATATACAGGATGGGGGATGGCCCTGGATCCCAGCAGCACATGTCACACTGTGCAGGGTGCCAGGAGCAAGTCACCAGCCTGCCCTGCTCAAGGCATACAAATGGTGCTATAATGACAGATTATGTCATTGTATTACTGATGGACAAAGTTTGTCCTTTGCTGGCATCAAGATTCAAGATATGGCATGTTCATCATGGAATGTTTCCCATGGAATACATGGATTCAAAATTCTGCTCTGTTCCACTGGCAGAATGTTTCTCTCTAACATACTGTACACACACACACATACACACACACCCAAAGGCCTCCGTTAGAGCCAGAGACTCAATTATTTCACTGTCAGGGCAAGCAGAAAAGATTTCCCTGGTGAGCAACTAAAGATAGAAGGGGATTTTTCATTGTCAGCAAAGAAACAGTTGTAGTTAAAACTGTAAACAATACTTAATGTTTCTGTTTATGTGCGTAGGAAAGAGTGATGATCATGGAAACAACATTTAATTAATTTGTTTATTTAAGGTAGTTTTATTTTTAGGGGCCAGTTGAAGATTTTTTACAGTGTAAAGGTAGCAGCCATGTTTGTGATGGAAGATCAATTCTGATTGTAGGGGGGCTGATTTGCTCATTGTGTAATGTGGTTTAGGACCAGGATGACTGTGCATGAAACAAATTTTATACACGGTCACGTGATATATTTTGACTAATGAGACTTCTTTATTTTGGATGCCCATTTTATAAAATTCATGAATACAAAGTGTTTTGCAAATTCTGTTTATTTGTTTTAACATTTAAATTAATCAAGGTTAAGACAGTATTTGATCTGGGCATGCATTACGATCTAAACTAAGTTTGTTTCAAGTTAAATTTCTCTCTCATTAATACAGTTCTTTTTAGGTTGGGTTTCAGAGGGGAGGTGCTCAGTTGTGGGAACTGTGGGGCACTCTTCTTCAGGCATGTGTTTTGGAGGAGGGGGCACTGCCCTATCTGTAGGACCACAGCATAGCTCCTTGATCAGCTGGTAGCAGTGAGGGTAGAAATAGCTCAGCTGCGTGCTCAGCTCAGCAGGATCTCACCCCCCACACCTTCACTCCTCCCGGGACCCCAATGGTCCAGAGGGATGGAGAGTGGTGGGGCATGGGAGGGGGTAGCCATAAGGAAGTTGTCCAGCCCAGTACCTTCCAAATAGTGAACCGCTTCACACCCATGGAGGAGATACAGGCACCTGACTTTGCCAGAGGGGGACTCTGGGTCAGTCGAAGGGAAAGTGTAGGACAACCTGATGGCACCCAAGGGGGATGGTAAGGCTGCCAGGAAGGTCCTAGTTGTCAGGGACTTAATGCTTAGGGGAGTAGAAATGTTGATAGAGGCGGGGTTGGATGGGAGGGGGATGGTCCAATGCCTGCCTGGAGCATCAGTCATCCAGGATTTAGACAGAATAGGGAGGATGGTGGAGAGGCAGCTGGGGAGCTGAGGTTGCTGGTACACCTGGGTACTAACGATCTTGCAAACCAGTCAGTGGAGACAGTGAAGCAGAACTTCTGTAGACTGGGCAACATATTGGTGGCACAGGCAGCCTCCCTGGCCTTTTCTGAAGTCCTCCCTGTGTGGGGCAAGGAAAGGAGGCAGGATAAGATAAGGAGTGCTGAAATAGAGGAGTTTAATAGTTGGCTTAAGGGTTGGTGACGTGACATTAGGGACCATTTTGTAGGGAACTGGGGGGACTTCTGGGACAGAAGAGTCTCCAAAGGTGACAGACTTCACCTGATGAGAGGGTGGGCCAGTGCATTGTGGCAGAAGTTTGCCATCAATATCAGACAGTTAAACTGACTGCGAGCAAGTATAGGTCTATGGTAAGCATGGTGGATGGTTAGCAGAAGGGGATCCTAGATAGTACTCCCACATCCAGGGGGCTGTAGCAGCAAGGAGGGTACAAAGACAGCAGTAGTGTTTACAGGACCAAGGGAATAGGCAGTAGTGAAGGATAATACAAAGGGCAAAGGCCCCAACAAAGGTGGTAGAAAACATGGAAAACAGAAGCACAGTAGCAAAGTAAGAGCAGGGGTTAGATGGAAGGGTGTATGCCTTAATGCCTGGAGCCTAGGTAACAAACCCAGTGAGTTCCAGGCTCTGACAGCAGACACTGAGGTGGACCCTGTGACCATCATGGAAGCATGGGCTGCAAATAATAATGACTGGGAGATGATGGTCCCTGGGTATTCACTGTTCAGGAGAGATAGAGTAACTGGTAGAGGGGAGAAATTGCCTTTCTTATCAAGGAAGGCATCAAGGTGGTAGAAGATGGGTCCATTATGGATCACAGTGGTGAAGTGGAGTCAGTATGGGTGGAACTCATGGCAGCCTCATACAGGAAAGTGCGCTTGGGGTGATATATAGGCCTCCAGGCAAGGGAGAAAAGGACACAGAACTCATAGAGGGACTTCAAAGAAGAGTAGCAAAGGGGAAGTAATGGTGTTAGGAGATCTGAAGCTGCCAGACATCGATTGGGAGGTCCCAGTGGCCAAGAGTGTCAGGAGTCAGGCCTTGCTGGATGCCTTCCAAGACTGTCTACTGGTGCAGCTAGTTAAGGAACCCACCAGGCAGACTGCAGTCTTTGATATGGTGCTCACCAAATCAGAGATGGTGGGAGTAGTGGGAGTAGGGGAGCTGCTGAGGAACAGTGACCATAACTCTGGTTTGAATTGGCCCTCAGAGCTGGCATGTCACAATCGAGAACTAAAGTCTTTGACTTTAGAAGGGCTGACTTTGATAGAATGAGGTAACTGGTCAGGAATAAGTTAGTAGGGGTGAAGGACATAAGTGGGATAGAGGAGAGATTATCGGGAAATAAGGGGGCCATCCTCGAGGCATCTAAAGTATGCATAAGAACAGTAACAAAGAAAAATAGGTTTTAGAGACCACTGTGGTTCTTAGCAAGGGACAAGGAAGTGGTAAGGGCCAAAAAGAAGGCCTTCGATATACAGTAAATACAAGAAAAAGCAGGGGGAGGTGGAATGGGAGGATTATCTACCAAAAAATAGGGAGGCAAAGAGGGCTATTAGGGAGGCCAAAGCAGACTCACAGCTATGTATCGCAGAAGGATCAGGAAAGGAGAAAACTGTTTTTCAGATATATTTGTAAAAAGGAAAAGGGTGGTGGAATCAAGGCTGGTTGAGGGGGTAGGGTGATCGAGGAGGATGGGAAAAGGCTGCCATCCTAAATTACTACTTTGCTCAATTTTCAACAAGGAGGACAGCGGGTCTATGCCAGAGAGTGGCATCAAAGCGCCACTATGGGAATCCTGGAAATGAGCCAGCCGTTGTTTACTAGTGAGAGGGTTCTGAAAGGGCTGGCTGCCCCAAGATAGATGCCCAGGACCAGATGGGTTGCATCCGAGGATACTAGGAATTAGCAGTGGAACTGGCTGAACCACTGGTATGTCTGTTCAACAGCTCACTTAGGTCTGGGGAAGTTCCAAGGAATTGGAAGGTGGTGGTGGAAGGGGGGAGTAAGGAGCAACCAGCAACCAGGCAACTACAGGCCTGTCAGTCTAACCTCTGTAGTAGGGAAGCTGATGGAGTCACTGATCAAAGAGAACCACATAGACTACCTGGAGAACAACAGCCTCCAGGATAGAAAACAGCATAGTTTCATGGCAGGAAGATTTTGTCAGATTAACCTGATAATTTTCTTTGACTGGGTGACAATGGACTTAGACAAGGGCCATGCTGTGGATCTGCTCTACTTTGAGGAGCACCTCAAGGCACTAAATATGTACTTACTGGAGACCAGAAGTGAGAGGGGAGATATGATAGAGACCTTCAAGTTCCTTAAGGGAATTAACAAAGTGAACTGGGGGGAACTATTTAGCCTGAATACCAATTTGTGATCACATTGACATGAATGGAAATTAATAAGTGGTAGGTTCAGAGAGATGTGAGGAAGTACTACTTACGGAAAGGGTGGTGGAACCTTAAAACAGTCTGTTGGCTGAAGTGGCAAGGCTTTTGACCCAGTACCTCACAAATGATTGCTCAAAAGATGGAAGACCTGGTGCAGCTAAACCCATAGTGAATTGGGTGGTAACTGGCTAGAGGGAGGCAGAGGGTGGTGGTCAATGGGCTTAAATCAGTGAAGAGGAGGTTATGAGCAGGGTCCACAGGGATTGGTCCTGGGTCTGGTCTTCTTCATCATGCTCATTAGTGACATTGGAGAAGGAATCCAGGACAGGTTGTGTCTCTTCACAGACGTCACAAAACTATGGGGGAGTGTGGATAGTGATGAGGGAATAAGGGAAATGCAGAGAGACCTACAAAAGCTAGATGGGAAATTAAAGATCTGGCAGTTAAAATTCAATGTGCAAGCTAATGCAGCTAGGGGAAAAAAACACAAGATAGAGTACTGGATGGGAGGAGAGAGACTTAGCACTACAGCTGAGGAATGGGATCTGGGAGTTATCAATAGCAACTCACTTAAGCAATAGAGTCAGTGCAACAAGGCCTGTAGCAAGGCTAACAGGATGCTGGGATGGACTGGAAGCGGTATTGATAGCAGAAGAAAAAAGGTAATAATTCCCCTCTACAGATCCCTGGTGAGGCCTCACATAGAGTACTGCACCCAGTTCTGGAGTCCTCACCTCAGAAAGGATAAGGACAGTTGGAGAGAGTGCAGCACAGAGTAACAAAAATGATTCAGGGCCAGCAGGGCGGATCATACGAGGAACACCTCAAGGCACTAAATATGTACTCACTGGAGACCAGAAGAGAGGGGAGATATGATAGAGACCTTCAAGTTCCTTAAGGGAATTAACAAAGTGAGCTGGGGGGGAACTATTTAGCCTGAATTTGCGGTCACATGGACACGAATGGAAATTAATAGGAGGTAGGTTCAAGAGAGATGTGAGGAAGTACTACTTTACAGAAAGGGTGGTGGGACCTTGGAACAGTCTGTTGGCTGAAGTGGTAGGTGTGAAAAGAGTCATGGGATTCAAGCTGGGCTAGGACATAATGAAGGGAATAGTGGTTACGTGGGGCAACAGGACCAAGGAGGAGGAGAATAGAGAGAGGACAGAGAGGGTTAGTACCCTGGAGGAACAGTAGATTCCAGGAATTATAAGGAACTTGGGCAGACTGGATGGACCTCTGGTCTTTTTCTGCCATCATTGTCTATGTTTCTATGTATTTATTTCATATTATCATCAAGACACAGTCTACACAAAACTTATTTTACTGTCACACCTACACTGATTCTGCACTTCTTTGCATTGAATCCCAGCTGCCATTCTTCAGGCCATTTCTCCAATTTTTTAAGGTCTTCCCTTATTTTTTCAACTCACCCTGACATGTCCACTCTATTGCATACCTTTGTATTGTCTGCAAAGAGCATACCTTCCCCTCCAGTCCTTCTGCAATATTCCCCGTAAAATCCAGAAAGGTCATATCCACCACACCTCCCTGGTCCTCTACCTTAGTTTCCCAGTCATGCCATAGATTAGCACAGTGAGTTCATGCAAAACACTGCGCTTATCATAAATACAGTAAAAGTTAGGGTCAGATGTATAAGTAAATAAATGCCATGTAAGGCAGTGTATGTGTGTTAGTGTGTGTTTGTGTGGCAATGGTCTGTGTAGACAGTGCACTCATGCTATACTGGAATATGTATATGTGTGTATATGTATTAGTCAGTGTGTATAGCACAACAATTAGAAAGTGCAGTTAGTTGGCTCAGTGGTTAGTGCAAAAATTGTTAGTCTACATGCCCCTGCTATCTAGATCAGTTTCAGCCTTATGCATGTCATTGCTGATTTAAATGAGGGAGGTGTCTAATGGCAACACCCCACCCTCCCATGTCTCTCAGAGCCTGAAAAGAAGAAAATGGCCCCTCACTGTAATTTTTTAATCTTTAAAACTGTGTGTAGACAGTGCACCGCTATATTATACTTAAGCAATAATGCATGACAGGGTGTGGTATATCATGGGATATCATCACACCTCGGGTGGTTGGGCATGAGGCCGCAGGCCAAGTGCATCCAACGACCCGAGTAGTGACAATATCCCATGATATACCACACCCTGGAGTGCATTATTGCTATTATGAAGTGGCTTTAAAGTTTTAGTAGAAAAAAATAAGAAAGAAACTTTTAAAACATTTTAAAAATGTCTTTTATTGGGTGTTGGAAGGATATGTTTTCAGAAAATAGATCCTGGTGGGCTCTGAGCAGCAGGAGGCACTGTTGTAGGTAGAGTTTGTGGAACTCTTTGTAGTCTGTCAGCACTGCTCCAAGTTTTGAAATGTTTTTTTTTTTTGACTGCCTGGACTGGTGTCGGAGTCGGTGAAGATCTGTGTGGATTTACTTTGGAATTTCTTTTGGTAAAAATCCTGTCTGCTGAGCATCACGATCTGAATGGGAGGAATGCAGGTAGACATCTTTGTTGTTTTAGTTGTGCTAATGGGGAAGTAGCGAGAGTAGCTGTTGAAAGGGGAGAGCAACAGAACGGGTAAAAATGCTCATGGAGGGCTGTTTCTGCTGAGTCACCCTGGTTCTGTCTTTCTTATTTGCTTTCTTTACTGCTTTTAAACGGGGACTTGGAACATAAGCCGTGGTTTTGGTTTGCTGTTAGAAGGAGCGGTTGTAGTCTGCAGCACGCAGAGGTTACAGTTGTTGGAGGTTACAGAGTCTGTATTTGTGGGCTAGTGGGGACATGGTCCAATTGTACCAGTGTCAGCAGCAAATAGACTGGGGCAGCTGTTTGCGGTGCCTTTTCCTGCATTGAGCACGCTGCTTTGAAAGCACGAGTGGCAGCATGTGAGGAGGAGCTGATGCGAGCAAGCTGCTATTTCAATGCGGTTGTGTTTGTTGTGAGGAGGCTGGTGACCAGAGGTTTTCTGAAGCCGTGATGATGTAGCCTGATATCATCACGGCTTCAGAAACCTCTCGGCCAATCAGCTTCCTCCATTTATGATCTCCCGTTCATAATTAAGCAATAAGGCACGACAGGGTGTGGTATATCGTGGGATACCATCACGTCTCGGGTGGTTGGGCACGAGGCCGCAGGCCGAGTGCGTCCAACTACCCGAGAAGTGACGATAACCATGATGTACCACACCCTTGAATGCCTTATTGCTATTATGAACAGGAGTAATGGTTTTATAAATAAAAGAATAAAAAAAAACACCCTTTAAACCTGTTAAAAGCTTTTTGGTAATGTAGGAATACATTTAAAAAATAGTTCAGAAGACAGCAGGTGGCACTGTTGTAGTTGGAGCTGACAGAAAAGGTAATGGTATTGTGATGGTGTGACCTGTGAACTTGCAACAGTATCTTTGTCTGCCCCCGTAGATGATTGCGGTAACGAGATTCTAAAGAGAAAATGAAGCCAATTACCAATATCAGTGGATTAGGAAGCAGCGGGATTGAGAGGACAAGTGTGTTTAGTGATGCCTTTGAATATGCGCTGCGTCACGAGATGGAACAGTCATCTGCTCAGTGTTGCCTGCAAGCCGCAGCAGGTTGGTTTTGTGTGCTTAACTATGTCTTTCTGTTGTCCGCCTGAATGTTGTGGGCCCTGGAGACAGCAGGCAATATCACTGATTGAGTATAAACAGAGTTCTTTTTTTTTATCGCGTCGAGTACAAGTTTGACTCGCTTCTGGAGCATGGGAGATTGAGAACAGTGAGTAGTCAGTGAGGAGGTTGAGACTGAGAGCCTTTCTGAAGCCGTGATGATGTAGCCCGATATCATCACGGCTTCAAACCTCTTGGCTCAGCAGCTCTCCATTTACGTATCGCTGGTTCATAATGGAATATATATGCATATATGTGTATATGTATTAGTCAATGTGTGTGTATCACAACAATTAGAAAGTGCAGTTTGGGTTCAGTGGTTAGTGCAAAATTGCTAGTCTACATTCCCCACTGTTCAGACTCAGTTTCCAGCCTTATGTATGTCATTGCTGATTTAAATTAGGTGTCTAGTGGCAACCCTCACCCTCTGATGTCCTTCAAAGCCTGGAAAGAAGAAATGGTCTATAGAAACATAGAAGTTGATGGCAGATAAGAACTGTAAGGCCCATCCACTCTGCCCATTTCTTTTTCTACCTTATAAATGTGCCATCGGCCTTTGCTCTGTCAATTGCCTATGTATTCATACTAATCTGTATTGCTCCATTATGCACATCCAATGCCTGTTTGAAGCCCTGCACTGTATTCATATCCACCACTTCCTGAGGTAGGCGCTCCGTGCATTCACCACCATTTCTGTGAAAAGAACTCCTCACTTTACCCCTTAATCTGCCTCCTCTAATCTCATGATGTGTCCTCTTGTCCTGCTATTTTTCTTATATTGAAACATGTTAGACTCTTTCACCTTGTTAATGCCCTTAAGGTGTTTGAATGTTTCGATCATATCACCTCTCTCCCTCCTTTGTTCTAGGGTAAACATATTGAGCTCCATTAATCTGTCCTCATATGTTTTCTGATGCAGTCCCTGCACCATTTTGGTTGCTCTTCTCTGGACTGCTTCAATTTGATTAATGTCCTTGTGAAGGTGTGGCCTCCAGTACTGCTGCAGTACTCCAGATGAGACCCAGTGTCTTGTGAAGAGGATTGTTACCTCCCTATTCCAACTTGTGATACCGCCATTATCACCCCAACATCCCCTAGCCTACTCTACTGCTTTAGTGGTCTACTATCTATGTCTTTTTTTTATCTGTAAAATAATGTGTAGACAGTGCACTGCTGTGTTACACTGGAATATATGTGCTTATATGTGTATATGTATTAGTGTGTGTGTATCACAACAATTAGAAAGTGCAGTTAGGTGGCTCAGTGGTTAGT
Organism: Neoceratodus forsteri; assembly: GCA_016271365.2. Classification (NCBI taxonomy): domain Eukaryota; kingdom Metazoa; phylum Chordata; order Ceratodontiformes; family Ceratodontidae; genus Neoceratodus; species Neoceratodus forsteri. The sequence goes on along the minus strand of CM028131.1, from coordinate 1,227,845,670 downwards.
GTAAAATTGCTAGTTTGCACATTTCTCACTGTCCACAATGCCATCAATATTGGCTCTTGCTAGAGTTTGTTTTATAAGCCATGTGTAGGATTTGGCAGGACTGTGCAGCCCTGTCTAGTACATCAAATCTGTGTGCATAGAGTGGGGTAAAATGTAAGCATGAGTACTGGCCCATTAATAAACTGTGATTTGCTAACAAAGGGACAGATTTTCTAAATATTGGCATTTTTGTCTCAGCAAATGTCTAGACAGTTTGTAGCAGAAAACTGCAAGTCTAGAATTTCTAGTAATGACACCAGTATTTAAATGAGCTGTCAAGTCTGGTGATGAGGCTGGAGACTAGGTACCGTACATGAAATTTTTTTCAAAAGCTTTTTAAATTTTCAGCAGCAACCAAATTCCATGTACAAAGTGTATTGTGATGAAAATATGGTCCCTGGATTGTAAACTGCAGGGAAATGGGTGGGGGCTTATCTCTCTGATCAAAGGGGTGGTCTGCACCAGATCAACAGAGGAATATAGGCAAGTGTGTGACAGACATATGGGGCTGGTGAGGATAGCAAGGAAGGATGACATGGGGGTAGTGAGAGTGAGCGACCCCTAGGGCATTTACATCATACTATAAGGAGGGCCAGGAAGACAAGATTAATCAGTGGGCTTTTTTCTGCTCATGCTTCAGAGAACATAAACCTGTCAGTTTCTGTGTTTCTTTGGTCTCTGCAAATTGCAACATTTTTGTTCTATGTGCCAGTATTTCAATTCTCATAATTAAAATAGTGTAGCATTTTGTAGATAGGACATGAGCAGCCATGTTTTTTTCAGTTAAACTGCAAATTTGATTGTGCTTATGCAACTGGATGAGATGATGCCATGTGACTTGAGTTACGTTGTGGATTTGATTTACGTTGTGGCTTTCTGCCTCTCTATCCGTGGGATATACCATCCTATTAGGGGTACGATGCAAGGAGCCCTAGAGGGGGTTCTCCTTCATAGATGCCATGGGAATTATTTCATTGGCTAAAAGTAGCTTAGGAAGAAGTCCACAGATAAGAGAGATGAGCTACTGGAGGAGGAGGAGGAGGGTGGATGGTGGGGCAAGAGAAATTAATCCTGGGAAGGCCCAGCGTGAGTTACCTTATAAAGCCTGATGGGGAGTGATGTAGTTGCTCCAGCCAATCAGACATAGGCTTTCAGCCTTCCCATTCAATTGTGCTTGCACAACTGGATGAGATGATGCTGTGTGACTTGATTTACGTTGTGGATTTGATTTACATTGTGGCTTTCCGCCTCTGTTTCTATGGGATATACCACCCCTATTAGGGGTATGATGCAAGGAACCCTAGAGGAAAGTTCCCCTTTATAGATGCTTTGGGAATGGTTCCATTGGCTAAAGGTAACTTAGAAGCAGCCTAAAAGAATACCAATCGGAGTCAAGCATGGAAGAGGCGAAGATGATGAATGAATGAATTCTGAGAAGATGATTATGGGTGAACTCTTAAGGAGAGGGAAAGCTGGGGCCACCATCTGCCTCCATCCAACAGTGGAATCTAACTAAATAACCTGAAAGCACCAATCCTAACTAATATTATGACCACTGGCACAGTGGAGAGGAAAACCCACTTTGAGGAGAGGACCTCTGTGAAGGTCTAGGCCTCGGTTGCTCTTTTCAGGCTGATGACATTTGATTTAAGGACATATGTCGCTAAAGAGAAGGATATGAGTGAGGAAGATGATGACATGATAGGCAAAAAAAAAAAAGAAAGCATGGACTATGATGGAGAGAAGCCACGAAGGCATTAAAGGTTGAAGAGGAGATAGGAAATGAACCTGAAATTGAACTTGAATGATAGTGGAGAACAGCACAGATCAAAAAAGGAACAGGAGGCAGCATGGACCTGAGAGGGGAATGCTCAAGTAGTTAATAGGAAGGAGTAGATCCATGTAGAAGTTGGAGGAGCAAGGGTATCCAGACGCGCTCATGACAAAACTGAGGATGATGAAGACTGATGATAATTGTTGCATGAGAGCAGCAGTTCAATGAGGTAGCATAAGACTCAATGAGAGGTAAGCTTGATTGATCGATGTGAGTAAGCAGACTCTGATGCCAGGAAGGGAGGCCTGGAACCAGAGGGTATGCTCGGGTGGAGCGATCAAGAGGAGCATATGGCTAATGAGGAATGATGCCATGAGTAGATTGAATCCTGATGGCTGGTACGACAAAAAGGCAGCTGGTATGAGATAAGGCATGGTGAATGATGACCGGAGTCAGGAACCTGATACATGAGGCAGGAGGGCCACGGGTCAATAAGGGGGCATATGAGTCATGATAGGCCAAAGGAAATATCAGTTGCTGGTCAGATGGAGTCAGCCGAGGCATTTCTTATTGAGTGAATGAAATAGATGAACAGGTCGGGGCGAGGTATCAGGGATCTGAGAGGGCTAACGATAGGGATGCCCAAAAGAAAGCAAAGATCGAGGAGGATGAGAGGAACAGAGGGCAGGGGGGAACAGGAGGAGAGGGCTAGACACAGCCAAATGATTGGGATGGCAGAGCATGAGAAGGCAGATAGGAAAACTGCTGGAGAGCAGCGGTTTAGTGAGGAAGCATAGGGCCCTAGGAAGCAAAGGAGCAGGGGAAGTGAGGCCACAGCATGAAGGTGCCAGGAGGCATGACTGCACTAGGATGGAGGTATAGAAGGCAGGAACACAGGAGTAGAAGGCCAGCCAGCCCTGAGCAAAGGGCAATGGGCAGGAAGGCATGTGCTTGAGTGGAGATCGAAGCGATTCGAGGTAGCAGGGACCCCAGGACTCTGGTACCTAGATGCCCTACGGAATAAGGTGAGAGGAGGATATGAATAAGGAAGGTGATGGCAGAAGAGGACCATATACAGGGACCAGAGAGGGTACGCTCAAGAATATGGGAGTGAAATGGACGATGGTGAGGTAGTGGGACATGGAGTGGAAAAGTTGAGTTTAGCAGGTTTATAGGCCAACGGTAGCCCACAAACAATTTAAACCCCATAAGGGCAAGACAGACTAAATCATCCCCCTTGAGTCAAGTACCTGAAATAGTGTGGAGGGGCACAGTTGAAGGCCACCTAAAACCAATGAAGAGAAGCCTGAGGAGTATGACACTGCGCACCACCCGAGCATCGCAGGTAATTAACCTAGGGACACGAAGAGGCCTTAAGGGGTTGACAGTGTCCCTTTAATGGTCAGTCTTAGAAACTGGTGAAAATCTTAAAAAAAAATGCTTAGATTTAGCTGGAAGAACTTCAGAACATATAGTTGTGCACCATGTAAGATACAGTCTACTTTATATGCTGAATCATGCCTCGAAGAACTGAGCTCCAGAAATGATTTGTTGGTAGTCTCACAGGTCCCACCAAGGCCACTGAAAGTTAAAACAAATTTATAAGAAAAAGTCTGTGATTGTACAGTGGTACAGTGCTGTTGAAGAGTACAGTGAAACAACATGTGTCCCATGTATTGTTGCTAAATTAATTGCAGTGCAACTGTAGTCCTGCATTACAAAGTATGCTGGGTATGACATACTCATATGATAAAAGCAATGTCCTAGCTGTGAAACAGTGGGTCTGGCAAGTGCCTACTGATAGTTCGGCTTGAGGGAATCAGATGGCCCCATTGGGAAAACTGATGCAGAGCGCCGAAGCCGGGAGAGCGAGGGCAAGCGACGGACAGGTCCCAAGCAACCAGGGAGGTGAGACAAGGAAGCGACAGTGTGGTGAGTAGAGGGAGGGCCATAGCAGATGGATTGGGAGTGCCAGGAGAATATGCTGGTCAAGGCAGAAAGTCAGTAGTCCAGGGAATGAACAGATACTGATATGGGCGCCAGGCGAGAGGCTGAAGCAGACAGCAATGGGGCCCCATGAACCATGTGGGTCAAATCCGCAATGAGCCCTTAAAGGAGAGTCAGAGTCCATGCAGCAGAAGGAAGGGTGAAACAGGGAATGGGGAGGATAAATGGAAGTACCCCAAGGAGGAGAGGAGACGGAGGAGCACATGAGGTATGGGGAAAGGGAGGAACAAAGAGCATGGCGGCTATGGGGTAAGGAATGGGGCTACAGAGCAGGCAAAGCAAGAGGGTGACACAGAAAATGAAGGCAGCACCATGCAGAGCATTTTGTTTATATAAGACACAGCAGGTGACATCCTCCTCTGGTAGAGTAAATCCTGGGTAAAGAAACGCTGACAGAGCAGCAGACGTAGCCTTGGCATCGATTGTGGTTGCGGCAGATTACAGACGCCTAACAGTGGCAATGAGGGAGTCCAAGGGAAATGGGCAGCTGGTGACAGCCACAAACAGAATAAGGGAAAAGTGCCCAGGCAGGACAGCAGGCCGCCAGAGGCTACCGCAGGGAGAGGAGAAGACGGGCAAGCTGAGAGCAATGCAGAGCTGCCTTCACGAAGAGAAACAAATCCTGGGAAGGCCCAGTGTGAGTTACCTTACAAAGCCTGATGAGGAGTGATGTAGTTGCTCCACCCAATTGAACCTCAAGCTTACAGCCTTACCATTTATTTATTCTTATTTTACATTTTTTGTACAGCATGGGCACACTGAGCTGAAGCGCACTCACAGAGGTGACCCCAGTGCACAGTGAGCTCATGTGACTTGCTCAGGGTCACATGCATGCATGTGCAGGTTGTGGGAATCAAACCCTGATCTGCCAGTATGACAACTTAATTCATAGCTCATCATTCTAACCTCTTGGTTATATTACCATCCCCTCTGACCTAGCCTCTAGCCTTTAAAAATTCCACTGCATCAGGCAAAATGAGAAAAATGTACCAATGATTTTTTTTGTTTCTGCTGTCAGAAGCAGTGCATTTGGGAGAGCAGAGGGGTAGAGCCAGCTAAAGCTAAAGCTCCTCCTCCACTTTGCACCTGAGGCAGCTAAAGAGGAGGGACCTGTGAACTGGGAAAGCAGTCTCAGGTTTTCCTCAGATCCATTTGATTCTGCTTTCAGAAGCTGTGCATTAGGGAAAGCAGACGGAGAGCAGAGGGGTAGAGGGGCAGAGCCAGCTGAAGCTCATGAGGTTTAGGTGGCATCAAGTCCATTCAGGGGACTGTAGTGCATTCTTCTCCATGGTAATGCTCTGCAGGAAGGGTCATTGATATCTCTCCCTTGGCTCCAGCTCAGCTGGAGCTCGCAGCCCACACCCTCACTCCCCCAGAGGCCCACTGGTCCAGGGGGTGGACAGTGGTAAGGAAGGGAAGGGAAGGAGGGGGAAGGATGCCAGGGGCAGCCACAAGAGCCAATCAGTCCCACACTATCCTAACATCAAATTGCTTTACATCCCTGGAGAAGACTTAGGTACCTGACTCCACCAGTGGAGACAATGGGTCACTCGGGGGAAATGGGAATGACGACTTGGTGGCACCCAGAGTGAGAGCAAGAAGAAGGCAGAGTTGGACTGGCCCACCTAGATACCTGGAAATTTCCAGGTGGGCCCCCCTCAGTTGGGTAAGTGGTTACCTTCTGAACTCTAAAAACATTTGCATTTATCATCTTTTTTCTTATTAAACGGGGTATCTAGGGCACTGTTGATAAAATGTAAGATGCAAACACAGAGCTAGGGTATCAGATTGAAGTGGAATATTGATATGACTATGTCACCCTGGGCCCTCCTCTATTGATTTTCCAGGTAGGCCCTTGTATCCTCTTTCCAGGTGGGCCCTCTGTACCCCAGTCCGACCCTGGAAGAAGGCAGCTAAAAGAGTCTTAGAGGTTGGGAATTCAATGAACACTGGAGTAGAGAGAGTGGTGGGGGGTCCAGTGCCTTCCTGGGGCATCAGTTGTCCAGGACATACTGTAGACAGAATAGGAAAATCCAGTGGGTTGCATGATCCTAGTCATCATGAGTTCACAGGGGGGAGGTCATATTAAACAAATGTGACAGATTTCTTTGCCTGGGTGACAAAGGATTTAGATCAGGGTAGAGGCGCTGGAAATGGTCTACCTAGATTTCAGTAAGGCTCGACACCATTCCACGTGGAGACTAATAAGCAAGCTGGGTAGGAGTGGGTCCAAAGGTGGTAAACTGGATAAGAAATTGGTTAGGGAATAGGTGACAGAGGTTGTGGTAAATGGACTTCACTCCAAGGAAGCAGGTGACTAGCAGATTGCCTCAGGGATCAGTGCTGAGACCAGTCCACTTTAATGTTTTTATAAGTGATATTGCAGAGGAACCAGTGGATGACAACAAAATCTGCACACGGTGGACACTCAGGGTGCTTGTGGAAAGGATAAACAGAGACCTGAGAAAACTAGAGAGGAGCGGTCAGGGTATGGCAACTGGACTTCAATGTGAAAAAGTGCAAAATAATGCACTTAGGGCTCAGAAACCTAGTGATGGAGTACAAAATGGGTGAAGTGGTATTAATGACCACTGAGCAGGAAAAAGACCTGGGGGCAATCATATCGGATGACCTAAAGGTGGCCAGGCAGTGTGACAAGGCAGTAGGAAGGGTTAGTGGGATGCTGGGGTGCATAGGAGGGGTATCACCAACAGAAAGAGGAAGGGGATGTTGCCTCTGTAAAGATTGCTGGTAAGGCCCCACCTAGAGTACTGTGTGCAATTCTGGAGACCACATCTCCAGAAGGACATAGACAGGGTAGAGGCAGTCCAGAGGAGGGCAACTAAAATGGTGCAGGGTCTGCATCAGAAGTCCTATGAGGACTTGTTAGATTAAAGGACCTCATTATGTACACCTTGGAACAGAGGAGGGAGAGGGGGATATGATAGAGACTTTTAAATACCTAATGGGATTAAATAAGGTATAAGACAGAAGTATTTTTGTAAGAAAAGGTGCTCAAGAACAAGGGGATATGCTATGAAGCTGGAGGGTGTAGATTCAGGAGAGATGTGAGGATGTACTTTTTCACAGAAAGAGTGGCGGAGTCCTGGAATAGCCTTCCAGCAGAGGTGGTGGGGCAAAACAGTGGTGGGTTCAAGAATACATGGGATAAGCACAAGGGAATCATAGTGGAAAGGAAGGGGTGAAGGAGAAGGGGCTGTAGAATGGGCACAGTCTGTGGAAATAGTGTCAGTAGGGAGAAATGGGCAGAGTGGATGGGACAAGTGGTTCTTTTCTGCTGTCAAATTCTAGGTTTCTATATTTCTAAGGAGGCTGGGGGAGTTGGGATACTGGTACACTTAGGTTCCAATGATCTGGTGAACCAGCCTTTGAGCAAGTGTAGCAGAACTTTCAAAGGCTAGGGGGCAGATTGCAGTCACACTGTGCCTCCCTGCCCTTTTCCAAAGTTCTCCCTGTGTAGAGTGTGTGTGTGTGTGTGTGGGGGGGGGTGATAGAGTAAGGAGGTAAAGATAAAGTAAGGAGGGAAGAAGCAGAAGAATTAAATGGGTGGCTAAAGGGATGGTGTCAAAAGAAAGGGTACCACTTTTGACAGCCTTCACTGATAGTGTTAGGAGAAAGAGAACCACTTTGTGGGGGACTGAGGGCATTTTTAAGACAGGAGACTCTTCAAAGGTGAGGACCTTCACCTAATCCACAGTGAATGTTTCCAGGGGAATCTGTATAGTTATTTGGAAAGTTCTTATATTGCGGAGATGGTTAAACTTGTGTGATAGTCCATTCATAAAAATAGTTCTCCATCTCTGGTCAAACAAGCATTTGTCAATGCCGAATGTTTGCTTGCTGGCATTGGCAGTGGTAGTGTAGAAGTTACAGAGCTGTGTATGGGAATGGCAGTGAAGTATTGAACTGAAGCCAACCCCACCACCACCCTGCAGAGAGTGACAGGCATTGGGTGTGCGTTTGGAGTGGATCAGCATGCCGGATATCCGCCATTATCACCACACCCCACTCTGCAGAGACTGACAAGTGTCAGCGTGTCTTGGGGTCTTTGGCCTTATGCGCACCCATTTCATTAGGAAATATGGTGAGATGGTGTGATATAGGAGAATGGGGGTGAAGTTTGGGGCGAAGAGTCCAAGGCATACCCTCGATGCCTCTCAGTGACTGCAGGGTGTGGAATGGTATGAGCATCACAGGCAAAGAATCCCAAGTCACACCCCTGATTCCTATCATTCTCTATAGGGTTGGGCGATTTGGTTGAAAAGCCTAATACCTCAGGCATTCGTTGGTATGTTAACTCCAAATTTTCAACATGTTTGTTTTGTGACCCCACCTCATGAACAGGGGAATATCAGTTTGGTAGCCAAAAGCTGCTTATGCACAGTGACTACGCATTTAGCACCACAGGTGCAAAAATATTCGAACAGGATGTAAAAATGACAGCTGTACTCTTTCATGGGAGGTGTAAAATGGCTATGTTGCAATTGTGTAATCAAAATATTTAAAAATGGTGAAGTCCATGACATACGTAGAAACTGTACAGCGCTTCACCGTTATATAATTGGGTTGGGGATTTTTATAGCAGATTGTCAACTCAGGCATTTTGGTGCCTCCAATCATGAACAGTGTCACTGTGATTTTCTTTATCTGTGCCGAACAATGATTTCCCACAGTGACCACGCATCTCTGCACTGAAAGTGTGAAAACACACCGCCATGTTGTGAAAAATGGCAGCTGTACTGTTCATAAGGAAGTGTTGAAAAATGCCACTAGTGAAAATCTGGACTGAAAATATTACAAAGTCATGAACTAACGAGGATGCGTGGAAACTGCACAATGCTTACTCAGTACCACAGTCATTTTATGGACTTTGTCACCAAATTTTCAACATAGCCATTTTAAGACCTCTGCTCATGAACAGTGTAACTGTGATTTTCTTAATCTGTCCTAAACATTGCTTTCGCACACCAACAGCACCATCGTGCGCTACATGGGCGGAAACACGTTTTGGGCAGGATGTGAAAAATGACAGCTGTACTGCTCATAAGGAGGTGTGGAAAAATGGCAATGTTGGAAATCTGGAGTGGAAATACTGAAAATTCGCAAACCTACGAGCGTGCGTGGGAACTGTGCAATGCACACTCATAAAACAGTCATTTTTAGGAATTCTGTCACCAAATTTTCAACATTGCCATTTTAAGATCTCTGCTCATGAACAGTGACACTGTGATTTTCTTAATGTGTCCCATACACTGAGTTCGCACAACAACTGCGCCATTGTGCGCTACATGGGCAGAAACACATTTTGGGTGAGATGTGAAAAATGACAGCTGTACTACTCATAAGAAGGTGTGGAAAAATGGCAATATTGAAAATTTGGAGTGGAAATATTGAAAATTCGCAAACCTATAAGCATGCGCGGAGAACTGCGCAATGCACGCCAGAAACAGTCATTTTTAGGATTTTTCACCAAATTTCAACATAGCCATTTCAAGACCTCTGCTCATGAACAGTGTCACTGTGATTTCTTAATTTGTCCAGTACATTGATTTGCTTGCAGACTGCGCCATTCTAGCGCTACATGGAGGAAACACATTTTGGGTGAGATGTGAAAATGACAGCTGCACTACTCATAAGAAGGTGTGGTGAAATGGCAATTATAAATCTGGAGTGAAAATATTGAAATTTTATGGAACTCTACGAGCCTGCGTAGGAACTGCTTAGCAACGCGCTCGTTAAAGTCATTTTTGAATTTTAGCACAATTTTCAACATGGGTTTTGGGCCCCTTCTCATGAATGATGTCACTGTCATAGCGGTATTCAGGTCCTGCTGGTGATTTCACAGTCACTGCGCCGAATCACCCTTCGGCCCGGAACACACCCCTAAGGACAGTGACATCATTCATGAGAAAGGGTCCCAAAACCCATGTTGAAAAATTGGTGCAAAATTCTCAAAATGGCTGAGATATGTAATAAAGTTGAAACCCCTATCTAGCCCATTATACAGCTTACCGGCATTTCCTCAGTTCGCGGTCGGCTTTGAAGAGTGCAGACGTGTTCCAGGTCCACTGAAGATCGCGCGCGGAGTCCGGAGGTAAGGATGGGGTGGGGTGGGGAGGCTGGGTGCAGTGGGTGGGTGCGGGTTGTGGGAGGGGGCCAGAGACGAGGCGCTGGACCGTTCTTTTCTTACAGGTTAAAAAAAAAAAAGGCGTCGTGGGACGCTTGCACACTGGGGTGGGCTCCCAGCGTGGCCAGGGACTTGGGGCATTCAGCTGACGGGATTGGGCACCCCGTCGGCAAAAACAAAAACGCAGATTGTTTGCCACGCTGGGTGGGGCCCCAGCGTGGCACAAGCACTTTGGGGAGGGGGATGACGCTCAGCCGATGGGGGATTGGGCACCCCCATCGGCAACATGATCTGATTGCCACGCTTAGGGTGGGCTCCCAGCCGTGGCATCAACTACGGGAGGGAGGAGACAGACGAGTTCAGCCGACGGGGATTGGGCACCCGTCGGCTATACACTGCGTGCAGGAGGCGCACGCCTGTGGCTGGGGGCTGCTGCGTGAGCAGCTTCTTATCGCTGCTCACTCAAGCGTAGCTCCCCTTTCAACTGTATGCCACTGCATTTTGGAGCGTGTCATAGGCAGCTCCAAAATGCATTGGCTTACAGGGGCCGCGCCTGCAAGCACACTGCCTGAATTGGAGGAGGAGGTGACACACCTTTGAAATCTCCGATGATGGCACTATGTTTCTTGCACATGCGTGCAAGCAAACATAAAAACCATACGCAAGTCACATATAATATTCCACTTTATCTTTATTTGTTCTCAGATGTTCTCCAACATTTCGGCAACATTTGGTTTCTTCTGGGGGACTGTTCGATAAATACAAATAAAATAAAACATTTTTAATTACAGATTTTAATAATCAATTTTCAAAGTCATTTTATATGTCTTTATGAATACCACCACCATGGTATTTAACATCAACCTTACTTAAGTATGAATAAATTGTATATTTCATCATGTTATGGCCTCCGTGCATACCAATCTCAACTAGCCAAAATGGCTACCTGTTAAATAACTGACCATTTACTGTCTCTATATGCCAGTTTTAACCACTGTCAGTCAAAAAGAGTATTTATATCTAAAATAGAATTTTTGACTGCATTTTTTAACTATTATAACAGTTATCACGAGTATCAAATAGATAGGGTACTTTCTCTTTAAATAAAACAACATATTTTTTATAAAGCCATTCAACTGTTTTGTTTTATTGCTGTCTTTCATGACAGTTTTCTGTATCCATATGCTTGCTTTTTTTCTTTAAAAGAAGCATATTATCCCAAGATTAGCCAATGGTCTAATAATGCCACTACCTTCCTCAAATTTGTTTCATATTAATAATTACCCATGTAATCGTTTCAATCTACTGTTCATTTTGTTTGAGCGACTTGTTCAAGGGTGTGGCTGCTCTTACATCTAGGTCTAAAACATATATTTTAGTGTTTAAACCACGTTTTAACTTGTTTTTAAGTATACAACTGTTTCTTGGATTTACGCTTCAAGCTCATTCCCAAATGCTTATATTCACTTTACCACGATTAACAACTCATCCTGTATTTCATTTATAAACTCATTATAGTATGGCTATTCTTATATCCACGATGCTCTCTTCATTCTAAAGCATATACAAGCCGACATGTAGAAAAGATTATTCTAAACAATGACGTTGTTCTAATATCTGAAGCATTCTCTTCATGTTTTAGGCACAGCATATTTAAATGACAACATATCTTGCCCTTCACGGTTCACAACAGTTTCTATGCTTTTAATTATTTTTTCATCTATGCAGTTTGCAAACTGCTATGTGAAACAAAAAGCGGGCACTGAAATGAGCTTGACTACCCATCCAAAGTCTTTTTAAAAGTACAACATTCAATTTATTTCCCAGAGTGGTTATTTATTTGAGATGAGCTTCTGCAGAGCTTTCAATGAGCCTCTGGCAGCAAGAGGTCGGTGTTGGCCTACTCCTCTTATACCCACGTGGTGAGTGCTATGATGTAATCAGCAGGTGCATCTGGAGCCGTTGCCTAGTAACACTGTTGCCATAGCAAAGGCTCTCAACACTAGATATATAGTGGATAGGACAATTTCTACAACCAATTTTTAAAGTTTATACTATCTTCTAAATGTTAAACAGTGCTAACATTCAGTTCACCGGGGAAATCTTACTGCTCGCATGTAAAATCAAATGCTATTTACCTCAGTCGTATATAGGCTTTGTTAAAGGTTATGGGGGGGAGGATGGGGATAGAAAATTACCTCAGAGGGAAACAAAGAGGGGTTGGGGGATCAAGGCAAAGACTAACGCTGGGAAACATTTCTATATATTTCATTCATGGTTTCTTTTTATAAAGCTAAAAAAGCTAACAAATGTTTCTACATATTTAATTCATTGTTTCTTTATATTACTCATAATTCTTGCCTAAACATCAATGTTTCAATAAAGGAAATCTAGTCTTTACCAACATGTCTGCCATTTAATTTCCTCAGTAAGTCTCCAGTCCTTGTAATAAGTACCCAATAAAAATATCCATCTTGTTTCCTTTCTCTCAAGCATTTTCTGATAATCACCCCCTCTCTCTGGTTTGGGACTTTCTCTAGTCTACAAAGTCTCAGTTGCATAACCGTGTGACCTCTCTCACTGAAGTGTCTGGCCACTGAGGAGCTTTCATGTTTTAATCTGATGTTACTCTTGTGTTCTGATATGCATTTCTTTAGTTCTCTAGATGTCTGACCACATATAGTCTGTTGCATGGTTGCATGGACATTGCAACACATAAATTGCCTGCAGTGTTGCAGTCTATGTGTTGTTTTATAGTATATGTCTCTCCAGTATACGGATGCTGAAAGAATTATTTTTAGAAGTGTTCCCCATGCAATACATTTATTGCATGGGAACATGCCATTTTTAAGGGGCCAGTTGTAATTGTCCAGACTCTGGTTCTCTGCATGTATGCACAGCCCTGACTGACTCATCTCTAAAGTTTGGTGTCTTTTCTGATGTTACAAATGGTTTGTCCCTAAATATCTGGCAGGTTTCTGGAGCATTTTGTAATATGTCCCAGTGTTGTAAGAAAAGCACGTCACCAATAAATCTCCTCCAAAAGAGAATACAGTGTTTATACTGTCCTTTATATTCATCTAACAGTCCCCAGAAGAAGCCAAATGTTGGTGAAATGTTGGGAACATCTGAAAACAAATTAAAAAAAGATAAAGTGGAATATTATCGTGACTTGCATATGGTTTTGACCAGAGATGGAGGACCTTCACCTGACATGACAGGGGAACAATGATAGCTGTCATCTGACAAGAGAGGGACCAGCAAGCTGGGGTAGAAGTTAAACTGACTGTGGGGAACACTGAGACCAGAGACTATGATAGGAGAGGTGAAGGGAACCACAACTAGCTGCTCCTATTCTGGGGTCTGCTAGCTATAAGGTGGGTAAAAATAAGGTTGAGTTCTAGAAGCGAATAGTGTAAGAGGCAAAGAGTGAAGGCTCTCAGGGTCTGCAAGCAATAGGAAAAATAAGAAGGAAAGGAGAATGGGAAGAAATGCAGGTGTAGGAGCACAAAACAGCAAGAGATGATCCAGAGCTAGGTGAAAGAAGTCTGCCTTAATGCCAGGAATCTGAGTAATAAAATCAGTGAGCGCCAAGCATTTATCAGACACCAAGACAGAATTTGTAGCCATCGTAGAAATTTGAGGCACAGTGAATAATGACTGGACTTGTCAGTCCCAGATTTACAGTATTCAGATAAGACAGAGGAAAAGCAAAGGGGAGGGGATAGCCTCAGATCATCAGGGAAGGCATAGAGGCTTTGGAGGACAGACACATCAGGGGAAGCAAGGGGCAGAATCGTAGTGGGTTCACCTCATGGTGCCCTTCGGTAAGAAAATATGGATGGTGGTGATCTATAGACAACCAGGAAAAGGAACAGAGAGAGAGAGAGAGAGAGAGAGAGTAAGTGATAGGGAGCTTGAGGAAGAGCTGGCAAGGGAATGAAGAAGGTGGAGGTGGTGGTGGTAGTGGTTGATCTGAATCTGCCAGGTATCAACTGGGGCATTCCAGAAGCCAGATACACCGGACGTCTGGCTCTGTTGGTTACATCACAAAACTGCCTGCTGGTGCAGCTGGTTCAGGAACACGCTAGACAGGCAGCCATTCTTGATTTGGTTCTCACCAGCTCAGAGATAGTGAGTGGAGTGAGGGTAGGAGAGCCATTGAGATCCAATGACAGTAACTCCATTTGTTCAAGCTGGCCCTTGGGACCAGAATTTCCTATCAAAAATTAAAGTCCTAGATTTCAGAACAGCAGACTTCAAACTGGATGTGGGAGTTGGTCCTAGACAAACTGACCAGGGGGTGGACAGCATCAGAAGTGTAGAGGAAAGATTGTGGCAGTCAATGGGACAATTTTCAAGCAAACAAAGTCATGCACAAGAATTGTTACAAAATGAAACAAGTACAAAGACCAATATGATTCTCAGTAAGGGTTAGAGAAGCAGTGAGGGCCATGACAAAAGGCTTTCACCAGGTATAAGAAAAGCAGAAAAACAGGACGAGGAATGAGGATATTAACAAATAAAAACTAGGAAGCAAAAAGGGCAGTCAGGGAGGCAAAGGCAGACACCGAGCTACATATTGTGTAGAGGGTCAAGGTGTGGAAAAAATGTTTTCATATATATTAGGAAAAAAGGAAGCAGAGAAGGGGTGTTGTAAAGGCTACAAGAGGGTGGGAGGGTGCTAGAGGACGATGAACAAAAAGCAGTCATCCTTAATGATTGCATCTGCTCAGTCATCACAGGGGAAGACAGTGGGCCCCTGTCTAAAAGTGGTATCAAGGTTGCTGTCAGCAGCATTCCTGAAATGAGGCAATCAGTATTTATCAGAGAAAGGATCCAGAAAAGGCTTGCCATCCTAAAGGTAGAAAGAGTCCCAGGGCTGGATGAGATGGAAGCTCCCAAGTGTGCTCAAGGAATTGGCTGCGGAACACTTTGACTCCCTAGTAGGGATATTCAATAGCTCAGCTCTGGCAGGGGTAATTCTGAAAGACTGGAGGGTAGTGGATGTAGTCCCATTACACAAGGGGTACTGTGCACACTAAATAATAGCACTCTACAGAATATAATGTTTTTTGAGCATCTAAGTAGAGTTCAGCTGCTGGAGTTTGATATTGGACTCCATACCAGATAGTAGAGACAAGCCTTCTAATATTTCCAGACCATGTCTATCTTTTATTAAACTAGCTTGGTCTAAGTGCACTAGAGCATTCAAAGACTCTGTAATCCAGTTGCAAGAATCTTTGCAAGTATTTTATAGTCTATGTTTAGTAGGGATATTGGCTTATAATGTTTTATATTTAATGGGTCTTTGCCTTTTTGTGAATAAGTTATAATTGCTTCTGTAAGAGTTGTGAGAAGGTCCCTATTTTTTTGATTCTCATACATTTCTTTCAAATGCCTGCTGATAAAGTTCACCTGCTAGACCATCTGTTCCAGGAGTTTTAGAGGATGGCAGGGATATTTTCTTTCTCACTTACTGCAACTTCATGCATCCTCAGATATAGTTGGAAGGGAGGCACCATGTTAAGAATTTGACGAGATCAGTTGGATAACATGAGCATAACTGCTATACAGAGCCTTGTAAAATTTCATGGGTATTCCTTTTGGGGGTGAGAATGGATTTTTTTTAATTTTTGTCTGTTGCTATGGATATTATTTTGGTTTTGGACCTGCTTTAGTCTGTACACAAGGAGTCTGCTCTCTCTCTCTCTTGCTCACCAATTCACAAATTATTTTTTCATGTACCTTACCAGTTAGCAGACACTTATGCTATGATTGCAGGCACAGCATACATTAAAATAAGCTTGTCACTTCTGGGATGGTGGTGTACAGAAGAGGGATTTCATTTTCTCGGAGACTAGGGCCTAACTGGTAAGGGATGGAGGTTATTCAAAGTAGATGGCCTGCATCCCAATGAGGAGGGCATGCTGGTACTAGGAAGATTTGCACAACACATCAGAGATAGTTTAAACTAGGTGAGGGCAGTTCAGTTAGGAACATGAACACTAACTGAACTTATGGGGGGGCCTACAGCTCTCTCCTCCCCCAAACTTCAAAATTGATAGGGTAAACCTTAGAGGACAGGTATTACTGAAGAGAATAACAGAATGCTGGAGGGTAGTTTGGGTTAATGTAAGAAGACTGGGGAACAAGATTCCAGAGCTGCATGTGCTAGTGACAGAAGCAAAGCTGCACTTAGTGGCTGTCACAGAAATGCATGCTACACAGAACCATGAGGGGATAGGACTATTCCAGTTTATGCAATATTTAAGAAGGATAAGGGAAGAGCAAGTGTGGGAGAGAGGCATTTTATATCAACCTCCCCCCTCCTGTCCATCCCTACCCTCCCTGGGGGTTTCATTTTCCCCGTCACTATCCAGAAAATCCATTTGCCCTTTCCTCATCTAACCTGTTCTAATCTAGCCCTAATATCCCCGACCATAAACTTCTCCATATTTCAGTTCCAGCCATTGCCTCTGCCTTACTCACCTCCTCAACCTCTCCTTCACCTTCTGCACTGTCCATCAGTCCTAGAAGATTGCAAAGGTTCCTCCCTCCCCAAAGAGGGTGGTCCCGCCACTCCTGGCAACTTCCAACCCATCTCCCTCTTCTCCTCCCTTGCAAAGCTACAAGAGAAACTTGCCTACTCTAGGCTTTCTGACTTCCTCCACTCTTCCAGCTTCCTGTCTCCCTTCAGTCAAGTTTCTGGAAGCACCATTCCACCACCTCCTTCCTGCTATGGATCACTGACTTCATCATCTCTGGATGGATAAAGGGCACGTCACAGCAGCCATTTTCATCAATCTGCCAAAGCCTTTGATTCAGAGGCCCATCCATGCCTTCTGGACAAGCTGAACTCTGCTGGCCTCTCAGTCCCTCTGTTGATTGGTTCCATTTATACCTCTTGGCTGTCACTAGTCAGTATGGGCAAGAATGTCCTATCCCTTTCCCACAATCCAGTCTGGGATCCCAAAGAGCTCCATCCTGGGTTTTATCTATTTCATCTTCCTAAATGACCTCCCTTCTGCCTATGCCTACTTGCATATTCTCATGCATGCAGATGACACAATTCTCTACACTTTGGGACCTTCAACCACTCCAGCAAGAACACCACAATGTTTTGTGCTGGTTCCACTCCAACCAGCTCCAGCTCAGTGCTAAGAAAACAGTGTCCATGACCTTTGGCACCAGCCAGAAACAGGCCAGGCTCACCCCCTCCACAACCTTCTCCATGCTGGATGGCACCCCTCTTGAAGTGGTTCTGTACTTCAAATATTTTGGTGTGTGGCTGTGTGGCTTGATAGTAGGCTTGACTTCTCTGTCCACATTGATACTATCCACTTTAAGAGCCATCCCAAGCTTGGAGCATTGTACTTTAACAAAGACTGCCTGTTCCATGAGTCCACAGGGAGTTGGTTACCAAAAATTGTGCTCCCAGTCTTCGATTATATGGATGTGAGCCATAGTACTGCCCCCACCTTCTCCTTTGCCCACTTATCTTGAACCTCTCTGGCACAACCCCAAAGTCATGATCGATAAGTGCATGTTACATTGGGGAACATGGGTCTCCAAAGGCATACTGAGTGCGGGGGACATACTGGAGGGTCAAACTGACCAAGTTGACACATTTCACTCATTGCAAATGAAATGGCAGCAGCCACCACAGGAAAACTGGCGGTACCAGCAGATTAGAGTTACATTTTCATTTTGCCGCAGCAGGATTGGCATTTGACAATTCACCTGCTGCACAATATCCTATCCCTTCCCTTAACTCTGTAAATAATTATGCTGATATAAGGTCAGTCAACCCACTTTCCTTCCAACCTGTAACATTTAAGCAGATAGAAGACTTACTGCTAAGTCTAGAAGTCAAAAAAGTGCCGGTGTTGATAGGTTAGACCCCCTGTTTCTGAGAACTGGCTATTATCAACGTACAGCACCAATAACCCACCTTTTTAACCTGTCACTTGTCGGCAATGAACTCCCTGCAAATTTGGAAAACTGCCCACATTGTACCCCTTTTCAAAGCTGGAGACCCACGCAACTTAAATAATTATAGACCAACATCTGCACTTCCTATCCTAGCTAAACTTCTAGAGAAATTAGTTAATGTCCAATTAAGGAATATATGGAGTATACTAACCATATAAATTCTATGCAATCTGGATTCAGATCCAAGTACCGTACCAGATCAGCATTATGTGTGGTTCATAGCTCAGTGCTTATGTAACATATAGTGGAATGATTTAGATGGTTGTTGGATACAGAGGCCAGCATAGAATGATTTATGCTTAGGTACTTGGATGCTTGAATTCAGTCGTTTGATAATATTTGATGGTTTTGGCCTTTCTCTGTATCCCACCTGTAGGAAGGAGGCTTGGTTTAGAATTATGGAGCCCCAAAAAGAATAAATATCAACGATTGTTCAGTAACTGAATGCTGAAGAAGTCGTGCATAACACCTTAATGAGAAGAATAGACAATCACCTCCTCCAACTCTGGAGAGTGTGACAAGTAGCACTCAGGAGAGGAAAACCCCCTTGGGGGGAACCTCTAAGGACCCATGGCTACTGACCTGCCCATCCTTCTGGGCATACTGAAGGAGAGAGATCCTAATTAAACTAAATTAGTCAGCTAAATCTGAATTCAAATTTGTAGAATTCAATCCAGATGAATGGAGCTTAAGAAAAGATGAATTGGAAATGTTCAGTGAAATAATGTCCTTCTAATAAAGTCAGAGACTGAGAATTCATATATAATTCAGAATGATGGAGAGTAGATATATTGAAGAACCATCTTCTGTACTTCATGTGATAGAGGGGCATAATCCAAGGAATTGAATGACGGTGGAGATGAAGTTGACAACTGGCAAAGTCAATACAGAAGACCATATGCAGATAGTTGCATCCAAACTTGACATCAACGAGGCAGGATGAATAGAAGTAGATGACTTCCTGATTTCTAATAGAGGGCTTGTAGTATGTGTGTAATGAGAGAAGGCTTGTAGCCAGGGTACCGACTGATAAATCCAGTTCTGATAAGTGAAGTATAGTCTTAGGAATTGATATGAAGGCAACAGCTGTAGAACTGAGCTGAAATAATGGCAGGCTGTAGAGGATAATCGGAGACACTGGTACGAGGTATGAAGCATCCAAGTAGTAGTAGAATATGGTGAGCCCAAATAAGCAAAGCAGTAGGACTGCACATCCGAAGTGAGAGGCAGTAGGAGCAGGATTGCACCAACAAAGGCAGATGAGAAGTAACAGGACGTGGCCATCAGCCCCTGAAGTGCAGCTGAAATGATAGCTGGGGAGGTAGGAGAGAGACGACTGATTCCAGTCTGTGAAGCACAGCCAGATCCAGGAATGTCTGCTTGGCAGAAGTGGAGCATGGAAGATAGTCTGTCGACAAGATGCCCAGCAATCCCTCAGCTGGAGGGACAAGAGGCCAGTAGCTCTAGGTAACAAGAATGGAGCTATACCCATGAAGGGTGGCTAATAAACTAGGAGCAGCATAGAGCCTCCAGGAGACGCAGCTGGAATCACCTTGAGCACAGCAGTATGGTAGCCAGAAGGCAGCCGTAGAGAATAGAAGAATGTTGAGAACCTATGTATCCAGAGCAAGGAAGGTAGGACTCACATGGAATAGACTGAGGCAGATATGGCAGCTGGATGAGAGGAATAACATCCAAATTGAAGATATGCAAAGTTGATGCAGGAAAACCAGAGACCAGACCCAAAGGCGAATCAATGAAATGGCGTTGTCACATGTTCCAAATTTGTAGAGCACAAACATGATAATGACATGTTGTAGGAGCGCCAACTAAGTGTCTAGGAAAAGCAGAGCAGTAGCAATTACATAACTGAGGTAGCAGGCAAACATCCAAGAATAGATGATGAAGAAACATCCAGATGCTGTCCAGTAAGGAGCTGCGAGCTTGCTAAATGGCAGCATGTATAGATATAGGGAAATGTGTGAAACTCCAGGCCTCAAGCTGGGCGAGGCAGAATTAGAGCAGAATGAGGAAACCCCCCAGCCCAAAGGGCGAAGGCAGGTCACAGAAGCAGGAATTAGTAGGTAACCTCCCAACTCGATGGGCGAAGGCAGGTCATAGAAGCAGGTGAGTAGTAGGTAATCCTCCCAGCCTGATGGGCGAAGGCAGGTCATAGAAGCAGATGAATATGAGGTAAATCTCCCAGCTCAAGGGGCAAAGGCAAGTTGTAGAAACAGGCGATTGGTATGTAAACCTCTCAGACTGATGGGCAAAGGCAGGTGGTAGAAGCAGGTAAGTAGTAGGTAATGCCCCCAGCTTGAGGGCAAAGGCAGGTAGAAGGATGCCAGTCCATGAGGAGCCCAGTAGATAGAAATGGCAAGTTAGATGTGAGGACCTCTAAATCCCGGAGGGCGTAGGAGGCAACATGAGCAAGTAATGTAAAGAAATGAACCTGTATAATTGTATTAGGTAGCAAGCTGTATGATGCAGATGCCACAGCAGGAAGCAGGCATAAGTGTCCAAATAGGAAAAGATGAATGTCGACATCAAATGCCAATCCATAGTCAGAAACTCAAGGGCTGGCAGTCTCGGCAGCAGGCAGGCAGATATGGAACAAGCAAACTAGTAGGCCCCGAGCTGGCGAGGCGGTGGAGTAGAAGTAGCATGTCCTTGGCTTGACAGGTGAAGCAGGTCTGAGAAATAGGCAAAGATACTGCATCTGGATCCCATGAAAGGCAGCTGGAATGTGAGTGAGGCAGCAGCTATATCCACAGAAGTGTGACACACACAGATGGATCCTCCGCAGGGCAGTCGGCAGGGCAAGGAGGGTAGCAGCTAGCCTGACTGAAGTAGGTTAGGGAAGCAAACAGCAATTTAAAAGCAAATGCACTGAGCGATGCACAAGGAATATGAGCACAGGAGCCTGCCTGGCAGTAGGACAATGATTAAGCTTCAGTGAGCAGGAATGATACACAGTGATAAAGCAGTTATAGAGTAAAGTTAAAAACATGAATTATAACTGTGCAGCAGTCGTTTAATGCATATAGATACACAGCCCCTCTTCTAGGTGTACCAGTCATTAAAGCCCATGCCTTCGTGTCCTCTCAGCTGAGGGTGATATGATAACCCTGTCTTGGTGCCAATAGAAGCTGGGCATAGCCATGAAGACCCTCTTATGACAAGCGGTTAGGTGCTAGGCTCTCCAAAGAGGTCTCTGCATTAGTCACTTGTCTGTACCACTTCCTTGGATTTGGGTGATGCAATCCAGACCATTGTTCTGACAGAAAATACTGCACTGCAAGGATGTGTAAAGCGCCCTTGACACCATTGGGATAGTATTGATAAATGTAATATTTAAGCACAAATGGTATATTTTGTATTCTATCAGTATCGCTTACACTCTTTTCTGAAATATTATATATATTTACATGGAAATGGACTTGCTTTTGGCTCACTCTTTTTTGGATGCTGGTCTACACCTGATATCGTAATCTGGTATGGAAGTGATCTGTCACAAACTGAGGACTATGGTGTCCCATGTAGACAAGCTCCGAGGAATAGCAGGCAAGTTGGGTGTAGATTTCCACTTGGTCACTGGAGACTCAGTCAGCTCCATGGTCGGTGAGATGAACAGCTGAATCACGGAAAGCTGGTCACTGCCATGAAGTAGTGTAGGTAGGTAACGGGGGGTGAACACCAGAGGACGCTAATAACCGACATGCATCGACCCAAGGAAACAGCAAACAGAGCAACACGAATGTGCGAGGATTGACAAGGAGACAGGCAGTATGCAGGCAAAGGTAGTTGAAGAATGCAGCAGGGCATGATGTTGAGAAGTGCAGGAATGATCGAGGTTGGAGCGGAAGCCAGCAGACTGCAGCAGGACGAAGGCCAGAGCTATGCTGAAGCAAGCGAGGAGACGAAAAGGAGATCCCAGTAGTCCCAGCATAGCGTCCAGAAGAATGAACTGAGTAGGCAACGGAAGTGGCTGCTTAGAGAAGAGAAAGTCAAGGCAAACGAAGACAACCGTGCAAATGCCGGCAAGGAGCAGACTCAAGGAGCCGAACAGAGGCATAGGAAGCACAGCGAGAAGGAAAGAGAAACAAACACCAACAACGGAACAAAGGGAGGACATAAACGGACAGAATAAAAACAAAGCGAGAAACACAGGAGGAATGTGGGGGGGAGAAAAGAAGCAAGCAGCCATGACCAGCCACAACACGCCAGCGAGTGCGACTCACTCTAAGCAGAGCGGAAGTCAGTTAATCGATTTAAATAGGTTGTGGGGAGAAGCTCTTCCCCCACATAATAACAGGCAAGGCTTTCAATTACCTAAGGTCACTAATGATTGACTAACTGCACTAGATTGCAAACAACCTACAAGAGGTGTGTTTCTTGACCTAGGTATAAACTGGGATGAAGCTTTAGGAACCAACAGTCAGGAGAATTCATTTTTGGACTTATGTTCTTCAACCGGACTACAGCAACTAATCAATAAACCTACACGTGAAAACAATATATTAGACTTACTGTTAACAGATATTCCAGAAAAAAATAGTAACATAAAAATCAAGGTACCAATTCATAACAGTGACCATAGGGTAATTACATTTGATATAAAATTACATATTAAGCACGAACAAGGTAAAACAGTTTTTAAAAATTATAATAAGGCAAACTTTGCCTCCTACAAACAGGAATTATACAACTGGGAATGGGATAACGGGTCATCTCTCCTTTAGACCTCTGGACGAGAATTAAGGAAAAGATCCTAGAACTGGAAGTAAGATTTGTCCCAGATAAGATAATTTATAATAAAAGGGGAAAGATCCCACCATGGGTTACTACGAAAATATTAACTCTGATTAAACAAAAGAAAAGGGCATATAAACAACTGAAAAGACACAATAATGAGTACAGCAAGTGGAAACATAGGAAAATTCAAAAGACTGTAAAACAAAATTAAAGCAGCAAAAACAAATACAAAAGAAGTTTGGCATATAGGAAAGATCGGGCAAGAGCTTTATGCCTATGTCAACAACAAAAAGCAAACTCCGAGAACAATTGGGCCCCTAAAAGTTAACAACAAGGAAGTATCTGTACCCAAGGACATGGCAGAAGAATTTAATAAATACTTTGGCTCAGTCTTTAATCCAAAAGCAACAATACATAGATCTATATCCAGAACTGATACAGTTGAGCAATTTATATTTTCTAAGACCGACATTATGGTTAAACTAAATAATTTGAATATTAATAAAGCCCCAGGACCAGACAGGCTACATCCTAGACTATTAAAGAAATAAAGGATTGGTTAGTAGAACCACTGTTTAAGATCTTTATTATGTCCTACGTTATCTTATTATACCAAATGACTGGAAAACAGCTATAGTAACACCTATCTACAAAAAGGCAACCTTGCAGAATCTCCAATTGTAGACCTATTAGCCTGACTAGCATCTTAGGTAAAATCTTTGAAGAATTACTAAAGATAAACTGAAATGGACATGGAATTAAAAGGATTAAGGCATCATAATTAGCATAGTTTCAAGAAAACAGATCATATTTAACCGGAATTTGGCTTTTATAGAACACATTAGTAAATTATTAAAGCAATATTCCAGTAGATTATTATTTTTGGACTTCTGCAAAGCTTTCGACAAGGTGCCCATGATATTATAATAGATAAAATGAGAAAGCTATAAATAAATAATATAATTATAAACAGGGTAGAAGAATGGCTTCATAACCCCATCCAGAGAATATGCATTCGGGGACACTTATCTGAGTTATGTCCAGTAAGTAGTGATATGTCCCAGGGGTCAGTGCTGGGACCAATACTGTTTTCTATTTATATCCCAGACTTGACAGAGAATCTTCAAAGTACGGTAGTTAAATTTGCTGACGATACCAAACTAGCAGCCCAAGTAAAAACTGAAGAGGAAAGACACATGCTCATTAATGATCTAAAACAATTGAAAAATTGGGCACAAAACAATAAAATTACTTTCAATACTAGTAAATGTGTGATTATGCATTTTGGCACAACAAACAAACAATCCCAGGTTACCCTAAATAGCCAAGTGCTTTCATCAGTTGAGTTTTATAGTGACTTGGGCATGTATATTTCACAAGATCTATCCTTTCATAATCATTATAACTATGATATTAATAAAGCTAACAGAGTGTTGGGATGCATAAAAAGGAGCTTCAGCTCAAGAGACATGGAATGTATGTTGCCCTTGCATGGGGCAAGTGAGACAAGTGCTGGATTACTGTTCCCCCCTGTGGAGTCCATACCTCAGGAGAGATGTAGTTAGATTAATGGGTGTCCAGAGAAGAGTGACCAAAATAGTTAATAATATGCAAAATAAAGAGTACAAAGAAAGACTAGATGAATTAAATTGATATACCTTGGAACAAAGAATAACTAGAGGAGATCTTTTAATGCATAAATTGGTAGATGATACAGAACTATTGTCACAACTAGGATTGACCTTTAGCCAACGGACTGTAACCTCTGAAGTCATAAGTATCAATTGTCTCTTACATATCCAAGAAATAATAAGAGGCATTCCTTTTACTCAGTGAATAATTCTCCTATGGAACACCTTACCTAAATCGGCACTAGTTTACCAATCATACAGACTTTAAACATAATCTAGACCAATATTTATGGATCAAGTGATAAATTAACCAGCTTGGCTGGAGATGCACTTCTATGGGCATTGGCCTTCTGTGCATCTAACCCTTTTAGTATAAATCTTAGTATAAATAAAGCCGTCAACATGGGTAGATCATAATATGCTGTTACATAAACTAAAGGAGACTGGCCTGGATGTCTCAGAGCCCTCTTGGTTTGCAAGTTACCTCATGAATAGACAACAGCAAATCAAAGCAAAGGGGAAATTCTCTCCCCTATCAATGCTACCAAGAGGTGAACCACAAGGCTTTATCCTGGGTTCCCTGTTGTTTACTATCTATATAAATGACCTCAATAGAAATACTGATAAAGCCAAATTGCACTTTTTCATGGATTACACAGTCTTGTACATATCCAGACCAACCCTTGACAATATTTGTACTGACCTCCAAGTGGAGTTTAATTTCTTGCAGATGAATCTTTTCCAATTCAAATTGCTTTTAAATATGAAAAGACAAAAGTTTTGCTTTTTCAGGCTATGAATAGGCAGCCCCTCCAAATTTGCCCCTATCATTTTACATTATTGAGTGACTCAATTGAAGTAGTGGACAGTTACAAATACCTCGGGGGCATGACTTGACCAATGCCTGTCCTTTACTACTCATATAGATAATATCTGCAAAAAATTAAGAACCTGTTTTTTTTTTTCTTTAGAAACAAGATGTTTTTCATTAGATGTTAGGAAGAGGCTGATACAAGCCACATTCCTTCCTCTACTGGATTACACTGACCTGATTTATGGTCGCTGCCCCCTTTTTCACCTAAACAAATTAGGTGTATTATATCATAGGGACCTTCAATTTATTTCAACTTCTCTGCCCAGAGCTCACTATTGTACCTTATATACTGCAACAGGGTGGACATCGCTGGCCATGAGGAGACTCAAAAATCTCTATATGTGGGCCATAATTATTATCTAATAAATTACCGCAAGACATCACTGAACTTATTTTCTGCTCTCACAGTAATTACACATTAAGGTGTAATTATATGCTACAAGAAACGTCAAGGTTCACAACCCTTTATGGAAAATCAGCTATCAGTAGCATCATCCCTAGGGCATGGAACAATCTGCAATATACTCTCAAACATACCAACATAATAAGTTTTGGTGCCTTTAAATCAGTTCTGGAAAATATATATAACGAGTAGGCAACTACAATAAATCGTAAACACTGAAGTACCTGTGGACCTGATCCAGTAGGAATAACATATACACTTGCATATTTGTGCAGCATAGATATCCTTTGATATAATGTTCTAGCAGGTGACTGTTTAATAGTGATTACATAGTACAGGTGTATCAGATTCACTTATGTCCTCGCTAGATCTACAGTATACTGAATTTCTTTTTGTCTATTCTGTATTTCCATTACTTTACTATAATTATATTCTTCTTTTTATTGTATATACAGTAGTATAAATGTTCCAACGTACAATGTATATATTGTTCATCAATTATGGCACTGTGATTGTATCTCTTTTCTTTTGTATTCTGCCGTAGCTAATTACTGTATGCTGTCCTATCCAGGATCTCCTTGAAAATGAGCTTGCATAATGGAGCATCTTCCTGGTGAAATAAATGTGAATTGAAATGAACTGGAATGTTGAGACATAAATAATCTTGATTAACTAAGAAGGAAGTCATGATTTATAACTAACAAAAGAAAATAGTTTTTAATAAAAAGTTGGCATCCTTTTTTCTCTTGTTTGAAATTGTTTCTCTGTTTACCAATTTAATTAGCACAAAAAGACACTCCAAGGCAGGAATTGTTTTGTGATAACCACACTTTCAGGTACTAAAGGTACTCAGCATAAATGACTCATGCTTCGCAATGTACCTGGGCATGCAGTTATCACAGGATAACTCACACCCTGTCATGACTTATTGCCTACTGCTTCTAGCAGGTTGTTCCAAGTCCTATGTCTCACTCAAGGCCCTCTAAACTGCTCTCCTGGAAGCAGTCTGATGTGCCCTCTAGTTATTCTTGCCTCTTCCTTATTCTGAGGTGAAGGTTCCCTAATTTACAATTATTGTGACTGACTTTGTATATTTGGTTGTATCCCTCCCCATGTTCTCTGGTCCTCTAGTTTGTTGTTTATTCCTCCCATTGTGGGTCACAGTATTCCTTTCCTGGTTACCAGTTTTCAAATAAATAAATAATTTCAGCAGTTTCCCTAAATCACCACAGAATCTCTTTTTTTAATTGTCCCTGTCTCCCATCTCAGCAGTCCCCCCCTCCAAATCATCACAGATCATCCATTTTTGAGTTTGTTGTAGCGCGCAGGTGCAGACAAACTCATTGCTATAACAGGTACTATACAGGGGTGTGCCCAATAGAGCACTCCATTTCAAGGGCCAGGTCAACGGCAGGTGAATCAGTCGGCAGGCTGGCGATGACTCTCTTTCACCTGTTTGGGCGGAGTTGGACAATTTTTCAAAGGACAGAGCCACACCAATAGTGGTACGGCTGGTCCTTTGATGTTGCATTCCTGCATTGTTGCATTCCTGGTTGCGCGTTCACACTGCTGTAGCTTGCAGTGTGAATGCACTGAGCCCAGACTGTCGGCACATCCCCTCCCAGTTTAATAAACAAACGGCAGTGGCTAGCGCCATCTGCCTCTTACAGTCCCCCATGAAAGCCGACGGGGATGCCTAATCCCCCCTGTTGGCATGTCCCCTCCCAGTTCATTTACCAAGGGGGAGCCCACTCCCCATCAGCATAATATCCCCCCTATTTGTTGTGTGCTGATGGGGTGCCCAATCCCCCTTGGCTCTTGTTCCCCCCAACACTTGGTATGTGCAGACGGGGTGCCCAATCCCCATCAGCTACAGCCCCCCTTCCCCCACAAACGCTCAGGTGGCATGCTGGGAGCCAACCCCAGCATGCCAAAGTCCCTGTTAACAAAGAAAATCTTCTTGCACTGGATTATTTATTTATTAACCTGTAAACCAGAAAATGGTTCCTCACAGTCTGTTGTGCCCTCCTCATCCAGCCCTTCCCACCCTCTGTGCACCTGCCTCTCCACACACCCTCACCCGTGCCTACCTCAGGAGCCAGGCACGATGGTCTTTGGTGGACCAGGAACATGTCTGCACTCTTCAAAGCCGCTGAACTGAAGAAATGCCAATGAGCTGTATAATGGCATAAATGTTTTTTCTTTCTTTTAATTAAATCAACTTTATTAAATTTTTAACAAATACATCAACATCAGTATGATGAAACAGAGCATTGAAACATGATGTCCCCAACCCTCCTCCCACCCTCCTCCCTCCCTCCCTCCCTCCAAGCTTAACCCCCAAGGACTGTATGAAACAACTTAAAAGGCGGTTGAGGTATATTACTACAGGTGACAATACAACGATGCATACATCTGTATGTAGTAGAGGATTAGAGAAAGCTCAAAGGGAACCTTAATTTAAATAAAGGGCATAAAGTTTGCCCCATTTCTTATTGAAAAGAGACATCCTATGATATGCACTGGCGATCAGGTGCTCAGTTTGGAGACAGAAGGAGAGCACATGTAGCCATTCATGGTATGAGATAGATAATTGATCGAGCCAGTGTTTAATGACCAGTTTTTTGACCGCCAGAGAAATGATGGTTATATGGTATCTCCTTTCCTTGTCCATGATCTGAGAGTAGTCCCCAATTATACATTTTGCTGGAAAGAAAGGGCCTCTCAACCCCAGTAGGAGATCCAGCTGCTCCTCAATTTGGTCTCAGAGAGGTGAGACCTTTTCACAGGACCACAAAACATACAGGAGTATGCAATCCGCTTTTCCACATCTGGTGCAGCTGGATGAGGGAAGGCGGCCCATCTTGGCTAATTTAGCCAGGGTATGGTACATATTGTCTAAAATGTGGTGCTGAGTGAGTCTTAGCTGACCTTGGGTTGAATACGTGTAGAGGTCTTTCCAGATCCAAGCCCAATTGAAGGTAAAATCTGGCATCAAGGACTCCCAGATCTTGGAACTAACCAGTGGAGTAGGGTGGAAGGTGGTGAGCAAACAAGACTATAAACAGGAGATACAATGGGGTTGAGTTGCCAGGCTTTGAATTTGATTCAGGAGGTTATCAAGTGTGGAGGCTTTCAGGACGGGGGCCGGACTGTTGCAGAATCAGATGTTGCAGCTGATAGATTTTAAAAATGCTTGTTGGGCCTAGTTGGAATTTCACTAGTAAATCCGGAGAGGAGAAAAGTGAATTCTGGGAATAAAAATCACATACTCTGGACTCTTGGAGTTGGGGGAAGCCAGCTAGGGACAAGCAGATTATCACTGATCTTAATGTTTAAGTTAGAGAAGATGGGTTGGGAAAAGTCTTTAGAAGTAAAGAACCTTTAAAGCTGTACAGATTTGAGGGAAGACTTTAATAGAAACACCAACTGGGGAAGAGCAGAGTGATGTTGGAAGGGATTTCCAGGGAGAAAAAAGGATAGTGGAGGGAGATAGGTTGTGAGTGGCAAATAAGTGAGACTATCTGCAACCAAATAAGGAAATAGTCATCTCTGTTTAAGGCTTGGGAGGCAGAGAGCCATTTTTCACACTTAGAGAGGTGACAGGCCCAATAATAATATAAGAAGTTGGGGCCTAAGTCCTCCTGACCTTGGGTAGCCCTAATTTAATGTACAAGCCGCTAAGGGGACTTATTTAGCCAAATAAAGGCAATGATTAGAGTGTATGTGTTTTAAGAAGGAAAGAAGAAGCCAGATGTTAACATGTTTAAGGGTAAAAGTTCAAGAAGAATGTTCATTTTGATGATATTCATTCTACCCCAGAGCGAGATTGGATGGTCTCTCCACCTTAACAGGTCTTGCTGTATAGCTATAATTAGATCTTCTAAATTCAATTTCTTCATGAGAGAGGGATCAGTGGTTAGGTGTATTCCTAGATATTTGATAGAGCAGGGGGACCAATGCATACCAAAGCCAGAAAAGTCCTGACTAAAGACTAGGTGGTTAAGGGGGAAAATCTCAGTTTTGTTGCAGTTCAATTTATAATTTGAATGATGAATAAACTGGTCAATCACTTTCAAGACCTCAATTAGAGAGGTAGCAGGGTTAGAAAGATAAAGAAGAATGTTGTCCACATAAATTGAGAGAGATAGCGAAGAGTCGCCAATCGGAATACCATGTATATTAGGGGAGGCCTTAAGATTCCTAATAAGCAATTCAAGGTATAGATTGAAGAGAAAGGGTGAAAAAGGGCAACCTTGACGGGTACCAGTAAATAGAGGAAACGAGGAGGAGAAACTCCATTACAGTAGATTTTGGCCAAGGGAGAGGAATAAATTACTTGAAACCATTGCAGGAAAGTAGGGGGAAACCCATCTTCTGCAAAGACAACCAGAGGAAGGACCAGTCAACTCTATTGAAAGCCTTCTTGGCATCAAGAGAGATTAGGCCCATGAGAAGGTGTGAGGAGTTGGCAGACTGAAAAATATGGCATAATTTATGAAGGAGATCAGCAGAGGATTGACCTAGAACAAAGCCTACCTGTTCTGGCTAAGCAAGTAAGACAAGAATTTCTGGATTCTTGCAGAAAGTATTTTAGTTAGAATTTTGATGTCACAATTTAATAGAGAAATGGGACAATAACCGCTGGTTGAGAAGGAGACTTATCTGGTTTAAGAAGAATAACTATAGTGGCTGGTAGAAGAGTACAGTAGGATCCAAGGCATCGCCAAGAAGGTATATTGACACAGACGTAGCAGAAGAGGAAAGAGGTCCTTTAGAAAGGTTTTGTAGACGTTTGAGGAAAAGCTGTCCAGACCGGGGCCTTGTCCAGGGTCAAGCTGTTAATGGCGGCTTAATTTCTGTCAGAGAAATAGGAGAGAAAGGAGGGTCTGATGATGGTCTAAAAGCTGGGGAAGTAAAATGGAGTTGAGGTAATTTGACATATCTTCGACACTTGGTAGGGAAGCGCGTCGCCATATAGGGTACTGTAGAAATTTTTAAAAGACCGATACAATATCCCTGGGAAGTGTTTTATTAGAGCCATCTGGGGCTGAGATTTAAGAGATGACTCTCAGACTTTCCAGCTTCCTTAAACAAAGAGCAAGCAGACGTCCTGCTTTTCTCCCTGCTTGATATACTTAGATTGGATCTTTAAGATAGAGAATTCAGCCTTTTCTCATAGAAGATAAAATATTTGTCCCTGAGGGACAATAAAGTCTTTAGAGAGTCTGGTGGGAAAGGAAGAAAGTGATTGTTCATGGACTGGATATGCGGGCAAGGACAGGGTTCTGACTCTCAACGACGCTCCGATTGGAAGCCAGGCATATCAATTCACCCTGTAAAAGGCATTTCAAGGCACCACTCATGGTCTCCTCTTGGGACAGAATTTTGGTTGGAAATAATATAGGATTGAATAAGAGATTTTATTCTGGAGACAACATAATCATCCTTGAGGATTTGGGTGTTTAGTTTCCAAGTCATGTCAAGTTGTAAATCTGTGGCAGGGGAGAGTAGTAACCAGGCTGCTGCATGGTCAGAGATCACAATAGGCTCCAGGTCTGCATTGCACAGTCCAGGGAGGTGAGAGAGAGAGGCTGGTGAAGACATAGTCCAGCCTTGAGGAGGTGTGGTGTACTGTGGAGTAGAAGGAATAGGTTTGGCTGAGTAGGTTAAGGACCCGCCATGGGTCACAAAGACCTAATGATTCCATAAAGTCCCACAGAGCTCGTTGTGCTGACGAGAGAGGTTTAATGGGATGGGTGGAGTGGCTGAGGTCCTGAGTGGGTGGAAGATTCCAGTCGCCCCCAATGACTAAGGGAGATGAGAGGAAAGGGGCTAGTTCGTCAGCTAGCTCCATAAAGAAAGCCGGGTCACCTCCTACCGTCCATTTACGCTGCCCAAAATCAGGTCTCTATGGTCCAGAAGGCCCTTAACAAAGATGCATCTTCCTGATGGATCAGAAATAACCTCGTCTGCCAGCAAGGAGACATTATGATTCACCAAAATGGTTACACCTTTGCTCGAAGTTGAGTCACCGGAGGTGAACACCTGACCCACCCCCTGTCTATGTAGCCAACTAGCCTCTTGAGGGAGAAGGCGTGTCTCTTGAAGAAATGCAATAGGGGCCTGAAGTAGGGAAAGGTGTTTTAATATTTCATACCTTTTGAGTCGTTCTCTGACCCCATGGATGTTCCAAGTCAGAAATTTAACTATACTATTAGCCATAATCACCAGAGATAGTAAACATGATGTGGTAAATGACATTAAAGAAGTACACTCCATCCCCCAACCCCCACCCCCCTTGTACATCAATCAATAAATTCAACTGGAACAAGGTGGAATGGACTGGTTTGTGCGTAAAAAAGAACCCTACAACAATGTAACCATGAACAGCATCCCTATAACAAGAGAGAATTAGTATGCAATAGTCCCCCCGACACCCCAACAGAACCAACTATCCCAATTGAAAACCAAGAAAGAGGTAACATTTGCAGCTAGGCCCCCTCCCCACTCCACCCCAAAACCAATAACTATGTACAAGGGCCCTAAGGGGTATCTTAAGCCCTAGTCTTTGGGAGAATGTATGATACCATAAGAACCCAACCCCCAGAGCCCTGAAAACCTCTTCCTTCATGCTCAGGAATCTAGCAAGCCAGGTATCTAAGAAAATTTGCGAGGGAGTGCATAAGTAATGAGAATCTGAGGGGACTTCAGAAGGATGAGCCCTTCCCAGATCATACAGACTAGTTCCCAAAACCTGGCAAAGGGAAAGGGAAATTAAGGGTAGGAGAAGATTCTGCCCCCCCCACTAGCCAGGACATGAAGCTTGACAGCCCACAGGTATTAGACATCCCCAGAGCCCCCCACCCCCACTCCCCACCCACCCAATCAATAAACAATCCTGAAATCTTGATAGAAAGCAGATAAATAATGAGCAGGAGCACTGATAGGCCTACTTGAGAAGGGTGACCAGCATTCCATCTGAAAAAACACCCATGTCCATCGGTGCCTGTCTGACCAGAGACACCCACTGATTTTAAGGTCCAAGGTAGAAGGAAATGATGAAGAAGAACAAATGAGAAAAAATAAAAAGAGAAAGAAAAAAAAAGGAGAAACAGCAGGGATTTAAAGAGGAGAGCTAGGTGCAGTTAATAGAATGGGAAGCAGTTGAGAAGGCTAGAGACCGGTAAGGGGAAATACATTACAGTTACAGAGGGGAGTAATTTTACTAGAGTCAGCCCCTTTAGCCTATAACAAGAAAGGAATACAGAGGGAAGGCACCAATGGACTCATAAGCCAGGATTAATTAAACTTGAAAGGTCCAACCAACTGATATTGACACAAACCCCATCACCGATACTCAAAAATATAATCAAAACTATCAGACGACCTCCCAGAGTCATGGGATTATGGTATCACCCGGAGTAGGCTGGTAAGAACCAAAATAGAGCTGGACCCAATCCTGCAAGTTTTAGCCCCCTCAGGAAGGCAGTAGATTGCTCCAAAGGTTCTGGTTCCCAGCACTAACAGGCATAAGGTTTGAGGTAGGCCATTCAAAGGTGTGACCAGGCATAGGATGCTCCACAGTCCTCCAGACCCACCGTAGGATACACAGGGACAAACCTGGATCAGCAGTAAACTGAGGCAGGGTGGAAAGAAAAGTCTTCAAAACCGATAATATGGGCCACAGCAGACAGACCGAGCTCAAACTCCCTGGACCATCAGGTAAGGGAAAAGGAAGGGGACCAGGGAACCAACAGCAAGCTATCAGTAAAAGCAAAATTCCAGGCAAAGGAGCTGTATACTCGCCATTGAAATAAACAGATCATGGATCCTTGAAAAGATCAGGCAGTCGGGTGATAAGATCCTTTGAAGCTGCAGCAGGGGTGTCATAAGAGAGCCAGGAATTATCAGTGTAGGGCTGTAGGCGAGCTGGGTACGCCATCTGAAATTTAATGCCAGCTGCAATTAGTTTACTAACTATCGGATGGAAAGTGGCTCTCTTTTTCCTCATCTCTAAGGGCAAGTCCTGAGTTATACGCAGTTGTTTACCTTCCCACAGAATCACTTGCAGTTCTCTAGTCTTGGACAGGATGTGCTGTTTCTCAAGATAATTCAAAAACTTTACAATTATGGATCTGGGAGGTACATTATCTGGTGGACGAGGATGGAGGGTGATGGGCTCTCCCGATTAAATAGGTAGGATTATTGGGATAGGGCCCCATGATTTTACTCAATAGCTTCTGCACAAAAGTGATCTTGGATGGTCCTTCTTCAGCTCCGGGGAGCCCGAATATTAAAATGTTATTCTGGCGGCTCCGGCCCTTGAGATCTTCAGTCTTAAGTTGAAGTTTTGAGATTTGCTGCCTGAGCTTGTGAATTTCTGGGTTGGCCTTATCTCTCCAGGCCTCCAGAGATGTGGTGCAGGCCTCAGAGTAACCGGTCCGGCAGTACAGATCCCCTATGTCCGATCAAAGGGACTTTAATTCTGCTGAAATTTTGGCAAGAGATTCTTTAAAGGGTATCAGTTCTTGGAGGAATCTGTCCTCCGTTAAAGGAATAGTGGCAGATGAAGCTCCAGAGGATTTAGCTAGTGGCAGGCTTTGTGTTTTAGACTTCTTGGCCTGCTTCTCAGGAGTTGCTGGTGGAGTATGCCGAGGAGGGGCCTGTCTCATATCTGTCTCCATCATGGCGAGGGTCACCAATGCCGATGTTCCAGAGCAGATATCTAGTGACGGAAGACAGGTAGCAAGGGATCAAGCTGCTTTTTTAATGCTGAAGGTGTTGTTAGGCAGAGGTTTAAGTAGATGGATGAGTCAGGTGGTGGGAGCCGACTAGATGAGCTGCTATGGTGCTGGATGCATCACGTGATCTCCATCAAATGGGTTTTTCAGCTTTGTGCATATCTCAGCCATTTGTGCGATTTTGGCCTGAAATTTTCAACATGGGGTTTTTGAGACCCCACCTCATGAATTTAGTCACTGTCATCTGGTTATTCAGTCCTGAAAGGTGATTTTACAGTCACTGCACGGAATCACCTTTTGGACCAATTGATGAAATGACAGTGTCATCTGTTAATGACATGGCTCCCAAAGAGCCTATGTTGCAAATTTGGCAAAAAATTCCAAAAATGACTGTGTTATGAGTACGTTGATGCAGTTCCCATGCACACTTGAAACGTTGTGAATTTGTAATATTTTCACTCTATATTTTCAACATTGGTATTTTTATGCCTCTTCATGAACAGTACAGCCGCCATTTTTCATATCCTGGCTGAAATGTGTTTTCGCACTTCTGGTGCAGAATAGCACAGTTGCTAAGGGAAATCAGTGTTCTGGACAGATTAAGAAAATTACAGTGACACTGTTCATGAACGTAGGTCCCAAAATGCTTATGTTGAAAATCAGGTGACAAAAGCCCATAAAATGACTATGTTATGAGCATGCATTGCGCAGTTTCCACGCACACTCGTAACTTCAAGAATTTGTAATATTTTCACTCGAGGTTTTCAACATTGTCAATTTTGCACACCTCCTTAAGAACAGTATACCTGTCCTTTTTCACATCCTGCCTGAAATGTGTTTTTGCACATCTGGAGCACAATGGTGTGGTCACTGTGGGAAATCAACCTTTGGGGCAGATTAAGAAAATCATAGTAACAGTATTCTTGAGCAGAGGTCACAAAATGCCTATGTTGAAATTTTGATGAAATAATTCCACTAAATGACTGTTATGCGTGTGAGTTGTACAGTTTCCACGTACGCACATATGTTCAAGCATTTTTAATATTTTCACTCCAGATTTTCAACACTTCCATCTCTTCACACCTCCCTATGATTGGTACAGCTGTAATTTTTCACATCCTGCCTGAACTGTGTTTTTGCACATCTGGTGCAGAATGGCGCAGTCGCTGTGAGAAATCAACGTTCGGAACCGATTAACAAAATCACAGTGCCACTGTCCATGAGCAGAGATCCCAAATGCTTTCATGAGGTGGGGGTCACAAAAGGCCATGTTGAAAATCTGTAGTGCAAATACCAACTAACTCCCAGGGCATTAGGGTTTCTAACCATAATGTCACCCCCCTCTAACCCATGGTAGGACTCCAGTGCCCTCATCTTCTCTGAACCACAGACACAGCTTCACTCTTCAAATCCAGATCATGATTTGAGGAAACAGGTATGCACTTCACTGTATTTCAATGGGAATTCGAACTTAGTAGCATAACTTGTTCTTTCTGCTGAGAACTATAGTCCTGCCAATCGGTGCATACCAACAGCAATTCCAACGACGAACTCCAGCATTGACAAATGCTTGTTTATAATTATCCCTCCCTACTCTGACTCTGTGGTTACCTCCATTACCACCCAACCTCTCTGTTTTGCATTTATTCCTCCCTCCTCACATCTTAGCAGTTCAACTCCAAATCACCACACCCTCCATTTTTAATAATTACTCAACCCTCCTGTCCCAGAAGTTTCCAAAATCAACAAAGATAGTCTATTTTATACATTTATTTATTTTTTTGTTTTCTAACTTTTTTCACTGGAAAGGTGCACTGAGCAGAAGCTCATTTCCAGGTGTGCACAAGGAGCACAGGGAAGTTAAGTGACATACATAAGGTCACGTGGCATGCAAGGGGTGGTTGCTGGATTCAGACACAGGTTTGCTGTGTCTCCAGGTTCACAGCTTGCTGTGAAATCTCCAGGCTATACTGTCTTTACTGGGCCTGCTAGAGGTGCCTTTTACAGACTAAGAGTATCTTCTTGTGCTGTTTGGCTGATAGGAATGCAAAGCTGAGCAGTTTTATTAGCCAATTGCATAAGATAATGCTCTTAGTAAGATACATGTCTCCCAGCCTCCAGAAGCATATTATAATATATGTTTAAAAACAACAGAGCCATGAAAAAATGTTTTTTTTTAACTAGTTTCAGCCACAGATATAGAGAATAATGAATGGGTGCCCATTGGTAACAAGCTGGTTAGATCATGGAGAGGTTCCCATGGCGACTGCTTTAACCTCGAAAGTGCAGCTCGAGAGGTTTGGTAACCATGGAAACTGCAAGATGATCTAACCACAGCTTGTTACCGATGGGCACCCATTTATTGTTTTTATAGTGTATGCCAGAAGCGTACACTGGTTTTCTTGTTCCTGAATAAATTTCTCATGGTCTGTTAAAACTTTTGAAAAGAACACTGCTGCCAGTTTTATTAAGATTTTACTTTAGCGCTGCTGGTCACACTGAGTACCACCAACTGTCACCGCTGTGTGAATCACGAATGTGCGAGGTGACCAAGCGTGAGAGGGATCATTCTATGCTGCTATGCTGCAGTGAATACGTAGCTACTGCAGCATATAAATGATGCTGCTAGTGCAGCATAACAAGGTCTGTAAAGCAGTCGCTTTCTATTGCTAAGTGTTCCACCATACACTACAATACAAATAAGTATACCTATCAGATCTATTTTTCTAGGTTCCTCCAATACAGCACATCATGAGTTTATTTGTTTTCTCAATCCTAAATCTTTTTCTCTTGAGAAACAAACAAAATTAAAACATTTAGAAAATACTTAAATGTTGATGGAGCTAGAAAAATTTACCACCAAATAAAACTGGAAGATGCCTAAAATCTTTTATAGAAAAGCTAGGGTTAAATTTTGCCAAATTTTGCTGCACTGTCTGCTTTGAGTTTGCTTTTCATTTTACAGAAATGCTATGCTGCTCCCCATGCTGTTCAAGTGGAGACATGTGTAAAGTATGTTTTTTTCATTTAAGGGAAGATGTCATGTTACTGTCCTGTGCTGTTGTTGTGGAATGTTTTACTTAGAGCTGCCACACAAGACAGCAACTGTACATAGGATAAGGGTCATGTAGTACTCAGTATTGTTCTGTTTTGTATGCATTGTCACTTCCTTTCTCCTTTCTCTTCCCCCAGGACACATTTGGAAATGAGCTGCTATTCAATTCAATATGTCTTTCCTGGTGATACGTTTGTAATAAATAAATAAATGAATAACATACTAACTGACTAAACTCACATACATTTCATTACTTCCATTTCAGTGGTTCCCTCCCAAACCACCGTCGACCTCTGTCTACTCTTGGTCAATGCCACATCTCCAATGCTGAGAGAGGGTGAGCATCCATAACCACCCTCCCCCCCCCACACACACACACATCTGCAATTACATTTCAGGGGCAGCTACAGATGGCAGAAGCCACATCTTGTTTTATTTTTTCTACTGGTTGCCTAGCCGAATTGTTGTTTTCAAACAGATTATGTTTGCCTGTCTAAATTCCTCTGTTTTTCTGAACTCCTTGGTTTGTTACACTCTACATGATGCCTGTGCTACATAGCACTGCTTACTATTCTCACAGGCGCTGCACACACAGGAAGTGAGTTGCTTACCTGCTATTCTCAAGTGCTGTCGCCTTACTGTTTGCATCCATTCTAATCATCCAAATACCCCTCACAGGTGTTCTCTCATCTCACCCTGTAACTTTATTTATTTATTTATTTATTTATTAAGTCTAGGATTACAAATACCTTTGAGCCTTGGCTCTTTACAAAGGTTCCATATAATTATAGCTACACCTATAGGTAAGCAATAAGACATGAAGGGGTGTGTGTAAAACATATTTTACAGCATAGCCAGGAGCATAGTAAGGCATGAGGTCAGGTCAAGTGACTCAGACACTGGACGGCAGTAAAATATGTTTTACACACATCCCTGAGTGCCTTATTACGCTAATAAGATTGGCTCTTTTTACTTTTGACTATTGGGAAAAGCATGCTTATACATAGAAAAATTGATTTACTTGTGTGCATTTGAGGTCAAATAGTCCTTCTGCCCACCGCAAGTGATGTCATTGATGATGTCATTGTATCATTACCTACTTTCCTCTTTCTGCTTTTTTTTTCCTCTGTAGTTCTCCATTTTCAAGATATGAAATGTGTATCATGGAGTGTTTACCATGGAATGCATGGATTCAAAATTCTGCTCATTTCCACTGGCAGAATGTTTCTCTCCCAACATGCTGTACACAGAGATAGCAAAGGCCTTTGTTACAGCCAGAGACTCAGTTATAATGTATGGTAAGTGCCTATTAACCACCATAACCAGCAATTACACGGTTTTGTTATGCACTGTTTAAAATGTTAAAAGTTGTTAACCACACTTCAGAACGTCCAATCAATGGTATACCAAAAAGGAATGCATGAATGTGACAAGATTCCAACCCCATAGATCGTGACCGCCAGTCTCGGGAAACCATTCAAAAGCACATTCCTTTACCAAGACTAGCGACTGAAATGGCAGCAGTAAAGTTAAAAATGAATGACTTCTCTGATCTGCAGGATGTAAACTTCCCCTCGTATCCTCGTTTGTTTGGGCCCCAGAACAAGACACAATGTCACATCCCACAACCCTTAGGATTTACTGACCATGTGACCACCAGTGACCAACCGGATTTTTATTGTTGCTGTGTAAAATGATCCCAAATTCTCCTACTGTTATCGCAGATCTAACGTAAGAGTTAAATATATTTCATGGTGTTTTTTTAATGCTTTTTTCACCATACACTATAAAAAATAATGGATGGGAATTGGGTGATAACCACGCATGTAATCACCTCTCGTGGTTGCTAGGGGCAACAGTAAACCTCTCGAGCTACGATCTTGAAGTTTACCAAGTTGCCCTAGTAACCAATCGAGGTGATTACAGTGTGGTTATCACCCGATTCCCAGCCATTATCCTCTGTAGCTCACTGTCAAGGCAAGAAGAAGAGAGTTCCCTGATAAGCAAGTAAATAGAAGGGGAATTTTCACTGTCCAAAGAAACAGTTGTAGTGAAAACTATAAACAATAGTTATTGTTTCTAATTTGTTTATATATGTAATGAGAGTGTGATAATCGGAAACAACATTTAATTCATTTGTTTTATTTTTATTTAAGGCAGTTTTATTTTAGGGCCTATTTGAAGTTTTTTACAGTGTAAAGGTATCAGCCATGTTTGTGGTGGAAGATCAGTTCTGGCAGTAGGGAGCTAACTGAAATGCCTGTGTTCCCAATGCCCATGATCTGTGTTTGCAGACTCTTAACTGCTGAGCAGTCCTTTTTTTAACCATGTGCAAACCATATTTTGCACATAAATAAGAGCCAATCAGATTACATGATTTTACCCTGCCATTTTATAACTATGCACTAACAAAGTATTCTTTTTCTTCACCCAGCAGTTTCAGCTACTCATGACCACTACTGAGTGAATAATCATTTATTTCTTCACAAACAGTTTTGTTTCAAAACAGCTGCACAAAACCAAGTGCACTATCAGTACCTGCTTCTTTCTTACTCCTTTGCTTCATCTTTAAGCTCTCCAGAGATTCTCTCCTACTCTCCACCTTCTTCTGCCTTCATCCTTTAGCTCTCTCTATTCATGCTAGAGAAAGCTCCACTCGCATTACCCTATTCTCCTGCTACCTGGTGAAGTTGAACTCAACAATGAAGCCCCTTTGCCTCCTCCTCTCTCTCTCTCTCTCCGCTTCCTCGAGGACTAAGTATTTCTATCTGAATGCTTAGAGAATACTCTCTAAGATGGACAGATTAGCCTTTGGGACCTGCAATACCAGCCCTAAATCCAAGTCATCATGGCTGTTAGGCAGATTTACTAATCTTGATGTTGCCCTAGCTGGTTCTACAGAATGGACCAGTGGAAGGGGGTGGTGTGACTCTATATGTGAGTCTCAACTTGAGCTGTGACATCAAACATAGGTCCTCTGTCCCCTTCTCATACAAGTTTACTACCTGCAAGGTCCCCTTCCTTCTTCTCCCAATATTCAGAGATGACATCTATGGCTGCCCTGGTACAAGGTCAACCCTCCTTGCCTTCTGTTCTCATTTTCATTTTGCCTTCTGTGGTGTGCTTCTGGTGTTGGTGATTTAACACCTTTAGCACTCCTAGGGCTCCAGGTTTAGCATGGGATTAAGTGGTTTGCTATATTCAAAAGGCCAAATAGCGCACACAAACTGCATTAGCCGGGCAAAATCATAATGTATGCAAGGGGAGAACTGATGGGGCGTGTACATGAATACAGGCACAGTGCTATATTCAGTAACTAGTACTGTGCAAAGTGGTTTTGTGTGGCTTAGCATGACACTTAGCGCAGTGCACATTACTGCCCAGGAAAAGGTAGTCTTAGCCCTAGGCAATCAGCTTTGTGTGACATTTTGGCTTTGCGTGGTGTTTGCGTGGCTTTGCATGACCCTAACAAATAAATATGACACGTGGACTAAGCCAGACATAGAGGAAATATGCTGCTCACTGATGGCATCACAGTGATGCCATCATCTGCCACCAGTCCCAGCCACGCCAGGAAGTAAGTGGTGACCCTGATTCCAGTGGACAGCATGGCAGTGTAGCCATACAGCACACACCTGAGAACCACTCTTCTGTGGACACCAACAGATGCCAGCACACACATGCAGCACTGTGGGCATGGAGGATGTTGAGGGGAGAGTGTACAGGTGGCCAGGCTGTGCCACAGACCAGGTATGGCCACAAGGCTGGGACACATCACGCAGTGCACATAGGGAAGGGGGAAATTGTTTAACCAGGAAAGGCACACTAAGCTGAAGCTTGTTTCCAGGGGTGACCTGGGAGCACAAGGAAGTTAAGTGACTTGCTCAGGTCATACAGCATGCAAGTGGGGGCTGTGGGATTCAAACCCAGTCTCAGGTTTGCAGCTCAGAGCCTTAAACCACTGTGCTACATATGGGCCAGTACTGGGAATACCCCAACACCAGTATGCCTTTCTGATAATATATGCCCTCCCCTGCCACATACCGCACAGCTGTACAACTGCCACAGCACACAAATTGGACACAAAACTGGACATGTATATGTCACTGTGAGCATCCCATGCCAGAGGTGCAGCATCTGCGGGTCATACAACAGTGTAACAGTAATGTCCACTGTCAGTAAACACCTGCATGTTGGGCCTGTCACTGTGTATAATGCAGTCACCATCACTGCCCTACACACCATAGGTGGTACTTGTCCACACACTACTGGCCCCCTTGCTAGTGTAGTGTCTGCTATGCACTGTAGCATGACCTACAGTGTGACAGTTGCATGCAGCATCACCACCATCTGTGCCTATGCTGTGTTCTCCCCTGGGGTATAATATTCTATGCTATGCTATACTGTTTACATGTAGCCTACAGCTATCATCATGCACTGCCAGACTGACCCACAGGTGGAGCTGGGGTCCGACCTGGCCAGCCCCTGTACTTCCAGACTAGCCTACAGATGGAGCTGTGGGACCCTGCAGTAATGCTGGGCAAACTGCATGCAAATCAGGGCATCAATGAGATGCTAATCAGAATGTTTGTCCAGAGACTACTTAAGTAGGCTCATTTGCATGTCATTTTGAATATGGCAAAGTTTAGCACCAGGCAAATGTGTTTGCACCAGGCAACGGTTTGGCTTCACGCTAAACCCATACAAACGTGTTAACACTGCACAAACAGTTTGGGGAATATTATACAGTTTTGAACACTGTACCTTCACATGTGCTGCTGCCTGCAGCTGTACTGGGTCCACACATTTGCTGGCAATACATTGGCCACATAGTTCACCTCTATCTACCTTCACGTCGCTGTGCACTGTGTTGCTTTGTGGTTGCTATATTCAGAGCTGTCTTATTCCAGGGCTAAGTTTGCCCTGCACTCCCAGCCTAGTTTGCTGGCCTCATTCCCATGCTATATTCAGAAGCTTTTTGCCCCGGCTATTCTTTTGAATATAGCTTGCTTTGTGTTTGACTAAGTTTACCTGTCGGGCAGTGTTAATTTAGCCCTGGGGCAAGTTTTGAATATCTGGTCCCTAATCTTCAAAAAGTCGCCCAACAGATGTAGTCCTCTGTCTCACTCAACTGATCTCTGAGCCCTTCAGCCCCAACCACTCATCCTCTAACCAGTCCTTCATTGACTGGGTCTTCTCCACTGACCCTAGATTGTTCTTGAAGCTGCTTCCCCCATGCACTCAGTGGCCACAGGATGATATACTGTGATGCCTCAAAGACCCCTTTAATTTATGTGGGCAGGTTGGTTGGGTCTCTTGACCTGACATCACTGCTGGATGACTTATCTTATATGGACTTGTCACCTATTTTAGTGCTGTCTGACACTGATGTTACCCAAAGCTCATTGCTTGCTTAGAAACCTGAAATTCTTGCTGGTGTCTGGCTCCATTCATTTGTTTAGGTACAAGCTCGGAATGCCAGCACTAAAGTCATCAAGATAACGGAAGCAAATTACAGTATTTATTT
Organism: Neoceratodus forsteri; assembly: GCA_016271365.2. Lineage (NCBI taxonomy): Eukaryota > Metazoa > Chordata > Ceratodontiformes > Ceratodontidae > Neoceratodus > Neoceratodus forsteri. Next base: position 1,227,802,718 of record CM028131.1, on the reverse strand, counting down.
ATTGAATTTTGTTGACCTGGTAAGCCCACTGGGCCTAGAAGTCCCTTTTCAGGGGTGACGGGGAGGGAATATGATGGTAAGCAGCTGAAATTGAACCAGATTAAGCTATTGGTGGTATTTTTAGTGAAATGGGAGAAATTTGGCCAGGACACAAGGGAAATTCCCCTACCTTGCAGTAGGGGCCTGTTGGACTGCAAGACATCTCATTTTGCTGTCAGGACTGGTGGTGAACGGATGGCTGGGACTGAGAGAGCCCAAGGGATTATGCAGGACGAAATGAGTGTGCAGGATGACGGAACCACTACAGGGACGGCTGGAATGCACCAGGCGGGTAGCCAGCAGAGCGTCCGTAACGGCGGTTCCTTGCTGGAAAGTATGGGAGATCATTTAAGCCTCGAACAGAAGCAGCAGTGTCTGGCTGCAGAGCTACTTTGAGTTAGTGAACAGCTGATGACTGAGCGTCTCTGGCAAGCGGAGGATCAGAAACAGAAACGAACAGATACATCTCCAGGTACCACAGTTTCAAGGGGAGTTACTAAATTACTCTTAGCAGAGGAAAAGTCTGCAGAACCCCTTGCATCAGTCCAATCACCTCCTAGGCGAGACTGGAGCACTGAGGAGGCCGGATCTTGGTCTCCTGATAAGGTCCTGCTAGCAGCGGGCTGGATCCCACTTTCTGGCGGTCATTGGAAGCCTAATCCTGTATTACCTACAACTACCAGCCAGTCATCGGCACAGATAAGTGAAGCTTCTGGTTCTTTTGTGAATAATTTAAAATTACATGTTTCTCAGACTGAAGTCATTTCTGATCCTTCGGAGGATTGGATGACTGACACCATTGTAGGCCCCGATGAAACCCCAGTCGCACCTGATATTTCTGGTCCCATAACAGGCCTAAACCCTGGGGAACCTGAAAGACCAACTTATGCCGACCATTTCCACAAGTCAGTGGAACTAGCCAAATGGAGAAATGTGATTCATCTACGATATGTGAGCCCTCGCGAAAATCCTCCTGACCGATTTTATGTGGGAAAGGTCCTCCTTAAGAGGAGTATGAGGTTTTCCTTCAGAAGTTTATGCCCTAATACATGTGCAGGGGGAGTTCACTTTTGATATTAGTTTCTGCACCCCTGCTTTATTGTAACGTTCTGGTGCCAGTATATCAACCTGAAAACCAATTCCTGTGATCAGATTCTTTATAGTATTCCCCTTACCAAACAACCTTCCATGTTATTACCATTTTGTTTCGAAATGAAGGGGTGAACATTGTGGGCATAGCACATTAGTTGGAGAAAAGATGTGATATTCAGGGTAATCCCATGTCCATTCTGGATGCAGAAAGTTTTTGGAATGGGGGGTGGAAATTCCATATAAAACTACAACATAATGAGCATGATTTAATACATCTACCCAATTGCTTTTTCACTGGAAAAGACAAAGGTTTCTTATTTTATCCTGGTCAGCCGAGGGTATGTTTCAAATGTGGCTCCTTCAGACATATAAGTGCATCTTGTGACATCCTAAAATACTCTTATTGTGGAGAACTAGGCCATCCCAGCGCCTACTGTTTCAGGCGGCCTAAATGTGACTTCTGTGATGACGTAGGACATACTTTTGATGACTGCCCCTCTGCTGCACAGAACACAGAGGATGCTGATTTTGGGGTTCAAGATCATTATATCATTGACAGTAAAACAAGGCCAAGGTCCCTGGTGACTGGATAACCCCGGCTCCAGGGGTGCCTACCACTGAACAATGTCCTTTACTATCCCCTTGAGCTAGGACGAGGTCTGGAATCCCAAACTACTGATACTGACCCCATCTGCAGGATAGTGGTTCTGCTATTCTTCCCAACATCCCTATATCAGACCCCCTCCCCGAATCCGCTGGGCTTCACTTTGGTACAGGGGAACATAGAAACATAAAACATAGACTTTGACGGCAGATAAGGACCGCTTGGCCCATCTAGTCTGCCCATTTCCCTACCTACAGGATAGGCCACAGATCCTAGTTAACCAACAGCCTATTTCTTCCTACCCCCCCACAAGAATTGCCTTATGTCTGTCCCATGCATTCTTGAATTCTCCCACAGTTTTAGACCCCACAACCTCCTCAGGAAGGCTGTTCCATGCGTCCACTACCCTCTCTGTGAAATAATACTTCCTCACATTGCCCCTGAACCGCCTCCTTCTATCTTTAAATTGTGTCCCCTTGTTCTTGCAAGTCTCGTTTTCCGAAAGATGCTACCCTCTTGGACTTTGTTGATTCCACTGAGGTACTCAAAGTTTCTATCATGTCCCCCCTTCTTTCCTCAGGTAGTATACATATGAAGCTCCTTTAGTCTCTCCTCATACGGCTTCTCTTGCAGACCCTGCACCATTTTAGTTGCCCTTCTCTGGACTACCTCTATCCTGTCTATGTCCTTGCAGAGATGGGGTCTCCAGAACTGGACACAGTACTCCAGATGGGGTCTCACCAACTGTCTGTACAGAGGGATAACAACTTCCTGTTTTCTGGTGCTGATGTCTCTCCCTATACATCCCAGTATACCCCCAGCCCTCCCTACTGCCTTCTCACATTGCTTGCTAACCTTAAGGTCATCTGATATGATTACCCCCAGGTCCCTTTCCTTTTTTGTTGTTGTTACTACCTCCCCATCCATTGTGTATTCTTCCCCTGGGTTCTTGTTTCCCAGGTGCATTATTTTGCACTTCTTTGCATTGAATCCTAGCTGCCATACTTCTGACCATTCCTCCAACCTTGCCAAGTCCCTTTTCATCCTTTCCACACCTCCTTGTGTATCAACCCTGTTGCAGATCTTTCTGTCATCTGCAAAAAGGCATACTTTTCCTTCCAGTCCCTCTGCAATGTCACTGATGAAGACATTAAAAAGGACTGGACCCAATACTGAACCCTGCGGTACCCCACTAGTAACCCCTGTGTCTTCAGAGTGGACTCCATTTACAATTACCTTCTGTGTCCTGTTGTCCAGCCAATGTTTTACAGGCTACCACCCTGGGACCCACTCCCAGGCTGGTTAATTTGACTATTAATCTTTTGTGGGGAACTGTGTCAAATGCCTTGCTAAAGTCTAGGTAGGCCATGTCCACAGCCCCTCCCTAGTCTACTACTTTGGTCACCCAGTCAAAGAAATCTATTAGATTCATCTGACATGACCTTCCCACTGTGAACCCATGCTGCCTTGGGTCCTGTGCTCCACTGGCCTCTAGGTACTCAACTATTCTTTTCTTCAGAAGTGACTCCATCACTTTCCCTACCACAGAGGTCAGACTGACAGGTCTGTAGTTTTCTGCCTGTGTCTTGGTCCCACTTTTGTGAAGGGGAATCACATCCACCTTCCTCCAGTCATCGGGTACCACACCATCCTCCCATGATTTATTAAAAAGAGTAGCCAGTGGTTTCACTAGTTCCTTCCTTAATTCTTTTAGAAGTCTGGGGTGAATTCCATCAGGACCCATTGCTTTGTCCACCTTCAGTTTTAGGAGTTCTTGCAGAACCCTTTCTTCTGTGAAAGGACTGGGATCGACCCCCTATCAAGAGTGCTTCTGTTAATTGGATTATGTCACTTCCTCCCTTTGTGACTACTGAGCAGAAATATTCATTCAGTATCCCTGCTTTTCACTGTCCCCCTCTGCCCACCCACCGTTCATTCTATTCAGCCTCACTATCCCTCCTTTTGTCTTTCTACACTCGCTGATGTACCTATAAAAGGTTTTATCCCCCTTCTTAACTGAATTGGCTACCTTTTCCTCAGTTTGGGCCTTTGCTATTCTGACTTCCCTCCCTGCTTCCTTCTGCCTTAACTGGTACAGCTCTCTGTCCTGCTCCTTCTGTGTTTCCTTATACTTCTGGAATGCTATCTTTCTTTCTGACTTTCACAGCCACCTCTTTTGAACCGTAGTGGCTTTTTCTTTCATTTTGATTTGTTTATTTGCTTCACACAAAGGCTTTTGCCTCTGTGATGGCAGTTTTGATGATTCCCATTGTTGCTCTACCTCCTTCTAACCTGTTTGCTAGTGCTTTTCTGAGGCATTCTCCCATCTTGTCAAAGTCAGCCCTCCTAAAGTCCAGTACCCTCACTTTTGTATGGCTTGACTCTGTAGCTGAGTTTAACATGAACCACACTGTTTGATGGTCACTTGTCCCAGATGGCAACCCACTTCTAGATCTGAGATCCTCTCACTGCCCCGTTTGAGAGTATGAGATCTAAGATTGCTCCTCACGAGTGGGTTCCAAAACTAGCTGTCTAATGCCTGGCACCTGTAGGGCATCAAGAATGGCCCTGCTCTTGGATGTGGCTGTAGCAAATGTGCTCCAGTTAACATCTGGCATATTCAGGTCTCCCATCAACAGTATCTCCCCTTCCTCTGCCATTCTAAGAATGCCTTCTATCATATCCTTGTCCATTCCCTCCCCCAGACATGGGGGGTCTGTACACAACCCCTGTGCAGATTGTGGTGCCCTTTCCAGTCTCCAAGATGACCCACAGTGCCTTCTCTCCTCCCTGTTTGCTCTTTTGTTCAGTTACTTTTATCTCTTCCTTTACATCGAGAGCTACTCCTCCCCCTCTTCTCCCCTGCTTGTCTCTCCTGTAGGTTATGTACCCTGGTATGTTAACAACCCAGTCATGGTTCTCTGTGTACCATGTTTCTGTGACTGCTACGATATCCAGGCATCCTCTTCCATCAAGGCCACCAGCTCAGGGAGCTTGTTGCCCAGACTACGGGCGTTGGTACTCATTACCCTCCATTTCCTGATGGCCTTACTCCCTTTTGCCCCATCCCTGTCCTTCTTGCCTTTGTTGCTTTCTCCATTTACCCCAGCCCTTCTCCCTGTCAACACCTCTATGTTGGTGTTTGCCACACCCACTACTGTGATTATTTTGGGGGCTATGATTTCCTGCGCCTTTCCAGTGCCTCCCCTTGGCTGGTTTGAATGCACAATGAAGCATTTAAACCTGTCACTTAGGATCCTGGTTCCTCCTGGACAGATGCAGCCCATCATGCCAGTATAGACTTGCATCACCCAGGTGGGCCCCCAGTCCCATTGAAGCCAAATCCTGAGCTCCACACCAGTTTTTAAACCACTGATTGAATTCCATGGTGTGGAACATCCTAGCCTCTCCTATGCCATAGCTGGGCAGCACCTCTGAGAAGGTTATCGATGGTGCTACTTGACTAAGGCCTCCCAATTCCACAAACTCTTCCTGCACTTCTAACCCCTTTCTTAGCCAAGTCATTTGTCCCTAGGTGGACAACAACATTCAACTCCCTCCCTGTGCAGCTGCTCGGCAATCCTGAGGATTCGCTCCCTGTCCCTCTAAGCCATGGCACCAGGCAAGCACCTTACCTTCCTCTCCCTTCCTCCCCAGTTCTACCTTCCTAACAATGGAGTCCCCCACCAGGAGTTGTTTCCTTCCCTGCAGGGTCCCCTGCCACCCTCCTGTGGGTCTCCTTGTGGAAGTTCTCAGCATCCTCCTTGGTCTCCACTGTGGGTGCCTCATAGAGGAACCACACTTTGCCAGAATGGCATAGGAATTGTGGAGAGGTACAACTGGAGGGATGTGCCTCTGTTCCACCACCCTCACCCTCCCTGAGCCCATTGTGGTCCAACTGCTCTTCTTTCTTTGCAACCTCTGAGGCACCGGCAGTGGCACTGGTGGTCCCTGGATGGAAGAGGAGGTCCCACAAATCCTGGCCAACTCAGCCTGGAGATGAGCAACCTCCTCCCTCAGCCCAGAGAGGTGCCTGCAGATGGGACAAGACCACATTCTCCAGAATGTCTCCCGAAGACTGCTGCTCCAGAGCCACTGCACTGCACCACTCCAATCATGTCTTATTTCTGCCCCTTATCTGTTTGCAATCCTTACTCTTTCCTCTGTTTATTTTCTCTCTCTCCTTACTTTCTGCCTGTGTGCCCTTTAAGCTCCTGATTGTCCTGTTCTGAGACAAGAATATCCTATATTTCTCAGAAAAGGGTAAAGGAAGCCTGCAAAACTGAAAGCTAAACGAGGAAAAGTGACCCTGTAGCCCCTCTAGAAGTCATAAACAAATTTACTGTACTGGCTGATGTTCACCAAGACCCAGAGTCAGTGGATCTCACTGCAGAAGGAGTAGTGATGGCACAGTTCCAGGGTGACTGCTTGGATCATTCTGATCATTCGGCCCATGGAGTTAAAAGTGGAAGGGTGACAAGGGCCTTGAGTAAAGTAAAATGAAGCGCCATTCCTGTTTGAACCATGGATCCCTTCTCCTTTCGTGTAGCATCATTGAATGCTAATTGCATTCAATCACTTATTAAATGATGCAGTACCTTTTCCTATTTTTTGCATAAAAACCTGGACTGTGTTTTTTTTTCAGGACGTGCAGTTACATTCAGTGGACAAGAGGTCTGCGGCCTCAGATGCATGGCTTTGGGAAGACAGTTTTTGATCTCAGGGGGATGATCTGTGTTCAGGGGTTGGGATTTGTTTATTTTCTTCCAGAATTAAGGTTGTACGTCACTTAGAGTTACAGCCAGGTAGAGCTGTGATGCTAGATATAAAATGGGATAACCAATTGATTAGTCTTATAAACATCTATGCACCACAAACAAAATATGATATAGTACTCCTTTTTCGATCTCTCTCCTTTATTACAGACATCTCACTTAGTGATTTTAGGAGGGGATTTTAATGTTACTTTGGCTCTGTACTCTACCTCTGCCTTACATAAGAAAGTTTATTGTGATGCTCAGTGCCTGGCTCACTTGATAAGTGACGTGCGATTTATAGATGCCTTTGGTTCTCTCCCTTTACCAGAGCGTTGTACATATTTTTGTGGCCCTCGAGCCTCTATAATTGACTGTTTTTTCATACCTGCCTTTTCAAAAATTAAAACGGTTCACCTTCAGGATGTAGCCACTTGGACCATAGAATACTAACCTTGTCCTTAGTGACCTCCCGGGAGATGAGGGGCGGGGACTTGGAAATTAAATAATTCATTTATTTCTATTCCAATTGTGTGCAAAGGTTTTCTCGCAGAACTTCAGGCACGGAAATCTATGTTTGTTTTATATGATGACAGTACCACCTGGTGGGAAGATACGAAAAATGAGATAAAATCCTTTTTTTGCAAAATGGGGTGTATTAATGGGAAAGTAAGACATGACGAGATCACATTTTTAGGGAATAGTATTACTTTCTGGACATCTTTCAGACTCATTTTAGGGATGGAAGATTTGTAGAAGATTAAACAGTTAAAAACTGCATTGGCAAATAAACAACTTGAGGCCCTAAAATCCCTAGAATACAAGCAACAATATGGCACTAGTGGAAAGGTAAGGGATACGTTACCATTTGACTCTATGCAACTCCTCTGGGAACGCCACAACATGGAGTACCTTATTACATCCTCTGGCAATAATGTGCACAATAATGTAGATATTTTGGAGGAAATTACCTCCCATTTTTCTCATATCTTTGATAGCCAGAAACTACCAGTAAGAAAGATGCGGCAGTGGTTGGAAAAGATAAATCTACCCCAGCTTCCACAGGATGTTGAAACTCTTCTGACCACCCCTATCTCACAAGCCGAATTAAAAACTGTAATTTGGTCACTTAAACATGGTACTGCACCGGGGTCTGGTGGTCTCCCACACAAAATATATAAATATATTTGGGACATTATTGGACCAGAATTTTGTATGTGTCTGAATAATGGCTTATCTCAACAGAACCTCCCTAAGAGTATGTTAGAAGGACTTTTGATCCTGATTTTTAAGGAAGGATGTCGGGAGATTTAAAACAATGGAAACCAATTTCGCTTTTGAATACGGATTATAAAATTTTGATGAAAGTTCTCAGTAATAGATTAGCAAGTGTTATAGATCTGGTGGTGCATCCATCCCAGCATAGCAGCATTCCTGGAGGCGGGTCTTGGGTGCTTTAATTTTGTGCAGGAGATTCTACATAAGGGGACACTCAAGAATTATTTGGACATCTGGTTTGCCTAGATCAATCTCAGGCTTTTGACTGGGTAGAATATTTTTATTTGTAGGAAACATTAAAGCATTTTGGGTTTCCAACGATATTTATAACTTGGCTGCAGACTTGTTACACTGGAATTTGCTTGATACCAAGTGTCAATGGATGGGTGGGTAAAGCAGTTTCAGTTCATAGAGGGGTAAGACAAGGGTGCTCCCTCAGTCTTTTATTATACGTCCTATCTCTAGATCCATTATTACATGTGCTACATGGGACAGAAGCAATTACCGGACTCTCAGTAGAATCAGAGGATAGGCAGGTGGTTGCTTTAGCATTTGCGGATGATTTGGAGATTTTTTTGGTGGATAAATCTTCTGCAAAAGCCACTTGTGATCTTTTACATTGAATTTACTGCTATTTCTGGTCGAAAATAAACACACAAAGACCGATATTTTGCCTTTGGAGTATGCTGCCGGTGATGTGTCCTTTATTTGGGGAATTCAGTAGATATGGCTTACAGAAAGATATTGGGTGTATACTTTGGTGGGGATGATCCTCAACGCTATAATTGGGAGCAGCTTTTGAAGTCAGCTAAAGAGAAGGTAGTCCATTGGAATAAATGGCAGATGACCAAAGGAAAATGTATTTACTTGATTAAAACTTTTCTATTGTCACATTTTTTTGTATCTAGCTGCTATTTTCCCTCCTCCATTGAATCTGGAGGCCACAGTTTACAGTGTGTTTTTTCAGTGCTTATGGGGAAGCAGGTTGAACCCTGTTAAGAAGGGTATTACTTATTTACCCGTACAAGAAGGAGGCTTAGGTATGTTGAACCCGGTAGTTTTCTTTGATGTTACTTTTATTTTTTTTAATCTTGTGCCTTTGCTGAAAAATATTGCAACAGCATGGATCCCCTGGGTAGAGGATGAACTCAGACCCCTATTAAGTGATTGGGACCCGACTATTCCTCTCCCACGACAGACCTGGGTGGCCCACTTACCAGGTCACTTCTTGGGAGTAATGAGTAAATTAAAAGTTTGGAAGGTCAAGAAAACCTCCCTTTATACGCTTTTGAAAAAATTCCTTTATAGTTGGATAATGGGAACCTCCTATTATGTTTCCCCCTTGGTATGCTGAATTATCAGCCACCCAACATTCTTTGATAAATTCCTTTTTGTCCAGCAAAAGGCTCCCATACTATATGAGGGACTTTGTCTGGCTATGTGCACACCTCAAATTAGGTGTTTGGGGCAATTTGAAACATAAAGGAATTAAAGAACGAACGTGTCCCAGAGGGAATATATGCATGGAGACCATAGAGACTTTTTCATATTTCTTATTAGATTGCCCATTTGCTGTATCCTTTTGGAAGGTTTTCCATAAGAAGTGCCCTCTGAATCCTTTTCGAAATCAATCACCACAGATTTGGATAGATGGAGTGCTACCTGGAGCTTGGGTCAAATTTGGCGATATTACAATTAGGCTGTTGATGAGTTTTATTAGTTACCAGCTTTGGCTAGCCAGGTGTGGCTGATCCCTCTGACAGCAAGTACTATCAGGGGAACAAGTATTCTTGTTATTACAGAAAGCAGTGTTGAAGTGGCAGGTTATGGAACAGAGTAGGGTCCTACCTGATTTGTATAAATTATGGTGGAGAAATATGTTCTTGGTTAGATACAGGGTGATGGGTTTTTCTGATACCATATAAACGCTTGGAGAGAACCATAGGTATTTAGGGAAAAGTTTTATTTCTTAATATTTCTTCTTTTTAGGAAAACAGGGTGCTCTGCATTCTATATTTAGTTTTGAGCTCTGATATCTGGAATTTTTTCAGCATGGCCACAATTTTTTGAGTCTACGTTATATGTACAAAAGACACAGTACATTTGGGAAGTGAGGTTTTGATCATGTGGCTTATTTTCGCTTCTGGTGTAACCCTTGTTTAGGTTTATTTGTTTTCTCTTCTGATTTTTATGCTGTATTTTTATTTTTAGCATATTTGATTATTTTGTACCCTGTTTTGCACTATTTGGAAGCTTTGCATAAATCATTCCTCTACCCTTTTAGTGGGGATGGGGGTTATGTACAAATACAGATGAGTTATGTTTGAAATTTATGTATGTGGTAGTAATTATTTATGCTTTTGATTTCTTTTATTATGATTTTGTATGACGTAATACAATTTTGTATATGGTGTTTTGAATTTTGAATAAAATATTTCTCTACTCTTTTTCGATAAGTGCCATGGGATCTTTAGCATCCACCTGAACTACCACCAATCCAGGCAGATGGGACCTCAGTTTAATGTCTAATCCAAAAGATGGCACCTCAGAAATGCAGCACCCCCCTCATGCTGCGCTACAGTGTCAGCATTGGGATAGTAACCCAACTGCCAGATGTGGGAACTGAACCCACAGCCCTCTGATCTCCTGACCTCAGAGGCAAGTGTGCTACCTACTGAGCCACTGACACTGTGCCTCCAACCTCCAGAATAAATGTAATTCCCCAACACAGTTTTGCATGGTAATCCGCTCTGTGTTTGACACTCAGCTTAGTCAATAACACCTATCCTCATGATAGTGTAACTCACCTGTGGGGTGGGATTACTGCTTTTTTTCTCTCCCCTTGCCATTTAGAAGCCTTGAGTCCCAGTTTGTGGCTGAAGCCTCAGTAGATGGGGTCTCTGTGGGTTGGAGGTGGCTGCCTGTGGGGTGCAGGCTATAAATGTGGGCTTTTGGCACCCTTTGGGAGGTTCCCATGCCAAGTGATTCCATGTGTGGAGCAGGGTTGATTGTCTGCTCCTGCCTGTTCATGCCCTGTGAAGATCACGATGATCCAAGCCTGGGTTAACCATACCCTACCAGAAAAAAACAGTAATCCCACCCCACAGGTGAGTCACGCTATCATGAGGATAGGTGCATTACTGCAACAGTCACAAGGGACTGGGCAAGTTGTATGTATATATGACCTCCCAATGCTACAACATAACCTATGGAGCAGTTGCCATGGAGGACTCAGGCAGATTTACTATCTTATGGGACCTTGCTTCAACTCTGTACAGAAAATCATTCAATGCGCCTGTCTGCAAGACTACTAATCAGTGCTCTAACAAGAGGCTAAAGCTCCATATCTGGATGGCAAACAAAGTGGTATCATAATAAAAAATGGGCAACAGCAAGAATCTTTAACCTATCTCTTGTGGCAACTATGAAACTATTGATACTATTATTAATATGCTCAGGAAATGTAGAACTTAACCCAGGACCCCAGAGGTCATCACTGCACCAACAGACTTAGCCAAGATCAAAGGTCTAAGCTTTCTCATATTAATGTATGCAGTCTGTTAAAGAAGATCATGATGATCCAAGCCTGGGTTAACCATACCTACTAGATATACTAGTGGTGTCTGAGATGTGGCTCAGGCCTGTCACAGCCGACAAAAACATAAACTTACCTAATTATCAAGTATTCAGAGCTGACGCCAAACTAGGGGGTGGGCGTGGCGATATATGTGAAGGACAGCCTATCTGTAACCTGCCTCGACTCATTATCCATGGTAAAGGAATCAGATGCCTATCCCTCAAAGTGGCCCTCTCCACACCACATCGCTGCAGCTAATCGGCTGCTATAGGCCCCCCTCAGCTGACCTCAAGCTATTATCCCACCTGGGTGACCTAATCAAAAAGGGAACAGAAGAAACTATAATCATAGGAAACCTAAACCTAAACTGGCTCTCAAAGGCAGCTGCACCCTTAATATCATTCTGCGATACACATGGGTTTACACAACTCATAAATGAACCCACCAGAATCAACGAAAAGAATACAAGCAACAGCACACTGTTAGATGTTATGCTAGTGAATAAACCTCACCTTTTCTCGCATGTTGGAGTACTATTCAATGACATCAGTGACCACTGCCTTATTGCAGGAATAAGATCAGCATGCAAGTCGTCATCCCCCACCAAGTTCACAATGAGGAGATCAAAGCAAAATTCAACATTGAGGCATATCTGGAAGAGATAAACCACTCCACACGATGGCAAGAGTTTTACTTAGCAAACACAGTGGAGATAGCATACGAGGTGCTAAATGACATTATTACAGGTGCCCTTAATATCCATGCTCCAATTTCTAAGTGCCATCAAAATAAAACCTACCGTTGGTTCACTCCTGACCTTAAAGCCACCCTCCTTGACAGAGATAAGTTATGGAAAAAGGCACGAAAAACTAAGATATCAACTGATTGGGTGCTGTTCAAAAAAGCCAGGAATATCTGTACCAGGAAAGTATGAGATGCTAAGGCTGTTTATTATATGTCTGAACTAGACTCCTCCTGCCATAACCCTGCCAAGTTCTGGAACACCATAAAAGACATAACAGGATACAATCCAAGTAACATACTCCCAGCCAAAATACACAATGGCAAGGGAACCATCTCTGATAGACTGGAAGTCCTGGAATCATTCAACAATCACTTTACAACTGCTGGTCTAGCATTCAACACCTCTCCGGCTAACCAAATGCGTTCCCAGTTAGGTATCAAGAACACTGAAGCACGGTAACAGAGTCCACCTTCTCCTTCATACCAGCCACCCTGAAGCAGGTGGAAGAATTAATATCACAGCTGGACACCAAAAAAGTGCAGGTGCAGACTCCTGATCCCTATTTTTTTTAAATTGCCATACAAGTATTAGCAGTGCCAATAACACACCTATTTAACCTCTCACTATGACTAGGATTTATTCCATCGATCTGGAAAACAGCATAAGTTATCCCGCTACTGAAAGCAGGGGACCCCATGGACCTCAACAACTACAGGCCAATCTCTATCCTCCCTGTGCTATCCAAGCTGCTAGAAAAAATCGTAAGCATCCAGCTAAGAGGATATCTTGAAGAGGCTAATCTTTTAAATCCAGCGCAATCTGGGTTTAGAACCAACCACAGCACCATCACAGCCCTGGCTAAAGTAACCAATGATTGGCAACTCGAACTGGACAAAAAAATTGTGTCTGTGCTGTATTTTTAGACCTGAGTAAGGCATCTGATACGGTCTGACCATGAACTGCCCTCTCCTCCCTGAAATCCATAGGACTCGACTCAACTCCATTAGATGGTTTAATAACTATCTCATGGGAAGGACCCAGCAGGTGAAGGCCGAAGGAGACCTATCACCACTCAAATCTCTCCAAAGACGAGTTCCCCAAGTATCCATCCTCGGCCCAGTCCTATTTGCCATCTATAGCAATAGCATCGACAATAACCTCACCAAAGCCACTGTACACCTGTTTGCGGATGATACAGTATTGTATGTCAGTCACCCCTCTCCTGTAATGGCATGCATAGAGCTACAAGCAGAATTCAACCTATTACAACACCAACTACTGGAAAAAACTCGTGCTAAATGCAAAAAAAACCAAAGGCAATGTTTTTCTCCCCCCAAACACAAGCCGGACACTACTTCCCAAACAATCTCCCCCACATATTCACTGTCCTTGGTGAAAATCTTGAATATGTCACAAAATTCAAATATCTGGGGGTCTGGGTAGACAGTAGACTTGACTACTTAGATCATCTGGAAGATCTGCTAAAAAACTCATCAGAGGCTTGGGCTCTATTACAGAATAAAGTACTTTCACAAGTGATTCTAAAAGAAGCTGGTCCAGGCCACATTTCTATCAGTATTAGATTTCCTATATGGCCATTGCCCCAACTCATATCTGAGCAAACTGGACACACTTTACCATAGAGCCTTGAGGTTTACAGATCTTCTTCTCAGCACTCACCACTGCTCGCTTTATGCTGCAGTTGGCTGGACCTCACTCTAATTTAGAAGAGACAGGAATGCCACACTATGGACTTATAGAGCGATATCAAAGATGCTACCAAATTACATCTCAGACTGCTTCACACAAATCACATCAAGTAAATGTGCCCTAAGAAGTCTAAACTTCACCATGCTTAAAGTGCCCAAATTCAATTCTCGATATGGTAGATCTGCTATCAGCTATGTCTTATCTGCCTTATGGAATATGATGCAGAAGACCCTGAAAGTGAACAGATACATCTCATTTACATCCTTTAAATATCTGTATTTGAGGCTTATCAAAGAAAAATGTAATTGTTTCCACAAACAGTAGAGTATTCCTAATCTTATCCATCTCCCTCTCCAGATAGCCAACTCACGGAAGGTATCCACCTTTACTAAGAGTCACCACCCCTCACACTCCATGCACCCCTCCTTTCCATCCGCCTCCCCTTAATCCCTTGTCATATATCACAGCCCTATACCCCTGTTATACAAACCCCCCAGTGCCGCCTCCTGCCCTCTTCATAAGGCTCATAGTTTATCCGTTCCACAGTGTAGGCCCCACCATCTTCCTCCTTCCCCACCAGCCAGGCACACCACTTCCCTCCCTTCCCTCACCCTTATTACCACTACACCTGAATTTAATGTATAGTCTGGATTAGAATGTATCCTTAGACTGTGTGTATACTGAATATTTTACGAGTATCCTAGAGTGTGTATATTGAATATTTTTATGTATCTATGTAAATTGAACCTTGACCTTACCAGGTCCATCTTGCAAATGAGCTGTGCTCAACGATGTTCGCCTGGAAAAATAAAGATTTGATTGATTGATTGATTGATTGATTGATCTGGGTCCTGAGAAGCAGGGTTAGTTCCAGTGGTGTCTGCTCCAGTGGGTATGTGCTCTGGTGGGTGGTGGGATTCAAACCCACTACTCTGGGTATGCCACTGGCCGTATGTTATCTCCATAAGACCAGTATGGGAGAGACAGAAGAAGAGAAGAGACATTGGAGCCGAGGGTTGGGGGGAATGGCGTGCTTAAGCCTTGAGCCCTGACCCAGTTTTGGCTGGATTGGTGACCAGCCACATCCCATGGAGGTTTGGCACTGTAATCCAAGCAAGAGCAGGAGAGTAAAGATTGGGTTCCAGAGGAGTGAGAAGGTGCCCCCTGTGATGGTTGGCCAGAAGGTGATAGTCAACAGTAGCCCTATGTTGTGGAGCCCTGAGTTTGACTTCACCAATGTGTGAGAGGGGATGGAGTTGGAGAGCTGTCCTGTGAGCCATTTCAAAAAGCTTAGAGCTGTGAAAATGTGAGTCCGGCCTCGAAGCTGCTGTTGTGTCCAGTTTGTGCCCCAGCCCAGTGAAGGATTGGTGGAGGGTCTTCACGACCATAAACCACCACATTTTGCTGCTGCAACGAGCATAGTATATGGCTCCCCCAGCCCATGGAATGAATAGGGTGGAGGGTCTTCCGGTCCACGGTAACCACCAAATCAACTGAAGATATCTCCAATGCAGGTTCTCGTGACCTGTGGTAATGAATTTTGTAAATATGTTAATGTCTGGCCAGCATCATTCATTAAATGAACCCCTCTGTTCCAGTACAATCACCTGTGTGGACACTGAGTTATTGCCATGTGGTTGCTGCTATGTTTGTGACTGTTTAATCAGTTATGTGCCTCACAGCCTTGCACCTGAAGAACTGAGATCCCATTGGTACCGAAGAACTCCTCATCAACAAAGCCATCAGCTAGTAAGACTGTTATTAATGAGACCTGGTATGTGTTTTCTGCTTTGTGATCTCCCCTCCCCGCTTGTACCATCTGGCATACCCCTAGACATGGGGACGGGGGGCTTACACTAGTGATCTTCCCATCTCTGACCCTTGTACTTTCCTTTTTACTTTTATCGATTTCTTCTTCTTCTGTGCACTCTCGCTGCTACCTTCTGCCACCCTCCCCTAACTTTCCCATCCCTCTTTCCTCCTCTTTTCCTCCCCATCCCAGCTATCCCTTCTTTTCCATCCTCTTCTTTCTCTCTAATCACCACTACTGCTACTTCTGCTTTGCTGTCTCTCATCCTTTACAAATTCACACACTGTATTACAGAAACCCTCCTCCTCCCAGTCCACCATGATGTACCCAAGATGATCCTCCAGGTATTCATAGTGGTCAATAGTGCTGCCCCAGAGACCCTATTCAGGATGTACCCCTCCTTCCCTTCCTTCTGCCATTTTGCTTTAAACTGCACTCTCCACACTCACCACTGCTCTCACTATGTTGACCTGTTTCTCTGCTTGCTTGTTGGCAAGCACCTAACCACTATTGGCACCTTCCTTTCCAAACACTAGTTCAACTCCCTAAACTGTTATCTCTCATTCCTTTGCATGCTGCCCCTCCTCTTACTCCCATTAATTCCTGATTCTCATTCCTTCCTAATCCTTCCCTATAAAATCTCTGCAGGTCAGACTGCTGCCCCACTCCCAGGAATGACTTTCAATCCTTCCTCTGTCACTCCCCCTCCCCCTTTTTCTTCAAGTCCTTGCTCTGTGAATTCTTTTCTATCTCCTGCTCCAACAACTAGCCCTCCCTTCCCCATGCACCCTCTTCTGCTTATCATTTTAACTGCAGCTGTCTATATCATTGCACTGGATGACATTATTAGCTACCTTCAATCACTGCTTCAATTAACTCCATTAAACTGTATAATTACATTTTATATGTAATGTACAGAATACATGCTTGCTACTAATTGGTTACTTTACTGTATTTATCATGTTTTCATTTCCTTTACTTCTGTCCCCCCCCCTTCCCGATTGCATCTGGAAATGAGTTTCTGCTCAGTGTACCTTTCATGAATAAAACCTTAAAATAAATATGAAACATTTTTTACTTGCCGAACAGTTTTAAAGTACAAAAAGCAGGCACACACAAACCAGTTAATCGTTTTGTTGCCCTTACTTAGCACCTTGATTTGTTCAACTCCCACTTAGCTTCTCTTTCACAAGTTGCACTGCCAGCTCGGAAGCTGATTTGGAGTTAGCAGCCCATATATTTTCAGCATCAGCATATAGCATTTGTTTTCCAGGCACAACCTAGCACCGCAAACATTCACCTAGAGCTTTATGAAGAGAATTTGTCTCCTGGGAGGATTTGCTTCAAATTATTTGATCAACTGCCAAAAGGCAATTGCATTTTATCTTTGTCTAATACAGTTTCCCAGGAGTTTTCAGTCACTCCCCAACCCCCAGGAGCTGATTTGTTCCTTTGAGCATTTGTGCCAATCAATTATTATTTTCTGGCCCTAATCACAGGCAAAGTCGATGAAACCAAAGAAGATTAGGGATAGTGAAGAGAAGTAGGAAACATTTGGATGATAATATTTGGGGCATAAGATGTTACAATTTCATTTCATTTTTCATTTCTCTACTGTTTACAACCATGTAAACACAGATGAAGTTTAATACAAAGTTAAAAAAATTCCGAATTAAGGGAAACTTTTTGTATGTCGTGCATGCATAAAAATATTTTCAGATATACCAAATGTGTGTCAAAACATCACAGAATTGCCATATTCATTATGTCAAACCATCAATAAAAGGATTGTGCTTTAGCATTCCATTATACAGCATCTCTTAATGCACTTTCCTCAAGGATGAATGAAAACAATATTCACTATGACAAATATGTCTTCATAATATGAAAACCTCTATGAAAAGGGACTTGCACAAAATGTATTTCCAGTAACATTGTAGATGTTATTAAAGGGTCTGAAAGAGAACAAAACTTAGAAAATAAAAAAATATTTATTTATTTATTTATTTATTTATTTGAAAACTGGTGCCCTGAGCAAGGCTCGTTCCTGGTGTGACCTAGGGAAACCAGAAGGGAGAGTATGGTTACAAAGAAATACAAACAAGGCTGATAATGAAATTACAAGAACAATAACAAAAGTATATAAGTTGTGTGCTGTACAGACAGTAATGCCAAATATTGCAGATGGGTGCAAGCAAACAGCATGCAAAATCAAAAGCAGTAGTGCAACTGCAAATATTGTGGATTTGAAAAGTGCAGGGAACCTGGATAATGGGATGCTGAATACCAGTGCTGAGAGGTGGTGTCAGAAGAGGTTAGGAAGGGTTCAGAAAGAAGGTTACATAGAAACATAGAAATTGACGGCAGATAAGGACCACAAGGCCCTCTAGTCTGACCATTTTTTCTACCTTATGAATGTGCCGTGGTCCTTTACTCTGTCAATAGCCTATCGATTCAAACTCATCTGTATTGCTCCCTTATGCCTATATCATGCCTGTCTGAAGCCCTGCACTGTATTCATATCTACCACTTCTGAGGTTGGCCATTCCATGCATCCACCACCCTTTCTGTAAAAAGAACTTCCTCACCATTACCCTTAATCAGCCTCCCTGTAATCTCATGTTGTGTCCTGTTGTCCTGCTATTTTTCTGATATTAAAACATGTTAGACTCTTTCACCTTGTTAATGCCCTTAAAATGTTTGAATGCTTTGATCATATCGCCTCTCTCACTCCTTTGCTCTAGGATATACATATTGAGCTCCGTTAATCTGTCCTCGTATGTTTTCTGATGCAGTCCCTGCACCATTTTGGTTGCCCTTCTCTGGACTGCCTCCATTTGGTTAATGTCCTCGTGAAAGTGTGGCCTCCAGAAATGCATGTAGTACTCCAGATGGGGCCTAACCAGTGTCTTGTAAAGAGAGATTATTACCTCCCTCTTACAACTTGTGATACCCCTACTAATGCACCCCAACATTCCCCTAGCCTTACTTACTGCTTTAGTGGTCTGCTTGGATGATTTCAGGTCATCTGTGATGATGATGCCCAAGTCTCTTTCTTCCCTTGTGATTGCCAGCAACTCCCCTCCCAACGTATAGGTGGCTTCAGGGTTTCTCTTCCCTGTGTGCACACCACAGTTGCCACTCTTCTGACCATTTTGCCATTTTATCCAGATCTCTTCTCATTCTGCCCACCCCATCTGGATCATCTACTCTGTTGCAGATCTTGGTGTTGTCTGCAAACGGACAAACCTTACCCTCCAGTCCATCTGCAATATCACTGATGAAGATATTGAAGAGGACTGGCCCAGGACTAATCCCTGAGGTACCCCATTTGTGTCTTGCACCTCTTCTGACTTTATACCATTTACCACCACTCTCTGTTTTTTGCCCACCAACCAGTTTGCCACCCAGTTGACCAACTTCTTACCCACCCCGAGCCTACCCAGCTTATTAATCAATCTTCTATGTGAAACAGTATCAAAAGTTTTGCTGAATTCAAGGTAGGTGACACCAGCTTCACCCTCTTGGTCCACTACTCTGGTTACCCAGTCAAAGAAATCTATGAGATTAGTTTGACAGGACCTTCCTTTTGTAAACCCATGCTATCTTGGATCCTGTGCTCCTATGGATTCCAGGCACTGCACTATCCTTTCCTTAAGGAGTGCCTCCATAATCTTGTCCACTACTGAGGTAAGACTGACTGGTCTGTAGTTCGCTGCCTCCTCCCTGCTACCACTCTTTTGGAGCGGGATCACATGAGCCCTTTTCCATTCTTCTGGGACCTCTCCTGTGCTCAGGGACTCACTAAACAGTTCTGATAATGGCTCTGCTAGTTCTACCCTTAGCTCCTCTAGTACCCTGGGATGTATGCCATCTGGTCCCATTGCCTTGTCCCCGATGAGCTTAGTGAGCTCTTGTACGACCCTTTCTTTTGTGAAGGGACTTGTGCACACCTCCCTCCCCCTGTGTCCATGGTGCTGAGCTGTGGGCCCTGACCTTCTCCTCAGTAAATACTGGCAGAAGTATCTATTTAGGACAGATGCTTTCCTTGGTCCTCCTCCACACTCCCCCTTATCCCCTTTGATCTTAGCAATACCCTTCTGAACTTTCTCCTTTCACTAATGTATCTATAGAAAGTATTATTCCCTTCTTTTACTGTTCATACTAGTGTTTCCTCAGTTTGGGCCCTTGCCTGCCTTACTGCCTTCCCTACTCCCCTTAAGGAGGTTTGGTATGCCTCCCTATCTTTGTCCCGCTGCGTTCCCTTATATTTCCTGAAGGCCGACCTTTTGGCTCTGACCTTTTCTGCTACTGTTTTTGAGAACCAAAGTGGTTTCCTCCTTCTTTTGCTCTTGCTTTTCTCCCTAACACAATGGGATGTTGCTTCAAGTATTGCTTCCTTAATGTTTGCCCACTTTGCCTGTACCCCCTCACCTGTATTTCTTCTTGCCAGGGCTAGCTTAACTCTGTTGACCATCTTAGCAAAGTCAGCTCCTCTGAAGTCCCATATTTTTGCATTGGAATAGGATGATTTAGTTCTAGTGGCCAAATTGAACCATACCATGTGATGGTCACTGGCCCCCAGGTGACCTTCTATCTAGAGTTCTGTGATCCTTTCCCCATTAGTCATTACTAGAACTAGGGTAGCCCTGTCTCTTGTGGGTTGTTGTACCAGTTGTTTGAGGCCCTCCCCCTGCAGGGAATCCACTATGTGTCTAGTTCTGGTGGATGTTCCTGCTGGTATTGACCAATCTGTATCTGGTATGTTGAAGTCTCCCATTGTCAGAACCTCTCCTTTAGCTGTCATTTTTTGTATATCTTCTAACAGTAATGTGTCTATGTCCTCCCCCTGGTCCAGATGCCTCTAGACAACTCCAGTTCATATGGCTGTCCCATTTCCTGTTTCTAGGGTGACCCACATTTCTCCTGGCTCCTTATGTGTATTCTGAATTTCTGTAGCTTTGATATTTTCATTGACATAAATGGCTACTCCCCCTTCCCCCTCCTTTTTGCACCTTGGTCTCTTCTGAACAGCACATAGCCGGGTACTGAAGTCTCCTAAGTGTGGTTACTGGTGAACCATGTCTCGCTAATGGCTACTATGTCCCGTTTAGCCTCTGTCATTGTTGCCTGCAGGTCTGGGATCTTGTTTCCCAGACTGCGGGCATTTGTGTACATGACTTTTCATTGGCCAGATTTCGGTGCATTAATTGTTGGGCGAGGTCCAGTGTTTGGGAAGTCGGACCTTTTTCCTTATCTGGTGAGGCAGATAAACTACAAACATGATGAACTCCTGTTTGATCACTAGCTGAGGGGGGACGGGTGTTCATCCCATTCGATGTATCAGGTGCTGCACTCCTCTCCCCACTGGCTAGTTTAAATATTCTGCAAAGATATAAAACTTCTGCCCCAATGCACTGACTCCCTCCTTAGTCAGATGAAGTCCATCAAATTTTAAGAACTTTGACTCCCAAAACTGTTGCCAGTTACATACAATTTGTGTCCTTTTCCTAGCACTAGCCCTTGAGCCACATGTTTAGCTCCCCTATCTCCCCTTACCTGACCATCTGACCCACTCTCCCAGACCAGCAGGATCTCAGAGAAGGAGTTGCTGGACGAAATGGATGACAGTTTGTCTCTCAGCCTGGTCAGATGTTCCTTGGTCTCCACAACTGACTGGCTGGAGAGATTATTAATCCCTATGTGTATCAGGACATCAGTGTTTTCTCCTGCTGCTTCCTGCATGATTTTAGCAATGCAGTCAGTGTCTCTCCACGCTGATGTACCTGGGGGACATCTGACCATTACCCCGGCTGGAGGTAGGTATCAACTCCCCAAATCATGGAGTCTCCTGTGATCAGACGTGTTTTGGATTTCCTTTTTGCTTTTTTTTTATTTTGGTCCCTGTTTGGGTGAGTTTTGTTGTGCTAGTTCCTGTGCTGCACTGACCTGCTCTGTAGTGTCTTCTGCTCCTTTGTTTGATTTCAGAGATAGAGGCAGATACCTGTTTGTAGTTTTTATATGGTTTGTGGAGGTGATACATTGGAGAACATGGAGTGATGGGCACCTGATTTGCACCTCCTAACCACCTGCCAATCTCCCGGACCAACTACCCTTTGCGGTCGAGGCGCTTCAGTTGGATGTTGGGGAAATGGCAGGCAGTTCTTATAATATATTTCCTCATGAATATGCAATTTGAGGTGCACAATCTCTGCCCATGCTGCCTGGAGTTGAGCCTTTAGATCTCTAATGGTCCAGCATGTAGGGACAGCGTTCTAAATCCTGTATAACTGCCCTTTTGAAAAGTGTCCCACAGTGCCTGCAGTTAATAATATCCATTCCACTTGAGTTGCCAAGTTTATAACCTGGTCTGAATAATTAGAAAGAGGAAAATGAAAGCAAAAGTTTGATTTTGGCAGAAACAAGGAGGAGAAGTTTTAGTTGGTATCTGTGGGGGAGGGAGGAGAGAGATTGATGGAGAAGAGAAGCTGATTCTAGAGGAGGGAGACAGTATGAAAAATCAGATTTTCCAGCTGAGGAGATAAGGGTGGTGGAGGCAGACAGTTCATGGGTCCCTGGATCTACATCTTTTATAACAAGCAGTATGTGATTAATTAGGATGAGTTTTATTGATTGTGTTTTATTTGTATCTGCTTTCTAAGTTGTTGTTTTTTTAATGCATTTATGTGGCTGTTTGTCTATGTTGTGCTGTAAGGGCACCCAAAATAAATAAAATCTACTACTACTACTACTAAAACTACTACTACTACAACTACTACTACTACAACTACTACTACTACAACTACTACTACTACAACTACTACTACTACAAGAAGTAGGAGGAAGAGGGATGGGGGAGACAAGATGGGATGGGAGGGACCCAAACCCGTATTTAGAGATGAGGGAAGCACGGTGGAACTGGCAGCGTGTGGGGAGTGGGAGGATGGATATGGAGGAGTAAAGAGAGCAGCAGTGGGTGTGAGAAGGTGAGTTTGTAGGAAAGCAACAGAAGGCATTATTGAGGGTGTCCAGTCTGGCCAGTGAGTTGGCCAGGATGGTACCATACACCACATCCATGTAGTCAAAGACTGGGACAAGCATTTTGTTTGTTTGTTTATTTGAGTCTAGGATTACAAGTACCTTTGAGCCGGGGTTCTTTTACAAATGTCCCATGTCAGTGAGTACAGGCATATAGTTTCAATTACAGTATAGCACAATCAGTAACATTGATGGTCATAACATGTTATTACAAGGTTACTACATGAAACATAAGGAAGTGTACACAAACAAGGGAAAAAGAGAAATGAGAGGTGGGGAAAGGAGAGGGTGGGGGTGGTTGAGACTGGGGTGGGGGTATGGCAGCCTAGGGGGCTTTGTCAAGGATGGACAGGGGTAAGTGCATCAGATGGGCAGTGGTATAGGCAAAGTGCTAGGTGGAGGGGCAACAACGGGCAGCAGAAACAATGAGCAGCAAGGTGGGAGTACTGCTTAGTCATGGCAGTCACAGGAGCTAGAGGCAAGAAAAACGAGGCAGAGCTTGGACTTGAAGGTGCCCAGCATGGGTGAGGCAGAGATGTCACTACTGAGACTATTTAGCCAGCTAGGTGCCCTATATGCAAAGAACCTTTGGCCTTCAGTTGTACAACAGCGGGAGATTTGCAGGAGTTGAGGTTTAGACCTCCTAGTGTTGATGTTGTTGCTTCTGGGTTTAAGGAGAGAGCAGACACCAGGAGGAGCACTGCCCATCATTATTTTCTTAGCTGTGATGCAGGTTTGATATTTTATTCGGCTGTTGAGTTGCAACCACCCAGTTTGAGTAGGAGGTCACAAGTATGGGTGAGGCGGGTGGGATCCAGTGGCGAGTCGACAGGCTTTATGAGGAGGTAGAAACTCGTTTGAGAGATGAGGCAGTGGCGGAGCCATAAATGATGAGTCCGTAGTCAATAATGCTAACAATGGAGCTCTGGACGGTGACTGACAATGCATCAGGGGTTAGATGTTTCCTGTGACGAAACAGTAGGCCCAGCCTGATGTTTGCAGCTTTCGCCACAGTATTAATGTGGGCAGCATAGGAGACGTGGGAGTCAAGGGTGAC
The DNA here is from genome assembly GCA_016271365.2 of Neoceratodus forsteri. Classification (NCBI taxonomy): domain Eukaryota; kingdom Metazoa; phylum Chordata; order Ceratodontiformes; family Ceratodontidae; genus Neoceratodus; species Neoceratodus forsteri. Next base: position 1,227,779,014 of record CM028131.1, on the reverse strand, counting down.
GCCAAGGTGTAACCCCACTGCAAATGGGGTTCCCAAAAGTCTTCCAGGACCTTGCCTGAATGCTCCAAGTCTGGGCGGTGTTCGGCATCTGTGCTGTTTAAATGTGGTTCCAATTGAGTGCTATTTGAGCCTCCACATACTGTCTCTTTAAGAGTTGTCTGCTTGCAGACTTAATTAGTTTGTATGAGGGGACTATGTGTTCTAATGCCTGAGTTCCACTCGGACTGCTGTCAATTCACTCCATTTCTGCCATTGCTACATGTGCAGAGGGAGCCTTGTTGAAAGATATAACTGTTTGCCAGAAATCATTTAGAGTGACTGAAAAAATGTGGTTTGTCTAACCTGTCTTTATTTCAGCATGAACTGTTTCAGTGTAGCTCTTTCATTTTGGTCCTGAATAGCTGACTTAGACTAATCAGGATGATAGGGAGACCCTAAAATGGAGCCTGTGGACGAATCGGAACTTGGAGTCTCAATTTTGAGCCAGCCACAAGGGGACCGTATGGGCAGTGACTCTGGGAAATGTGGTTTTAACCTTGGCACCTTTTTTCCACCAACAGAGAGAGTCTTATTGTGAGTGACAGCCGAACCAGCCAACAGAATGGTGTGGAGCTAAAGGAAATGCCCTGCTCTGTGACTAGAAAGGGCAGATCAGTTGTGACTGTGAAGAGAGAAGGAGCTCTGTGCTTCCGCGGTGTGTAGTTTTGCACGGGAAGCACGTGTGAGACCCTGAGTTTTGGTCTGCAGTCTTTGTGAGTGCCAGTTTGGACTGAATCTGAGTTGTGAGGAGAAAGAAGCACCAGAAGTGTGGAAACCAGGCTCACCCTGCAGAAGACTGAAGAAATTGTTGAATTGCGCTTGGTCTGTCATGAACTGAAGCTGCTGCTGTGTGTTCCTGGGTATTTTGCAGTAATTGTAATTGGGATCGAGGAGCAGTCTGCCTGGTACAGTATTTTCCTTTTACATATGAATGTGCGTAGTGCTTGTGGGGAATCGCTATTTCCAATCCCCAGTGCTGTGTGCTATGTGCTGAAGCTGGAAGCAAACCCCAGCTGGTCACAGGCTAAATCCATTTGCTATCAACTGCAGTGGGGTCCAGTCACAAGGTCTTTTTCTCTTTGTCTCCATGCCTTGTTGTCCTGGCAATCCAGAAGAACATCCACCATCTGGTTCTCAGCTTGGGTATTGTGAGTACAAGTTAGGGTAGTACCCTGCAGCCTGTTTTTAATCACAAGTGTGTCATCTAATTCTTGTTTCACTGCTTCATGGACTGAGCCATCTGGCTCCAGATTACAATTGAGTGTTGCGCATATATTTTCTTCTACAGGGCCCTGTCCATCTGCACCTGCCGGCCAACCCCGAGCAACGGACCTGGCAAGACCCCCCAACCTGGGTGCCCAGAGTGTGACTTTTCAGACCCTGTATGTGTGCACAGTACAGTGATTTGAAGCCACCAATTAACCTGATCCCCCCCTCTCGTGTTACTGTCCCCTAAATAAATCAGATTTGTTGTCGTTATACTATATACTGTCTGTGGTGTTGGTGCTTATGGAAACAGTACTGTATTTTGCTGTGCATGTTGTTTAACCTTATTTTACGGGGGTCCTCAGAGACATGCTGCAGAATCAGTCTCAAGGGTAAGTGGTATTTTATGAATGAACAGTGCGTATACATGGGGTATTGGAGCTGTAACTCCTGTGTACTGAGTGAGCCACTAGAGGGAACCAAAGGAGGTCACGGTGTCCCAGAGGACTGTAATCAAGCTAGTCTACCACTACAAACCCTGACCTCTGGGTGGAGGCACCCGCCATAGAACCTAGGCCCCTCAACCTGTCAGTAGTCAAGCAGGCAGGGGTAGTAGCCCTTGGGATAGTGCCACCTGGGGGTTACAAAGGTATTTGAAGGTTAGGACTTGTTCAACAGTGACTTCTTGCTTGGTTTTGATAGAGAGGTGATACTGCTTATTTTTGTTGTGAGAGCTGCTGAAAAACAAGGTCTTTGTTTTTTTCTGGTTTAGGATCAGTTTGTGCTTTAAAAAACAGTTTTTGATTGACGTGAAGCCACGCTGGAGGTTTTCTTGCAGTAGTTTTGGATCATGGTGAGAGGCTAGGATTACAGCATCATCTGCGTAGAGCATGATTTGCTCTGGACAGGAATCTGGTAGTGAGTTCAGGAACAGGCTAAAGAGGAGGGGGCCAAAAATAGATCCCTGGGGGACACCAGAGCGGACCGGTCTGGCATCTGAGAGCGTGTCAGCAATTTTCACTCATTGAGACCGCTTGTCTAGGTCGCTTTTGAACCAGTTTACAGAGTTGGATGAGAGCCACACTTTCCGGAGCTGGACAAGCAGGAGGCCGTGGTGGACGGTATCAAAAGCCTTTGTTAAATCAATGAAGGTAGAACCAGTTTGCTGCCTGTTATCCAATGAGTGGTGGATGGTGCTGGTGAATTCAAGTAGTGCCATGGAGGTGCTATGCTTCTTTCTACAACAGTGTTGCTGCCTGCATAGGATGTTGTGCTTGTCTAGGAAGTCAGTCAGCTGGTCAGTGACAATACGTTCCAGTGCATTTAAGAGGGGAGGTAGGATGGAGACTGGATGGAAATTCTTGTGGGCAGTTTTGACACCACTTTTGTATATAGGGGTTACAGTGGCAGATTTCCATTTGTCAGGGAACTGGCTGAGGCTGAGGCAGAGGTTAAAATTCCTGGTCAGTGGCCTGAGTACTTCTTCAAGGGTGAGAGATAGAAGTTTGAGGTTGAGTAAGCCATTGCTGGTTCTGGACTTGCTAGTGGCTTTGGTAACTTCGAACCTAGTACATCTTGACAGATTTAAGGTAGAAGGGGGGTGACTATTAGGAGCAGAAGAAATTGTGAACATAGATGCGTCCACTTCTTTGAAAAAATCAGGGGGAAATACAGTACTAAGGTCAGTAAAGGCAGTATTGAAGGTGTCCGCAATGTTTTTTGGGTTGAGTGTAATATCTCTATTTAAAATGAGCACCTGTAACCCCCCTGCAAATGGGGGTTCCCAAAAGTCTTCCATGAGCTTGCCTGAATACTCCAAGCCTGGGTGGTGTTCGGCGTCTGAGCTGCTAAATGTGGTGCAAGTGGGTGCTATTTGAGCCTCCGTGTACTGTCTCTTTAAGAGCTGTCTGCTTGCAGACTTAATTATTTTTATTTTATTTATTTATTTATTTAGCTTTTGTTGACCGGGTAAGTGCACTAGACAAATCCTGCCTATTTTCAGGCACGACCCGGGGAAGGAGGATACAGATGAATGCCAACTGACCTTGAACCAGATTAAGCTGTTGGTGGTATTTTTAGTGAATGAGGGAAATTTGGCCAGGACACCGGGGAAATTCCCCTACTCTTTTCGATAAGTGCCATGGGATCTTTAACATCCACCTGAACTACCACCAATCCAGGCAGATGGGACCTCGGTTTAACGTCTCATCCGAAAGACGGCACCTCAGAAATGCAGCACCCCTCTCATGCTGCATTACAGTGTCAGTACTGGGATATTAACCCAAGTGCCAGATGTGGGAACTGAACCCACAGCCCTCTGATCTCCCAGCCTCAGAGGCGAGTGTGCTACCTACTGAGCCACTGACACTGACGAATTAGTTTGTATGGGGGGACTGTGTATTTAATGTTCAAATCCCGCCTGAGCTGTGGAGTAATCGCTCCATTTTGCGGTCGCTGAAGGTGCAAAGGGAGCCCATCTGAAAGCTGTAACTGTTGCCTGTAATCATTTAAAGCATTAGCAAAATTGTAGTTTGTCTAACCTACCTTTATTGCAGCTGGGACTCTGTATGTGTTACCCCTCCATTTTGGACCTAAACTGCTGTGCTGGGCCAATTGGGTTAAGGGAGCACTAAAATGAAGCCTGTGGACGAATCAGAACTTGGACTCTTAATTTGAGCCAGCCACAAGGGGATTGTATGGACAGTGACTCTGGGAAATGTAGTTTTGACCTTGGCGCCTTTTTCCACCAACAGAGGGAGTCTTATTGTGAGTGACAGCCGATCCAGCCAACAGAATAGTGTGGAGCTGAAGGAAATGCCCTGCTCTGTGACTGGAAAGATTAGATCAGTTGTAACAGTGAAGAGAGAAGGAGCTCTGTGCTTCTGTGGTGTATAGTTTTGCGCAGAAGGCACATGTGAGGCCCTGAGGTTCGGCCTACAGCCGTTGCAAGCACCAGATTGGATTGAATCCAACTTGTGAGGAGAAAGAAGGAGATCTGAAGAGTAGAAACCAGTCTAACCCTGTAGAAGACTGGAGAAATTGCTGAATTGTGCTCGGTCTGTCATGAACTGAAGCTGCTGTGTGTTCTCTCGGGTATCTTGCAGTAATTGCGGTCGAGATCTAGGAGCAGCCTACCTGGTATAGTACTTTCCTTTTACATATAAATGTGTGGGGTGCTTGTGGGGAATCGCTATTTCAAATCCCCTGTACAGTGGATTGTGTGCTGAAACCGGAAGTAAACCCCAGCTTAAGTCGGACTACATCCGTTTGCTATCAACTGCAGTGGGGTGGGGTCCAGTCACAAGGATCTTGCCCCCATGCCCTGTTCTCCTGGCAATCCAGAAGGACATTCTCCATCTGATCCTCAGCTTGGGTGTTGTGAGTACAAATCAGGGTGTTCCCCTGCAGCTTGTTTTCCAATCACAAGTGTGTCATCTAAGTCTTGTTTCACTGCTTTGTGGACTGAGCCCTCCGGCTCTGGATTACAATTGGGTGTTGTGCATATCTTTTTTCTACAGGGCACTATCCATCTGCAACTGCCAGCCAACCCCAGGCAATAGACCTGGCTAGCCCCCCCCCCCCAACCTGGGTACCCAGAGTGTGACTTTTCAGACCCTGTATGTGTGCACAGTACTGTGATTTAATGGCACTAATTAACCTGATTTCCCCCTCCCGTGTTACTGTCCCCTAAATAAATCAGATTTGCTGTTGTTATACTATATACTGTCCATGGTGTTGGTACTTATGGAAACATTATTGTGTTTTGCTGTGTATGTTGTTTAACCTTACTTTACAGGGGGTCCTCAGAGACGTTCTGCAGAATCAGTCACGTGGGTAAGTGGTATTTATATGAGTGAACAGTGTGTATATGTGGGGATTTGGGGCTGTAAATCTGGTGTACTGTGTGAGCCACTAGAGGGAATAAAAGGGGGTCTCAGTGTCCCAGAGGGCTGTGACCAAGCTAGTTTAACCACTACAAACCCTGACCTCTGGGTGGAGGCACCCGCCATAGATCCTAGGTCCCTCAACCTGTCCGTAGTCAAACAGGCAGGGGTAGTAGCCCTTGGGATAGCGCTACTTAGGGGTTACACACCAATGGGGTGGATTTTGACTGCTTCTTAGTGACTTCTTTTATGTCATTCCAGAAGTCTCTTCCATTGCCCCAGGAGTCAGTAACAGCGTTCTTGAAATAGGCTGATTTCATTTGCTGAATAGATTTGATGCAGTCATTCTGTGCACATTTGTAGTGTCAGTTTGCTTCCCAGTGGTTCTAGTGAGCTCCCAGAGATGGTCCCTTGCCTTTAGCTGCCTTAGGAGGTCTTCTGAGAGCCAGGGGTTACAGGGTGCTTTTTCTTTTTGCCTTTTGAGTGGGGCGAATTTGTTACAGACCTTGTTAAAGATTTTGATGAGGTAGTCTAGGGCAGTGTTCACATTAGTTGCTATGAAAATTGGTAACCAGTCCCATTGGAGGAGGTGAGATTTGAGATTAATTAATTGGCCATGGGGTAGAATGCTACTGGTGATGGTTTTAGAAGGAGGTTTATTGAATTTGTTAGACCAGAAGCAGCTGACAGGGGAGTGGTCACTGAGTGAGCCTGAGAGGACAGCGGTGTTTGAAATTTGGGTGCGGTGGCTGGTAATGATCCAGTCCAGAAGGGTGCTGGTGCCAGTTTTGTAGTTTTTTCTGGTTGGTGAGTCTACCATCTGGGTGAGTTTGGACGCTGCAATGGAGTCCCTACGTGCCTCTGCCTCTGCGGCGGGCCAGTTTATATTAAAGTCCCCTAGGAGGATAGATTCAGTATCCTATGGGAGTGACCTGACAAAGTCCAGCACTGCGGTAAGTCCACTACCCTGCTCTTTAGGTGGTATGTAGACCATGATGACTGTGAGGGTTTTATTGTGAGCACCAAGGAGGATTCTGATGGGAAGAATCTGCGCCGTAGTCGACTGGGCAGCAGTGTTGATGGGGTGTCCCAAGATAGTCTCTTTAAGGTATAAGGCGCAACCGCCACCTCTTTTAGTCCTCCGATCAAGCCTAAAGACATTGTACCCAGGAAGGGTGATAGCCTGGTCAAGAACTGATGGGGAGAGTCAGGTTTCAACAGCTGCTAGGATGTCTGGGCTATGCTGGCTAGTAAAGATCTGTAGGGCATCCATTTTGGGGAGGCTGCAGTTGTTAAACGTTATAATTGATAGGGTGCCTGAGTGCTCGTTCTGGTTGGTGACCTTAGTGGGGGCTGGGCCAGGATTTGGATGAACGTTGCCTGACAACAGCAGGAGGAGGAGCACTAGCTTCAGAGTGTACGTACAAAGTTCCCTGATCATACACTTATGCCTTCTTGTCATGTATGAACCTGTCATAGGGTGAAAGCAAAGGTTCAGGGACAGAGCAGTAAAAGGGAAAGAGGGGAGTAGCCACCATCCACAGGTGGGAGAGGACAGTTCCTTAGAGGAAGGCGGGGTCAAGGGCGGATGGTTGAGCATTAGATATAGGGTACCTAGGTGGTGATATGTGGAATCAAGTAGGTAGCTGCAGGGGGAGAGGGGAAGCAGGGTCTGGGAGGGTGGAGTAGGGAAAAGAGAGGAGCAAGGAAGAGGAGAAGGGGTAGCAGAGTACTGGAAGAACACATGTTAAGATGGCAGAGAGGAGGTTGAGGGGTGCGGGAGCTGGGATAGGCAAGGTGGAAAGAGAAAAGTAAGGGAGGCAAGTGAGATGAGGAGTGGAGCAGAGAGAAGAGCAGCTGCAGTGCAATTGTAAGTGAGGGGTCAGCACAGAGGTACAGTGAAATAGGAGTTAAATTGCAGGAGGGCGAGGTGGAAGGGAGAACAGGAGGAGGACCTAGCAAGGCACCCTATAGAAAATGAGCAAAGAGGAGGGGCTGCCTAAGGGGGCATGGAGAGGGTCTTTTTAATTAAGGTGGGGGAGTGGGGGCGGGCATAAAATTTTGGCCGCTTCCACTTGGAGTCAATGGGCACAGCAGCCCTGAGTCAAGGAGAGTTTGAGCAGGCGCAGATAGCCAATCTGAGTGCAGGAAGAAAACAAGAGTCCAATCATGGTGCAGCATAGTAAGCGTCGGGCCAATGGTGCCAGCTCACGGCAACCCCGTCAGTCTATCAGTCTTACCCAGCTTTCAGGATTCCGAGGGCAGCCAGGAGGTGTGCAGCTGGGCAACTGGAGTGTTGAGCCGAGGCCGTGCCTACGGAGGGCTCGTGGGCCTGAGTCAAGGGCAGGGTCCAGATTTCAGGATCCCGAGGGCAGCCAGGATGTTGAATAATTTGCTTTAGGTATGAATGACCCTGGACTAGGAGTAATAGGGGAGACTAGTGGGTAGAGGATTGCAATCTACTTGTGTTGTTGCCCTCTAGTGGCTTTACAGTGTAATTTGCAAATGAAAAAGGAGCCACAACATATTGCAGCACAGAGTTCAAACAAAGAGTGTTAAATGGGGGCATGTATTTGACCTGAAATGTTTGGTGACAGGCCCTAGGGGCCGATCTGGTAGCCAGACAGATTAGAAATGCAAAGAAAGTCTTAAACTTTAAAAGAAAAGTTCAGAAATTACCATCAGCAATCTAATACATAATGTAACCACTGTACAACAAAAAATTAGTTCAGAAAATTAACTCTACAGTCCATTTGAGGAAACCCTAGTGGCAGGATTGTTATAAATAACACAAAAAAATAAAAAATAAATCACTGACAGGCCAGTGCAGGTTACGCAACTGCTGCTCTGCAATTTGCAATTTTGGTGACTAACTCCTGGCAGACCAATGTGGTTCACCTGGAGTTAAGTCACCAAAATGTGTTTTACACTTGCATATGAAAATGTGTTTTATTTATTTATTTATTTTTTATTTAGTTTTTGTTAACCGGGTAGGTGCACTAGCCAGCAGGTGACTATTTTCAGGACGACCTGGGAGATACAGTTACAGTACAAGGTAGGACAGTTTAGGTTTACACAATACAGGCAAAGGTGTATAGGTACATTGGTACATTGGTACAAGTACAGGCACATAATACAATACAAAAGGTACATTGGTAGAAAGGTACATTGGTACAGGTGCAGGTTATCAGGTTAACTACGAGTGTAGTTATCAACATAATATAAAGGTTCATTGGAACAATACCAAGTTATAATACATGGTCAGATATATCTGTACAATGTGAAGTTATAATACATCGTCAGGTGTATCTGTACAATGTCAAGTTATAATACATGTTTAGGCCTTTTCCACATAACAATAACAGGGTGTGATTTCTCAGTATTGCACTGTATTGAATTTGTATCACATACAAATTATAAACAGTCATCACATTATCAGTACACTAATTAAATCCTGACATCACCATTCTCCCTTCTTTTCTCTGCTGCTGCTTCCTCCCTGAGGATTTTGCAGGCTACACCCCACTGTGTTTTTTTTATAGCTCTTTAGACCTCCTTTTCCTTCCTCCTTCTTCTCTCCTCCTATTCTCCCCTCATAGCTACTATGCCTCCCTGTAAACATTTTCTTCTCTCTTTTCTAGCCCTCTCCTTGCTTCCAACCTTAACCCACCTACCTACCTCTTCCTATCCCTCACCACCCTCTACTCTGGTCCTCTTGGCTAACTACCCAACATCAGGCACGATTGCAATCTCCCCCCATATGCATAAATGGTACCATCCAGCTATGGACTGTTTAAATATGAACAATTATGACGATTGTATGGGGGCAACCTGGCACCTATTACTGGCCGATGCATTACACTGGGATCCTAGGCGCCTGTGCTGGTGCAAAACACACAAGCAACGAGGGTTGGTAGCCACCTACTATGAAGTACAACAATGGACTCGCCTCCTCCTCCTCCTCTTAATATCAGGAAGTGTTCACCTAATCCTGGCCCAGTCTCCTACAGTACAACAAAGCCTGCCAAAACGGAGGGGGGACTCACCTTTGTCACCTTAAACATTTGTAGTCTCCTTCCAAAACTGGCCTCCCTACAAACCTTTGTCAGTCAGCATAACCCTGATATCCTAGCCATTGCTGAAACTTGGCTGACACCCAGCACCCCTGACCATGCTATATCTTTTCAAGGCTACAAGATTCTCAGGCTGGATAGGACGTCAAAAAGGGGTGGTGGCTGTGCCATTTACATAAAGGAATATCTCAACTGCCTCTCTATTACGTATACCACCACTAACTCGGCTGTACAACTCCTCCCAATCAAACTTCTCCTTGGTGCCCAAAACAAAGTCCTCACAGTTGCTGCTATCTATATCCCACCTAAAGATCCTGGGCCCGGCCTCTAGTCTGTACTTGGTTTCGTCAGATCTCAACCTCCTGATGCCGAGCTCCTCCTACTAGGTGACTTCAATATCAACTGGCTTGCAACAGACACAGGGTCGACTAAGGATGCTATCTTTGCTGCAAACTTGACACAGCTGGTCAATTCACCCACTAGGAAAAATCTGGTAATAGTACCCTAATAGATTGGATCCTCTCCAACCACCCAGCCCGGATAAATAATGTTGCTGTTCTCCCGTACTCTCTTAGCGACCACTCTCCTATAATATGTACCTGGTCAAACAAGTTCAGAAAACCACCCCCTAGAACCATCACTAGCAGAGTACTACCTTTTGGAAACCTTACTCCACTCAAGGAAAATCTTAGACAGAAAGACTGGTCTCCCATTTGCAATACACAAGATGTCGATGAAGCCCTTAACCACTTTATCTACACCTTCAGTGCTGCCTGTGACTCATATGCACCTGTAAAAAAGCGCAAAGTGAAAGCACTCTCAACTCCTTGGCTCACTGCTAAGCTAATGGCACTACACAAAAGGAAGGGACCACCTCTGGGCTATTGCAAGAGACTCTGGCTCTCTGTCTGACATCCTAAAATATAAACAGGCCTCAAATCTACTGTACCAAAGAGACTGGTCGAAAGTGAAGAGCTTACTACTTCAAAACTGCTCTCTCCAACACCTGGGGTGAAGGGAAATCTTTCTGGGACAATCTAAGAAATATCACGGGTAAGCAGTCCAAATCCTCTCCTACTATACTGAAGGTGGCAGGCTCTACCACCTCGACCCCTTGGTCATAGCAAACACCTTAAATGAGACCTTCACCGACCTCAGGTGTCCTTGCATCTGACTTCTTGCTTCTACTGACCCCCATCTCTATATCCCCTCTAACTCTCCAAACATTCCATCCTTCCATCTTAAAATAGTTAAAGCACACAAAGTTTATAAATACATAAAGAAGGCTATATCTAAATCAAGGGCAAGCAGTGACTCTCTTGACCTTAAATACTATCCTTACCCTGGATGAAGTTCTACTCCCCTCACCAGAATCTTCAATCTCTCCCTCTGTTCTAGCAAATTCCCTAGTATATGGAAGGCTGCTATAGTTACCCGTGCACAAAAGTGGTGATAAGTCTCTGCCTGGTAACTATAGACCAATTTCAATACTTCCTCCCTTATCAAAGGCTCTTGAACGCATGGTAGCTGACCAGCTTACAGACTACCTGCAGAAATATAACATTCTTTGTGACCAGCAACATGGTTTCAGACAAGGCATAGCACCACCACAACCCTGCTCGAATTCTCAGGAGTAATCCACAAGGCCTTAGACAAAGGACTCCTCACCGGAGGTGTGTTTATTGATCTAACAAAGGCATTTGACACTGTTCACCATGGCCTACTCATCAGTCAACTACAGACTCTTGGGCTCTCCTTGGGCTCTGGTGCCTGGATAAAAAGCTACCTTGCCCAACACACCCAGGTTGTAAAAATAGCTGGAGTTCTCTCAGACCCTAAGCCTGTCCTCTCAGGAGTTCCGCAGGGATCCATCCTAGGCCTGCTACTCTTCAGCCTCTTTCTAAGCTCCCTCCCTAAATCCTGCCTGGAGCAAATCATCCTCTGTGCTGATGACGCTGTGATTCTATCCTCACACAAAGACCCTAACCCCTTACGCCTCAGCCTACAGCACGCATTTGCCAGTGTTGAGGGTGGTTAGATTGAACACAAGCTAGTCCTAAACCACAAAAAACAAAAACTATGCTCTTCGCTAGTCTGCAGAACAAGAAAAGGCAAGCTCCACTTACTATCAACACTTCCCTTGGAATCACCCTTGAACAAGTGGCTACCTTTAAATATCTTGGAATCACATTTGATCAAGGCCTAGTCTTTGCAACACATATTGACGGTATTTCCAAAACTATTAATCAGCGGCTCGGAATACTCTACCGAAACAGATAACTCTTCACCCATCCAGCACTGAAGCTAGCTATTCAGTCCTCAATCATCTCAGTCATCGACTACGGCTTAATTATTTATGGGTCCGCCCCTCCAAGCGCACTGAAATGGATCACAACCTCCCTAAACAAAGCATGTCAGCTGCTTACAGGTGCACTCGACTTACTCATACCTGTGAACTCTATGCTGATACTGGGTGGTTACAACTATCAAACTGTTTAAAGTTCTTCACCTGCCTAATGGCCAAGAAATCCATCATGGGCCTCGCTCCACCCTGCATTCAAGACCTGCTATGCCAGAACTCAAGTGTACGATCTACCAGAAGATCAGACACCCAGCTTCTCCAGGTCCCCCACTGTCGGACCACACATGGTCAATGATCATTTGCCTATCGTGCCCCCAACTGGGTAAACACTCTCAGCACCTCTATTACCTCCTCTAACTCATTAGGTGCCTTTAAATCTAGACTATTCTCTCACCTAGCCACCTCAAACTCCTGTGACTGCCTTGATTAAATCCTAATCTGTTCTCACTTCTCCTCCCTTGCCCTCTTACTTGACAAAGGTCTACTAGTGGATCCTCGTCTCCTACAATGGTCTGCTTCTCCTCCCACCCCTCTTTCCTCTTTTTCTCACTTACACTTCCTAACTTACCTCCCTTACCTATCTTCCCTCTCCACTTGTTTTCTATATAGTGAAAGTGCTTAAGTGATTTATCTGCTGTTCATAAATGTCATTAGATTAGCTATTTGTTGTCTCTGTCTATTTCCACAATGTTACCTAAATGTGAAACCCTGTTCCCCTATTGTTTGTAACCGATTTTTAACGCGGAACCTTTGTAAAAGAGCCTTGGCTCAAAGGTATTTAATTCCTAGAATTTACAATAAACAAATAAATAAACAAATAAACTAAAAACACTTTTAAATTTCTTACCTTAAATCAGTAGTGTGACGAAACTGGACAAAAAATCTGACCCTACCTTTTTTCACTATAAATAATTCCTGGTATCTTCCAGCTTTAAGCTTTTAAGTACCTCAGTGGAATCAACAAAGTCCAAGAGGGTAGCATTTTTCAGAAAAAAGAGACTTGCAAGAACAAGGGGACACAATTTAAAGATAGAAGGAGGGCAGTTCAGGGGCAATGTGAGGAAGTATTATTTCACAGAGAGGGTAGTGGATACATGGAACAGCCTTCCTGAGGAGGTTGCGGGGTCGATAACTGTGGGAGAATTCAAGAATGCATGGGACAGACATAAGGCAATTCTTGTGGGGGGGTAGGAAGAAATAGGCCGTTGGTTAACTAGGATCTGCGGCCTATCCTGTAGGTAGGGAAATGGGCAGACTAGATGGGCCTAGCGGTCCTTATCTGCCATCAAAGTCTATGTTTCTATGTTTCTATGTTTATTTGTGATGCTTTTTAGTTCCACCAAAATTTAAGTAGTAATCAAATGTTTTAATTTAGTTCTTTTCTCAAGAAAAATGTTGTAGCCTTCAGTTCTCACTGTATAAGGAAAGTTACTTAAAACCACAGCTCTGCTGTCGTAATATTGTCTTTAAATCAGTACTTGCTGAATCTATGGTCCCACATACATCACTGTCACATGGAACAAGAGGTATTGTAGGAAAAAGAACAGCAATAAACTATGCATTTTAATGTGGAGATCCCCAGGGACCATAAAACTACCATAAACCATCCGGCCCGGTGGCGCTGAGGGTTGAGGCGCTGGATGCCACACCTCGCGCCACGCCGGCGACCCGTGTTCGGGAACAGGCACGGGTTGCCGGGGGTCAGCAAGGCGGAGATGGATCGAGCGTCCGGAGGACTGCTCTCCATCTCTGGAGTGGGGGATTTGGTCGGCCGGTGCTTGTCTGACCCCTAGCTGAGGCTGGGGATCAACAGCACATAGCCGTAAGACAAGGGGAAGGCGGGATGTGGCAGATGCTTGACTAGTGCGCGCACGGGAGCATGCACGCACTCAGTCGCTGGCGTCATTGCACGCCATGGCCCGTCGGGAGAAAAACAAGAAAAATGGGTGTCCGGTTGCACTGCGTCGTTCCCTGGTGCCATTCCTGGAGGACGCCTCCCTGGCATGGATCCGTTGTGGTGGGTCGAGTTGCTCCTCACCACCCTGCCGCAAGGGTAAGTCGCGGGGTGGGAAGGGTTGGGGCCTCATAACCGGGATGGCGCTGGGGAACGACGCAGCGGGGGTTGTAGCCGGAGCCCGAGGAGAAATAAACACCCCAAAAAAAAAAAAACTACCATAAACCAGCATACTAATTTAGAAAAACACTTTTTTTTTATTTCCATTAATTTATTTCTCCTTGGTCTCCCAGACGGCACTCATCTGCAGTCATCCATCCAGCCCTGCACCCCAACATCAGGCAGGCTATCCCCTTCTTCTCCCATGGTTTCCCCTCCATGGCAGAGCAGTGAAGAGCCCCCAACTCGACTCATCTTCAGCCACCCACCCAGCTCCACACTCCGACATCAGGCAGGCTATCCCCATCTTCCCCTATGGTTTCCCCTCCATGGCAGGGTGGTGAGGAGCCCCCAACTCGACTCACCTCAAACAGGATCCAGCGTCCGGGGAAGCGCCATTCAGAGTCGGGGCCTGCGGTGGGTGGCTGTTCACTTTGGGGACCAGTTTCATAGTTTAGGATTGCCCTGAAGAAGTGGTGTGCAATGACGCTGATGGAGGGAGTGCGCACATGTCTGCACATGCTCCCTCCAGGCATCTACCCATCTCTGCCCCCTTACTGCAGCGTCGGTGCATTGCCACACAGCCTCCACTAGGGGCCAGTCTAGAACTGACCACTGATATCCCCCCTCCCAGGAGAAGGACAGCAGTCCTTCGGATGCTTAATCCTTCTCCTCCCCTGACAACCTCTGGCGGCCCGTGCTCACCCCCGAACAAGGGTCGTCAGCGTAGCGCAAGGTAAGGCATCCAGTGCCTCAGCCCTCAGCAGCACCAGGCTGGCAGAAAAAAACTCTTAATAGCTAACAAGGGGAATGACACATAAGGACCACACACAAATCAAAACACTGGCCCCCATATTCAAAAGTCCACGGGTACATGGCGCAACTGCCTGCTCCATGCATCACAGATGCACTGCCCCAAAATATTACCCTATTCAGCGGATGCACCTTATGATGCACCAATGCATCCCTGGCTGAATATACCAGAGATGCACCATAGCGCAATACACATGTGCGGCACATCAGGGCAGGACTGAATACAGCAAGTGGAGCAAGTCAGCTGGACACACTGGAGCAGCAGTCTTCTGGGAGACATTCTGGAGACTGCATTGCTGCTCTATTTGCAGGCACCTCTCTGGTCTGAGGGAGGAGGTTGTTCATCTCCATGCTGACCTGGCAAGGATTCGGAAAACCTGCTCCCCCACCCAGGGACCACCCAGGCCACCGCCACTACCTCAGAGGTTGCCAAGAAACAGGAGTGGTTGGACCATGATGGACTCAGGAAGGGTGAGGGTGGTGAAACAGAGGTGCATCCCTCCAGTTGTGCCTCTCCACAATTCATTCACCACTCTGGCAGAGCATGGTTCCTCTATGGAGGCACCTGCAGTGGAGACCAAGAAGGATGCTGGGAACCTCCACAATGGAGACCCACAGGAGGGTGGCACAGGACCCCATAGGGGAAGGAAACAACTCCTGGTGGGGGACTCAATTGTTAGGGGAGTAGAACTGGGGGAGGGAGGGGAAAGGGAGGTAAGGTGCCTGCCCGGCGCTATGGCTTGGCGGGACAGGAAACGAATCCTCAGGATCATGGGAGTAGCTGCAAGGGGGAGTGAGTTGGATCTAATTATCCACCTAGGGACAAATGACCTGGCTGAGAATGGGATCAGAGCAGTATAACAGGGGTTTGTGAAGTTGAGGAGGGGCCTTAGACAAGTAGCACACACAGTAACTTTCTCAGAAGTGCTACCTGTCTATGGCATGGATGAGGCTAGGATACTCTGCACCATGAGATTCAATGACTGGTTGAAAAACTGGTGCAGAGCTCAGCGATTTGACTTCATTAGGGACTGGGGCTCCACCTGGAGGGATGCAGGCCTATACAGGTGCGATGGTCTGCATCTATCCAGGAGGGGAAGAGGGATACTAGGTGATAGATTTAAATGCTCCATTGGCAAGCATTTAAACTAGCCAAGGGGGGAGGCACCGAAAAGGAGAAGGGAAATCCTAGCCCCCCCCCAAATCAGGGAAGTTAGTGAGGTAAACATCAAGACAGAGCAGTCGATGGGGAGAAGGGCAGGGGTAAATGGAGAAAAAGACAAAGACAGTAAGGACAGGGATGGGGCAAAAAGAAATAAAGCCATAATAAATGGAGGGTAAATGAGTACCAATGCCCATAGAGTAGGTAAAAAGCTCCCCAAAATGGTGGTCTTGATGGCAGAGGGATGCCTGGATATTGTGGCAGTCACAGAATCATGGTACACAGAGAACCATGACTGGGATGTCAACATACCAAGGTACACAATCTACAGGATGGACAGGGAGGGAAGAAGAGGAGGAGGAGTAGCTGTCTATGTAAGGGAAGGGATCAAAGCAACAGAACTAAAGGGTAAACAGAGAGGAGAAGAGGCACTGTGGGTCACCCTGGAGACTGGAAACGGCACCACAATCCGCATAGGGGTTGTATACAGCTCGTCTCAGGGGGAAGAAATGCACAAGGAAATAACAGAAGGCATCCTTGGGATGGCAGAGAAAGGGGAGATATTGCTGATGGGGGACCTGAATTTGCCAGATATTAACTGGAGCACCTTTGTTACAGCCACATCCAAGAGCAGGCCATTCTCGATGCCCTAAAGGGGGCATGCCTCAGACAGCTAGTTTTGGAACTCACTCAGGAGGGAGCAATCTTAGAACTGGTACTCTTAAATGGGGACGGAGAGAGGATCTCCAATCTTGAAGTGGGCAGCCATCTGGGAACAAGTGACCATCAAGCAGTGTAGTTCATGATAAACTTAGCTGTAGAGTCAAGCCATACAAAAGTGAAGGTACTGGACTTCAGGAGGGCTGATTTTGTCAAAATGAGAGAGTGCCTCAGAAAAGCACTAGCAAACAGGCAAGAAGGTGGGGTGGAGCAACAATGAGGAAATATCAAAACCACCATCACAGAGGCAACAAGCCTTTGTGTGTAGCAAATAAACAAATCAAAATGAAAGAAAAAAACACTATGGTTCTTAAAAGAAGTGGCAGGGAAGGTAAGGGAGAAAAAGATAGCATTCAGGAAGTATAAGGAAACACAGAAGAAGCAGAACACAGTTAAAGCAGAAGGAAGCGGGGAATGCAATCAGATTAGCAAAGGCCCAAACCGAGGAAAAGATAGCCAACTCAGTTAAGAAGGGGGATAAAACCTTTATAGGTACATTAGGGAGCAAAGAAAGACTAGGACAGAGATACTGAGGCTGAATAAAGAGGAAGGTGGTTGGGCAGAGAGCGACAGTGAAAAAGCAGGGATACTGAACAAATACTTCTGCTCAGTATTCACAATGGAAAAGCAGGGGCAGCTACCTAATCCAATCAATAGAAACACTCTGGATAGGAGGGTTGGTATTAGTCCTTTCACAGAAGAAAGGGTTCTGAAAGAACTCTTAAAACTGAAGGAGGCCCGATGGGATTCACCCCAAAATTCTAAAAGTACTAAGAGAAGAACTAGTAACATCACTGACTCCCTTTTAATAAAGCATGGGAGGATAGTGTGGTACCTGAGGACTGGAAGAGGGTGGATGTAATTCCCCTTCACAACAGTGGGAGCAAGACAGAGGCAGGAAACTACAGACCTGTCAGTTTGACCTCAGTGGTAGGGAAAATGATGGAATCACTTCTGAAAGAAAGAATTGTTAAGTACCTAGGGGCCAGTAGGGCACAGGACCCAAGGCAGAATGGATTCACAGCAGAATGGTCATGTCAGACAAATCTAATTGATTTCTTTGACTGGGTGGCCAAAGTAGTAAGTAGTAGACCAGGGAAGGGCTGTGGACATGGCCTACCTAGACTTTAACAAGACGGTTGACACAGTCCTGCACAAAAGATTAATAAATAAATTAGCCAGCTTGGGAGTGGGTCCCAAGGTGGTATCCTGGGTAAAACACTGCCTGGACAACAGGGCACCATGGGTAATAGTAAATGGAGTCCACAGTGAAGAAAGGAGGGTTACTACTGGGGTACTGCAGGGTTCAGTACTGGGGCCAGTCCTTTTAATGCCTTTATAAGTGACATTGCATAGGGACAGGAAGGGAAAGTATGCCTCTTTGCAGATGTCACAAAGATCTAAACAGGCTTGATATAGCAGGGTGGGGTGGAAAGGATGAAAAGGGACTTGGCGAGGTTGGAGGAATGGTCAAATGTATGGCAGCTTAGATTCAATGCAAAGAAGTGCAAATAATGCACCTGGAAACAAAACCCAGGGAAGTTACACAATGGGGGGGTGATACCACAACAACAAAATGGAAAGGGACCTGGGGGTAGTCATATCAGATGACCTAAAGGTGGGCCAGCAAATGTGAGAAGGCAGTAAGGAGGGCTGGGGGATACTGGGATGAAAGGAAGAGGCATCACCAGTAGAAAACAGGAAATTGTTGGCCATCTGTACAGACAGTTGGTAAGACCACATCTGGAGTACTGTGTACAATTCTGGAGACCCCATCTCTGCAAAAACATAGACAGGTTGGAGGCTGTCCAGAGGAGGGCAACCAAAATGGTGTAGGGTCTGCACCAGAAGACATATGAAGAAAAACTAAAGGAGCTTAAGATGTATAGCCTCAAGGAAAGGAGGGAGAGGGGGGACATGATAGAAACTTTCAAATACCTCAAGGGAATCAACAAAGTCCAAGAGGGTAGCATCTTTCAGAAAAAGAGATTTGCAAGAACAAGGGGGCACAATTTGAAGATAGAGGGGGACAGCTCAGAGGTAATGTGAGGAAGTATTTCTTCACAGAGAGGGTTGTAGATGCATGGAAAGGCCTTCCTGAGGAGGTTATAGAGTCAAAAACAGTGGGGGAATTCAAGAATGCATGGGACAGACATAAAGCAATTCTAGTGGGTGGTAGGATGAAGTAGGCTGTTGGTTAACTAGGATCTGCAGCTTATCCGTTAGGTAGGGGAATGGGCAGACTTGGTGGGCCGAGCGGTCCTTATCTGCCATCATATTCTATGTTTCTATGGCAGGATCCAAAGTGGGACATGAGCAGTGTGCAAGGGCACAAACAGGGTGCACCAGCAGCCATGGCTATAGGGAACAGAGTGGCACATCAAAACTGCAAGATGTGCAAAGCACAGCACCCAAGGAACACAGGACAGAGTACCACTCAAAGACAAGTAGCGAAAGGAAGTAGCAGGCACTGTTGACATGGTACAGATTAGGGAATGGATGAATTGCCACAGCACTGGGGTGCCAGTGGACAACATGGCCCAAACAGGCATTGTGACAATAGTGCCAAGGAGCTAAGCATGCTGGATATGTGTGCCACACCTCAGGCACAGTGAGAGAGTGGCACAATGGCACACAGACAGGTGTCTATAGGCCACACATGTCTCACTCATCCATGGGCACACAGGATGGCAAGCAGCGCTGCAGTGCAGCATGGTGGACAGGACAACAACAGTGATGTGCACAGCACTGGAAGAGGGGCACACTGCAAGTGCCATGTGGGCAACAGTGAGTGAAAGCCCAAAGACAGTACAGGGATGCTCATGGCAAGCATTGTGTGGGCAGGACTAGTTGGACAGGGTGGATGTGCATGACACTGTACAAACTTAACCAAGCTGTTCTACCCAAGGGGCAGTGGTCCACATAGGCAACAGAACAACTGTGTGCAGCAACAGCACAGGAATGACCACAAACACAAGGAACATGTAAACAAACATGATTTAATAAAGAACACAGCTATATACAAACAGCAGCCAACCAGCAAAAGTAATACAAACACTCACTGGCAAAACAGGGGTGAGGGGAAGGGCTGATCTGGGATTAGGGAATGCAGGGGAAGCAATTATGTACAGAAAGAACAACAGGGTGAGGGAAGGATTGAAATGGGGCTATATACAGTGAAACAGTGCAAGTGCCAGACAGGCCTGCTGCCCCTAGTGGACCTGTACAGGGGGAGGGAGCTGTCACCTGCCACTCTGCAATACCTCTGTCAAGGTTCTGATTGCATGAAGGATGGCTCTCTGCCACCAATACATGGCACCCTGGTGCCTGAAGATTGCCATGAGTATAGCCTGCATGGTATGTCCCTGGCCCCGCTGTAGACATCTTCCTTGACGTACTCCACATGCAGCACTCTCAGCCTTTTGACCTATGTGGGAAAAGAGAAGACATGCACTCAGTACCATGGCACACACAGGACATGGCCCCCCCCCCAGAAGGGAGTGACGTGCATGCTGGATGGTGCCAGGATCCATGCACAGGCCCAACACACAACACGCACATGATGGACCTGCAGGATGCCGTGCAACAAGGCTATACAGTGACTGGAGTGTGGCACAGGACAGTGTGCTGTCAGCACATGCATGCAATGGATGTTGCCGAGGGACATGGGACCATGTCCCCCGCATTACATGGAGCCAATAACCATGTGCACCATGTGTGGAGGCCCAGTGGCACCCCGCATGAGTATTGCTAAGCACCCACTGTCCTGATGGGACACACAATATGAGGTGAATACACATGGGCATGGTGCATGGCGAGACTGCCATACAATGACAGAACGATGCCCACAGTGTACAGACTGGCACATCTGGGGCATACACAGCATGCAGCCAGGTGTCTGCGGTGCCCACTAGACACCCACACCCCCACCCAAACAACAGAACACACATATCCGCCACACAACACCACACTTACCTGCCACAGGATGAGAAGGCCCCCTGGGATGTCCCTGCTACCACTGCCCATGCAGTCCTGGCACTATCTTGGCTGTGGCCCGAGTCTGCTGCCCACTGTCACTCTGCCCAACCTGTAAGTGGAACAGAGTGGAAGGACACTATGAGCAGTATGTTGGCAACCCCCCCACAGGGCCCCCCAATCTACCTCGGGCTCCACACCCGCACCCCCCACCCTAGTACCCCAACCCCCCTATACCCACACCCCTGACCCCTGCAGCACCCAAGAGAACCCTAGCCCCACCCTACAACCACCAGATCAACATGTGGGCAATGTTAGCATGCACACAGAGTGTACGTACCTGGCCGTGGCACAGCACCCCTGCAGGCCTGCTCCTGTAGCCAGCGCAGTCAGTCCAGATCCCACTGTTGGAGGTCACCATAGCTGTGCCTGCACTGCTCCCCAGTGTGAGGTACCCCTGTCTGCCTAACAAGGTGCCCAGCCAGCTGTGCCTATACCTGAGCCCTGGCCTCCTGCAAGGCCTCCATGCCAAACAGCTAGCCCTCCAGTGGCATGACTAATGTCACCAAGTTGACCTGCTCAGTGTCTGACCAGTTAAGGGTCCTGGGCCCAGCAGCCTGCACACATGTCATGTATTACCAGATAATTTCTGCAGATGGTGTGTCAGCATGGAGCACTGTTCGAGATATGGCCAAGTTGCTCCTGATGCATGATATGACTACACACAATGCTCCACGCATCATGTAGATGCTCCATAGTGATGCGCAAGAGACGGACAATGGTGCATAACCATACATGGGTGGTGCTGCAGTGCTGGGTGGGAGGACGGGGTCATGCCCCCGTGCACAGGGCATGTGCAACCATGAGGGTTGGCTATATTGTGGCGATCACAGTATGCCACACATGCAGCCAACGGCATCATGCAACATACATGCCGTGCACAATGCACACACATGGCGCATGTCCCACATGTTGTGGAGATGCGTCATGCATGGGAACAGAAGGTGTGGATGCGCTGTGGTGCATGCATGTATGCCACAGTGTACTGTGCATGCGTGGAAATGCGCCATGCTGATGTGTGTGGTGCGTGGCCAATGACAGTCAGGATGTGCTGCCATGCATGGTAGGTACATGTCAGCATAACATGCATGCGTGGAAATGTGCTATGTGGAAATTACTCATCACAAACAGATGCATGGAGCAAATTGAGATGGACCAGGCACAATTCTGCTATATTTAGCCAGGATATGCTAATAACCTTTTTGTCCAACCACAGCCCAAGTCACCACATTTGCATCTCATTACAGGCTGCTCATGACCTCATCTGCATGTGCTGGGCTATAAATGAGCTACTCTGCATCACCACACACCTTGGGTGACTGGCAGGTACTGCAGCTTGAAGGCTGGTGTGTTACAGCTACACTATTATAGGGTGTACAGCCATTCATCCACCATGCATGGAACATAAGCAGCAGGACATGACCTGTGTTGATTCCTGTCACCTCTCCACCCCACAGGCACTAGAATGGTGGAGAAGAAGATGAAGAGGAGGCGGTGTCCAAACTTTACCTGGGATGAGCTGAAGACCCTGGTCGAAGCCTATGCCCACATGGAGGATCTTCTGTCGGGGAAGACGGCACACAGCAGGAGAGGGCAGAGGGTTGGGATGTGGTGGCCCAGATGGCGAACACCCATGGAGAGTACAATCGCACTCCTTAAGAGTAATTTAAAAGAATGAATAGTGAGAAGACCAGGGCCATTGAGTGCCTGGCCACCATGCGGGCAGCCCTGCAGGCCACAGGGAGTGGGCCATGCATGGTGCCACCCCTGACAGCCCATGAGGAGCTGCTTGCATCTACCCTGTCTCGTGCCTCTGTGGAGGGTGTCCCCAGTGGAGGGTTCCAGATGGGAGGGCCCTTCACAGCACTGTGAGTATTCATGTGTCCTGTTGTCTATAGGGCTGTGTGTTGTGGTCTTGGGTGTGCAGGGTATGCCACACATGGCCGCACACTGTCGCCACAGCATTGTGCAGGGCTACTGACATTGTACGGGCCTCCCATGGTCATGCAGTGTCCCTGTGGCAGCTAGTGTGAGCTGCAGTGGCAGTCTGTGACACTGTGGACATTGACCTGCAGGGATAGGGCCACAAGTGGTTGGCCATGTGTGCACCAGAGTCATGTGTGTGTATGCACACTAGTCTTGCCAGTGCAGAGCCCTGCCCTGGGCAGCCACCATTGATGGTGTGTTCACACGCCAGATGCAGTCTCTGTGCTCCGGGGGGCATGTACACATCCCAGCCCCCAAGGCTGTACACACCACACAGCCAAGTGGGCATAGCCTGGAAGGCATGCACTGCACACACCACATGATGGTGGGCATTCTGGATGACCATGCAACTGCAGGGCACTCACGGTTGGTTGGCAAGATATGCCAGCTTAGGGTGGAGGATGTTGGTGAGCTTCGTCAACTGCAGGTGAACATGACCGCAGGCTTTGAAAGGGTTGCACAGGTCTTTCAGGTGGGTTGTTCTGCCCTGGTGCCCCATGGCCACAGACATGCCTGCCGCACACCACATAGTGACATCAGCACTCCCACCACATGGCGTTGCATGATCCCCTGGCTTCTGACGCTAGCCACTGCCTCAGGTGTGCCCAACACCCCTGTGTCCCATCTGTGGTTCAGGACTGAGACACCCAAGAGCACATGCTCATGGTCCCCTGAATCTACCCCTGCTGAGGTGGCTAGTCACCCGCTGAGGTGGGAAACACCCCGGGGGGGTCACCCAGTGTAGGCGTGGTTGCCCACATGTCCATGGTGGCCGTGGTGAGACACAGTGATGCCACCTGTGTGCACACATCATGTCCCAATCATCATCGAGGTGTTGTTGCCCGCACACCCTGCTGGCCATGACCAGAGCTATGTGCAGTGGCGCATGTGTGCACCTGTGGCATGCATGTTCATGCTGTTCATGTGGTATTCTGGGCATGTGCTTGGGCACTGCTGTTCTGTTGTGTGGCATGAACATGATGAGTGCAGCCTTGTGTGTCCGCTATGCATGTGTGCAGGCAGTGTCCTCTGATCCATGCCAATCACCACAGTATCCCCGGGTGTCCCAGCACATGCTGGCAATGTGGTGGGCACACTTGCATGGGTGTGTGCTCCCACCATTGTGGTCCTATCAACCATGCTGTGTCTACTGACTTTCACATGTGTTCCCCCCCAACCCCACATGCTGTTGCACAGCCCCCTCTGGGCCTTGTCTGATACTCACCTGCAGTCCCCAAAGTACTCCTCCACAATTGTGTCCCTGTGCCACCATGGCCTGGTGGCCAGCCATGAGTCCCTATGATCATGGATTACCTGCCCAACCCCAGCTGGTGGTCCCTTGTCCTCAGAGCTGTTGCTCACCTTGACCTGGACATGAATTCCACAGTCCATGGCCATGTTGTGTAGTATGCAACAGGCCAGGAATATGCCACAGGCCTTCTCTAGTGTATTGTAGGGCACCACCCGACCTGTCCAGGCATCTGAATCACATTTTCAGCATGCCAAACACATGCTTGATGATATTGTGTGTCATGGTGTGTGCCTCATTATACCTATCCTCCACCTCAGATGGGGACTGGCATGTGGGGTGAGCATCCATGGCTATAGGGGGTATTCATAGTCACCGGGGGGGGGAACACAGTGATTAGTGTACATCATGCATTCCCAGGTGCTCAAAGTTCCCATGCCCATGCATGTCTGCCCCAGCTCCAAGTGACCCCCTCACTGCCATTCCCCCAGCCCCCCAGCCCTGCATACAACATCACACCAGTGGTTGCACTGCATGTATGTTTCATGCAGGGTGCATTCTGGGCATGACATGACCACCCACAGCCTTGCCCCACTGTGCACATACCCTGGCCCTACAGCTACATTGCCACTGTCCTGTCCAGGTGTGGCTTCCTGCACCACCGCAGAACATATGTGGGCCCAGGCCCTGTGCCTCCACATGCCTGGCCATGTGTGCATGTTGTGTGTGTCCACTGCCCTGCTCATCCCCTAATGCACTGCCATCCCCCCAACCCCTGCTGCCTGTGTTTCCTGGTGCAGTGGGCACATGTGGCCAACAACATGCCATGATGTTTGTCCGTGGCGAACCTCTGTCAGTGTCCCACCCTGGCATCCCCGCCATCTGTATTGTGTGCCACTATGTGCAGTGTGGGCCCATTGTCCAGCCCCACTCACCCATTAGGTGGCTGCTAGGTATCTCACCACTCTCAAACAGGCGGCACAGGGCCAACTGGTGCCAGATGTTGGCATCTTGTGCACTCCCAGGGTGCATGGCACAGACACTGCTGATGTGCCCCATGGCATTGCACACCACCTGGCAGTTTACAGAATGGAAGCCCTTCCTGTTGATGCAGGCAATGCCCTTGGAGCCAGGCATTGTGAATCATGGGTGCAGTCAATGACACCTAGCATGCCTGGCATGCATGCCACCCTGTGGAAGTGCTGCATGGTTTCTGTGTGCTCTGATTGGGTGCTAGGGAATTTGATGTACTCCAAAGCATGTGGCAGCGGAGCGGTGAGGAACTGTGTAAGGAAATGGGATGTGGTAGATGGTGTGATGCCAGTGGTGTTACCCACCAGCGTCTGGAAGGCGCCTGTGGTGAGCAGGCACATTGCTGCTGTCACCTTTGTCTCCACCATCATGGTGTGACTCCTGTGTGTTAGTGCCTGCAGGTCATCATGGAGCAGCTTACAGAGCTGTCTCAGCAGTGCCCTGTTGAGTCTGTACCGGCCCACGATCTTAGTGTCACTCAGCTGTTCATATGTGACATGGGCACGGTACCATCTCTGTTGGGCATACCACCTATGGGCCCTTCCACGGCCATGTTGTTGTTCCTCCTGTCTCCTCACTCCCCTCATGACTGCTGCCATTAGGAATGCAGACCCATCCATGGCTGCTTTGTGGTGTAATGCTGCTCTGTGCCTGTGGGTGGCTTGCACTTAGGCATGCTTTTTATGTGCCTATCTTTGCGTGGCACATCTGCATGATGTGCGGCAGATGGGCTGCTCATTTTGGCTGAATATAGGGCTGCGCAGAACATTCATGGGAATGCCCCCTCCACATGTGCAGCATACATTATAGTTGTGTAACCCCCCTGCAAATGGGGGTTCCCAAAAGACTTCCAGGAGCTTGCTTGAATGCTCCAAGCCTGAATAGTGTTTGGCGTTTAAGCCATTTATCAGTGAGTGTTTTTAGAACCTCTGGTACTGTCTCTTTAAGAGCTGTCTGCTTGCAGACATAATTAGTTTGTATGGGGGACTGTGTGCTTCTCTGAGTACCACTCGAGCTGCTGCCAATTCACTTCATTTTGCAGTCACTAGGAGTGCAAAGGGAACCTATCTGAAAGATGTAACTGTTTGCCAGAAATTATTTAGAGTAATAATGAAATTACAGTTTGTCTAACCTGCTTTCTTTGCAGTCAGAACTGTGTCTGCTAGTTCCCATTCTAGTTTTGAACTGCTGAACTGGACCAATCAGTGTGGGGTAAGCTAGCTCTAAAATGGTGCCTTGGACGAATCAGAACTTGGACTCATAATCTGAGCCAGCCACAAGAGGATTGTATGGGCAGTGACTCTGGGAGATGTAGTTTAGACTTCAGTGCCTTTTGGACCAACAGCAGCAGTCTATTGTGAGTGACAGCTAATCCAGTCAAGAACTGGGAGGAACTCAAAGAAGTGCCAGTTTTGTCGGTTGGAGTTTCAGTTGAGCTTTGGCAGTGAAGAAGGAAGGAGCCCTGTGCTTTTTCAGTGTGCAGTTTAGTCAAAACGTGTGTAAGGCCCAGAGTTCCGGTCTGCAGCTTGTGTAACAGCTTGTTAGGACTGAATCCGTCCTGTGAAAAGAATCAAGGATCTCTGAAGAGTAGAAACCAGGCTCACCCTGTAGAAGACTGGAGGAATTGCTGAAAATTGCACTCTCGGTCTGTCAGGAACTGAATCTGCTGTGTGTTCTCCCGGGTATTGTACAGTAATTGCGATCGGATACAGATGCAGCCTGCCTGGTATAGTGCTTTCTTTATATGGATGTGTGAAGGTTTGTGTACCTCAAGTGAGCCCTGCTGACATTGAAGGACCCTATCTTATTTGGAGGTCGTGAGTACTAATTCAGGGTCGCTCCTGTTGAATTGCCACATTAAATCCAAATGGAATTACTGTACTGCTGACTGTTTAATTCTCCTTTTCTCTGTGTGAAAGGGCCCTACCAGCTGCCACGGTTTGGACTAGCCACTAGGGCTTGGGTACCCAGGGACAGTAACTGATAGGGATAGGCCTGTGCACAGAGCCATAGGTAGATTATTAGAGTGATAAGCTAATTAACCTGATTTCCCCTGTCCTTGTTATATCCCCTAAATAAATCAGAGCTGCTTGTTTCAGCAAAGTTATACTGCCTGAGGTATTTGTCTATGTTAAAGTACTGTACTGTGATTGTTGCACTGTATCTCATTTCACAGGAGGTCCCAGTGCGGAACCAGACCTGGGGGTAAGTGTATACTGTGAAGGTAATTCTGATATATTGTGTGGGCCACTAGTGGGAAGAAGGGGTTGCAGTGTCCCGAGGGCTGTGACCAAGTTAGTTTAACTATTGCAAACCCTGACCTCTGGGTGGAGGCATCCGCCATTGGATCCAGGCCCCTCAACCTGTTAGTGGCAAATCAGGCAGGGGTAGTAGCCCTGGGATAGCGCCATCTAGGGTTACATCTTGGAGGCTCACCGCTGGGATTGTGTGTCCTCTAGTGGCCATATTCTGAACCACTATTAAGAAAAAAATGGGTACCCGACAAAGTGGCTGTGCACGGCTGGTGGAGTGGTGTACTGGGGAGGAGATCGAACCTCAAAATGCTATGCTTATCCTGGACATCCCCTGGGTATCATCACGGACACTGTGCAGGAGTACTTTCCAAGGTGGAAGGTTTACAAAACCCTGTGGTGGTGGGTCGGCATGCTAATCTGCTCACCCACACTTTCCTGGCCCTAGTAGAGTTTAAGGATCCCATAGATAGCTCCAAAGTGCCACAGACCATTACCCCAGAGGGAGCCCTCACTGCTTGGAGTGATAACTAAGGACAGTAAAGACCCGGGGGAATCAGCCCCACCACTATCTGAAACTTTTGAGGAGAAATTTGCTGAATGGTTGCTGGGAAGGAAAACTAGGAGGACTTGAAGAAACTATTCTTGCCACCTGGGGTGTTCCTCCCCAACACCCTCTCCTGCTCCAGTGCCGTGGTGGTGGCTGAACCAATGCAGACTCCTATTTCTGCACCTGCCATTAGTCACGACTCTTACGAAGGTTGAGGATCTTCTCTGGCACCTCCCCACCCCCAAGGGAGGATGACTGGGAGACCTGGATAGACTATGTTGCCCCAAGTGCTAGAATGGCAATGCTCGGAAGGCAAAAGCGAAAGAGGGTTAGTGAGAGCCTCCGAGGTCCTGCCCTGGCTACCATCCGTGCTAAGCAGACCAGTAACTCTGAAGCGACTGCACAGGCCTATCTTGAGGCCTTGGAGAATGTATGGGAGCCCAGATTCTGATGAGGACCTATGGTGGAGAGTAAGAAATGCACAACAGTACCAAGGGGAGTTGTTGTCTGTGTATGTCTCGGCTGGAAAAATTGTTGCAAGAATGCCTCAGAAAGGGTAGTTTGCCAGCGATTGAACTGGACCGAACCAGACTGGACAGAATCCTTAAGTCTGCCCCCTTCTCAGAACTGCTGTTGCTTCAATTCGCCTGGCAAATCGACTGGAATCCCACCTCCTATGATAAGTTAATGAGAGAATTCGAGGAGTTGAGAAAAGCGACCTCGGAGGTACCTGCACCAACAGCTGTGGCTCGACCGAGTGACTGAGGTGACCCATCAAGTGAAGTTCAGGGGCAGAGGTTGACAGTCAATGAGTGCTCTGACAAGGAAAGAGATATGCCACAATGGGGGTGAACTGTTGAGAGAGATCCGGAATTCAAAAGCAGTCCCTTTATGAAGGCCACACTGGCAAGCACGGGCCCTGACCTATATCCGACTGCATCTGCTATGGGGTGGGGGTACCCACCATGCATCTCCTGCTGATAACAGCTCCAAACTCAATTCCTTGACCATGGAAGTGGAGAAACTGAGATGTCTCCAAATGCTTATCACGCCGCAGACAGAGATGGCACCCAGGTTTCCAGTTAGTATACCCCGCCCCTGGCTCCCAGTGTGGTGCCTCGGCCAGCTCAAACTCCAGAAAGTATGTTTTGCTATAATTGTGGGAAAGATGGGCACATGAAAAGGGAATGCCAGTCCCCAAAAGACACTGACAAAGTTGCATATAGGCTACAAGGAGAGCTTCGAGGAAGAAATCAGTGGTTAAGAGGTGCACACATGATCCCAGTGAGGGCACCAAAATGCTAATTCACGTCCTTTTGTGGCAAGGTCAGTTGCCCAGGCCCCACTACCGCCTCTCAGACTGGTCCAGAATAGTGGGTCCCTCCATGGAGACCACTGTAAAGGTGAATGGAGTGTCTACAAGAGCTGTATTAGACAGTGGCTCCCCAAGTGACAATTATGTTCCAGGATTGGTATCAGAAGCATTTGTCAGACGTACCCTTACAACCATTAGAAGGACTGCATGTATGGGGGTTAAGTGAGAAGGCCTACCTATTCCGGTATATCGAATTTGGCTGTCTTTCCCCACCTCCGTGGCTGGAGTGGCCGAACAAGTAGAGACCCTAGCCTTAGTGTGTCCCCCACTGGACTGTATGATGGTGTCCTTTGTTGATTGGAACAAATGCTCATATGTTCGGAAGGCTGGCACAGTTGTGTTATGAAAAACAGGGTCAAAAGACTAGTAGAGCTTTAAGAGTTCGGCCTTAATTAAGAAGGCCTATGAGGCACAGAGAGATGCTGAAAAACAGAACCAGAGGAACCGGTCGGGATTGTATGGAAGAAGGATCCTGAATCTCTGATCCTGGCGCAAATGCCCAGTGTACCTTACAGGGAGAGGTCCGTATCAGAAAGGATGTTAAGAATAAAATATTAATGTTGGATGCACCAGGCGATGGAAAATTTCCAGAGGGACTGCTGGTCAAGCCTAGTATTTTGCCCGCTAGAGCCCATGCTTATCAGAGGGTAATGGTCCAAGTTCATAATGTGTCTGAAAGAGACATTCGAGGTAAACAGAGGTTGCATCTGGCTAATGTGCATTGTGCAGACACTGCAGTGCTACCCAGCAGCAAGAGTTCAAGGAAGAATGACAGAGTAGCACGCCTGACTTGTTTGATTTGGCTGACTCCCGCTGCCAGCTGAATGGAAAGTGAGGATCGGTGAGAAGCTTGCCCAGAGAGACCAGGTGTTTTCTTTAAAGGAATGGGATGTAGGATGCGTGCAGGAGCTGAGCACAATACCGCTGCATGACGAAAGACCATTTAGCTGAGAGGTCTCGGCGCCGCACCTGCTGACATAGATGATGTGAGACGGCATCTGCAAGAGATGTTAGCTGCTGGTGTAATACAAGAATCCAGAAGCCCTTATGCTTCCCCATTGTGGTAGTGAGGAAAAAGAATGGAACAGTAAGGATGTGTGTGGATTATCGCACCTTAAACGCGGACTATCCCTGATCAGTACACAATGCCCCGCATTCAGGATGCTTTGACTGCCTAAGCGGGCAAGTGGTTCTCTGTGCTGGATCTCCGCGTTAGGTACTACCAGATCCCGATGGCTCAGGACCGTGAGAAGACAGCCTTTATCTGTCGCTTGGCTTCTATGAATTCATGAGGATGCCTCAAGGTTTCAGGTGCCCCAGCCACTTTTCAGCGATTGATGGAGCGTGCAGTGGGGACATGAACTTACTAGAGTGCCTGGTATACCTAGATGATGTTATTGTGTTTGGCAGCTCACTGGAGAGACATGAGAGCAGATTATTTAAGGTATTGGACCAACTGGAGGACTTTGGCCTTAAACTGTCCATTGATAAGTGTCAATTCTTTCAAACATCAGTAAAGTATGTGGACACATAGTATCCACCGAGGGAATAGAGACCGACCCAAGTAAAGTTGAGGCCTTGACCACCTGGCCACAGCCCAAAAATCTAAAAGAACTGCAAAGATTCCTGGGATTCTGTGGTTATTATCGGCGCTTCATCAAGGACTATTCAAGAGTGATCCGCCCTTTACTTAACCTTACTCAAGGGTATCCCCCAACCCACAAAAAATACCAAAAGTCAGCGTCCCTCAAGACTGAAAGAGTGTATTTTCATCCGAGTGAAGTATTTGGGGCCGCTGGACTCCTGATTGTGAGACTGCTTTTCATGAGATCATATATCAACTTACTCATGCTCCAGTGCTGGCCTATGCGATCCAAGAAAACCTACGTCCTGCACACTGATGCTTTCCTTTGCAAGGGTTAGGGGCTGTGTTGTACCAAGAACACGAGAATGGCCTGAGACCAGTGGCCTTTGCCAGTAGAAGCCTGACCCCATCCGAAAAGAACTATCCTGTACATAAGTTAGAGTTCCTAGCTTTGAAGTGGGCTATTGACCAATTCCATGAGTACTTGTATGGGGATAAAATACTAGTAAAACTGACAATAATCCTTTGACCTATGTCAGACCTCAGCTAAGTTGGATGCCACTGGCCATAGGTGGCTTTCTGCATTATCTACATATGACTATGCTCTCGAATACCGAGCAGGTCTGAACCACATAGATGCTGATGCTCTCTCCGGAGGCCTGTTCCCCAGAATGATTGGGTCCGATTGGCAGAACCTGACATTCAGGCACTCTGCCGGAAGTTTGACAGGGAGGAACAAATGTCACAGGCACGATGGACTGCATGGTGGATTGCTTGGGAGCCTCTGAGAATTGCATACCTGCTGCTTATGCCACTTTTCTGCAATAGACATTGGTGCACTGCCTCAGCTGGACAATGACAGTATTCGGCCGGCTCAATCGCGATCCCATGATCAAACAGCTTTAGAAGCCCTCTATGCAGGAAAAGATGTGTCCAAATTACGCTCCACTGATTTGAGAACTGCACTGTTATACAAAGAAGGTCCTAAGTTGAAACTGATCAATAAACTGTTATACAGAGAAACAGTAGACAGAGGGACAAGTAGACAAACAACAACTAGTGCTGCCCACTGCCTTTGAGACTCAGTACTGAGGTCCTTGCACAACCACATAGGGCACCTTGGTATAGACAGAACACTTGACTTGGTGAGATCCAGATTCTATTGGCCTAAGATGGGGGCTGATGTGGAGCAACACATTCGAACTTGTAGTCGCTGCTTACAGAGAAAGCTTTGCCCCAGAGGGCTGCCCCTTGTTAACATCACCACCAGTGCACCCATGGAGCTGGTCTGTATTGATTTTCTGAGTTTGGAGTCAGATCAAAGAAATATCAGTAATGTGCTGGTGGTCACTGACCATTTCACGAGATATGCCCAAGCTTTCCCCACCAAAGACCAGAAAGCATCCACTGTGGCCAAAGTACTTGTAGAAAACTTTTGTTCACTATAGGGCTACAAAAGAATCCATTCTGATCAAGGAGAGACTTTGAGAGTCGTCTGATCAAAGAGATGCTTTCTCTGTAGGAGTGCGAAAGTCCAGAACCACTCTTACCACCCCCAGGGGACCCACAGCCTGAACTTTTCAACCGCACTTTGCTGATATGCTAGGCACCCTGCACCCAAAGGACAAGCCTAGATGGAGCCAACAAATTAGCACCCTGGTACATGCTTATAACTGCACCAAAAGTGATGCCACTGGATTCTCCCCTACCGCCTGATGTTTGGAAGAGAAGCTCGACTACCAGTAGATGTGTGTTTGGGGTCTCTCCTGATGGGGTTCAAGCTGACAACTATTTACAGTATGTGCAAAAGTTAAGGCCCAGCTAACTCATGCGTACCAACTGGCTCAAACCATGGCTGCCAAAGAAATCTGGCCAACAAAGAAAGGTATGATAAAGGTGAAAGCACAGGAACTCCAGGAGGGAGATCGGGTATTGCTAAGAAATCTGGGACTGCATGGCAAGCACAAGATTGCTGACAGATGGCACCATCTCCCTCACATTGTAGTGGGCAAACTAGATGATCTGCCAGTGTACAAAGTAAGGCCTGAGAATAATTCAAAAGATGTAAAACAATGCATAGAAATCATTTACTGCCCATTGGACAAATCTTAATTGAGTCTGAGCCCCTAGAAGATGCCCCTCTGGACCAGTGACTAGAGCTGCTGCTAAGAAAAGATCAAGAAAGTCTGCACCTACAGAAGCAAAGTTAAAGTGTTCCCTCCACAAGTCTCAGTTGAGCATGACTGTCAGTCCATATCGGAAGAAAGTGAGAGTGACTTTGAATACTATCCTTCTTACGAACTGAGTCAATTGTTTGGGGCAATCCCTAGTCAATACTGGAGACAAAGCTGGGCCTTCTGGACTGTCTAAGCCCCCAGCTTCATCCCTGGAGCCAATGCTTCCAGAAAGTGAAGTGCAAAGCATCAGATCAGATGAAATAGAATCATTGTGCATGGTTGAACTGTTTGAGCTTTCAGGGAGAAAATGATAGATTGGGGCAGACTGGTGATACACCTGAACAAGAAGAGTATTTTAGTGCCCTGACAGTCCACTGCCAGTGTCCGAAAGCTCTCCATGCGAGCCAAATGTTGTGGACTCAGAAACTGTAACTCCTGGAGCTGAAAGTGCCCCAAGTTCTAGCCTCTCTACCCCATGGAGACTCCCTGACAAGTGAGGACAATGCTGAAAATGAGGCTCAGAGTGCAGAGACTGTAACAGTTCCCCTAGAAAGACTGGTCGAGCTGTAAAGCCTGTGGCGCCTCAGTTATGATTCACTTGGGAGGCCTGTGGACTTGCCTCTCAATGTTGTCCATAAAGGAGTGTATGTGTCCCAGAGCTCATTGCCCAAACTGAGCATCAGTGCTAACTCCAAGTTACTTGTGTTGCCCTCTAAGTATGGTGCCCTTGCCCCATCCAGCCCCAAGGTAACTGATAGGAAGGGCCCCTATCTTCAGGTTTCATGTACAAGAGGTAATAACTTGAGTTATGGTACAATGTGTGTAATACCGTAAAGAGTGACGTATCTGCAATGTTTCAGAAATGTGTTCTTGGTAAAATGATATATTGACTGATGATTACATGTAGAGCCTAATGCAAATGTATATGGTTGCAGTTGAAACTTATGGGGGTACTTGCTTGACGCGGACGTCAAGCTTTCCCAGGCCAGGAAGGGTGTAACCCCCCTGCAAATGGGGGTTCCCAAAAGACTTCCAGGAGCTTGCTTAAATGCTCCAAGCCTGAATGGTGTTTGGCGTTTAAGCCATTTATCAGTGAGTGTTTTTAGAACCTCTGGTACTGTCTCTTTAAGAGCTGTCTGCTTGCAGACATAATTAGTTTGTATGGGGGACTGTGTGCTTCTCTGAGTACCACTCGAGCTGCTGCCAATTCACTTCATTTTTGCAGTCACTAGGAGTGCAAAGGGAACCTATCTGAAAGATGTAACTGTTTGCCAGAAATTATTTAGAGTAATAATGAAATTACAGTTTGTCTAACCTGCTTTCTTTGCAGTCAGAACTGTGTCTGCTAGTTCCCCATTCTAGTTTTGAACTGCTGAACTGGACCAATCAGTGTGGGTAAGCTAGCTCTAAAATGGTGCTTTGGACGAATCAGAACTTGGACTCATAATCTGAGCCAGCCACAAGAGGATTGTATGGGCAGTGACTCTGGGAGATGTAGTTTAGACTTCAGTGCCTTTTGGACCAACAGCAGCAGTCTATTGTGAGTGACAGCCAATCCAGTCAAGAACTGGGAGGAACTCAAAGGAAGTGCCGGTTTTGTCGGTTGGAGTTTCAGTTGAGCTTTGGCAGTGAAGAAGGAAGGGAGCCTGTGCTTTTCAGTGTGCAGTTTTAGTCAAAAAAGCGTGTGTAAGGCCAGAGTTCGGTCTGCAGCTTGTGTAACAGCTTGTTAGGACTGAATCCGTCCTGTGAAAAGAATCAAAGGATCTCTGAAGAGTAGAAACCAGGCTCACCCTGTAGAAGACTGGAGGAATTGCTGAAAATTGCACTCGGTCTGTCAGGAACTGAATCTGCTGTGTGTTCTCCGGTATTGTGCAGTAATATGCATCGGGATACAGATGCAGCCTGCCTGGTATAGTGCTTTCTTTTATATGGATGTGTGAAGAGGTTTGTGTACCTCAAGTGAGCCCTGCTGACATTGAAGGACCCTATCTTATTTGGAGGTCGTGAGTACTAATTCAGAGTCGCTCCCTGTTGAATGCCACATTAAATCCAAATGGAATTACTGTACTGCTGACTGTTTAATTCTCCTTTTCTCTGTGTGAAAGGGCCCTACCAGCTGCCACGGTTTGGACTAGCCACTGAGGGCTTGGGTACCCAGGACAGTAACTGATAGGGATAGGCCTGTGCAGAGCCATAAGTGAATTATTAGAGTGATAAGCTAATTAACCTGATTTCCCCTGTCCTTGTTATATCCCCTAAATAAATCAGAGCTGCTTGTTTCAGCAAAGTTATACTGCCTGAGGTATTTGTCTATGTTAAAGTACTGTACTGTGATTGTTGCACTGTATCTCATTTCACAGGAGGTCCCAGTGCCGGAACCAGACCTGGGGGTAAGTGTATACTGTGAAGGTAATTCTGATATATTGTGTGGGCCACTAGTGGGAAGAAAGGGGGGGTTGCAGTGTCCCAGAGGGCTGTGACCAAGTTAGTTTAACTATTGCAAACCCTGACCTCTGGGTGGAGGCACCCGCCATTGGATCCAGGCCCCTCAACCTGTTAGTGGCAAATCAGGCAGGGGTAGTAGCCCCTGGGATAGCGCCATCTAGGGGTTACAGTTGCACGTTGGCACATTCAGAGATGCACTGTCTTTTGAATATAGCCTTGCGGCACATCTGCAGAGCTGTGCCAGTGCATCTCGAGCTGCGCCCCCTCATCTCCTTTGAATATCCTGGTCACTCTACTCAACATATGTTTTTGCAAATTTTGACTGTAGTATTGCTTTAATTAGGCAGCTCTGTGTCCTATGTCTGGTGCACGGTCATACCCCTCTTCCTGAGGGCTCATGCCCTCAGTGAAGCACTGCCTATCTCCAGTGGTTGCTGAGGATGCCAGAACTGAGAAAGCAGCTGTGTTAATGATGTGAGAAGGGAGAATACTTTCCCAGTCCCAACTACTCCTTACCTAACCCAGATTATTTCAGCAGTCACTAAACTGCACTTTTACAACTCTAATTTGTAAATATTAGAAACTGATTTATACAATGTGATTGACAGTTAAACCTTACAGATAACGTGTTTATTTTGGCCACTGAAACATCGCAAAAGAAAATAAATAATTTAATTCAATGCTTGGTGAATCATGAGCATTTATTTCCAGTACTAGCTATAAAAGCAGTCACTTGCACACCCTTATCGCTCAAAGAATTGCGTTGCCATAGCAACCTGAATCCTTGAGGTGGCAGACAAGGTGAACCATGCAAAACCAGGGCAAAAAAGAATCTACAGGAAACTTGATTTAAAATTTTAATGTGACCTACCTAATTCGCACATAGAAATGTTTTAAACATCTGCCCCAGTGTGTTAAAAGAATGACAAAATGCTGTTATTTGGAATCGGTAAGAGACAATCTGCTGTTGGCTAAATTGGTTGGTTCATACACTGTGCTTGAACCTTGAGTAAAACATACATTTTTACCTAGTAGTTAATGAATGTATTATAGGAGCAGCAGCAAGGTCACTACACTTGAATTCCATGCCAGGTCACGAAGCGAACAGACATATGTTTTTTTTTTCTGTATCATCAAAGAATGTATTATACCTACTCTGTGTGCTGCACTATTGTAAAACACCTTGTTGTAATTCTGTGAAAGGCACTGTAGAAATACTGTTGTACTGAAAAGCTAATTCATGCCAGTTGTATAGTGGAATGGACCACAAGACAATAGCAAGCACAGGGTGTAGCATGTGAATATCCTGAAGTCTTTAAGGCATGCTATTACAGGGATGTGACCCTTTTCAGCTTGCATCACTAGCTGTAGAAAGGTGAAACAGCCTTTTGTAAGCAAGTCAGACCAGTACTTCTACTGAAAAGGTAAACTTATCTGAGACATTCTTTCCTGAAGAAAGGCAAGACATGATCTTGCTTTTTAATCAGCAAGTGTAAAAAGGAATGAAGGGTTGGATATTAAAGGGGAACCGCACATAACTTGAAATCCCACAACCTAATAATCTCCTGATCTGTCTGAAAATAAAACTGTAAAAAAGAAAAAGTTAAAGTACCAGTTTGGTTTCATATAATAAAACAAACTTCAGTTATCTTGTGATTGATGGTGCTCTGTCAGCTAGCATCTTGCAGTGTTACCACACACTGCCATGCAAATTGGTGCTGCTGACCAATGAGCCTGGCAATTAGAAGTGATTGCTTATCTACATTCCTGTAAACTGGAAGGGAACGGGACCAAGAAATGATCCCCTACCTCAACAGGGACCTAAGGCAACTCATTTTGAACAAAACGATTTATGACTGCTGGAAAAAGATAAATTGCTTCCAGGTTAGAGAGGAGTACAGAGCAGCCCCGAGGAACTGCAAGACTAGAATTAAGAAAACCAAGGAAGGGCTAGAAGCCAGAATAACAGCAGGAGCTGCTGACGCTAACACTGCTTCTGGTACGTAAATGGAAGGATGAAGGTGAAGGAGGTTATCGGCCCTTGAAAATGGGGCAATGGGCAGCAGGGAGAACTTAGGAGAGAGACAGAGGTGATGGCGGAGATGCTTAAAGATTTCACAAAAGGGCCTGTGATGGGGGAATGAAGTTCACTGGGAGATTCCATGACAAACATCAGGACAGGTAAGTTCCAAGGGTTCAATGAAATACACCTCAGGATCATAATGAGCTCAGGGAACAATTAGTGGTGCCATTTGCAGTAAGTTTTCAGGAGTCTGTCTGGACAAGTATAGTGCCAGTGGAACAGTGAAATGGAAAGTGAACAATGTGGCCCCTATCTTCAACAAGGGGGCAAGACTAAAACCAGGCAACTACAAGCCAGTCAGCCTGACATCAGTACTGAGCAAGGCAGCCATAATCAAGGGCAGAAGAATGGAGCACTTAGTTGAGGGCAAAGTTCTTGTACCCTCTCAGCATGGTTTTATAAGGGGCAGGTCATAACCAACCAACTTAATCACCTTGCTCAAGGGGTTGACCAGGTAGGATGATGGGGGCAGGGCCATGGATGTAGTTTATCTTTACCTCAGCAAGGCCTCTGGTACAATGATGCATGACAAGCTTCTGGGCATAGTAAACCAGTGTGGTCTACACAAAGTGGATTGCTAAGTGGCTTGGAGGCAGGAAGCAAAGAGAGAGATGGATGGGTGCTTCTCCAAAGAAGTACTCAGTGGCACCCTTCAGAGATCAGTCCCTGGACCACAGCTCTCCAGCATCTTCATAAATGATCTGGAAGCCGGGGTCTCCAACAGGCTGCTTAACTTTGTGGACCCATAAAGTTGGCTAGGATGATAGGCTCCCCTGAGTATCAACTTCAGGATGATTTGAACCAGCTGGTCAACTGGCCTGATTCCTGGAGTCTCAGACAAGTACAAGGTGTTAATCTTGGGGAGGGAAAACAGAGCTAAGACCTACACACTGTGTGGGATGTCACTTGCTGCAGTTCAGGAGGAAAAGAGTCTGGGGTCATAATACACAAGGTGTTGAATCAGGACAAACCATGTATGGCTGCTTTCAAGAGGGCCAGCTGAATGCTTGGGTGCATCAAAAGGAATGTGACCAGCAGAGTAAAGGTAGTAATCCTACTACTGTGCATGGCCCCGGTCAGGCCCCACCTACAGCATGGAGTACTGGGCTCCTCAGTACAAAAGGGACATTAAGATAGTCAACAGGGTGCAACTCAGGGCCACCAGTAGAGGCCCTAACATATTCACCCTGGAAAAAAGGAGGCTGACAGTAGACATGATCTCAGTTGTTCACCAACTCAAGGGTATCGACAATATCAAACAGTCAGAGATGTTGAATTTGTTGTCCTATAGTAGAATGGGGTCACATAATCTGAGGCTCAGGATTTGTAGATTCAAGAGTAAAACAAAATACATGGAGGCTAAGGGAATCCACGCCTGAAGCCCACAAGGTACAATCTCAGTCAAGCAAGCAAAAGTGTGGCTAACAGGCACTGGTATGGGAAACAGACCCATAGTTTGGTTTGTAGTTAAAATAATTTTTATTGATTAAAAGCAGCAACACACTCACCCCACTGGCGCCCACCAATGTTTCAGAGGAGGCAGTATAGCGTAGTGCTTAAGGACAATGAACTGCAAATCTGGAGACCTGGGTTTGAATCCTATCAGCCCCCCACCTGCATACTGGGTGACTCTGAGCAAGTAACTTAACTTCATTGTGCTCCCAGGTCGCACCTGGAAACAAGTTTTGACTTAGTGTGCCTTTCTGGTTAAACAACTTCCCCCTTCCCTTTCACTCAGCCCACATGGGCATTCTCAAGGCACTTTGAGAAAGCTCACTTGGGGTGAGCCAAATGTTGGTGGACGACGATGGGGTGAGTGTGTTGCTCCTTTTAATCAATAAAAACATTTTGTTTAACTACAAACCAAGCCATGGGTTTGTTTTACAATACCGGTGCCTGTTAGCCACATGTTTGTTTGTTTGACTGAAATAGATTCAAGGATAGCATTAGGAGGCCTATCTGTGGAGGGTAGCGAATCTAAGACAGTATAGGCCTTTAATGTCAGTGAGGATGTGTGCAAAATTCAAGTTTTATACACTGCCCCATGTC
This sequence comes from Neoceratodus forsteri, assembly GCA_016271365.2. Lineage (NCBI taxonomy): Eukaryota > Metazoa > Chordata > Ceratodontiformes > Ceratodontidae > Neoceratodus > Neoceratodus forsteri. The sequence continues at coordinate 1,227,739,824 of CM028131.1, read as the reverse complement.
TTGTTTTATATAATTGAGGGATATCATGTTCTTGTCTTGAAAATACTACCCAGCAATTATAAAAAACAATGGTTCTGGTAGCGTGGTCATAGCTGGAGCTTGGTTTAAACAACTATTTACTTTTTTTTACCTTTTTATGAGATTGGCTGAAACTAGAGAATTAAGAACCAAACAACAACTGTATTTTTCAAGAAGTTTATGAAAACACTTACTCTGAGTCAAGTCAGTCTACCGTGTGTCGATCAAATGTGTGTGTGTGTGTGTGTGTGTGTGTGTGTGTGTGTGTGTGTGTGAAGGAGGTGCTCATGCGTAAAGTGAGGGAAACCTGTTGCATTTCTCCCATTATAACCAGCTGGTTATAGTAGCAAATTATAATGAGGTTTCCCTATGAGAGCAAATGCTCCCCAGTAATAAGCTTATAATAATTGGGTCTTCCTTTTTCCCATAGGGAAACCATGCCATAATTTGCTGTTATAAAGAAGTGTTTATAACAGCAAACACGCGCCTGGTTTCCCACGCTCTGTGCATGTGCCAGCCGTAGCTTTTCTTTTTTTGACTGCTAGCCGTCTTGCCTTTTCTCAGAGACAGAACTGCCACTAGGACTTGGCGGTATGTGACTGCGAAAAACTAAATCAAGCACCAAGAAATAAAAAAAACTATATTTCAGCTGCTGACTGAAAGAAATGAATAAAAAAAAACAACTTTTAAATAAATAAATAAAGGTGACAATGGACCACATGCTCAAACCTGACCGGACTGTGAATGTACAGGAACATCTTTTTATTTTATATAATTGCTGTGGCAAAAAAGGAAAATGCAGCAATTTTATAAAATAAAATATGGGGTGGTGTTCAGACTCAGAGTTTGTACACCCCCTCAGTGTTAGATGCTTTCACAAACTCCTCCAGCTTCTCTCAGGGTTTATGTAGCATCTAACACCTCTGGTGTGTGTAAACTTCTCGTTCCACATGCCACTCCATACTTTATTCTATATGTAATGCACACTTCCATAACTATATATATATATATATATATGAAAATACTATAATTGCCACCACAGTCATGTTTTATGTTTTACAAAATGAAAAACTAAAACTTTATTTAGAAAATAAATGTCATACAACAGATTTGGAGTGGTGCCTAATACGCTGTAGCTAGGAGCAACAAGTAGCCACTTGTCTTAACTCATTATCTCCTGGTGGCCATTTTGTGTCTGGTTAGAAATGGATAGTACGGACTTCATACAAAGCTATTGGAAGTAATGAGTTTTTAAGATACAGATGGTGAACAAAATGGCACTTTGTTGATCTGTATTTGTGCCACAGATGCACATAATATAAGTAGGAAAATGACCTTGAGGATTAACTCCAGGACTGAAATAAAATACTTGTCCTTAGTGTGGTACAACAGCAAGTCTAATTATTTACAAGGCCACTGTACTTTGTCATTAGCTGCTGTACTGAGCATTAATTTCTTAGAAATGCCTGCTTCACCTCACAGAATCACTGCTTACAATTTTCAAAAGTGCAGCTTTTTTTACCTCTTTTTTCCTCACAAACAAGTGATTGTACTTACAAGCACATTAACACCCTCACATGCAGACATCTGACCTGAGCTGGGGTTACTGGCCCTGTATCCTTCTGTACCCTGCTAACTCCCCCTCACTGCTCGCGACTGGTCCTTCTCCCCATCTGCTAAACTAGCCTGGCTCATCCTCCCTTCCTTCCTGTTTCCATTTAGTCCCTCCTTGCTTGTCATGCTCCTGGCCTAAACCCTCAGCTCCTTTACTGAATCCTTCTTGTACTTCTGGTCCTTCTCCTACCTTTCCTCCCAACTGGTCCTTCTCCTTGCGCTTTCCTCCCTCTTCCCCTGCCCCTCCTGCTCTGATTCCTGCTCCCCCATTTTCCTGCATTCCAGGTTCCCCTGTTCTTCCTGCTATCAGCCCCTGCCTCTGCCCCCACTCCTTTCCATCTCTAGCCACCTCTGTCATGGCTCATCACCCCCATCCTGAGCAGAAGAAGAAGATTGGGCGGTTGTTAGTGTAAGTCTGATCCACCTCCCGCCTTGCTTCCTTCTGTCCAGCCTGGTCATCTGCCTACTTCCTGAGATTGCTATATCTGATGTGGCAGTTTCAAAATAATGTCCTAAAACTGTGTTAAGATTAACCAATGCTGAAACCATGGTTAGTGATCCCAAAAGAAAAGACAATGATATTAGTATTAGGAGACCTTGCACCTTCTTACCAGAAGTGCCTGCCATTGCAGCCATAGTATGGGATGATCCAGGTGTCACTGATGGAGGAGGGTTCTGCATCATGTGCTGGCAGTGCTAGCACTATCAAGGGTGCCTGCACAGTGGAGAAAAGTGTTGTGCAAGCTGCATGTAGTTCTCCAGCTATGGATTGTGGTTCAGTAGCCATCAGGGAGGTGAAAGTAGTACTGAAACAGTTGTCAGCTCAGGTTCAGAAATCAAACCTGTAACCCTCCCCAACGTGGCCTGTGATGCTGAAAATATCACAGCCAGTGGGGCTTTCAGAATCAGGTTGCCCCTCCCATCAAATGTAAAGTGGGTTTCCCCACTGGAATGTTGCTGGATAGGTAGCAACATTGTTTTGATGTTGCAACTTAAGGTATTAATGCACTGCATAGGAAAAGCAGTACATTCAGTCTTCTCAGCTGGTGTTAAATTGTATAGGAAATAAAACAACCTTTCAAGTAATTAACTTCATTGTGTTCTTTATCCAAGGGTACTTGAATACCATAAACTTTGGTAATAAAGCAAACATTGTTAGCAGCATCAGCTGTTTCTGCAGCATCAGACGCTGACTTCATGACAGATTGTGTATCAGCCTTATTGAAAAGTACGACAACATCATTTTTAATGAGAATCTTCTGTCCCTCAGAAACACTAGTGTTACTGATAACATTACTAATCATGCCAAAAAACTCTGGTTTGTTTTGTTTGGTTATGGCAGCAATCACAGGTCCCTGTGACTGCAAGATCGAATCTCCGTGAGATGGTGGTTGGCCAGTTTGGATTACCTCATGGACATCATGGGTTACTGTGTCATGACCATCACCACAAGACCATGAGTGGCCATCTTGGGGATGGTATGGGGATGTAACCTGATCACATGTGTGTCCACCATTTTGAGACTCTAACAATTCTCCATTTTGTGAATCACAGAAAAACAAGTGGCTAGCCTTTGCTCTAGTCCACCCCACAGCATGCTGTGGGTGTTCAAAATCAAACTCTTCAACATGAGAAGAGGCAAGATCTTTGGACATTAAGTTAGTATGCCCTGCCAGTACCTCTGGCTGATGACGCAAGTTCGCCATATCTGACTTTTTACTCCTACATTCTAACTCAGATACAGGAGTTAGCATGCTATTAAGTGCCTTGTTTTCAGATTTCAAGACATTCCCATCTTGTAAAACATGTTTATTATTGACAGAAGCTGTGTCATAGTTTATATTGAAAACCTTCTTTTCAAGTCTGCTGTAATTAAAACATACTGAATCATATTTGTACCTTCAAGGTCTGGTGTTGAAATACCAGCTGTTAACTTTTTCAGTACTGTAATTACTTCAGACTTATCTCAAAGTTCCTTGTTTTCAAAACGTAAGGAATCAGTGTTACTAGCCAGAACACCATTAGTCTGAAAAACATTTTTTCTAAGTTTTGCCTTTTGAGCTTTATCTCTTAAGGCATGGAGGTCGTGGCTGCTTCTCTCATTAAAGAGATACTCATTTTCTAGATGGACAGATTGTAGCTCAGACAGTAGTCCAGCTATTTTTTCTGTATGAGAAGTCCTTTTCAGACCAATCTGCTGCTTGTAGGCAGAATTCTCCATTTTGCAAGCATCATACTCACATTCCAAAACAGATATCTTATTTAGAGCAGCATCAAAACAGTTAAACAACATTGCAATTAATAATCCTTCAGGATCATTGGTACCATTTCTCAATTCCCCATAATGGACTTTTTTGATATCCCTTAAAGGACTATCATTGGATTTTGCTACTTTAGCAAAATCAAGCCAACTACTATTAGCATTTAAAGCATTAAGGCATCCAGCCTCAACTCAGTACTGATATATTTAGACATGTCTTAAGATAAGAAACCCTTAGCTGTCTGTGGATCAAAAACTTTGTTTGCAACAAAATTCATGAAAGCATACAAACAGCCTTTGGCGTATGTGGACACCTAGATGAGTAAATACCCATCAGAGTTTGAATGCACAAGAAAGCTGTCTGTTTGTTTTAGATTCTTTATAGCTGTGTTCCACAGAGAAGAATAGGAAACAAATTAAAATAAAACAACTCATTACACAGAAATTGAATATCTGCCAAGAGATTGTTTTGTCTGCACTGTAGAACACACAATTGACCGAAAAATTTTAAACATTGAACACTTTCAGCTTGTTTTTACTGCTGATCTCTCACCCAGTGTTTTAATTTACAGAGGAAATTAAAATTAAACTTGTCAAAAACATCCAGACTCCATTTCGCGGTCGCCATTATGTTGTCTAAACAATCTTGGTGTGTAGGGTAAACAATAAAAATAATAATAATACAGATTCTTGTGTCTCGGAGTCTGCCAAGAAACATTCATAAACAAGCAAGGAGTACCAATAAAGTTTATTATGCTACTCACGCCAAGCATGTGACAGAGAAAATCACAAGGGAGATGGTTTCTCACCATTCCTGAAGAATGTACATAATCTCTAGAATTGTAGATCTTAGGTTCTCTAAGATCTTGTTCTATCTCTCCCCGTGCTCCAGCTCTCTGCCCTTCTAGAGAAGTTACAGTAGTGTCTCGAGAGCGCTACAATGGGTTGCAGACAGCTAAATACTACAGATAAAAGCATAGCAACAGAGATTACAACATAGTTACAGATAAGAGAAACAATATGTATTGGTCCTAAGTCATTCTTCACTGGAGAATGACTTAGGAGACAGAATTACTAATGAGTATCATATAAGACAGAATATGCTTCCATTAGCATTATAGCTTAGACAAAAGAAATGCTGACAGTTCAAACTACATGCACATTTCTTACTTACGTACAATATAAAACATAAAGACATAACAAAAGCTGTCTCTCTGTGTCAGCTTGCTTAGACAAAGAGAACTGCTGACAGGCATATCTGCCTGAGTGTAAAATACACACTACATATAATTATGAGAATATAAGTATACAACAATCACTGATGATCCCTCTGAGTCATCTTATCAGTGATTAGATAGATTATATATGGAATATATGTAAAAGACAAACATAATCTAGATAAATGTATTATAGTGAGGTATAATGAATCATGCATGACAATATTTTAGCACACCTTAGCAGCAAAGCAGTACAATAGACCAGGAATACAGTGTGAGGTGTATGTGAGGTGTATGTGGGATGATAGTGGCATAACCCAAGCGTAACAGACTCTGACATGAACTGGTCCTGAAGACAATATTGCCCTCCATCGACTACTGCGACATTGTATACAATGCAGCCCCTAAGTCCACCCTATCTAAACTGGACACACTTTATAATGCCTTCTGCCACTTTGTTCTTAATGCCTCTCCCCTCACCCACCACTGTAACCTCTACCGAGCCTTGGCACTACCGTCCCTCGAAAACCGTCGCATCTCTCACTTTGCTAAATTTGTCTCCAACCTATGGCTTGGGTCCATCCCCTCTTACCTTGCCACCGTGCTCACAGATGCCCCACCCCCTCCCATCATCTTAGATCCAATGACTCCCACCAACTTTCAGTCCCTAGGCAGAAGACCTCTGCGGTCAAGCTGCCTTCACACTAGCTACCCAAGCTCTGGAACGCCTCCCACCACAAATTGCACTCCCTCCTCTTCCTACTTCTGTCTACCACCCTAGCAAACTTCCTTACTACAAATTCCTCCTGTCCTTGAACCTGCCATGCCCCACTATTCCCTCCCAATGCTGACCAGCGACGCAAGCATGCTACAGAAGCTGGCATATAACCCCAACCTTGCACTTATGTCCTGGGCCTATTTTACCCTATGTACTGCGTATAACTGTATAACTGTGATATACATCCTCTGTTGTTTACAGTTGTTACTACTGTGCTAATTTACCTTGTCTGCTGCTTCTTGTCACAAAAATTTTTTATTTGACACTATAATATCCTAAGCATTCAATGTGTGCTGCTTGTATAGTCATGCAATCGTGTATCCTTATGCTGCTTTTCATTTGCTTCTGTTAACTATTCACTTGATAACCTGCATGTTATCATATCCATGTGTACCCCACCCAGGTCACACCTGGAGACGAGCATCTTGTTGCTCAGTGTGCCTTTCCTGGTGAAACAATTGCAATAAATAAATAAATAAAATCCAGCCCTGCCCAGTGTCCTCAGTTGTTTTAAATGCCCTCTGTACTGTAGTAGCTCTCACTGTAAAAAAGGACTTGGACTTGGACTTGAGCATTTTCCTGTTTTATTGAAAGAAACATAACTGCTAGTTAAAATGGCAGGAAGCATTGGAGTCCCACTGCAGTCTACTTGTTCTGTAGATGACAGAGCTTGCCCAGTTCTACAGGCTCTGCCATACTCCCCGTGTTTTGTAGAGAAATAATAAAATCCGGGGATTGTATTCATGTAGTAGTTTAGATGAGGACAAAAAGGCCAGTAGTGGCAAGAAACAATGGGCTCTATGCACTAATGTGCATTGGGTACTCACGAGAGGTATGTACCCAGCCAGCACAGCTCCGCACCCACGGACAGAAACACACCTGCTGGTACAGTATTCCCTATTGCTGTCCGCCAGTCCATGGGCCAACCCCCCCCGTGTGCAGCTGCACAGAGGTAGCACAACAGACACAGGTGGACATCCAATTGGATGCCATCCAGAGTCCTGAAGTGGATCCCCCGCTGCGTGCAAGCAGGGGATCCAGGAAAGGTGTGGGATCCTGTATTTTTGAAAGTACAGGCAAGTGCCTAAATGGCAGCACTGAGCCCTCCCTGTCAGTAGGGTGGTCTGGGACAACAGGGTGGAGTGTTTTCCTGTTCTGCCACCACTGGTGTGTGTTCGTACAGGGGGCATGTACTGGTTGTGGCAGGGTCTCTTCTTGCGTAACTTGTGCCCCCATGCCTGGCACTTCATGCATTTGTGAATGACACAGGAGTGTGGGCATGCCTCTGACACTCCCAGACCACACTTGCGCATAGTGACATGCTGGTCGGGGGGATCTTGTGCAGAGGGGATATGCATCCCTTCTGTACATGTGTCTAAGTCCTTCTATACATGTGTGCAGGGGTCCACATGACCCAAGTGCATGGTGGGGGCACTTAGACATTCCTATGCACTGCAGATCCATGGTGCATAGGCATAGTGCATAGATCCCAATATGTTTAAATGCCATTTAGTAGTTTGTGCTATTTTATTACACATACCAACAGATATAAATGCACAGATAAGAAGATTGTTTAGCCACTGAGGTCCTCCATGCTGACTGGCCTCCCAACCCTCTTGCTCCTGCTCATGTGTGACTGTGCCCTGGCTTGCCACCTAGTCCCCTGCCATGGCTTGCCCTAGGCTGCCCGTTGATCACTTGGCTCAGTGCCCTGCACGGTGAGTCTTCCCTTTCCTTTGCCAAACTGCCAGAGTGGGAGTAATCCAGCAGCAGAGCACAGTCACAGACACACACACACACAAACAACCAAACAAACCAGGACTCACTGATGTGGCTGTGGTTGGGTAGGGTCTCATCTCAGAGTAAGTGGTCAGTAGTGCCACACAGTGATAGCCACACTGTCTTTTCTGCAGCTTGGTACCATGATTCTGCACCACACAGCCATCCATGCACTGTCCTGTGAAGTCTCTGGTTGGCTCGTGGCCTGTTCTACACACTCTTCAGCTCTTCCATCACTGCTGGCTCTGGATGGTGGTCTTGACAAGTCGGTCAGTCTCTTTCTCAGTGACTGAGACTTACTGACTCCTCGAGTAGTCGAACAGTTCCTGTCAGTGCTGTGCACTGTCCAACCTTTCACATAGCACAACCTGACCTCCACATATTTTTTGTCACCACCAATGGCAGCCTGTGCACAATTGGCTACCTTAGCAATGGAGCTCAGAGCCTTTCCTTGTCAGCCTGGGTGCACAAGTTGCGTGGCATGGGGGGCACCGGATCCTGCTATGAAGGCTGGCCCAGTCAGACAACACAGTGGAAAAAAACAGGTATTTAAAAAATGGAGTGTTGGTAGAGAAGTAGGCACCCCGGGACATTGCCTCATTTACCCCTCTGTTAATCCAGCCCTGAAGCTAAAAGATACTCAGCAAGCACTGAGGTAAGCAACTACATGTCGACATCATAGCACTGCTTGGCGATGTTCCACTGATTACACATTCAGTGTATATGATAGAAAAAGCACATGGCATACTGGCAAATCTGCTATCTTCTGTCTGTAACAAAAAAAAATTCCATCCCTCGCAAAAGTAGGATTTAGTCTGTCTACATATAATCTGTAGTTCTAGGGTGGTGGGGGTGAGTGGTGCCCTAGTTAGAACACGACTCTGATCTGACTAGAATTCAGCTGTCATGGAAATCTGCCTTCTCAGATTTATGCAAGGCTATTTCAGAAAATGCTAGGATTTTGCCATGCAGTTGTCAGTCAGTCTCACTTATTTTTCTTATTCCTTTTATTCACTAAACTAAGAGATACTCAGCAAGCACTGATATGAGAAGGTACTTTTAGGACAGTATAGTGCTGCTTGGTGATGTACCACTGATTACACATTCAGTGTATATGACAGAAAAGCACATGACATATTGGCAAATCTTCTCTTCTGTCTGTAAAAAAATCCATCCTTCACAAAACTAGGATTTAGTCTGAATGCACATAATCTGTAGTGCGAAGGTGGGAGGTGGCACCATAGTTAGAACATGGCTCTGACTGGACAGGAATACAACTGTCACAGAAATCTGCCTTCACAGATTTTTGCAAGTCTCTTTCAGAAAACACTGGGATTGAACCATCTGGTTTTTGGTCAGTCTGATTTATTTTTTCATTCCTTTTAGTCACTGACCTAGGAGATAATCATCAAGCACTGAGATAAGAAGCCAAATTTAGAACAGCATACCACTGTTTGGCACTGTGCCACTGACTGCTCATTCAGTGTTCATGATAGAAAAAGTAAATAGAATATTTTATTTATTTATTTATAAAATTGGTAACTGGGAGTGGCGCACTGAGCTAGAACTCGTTTCCAGGTGAGACGCAGTGGGAAAGGGAAAAGGGGAGCACAGAATGCAAAACAAAAAACATCAAGGAGTAGAGAATACAAAATTACATCAAGCAATTGCAAATGCGGATGTAGAAATAAATTATGAAGTCCAGTTACAGAACAATGATCAAGCAGGTGTATAACACCACGACAGACTGACCATAAAAATAAGCACCATGGGTGCTTTACATAGAAGCCCGTGATTAAGCAGGTATACAAACGCCATGAGAAATGGACCGTAAAAATGAGTACACTGGGTGGCTTACATGGAAGCTAGTTACACAGCAGCCAATAACCAGTTTAAGTGCATGGTGCGTGTAATACAAGTGAGACTGCATTGGCTGTACAGGCAAGTAAAACAGACAGTTACAGCATGTAGGTAGGAGCCAAAAACCACATGTGGAGGTGGGGGGTATTTGCAAGAGTGGAGATCAGAAGCAGAAGAAAGGTCCAGTGGGGGATGGTAGGAGCAGCAGTGAGCAGGAATAAGCCTTAACTAATGTCCAAGGGAAGGAAGTGAGGGGGACAGGTGGGTGGATGGATGAGGGGTCCTGGTTCTAGATGGAGGAGAGACAATAGGAGAAGACAGACTTCCCTGCAGAGGAGTGATATTTACACATCACACCCACTGTCATCAGGTGGACACTGTTATAATTAGCCAAATAGCCAAAAAACAACAACTTTAAAGAGATCCACCATGATTTTCCCCTGCACCATATATATCGGTGCCTTACATAGCAGGGCAGAGCATGGGCGGCTGCAAAAAAATGGGAAGTCCTTGAGATCTGGTGAATAGAAATTTTCAAGTGTTGTAGCTTTTGAATTAATGCAAGCTTAACAGAAAGCTTAACATTATCTGGATCCTTTGGAGGTAAGGCACCGATAGATATGGTGCAGGGGCTAATTATTGTATCTTGTTGAATCTCTTTAAGTATAAAAAGGATTAATTGACTACAACTGAAACATACAATTAATTCAATTCAGTACACGTATTCTTTTAAAAAATTACAAAAAAACCTTTGCTAATTCCACTTGTATAAGTTTGTCTACTGCTGTTGAAGGACCTTCCTTTCCACTGTGGTCTAATATACTTATGGTCATGAATCGCAGCATCAGTCATAATGCCTGAGTAGCTTGGCTGATTAACTGTTTCAGTTTCTGTATTTACTTGATGGGAAAGGTGCATGTCACACTCATCTGTCTGAGTGCAACATTCCATTATCATAAAATCAGCTTCATTCAGATTGCAGTACATTCATAGCTGGACCCTCATCTTGAATTGCAGTGCATTCTTGTTGTTGTTGTACGGGGTGTACTTGTGTTTAAATATGATGAGCTAGCTGAAATGCTAATGTCTGATTATTTGATGTTTTCTGAAGTTGGAAAAATAAGGTCTCTGTTGTTTACTTGTGAAAGGCCTGAGATTCACAGATCTTCTCTTGGGTGACAGCTTCATGTTTCATACAATTAATGGGCAAACTGAAGGACTTCAGAAAATACTGGGAGGTCAACCAGGTCAAATTCCAAAAGTCGCACACGTGGACAAAAGGGTCAGCTAGAATCCATCAACTGGTTTGGGAGGGAGGAAATGAAAAAGTTTATGTTCCTGAGGATTCTGAAAATGACAACATTTGTCACTGTTTAAATGTATGTTGTTTGTGATAACTTAGTTGTTTTATTTTGTGCTTGTAAAGCCTTTGATGTGCATGGTTAGACTGTAAGGGTTTACTCTATAAAACTGTGATATTCTGACAGAGAGAGAGTCACAGAATGGAGTCAGTGTGTTGTACACACAAAGGGCCATGAGGTTGGAGACCTAATGGAGAGAACACAGTGGCAGTTTGGGTTCTCGAAAGCAAGAGTCGTTTTTTGTTCATGTGTCTTTCTGTAAGTTTACGAGCTATCAGTAAGCTAAGTGAGCATTAGTGAGCATGTCATTGTTTAACTCAATTTATTTTCCATGTTTTTTTTTTCCTGTAAGCACTTGCTGTTCTGTTTTGGCCAATGCATAAATATATTGTGCACATTAAGTAATTATTATTTAAACAATATACAAAGACTGGTTGTGCATTTGATATAAAAAGGGTATAGTTTGTAAATCTCTGCGATAGCCACCATTCTGAAGAGGCATGCTAAATCTGGTGTAAGCAGTCTTAACACATTTCCCTTCCTGATACAGGTAAGGGAGTGGTGTGAACTGTTATAAAGACAGACCCCACACTTCACCTGGGGTTCAAGCAGTTGGCTGTGGCTTAATACAGAGGGACTGGTGACTGGGCTCAGAGAGTCAGAGATGCGTTACCTTTGGCAAGGTCAAACATGGGTGCAAGGACACAGTGAGGAGTAGACACAGGTGAAGGTCTGTGACAGCCAGCTATGACAGGGGTTCTGGTTGGGGCACAGAAGGGTGGGTTTCATACATTGTGCAACATCAGGTGACATAGTTGTCTGAAGTAACTGTTGTTTTGCAATCTTAGCCTTTTCATTTTTCCCTTAATGTATCAACCAGTTTATGAAATAAAATAGTAAGCAAATCCAAATTAAATTATCAATATGTATTTTCCAAACTAATGCATATTGCACAACACAAATCCACATTATGAACTTAATATTAACAACTACTCTGATTGCACAAGTATATGCCAAATTAACAAATACCTAGACACATCTGATACATCAACACATCCACAGAGCAGAAATCTTAAATGTAGCTTGAAAACATTTTAGACAACTATATTGCATTTTTTTTAAATTGCAACTTGCACTCCAGCTGTTTAATATACAACTGCTGCATGCTCTGATATTAGCTAGCTGCAGAGTTCTGGGATTTGTTGTTACAGAAAATATTAGCTTTCAAGGCACCAGAATTAGTCTGACACAATCTACTACAGTATAGTGCAGTAAACAGTAAACAAAAAATGTGTCTGCAAACAAACTGTAAATGGGGACAAGCAATACACAGTTGTGTGTATGGCTCTTAGTACTAGAATGCAACAGGGTGGCTATCCAGGAGGGTGAAGGAATGCAAAGGGATCTGAGGAAACTAGAGGGTGTGGTGTAGGCTGTGGCAGCTGGGTTTCAGTATCAAAAGTGCAAAGTCATACACCTGGGTCAGGAAATCCGGGGTTGTATATAAGACAGGGGGATGGGAGGAACACAGCCACCAAACAAGAGGGACCTTGTGGTAATCCTATCTGATGATCTCAAGGTGGCAAGGAAGCATGACAATGCAGTAGGCAAGGCTAGCAGGGTGCTGTAGTGCATAGAGAGAGGGATTTGTAGCAGAAGAAGGGAGGTGGTGTTGCTACTGTATTGCTCACTAGTTAGACCCTACCTGAAATATTGTGTCCAGTTCTGGAGGCCACACCTCCACAAGGACATTGACAGGGTGGAGGTAGTCCAGAGGAGGGCCACCAAAATGGTGCATAGGTTGCATAAGAAACTATACAAGAAGAGGCTGCAGAAGCTCAATGTACTCCTTGGAGAAGAGGGACATGATTGAGACTTGTAAGTTCCTCATGGAGGTGGAACAAAGGTGCAGGAGGCCGAGTCCTTTCAGTGGAGAAGAAGCAACAGAATACAGGAGCATGCTATGAAGCCTAGGGGAGGGAGTTTAAGAGGGTTGTGAGGAAATACTTCTTCACAGAAAGGGTGGTGGACACCTGGAACAGCCTGCCAGAAAATGTAGTGTAGGTGAAGACAATGAAGAGTTTCAAGCATGCGTGGGATTGGCACATGGCCATATTAGGTAGAGGTAAGGGACGAGGGAGGGACACCTGTAACCAAATAGAGTCCAATAGGCAGAAAAAATAGGACAGACTAGATGAGCCTACCAGTCCTTTTCTGCCACCACATCCTATGTTTTAATGTTCCTATGTCCCTTTAAATAAACTCTGCCATCATGGCCTGTCAATGTACCCTACTATTCTATGATATTTGACATAAATGTTGTTCAAATTCAGAAACAGGCTTGCAAGACTAGATATTTCAACATCTGAACACAGTAGATAAGGATTACATTTTATGAAAACCTTGCTCTTTTCCTTTCTAATTTTGCTGCAACAGTTCTGATTTTCTTAGGGGGATAGGGACACTCAGAATTATGGATGTGTGGAAGCACTCCAGTATTCAAATGTTTCCTACAATGTTATACATTATGATTTGAGACAGACATGAAAATAGGAAAATTAGGAGCAACAATTGATCAACTGCAAGTACATTTCTTGAGTGGTTCTCATATAATGTCACTCTGTGGCCAAATTACATACTTAACAAAAATAGTCTCCCTCCATCCGTTACAGTTCTGGTGCACAGCCGGGCTCATCAAGGGAAAAAAACTGGACATGTCCTACAAACTGCTACTCTGATCCAATATCCAACATGGACAGTTGGACAATAAAAAATGGTGATATGGAGGTGGAGTGGGACATAAGTTAATTTAATGTTATAAGCATTACAAAAATTAAAGGAAACCCCTTTTATACTCTTGGAGATGCAATACTTCAAAGGCATAATATAGGACTGTGAGAACACAGTAAACAGGATGTTTTCAACACTTGAGTGACGTTTTCCATAAATACAATAGACTGCCAGTCTCACTGTCACCAATGCATATGTCTGTGTTATTTTTGGATTGAGGGTTTGGGGGTTGAATGTGGAGGCTTGAATAAAATAAAACCAACATATTACATACATGAGATGCATATGACAATGCAACTACCATTTGTAATGCAATGCATAGTAATTCATATTTATGCACTTACATTCAGTGTGTGTTGGTGGAACAGGATTCGGGAGGCGGGAGAGTGTGGAGGCTTGAAAGAAATCATCTTTATAATAAGAAAAAAAAAAATAAAAACCACTGTTGTGGATGTTCTGGAAATCCACTAGCGAATTTTTGGGGTGGGGTGGGGTGGAGGAGAGAACATACATACAATAGTATCCTTTGAAACTTATTAACAAACTCAGTAATGAACACCAGCATACTTCAGTACATGAAGAACATTATTTTCTCCTACAGGATAACACATAAAAAATCAGTCTAATCATACATAGATATCCGCTTGTGTAAATATAACACCAGATGTATGCATACTGTATAAAAGGAAAAATACTGTACACTAATTCTTTGGGCATCGCACAATGCAGCTGAAATTTGAATGAAGTGGCAATACAGCATGACATATGCTTTTATGTAAAAAGATTAAACCCAGTGATTAGGTACATGTTATGCATATAACACTGCAACTATTGTTAGTGCTGCAATGCATAGTAATTCATTTTATGCAGTTGCATTCAATGTGTGTAACTAGTGTAGGATTTGGGGGACGAATGTGGAACTTGAAAGAAATAATCATTACAACAAGAAAATAAAATAAAAAAAAAAAACAAGCAACACTGATGTGGATAGCAGCTTCTTTGATCTGGCAGGAGCATTAGTTAGACTCCCACTAAGTCACTGCTAAATAATCTCATGTGTCCCTGTTTCCCAGTTTGAAATTAAATGTATATAGAATGCTCAATAGGAACAGGTGCCACATAGAGAAGACACTGATAGGCCATATAGGCAACCACTGGCCAAAATATTCATCGTGTTAAAGTAAAAGATGTTTAGGTGTGTGGATGCAAATCACAGTGATCGTTGAATTCCTGTCAGAACAGAGCTGTGTTCTGACTATGGCTCTACCCACGCACACTACCCTAGAACTACAGATTGTATGCAGACAGAATAAATTCTAATGTTGTGAGGGAGTGAGGGATGGATTCTTTTTTTTTTTACAGACAGAAGATATACTGTCCCCCCCTCACCCCCCATAACATTTGTCACAGTACCTGGCACTACATAGTAGGCAGACAGAATACATCCTATATTTGCAAGGGATGGATTTTTTTCTATTTTTTACAGACAGAAGATAGAAGACTTGACAATATGCAATTTACTTCTCTCATATTTACTGACTGTGTAATCAGCAGTACAGCATTAAAGCAGTACTATGCTATCATAAATGTAGTTTCTTATCTCAGTGCTTGCTCATTATCCCATAGCTGAGTAAACAAAAGGAATTAAAAAATAAATCAGACTGATTGACAACCACATGGTAAAATCCTTGTGTTTTCTGACGTAGCTACGCATAAATCTGAGAAGACAAATTACAGCGACAATTCATTGTTTCTTGTTTTGGGGGTTCTGATAAAGTCTGAAGTGGACATGTGCTCACATGTTTTACATTTAGGAATAAGCTCTGCAATATTCCTAAACATAAACATGTGAGCACATTTTCACTTCAGGTTTTATCAGAACTCATGAAACAAGCAATTCAAGGTACAGGGAATTATGTATGTGTATCCCAGAATGTTGTCTATTACATCCTGTGCAGGAAGTGCCCACATACAGTCTGTGTGGGGGAAACCAGGTAGCCCCTTCAAAACTGAATGAACTCATACAGGCATGATATAAAAGTGAAAAAGACTGAAAAAAAAGTGGGACAGCATTTCTCTCAATATGATCACTCCATCTCTGACCTCTCTGTCCTGGTTCTCAAAGGACATTTCAGGAATATGCAAGAAAGGTGGCTTATTAGGTCAAGTTTATCTTTCTTCTTATTACAGTAAATAGTGGAATGAATGTGGACCTTAATTTCATGAACCATTACAAAACGTAAACTGACAACTGCCTTTTACCTAGCCTCAGGCACAGGTACATTTTCTGTGAATATTATTGTTATTTTTTTCATATATTATCTGTTACATTTGCTATATGTTTTAGTGTGCCTTTAAACATTAACATGCTTCTATTCATATGTTTGATATTTTGTGTTAGCTGTGTTCTTGTGGGTATATATGTGTGTTTATAGGGAGGCTTTTAGACCATCAACAATTTACAATTTATAGGCCTCCTGCTGTCTTATTCCATCCATGGAGAGGTTCTGATTTATTTTCTTGTCTCTGCCCATATCCAATTAATTGCTTCCTTATCAACAGAACTGTCACATTCATGTGTAAAAGTTATTTTATTTTTTAGTCAGTTCTACCCAATGTGTTTAAGGTTGCTTCTTTGTACAGCCTGTCATTTCATCTGATGAAGGGCTCTACGTATCCTGAAAGCTTATATTCTGTAAATCCTCTTGTTGGTCCAATAAAGGTATCAAATCACCCACTTTGTAAATCCTATTTTTGTGAAGGATGTTCTTTTTTCTACAGACAGAAGATAGAAGACTTGCCAATATATCATGTACTTCTGTCATATACACTGAAAGTGTAATTAATGATATAGCACTGAGCAGCTCTATGCTGTGCTAAATGTAACTTCTCATCTCAGTGCTTGCTGATTATCTCTTAGCTCAGTGCATAAAAAGAATACAAAAATAAATCTGACTGACTAGCAAGATAAACTCCTAATATTTCCTGATGGAGACTTGCATAAATCTGAGAAGGTACATTACAGTGACAGTTGAATTTCTGCCAGATCGAGAACCATGTTCTAACTCTGGCACCACCCGCCCCCACCACTCTGGTACTACATATTACTTAAACAGAATAAATCCTACTTTATGAGAGGGGAAGCTTTTTTTCTTACAGAGAGAAGTTAGAAGATTTGCCAATATGCCAATATGTCTTCTATCATATCCACCAAATTAATAATCTGGAGTACAGCACCAAGCAGTTCTATGCTGTCCTACATGCGGCTTCTTATCTCAGTGATTGCTGAGTATCTCTTATCTCAGTGATTAAAGGAATAAAAAAAAATCAGACTGATTAACAACATACTGAATACACTAGGGGCGGGATATTCAGACTGCACCATAAAGAAGTGCAATAGCAGCAGCAGGCGCAAGTGCAGTTCACCCCTGTGCAACACGCGCGATATTCAAACACAGTGCAGGCCAAGGTGAGCTTACGCAACACAGCTGAATATAGTGCCAACTGCACCATGGTGCAGTGGAGCAGGGTAGAAGCGCAGTAGCACAACCAGGGATGTGCAGGGACAGGATACAGGGGTGCACCACCCATGGAAGCCATGGGCGGAGGAGCACGCAGCAGGCCAAACAGTGCTCCACCCGCATCCCATGAACTGCACAACCAGTGGTGAGCTGGATGGACCACCAGCCCATGAACACCAGCACCAATCCATTGCCAGGGCATGATGCCCCAGCACACCCCTGGCAAGTAGTGAACGCAACACAAGAAGGGCCAGCCACCCAGTGCCACCCCATTCCACCAATGCAGAGCACACCCTGCACAGCGATCCCCAGACACCCGGCCCAGGAGCAGTGCCCAACAGTGCATGGCACCGAATGCATGCCACCACCCCCACCATGACAATGCAACCCTGTGCACCATGGAGCCATGCATGGCAGCCCCACTGTGAGCACCCCACAGTGGGTGGCACCAGCCACTGATGCAACAACTGCAGACACAGTGCCACCCTGCATGGCCCCCCATGGCACAGCAGAGAGGTCGACCCTGTGTCAGTACCCGAGGGACCCCGCATGTGAAAAGGCCTGCCCTGGACCCCACCACCAACAGGACAGCACCCTGGACACCCACCCATGCACACACCCTGTCCCAGCACTGGCCCCAACAGACAGCACAGCTGCCCACTGTGGTGCATGGAGGCATGCGCCACACAGGGTGTGACACAGGGCATGGACAAACACCCACCCTGACCCAAGGGCACCCCGACACAGGGCCACAATGGCGGGGTGACAAATGCCACTGGCATGCATCCACTGATGCTGTGTACCCATTGCCTGCACCCCACCATGGCACAGATGTACCAGCCATCTTGTGCATGCACCATGAAGCCATCCGCCACCAGCATGCGGCCGGAGCACAAGTGACAGACATCAAAACATAGACACCGCAACAGACACCAGCGACAGCATGGAGAGGGGACAACAACAGCATAGCCCACAGTGTCACCCGAGGCAGACGTGCAACAAACCGGTGACAGGAGGCAAGCCACCATTGCGCCTTGGCCTGAGGGTGGCCGGTATGGACAGCCACCAATGACATGCCAGCAGACCGTGCATACCACAGACATGCAAGGGGCCAGCTGCATGGGCCATGGACATACTACAGGCGACCAGGGACACAGCGACGCACCAGGGACCACTGCACACAGGTATCCAGTGCACCGGAACAGCACACATACCACAGACAGGGACCGAGTCCCCACCCACACCATAAGCAGGTCCCTGCGGACACACACATGCCCAGGCCTGCACCACCCACGATGCCATGCACACCACTGCAGCCAAGCACCATATGCCGCTGCAAATCAGAGACCACCACAGTTGTCATAAAAACAAGTATGTAATAAAGGTGTGAACTGTACAAAAAACACAACAAACAAAACTATGTACAATGTGGAGGGGAGGGCCACATACCAGGTGGGGGTGGGCATGGGGAAAGGGTGTACATCAGGGAGTGGGATGAAGGGGTGTGAGGGTAAGTCCAGGGGGGAAATGCACAACAGGTGCCTCGTAGGGCCTAATGGTGACCCCTCTCCCCACTTCAGTCCCTGTGGCGCCTCCTGTGCCTCCTTCTGTTACCCAGTTCAATTCTTTGGAGCAGCTCCAGAGTAGCCCTTGACAGCTACAGAAGCTCCTGTACATTCCTCCCAAGGGCAGTCCAGCATTGTCCACCTAGGGCAGGGGCAGAGTCAGGTATCGTGACTGGCCAGACTCCTGCAGCCCACCCAATGTGCATGGCATACAGCCATGGGCCACACCTGTGATGGCATGTGACCACCCACAGTGTCTGTGCGCACATGACCCGCCTACCCAGGCACCCATAGCCATGTGGAGCAGCTGCACCCACCGCCCATGTCCGCACAGCACCAGCGTGGCTGTACAGTGACATGGCTATGCGGTGCGAAGGCAGTGGCACAGCCATGGACCCAGTGCATGCACAGCCCACCTGCAACACCCATCCACACATGCAGTGCCACAGGACAGAGCTGAGTGCACCGTGTGGTGTGCACGGCAGTGGGGCCAAGTGCGGGTGGCCACACCCCGGCACCACCTCTGCAACCCAGAATGCACAGATGTAAGGGGAAACAAGGCACTCACCTGCATCCTGGCCAGCAGGGTGCTGCTGGCCCATGGCCCCACCAACGTGGACCGGCTGCATCTACACTGCACCCACTCCGGCCTGCTCCCCCTGTTCTCGGGCCAGACGTGCCCTACGGTGCTCCTCCGGGCCTAGGGTGCAAACATGGAGAGGGAAACATCAGTACAGGTCAGTAACAAAGCCCTCCTGTGTGTGCATGCTCGCACAGCCCAGCCATGATGCACCCCCACCACCACCACCCCAACTAGATGGCCCCCAACCCCCTGCAGTGTGGCCTTATGCAGACCGCGATACCCAGACAGATGGACACTACCAGTGATTGGATGGAGCACCTACCTGGCTGTGGCACGGCACCTCGCCGGGCGCGTGACTGCAGATGCCCCAGGCAGTCAGGGTCCCACAGCTGGAGGTTGCCATAGCGGTGGCGACACTGCTTCGCTGACTGGCTGATCCCAGTCACCTACTACAGGCCTCTGACACCTCCTCCCACACAGCATTCCGTGGCCTGTGGAGGGTTCCTACTCAAGAGGGCACCAGCATGTGGCTCCACCAGGGCCACCAAGTTTACTAATTCAATGGCACTCAGACCTGTGCTCTGGTTCTTGGCATCTTGCTGTTCAAACCACAATCAAAATGGCGCTCTGGCACATGGCGCACGTGCGAGGCATCTATCGTTGCTGTCACCGGACTGCGCGATAGGAATCAACCATGCAGATGCATGGTGCCTAGGGGCAAGGTCAACTGCAGTGTCAAGGGTCTGTCCATGCACTGTGCGCCACAAGCGCTATTGGGATGCCCTGCATGTAGTGTGGTAGGGTGCTTGAGTGTGACACCCTGCAGTGGCCTACACTTGCTGTGGTGCCTGACACACCAAGGCACGAGTGCCATATGGGCAAACAACACACTAGCACCAAAGGCACAGTGGTGGCCATGCCCTGCACTGCCTCCCGTGCACAGCAAGTCAGCAGCGCCACACGCATTGGCGTCAGCACCCGGGCATGCACCATGGTGCTGATTGCGCCCGTCACAGTGCTGCGCCATAGCCTGAACATGCGCTCACCAACATTGTGCAAGCACAACAGCACGATATTCAGCCAGCATATGCAAATCAGCTCATTAGCCATTCCACGGCGCATGACTGCATTAGCATCCACTTACAATTGCGTTTGCCCTCATTTGCATGCATTGCACTATATAAATGTGACATGGGGCTGCAGAGGCCATGGTTGAGGTGTGCAGTCCATTGTGGTGGGTTGCATGCTGTTGGGATGTGGGACTGTGGTTTGGGAGGCTGAATAGGACTGCACAGTCCAAGGTAACACCTGTCATTCCCACAGGCTAGGAGCATGACCGAGCATGAGGAAGAGGAGGAACAGGGAGGGGAAGATGGAGGCCCAACTTTACCAGGGCTGAATCAGATGCCTGTTCGAGGCATATCTGGGCAAGGAACTGCTGCTTAGCGGACAGCGGGGAATGCCACAGGCCCATGCTGCGGCATGGGTGAGGTGTGCCGTGCCGTGAACCAGCATGGCAGCCACCAGCAGTCCATGCAGAAGTACAAGAAGAAGGTTGGCATAGACAGGAGGCAGATCAAGGACAAGGTGGCTGCCATCAGGGCTGCGTGCTGCCACTGGTGGGGGCCAGCTGGATGTACCTCGCCTGGCGCCACAGGAGGGCGGGTGGCCAGCAGCATGCGGCGTAGTTCCATCGGTGTTGTTCCTGGTGGTGGCTTACAGGAGGGTGGCAGTCTATCACTGCATGGTAGGTCCTGTGCTGTCAGTGTGTGGGTGGTGTAGGGCGTGCCACAGGGCAAGGTGGAGCCACTAATGCTAATGTGTTCCCTTACAGCTCCTGAGCATCTACATGGGGCAGTGGTGGTGGGTGTGTCCACCGAGGGGGAGGCCCTGGACACAGAGGATCACCCATCCACCTCCACAGGTGTCCGAGGGACCGGCCAAGTGCATACCTGCATGTCTGTCCGGACTGATTTGGGTGGTGCGGGTGTGGACAAGGCCCTGCCTGTGTCCCAGCGTGACAGCACCATGGTCTCCAGCATGCTGGGACACAGATTGGGGCGGATCCAGCACCGATGATGATGGACCATCGTCGGACAGTGATACACGTGGGACACAGGATGGTCCCACTACAGGCAACTGCATGGGTGTTGTCGTGGGTGATGCCGCCATTGGCTGCCTGCATAACAACCCAGTCCCAGCCTGTGCCTGTATGCTGCAGTGGGGCAGCACTGGTGTGTGTGTCCAGGGTGGTGGGGCTGTTGTGGCTGCTGTGGCAGCACCGGTAAGCCCTGGTGATCAGCAGCTGGAGGGGCAGCGCCAGCAGTCAGCCAATGGCAATGGAGGGACAGTGTTGGGTGGCGGTGGCAGTGCACCACGTGTGGACGTGCCCCGGCATGGCTCTGGTGTGCAGTGCCCAACATCAAAGGGTGCTGGCCAGCAGGGGCCAGGAACACCACAGGACATGCCGGACCAGTGGCGACCCCTTGATGGACACAGCCATCTGCTCCAGGCTTCAGTAGATCAGCAGATGTGGCTCATGACGGTGGTGGATGTACCCATGCGGTTCTGCACCAGGTAGAGCAGCGGCACAGCAGGGACCACGGATTGCTCTGGCAGAGATGGCTCGGCAGCAGGCGGATGTAACCACTGCCACTGACAGAGAGATCACTGCATTGACAACTATCATGGCTACACTGGGCACCCAGTTTGGTGGCCAGCCGCTGCAGACACCGCACAGTGTCATGTCCACCCCCCGTTCCCAGCGCCGTGCAACACCTGCTATGTCAACACTGGGTTCAGCAGTGGGCATACCGAGCACACCTGGCGCAGGCATGTTAGGTGGGCTGCAGATCCCTGTGCGAACACAGTTGCGTTCATGCAGCGTCACCCCTGGGGGACCGTCGGTGCCACCCCATGAGAACACTGGCCAGCCTGGCATGGCTGGCAGGTCTCGGCGGAGCCACCCACGCATCCATGGCAGCCGTGGTACTGTGCCACGTGACTGACCTGTCTCCCACCATGGCCACTGTCTGCCTCTGCCCTATGTGCAGTATGGTGTGCATTGTGCAACGCATGGGTGGGGTACCCGGCCCTGCACACACACACTGTCCCTGTGCACACCCTCCCGGCTGCTGGCCACTGTGGCATGTGCATGATAATGCCTGCATTGTGCTGTCCACCAATGTGCAATGGTATCCAGCATCTGAGGCATGCACAGTGATGGCCACTGGGCATGGTCCTGTGTGGTCCTGTGTAGGGGTGGGGTGGCTGTTGGGGTGGCATGCCATTGCCTGTGCATGTGTTGTGGTGTGTGTGCATGTGTGTGCATGTCGTTGGCCCTGCCCATCCCAGAGCGCCTATGTGCGTCCCACTTAGACCCATTCCCTACTGCTGTTTGCCCTGGTGTCCTGCCCTGCCTGTCTGTGGGCTGTGCCCTTGCCCTTGGTGGTTACGGATGGCCCCATGGCCTACCTGTGTTGTCCAAAGTGCTCCTCTGTAACGGTGTCCCGGTGCAGCTGTGCCATCTGGATCAGATGGGGTCTCTGTCGCCCAGGGGTGGCTGCCCTTCACCAGCTGGACTGGTGTCCTCATCATCCCACCACTGTCCCCTCTTTGACCTCTACGGCTATCCCACAGTCAGTGGCCACATTGTGCAGGATACAACAGGCCAGGAATAGCCTGCAGGCCTTCGAGGGCTGTGCTATAGGGCACCGCCTGATGTGTCTAGGCACCGGAACCATGCCTTCAGCTGCCCGAACACCCGCTCGATGACATTCCGTGTTGTTGCGTGCCTCATGTACCATAGCTGTAGATGGGGTCGTGGTGCCGGTATGGTGTGTGCAGCCAGGGCCATAGTGGGTAACCACTTTCACTTGTGTGTAGAGGGTGGACATTAGAATGGTGGTCTGCATCGCTATGCCTTGGGCCAGCATGGCCATTACCCATGGCACCTCTGACTATGCACCCCCCCACATCTGCTCACATTGTCCTGCGTGATATGCATACTCACCTACTAGGTGGCCAGTGGGGATGTCCCCACTCTCAAACCTGTGGCACAGTGCAGACTGGTGCCAGATGAAGGCATCGTGTGCTCCCCCAGGTTGCATGGCACAGACATTGATTATGTGCCCCCTGGCATCGCACACCACCTGGCAGTTTATGCTTGGGTATCCCTTGCAGTTAATGTATGCCGCACCCCGGCCAGCTGGCATGCAGATGCCTACGTGGTGCAGTCAATGGCCCCAGCACGCCAGGCAATCATGCTACCCTGTGGAACTCCTGTATGTGTGCTGTGTGCTCCGCCTGTGTGCTGGGGAAAGGATGTACCCTCAGCATGTAGCAGCAGTGCGCTGAGGAATTGTGTGAGTAGGCGTGATGCGGCCGACTGAGTTATGCCTGTCGTGTCCCCTGTTGGTCTCTAGAAGGTGTCCGTGGCGAGCAGGCACATGATGGCTGTTACCTTCATCTCCACTGACAGAGCATGGCTCCGTTGTGTGGGTGCGTGAATCTCATCATTGCACAGCTTACAGAGCTGCCTCAGTATCACCCGGTTCAGGTGGTACCAGCCCACAATCTCTGTGTCAGAGTACTGTTCGAAGCTGGTGCGGGCTTGGTACTGCCTGTTCTGGGCATACTGCTGACAGGCCCTTCCAGGGCCGCACCTCCCTGCTGCCTGCCTTCTCACACCCCTCATTACCACCTCCATCTGGAAGGTGGCGCTGACCATGTCCCTGGCTGGTGTTCCCCCCCCGGGCGGCTGTTATCCTGTTCCCCCTGCTGTCTGTTCCTGGTGCTCCCCCTGCACCGGGTACACCTTTGGCTGTTTGCCTGTGGCTGTTCTGCCTCTTGCCACTGCCCTCAGTCCACGGTGGCACTCTCACACCCTTTTTCTACACACTGGCATGGGCACACCCACTCCTACCCTCACCCTGGCACAGTTCTGGTGGGCCCTGTCCTGATCCTGCCCAGTTCTGTGTCCTGCTTCCTTTTTTTCCTCCCTGGCTCTCTGTCTCCATGCTCCCACCTGTGGCTTCCCTGTTGCATTCTTCCTCCTCTCTCTTGCTCCCTTTTATTTTGGCTCATTTCCGCTGTCGCGCAACTTCCATTTGCTTCGCTATTGCGCACGTCGTTTGCTGTTGAATATCGTACTGCGCATGTTATTCATGGTTCCGCCCCCTACGGTTGCACATACATTCATTACTGTTGCACTCTGGAGCATTGCTTATTGCACTGCGCAGCCACCTCCCGCTGAATATCACACAATGGCGCATTTCTGTACTTGCGCTGGTGCATCCCTGTTGTGCATGGCGCATCCACTCTGACTATCCTGCCCACGATCTTTAAATCATAAAAAAAGTAAAATAATTCAATAACTATGCATGTTCTCACCTGGGGCTATGTGTCAAATCAAAGGACTGTTTCAAACTTGCACTGTGCTCGGCTTGGGGCTGAAGTGGGCATTGCAAACAACTGAATGTGAAGAACATTTAAAATGTATCCATGTTCTATAAACAAAGATAGTCCATTTTTTTAACAGGAGGGAAACAGTGGAGAGAGACACCATCTTTTGATGTGTTACTGCAACCATACACCACAAAACACTTAGGTATACCTGCCCTTGACATGATACAGAAGACAACAAATGATGAACACTGTTGAAATAAATATTAACAACAGAATGTATTACAAACTGCAGATAGCACATATGTTAAACAGTGACATTCATAAGGAAACATACACAGAATAACAGTTACCAAGCACGAGCAAAACAAATCAGAAAATCAACATGCTGCTGTTAATAGACTGCAGAAACAAAAAAATATGGACATATTCATAAACAACCAACAAACATAGAAGCTGAACCATAGATACCTGAACTGGGGGGGGAGAGGGTTATAAGACCATTGTCTTACTACTTTCATAAGGGGTAGGACCTGGCCCTATCAGTTTTTGCAGTCATGTTAATGTATTCTATGGTGGATTGTGCCTTTAAAATGCTGTATGTGCACTAAACAGTGTTACGTACTGATTATTATCTGTGTAGCTTGCAGGGTGTCAGCAGAATTTTGGAACGTGAAGGTCTCAGTAGTGTTGATAGGGGCTGGTTGGGGTCATGTCCTATTGAGTTAAGGCACAATGGTCAAACTTTAGAAAGGAAAATAAAAGGGCAGATCTTCAGAGGGGCATTAAGGCACTACACACAAGAAGATGCTGTCAGTCGGCAAGGGGTAGTTACTCCACGAATTACTAATTTGACTGAGAAAAAAATAAGTGTGTGGGTGAACCCACTCAACCAGGGGGGAAGGCAGACTTTTCCCCTTACATCCTTGGCCCTACCACTTTTCAGAGCCTTCTGCTGCCTATGAGCTGAACCATTCATATGGCTACAAATACAGAAAAGACAAGTCCCCGACAGTTAGCTGACATCTAGCAGACCGCACAAATGAGCCCACACATATAGCTCTGATAGCTCCAACTCTTCTTTCTTTCCCCTCAGTACACCACCTAAGGTTTTTCAGTGTCTGATGATGAGATGCATATCTGACCACATGGAATATCTACAAAACAATGAAAATAAAGAAAATACATTGAGGGTACTTGAAATTACATCAGAAACAGGTTAGTTCTTGTGTGACCATAAGATTTCTAAATTGGAAATCGTCACTCCAATCCACTAGCTCTTTATGCATAGATTAGACCAGTACTTGAGTGTAGGAGGAATATCTGGATATAATTATTGCAAATCAACAGTGAATCTAGATGAGCATATCGCCTGTTTTTGCCTGTAGATATTTATGTTTCCATGTTTCACTTAGCTGCTTATTTGACTAGGTGGTGGACATGATCATGTCTTCCAGGAAAAGCTCTACATCCTCTGCATATGAGAGGGTCTGGAACTCCTTCACCAATTTGGCTTAACGTTCAAGCAAAGGAAAGCCTCATTGGTTTAGATTTTGGATTCCCTCAGGTCAAGGAAGATAAGGGCTTTGCCCTAAGCAATAATTCGGGCAATGTTATTAATTTTTTGGGTTGGTTTGAGCACCTGGATTCCTTCTGGAATGGAATGTTCTTGGAGCATATTCAAGTTTCTTTGAGCAGTCAGTATGGCCAGGCCCTCATTCTGCCCACTTGTCTTTCCATGGGATCTCAGAGATCCCTGTGAACTGTTTTCCCAAGTCTTTGGCCACTGTTTATTGTCTCTCCATCAAGATGTGTTTTCCAGATAACTATCTGTTTTGCCAAATGGACTAGTGAGCTTCAGGCCTCTCAACAAGGAGTCTTGTCTTGTCTTTCACCATGATCAGGACTATGTCTTCCTCGACCCAAAATGCTCACTGCCTTTCACATGAGGTTCAGTGGCTGTTCTTTTTGCCCAAAGCTGGTGAATCCCAAAGAAAATCTACTGCATGACCTTGAAGTGTGCAGAGTGGACACAGTATGCCTGTAAGGACATAGACTTTTTGCTAGTCTAACAGTTTTTTCATGCTCTCCTTAACTGCAAAGAAAGGGCAAACTTCCAAGTCCACCTTGGTCAAGTGAGTCAGACATTGTGTAGCAATAACTTATGTGCCATCAAAATTGAAACTGCAAGCTTTGCTTAGGACACAGTCATCAAGAGTCATGACAACATCCTGGGACCAAGAGCAGATGCTTCTTTTTCAGTACTATCAATTGCACAGTCACAACTGGCTTCAGGCAGCAATCAGAAAATAGAACTGTCATTGGCAGATATAAGGCAGTATTCTGCCTCATCCCTAATTAACGTGTGTTGTTTATTAAAATCCATGTGTTATGAATTCATAGTGACAACATGGAGCACTACAGAAAAAATTCTATCAGACTTACCATCATTTCTTTTCTGTTAGCTTCAATGTTATCACTGAGTCTTTCTAACTGCCATGAAGGTTATCACTGATATGATTCAGTAGATTGGCATGTTTGTGGCACTGGTTTTTGAATGTTCAAAGACACAGTTTAGAGACAGCACGTGTGGCACTAACTAGGATGGATGCTTGATTAGTGAGTTGCTGCTTCAGCCTCTAGAAAAGTCTGGATTTTTCACATCATTTACTTTAAAACTTTGCAAAAGTGATAGTTTTCATTATATTTCATTCCAGGGAAATGAAATCTGCCTTCAGTGTGTAAATTGTTTATTTTTCACATCCCCACCTCAGCAAAATTTCACTGATATGCCAGCGCCAGTCACAAAAGCATGTGACAGCTCCAGGACGGCCCAAGCAGAGAACACAGTTCTAATAGCTCAGCGCACAGTGGGCCCCATATTCAGCGCCAGCCGACTGTGCATGCAAACAGGTGCGCCACATGAAAAAATAGGACTGGCCAACTCTGGTATCATATTCAAACAGTGCGATCCAAACTGACCACACTATCTGTTTGAATATCAGACCATGGTGGCACTGTTGCACAGCAAGGGGTCGCCATGTCTGGCATAGCGCTACCAGAGGGCAGGGCTAAAGACTGCCCAAAGGGGTAAAGTGCGGCACACACTGTTGAATGCCATGGCCCTCGTGGGTGATATTCAGCCCAAACATGCAAATGAGCCCATTGGGAATGCACAGTGCTAAGGGCAATATGCATGCCCATTATAGGCTCATCTGCATGTGAGCACCCGACCTGAGTGCACAGGGCCAGGCCCCTCCCCCAAGCGCCGATCCCTGTCCTCATGGAAATAGAACTGCAACATTGGTGGTGCAGCAGTCCCTCCCTAGCCCTGATCCCTTCCCTGGTAATGCTTTGATAATCCCTGGTAGTCCAGTGGTCCCTCCCTAGCCCCAATCCCTTTCCCAGTAATTATTTCATTATCCCTGCCAGTCCAGTGTTCCCTCCCTCATTCTCCAATCCCTTCCCTGGTATTTCATCTATTATCCCCGATAGTCCAGTGGTCCTTCCCTAGCCCTGATTCCTTTCCTGGTAATCATTTCATCATCCCTGGTGATCCAGCAGTCCCTCCCCCTTCCCCATTCTCCGATCGCCATCCCGACCAAAAGAAATAAATTCCCTGGCAGTCTAGTGCCCCACCACCCTGGCAGGTAGTGACCCACCACCCCACTCCCCCCAACCCAACCCATGCTGGTGACTGGCATAGCCCTTCTCACACTGCTATGGCCAGCTGTCAACTGAACTATCAATGAGTGTGTACAGCACATAGTACAAGCTCACTGGTTGACCGGTCAACCAATGAGCACGTACTATGTACTGTACATGCTCATTAATAGTTCAGTTGACAGCTGGCTGTGGCAGTGTGAGGAGGGCTGTGCCAGTCACTGGCATGGATTGGGTTGGAGGGAGAGTGGGGTGGTGGGTCACTACCTGCCAAGGTGGAGGCCACTAGACTACCAGGGTATTTATTTCTTCAGGTTGGGACAGAGAACAGGCGAGAGGGAGGGACCACCAGGGATGATGATAAAATTACCAGGGAAGGGATTGGGGCTAGGGAAGGAGCACTGAACCACCAGGAATGATGAAATAATTACCGGGGAAGGGATCGGCTAGGAGGGACCACTGGACCACCAGGGATGATAGATGAAATACCGGGAAGGGATCAGAGCAGGGAGGGCGCTGAACACTCAGGGTACCTAGTCCTTGACAGTGCACAGGCGGGTCTGTGCACTGTTAGCTTGGGTTTCAGAGCATTAAACAGCGCTGCTGCCAGCAGCCATTTAGTGCTTCTGAAAATGTTCAGTATTGTGCTGCGCTGCATATACATGAGGTAACCCTCATTTGCATAGGTATAGTACAATATTGTGCATGATGGTGCTTTCAGGGGTGCACCCCACATATGTGCCCTTCTAATATGGGCAGACCCCTGACAGCTGGCACTTTTCCACGTTAACGTGGCACAAACCTGGTTTGTGCTGTGCTAACCTTTTGAAAATTGGGCCCATAAGTCTTGCTCTATTGGCATAGATATATTATTTTTTGTTCCTTATATAGCAGTAGTTCTGCAAAATGTCTAATAATAAGTTTGTGTCATGGAAGTAAATGGACTTGGTTCTCCAATTATGAGAAAATTATTAGTTAACTATAAAAGAAAAAGGTAGACGTAGCCTTAATACAGGAGTCACATTTATTACCAACAGAACTGAGAAACTGAATAGAGCATGGATAGTTCAAATAGAGTTTCTGTCGTTTAACAGTAACCATAGAGCTATTGCCATACTAATAAGGAAAGATGTTAACTTTGTTAATGAGACCCACATAGCAGATATAAATGGCAGATTTCACATCCTTGCCGTGCACTAAATGGGGAAAAGGCATTATTTATCTATTTATTTATTTAGCGTTTTACCAGGAAGGCATACTGAGCAGAGTACTGCTCGATTACAGATCGTCCTGGTGGAGAGGAGAACATAGGAAAACAGTTTTACACAGTATAGACAAGAATGCATCCAGCTCTGATCAAACCACGTTTTTGATGAGCTGCCTGTTAAACTAATGGATTTTAAGGGTTAGAAAATAAATGTTGAAGGGTTTTCAGTGAAGTACTAGACCCATCCTGGACAGAAGTATGTGTTGAGGGTTGACCCCCACAGAATATGGAGATACAGACTAGCATTTCAGAAACTACTAGAGGACTTGAGTTTGATAGACACTTGCAAGACTGCCTATCCAACATGGATATACTACTTTTACTCAGCCAGATGTCAGAAATAAAACTGAATAGACTGTTTATTGGTCTCAAAAGAGTTGGTGAAAGATATGGCTGAAACACAAACTGACAACATGGTAATTTCAGATGATGGTCTAGTGTCACTTGTAATAATTAATGGCACTGAGCAAGACAAAATTCCAACGGAGGTTTAACACACTGCTAATGCAAAACAAACATTTTAAGGAATGGATGCATAAGTAAACACAAGATTTCTTTGTAGCTAACAATACAGGATTGGTCTTGAATTCATGTTTGTGGGACACTTTCAAATCCATTATAAGAGGAAGAATAGTAGCTTTTCAGTAGCTGAAAGAAAAAAAAGGGAGAAGGCTGTAACATGAAAAGGGAAAGCTGAAACAGGTAGAAGAACATGGTAATAAATCTAATACAGTATCACCAGATTTGTTACACAAGATAACAGTTTTGAAATCTGAAATCAACAAAATGTACTTGGACAAGGATGAATATGTATTGTTTAGGGCCAAATAAGCATACTGGGAGGCAGGCAAAAAGGCAAGGAAGTTGCTTGTGCACAGACTCAAAAATATCCAAAAAAGGGACATTATAACAGGAATAAAAGCAAGGATGGGGTGATAAAACTTAATAATAAAGACATAAATCTAGAGATATTTAGCTTCTTTTGCAATTTATACAAAGTGAAACAAATTATAACAAAACAGGCGTAAATAGCTGTCTTACCGCTGCTAAACTTTCTTCACTTAAGGAGACAGCAAAGTGTGCCCTTAATAGACCAATCTACAAGACAGAAATAGTAGACACTGTCAAAGACATCCCATCAGGGAAAACTCCAGGTCCAGACTGGATCAGTGTCTCATCAAAAAGCGACACAAAACAGTGAAGGAATAATAGCAAGTGAAAAACAGTGAATGTGATGTTGGTGATGTGGTCTTTATAGCACATGGTTATTTAAGTGATGTAGTAAGTAATGTTGTTCAGTGATGTAGGCGTTAATGCAGTCACCAGTGTTTGCTGTAAACCCATGCTGGCAACGTAGTGTAGAGGTTAGAGTCCCGGCTGTGTGTTTTCTTGTTATGTCCAGCACACCTGGGTTTGAGACTAGTCGTTCCTGATTTCTTTTGGGGAACATTTTGTACCCACCTTTGTGCCCCTGTGACAATATATAATCTTCCCCTCCAGACTTCCTCCCACTCCCTGACTTGCCCTCCCCCAGAGTGAGAATATATAATATTCTCCCTTCTTGACTGTCACCCACTTCCTGAGTTGCATCCCTCCCACAGTTAGAATATATAATGTGCCCCTCTCCTGAGTTTGTCCCCCTCCCCAAGCTGCATCCCCCCTGGAGTGAAAATGATTAATCCACCCCCCAATTCACCCCCTGAAGTACCATTTCCCTCCTTACACAAGTTGTGTAAGTTAGTTCTTTTATCAGGAATTTTCACAGTTTTGACTGATACGCTATTGTTGTTTCTAAGCTGTTTTTGTAGCACTGATTTTCATGCGTTCTTATTGCCTTTGCGATTTTTTTGCTATTTTGACATAGTACCAATGGGTTCCCTGCAGAATTATAGAACTAGTTCAGTGCCATAATTTTGAAACATTTAGGGCAGTCCTGACAGAAGTTTTTGAGGTTAAGACCCTCCCTAAAACATTGGACAGTGCATACATTTCACTCATCCCCAAAAAAGGAAAGGATCCAACAGCATATGATAACTGACAACTACAGATCTCGGTCACTGCATTACTGTGACTATAAAATCCTTACAAAAAATAGTTAAGAGAATACAAACATATATAGGAAAACTAATAGGGAAAACAGGTTGGTTTTATATCAAGGAGATCTGGGATAAATAATATCAGATGGCTGATCAACACAACATTGATAGCAAATAAAAAAAGAATACGAACCCTGGTACTATCACTAGATATCTTTAAATCTTTCAACACCTGTGACTGGAAATATATATTAAATGTTTTAGAAGCCTTTGGCTTAGGATAAACTTTTTGTGACTGGGTTAGAATTATTTATGTAGGGTTCAGCGATTCTCGACATGGGCACAACTAAAAGATAAGAAAAGCTATACCTCTGACTGTTTTACTGTTGAATCAAACATCTTCAACAAACACAGTCAACACTGATACAGTATGTGTGGACACAAATCCAACAATGTCATAATAAAATGTTAATTCCACATGTGGATGATAAATTTAAGAACTTGAAATTTATCACGTATTATGTTGGATAAACACTACCTGTCATTCATCCTCAATCACTCCCCTTAAAAAAAAACATCACTCTGTGGTATAAACAGGACATACAAACAATGGTGAGAAAGAAGTAAATGCTTCAGCTGGGAATTGAACCCAGGCTGCCCAGGACTACCATTTTGACTGTGCTACCAGCTGTGCCACCGAGGCAACTAGAAACTAAGCTGTCCCCAAGCACATTACTCTTTCTCCATATGCACAACCCAGTGGCTGCACAAATACTTACAATTATACAATCACATTGGTGTGGTGTGCATATACTGTGAAACACATACAAACAATGGCAGAAAGAATTAAGTGGCTCAGCTGGGACTTGAACCCAGGCCACCCAGAATACCGTTCCAATTGTACTACCAACTGTGCCACTGAGGTAAGTGGAAACTGGGCTGTCCCCAAGCACATTACTGTTTCTTCACATGCACAACCCAGTGGCTGCAGAGATACTTACATTTATACAATCACATGGGTGAGGTGTGCATATATTATGGAACACATATAAACAATGGAGAGAAAGAAGTTAAGTGCTTCAGCTAGGACTTGAACCCAGGCTGCTCGGAACCAGACCCAGACCAGTAGTACTAGTCTCCTGACATTCATATTTAACTAAACAGTTCCTATAACAGAGAAGAAGTCAGGATAAACGCCACCTGTCAATCATCCCCCCTCAAAAAAACACCACTCTATTGTATTAACAGGACATGCAGTGGGGACCTATGTGATATATTACTGCATTAATCTACACTTGAACAGTTTGACCCCAGGCACATCACTCATGGCTACACCACCCACAGGATTACTGAGGTCAAACTACTTTTGTGTGAGATAAATAATTCATCACCAGTGCATATCCCTTTATATGCTCTGAAATTTTTGCAAAGCCTACCACCGCTCTCAAAAACAAAATAAGTAATGATGCAATTAAAGAAGTATTTCAGTGGGCTATATTATCCTTGATTAACTTAGAAAATTATTTTCAACAGCCACTTTAGTACAATTCTAACTTAACACATGATGACCAGGAGACACATCTTTCATTAGTCAAGCAACAAAAACTTCTTAAATTTGGCCTTTCTCAGATAGTAGAATCTACTTACCAAAATGGTGGGAGATGTGGTGCGGTTGATTGGATACCAAAACCTCACAATTCCAGATATAGGACCAATATGCTGATACAGAGGCATATGCACTGGCAGTTGGAACAATTCAGGGTCTTACTCACACGGTATGTAGTGACTACATCCCCCTGGTAGTGATGCTTCTTCCGTTCAGCATATTATTGATGCTATTTTGATATGACAGAAGGAGTATTAATACTAGGGGAGACCTTAGCTGTCAACTGAATCCCTCTCTTGACACATCAGCTGCAAGACCTTCCACTCAGACTCCAGAGCAGAAACACCTCTGATGCATAGTAAAGATATAGGCTTAGTTGATGCCTGGAGACAGTTACACCACTCTCAACAGAAATTTACTTACTGCTATAAGCCCACAAACATTATACCAGACTTGATTATTTATGCATTAGTGGGAGACATAAGGAACTGATCCATAAAGCAGAGATATTGAATATTTGTTTGTCAGATCATGCACCCATTTCTTTGGAATTGGGAATTACCCAAGAAAGAAAACAAGCCCTATGGAGATTTAACCCAGCATTGCTCTGAGACCTGGAGTTCAAAGACCTCCTAAAAGAAAAGATTTCAGAAATTATTCGAGATAATGATTTTCCACAGACCTCCCCACAATTATTGTAGGACACCATTAAAGTAGTTCTCCAGGGTTATATCATAGCATTTGCAGCCCGTAAGAAAAGGCAGAATGAAGCCCGTATGAGAGAACTTCAAGAACGACTCAGGTCACTTCAAGAGGCACACATGGCTGGAGACTTGACTGTCTCTGACCAACTAGCCCACTTTCAATCTGAAATTCAGTGCCTTCTAACAGCCCGGACAGAACAGGCATTAATGTGGCTACACCAATGGTTTCTCGAGGGGGGGTTCTCGGGCATTCAAAGTTCTGGCTTATAGACTACATAGATAAACTCAACAGATTACCATTCAAAAATAAAACATTCAATCTCAGGCCAATAACAATACCCCACTAAGAATATTCTAGCGGCTTTCTGTGAATACTACCAGACCCTATACTCTGACCCAATACTGCAGATCCCCAA
This sequence comes from Neoceratodus forsteri, assembly GCA_016271365.2. NCBI lineage: Eukaryota > Metazoa > Chordata > Ceratodontiformes > Ceratodontidae > Neoceratodus > Neoceratodus forsteri. The sequence continues at coordinate 1,227,705,383 of CM028131.1, read as the reverse complement.
CAATATCCACTTTCTTGGCACAAATAAAACTCTCGACCCTAACTACCTCCCAGAAGGAGAAGATAATCTCACCCATCACGGCCCAAGAGCTATTCATTGTAATGAAAAATGTGAAAAATGGCAAAGTCCAGGTCCAGATGGTTGTGGGGAGAGTTTTATAAGGGGCTTGGAGTCCATTAAAATACCTCTCCTGGCTGCGATGCAAGCAGCCACAATACCACTACTTTCCCTGAGTCCTGGAGACAGCCTACTGTCTCAGCAATATTGAAGTCCCTAAAACTCCCTTAATTATGCAATTCATACCACCCGATTTCCATCCTAAATCAGGTCTACAAGATTTATACAAGCATTCATGCCCACAGACCAGATGATATTTTACCACTATAATCCATCCGGATCAGTCAGGATTTATTAAATCCCACCAAACTATGTACAACATTAGCGTACCTTATACCTCATGAAGCATGCCCAAATGTCTGATACTCCCTAATATTACTAAGTCTAGATGCACAGAAGGCATTCAACATGGTTTCATGGAATTTATTACAGTCTACCCTATAAAATTTGTCTTTCCTCAAGAATTTCTTGATACAATTCAAGGAATACATTCCTCCCAAGAAACAGTAGTAAAGATAAATGGCTCACATCCAAATAGTTTCCAGCACTCCAGAAGTACTAGACAGGGCTGCCCCTGTCCCCGTATCTTTTGCTGTATATGCAGAACCCATAGCCCAACTCCTTAGACAAATGGAACAATTACATGGCTACTTAATTAATGGGATTCAACACAAAATAGCATACTATGCTGATGATTTACTTATGTATATTACACAGCCAGAGGAGTCTTTGGTGACCCTGTCCCGGCTCTTACCTCAAGTAGAAAGACTAACCGGTTACGCGATAAATCAGGGGAAATCAGAGGTTTTGGCCTTACAATACTCCCCCATTCAACATCTTATGGATAAATATAATTGCAAATGGCATAGACTACATATAACTTACCTAGGAATCAAAATGCCCTTGCACCTCTCTAGTTTATTTGACTTAAATTACAACTCTTTATTCTTGACTGTACAAGCTGATTTCCTGAGCTGGGAGCCCCTCCCAATTTCAATTCTATCTAGGGTAAAGTCAGTTCAAATGAACATATTGCCAAAGCAATTATATCTTGTGCAAAATATTCCCCTACCTTTGACACATACTGAACTAGGAAGATGGGAGAAGGCTATTCATACCTTCCTCGGGGATAGACTTTGTATGGTGCATATGAGGCTACAGCTTCCTAAAGAGTAGGGTGGACTGGCATTACCCCACCTATATTAATACTTACTTGCCACCATCCTAACACATCTCTCAAAGTGGCTGCTTCAGAGGGACCAGTCCCCAGTCTGGCTCAAGATTGAAAGGACTATGTCTGAGGTCCCATTGAATTACACAGGTGCTTCATCCCCAGATACTGGTTCCTTTAATACAGTGCTCCCTATTCACCAAGGCCATGCTCTGAAGCTGGGCAAGTTTCCTCTCCTTCCAGAGAATAATTTTCTGGCAAAATGGATGGGTATCCCAGACAGATTTCAGAATTTTTCCTCCTGCTCTGACAGACCCGACTTTTGTGAGAAGGCATGAGAGGGGCTTAATACATACACACCAATTTTATGGGCAGGGCATATTCAAAACTTTTGCCCAACTACAGGCTAAGTTCTTATTACCACAGCGGGACATTTTCCGCTATCCACAGCTTCATCATTACCTGGAGACGGAGTTGGGGATGGATGTCTCTACAAAAATAATTCCGCCACTATGCCCTCTCCTCTCTCAATTACAATCAGAAACTACACACCTACCCATGATCTCTAGGTTTTATAAGGCCTTACAAAATGTCTCCTCCAAAGAAATGGAGATCACACAGTTTAACTAGGAGGCAGAACTAATGATTGAGTTGTCCCCGGATCATTGGCTACATATCTGGAGAAGACAGCACAAAATGGTAGCTCCTATTCCTGGAAGGAGATCTCCTGGAAAATAGCCTCACATTATTTCCACACCCACAGATAATAGCTAAACATTCCAACAGTGGAGACTCTTCTTGCTGGAGGGATGCAGGTGTAAGTTGCCACATTCACATATTTTGTGGTACTGCCCGGCTCTGGCCATTTTTCGGGAAGGAGTTGGCAAACAACTTAAAGAGCTGTTTCCAAGCTTGGAAGACCTCACCCCAGAGATGGCTCTTCTACTACACTATCCCTGTCAAATTAAAAATAGCCAACAAAATTTATATAATTAATATACTCTTAGGAGAAGCTAAAAAAGTAATAACCCGACTATGGCTCCTACCAGATCCTCCTAGTATTACTGACTGGGAAAACACAGTTTATGAAATATACAAGATGGAGAACATGACGGCCAAATTACAGAACTGGACAGTGATCTTGATGAACAGATGGACTCCTGTCTTATACACATTGATCCATTCACCAGAATTTGTACCCTGAATATACTTGAAAAGGACTGATATACCCTATTTAGACCAATTGATTTGAAGGACATGGCGGCCTGCTCCATTGTACTATTTTCCCCAGTTTTACAATGGATATGTATAAAAGGAAAAAGAGGAACAAAAACATACTCTGGGGACCTGACACACTTAGACCTAACTTATTTTAGACCTACTCCCCCCCACTTCAGTACAGTCTGGTTTAGTTTACAATTTGTATTACAGCTGCATCAAAAAAATCTTGTATCTCACTTACACTATGTGATGTATTTATGGTTTTAGTATATAAATATGTATTATGCTCCTTGATAAATTGTACTAATGCACTATCCTCGATGTGTCTAATCAAAGTATAAGTAAAAAGTAAAAAAAAGAAGAGAGGAGCATAGTGCTCCTTCCATCTCCTGTCTTGCCTCAGGGGTAAGAAAGTGTTTCAGGTGGTAGCAAGCACCAACCTGCTGGTGCACTCTCTTGATAACTGTACTTACGTGTTCGCTAAATGTGAGAGAAGGGTCCAGTGTGACACCCAGATATTTATAACTCTTGACATGCTCCAGAGATGTACTGCCAGGGACCAAGATTGCGAGTGAAGTGACCTTAGATGCGGATAATTCGTTGAGTTTTTGACTGGAGCCGAATAGCACAGTCTTATATTTTTAGTGTTATTTATTTATTTATTGAAACATATCGGAATCAATACCTTTGAGTCAGAGACTCCTTTACAAAGGCTCCATGTCATAGAATACTATAGTAAGACATTGATTAGACATTACAGGGTGCAAACAATGGTGTGACAAAATATCACACCATACAATAGATACAGGCCCAGATATTCAGAGCAGTTGCACATGGCGCCAACTAGTAGCCGGTGTAAGTGCAGTATTGTGCCATGGGAGTCATATTCAGTGAGCCAGTGTGTGCAAAGAAATCGAAAAGCCAATGTGCAACTATAATGAATGCAGGCACAAGAGCAGGGGCATTCCCATGAATATCCAGCGCAGTGGCATATTCAACCATGAAACCATGGTGCAAGTATGGAGCAAATCGAAGTTGCTCCAAGCAGACTTGTTCCTAGTAAAACAGGGTGCAAGCACACAGACAGCAGTTGCACCAAGGGTGGGAGTGAGAGGGAGAGATACAGGAAGACAGACAGACAGACAGGCACATGACCAGACACAAAGGGAGGGGGACAGAGAGGTGGCATGGGAGAGGGTGGGAGGGGCAGAGCAAGAGACTGACAGGTACACACACAGACACAAAGCCCATGTACCTGGGTGGCACACAGCCAGCAGCCAACCACCAAGGGGGATGGTGGACAGCAGAGGACATGGAGAGCGCACCTGCCCTGATGGGGGTGGTGAGGAGGGGTATGTGGTGGCAGGAGGAATAGCTTCGTGGCCGACGAAGGGCCTGGCGGTGGCATGCCCGACACAGGCGGAACCATGCCCGCAGCACCGCTGGGAACCAGAGTGACACCGAGATCATGGGCCAGCAGCACCAGAACAGGGCCATGCTGAGGCAGCCCTGTGAGCTGCGCAGCACGGAGCTGCAGGCACCCACCGGATGGAGCCATGCCATGGCCATGGTGATGACAGTGACCGCGGCATGTGCTTGCCCACCATGGGCACTGGCCAAGGACCAACAGGGGACATCACGGGCAGCACCCAGGTGGCCATGGCCCTCTGCCCCACACAGGTCCCCACGGTTGTGCTGTCATGTGCTGTGGAATGCAGCCATCACACCAGCACACAGGCAGAGTGTACAGCACTGATGCAGGACAGCCACAGGGGGCCAGGCATGCCTGGCATGCGTGGGGCCTGTGCCTGCACCCACATGGGCAGCCGCATGCCACCTGGCCCTGTGGGACTGATGCATATCAACAGGAAGGTGCACCCAAGCATTACCTTCCAGGTGGCATGCGATGCCATGGGGTGCACACCAATGCCTGTGCCACACACCTGGCACAGCCCTGTGCTGCACCACGGATGGTGTGTGTGGCACAGGCAGGGTGCGATGAGTGGCGCAGTCCTGGGGGTGGAGGTGGGCAGGGTGTATATGGTGGTGTGGGTGCTAGGGACAGGCAAGGGGCACAGCACATCATAGCACAGGGCTAACCATGGCATGCTCCACACAGGTGACTGCACATACCCGCTGAGGCACCGGCAGCATCCCTGGTCCACCCCACCCTGCAGTGCTGTCTTCCCCAGTGTGCTGCTGTGGCATCCACCACCCCTGTCAAGGTTGCAACACCGTACATGGCCTGTGCTGTTCTGTGGTGCAACGCATGCAAATGAGGTTATGCACAATGGCAATGATATATTAATGCACCCCACCGCGCCATGCATTGGCTGATGAGCTCATTAACATTTGGCGGCTGAATATCGGATATTGCACCGCGCGAATGGTATTGCACTGCTACTGCCGGCACAATGGCCACGCATGCACAGTGCTCGGACCTGCAGTGCACATGCCACTGTTCTGCCATTAAGGCAGTGTCAGTTGTGCAGGCCACATGACCAGCACAATGTATCAGCACAGCACAGGCTGTGCAGGGCCGGCAACGCACATGTCACGATGCCGTGTTCCCTATTACACACATGTGCACTGTGGGTGAGCATGGGTCCTTGGGCCATTGCACTGGGCACCTGCCCTGACCCTTGCTCTAGGTGTCCAGCTGCCAGTGCAGACACCACCATGCCAGATGCTGGGCCAGCCCATGCGGCAGACCTTGCTCATGGTCCTGGGCATACTTGGGGTGGTGGCGGCCCTGCAGGGCATGCAGGCGGTAGCGGAGGGGGGTGAGGGATGGCATGCCAGGGCGGCCAGCCAGGACCATCGCTAGGGTTGCCCCTGTGTCCCCTGTTACCCCTGTTGGGCCTTTCCTCACGGTCTCCCCTACCACCGCACAGTCTCTGTTCCCTGTCCCCCTCCCTGCTGTCCCCACCTGGCCCCAGCCCTGCTGTTCCTGTACATGGTTGTTCCATATCTATATCTTGTCTGGCATACTTGCCTGTGTCCATGTCTGCTTTGCAGGTGGCATGAGGCACCATGCTGCAGTGGTCCGGTGTCCGTCCATGTTGTGTGCATGTGGGGGGCATGTGCCATACTTCTGTGGTTCCCTGCTGTGTGCCGTGGTCGGTCCCACTGTGGTGGTGTCCATCCACTGGGTCAATGGCTGTGCATTGTGGTGCCCATGGGGTGACAGTCCAGGGTGTGTGGCGGGTGTGTGCATGGTGGTGGCTCACGGCCATGGTCATTGATCAGGTACTGTCTGCACACTGTGTTGGGTCATACTAAGGATCATACTAAGGAAGTTATAAGAGCGAGAAGGCAGAAGCCCATGATGCTCCTATTCTAATCCAATGTATAATAAGACAAATCATGTCCATTAGTAATAAGGCTGTCTAATCTATGTTTAAAAATACTTTTAATTTCATTAATAACAACTTTGAGTGGAAGTCTATTCCATGGACCAACAACTCTGTGAAAAAATATTTACGACTAGATCTCACAAAGGATTTTCTAACTAGTTGTAAAGGATGACCCCTAATATTATGATTACGATTTTTAAATTCTAGACCAAGTTCACACAAGAGATAGGGATTTTGAATAATGCTGTATAATAACAATAAATCTCCACGGAATCGACGTGTCGATAAAGGCATGAGTTGTAGTGTTTCAAGTCTATCTGCATAAAGTACGTCATATAGTCCAGAAATCTTTTTAGTAAATTTCCTCTGGACAGATTCCATAAGAAGGCCCTCAGATTTTTATATGGGCACCAAAGCTGAGAGGCATATTCCAGATGTGGTCTAACATATGCATGATATAGTGGTAACAGCACATCTCGTTTTCTTGAATTAATGTTGCGCAATATTGACCATACAACTTTATTAGATTTATTAACTGTACTATGTACATGCTGATTATAAGAAAAGTTGTCTGAAATAGTTATGCCCAAATCTCTTTCATCCGAAGTAATGTCAAGTGGTGTACCATTCAAAAAATAGGGGTTATGTTGATTACTGGTACCTAAATGCATAACCTTGCATTTAGAAATATTTAAAGACATACCCCAAGTTTTAACCCATGTTAAGATGTCATCAAGGTCTTTTTGAATAACATTGGCTTGAAAATCAGAGGAACAGGGACCACCTATTTTAGCATCATCTGCATATTTAATTGAATAAGATGAACAGCCTGAAGTGAGATCGGCAATAAAAGCTTGAAACAGACATGGACCCAAAACCGAGCCCTGAGGAACCCCACTTGTCACTAATCCTCGAACTGATTTATTCCCATCAATAGACACTTGTTGGGTGCGATTCTGAAACCAGTTAATAATCCAATTAACTACTATGCTATTAATATTTAACTTATGGAGTTTGGTAATAAGAGCCCAATGAGGCATAATATCAAAGGCTTTACTGAAGTCAATATAAATTACATCACATGGTATGTTTTTATCAAGTAAGGAACTGATTTTTTCATAGAAACAGATCAAATTGGTTAGGCAACTTCTGCCTTTTTTGAAACCGTGTTGCTCAACATCATGAAAATCCCAAACTGGTGATATCATATCTTTAATTAAACCTTCCAATAATTTACAGATAGAGGATGTTAAACTTATTGGCCTATAATTCTCCCAGTTGTTTTTTGGCCTTTTTTATGGATAGGGATGACATAAGCCTCTAGCCAATCCTTAGGAACAAAATTCATAGCCAAAAATATTCAAACATCAATTGTAAAGAAGTGGTAATAACGTCCACTAATAAGAATAGTAGATGTCCAGCTATATTGTCTGGACCAGGACTGTATTTGCCCTTGAGTGTTAATATCTTATCCTTAATAGTAACAGTAGAAAATTTGACTGGTGGAACATTGGTGGTATCTAACAAAAATGAATCATATGATGAATTGGGTATACCACAGAAACTTTTGCAGAAATTTTGATTAAGCAAATCAGCCATTTTCTTTGGATCATGTATTAAAATATCATTGTCAAGTAAAGGACCAACTTGACAAGTAGGTTTCTTCAAAGAATTGATGTAAGAATAAAAATGCTTACTATTGGATTTATTAGCAGTCGATGCTAGTTTTTGCTCCCAATTACATTTGGCCCTTTTAATCATAATCTTACATCTTCTTTGTATCTGCATGTAAGAAATCCAATTTTTAGAAGATTTAATTTTTTGATATTTAATATACCTCTTGCGTTTTAGTCTGATGCATTTTTTGATAGACTGGCTCATCCATTTTGGAGATTTATTAGAGTTCACATTTTTTATTTTGGATGGAACATATTGTTTCTTTAATTGACAAATGATATACTTAAAGTTTTCTCAGTAAAGCTCTGGGGTAAAGCCAGTCAATAAAGAGTCCCAGTTGATGTTTCCGATAATATTTTTCATTCTAACCAAGTCAGCCTTGTCGTAGAAATATATTTTAGTACAGTTGGAATTATAAATGTAAGTTTGTACGATATTAAATGTAATTGTATTATGGTCACTATTCCCAATAGGTTCACTAACTGCAATATTTTCTACTGTAATATCATCATCACAGAGTACCAAATCTAAAATATTATCTCCTCGAGTTGGAATAAGTATATTCTGTTTGAGTCCCAACTGGGTGCATGTATGTAATAACTTATTTCCCTGACTGGTATATGCACATAATTTCTGCCAGTCAATTGAGCCAATATTAAAATCACCAGAGACTACAATTTTGCCAAGCGCTTAGCATGTATTTTCTGTTTCAAGTAGTATAGCTTCTAGAATGTCAACAGATGAATTTGGGGGATGATAACAAGAACTCAAGATAAGTGCCTCAGATGTAGATAAGCTGAGCTTGACCCAAATAGTTTCTGTTTGTTTATCATGTTTTTTTATATTCTTTGTAATATCAATAGAATTAAGATGATTTTTAATGAATAGGGCCACTCCTCCACCTTTCCGATTATGCCTGTTAAGAGAATAGGAAGTAAACCCAGGTATAATGTTATCCCAAGATGACTTGTCATCACCCCATGTTTCGCATATTGAAATAATATCAACATCATTGTTGTGAATTCTACATTTTAATTCATCTAATTTATGGGTAAGTCATCCAGCATTAAAACATAAAAAACAAAGTTCTTTACATGTCATAGTGCTACTAACTGGAGATTTTAGAGAAGGCAGCCTGTCCACCATCTCACCTCCTTGATTTAGTTTAAAAGATGGTTAATGGATGTCACAAATTGTTTACCCAATACAGCATTGCCTCGTCTACTTAAATGTAAACCATCAAAACAGTATAATTCAGAATGGTATTCAAAGTCCTCCCAATGCGTTATACATGTCAAATTTTGGTATAAACACCATTTTCTGAGCCACTCATTGACAGTTTTGATTTTGTTATTTAGAAATGGTGAAAAACATGGGATTGGTAAAATTTCAGATATGCAAACACTACAACCCATTTCCACCAATCTGTTAGTTAATACAGCATAATCTTCCTTAATAGATTGGACAGAATCCCTATAGATGTTATTAGCACCTACATGTACAAGGGCAATAGAGTTGTTACCACGATCTTTCATAATCTCAGGCAGCATTAATGTGAGATCAGAGATTCTGCAACCACTAAAACTAGAACTAGTTCTGTTAGCTTTATCGGAGTTACATATAGTCCTGTCTAAATGTTTGGTTAACGAGTCACCCAGGACATAAATTTGTTGTAGTTTATTTGAATTATCATGACTACTGAACAAAGGGGAAGTAACAAGATCAGTGGATAAATCTATGAGAGGGGCGTCATTGGTATGTAAAAGGTTAGCCACAGGCAAATTTTGAGAGGAATTATCAGTGTGGCCAGTAACGGCATCTGAAATCTCATTTTCACTATTCAACGTGGGGTCAGTTAAGGGCTCAAATCTGTTAAAATGCTCAATACTAAAATGTTGAGCTTTTCTCCCCTTTTTTGCAACTCTAGTAGATTGAGTGAAAAACCAGCTGTCTTCAGCACTTTGATTATTATCAATAAGACAGTCATCTTCCCTTGCTCTTTTTCTAACACCCTCAAGATGTGGCTGTGGGCTATTAGTAACTATTGGGACAAAAGCCACAGGGGTAAAGGAAGTGCTTGGTGTAACATTAATATTACTGTCAGGTTCATGTTCAACTTCCAAATTTAATGGAACAGTATTAGCTTTAAAATGATTTTGCATGTCTGATTGGCTGTTCTCAAGTATAATTAAACGTTCATTGAATTGGGCAATCATAGTATGTAAATCCACGATTTCAAGGCATTTGTTACATGTGTAAGGGTGGTCAAAATGGTCTCCCTTAAGTAATGTATACATATTACACGCTATGCATTTTATACCAGTATGTTCATTAGTAGTTACAATAGTAGAAATATTATCTTCAGCCATAATAAAAATAAATCAACTTAGAATAAAAAAAATTAAAAAAATGAACAAATGACAGAATGACAGAACTTGGAAATTTAAATGGATAGCAGATGACAGAGAAAAGTGACACACAGCTCAGAGTAAGTAAACCTTACTCAATGTCCAGAATTAAGTTAGACACAAATTCAAACAACAAAGTTGTTCCTAATTAGAGTTGTGTCAAACTCCACTCAGTAAGTCAAACCACAATCTGAAAATTAAAGTAACCTACCAGTAATGTGCATAACCAAATCCTATGTATATAAGCATAGAATAGTCCTACACACAGGGCATCAGAATGCTGTCGCATCACGCTTCCTCACTAAACCACCTTGAAACATCGCGATGAAGCACGCATGTCTTTATACGATCTTTATGCATGCAGGCCCCTGCTCACTGCAGGGCAGATTTATAAGCCTCATGGGACCCGGAAGTGTTACCGGCACCCTAAAAGTAACCCTTTCGTGGCGGGTCCCCACTGATACTGACAAGCATAAAGTTTAAATTAAGAGGTGCAGTGCACTACAGCAGTCATAAACACACAAATAAAATAAATACGGCCAGATAGTCCCTCTGCCTGATGAATTACCAGGGTTATTTAGTTAAAATGCAAACACAATAGAGAATGGTATATTTCGGAGCTCTGAACTGTGCAGAGCAATATCACAGTCAGCTCAAATTAAATGTAAAGCCTCTGCCTGGCATTGTGCAGCCTGTTCCATGTGGTCCACCACACTGCCTAAATCAAATCAAATCAAATTTATTTAAAAAGACGCCCAATCCCGAAGGCTCTGGGCGCCACACAAAATCTGTACAGTGTGTCATACTGTATATATTCAATTACAATATCATACAAATATAAAATATATAAAACTCAGTCACCAAATGCCTGCATAAATAAAAAAGTCTTCAGACGACTCTTAAAGGCCTCTATAGTGGGAGCCTTTCTCACTACAACTGGCAATGAGTTCCAGAAAGCTGGAGCAGCAACTCCAAACGAACGATCCCCTGCAGATTTTAACCTAGCTCTCGGAACTTTGAGGAGGCCCCCACAAGAGGAGCGGAGATCTCAGACAGAGGTGTATGGTACCAGGAGATCAGAAAGGTAACCAGGGCCCTGACCATGTAGGGTCTTATAGGTGAGAAAACCCACCTTGAACAAAACTCTCCACCTGACAGGCAGCCAGTGCAATTCACGCAATACTGGAGTAATATGACAAAACTTACTCTGCCCGGTCAAAAGCTGGGCAGCAGCATTTTGCACTAGCTGCAGTCTGCAGAGAAGTTCCAGAGACCCGAGATAGAGTGCGTTACAGTAGTCAAGTCTAGAGGTAACTAAGGCATGTACCAAGGTAGGAGGTCCAGAGCCGGAACAAGGGCTTAATCCTGGCGATATTTCTAAGATGGAAAAACAGGAATGAACCACGGAGGATATATGAACCTCCATGGACAAGTTCCTGTCAAAGATCACACCAAGATTTCGCACCCATGGGAGGCCTATCAATGACACCGCTCCTAGCACAATGCCAGTCACAGAATCAGAGGCCATCCCATCACGAGCTCTGTTTGGCTCCACTACCAGTACCTCAGTCTTATTAGGGTTCAGTCGAGCCAGCTGGAAGACATCCAGTCATTTCTCTCAGCCAGACAGGTGTTCAGCACATCGACTGCATTTGGTGTTCCTGGGGCAAAGGATAGGTATAGCTGAGTATCATCTGCATAGCAGTGAAAACTCAAGCCATACCTCCTAATGATCCCCCCCAAGGGCAGCATGTATACTGCGAACAACATTGGGGCCAATACCAAACCCTGAGGGACTCCACACGAAAGGAGGCAGGGTGCCGATGAGAAATTGCCCATCACAACCCGCTGCCTCCTGTTAGTAAGAAATGACTCAAACCATTTGATAACAATACCGGTGAGTCCGCATAACTCCCTCAGGCGGAAAAGCAGCACACAATGGTCCACAGTATCAAATGCTGAAGAGAGATCAAGGAGAACAAGAATTGTCTTGTCACCCCGATCCCTAGCCCTGAGAAGGTCATTTTGCACCCGAACTAATGCAGTTTCCGTGCTATGTCTGGCCCAAAAAGCTGACTGGAAAGGATCATATAACTCGTGAGTCATGGGATGTTCTCCCAACTGAAGTGATACCACCTTCTCTACAACCTTTCCCAGAAATGGAAGATTGGAGATAGGACGGTGATTTGCCCTAATCTCCGGGTCCAGAGAAGCTTTTTTTAAAAGGGGTCTCACCAGAGCCTCCTTCAAGGCATCTGGAAAGACACCCTGACTCAAGGAACACCGGACAATCAGGGCAAACACCGGGCCAACAGTGTCAATGCACCTCATCAAGAAGCGTGTTGGCACGGGATCCAGTTCACAGAAGGTATACTTCAGATTAGCCACTATCTCAATGACCTCACGATCCTCCACTGGCCTAAACTCTCCCCAACCAGAGAGAGTGCTCTCAGAAACAACTGATGACCACTGACAGCAATGATATTACTGGCTGAGGAAACCTCCGCCAGATCGCAGACACCCTGTCCGAGAAAAACCGAGCAAATTCTCACAATCCTCATTTGAGAAGCTCTTCCGGCTGGAGACAAGATGGATGAAGAAGTCTATCAACAGTCCAGAGAGTGAGGCTGGTCGGCTTCTCCGGCAGCAATCTCCGAGACAAAAATATTGCCTTCTTTTGGTTGATTGCCTCCTGATATGCAGAATAATGTGCACACAGGACCAGTTTGTCAGCCCCCAGACGGGATTTCCTCCAGCGACGCTCTAATCTCCGACCCAGTTTCTTCATCTCCCTGAGATCGCCATCATACCAAGGCGATCTCAGGTATGAGGTTCTGGGTCGTACACGGACAGGTGCGAGGGAGTCAATGGCGCCAGATAACACCGTATTATAGGCGCCAACCCCGCATCAACGGCTCCAACGCATGCATCACCCACCTTGATAAATCACGCTGCCAGAAAACCATCAGGGGTAAGATCTTTTAGCGGGCGACAGCGAAATATCTCAGAAGGGGAAAAATTTATGACGGGAGCACTAAACTTAAACTTCACCGTGCAATGATCAGACCAGGCTACTCGGTCAATAGCAAGATCAACGATCTTAAGTCCCAGTGAGAACACCAGGTCCAATGTGTGGCCGTCCTGATGAGTAGGCACCCCGACAGTCTGCTCCAGTCCCAGAAGGGACATGCTGTGCAGTAACTCATCGGCGTACCTTTGACTTCTATCTTTGGCCCAAACATTGAAGTCCGCAAGAAAGATACATCTTGGGGAATCCAATGTTTCGCTGGCAACAAACTCGGTGAATTCCTGCAGGAACCCCCATCGAACGGAAGGGCGGTAGATGAGGAGGATCCTGCAGCCCACCAAGTCCTCCACTGACGGCCACACACTCAAGTGAACCGGGGTTCCCACTGGGTGCAGTGAAGTCAAGACTAGATTTAAAACAGATAGCTACACCGCCTCCCCACGATTTCCTCTGGGGCAGTGCACCACAGTATATCCTGGGGACTGCAGCCTCAAAAACAGGGCCAGCATCATCTCCCACCCAGGTCTCAGGATGCACGCCAGGTTCGATCGATGAAACAAGAGCGGCAATAATAGCCGCCTTGTTTCTGATCGACCTGGCATTGCATAGCACTGCCGTCAGAGGTATAGAAGGTGATGCAGCCCTAGTGGTCACCTGGCCACTAGGACTGGTGGCCCCCTGAAATAGGCACCAACCATGTCTGACTTCTTCTAGATGCTCTATTTATTCCAGGGCGTCTCCTGGACTTAACCACCTCAATCCTTTGATCAACCCACTCCTGGTCATCCCACAGTGAATACGCAGAACAATCCCCCCCAATCCCCACTTCCCTACAACGTCTGATAGTGATATCAGATACAGGGAGGGGGAAAAAAGGACGTAATGCATACAACTGCGAGCTCCCATAAACAATCCTAGGCCCCAAGACTCGTCCAATAGGATTCCTACACATAACTAATTAAAAAGCCAAAATGGCATATACAGACTCATACAACAATACACATAGGTACTCTACTTTATAGTAAAACTAATTGACATATATAAACAGCAATACCATATCTAATTCCCACCTCTCATCCAGAACAAACAGTAATTTCAACTCCGAGTGCTCGCCACTCACAAATGTCACGCTACGCTCGCGCTGAGAGCAGCGCTCTGCTTTGTAGACTGCCTCCCCACCCACGCACCAATCACTGGCAGCCCCTCCGTAAAACTCCAGCTCCAGCTGGCGCATCTAAATCAGTTGCATACACAGCCTCTCACGCTGTGTTTAGCCGGATAAGGGCAATTTGGCAGGCAGTCAATACAGACAGGCTCCAGATGGATAGCGGTGATAATCCAAGCACCGCTGCAACAAGCAGCATTTTCAACTGACACACAATGCAGGTAATAAAGAAAGTATACAGAAGCTACCACTTGCGAGCAGCGCTTCTGCTACTGCACTCCCACACCCACGCACCAATCACTGGCAGCCCCCTCCGTAAAACTCCAGCTCCAGCTGGCGACGATCTAAATCAGTTGCATACACAGCCTCTCACGCTGTGTTTAGCCGGATAAGGGCAATTGGGCAGGCAGTCAATACAGACAGGCTCCAGATGGATAGCGGTGATAATCCAAAAGCACCCGCTGCAACAAGCAGCGTTTTCAACTGACACACAATGCAGGTAATAAAAAAGAAAGTATACAGAAGCTACCACTTGCGAGCAGCGCTTCTGCTTTGTAGACTGCCTCCCCACACCCACGCACCAATCACTGGCAGCCCCCTCCGTAAAACCCCAGCTCCAGCTGGCGACGATCTAAATCAGTTGCATACAGCCTCTCACGCTGTGTTTAGCCGATAGAAGGGCATTGGGCAGGCAGTCAATACAGACAGGCTCCAGATGGATAGCGGTGATAATACAAAGCACCGCTGCAACAAGCAGCGTTTTCAACTGACACACAATGCAGGTAATAAAAGAAAGTATACAGAAGCCTACCACCCAGCCTGTACAGTACCCACTGTGTGGCTCCTGTGTGCCTGTGTGGTGTGTGAGTGCTTGGCTGCATGGTCCTGGGTGTGGCCTGCTCTGGTCTCGGGGGGTAGGGAATGGCATGCCACTGTTGTGTTTCGGGGTCCAGTGTCGGGGTGCCTGTGTGTGCCCTGCTGGTGGAGGCCTCCTGTGGCCTGTCACTGTGCTCCCATTGCCCTGTCCCTGGGTCTGTTCTGTGTGCCCTGCCCCCTCTGTTGCCCTGCTGCTCTACTGCCACGGGTGCGCTGAAGCCTGTCTGTGTGCACCATGGTGCACTTCTGTTTGCGCCATAGTGCAACCCTGTTTGCGCCATGGCACAACTTTGCAATATTCAGCTGCATTTCACTGGCACAGTTCAGCCCGCACAACCTCTGAATATGGCTCCTGTAGCACTGTGGTGCATCGGTTGCACTTCGCCTGAACTTGCTCAGGGCTTTGGTGCATTTCTGAATAACTGGGCCACACAGTATAGTGCATACAAGAAATCTGGTTCAGGATATTTACAACAGTCAGGTGCAAAACAAAATATTGGTGCAAGAGGAATTAACAATGAACAATAGTTACAGTGGAGCCACACAAAGGCAGGTGCTATACAGTGCAGGCCAGTGTGCGGCAGCTAGACAGCGGCCTGAGTAAAAAAACAGAGGCCAGCAACAAGTACCTACTGGCAGGACCAAGAGGGGCCCATTGTCATAGTGCAGCAAAGGTTGTGCTGGGGGGGGGGGGGTTAGGTGCAATCACAGGCTGAGACCTGTGAGATGTGGTTACAGAGGAGGGATTTGAACAGGCCCAGTTTTGGCACCATGAGGATCGATTTGAATAGTGAATTCAGCCAGAAAAGATACCAGTACCTAAAGGTTCTTTTACGCTTGGAGGTTTTACAAAGAGGGACCTGGTAGGGAGTTTTCTCTGAGTGATGGGTGCGTCTGGTGTTAGGGGGCAGCAGAAGCAGTGTAGCAAGGGCAGTGGGCATGAGGCCAGCTGTGATTTTCTTGGCAAAAAGACAGGTCTGGTACTTTAGGCGATCATCGAAGTTTAGCCACTTGGTACTGGCATAGAGCATTCAGGTGTGCGTGAGCCAGTCACAGCCAGTGGCCAGCCTACAGGCCTTATTCAAAGTCACCCTGATTTTGTTGAGGGATGTGCTATGAGCTGCACCATAGATAATGATACCGTAATCTATGAGTGACAGGACAGAGGTGGAAATGGCTAGTTGCAGCACTTCAGGGGGGAGACAACACTTGTACTGGTGGAGAAGACCGATACGCACATTAACAGCTATGCTAAGTTGGCGGATATGCTCATGATAGGTGTGCATGGTGGTGGCTCACGGCCAAGGGTAAGACACAGTAACTTGTTCCAGAGTTTCATTGCCGGAGTTATGAATGAGCAGGGGGTGGCCACTGAACTTGTTTTGGGCATGAGCAAACAGCATGGACTTTGTTTTTTTATAGTTTAGGATGAGCCTATGGTCAGAAAACCAGTAGCCTGTTAACAGAGAACCAGTTATGTGTTATATTGAAGTCTTGAGATAGGGAGAGGGACAAGAAGATGATACTTACAAATATGATATGATATTACTAACCTATATTGTTTAAATTGTTATAGAAGTGATTTGCACAATTGTGATGTTTTGGTAATTGACAAAGCCCTCCTACTGCTATGTTTATTTCTCTTTTGCACAATATCACTGCCTGTCCTAATGTTTCAAGTAACCTGACATGGAACCTTTGTACAAGACCCTGGCTGAAAGGTGTATCTGATTCCTTAAATAAATAAATAAATAATTACTTAGGTCACTTCTGTAAAGGATCAGTTCATCGCGTACACAATGTTCAAAAACGTCTGGGTTTATGTGCAGTAGGTTGTTAACGAATAAGGAGTAAAATAATTGGGCCCAGTATAGATCCTTGCGGACACCACTGGATACCTCAAGGGAGATGAAAGGACACCACTAATGTATACATTTTGTGACCTCCAGAGACGTAATGCCGAAACCAGTTTGCGTTCATTCAGAGAAGCTGGCCAAGGACAGTTTCTGAATGAGGAGGTTGTGTTGAGCGAGATAGAAAGCTTTGGACAAGTTGATGAAGATGGCTCCAGTTTGCCTACCCTCATCAGCAGCTCTGAGTACATGGTCAGTGAAACAGGCTGTTGCTGTGGTGGTGCTATAGCCCTTCCTGAAACGTACTATAGGTGGGAGAGTAGACCATTATTTTCTATGTATTCGGACATTTGGCAGAAAATTATCTTTTCTAAAACCTTGCTTAAGTGTCATAGTATGGAAACTGGTCTGTAGTTCTCCATAAGCACAGGATCTCTAGATTTGAAAATGGGAACTACTTTGGCTTGCTTCCATAACCTAGGTATGGGGGAGGTAGTTAGGGACATATTGAAGAGGAAGGCAAGGGGTTGAGTAATGTATCCTGCTACTAGTCTCAAGAATTCAGGGCAGAGCCCATCGCTACCTGCACTACCAGATTTGGGCAATCCCATAAGGAGTCAATAAAACTCCCCTTGAGTGGTGCACTTAAAGTGAAAAGGGGCAATTGAATGTGGTTGGGGAGCACTGGTGACCTCAGGGTCTGTGGTGCAAACTGAGGAAAGTTTGTCGTGGTAGCGCTGGAGGTTTGTGAATTTGCAATTTAGTAGTTCAGCAGCGATGTTAGGCTCAGAGACTAGGCCAGTGTCAGTAAGCAGACTGGTAGAACTCTGCTTGGTGTCTGATTTTATAAGGGAGTTAATAGAAGACCAGAATTTCCGGAGGTCACTCAGGTTGTTTGTCTATTGGTTTTTGATATGTGAGACCTTTAGGAGCTTGGTCTCATGTTTTGCGGCTGTTGACGGAGAACACAGTAAGTGTTCCACAAAGCTGGTGAAGGGTTTGCTTTATACTGACCCAAGGCTTTATTCCTTTGTTTCATTTTTCTGAGTAGCTCCCTAGATAGCTATCTGGAGTTGCTGCCTCTGACCATCCGGGTTTTACTGGACAGAGCCTTCTTGGATAGAGGAAAGCACTAACGAGAGAAAGCCTAGAGCAGAGTCGACATCAGTTAGAGAATAGTATGTTGACCAGTCCACCACCTGTAGATGGGCTCTAAGGAGCTTATGGGACAGTGTTGAGAAATTCCTAAAGGATATGGTTCTGGTCAGGGGACAGGGTGTCTTGCAAGTGGTGCAGAAGGTCAGGTGGGCTACTACAGAGTCAGCTAGCACCCTGATGCTGAGATTCTGTCAACTCTGTTTGTGACAATCCAGTCTAGCAGGGAGTGATTTTTGGTCCGGTTATTATGTCAAGTGTAGCAGAAAACTATCTGATTGAGATTTAATTGCTTCAATAGCTGAGAATACACAGTCTGATTATCGCTAAGCCGGTTTAGATTAAGATCATCGAGCAAGATCATATCTCTGGCAGGTGATAGGCCACTACAGTAAGCATGAACTGTTGCAGACTTGACAGACCTACTTTAGAGGGATTGTAGATGCATCCTATATATAGTTTGTTGTAGGGGCCAAGGTAAAATCTGCTATGAGCCATTGAGGGCCAGGAACATCTTCAGGGTTAGTGGAGACAATAGAAGCCATGAGGTGCTCTCTGATGAGTAGCATCACCCCACCTCCTTTTTTTGTACCTGAGCAGTCATGTCTAAGGGTGGTATATCCACTAAGGTGAAAAAGTGAAACTGGAATAAAGGGATTTAGCCATGTTTCTGAGACTCCTAGAATATTGGGTTTGTAGAGGGCTACCCAAGCCTCTAACTCCTGAAATTTGGTTGGGGGACAGACTACGTATGTTCATGTGGGCAATCTTTGTGCCATGCTTTACGGTCCAAATAGGATAAGTGTGAGATTTAGGGCTTGCACTAGCGCCTGGACTGACTTCAATATCTCCACCCAGCAATAATCATAGGTGGCAACAAAGAGGAGGACAGGAGAGGGGCAATATGGAGGAAAGCAGAGTTGTGGAGTAGGAGTAAATTGCTGCCCCCAGGGGGAGTATCTTCCTTCTGGAGAGACTTGCCAGGTAAAGCAAGGGGTGATCTAGTAGAGGCCACAGGGCAGAGGGTATGTTTTGATTAAGTATTGAATGGGAATATGAGCTGGGGATCCCTTTCATAACAAGTGCCTGGGAACAGAAGTTACTTAGCCAGACTTGGCCTATTAAGATAAGTCCCATATTTAGGGTTGTAAGTATATTGCGCTTTGTGGCCATTTGGGATACGTGTGGTAGGAATCAGTAATAGTGGAACAGTGCTGGGGATATACCCAGAGGTAACTATGGAGGAGTAATATTTAACAATGTATTTTTTTATTCTATTTTATTTCATATTCTTCTTTGTTTGAATTTTAATAGACCGTTGATGTGGAATATTGTGTGTGAGCTCCTCAATTTGGCCACTAGGTAGTGTAAACAATGGAGGGTGATAGCAGATAAACTTCTATACAAGGTAGTAGCAGAGGGCTTGGGAGAAACCAATTAGGCAGCTTAATACAGGAGTGGCTCAGAGATTGTCGGGAGGGACCACCAGATAGCATTTGCAGGTGAGCAAAAGTGGACTGATTGTTTTTACAACCATCACAGCGCTATAAGAGGCAGCACACCTCTGGGTGGGCAGGGCAAGTAAAATATAGTAGTGCCGTATGAAGCGCAATGCCGTCTGGCCGCAAATTGTGCTTCAGAAGGGCTCAGGGCTCTGCTGTGCACTGTTGTGCTGAATACTGTTTATGAGACGGACTGGCTGATTTACCTGCACTAGGGATGTCTTGCTGTATTCTGCAGGGTGGTGAGGACAATCAACTGGCCCTCGAACCCTGGTAGCCCTTGCTGAGTGCAGCAGACTTCTGTGGAAAATGAGAGAGGCCATGAGTACAATGGACTAGCAGGGCTGAAGGGGAGGAAGGGTGGACGTAGTATATCTGTCTTAATTTGTTTTGTTTTAGCCATTATTGTCTTTCTCATGTTATGCATTTGAGCCCATTTACATTCCATGAGCAGATATTAAGTGAGTTATTCATTATGGATCCCTTGATAAATACTTGTTTGGCTATACAATTGCACGTACACCAGATATTTTACATATATGTTGTAAGTCACATAGGTAACATAGCTAAAATCAGAGCAAAAAAGACAATAGTCCATGATGCTACCCATGTCTCTAAAAATATCCCTTGATATTGTTGGTTTTGCTATAACTATCAAATCTTTTTTAAAACTCTGTCATGTTATTACTTCCAACCACCTCCTCAGGGAGTGAGTTCCATAACGTAACCACCCTCTGGTTAAACCATAGCCACCTTTTTCTTGAGCGGCATACCTCTCCCTTTAACTGCAATATGTGTGATCTAGTATTATGTATTGTTGTTCTTACTTCCAGTCCCCAAACTTCCCACAGATCATGGTTTGTCAGGGCCCAAAACAATAGACACATATCACCCCGAAGTCTCCTATACTTGAGAGTATACATGTCCAAGTTATTCAATCTGACCTCATAGTCATGCCCCTTACTTCAGTAATTATTCTGGCAGCCCTTCTCTGCACTCTTTCCAATATTTTATTCTCACCTCTGGTACTTGGTGCCCAAAACTGAGCACAGTACTCTAAATGGGGTCTCACAAGTGCTCTATACAATGGCAGTATCACCTTCCCCACTCTGCTTTCTATATGTTTCATTATACATGTTAAAATACCATTAGTTCTTTTGGAGATTGCATGACAATGTTTATTAAGTGACAGATCATTTGTAATCAGTATTCCCAGATCTCTCTCTCTTCAGTCACAACTCTCAATTTCTTCCCATTTAAACGGTACTCATAAACTTGTAATTATTTGCCAAAAGCATAATTGCACACTTGTTTAAGTTGAATTCTAGGCTAGTTCTACAAGCCCTTCTGTCCAATTCATGCAGGCTTCTTTGTAACCTTTCACAGCCCTCCCTATTATTTATTACTGTACCTATCCTTGTGTCATCAGCAAATTTTGCAAACCATATACTGTCCTCTGTTTTCATGGATGCAATGTAAATTTTAAATAGACAAGGTCCCAGCATGTATCCCTATGGTGCTCCGCTGGTCACCTCAGTCCATTCTGATATCACTCCCCGTATACTAACCCACTGTTTCCTATTATTCAGCCATGTAGTTATCCATTTGTTATGTTGACATGCATTCCTATTTCATTAAGGGATGTGATCAATTCCTATGCTGGAATCTTAGCAAATGCTTTAGTTAGGGCCAACAAAATCACATTAACTTGTTTACCCTTTCAATTTTGATACTCAATTGCCATAACAAGCTAACAGATTAGTCTGGCAGGATCTGCCTTTTGTGAATACATGTGTAACCCCCCTATTACCCGGGGTTACTAGAATCCCAGTAAGACCTAGTGGTAGGCAGGGAAGGCAGCTTGTGAAACTCCAGTTAAATGGATTTCACACTGTCTCACTGTTCTCAGTCTCAGCTGAGACTGAGGGATGACATCACCATAGAACTTTCGCAGCTGCATAAGCCACACTGGAATGTTGCAGTTGGAGGTTAGCATAGAACGTTGGGGATTTTGAATTCAGTCTGTGTGCAGTTTTGATGAGAGACAGTAGTACAGCTGTCTGTGTGCAGACTCTCAGAGCTTTAAGCTCTGTTTTAGAGCTACTGATTAGGAAGGTGTGTTTCACCATAAGAGAAACACAGAAACTGGTAGTTGAGTGGTGGAGACCGCTGTTACTGGTTCAGTGCCCCATCCCTGAGGGGATGGGGGAAAGGTTTGCCTGTTTTCCAGGGGCAACCCTCCTGGTTCCGCTAAGGAAGAAGCTGCCTATTCAAGTTGTGCTGTGGCACCAGAAGCTCTGAGAGAGAAATTCCTGTGGAGAAATCGCCTGTGGGGCACCTGCAACCAAAGGGTGAGTCCGCCTCTGAAAGACGGCCAAGTGTTTTTCACCTTAACAGAAGGAAACTAAAGGGCTGTTACTGTGGGGTTCGGAAAACACAGCCAAGTACAGTTGTAAAGTGGGGATTGGACTGCTTAATCAGTGAGGGGCCTAGAGCAATGGACTATGCCAATTAAAAGTATGTTCAAGTCCAGCACAAAGGGAAAGCAAGACAAGTAGATGGAATGTGACATACATTTAGTAAGAATCTACATTGCCAAGTTTTACAGTATGAGGTGTTTACTGTCCAGAGAAATGGCCAGGTATAAATTGTGGGAGCGAGAGGTGGGAGACCCCCCATCAGTAGTAACCAAATTCACCTCTATGGATTTGCTCTGAGGCACCTTTTACTTTCTCTCAGGTACTTGGCCAGTGCCTGAGGAAAGTACCCAGATGTGGGATTAAAAGGAGAATTCCCTGATAGAGCTGAGGTGCTCTTAGGTGGTTTAGGGAGCCACCAGAAAATGTATCCATGACATATGGAAGGTGTCCGAGTGGCTGGCAAGGGAGCTGAGCCTGGGAAATCCCAGAACAGTGTACAAGTTTGGGCTGTGTACCCAAAGCAGTGTGCAAGTCCGGGCTGTGTGCCCGGTGGGTTCAGAGCCTGAGGGCTAAAAGTGTTTAGGAAGTGTTCTTGGTCTTTTAATCTGCATTACCAGGAGTGTAGCCCCATGGGGTCCATCTATGCTTTGTTTATTCTGTTTGGATGTGAATAAAAGCCACACTTTAGAATCCCACTTCGGTATTGGACATTACAGTTATTGCTTCCTATGTTCAGAATTACTTGGTGCCTTCAGCAGAGTAACCAAACCTATCCTTTTGCCGAGTGACCTATTCCTCCCTCGAACCCAGCCCACCTGGTATTGCTGTCAGATTCAAATGGCATACCGCACTGGTCATTACAAAATGGAGGCACCGCTGAGGATTTGAGTTTGAAATTTTAGGAGGAAAGGTGCTCGGCAAAGGGCTAGCATTTTGTTATCTGGCAGTGGGTAGCCCAAAAACTGAAGCAAGGTTAACTAATGTGTCGCTGTGTGCTGTTGTCCATGTGCTGCTGTTAAATGCCAACTGTTTACCAAGGAGCAGTAAAGCCTGAGAGAGTATGCCCTTGTCCTGCATCAAAAATTACAGCATTTTGCCAGCTTTTAAAAACTGTTGTGACAAAGAAAAGTATGGAAGACTAGGGGTAGCAAAAGGAAAATTGTGCCCTGGACATTGGAAATGCTTTCTAGTGAATTGAGAGACTTGTTGTGTTAATGGGCATGAAAAATGGTTGAAATGGGCTCCCACCATGGAGTCAATTCGAAAAAAAAAAGTGTGGTTTTCTAGTTTAAATTTGCCAGCTCGATGATCGCCGGGAGGAGAAGAGCACTCGAGAGAAAAGAGGCTCATTTGTATGGTGTTGTGCGATTGGCGAGACTGCAATCAGTCCCGCCCCCAAACCAGCTCTACAGCGACTGCCCAGCATTCGAGAGGGAGTATGAGTGGCGTGTGTGTACTGGCTTACAGGAGGAGTGTCGCGGTGACTGAAAGCGCTGTAAAAGTTTTAAAAAATCTGACTTTTCTGTCTAAATTCGGGCTCAACCCACATCTCAATCGACTGGACTGTGAGTGTGGTGTTCCGAGGGACAATCGGCAGTACTGCCAACCCGCTTCTGTTCAGAGGCCTCCAAGACTGGCTGCAGGCCATTTTCCATCGCAGCAAACAGCTACTGATAACAGTGAGTACCAACAGAAATAATTGCTCAAACAAGTGATTTTTGCCAAAAGCTAGCTGAATCTGTGTGCAGCAGTGTAGTCGCTTTGCAATCAAAGACTGTGTTAAGTTTACCAGCAAAAGCAAGCCTTTTAAGCCATTGACTGTGAGCATAGTTATGGGTTCAGCGTCAGTGTAAGTTTCAAAGCCATGAAAGAGACAATGAGTTGTATCAAGATATGCAGCAAGAG
The DNA here is from genome assembly GCA_016271365.2 of Neoceratodus forsteri. Lineage (NCBI taxonomy): Eukaryota > Metazoa > Chordata > Ceratodontiformes > Ceratodontidae > Neoceratodus > Neoceratodus forsteri. Next base: position 1,227,681,529 of record CM028131.1, on the reverse strand, counting down.
TTACAGGCAATCCTGTGCTTGAAATACTGAGGCTTTAAGGGACTGTGAGCTAGAGCTATGTCTTCAGCAAGTGAAAAGTCCATGGTAAATCATATAAATGTGCTAGGAAAAGTGCAACTTTGTGCAGTTTGAGCAAAGTTATCAGTAGAGTATGTACATCGGATGCGTAGTGGCTTGACCCAATTTCAGAATGTTGATGCGTAGGAGTGCTGCCGCCTCCATTACAGGGTGGGGTAGTAATGTAAATACAGCAGCAGAGGAGCCATTTTGAAAGTGAAAGAAAGTGTTCAGTGATGTGGGACTGTCAATAACAGTGAGCGTTTGTTTGTTTTCTCTGCAGTCATGGCCTCAAGACCAGCCCGCTACCCAGATCATGCCCGGGCTGTGGTAGCAGTAGAAGTAAACAAGTTAAGGGACATTGAGAGATGTTACTATGGAGGATGACTGCCTCCTCATGTGGCGATTCCTGGATATCCAGTGCAAGTATGTTTAATATGCTTAAATGCTGGAAGGGACGTCTTCATGGTACCTCACTGTTCTGGGTACCTAGAGAAATACGGTTTATTTAAAGCACCCAAGATTCATTTGGCTCCCACATGGACAAAAGTTCAAGAATCTGCAGTTGGCAGCACACAGCACCAGATGGAGCCTGTTGAAGAAGCCCTCGGGGAGTGTGGCACAAAGCTAGATGGTGCAGATTTTCAGACAGAACAACGTGCTTATGTTTCGGACTCTGGATCGCAGAGACAATTTAGGAAGAGCATCAGTAGACCTGCAGGAGAGTGGGCCTGGCCCAAATCTCATAGGAGAAGACAGATGAGGGAGGCCTTTGAATGGGAGGTTTCGACTCCACGCCCAACTAAGAGTGGATAGTCTCAGGAATGAGGACAACTGCTCACTCCTGGGCACAGATTCTCAGTGAGGAAGAAGAAGAGGGGGAACCTATGTGGCCTTGTAATAAAAAGGAACTGGTACACAGCCTCAAGCTCTTGCCTCAGAGAAATGCATGAAAGAGAGTGGTGATGCCACTGCCCTGGCTGTGCAAGAAGAAGAAGTCAGGGATCCATTTTTTGTCTTGTTGAGAATGCGTAGCTGGCAGAACCAGGACTGGCACCCCAAGCCAGGCCAGAGGTCTCAGGTTGGCCAAAGCTAGTAAAGAGGAAAGACTGGTTCATAGGAAGGTGAATGAAATCTATGGATGTCCTTTCCTACCTTTCCTCGGAAAGTCTGGGAGGAGACTGAACAAAACAGGAAGTCCTGGATTTTGGCAGAAGCAATGAATGTGTGCATCCTGGTGCAAACAAGCATGTCAGAAACAGAATGTTTCACAAAAATACAGCCAGTGGAAAAGAGGCAGGACACTGTTAATGGACACTGTTCGAATAGTGGATGGAGAGGGACGTGAAACCTTTCACAGTGTGAATTATGTGCGCCCAGAGGGGGTAATAATTCAAGCGCCTGACCTGTTGTGCTATTGGCCACAATGCAAAGACCTTCCTGCAAATGTGCCCATCGCTACCAAATGGAAAGCAGAGCAGTGGTAGTCAGTGCTGCCACTCCAGCCATTGCAGTGCCTTTGTTGTTCCGCCAGTATGGATGTCCAGGACTCAGGTGCCCCACATTCATCAGTTCTACAGTGTACTGACTTTCCAGAATCCATTGACTGGCCCACCAGATGACTTCAGATCCAGAGAGGACACCAGCCCAGCTGATCCTTATTCATCGCCTGGTAACCGGATGACGCCAGACCAGCTGTTTTCCTTTTTGTTCCTGTTCCAAGGTTCCATCTCCAGAGATGACATCAGCCCAGCAGTTTCCAGATGTGCCCTCCTGTCGCTCCCAGAAAATGTCCGCCCAGCTGTATCGGAAGAATGCTGCCAGGGATAGTCTTCGACTGAGGACCAGGTCAGTGCCATTTTTGTTCTACAGGGACTGGTAAGTCCAAACTTTTCTATTCTTATGACATTGCAGTACACACCCTACACTAGCAGACTCCAGATGTTTGAACTGTCCTCAAAGACTCTCCCCTTCGGGACTTTGGCCTGCTAGAACTGTGCTTCACGGCTCCGGCCCAGGAGAGACTCTTTAATGGACTTGCCTTCGGGCACTGTGGTCACTAGATGGGACTTTTAGGGCACTCCATCCCCCAAATTGGTGTATTGTAAATAATGTCATTGTTTTCTACTGTTTTCTAATGTTTATACTGTTTTTCTACCTTTTCTGAAAAAAAAAAAATTTTTGGGATTCTCCAGTGTTTTGATGGTAGGGGTTTAGATAGACTGTGTATACAGATTAGGAGTGTGTGTTGCCTTTCTTTTTTCTTGCAGATGTTCCTGAAGAAGATAGAAGAGAAGACAAGAAGAGGAGGAGGGGCGCATCGGAGTTCCTCACTAGTACTTTAGAGTGTAGTATTTAAAGTACTGTTGTTGTTGTTGTTACTGTGTGTAACCCTTTTCTTCCACAGGTATGGTTGTGGGGGATGTGGGAGTAATGCAATGGTATGGTATTAGCTCCTGGTGTGTGGTTGCATGGTGTCCAAGGTCGGGGAGGTCCCCTGTTTGTTTTGTTTTGGGATTTGAGTTAAAGGCAGATAGGTTTTCCCTAGAGGGCTGGGGGATAGACAGGCTGTGGCCCTGACCTGCAGTAGGGGTTGCAGTGCTGATCTATTAGGGCTATGCTCTGGGCAGTTCTACTGGAGCCACTAGGTACCCATAGTCAGCGGGAGAGGTAGAGGCTGATGCAAGTCCAGCCAAAGGCCCCTAGGCTTCTTAGTGTTGTCTGCCTGTGTTGGCACAAGGTAGGGGAGAAGGTAGCGCTACCTCCCCATAGTCAACACATGGGGCAAGATGGCATTTGTTCCCTGGATATGCAGGAATGCCTATCTTCTTATCACAATTCACCAACCACACAGAACATTACCAGTTCAGGGTTATTGCCCTTTGGCTTATCATCTGTGCCACCGGCCTTTGTCAGTTACTTAGCAGTGGTGGCAGCAGCTATTCCCAGGGAAGGCTTTTATGTTTCTTCCTCTATCTGGACTACTAAAAATCCTGTCCAAGGAGGGGCTTTTACACACCCTAGCATGCTGCAGACACGTGTTTGATGCTCTATGGATTGCGATCCACATAACAAAGTCTGTTTTGACCCCAGGGAAGCATCTGCAATATGTAGGGGCAGTCATGGACACAACCCAGGGTTCTAAAACCTGATTGTGCAGGCTCAGGTGGTCCAAGTCTGCAGGTATGTCCTAGTCTGGAGATAGCCGAGGCTCCTAGGCCTAATGGCAGTGGCCATTGTCATCATACCTCTGGCTGGACTACACATAGAGATCCCCAACTAGATCCTAAGAGTTTAGTGGGATCAATGTCCAGATGGCATGGAACAGAAGGCCCTACACTGTTTGCAAGGTACTCCAGTGATGGATGGAACCCAGCCACCTGTAAAAGAGGTTCCGTTCCTGCACCCTCCCTCATCAGATGCTCACTACAGATGCTTGGGGATGGCCTGAGGGACACACCAGGGGCCCCATTAAGCTCAGGGTATATGGAGCACAGCACAGTCTGTCCCTCATCTATATGTCCTATGACTGAGAGTTGCTCTGTATGGCCTACAGGCCTCTCAGACTCCTCTCTCCCCCCAGTCCTTTGTTGATACAGAGGACCAACTTCAGGGTGATATCAACTACATCAGTCAACAAGTGGGGTCCTATTCTTCCACTGTGGAGGGCAGCAACAAGAGTTGGATATTGGGTCCCAGGATGCGGTCTAGCACCTTCAGTAGTTCATATGCCTTGCACCCACACCATCTTAGTGGGCAGGCAATGCAGGTCATAGTCAACACACGAGGGGTAACTGTTGACCCCAGTGGTACAATATCTGGTCATTTGATGGGGTCATCCAGAGTTGGACTTTTTTGTGTTCCTATACAAAATAAAACTGCTATTTTTTTCTTGCTCACTCGCCCCAGGGCCTAGTGTTTTCGGGCGAGACACGTTGTGCTTCTCTTGGAAAGGGCGACTCTTGTCGCCCTTTCCTCCCTAGCCTCTGAGTCAGAGAGTGCTATTCAATCTACGGATGGTGGGGACAACTCCAGTACTCATAACTCCCATATGGCTTCAGCAGATCTTGTCCCCATTTCTACATCAATTGGTCATGGAATCAACATTATCATTAGAACCTCTGCCAGGGTCTGTTATCGGGGGGCAGGGAACCCTGGTCCATAGGAACCTCAAGTCATTCCATTTACATGCATAGCTCTGGTAAGCATAGCCATTGCCAGTCTGGGGTTTCCCAAAGGTGGTTGATGTCTTGGTGGCAGCTAGAAAGCTTCCACGAGGGTACCTCCCATTTGGATTGATTTATCAATCCAGAAAATCATGTTCTGGAGTATCTGCTGTCTTTGTGAATCGGCCTGCAATACTGTTCTGTTGAAGTGCACTGGGCTACTATGTCAGCTTTCCACGTGCTTGTTGATGGACGTACAATTGCTCAACCTGAGGTGGCCTGTACATTTTCGAGAGGCATTCTACATCTAAAGCCTCCTATTCATAATCCAGTCCCAGCTTGGGGCCTGATTTTGTGTTGGGCAAACTCCTTTGGCTCCCTTTGGAGCCAGCCACAACTTGTGGTTTATGCTTCCTTTCTAAGAAAGTGTTATTTTTCATTGTATTTTTTCTGTTTGAAGAATTCTGAGCTTTAAGCTCTAATGTGTGAGCTTCCTCTTTGCTTTTCACAGAGACAGGGGTGCCTTTATGCTCATTCCCTAACGGTGGTGTCTAATTTTGCCATACATGAAACTGTCCACTTCCCAGTTTATTTTCCAGAGCATGCCAATACATACCTCTCGACCTCTTGCATCATAAATCAGGATGAGGCTTAAAAATCAGGAACAAAGACCCCAAATGAGGACACGTCTTAAAACTGATAATATTCACAGTTCACACAGAAAGCTGGCAGAATAAGAGGATTACTGAAGAATGCATCTTCTGAAGAAGTCTGTAACTGTAATGTTTGACACTATTTAATGCTTACAATCCCACTATTCAGCCACAAAACCACACATTTTACAAGGGACAGAGGAAAATTCTGAGGCAAAAATCAGGGACATCCCTGAAAATCAGGGACAGTTGAGAGGTATGTACTGGGAAAGCATTGCTCTATACTCTAGATGCACATAGAAGAATTAAGCACTATATACACCATGCAAAGGACTGCAGGAAGTCCTTGCAGCCTTTTCTCTTATTCACCTAATATACTAACATACTAAAATGCCAGCAGAATAGGCCTAACGGTCTTTCGCGTCTGCTCGTTTGGTCAGCCCCCACCCTGGGAGCTGACCTTGCTTCCCCCCCCCACCTTCTCTGGCTTCTCCCTTCCCATTCCGGATATTCTCGCTGCATTGGATTTTGCTTCCAGAACCCTTCCCCTGTACCTGTCCCACCCCTTGAACCCCTCCACTATCTCTGCCTCCACCAGCCCCTAGGCAGTGCATTCCATGGCTCCCACCACCCTCTCAGTGAAGTAGCACCTCCTCCTTTCTCCCCTGAATCGTCCCCCCTCCAGCTTCCACCCATGCCCTCTAGTGGCCCCCTCCTCCTTCCTTCAAAGCACCCTGACTGTTCCACCCGTATTTACCATCTTCATGTACCTGAAGACCTCCATCATGTCCCCCGGTCCCTTCTCTCTTCCAATGTGTACATATTTAGCTCTTCGAGCCTCTCTTCCTAGGTCCTGTCCCCCAAGCCCCAAATCATTTGGTTGCCCTCCTCTGGACCCTCTCCAGGAGTTTAATGTCCCTCTTTAAGTGTGGCCTCCAAACTGCACGCAGTACTCTCGAGTCGTGACCCTAACCAAGCAGTTATACAGAGGAGTATCACTTCCCTCCTTCTGAGGTGATCCCCAGCGATGCATCCCATCATCCTGTTGGCCTTGGCTGCTGCCCTCCTACAAGTCTCCGAGTTGTTCATCTTGACATCCACCACCAGCCTCCAGGTCCTCTCAGCCATCGAGACTTGTAGCATTCCTCAGGGTGTACTTGGCCAGGGTTTCTGGCCCCAGGTGCAGTACCTGCATTTCCTGCATTGAACCTCAGCTTCCACTTTCTAGACCATCTTTTCCAGAGCCTCCAGGTCCCCTGTAGGGCCACCCTCCTCCCCCATCCACCACCGCCCCCAGTTTTGAGTCATCCGCAAAGAGACTCATCTCACCTGATACCTGTCCTATGTCAGAGACGTGGCATTGAACAGGAGGGACCCAAGGACTGATCCCTGTGGACCCCACTAATGACCCTCCTTGGGATGAGACTATCTCCCAACTACGACCCTCTGGGTCCGGTCCTGGAGCCAATTGCCTATCCATCTGATCATCTGGTTCCCACCCCATTTCTCCCAGCTTATCCAAAAGGCCCACGTGAGGAACAGAGTCAAATGCCTTGCTGAAGTCTCAGAAAGAGGACGTCCACTGGTCTACCCAGGTCCAAGGCACTCATCACCCAGTCATAGAACCTGCACAAAGTTTGTCTGACATGATTTCCGACGTAATCCATGCTGTTCATCGCCCAGGCACCCTGACTTTCCAGGTCCCCCTAGCCTCTCCTTAACAATGCCCTCCATCACCTTGCCCACCACCTATGTCAGGCTGACAGGCCTGTAGTTCCCTGCCACCTCCCTTGATCCCCCCTTGTGGATAGGCACTATATGCGCCACCTTCCAGTCCTGGGGCACCCACCCTGTCCTCAGTGAGATGGTGAAAAGCTCTGCCAGGGGTTTCGCCAGGACATCAGGAAGTTCCTTCAGCACTCTGGGATGTAATTTATCCAGCCCCGGTGCTTTCTCCGTCTTAAGGGACCTGAGGGCTTCCCTCACTCTCCCTGCTGTGATTTCCACTTCCGCTACCTCTTCTCCCTGCTTAGCCTTCCCCCCTCCTGCCAGTGATGCCTCCCCCTCTCCCCAGACCCGCTGATCGGTAAGGCCCCCCCCCCTCAGTATCACTGTCTCCTCCCATGTATGATGCAGCATCCCCATTTTCCTTGGTGAAAACTGAGGTGAAGTACTCATTTAGTACCTCAGCCTGCTCCCCCGGGTCCTGTGCCCATCTCTCCCCTGTTTTAATCCTGCTAATCTGCCCCTTCACCCTTCATTTTCCCCCAATGTATCTAAAGAACCTCTTGTTCCCTCTCCTAATTTCCCTGGCCAGGTTCTGCTCCTTCCTTGCCTTAGCCGTCCTCTCCACCCTACTGGCCCTTCTAGTCATCAGCTCGTACTCCCCTCGATCCCTTTCACTCCTTGAGCACTCGAATTGCCTATAGGTTGCCTTCTTTCCCTGCACAACCTCCTGGACCTCTCTGGTCCACCAGCAGGGTTTTCGGGCCCTACCGCATTTTTGTCTTACTCTTGCACAGGTGCTGGTAGCATCCTGCATCCCTCTCCTGCTGATTTCCCACCTACTATCAGCATCTCTGTCTGACTCAATCCCATCCAAATGCTCCTTAAGGATCCTTCCCATTTCCTTAAAATCCGCCCCCCCCGAAGTCAGTTACCTCCGTCTTTATGTAACCTTCTACCCCTCCTAGGTCCAGGCAGAACCAGACCGTGGCATGGTCACTCCCCGCCAACGGGTCCCTTACCTCCAGGCTCCCAATCTGGTCACTGTCTGCCAGGACCACATCCAGTACCCACGCCTCCCTGGTCAGTTCCCCCACCTGCTGAGTTAGGAATGCATCTTGAAAGACATCCAACAACCTCTGTTCCCTGGTCACCGAGGATGTCATAGTCTCCCAGTCTGTTCCTGGCATGTTTAAGTCCCCCAACACCACCACCCTTCCCATGCCTAGTCTGCAGTGTCTCCCAACATCTGCCACCAGACTCTCCTCCAGCTCCTCTGCCAGTGCAGCTGGTCTATACACCACTCCTATTTTTACTCTCTTGCCCCCCTTGTTATCAAGGTGACCCAAATCACCTCCACGGTTCCCTCCGCCTCCTCTACTCCCCCTATGCCAATGCAGTTTTTGACTATCATTGCTACCCCTCCTTCCCTCCTCCCCGTCCTTCCTGAACATAGTGTAACCCTCCAGGTTCAGGTCCCAGTCGTGTGCTGCAGTGGTCCAGATCTCAGTGACCACTGCCACATCCACCGCTTCCACTCTTAGCATCGCCTGGAGCTCAGGCATTTTATTGCCCAAGCTCCTGGCATTTAGCAGGACTACCTTCCACCCTTTCCCTATACTTCCATTTCCCCTGCTCGAGTTCCCATGGTGATTCTGTTTTCCCCTGGTCTGCACTTTACCAGTCGGCGTTTTCACGCAATCCTCGAGCTCCCCAGGGGGGTGGAGACAGAGTCCCTCCTTTATCGGCACCCCTTCGACAGCCTTTTCTCCCATCCCTCCCCTTCACAAGTTTAAACCCCACTTTTCACCAATGAACCCCACTATTTTCAACTTAAGGATTCCCCTTCCCTCCAAATTGAGATGGAGCCTATCTCTAGCATACAGCTCCTTATCCTCCCAGGTCTCCCCCCAATCCCCCATCAACCCATACCCTCTGGCCTCACACCACTCCCTGAGCCACTGGTTTATCTCCCTAATCTTCCTTTTGTGTTCCCCACTAGCCCTTGGCACCGGCAGGATTTCTGAGAAGGAAACTGTGCATCCTATGTCATGACAGACCCTGGCAAGCTCCCTGAATCTTGCCTGTATCTCTAGCTCTCGCTATTTCCCCCAATGTCATTTGTACCCAGGTGGACCAGTATGTCCGGAGAACCCCACAATCCTTTGCCAGCTGATATACCTCGTGCTTGGCCCTGTGCACCGTTAGTCCAGGGGCGCATTTTGTTCTAAGTGGCCAGGCTTCCCTCCCTATCCCATTTGATACCCTGATCATAGAATCCCCAACAGGAGCACTCTGACCACCCTTTCCTCCATTTCCCTTCCATGTCCCCATCCTTTCTACCGCCCCTCCACCCAGCCGGCTCCTTGTTCTCTGCTCATCTGAGTGCCACATGCCGTCCCCTCCTTATTTACCCTGGCCACCCCCTCCCCTTCGATCCTATGCCTCTCCTCCTCCCGAGTATCCTTCTGTACCTCACTAACTCCCCCCTCACTGCTCACGACTGGTCCTTCTCCCCCATCCGCTAAACTAGCCCGACTCGTCCTAACTTCCTTCCTGTCTCCGTTTAGTCCCTCCTTACTTGTCGTGCTCCCCTGGCCTAAACCCTCAGCTCCCTTTACTGTATCCTCCTTGTACTTCTGGTCCTTCTCCTTGCCCTTTCCTCCCAACTTGTCCTTCTCCTTGCGCTTTCCTCCCTCTTCCCCCTGCCCCTCCTGCTCTGATTCACTGCTCCCCCCATTTTCCTGCATTCCAGGTTCCCCCTTGTTCCTCCTGCTATCTGGCCCCTGCCTCCTGCCCCCCACTCCCTCTCCGCTCTAACCACCCCTGTCGTGGCTACATCACCCCCATCCTCAAGCAGAAGAAGAGAATTGAAGCGGTTACTGAGCGTAAGGTCCGATCCACCTCCCCGCCTTGCTTCCTTCTGTCCAGCCCCGCCATCTGCCTACTTCCTGAGAATGTTGTCCCTCTGTTCCCTGTGAGGGTCCCAGTTATATGCCTGCTTCCTTCGTAGTGTCCTCCTTTGGACCCCTCTGCCAGGGTCCCTATTGTGACCCCAGTATTCTCCTGCACTCCTTTCCCTATGCCCCTCAGTGCGTGGTGCAACCCTGTGGGAGATCCCCTGCCCCTTCCCCAACCATACCTTCCCCTTCCCCCAGCTGCTCCTAATCCCTCATAACCTCCTCCCTGTTGTGCCAGCTGGTAGCACACTGGGCAACCACTGAACTTCCAAGCCCAGTCCAATATCATGGCTGCTCCACACCCTGTGCACCCCACCACCCTCCCAAAGATGCCAGCCCTAATGACGTGTGGTCCCATCCCCCTCCAAGTAGGTTCCCTTGGGTGAGCCACCAGGTTCCCCACTAGTCCATGATACACCCCTACTGCCTAATCAGATCACACACTAATCCTAGATACAGTCCCACAGTAAACTGGTAACCCTCTTACTAGGTGCAGTACAACACAGTAATCTTATAAGGGAAATGAACAACTCCCTAAGCTCCTCTCTCCCAGCCTTTAAATCCAACCCCCTCTAGAAAAGAAGGTGCCGCTGTCAGTACTCGGTGCCTGTCCAGTTAGCTGGCAACCTGTATTACTTTCTGTCACAGGAAGTATGATACAGAACTTCCTGGCATTGTTTGTGGTCATTCTACTAGAAGCATGGCAACTCCTGTTTCTTGAGTCTTCTTTTAAGCATGTGTCTGCTGCATATAGTGAAGCCCACTAGGATGAAGTGCAGCACTGCAGAATTCTGCAGTAGAGTTACTGTAGTAAACAGTGCAATTTCAATGGGAGTTAATCTCTTTTGCCATGCAGTAAACCTATAATAAAAATTATATTTGTATTTGTATAGCGCAATTCAAACATCAAAGCACTTTACACACAACATCTTAAAACCACTCAATAAAATCACATAAAACATTACACAACAGCATTCAATTTAAAATTATTTGAATTCCTAGTACTTCAAATATTAAAAGCTTGTTTGAATAAATAAGTTTTTAAACTGGTCTTGAAACTCTCCACGGTCCTGCACTCTCCAATCTGCGCTTCATCCTGGTGGGCTTCACTGTAGATCTGTGCAGCTGCCATCTGCAGTACTGTTCACACCCTCACTGAACACTACAGTCTGGACATTGCATACAGCAAGAGGGCTGTCTTTTGCCTAGTGGTACTTCAAGGCCTTCTTTCTTAGGCCTGTCACCTCCATCCACCTAGTTTGTTCACTGTTAGTACTGCTTGGTACTCATTCCATATGTAACCATCCAGTCCCCTGAGGTTACTAGAATCTCCTCAGTATCAATGCTAGGCAAGGAGCGGCAGCTGGTGATTAACTAGTCAAATGGGGTTTTCACCTGCTCATTCTTTTGTTTACTTGGCTTCAGCTGAGATGAAAGTGATGCGCTCATTTGGAACTCTTGCAGCAGTATAAGCCTTTGCCAGCTATGAGTAGGGAGTTTAGAATCTTGAGACGGTGGTCAGTGTAGTGTTGCAGTTTGAAGTGTGAGGAGTGAGAACTGCTCAGCTGAGGGCTCTGAGTTTGAGAGCACTGCATTCTCACCCTAGTCCTGATATTCTCCAGTTTGCCAAGAGAAGAGGTGGAAACCATTGTCTACAGCAGGATCTCCCTGATTTTCATCCCTGGAGGGGTGAAAAGGAATGCTAGTGGTTGGATCCAAGGGGCAATCCCATTTTTGATCCAGGATGTTTTGAAGCTGCCTGAAATGTCTAACAGTGAATAGAATCTGACTTTTTGCTGCAAGAAGCAAGTACTTGTGCTGTTGTGTTCTTTGGCTAAAAGGGAAATGCACAACTTTTCTGTTCAGAAGTGTGAAACTGTTCTCATTTAAAGTTGGCTGAAATGTGTGATGTCCAGAGGTATGATTATATCACATTGTTCAAGACTTTAGTTCTTCCACTACCAGTGTAGTGATTTAAATACTGGATGCCAAGGTTTCATTCAATTAAGCATTTTCCAAAGTGTGTTTTTAAATGTTTAAGATCTAACTCAGAAAGAATGGCTGAGTATGGATTTGGGAGCAAAGGGTGGGCAGACCCCCATGTGGAGTAACCAGTTCAGGACTAACAGGTTCAGTAAGGGCACCTGGTTACTTTAGACATAGTGCCAATGTTTGAAGAGGATTCTACTCCCTAAAGTGGGTTGTGCTAGTTAGTAGCAAAATGTATGTTCAGTTGTGGCCAGTGCCACTAGAGGAAAGGTTCAGTTGTGACCAGTGCCAGTGGAAGAAATGTCCTAAGTCCTATGCTATATGAGAATACAAGGTGCAAGTGTCCTGTCAGTAAATATGTTTTCAGTGGTGGCCAGTACCACTGGAAGAAATGTCCTAAGTCCTATGCTATATGGGAATACAAGTGCACAATATTCAATGTCCTACAGTGTGGGAATACAAAGAGTTTTCTGTCAGATACAGTTGTTTTGTTGTTCTGCAAGTTCCTAGTGCCACGATGTGTAAACCTTGGGGGTCCACCTTTACTTTAGAGAACATCTTTTGGAATAAAGTCACACTCTAGAACCCCAACTATGGCTTGGACAGTTACGTTCTTACTTCCTGCGTGGAGTTACTGGGTACCCCTCCAGAGGTATAGTTCTAGCATATCCGAAAAGCAAAACTCAGCACTCTGTGGTAGGCATAAAAAAGAGCATATGTTTAATAATAAATGCAAAACGCCAAATGCCAAGCCTCACATATATCAGGAAGCACAACTAAAAAAGTACCCGACCCCTTTCGTGCACTCAGCACGTCATCAGGGGATAATTACGTAGTGATGTGTCACATATATTTATGGGGAGACACTTATAGAGGTAGCTCACAGAAAGTACTGTCTATGATAGGGATACAAATCCTTTCTATGATCACATCGATATTTGGCGTCGTTATATTGATGACATCTTTGTGGTGTGGCACTTTGGAAGAACTTTTGTTGTTTGTAGAATTTTTAGAAAAAGTAACGAAAATCTTAGATTTACCCTACAAACGGATTCTACATGTGTATCCTTCCCAGATGTGAGTGTAACTAAGGAAGGAGATGGTACTTTTAGTTTGAATTTGTTCCGTAAAGAAACAGATAGGAATTCCCTTCTACATGCTTCCAGTTGCCACCCACACCATTTAGTGACGAATATACCGAAAGCCCAGATGTTGCGAGTGAGAAGAAATCGTAGTAAAGATGTGGATTTTATTATCCAGGGATCAGATTTATGTGACAGATTTGTAGAAAGAGGTTATGCCCATAGTACAGTCCAGGAGGCCTTTCAAGAAGCTGCAGGTGTAGAAAGGAGTGATCTCATTCAACCGAAAAAACAAACACCCAAAGAACAGAGGGCAAATTTTGTTACTACTTACACAAGACATTCCAAAGCTGTAGAACAGATCATACAGAATAATTGGAATGTTTTGTTGGGTGACCCACGGTTGGTGCAGGTTACCTGTTACAACCCCAGGATGGTATATAGGAGGGGCCAAAATCTACGAGACAGGCTAGTGCATAGTTATACTGCATCTTCACATATGAGTGTTCATAAGGCTTCCTCCTGTGTTCCATGAGGTATGTATAATTGTGGTAACTGTAAATTTTGCAAGTCCATACTTAAGTGAAAGACCTTTACTAGCTGTAATTGTGCTAAGAGTTATGAAATCAGAGATTTAATTACATGTAGCACTATGAATGTAGTATATTTAGCCACTTGTCAATGTGGAGCATTTTATGTTGGTAAAACTACAGCCCACTAAAGGTAATGGATGGGTGAACACCTAAGATCCATTCTGAATAAAGACACTAGAAGTGCACTTGCAATACATTGTGATCAGAATATGAATGCTAATTTGGCACATGTATTCAGATTTTGTGGAATTAAGATTGTTAAGTTAGGACCTCGGGAGAAGATTTGGATACCAAGTTGAAATATAGAGAGTCCTTTTGGATTTAGACACTAGGGGCTCTAGCTGCCCCAGGCTTGAAATGACAAATGGAATTGTTGAGCTGTTTAAAACTGAAATAAGAAAAGTCTGTGTAATTAATATATTTTTTGATTTTTTTTCAGATACATGTTGCTGTTTACAAATTATCTGGACATGGAACTTTCGGTGTGTCCCGATGGCTGGGAGCTGATTTCCTGTCTAGTATTGTATAATTTAACATGTTTCTTGCTCATATTCATCTAGCAGTGATTTTAGTATGCATCATTTACCTGTTTAGATCCACATAGAACTGATGTTTTGATCTTTGTTCTGTTGCTCACCTTTTTCTGTTGCTTTTAGATTACACATTTTAGTTTAAGATATAGGGAGTCTATAATATGATTTATATGGATATATATTTATATACATTGCTTACTAGGAGTAGTGGTAGTAGACATTGATGTGCATATGGCTGTGTTAACACTTTTTTCAGTGTAACCTAGTACATATTCGATATATATATGTTCAATGTATGTTATACTTAAAGTACTTTCTGTGAGCTACCTCTTTAAGTGTCTCCCTATAAATATATGTGACATATCACTAAGTAATTATCCCCTGATGACGTGCTGAGTGCACGAAACCTGTCGGGTATTTTTTTAGTTATGCTTCCTGATATATGTGAGGCTTGGCGTTTGGCGTTTTGCATTTATTATTAAACGTATGCTCTTTTTTACGCCTACCACAGAGTGCTAAGTTTTGCTTTTTGGATCTACGTGTTGTTACTCGAGCACCTGTACTAATGAAGGAGCTGTTTTTTTGCTATTTGTATAGTTCTAGCATAGCCCTAGCAAAACGTTCTCTCCTCAGGACCTGTTATTTGTAAATACCTAATAGGTCATATTGCTTTTGTACACCCCCCCCACCCCTTGATCTCTAGAGTAATGAGCCTGGTATACATTCCCAAAGCTAGGGATGGTACCGTTTCTAAATGTGTTCCAAGTGTCTGTGCCCAGTTAAGTGTGCCAGTGGTAGCTAACTGTGTCAAGTAGTGAGGGAGGGGGTGGTTACAAAAAATTGGGGCTCATCTGGTGATGTTTTAATTTCAGAAGAGAACCAGAGATTTTTTGCTGAGGGTATATCTAGCATCTTTCTATCTGGTAGTGGTGTAGCCCAAACAGAAAGGACGCTTTGGACAATGGATTTTTGCCCAGGAAAATGCCACCCAAATGTACTGCTTGTGTGCCTTTCAGTACAGTAAATGAACAGAGTGCTGCTTGTGTGTTTTCATCTCTGATAATGAACAGTAAAGCATTGAAGTGTGTGTGTCCTGATCTCTGCATCATAAGTACTAAAGAACTTTTAAAATGCAATTTTCAAGTGCTAAAAGTATTGTGGACTTTAAGGAACAGACTCAGATATGTGCCCTGAAAGTTGCATGTGCTTAATTTATAAAATGGGGGAGTCACTGGAGAAATTGTTCAGAAACTGTGGTAAAAATGGTCAAAACGGCACTCCCGCTGCTGAAATTGCAGCCGAGAAAAAAAGTTACAGTTTACAGTTTAAATTTGTTCCTGCTCGATGATCACCATGAAGGAACAGCAAGCAAGGAGAGGCGAGAGAGAGAGAGAGAGGTTCATTTGCATGGTATTGAGTGATTGGTGCAGCTGCATCCAGTCCCGCCCCTGGCCAGCATCTGTGTGCTGCAGAGTGTTTGAGGAGGAGAGAGAGAGTGGCATGCGAGCTGGTTAGATCAGGATCAACCATCGAGGAGCTTGTGAGTGTTCTAAACTTTAGTAAACAGACTAGTACAGTGTACTTTCCGGCTCAACTCGTTGTCCGACCAACTGGAGAATGATTGAGGCATTAGTATCTGCATACGATCGGTGAGACCGCCCGTTTCACCCGAGAGGCCTTCTACAATTGGGCGAGGCTGAAATTTTCCATCAGAGGAACCAGCTACTGAATTCAATGAGTAAACAAGTTAACTGTGCAAACAAACTGTGTGTGATTATCAAGCCATCTAAACCTGTGTGCATGTGCAAGCAGTGTGATTTTTGTGCAAAGAAGGACTGTGCGTTGTAAAAGAGGGTGCAACAGAGAGAAACTTCTGAGCATAGACTGTGAGCAGTGATAAATGGTTTTAGCAACAGTAAAGTTTTCTAAGCAGCAGGGCTGTGAGTTGTATATGGTGGATGCAGCAAACAGGCAATCCTGTGCAAAGAAAGAATGTGGCTTACAAGTGACTTTGAGCATGTGTAAATAGTTTTCCTGAATTGATACTGATCGCAAAGTCCAAATTACCAGTTTAGAAATTCATATGAATGTGCTGAAATGAATATACCGACGGTGCAGTGACGCAAATACCATGAAGACCATCACAGCAACATTTACAGCAGTTCGCTGTGATGGTCTCCAGGTATTCAGACACTGCTGCCTCCAGGGTGTTTGCCCCCCTCCCTGAACTAACTCTGGCTGGAGTTAGTAATCTTTAGTGCGGGGGTATGGGGGGGCAGAGCCCTCCACATGGGGAGTGTGGGGGGCAAAGTCCCCCACAGAAAACACATGTTCCCCCCAGCGATAGCACAACGCCAATTGGTGGTGTTGTGCTGTCACTGTGCCGACGGCTGACAAATTTCTTGTATCCGCGTCATAGTAGAACCTCTGAAATGTACCAGCAAAGCAATCGATTGTAGTTTAAAGTAAATTTCAGTAGCCAGAAAGATTGGAATCAGTTTGAGCAAGTTGAACAGATTTGATGCATGAGAAAAGTTACAGATGCCATGACAGGGCGGGGTCATCAATGTAAACACAGCAGCAGGGATCCATTTTGTGAGACAGTATGTGACTAGTGAGCAATTCAATAACGAAAAGTTTGCGTGTTTGCTTTCAGACATGCTTCAGGAATGCCCCACTTCCCAGATCATGCCAGAGCTATGATCGTCGAGGAGGTGGCAGCACTAAGAGAGGTTGAAAGAGCCTACTATGGTGACAGGTTACCCCCGGATGTAGCAATCCCTAGCTATGCAGTGAGACTATGCATTATGTGTCTAAAGGCTGGAAGGGATGTGTTTCTGATACCCCATTGCTCGGACTGCCTTGTGAAGTTTGGAATGAGCAGGGGTGCAGCGCCAAAGAGAGCAACAAGAATTAGATTGGCTCCCATGTGGACCCTGCAGAGGACCCTGCCAGTAGTAGCATGCAGCACCAGGTTGAACCTGTTGGGGAACAATCTACAGAGTGTGTTACAGAAGGAGCAAGTAAAATTGATGTTGATCCACTGCAAGGGCAGGAATAGAGAGATATTTCCATGCCTGTATCCCAGATGGATAGTGCAACAGAGGGATCAATGGACCCGTGGAATCAGGGTCCGGGTCCTAGCCTAGTGGAGGAGGAAGAATTGCAAGAGACATTGAATTGGGAGGTGTCTACCTCCACACTCAGTGAGAAATGGAATGTCTCAGGAGTGAGGACGTTTGCTCACTCTTGGGCACAGATCATGAGCGAGGAAGAGGAGGATGAAGAAGAGTGTCTTCATGTTGAGGGCTACTGTGAGTCACCTCTAGCTCTTGCCTCAGAGGAGCCAGAGACAGTTGGAGAAGGCTCTAGCAATTTGTCCGCAGAGATGGAGTTTAAGACACTGGCTTGATCAGGACTGGCCACCCCCAAGATGGGCCATGGGCTTCAGACTAGTAAAGAGTAGTAATGAGGAGAGACTGATTCTTAGGAATCCTTTCCTAACTTTCCTCGCTGCGTCTGGGAGGAAATCGAATAGAACAGGCAGTCCTGGCTAATGGAAGAGGCAAGTAAGAATTTGCACCCAGGTGTGGCAGAATGTATAAGGGACAAATCATCAGTGATTGCCTTAGATTCTGGAGACTGGGCAGGACTCTGTTTATGGACACTGTGCGGATTGTGGATGGGGCTGCGCAAGAGACATTTTACAACATAAACTTGGAATGCCCAGATGGGGTCATTGTCCTCATCCCACACCGTGAGTTATATTACCCTTAATGGTGCCACTCCCTGTGAATATAACCAGCATGCCTAAAGGAAGTGAACAGTGGCAGGCCAGTGTCTGTCATCTGAAGCAGCAGTATCTATGGAGGAAGATGCAGCTCTTCTGGTATTCCAGGGTTTCTTCAGGTGTATCCAGATTCATCATCCCAGCAGTTTTCCTGTTTCATCGTTTGGTTTTCCAGATGACATTAGCTTAGCAGTTTTCCTGTTTCATCATTTGTTTTTTCAGGTGACATCAAGCCAGCAGTTTTCCTATGTCATCGTTTGTTTTTCCAGAGGACATCAGCTCAGCAGTATCCGAGGCTGCCATTTGGTCTGAAGGGAGAAGATCCTCAGCTCGTAGAAGTAAGATGATCCTTAGTTTTTGTTCTTCAAGGAGCTGGTAAGAAAACTTTTTATTTACATTAACTAACTTTGCACAACATATCCTACATTTGAAGAATATCCAAGGAACTTTAAATTTCATCAAAGACTCCCCCCATGGATTGCAGTGCTAAACAGGCCCTGTCCTGTCCAAGAACTGTTCTTCAGCAGGTTTCGGTCTAGGAGAGACTCTTTAATGAAAAATGTCTATGGGCAACAGTGATATTGCCACTAGTTGGGATATTGTAGGGAATCCCATCCCAAAATGTGTTGTATAAATGTTTTCTTTCCATTTTTTACTTTTGTACTTTTATAGAAAAATATTTTGGGGGTCCTTTAGTGTTTAGGTGGAGGTTTAGGCACTGTGATGGAATGCAGAATGTGTTTTGTGTTTTTCTTCTCTTGCAGGTGTTCCTGAGGAAGAAAAGAAGAACAGAAGAGGATGTAGGAACTCATCTGAGTTCCCCTTTTCTTAGTGTTTTTAGAATTATGTATGGTTAACAGGGTGTTAACATGTTTTCTTTGTAGGTTTGGAATTTTTGGGAAATGTAATGCAATGTGCGTATATTTTCCTTTTGTTTTTCACAGGTACCTAGAGAGGTCTGGGGGATAGGTTTTCCCTGGTAGGCAGCATAAGTCAGATAGATTTTCCCTAGAGGGCTAGGGGGGTAGGCAGGTTGGTGGTCCTGATTGATGATAGGGGTCATCAATTCTGTCTGTTAAGGCACGCTTCAAGCAGTTTTCTTGGAGCCGCTGAGAATCCATAGATAGATTATAGGATATGGGGCTGAAGTTTCATCAGCTGGCCTCTGTGCCTTTAGTGTTGCCTGCCTGTGCCTGGCACATGGTAGGGGAGAAGTAGCACTACCTCCTCGTAGATAACACAGAGAGTAGAATGGCCTAGTGCCGGATGGAGATATGACTGCGGAAAGTCATTCTTCTGGTTGCGGTGAGTGTAACCACCCAGTCCCCTGGGGTTACTAGAATCCCCTCAGTATCAGTGCTAGGCAGGGAGAGGCAGCTGGTGATTAACTAGTTAAATGGGTTTTCACGTGCTCACTCTTTTATTTACTTAACTTCAGCTGAGATGAAAGTGATGCACTCATTTGGAACTCTCGTAGCAGCATAAGCCTTTTCCAGCTGTGAGTAGGGGGTTTAGAATCTTGAGATGGTGGTCAGTGTAGAGTTGCAGTTTGAAGTGTGAGGAGTAAGAACTGCTCAGCTAAGGGCTCTGAGTTTGAGAGCCCTGCATTTTCACCCTCCAGAAGTATAGGTCTAGCATAGCTCTAGCAAAAAGTTCTCTGCTCAGGACCTGGTTTTTGTAAATACTTAATAGGTCACATTGCTTTTGTACACCCCCCTGTCCCTTGATCTCTAGAGTAATGAGCCTGGTATTCATTTCCAAATCTAGGGACGGTATCATTTCTAAATGTGTTCCGAGGGTCTGTGCCCAGTTAAGGGTGCCAGGGGTAGCTAACTGTGTAAAGTAACGAGGGGGTGGTTACACATAGGTATGGCCTGAGGAAACAGATATCCACAAAGAAGGTAGAATGGTTACATACTTACTGTAATGGATGATCTTTGAGAGAATCTCTTTTATCAGGCCATGCTGTCCCACTTTCCATCCCTCCAACGGTCAAGAGCTCCATGAATATGGTCTCCTTCTCCAGGAAGGTATAGTGGCTCTTTTCTGCCTCACCTGCTCGACAAGACATGGGTTCTCTTCTGGTTCCCTGCAAGGAGGTCCTCTGAGCATGTTGTCTGGTGGAAAACTGAGGAGGGAAGCGGCCACCCACATTTATATGGGAAGTCAACATCAGATGTCATCATGGGTGGCCCCTAGTGGACTACTTGCAAATGGCGACTGTAAGTTCCATAGGTGTGACCTTGTAAAAGAGATTCTAAGATCTACTGTTATGGTAAGTATGTAACTGCTCTTTCCTTATTGCTTAATTACACTAGATCTGCATAGATCAGAAACAGAATGGCTGTACCAGCATAGATTTGGTATCCATCACAGTGCTTGTGTTTTTTCTTAATTGACATTCTGCATACTGTTTTATTCCCTGCCAGCCACCCCACACATGATGCACACCTCACACTGTAAACAATTTGCCTGACCTGCTATATTAAATATTTTTGTGGGAAGTACACCTGACGGTTCAACCATGTACAACCACTGCCAGCCTGCAGCCAGGTATGCTTGCTTAAATGCAAATGCATTTCCTTTCAGCAAGCATAACTGGAAACTGTCTTAGCATGGACCATACATGGTTGTGTGATGTACTTTACATAAAAAATGTAATACAGCAGGTCAGGCAAATTGTTTAAAGTGTGATGTGTTGACTGCGCATCATGCGTGGGATGGCTGCCTGGAGGGGCTGGTACAGTATATAAATGGCATAACAAGGGCCACGGGGGGAGGAGGACTGTGTTTTTGTTTCCAAATTCCCACTTCCTTGTCCCTTCAGATTTGGATAGATGCAGGTGCAGTACAACCTGTCTGTTCCATAATGGCTGACTGCCACAAACAACTCCCCCTCCACCCAAGCACTGAGTCTGACCCTCCCTCCACTCTCTGCTCTCTGCTCTCTCACAGTCACAGACACAGCAGCTGAGCTGCCCCAAATGGACAGATCTTTATACTTTTGTTCCTTCTGTGGTTCAGTCTGCTCAGCCCAATCTGAAGCAGGCAGGCACCACACAGTGCTTTCTTATCTTCAATGCACAAGGATGACTGGCTACTGTACTTTCCCACTTGTACACTGTTTCGGCTAGGACCAGGCCACATCTCGGAATGCGACAGAGGATGGGGGTGGGAGGCAGGGCTGGATTGACAGACATTGCCATGGACAGTGGGTCTTATGCTTTAATTTAAAAAAAATAGTACCCCCAGCATAACTGACCCTTACAGTACCACACAGCAGGTGCCTTCAGCATAGGTGAACAGAAAATGGTAACTTAGTGTTCATGGTGCAGATAGGTGCAAGCAAGCAATCAAAACATCAGCTAGACATTTCCTATTGTAACCCCCCTACAAATGGGGGTTCCCAAAAGACTTCCAGGAGCTTGCTTGAATGCTCCGAGCCTGAATGGTGTTTGGCGTTTAAGCCATTTATCTGTGAGTGTTTTTAGAGCCTCTGGTACTGTCTCTTTAAGAGCTGTCTGCTTGCAGACATAATTAGTTTGTATGGGGGGACCGTGTGTTTCTCTGCTTGAGTCCCACTCGAGCTGCTGCCAATTCACTCCGTTTTTGCAGTCACTAGGAGTGCAAAGGGAACCTATCTGAAAGACATAACTGTTTGCCAGAAATCATTTAGAGTAATAATGAAAATACAGTTTGTCTAACCTGCTTTTCTTTGCAATCAGAACTGTGTTTGCCTAGTTCCCATTCTAGTTTTGAACTGCTGAACTGGACCAATCAGTGTGGGTTAAGGTAGCTCTAAAATGGTGCCTGTGGATGAATCAGAACTTGGACTTGTAATTTGAGCCAGCCACAAGAGGATTGTATGGGCAGTGACTCTGGGAAATGTAGTTTGGACTTCGGCGCCTTTTTGCACCAGCAGGGGGAGGCTATTGTGAGTGACAGCCAATCCAGCCAAGAACTGGGAGGAACTCAAAGGAAGTGCCCGGTTTTGTCTACTGGAGTCTCAGTTTAGCTCTAGCAGTGAAGAGGGAAGGAGCCCTGTGCTCCTTCGGTGTGCAGTTTTAGTCGGGAAATGCGTGTAAGGCCCCAAGTTTTGGTCTGCAGCTTGTGCAAGTGCTTATTTGGACTGAATCTGATCTGTGAAGAGGATCAAGGAGATCTGAAAAGTAGAAACCAGGCTCACCCTGTAGAAGACTGGAGAAATTGCTGAATCGCGCTCGGTCTGTCAGGAACTGAATCTACTGTGTGTTCTCCCGGGTACTGTGCAGTAATTGCGATCGGGATAGAGAAGCAGCCTGTCTGGTATTGTACTTTCTTTTTCCATATAAATGTGTGTAGTGCTAGTGGGGACTCGCATTTCAAATCCCCTGTACAGTGAATTGAGTGCATGAAGCTGCAAGTAAACCCCGGCTTAATCCAGACTACATTCATTTGCTCTGAACTGCCTTGGGGTCCAGTCACAAGGACCTTGTCCACATGGTCTGCTCCACCTGGCAATCCAGGACAATCTGCCGTCCATTCAGTTTCAGCATTGAATTTGTGAGTACAAATCAGGGTAGCTCCCTGCCATCATCTAATTGCAAGTGTTCCATCTGATTACTTTTCCTTTCTTTCTCCACAAACTGAGCCTACCGGCTCCGGATTACAATTTGGGTATTGTGCATGCATTTTCCATCTTCAGGGCCCCAACCAGCTGCACCAAATAGGCTAGTCTCTTATTGCCTGGGTACCCAGTAAGAGTGACATTTGGGACATTTGGGATTCTGAAATATGTGCACAGTACTGTGATTATTAATGTTTAAACTAATTAACCTGATTTCCCCTGTCCTTGTTATATCCCCTAAATAAATCAGATCTGTTTGTTTCAGCAAAGTTACACTGCCTGAGGTATTCGTCTATGTTAAAGTATTGTACTGTGGTTTTTGCACTGTATCATCTTATTTTACAGGGAGTCCCAGGAGTCACACTGCCCGAACCAGTCCTGGGGGTAAGTGTATACTGTGAAGATAATTCTGATATATTGTGTGGGCCACTAGTGGGAAGAAAAGGGGGTCGCAGTGTCCCAGAGGGCTGTGACCAAGTTAGATTAACCGTTGCAAACCCTGACCTCTGGGTGGAGACACCCGCCATTGGATCCAGGCCCCTCAATCTGTTAGTGGCAAATCAGGCAGGGGTAGTAGCCCTTGGGATAGCGCCATCTAGGGGTTACATCTTGGAGGCTCACCGCTGGGATTGTGTGTCCTCTAGTGGCCATATTCTACAACCACTGTTAAGAAAAAAAAAATTAATGGTACCCGACAGAAGTGGCTGTGCACCGCTGGTGGAGTGGTGTACTGGGAGGAGATGACCCCCAAAATGCTATGCTTATCCTGGACATCCCCGGTCTCAATCAGGACACTGTACAGGAGTACTTTCCAAGGTGGAAGGTTTACAAAACTCTGTAATGGTGGGTCGGCATGCTAATCTGCTCACCCACACTTTCCTGGCCCTAGTAGAGTTTAAGGATCGCATAGATAGCTCCAAAGTGCCACCAACTATTACCCCAGAGGGAGCCCTCACTGCCTGGAGAGTGATAACTAAGGACAGTAAAGACCCGGGTGGGAAATGAGCCCCCACCACTATCTGAAACTTTTGAGGAGAAATTTGCTAAATGGTTGCTGGGGGAAAGGAAAACTGTGGAGGACTTGAAGAAACTATTCTTGCCACCTGGGGGTGTTCCTCCCCCAACACCCTCTCCCGCTCCAGTACCCGTAATGGTGGCTGAACCAATGCAGGCTCCTATTTCTGCACCTGCCATTAGTCACGACTCTTACCGAAGGTTGTGGATCTTCTCTGGCACCCTCCCCACCCCCCAAGGGGAGGATGACTGGGAGACCTGGATAGACTATGTTGCCCCCCCAAGTGCTAGAATGGCAATGCTCGGAAGGCGAAAAGTAAAAGAGGGTTAGTGAGAGCCTCCGAGGTCCTACCCTGGCTACCATCCATGCTAAATGAGCCAGTAACCCTGAAGCGACTGCACAGGCCTATCGTGAGGCCTTGGAGAATGAGTGTGGGAGCCCAGATTCTGATGAGGACCTGTGGTGGAGAGTAATAAGTGCACAACAGCACCAAGGGGAGTTGTTGTCTGTGTAGGTATCTCGGCTGGAAAAATTGTTGCAAGAATGCCTCAGAAAGGGTAGTTTGCCAGTGATTGAACTGGACCTAACCAGGCTGGACAGGATCCTTAAGTCTGCCCCCTTCTCAGAACTGCTGTTGCTTCAGTTACACCTGGCAAATCGACTGGAATCCCCACCCTCCTATGATGAGCTAATGAGAGAAATTCGAGGAGTTGAGAAAAGGCGATCTCGGGAGGGACTTGCACCAATAGCTGTGGCTATGACCCGAGTGACTGAGGGTGACCCATCAAGTGAAGTTCAGGGGCAGAGGTTGGCAGTTAATGAGTGCTCTGAGAAGGAAAAATATATGCCACAATGGGGTGAACTGTTGAGAGAGTTAGGGGAAGTAAAAAACAGTCCCTTTATGAAGGCCGCTCCTGCAAGTACAGGCCCTGACCCTCATCCGACTGCATCTGCTATGGGGTGGGGGTACCCACCCATGCATCTCCTGCTGACAACAGCTCAAAACTCAATGTCTTGACCATGGAAGTGAGGAAATTGACGAGATGTCTCCAAATGCTTATCACGCCGCAGACAGAGATGGCACCAAGGTTTCCAGTTAGTAGTACCCCGCCCTGGCTCCCAGTGTGATGCCTCAGCCAGCTCAAACTCCAGAAAGTATGTTTTGTTATAATTGTGGGAAGGATGGGCACATGAAGAAATGCAGTCCCAAAAGACACCGACAAAGTTGCATATAAGAGCTACAAGGAGAGCTTCAGAGAACAAATCAGTAGTTAAAGGTGCACGCATGATCCCAGTGAGGGCCCCAAAATGCTAGCTCACGTCTTTGTGGCAAGGTCAGTTGCCCAGGCCCCGCCACCGCTCTCCAGAATGGTCCAGAATAGTGGGTCCCTCCATGGAGACCACTGTAAAGGTGAATGGAGTGTCTACAAGAGCTGTATTAGACAGTGGCTCCCAAGTGACAATTATGTGCCAAGACTGGTATCAGAAGCATTTGTCTGGCGTACCCTTACAACCGTTGGGGGCTGCATGTCTGGGGAGTTAAGTGAGAAGGCCTACCCCTACTCTGGATATATCCAATTTGGCTGTCTTTCCACCTCTGTGGCTGGGTGGCCAGCAGTAGAGACCCTGGTCTTAGTGTGTCCCCTACCGGACTGTGATGATGGGTTCCTCTACTACTGGGACTAATGCACATATGTTTGGACTGGCACAGTTGTGTTATGAAAAACAAGGTCAAGGGCTGGTAGAGCTTTAAGAATTCCGGCCTTGATTAAGAAGGCCTATGAGGCACAGAGAGATGTTGAAACAGTAGAACCAGAGGAACCGGTTGGAATTGTCTGGAAGAAGGATCCTGAGTCTCTGATCCTGGCACCAAATGCCCAGTGTACCTTACAGGGAGAGGTCCGTGTCAGAAAGGATGTCAAGAATAAAATATTAATGTTGGATGCACCAGGCGATGGAAAATTGCTGGAGGGACTGCTGGTCAAGCCTAGTATTTTGCCTGCTAGAGCCCATGCTTATGCCAGAAGGGTAATGGTTCAAGTTCATAATGTGTCTGACAGAGATTCGAGTAAATAGAGGTTGCACCTTGGCTAATGTGCATTGTGCAGACACTGCAGTGCTACCCAGCAGCAAGAGTTCAGGAAGAATGACAGAATAACGCCTGACTTGTTTGATTTCGTGACTCCCGTTGCCAGCTGAATGGAAAGTGAGGATCGATGAGAAGCTTGCCCAGACAGACCAGGTGTTTTCTTCCAAAGGAATGGGACATCTGATGTGCACAAGGAGCTGAGCACCATATCCGGCTGCATGACGAAAGACCATTTAGAGTGAGAGGTCGACGCCTGGCACCTGCTGACATAGATGATGAGAGCGGCATCTGCAAGAGATGTTAGCTACTGGTGTAATACAAGAATCCAAGCCCATATACTTCCCCCATTGTGGTGAGAGAAAAAGAATAGGACAGTAAGGATGTGTGTGGATTATCGCACCTTAAACCGGCGGACTATCCCTGATCAGTACACAATGCCCCGCATTCAGGATGCTTTGGACTGCCTAAACGGGAGCAAGTGGTTCTCTGTGCTGGATCTCCGCAGTGGGTACTATGAGATCCCGATGGCTCCAGAGGACCGTGAAAAGACAGCCTTTATCTGTCCGCTTGGCTTCTATGAATTCATGAGGATGCCTCAAGGGATTTCAGGTGCCCCAGCCACTTTTCAACGATTGATGGAGCGTGCAGTGGGGGACATGAACTTACTAGAGTGCCTGGTATGCCTAGATGATGTTATTGTGTTTGGCAGCTCACTGGAGGAACATGAGAGCAGATTATTTAAGGTATTGGACCGACTGGAAGACTTTGGCCTTAAACTGTCCATTGATAAGTGTCAATTCTTTCAAACATCAGTAAAGTATGTGGGACACATAGTATCCACCGAGGAATAGAGACCCACCCAAGTAAAGTTGAGGCCTTGACCACCTGGCCACAGCCCAAAAATCTAAAAGAACTGCAAAGATTCCTGGGATTCTGTGGTTACTATCGGTGTTTCATCAAGGACTATTTAAGAGTGATCCCACCTTTACTTAACCTTACTCAAGAGTATCCCCAACCCACAAAAATACAAAAGTCAGCGTCCCTCAAGACTGAAAGAGTGTATTTTCATCCGAGTGAAGTATTTGGGGCCCACTGGACTCCTGATTGTGAGACTGCTTTTCATGAGATCATATATCAACTTACCCACGCTCCAGTGCTGCCTATGCCGATCCAAGAAAACCTTATGTCTGCACACTGATACTAGCTACACAAGGGTTGGGGGCTGTGTTATACCAAGAACTGAGAATGGCCTGAGACCAGTGGCCTTTGCCAGTAGAAGCCTGACCCCATCCGAAAAGAACTATCTTGTACATAGTTAGAGTTCCTAGCTTTGAAGTGGGCTATTGTTGACCAATTCCATGAGTACTTGTATGGGGCTAAAATACTAGTAAAACTGACAATAATCCTTTGACCTATGTGCAGACCTCTGCTAAGTTGGATGCCACTGGCCATGAGGTGGCTTTCTGCATTATCTACATACGACTATGCTGAATACCAAGCAGGCCTGAACCACATAGATGCTGATGCTCTTCCCAGAGGCCTGTTCCCCGGAATGATTGGGTCAGATTGTCAGAACCTGATATTCGGGCACTCTGCCAGAAGTTTGACAGGGAGGAACAAATGTCCACAGACTAGTGGACTGCATGGTGGATTGCTTGGGACCCTCTGAGAATTGCATACCTGCGCTATTGCCACTTTTCTGCAATAGACATTGGTGCACTGCCTCAGCTGGACAATGGACGGTGTGTGGGCTCAATCCCACGATCCCATGATCAAATCAGCTTTAGAAGCCCTCTATGCAGGAAAAGATGTGTCCAAATTAAGCTCCACTGATTTGAGAACTGCATTGTTATACAAAGAAGGTCCTAAGTTGAAACTGATCAATAAACTGTTATACAGAGAAACAGTAGACAGAGGGGGACAAGTAGAGAAACAACAACTAGTGCTGCCCACTGCCTTCCGAGACTCAGTACTGAGGTCCTTGCACAACCACATGGGGCACCTTGGTATAGACAGAACACTTGACTTGGTGAGATCCAGATTCTATTGGCCTCAGATGGGGGCGTGTGGGGCAACACATTCGAACTTGTAGTCGCTGCTACAGAGGAAAGCTTTTCCCCAGAGGGCTGCCCCTTGTTAACATCACCACCAGTGCACCCATGGAGCTGGTCTGTATTGATTTTCTGAGTTTGAGTCAGATCAAAGAAATATCAGTAATGTGCTGGTGGTCACTGACCGTTTTACGAGATATGCCCAAGCTTTCCCCACCAAAGACCAGAAAGCATCCACTGTGGCCAAAGTACTTGTAGAAAACGTTTTTGTTCAGTATGGGGCTCCACAAAGAATCCATTCTGATCAAGGGAGAGACTTTGAGAGTCGTCTGATCAAAGAGATGCTTTCTCTGTGGGGAGTGCGAAAGTCCAGAACCACTCCTTACCACCCCCAGAGGGACCTACAGCCTGAACGTTTCAACCGCACTTTTCTAGATATGCTAAGCACCCTACACCCAAAGGACAAGCCTAGATGGAGCCAACAAATTAGCACCCTGGTACATGCTTATAACTGCACCAAAAGTGATGCCACTGGGTTCTCCCCCTACTGCCTGATGTTTGGAAGAGAAGCTCGACTGCCGGTAGATGTGTGTTTTGGGGCCTCTCCTGATGGGGTTCAAGCTGACAACTATTTATAGTATGTGCAAAAGTTAAAGGCCCAGCTAACTCATGCATACCAACTGGCTCAAACCATGGCTGCCAAAAGAAATCTGGCCAACAAAGAAAGG
Source organism: Neoceratodus forsteri (assembly GCA_016271365.2). Classification (NCBI taxonomy): domain Eukaryota; kingdom Metazoa; phylum Chordata; order Ceratodontiformes; family Ceratodontidae; genus Neoceratodus; species Neoceratodus forsteri. Next base: position 1,227,653,492 of record CM028131.1, on the reverse strand, counting down.
TATGATAAAAGGTGAAAGCACAGGAACTCCAGGAGGGAGATCGGTATTGCTAAGAAATCTGGGACTGCATGGCAAACACAAGATTGCTGGACAGATGGCACCATCTCCCTCACATTGTAGTGGTCAAACTAGATGATCTGCCAGTGAACAAAGTAAGGCCTGAGAATAATTCAAAAGATGTAAAAACATATAGAAATCATTTACTGCCCATTGGACAAATCTTGATTGAGTCTGAGCCCCCAGAAGATGCCCCCTCTGGACCAGTGACTAGAGCTGCTGCTAAGAAAAGATCAAGAAAGTCTGCACCTACAGAAGCTGAGTTAAAGTGTTCCCCTCCACAAGTCCCAGTTGAGCATGACTGTCAGTCCATATCAAAAGAAAGTGTGTGACTTTGAGTACTACCCTTCTTACGAACTGAGTCAATTGTTTCGGGGCAATCCCTTAGTCAATACTGGAGATGAAGCTGGGCCTTCTGGACTGTCTAAGCCCCCAGCTTTGTCCCTAGAGCCAATGCTCCCAGAAAGTGAAGTGCAAAGCATCAGGTCAGATGAAATGGAATCATTGTGTAAAGACTGGTCGAGCTGTAAAGCCTGTGGTGCACCTCAGTTATGATTCCCTTGGGAGGCCTGTGGACTTGCCTCTCAATGTTGTCCATAAAGGAGTGTATGTGTCCCCGAGCTCATTGCCCAAACTGAGCATCAGTGCTAACTCCAAGTTACTTGTGTTGCCCTCTAGGTATGGTGCCCTTGCTCCGTCCAGCCCCAAGGTAACTGATAGGAAGGCCCCCTCTCTTCAGGTTTCATGTACAAGAGATAATAACCTGAGTTATGGTACAATGTGTGTGCAATACTGTGTAAAGAGTGACGTACTGCAACGGTTCAGAAATGTGTTCCTGGTAAAGTGATATATTGACTGATGATTACATGTGTGAGCATAATGCCAATGTATATGGTTGCAATTGAAATTTATGGGGGTACTTGATTGACGCGGACGTCAAGCTTTCCTAGGCCAGGAAGGGTGTAACCCCCCTGCAAATGGGGGTTCCCAAAAGACTTCCAGGAGCTTGCTTGAATGCTCCGAGCCTGAGTGGTGTTTGGCATTTAAGCCATTTATCTGTGAGTGTTTTTAGAGCATCTGGTACTGTCTCTTTAAGAGCTGTCTGCTTGCAGACATAATTAGTTTGTATGGGGGGGACTGTGTGTTTCTCTGCTTGAGTCCCACTCGAGCTGCTGCCAATTCACTCCGTTTTTGCAGTCACTAGGAGTGCAAAGGGAACCTATCTGAAAGATGTAACTGTTTGCCAGAAATAATTTAGAGTAATAATGAAATACAGTTTGTCTAACCTGCTTTTCTTTGCAATCAGAACTGTGTTTGCCTAGTTCCCCATTCTAATTTTGAACTGCTGAACTGGACCAATCAGTGTGGGTTAAGGTAGCTCTAAAATGATGCCTGTGAGCGAATCAGAACTTGGACTCGTAATCTGAGCCAGCCACAAGAGGATTGTATGGGCAGTGACTCTGGAAATGTAGTTTGGACTTCAGCGCCTTTTTGCACCAACAGGGGGAGGCTATTGTGAGTGACAGCCAATACAGCCAAGAACTGGGAGGAACTCAAAGGAAGTGCCCGGTTTTGTCTACTGGAGTCTCTGTTTAGCTCTGGCAGTGAAGAAGGAAGGAGCCCTGTGCTCCTTCGGTGCGCAGTTTTAGTCGGGAAACGCGTGTAAGGCCCCAAGTTTTGGTCTGCAGCTTGTGTAAGTGCTTGTTTGGACTGAATCTGATCTGTGAAGAGGATCGAGGAGATCTGAAAACCAGAAACCAGGCTCACCCTGTAGAAGACTGGAGAAATTGCTGAATCGCGCTCGGTCTGTCAGGAACTGAATCTGCTGTGTGTTCTCCCGGGTACTGTGCAGTAATTGCGATCGGGATAGAGAAGCAGCCTGTCTGGTATTGTACTTTCTTTTTCCATATAAATGTGTGTAGTGCTAGTGGGGACTCGCATTTCAAATCCCCTGTACAGTGAATTGAGTGCATGAAGCTGCAAGTAAACCCCAGCTTAATCCAAACTACATCCATTTGCTCTGAACTGCCTTGGGGTCCAGTCACAAGGACCTTGTCCACATGGTCTGCTCCACCTGGCAATCCAGGACAATCTGCCGTCCATTCAGTTTCAGCATTGAATTTGTGAGTACAAATCAGGGTAGCTCCTACCATCATCTAATTACAAGTGTTCCATCTGATTACTTTTCCTTTCTTTCTCCACGAACTGAGCCTACCGGCTCGGATTACTAATTTGGGTATTGTGCATGCATTTTCCATCTTCAGGCCCCAACCAGCTGCACCAAATAGGCTAGCCTCTTATTGCCTGGATACCCAGTAAGAGTGACATTTGGGACATTTGGGATTCTGAAATATGCGCACAGTACTGTGATTATTAATGCGTTTAAACTAACTAACCTGATTTCCCCCTGTCCTTGTTATATCCCCCTAAATAAATCAGATCTGTTTGTTTCAGCAAAGTTACACTGCCTAAGGTATTCGTCTATGTTAAAGTATTGTACTGTGGTTTTTGCACTGTATCATCTTATTTTACAGGAGTCCCAGGAGTCACACTGCCTGAACCAGTCCTGGGGGTAAGTGTATACTGTGAAGGTAATTCTGATATATTGTGTGGGCCACTAGTGGGAAGAAAAGGGGGTTGCAGTGTCCCAGAGGGCTGTGACCAAGTTAGATTAACCATTGCAAACCCTGACCTCTGGGTGGAGGCACCCGCCATCGGATCCAGGCCCCTCAACCTGTTAGTGGCAAATCAGGCAGGGGTAGTAGCCCTTGGGATGGCGCCATCTAGGGGTTACACTATTTATCCCCAGAAAAAGGAGAATGCACTCAAAATCTATTCAGAGAACTGAAAAAGACACTGACCACTAGTCTTCCAGACATTTTCAAACATAATACATTTATGCAGACATCACAGACACAGGTAGAATTGAATTGCTAATTGGAGACAATTTAAGCAGCTTTTAGAAATACCCAGTGCTCAGGATATGGCCCAGGTGCCAATTATAATGTGCAAATTAAAATAAATCACACAAAAAAAATCTCCTTCTTAACTTCAAGCTTTGATGCTGTAGCGCTGTGGGCCCTTCTGCCCAAGTCAGTCAGTGCCTCAGTTTCAGTGGAGCATGTGGCTTGCTTGTGCTGCTGCCAGTTTGCCCTGCCCAGTCAGTTGGTTCTGGATGAACTTGCTGCTGTGCCTCATGGGTATCTGTGGTATGCTTCTGGATGCTTTCTCCCCAAATCCGGTCTGAATCTCAACAAACAATCCAGCTGGTGTCCACAAAAGATGCAACTCTCACACTCCCATCTCCTTGTCTCAGTGACCTGCACCTGCTTCTGCTGGGATGGCTGGCTGGTGATGATGTGATGGTGAGCCAACCACTGATGATGCAACCCATGGCTGGAAGCAGGCCTGACTCACTCCCGATGAGCCACAACCTGCACCCGACCCAGCCTCGGTCACTCTAGTCATCCTCTTTCACTTCCTGGTTCCCGTCCACTCTTTTAACTTTTTTTATTGTCTGGAATTGGGTCTGAACCACTCTCGGCAAGCTCCAACCAGTGGCTGACCCCGCCTCTCGGTCTCTAATCCATTGAGTAAGTAGTCCTCCGCTGTCACTTCCCAGTTCCTGCCCACTATGACTTTTTTAACATGCTAGGGTATACTGGCCTTTACCCACCCTGTGGTAGAAACTTATTGATTCATTTCTCATTTCCCTTTTCTCTTCCTTTCCCAACAGCCACCGTCATCTACTTGTTCAACCAAGTCACTCGCTCCACTGACCCTAGGCCTCTCGTCCATTCACTCCATTCCCGGTTCCGGACCCCGCTCTGTTAAAACATTTTTTTTCCAAGTACAGCAGGCTCCCTGCACTACTGGTGTAGACCCATTGTCTGTCTAGATTGTCTGTTAGTTGGGTTTACACAGCCAGCCTCCCCTCTGGTGCACCGCATGTCCTCTGCAAGTTAACACCAGTCGATGCTTCAGTCCACTCCATTCCACTCTTCTCCACAATGCAGATGCATGCACTCACAACTAGAATGGTGCCAAACTGCCACTTGCGTCTATGTGCATGTGCAAGCATTGCATTCCTCAGCAAAGGCTGCCTGCTGTCACAGTGCAACAACTAGTGACATGTGAGGAAACCAAGCATTGCATTCAGCAGCAAAGGCTGCCTGCTGTCACAGTGCAACAACTAGTGACACATGAGGAGACGAAGCATTGCATTCATCAGCAAAGGCTGTCTGCTGTCACAGTGCAGCAACTAGTGACACGTGAGGAGACCAAGCATTGCATTCATCAGCAAAGGCTGCCTGCTATCACAGTGCAATAACTAGTGACACGTGAGGAGACCAAGCATTGCCAAGCAGTACATGCATGCTTCCACCGTCAGCGATGTAACCACTGCTCCAGGTGGCTGCTTGGCTGGGGGATGGAATGGGGGAGAAGGGGTCCACCCAAGGACAAACAACCAAAACCAGTAGGGAAAAAAGCATCATATCACTTCAGTGAGTGCTGCTACCCCTTGTGAACATCCTCAACAAAAAAATGTCCAAAGCAAGAGAAATGGATGTCAATCTTTTTTTGTTGACTATATTCTGGATGCAAAAGCCTCCAATGAGTCTATTTTTGGATGTTTTTGCCTAATTTTCAGATGTAAAATACATCTAAAATACAGTTAACCAAAGCCCTGTATGTCAGTGTGTCTCAGTTTGGAGCACATCTGCCCCTGGGCCAGAAGGCTGTGGGTTCAGTTCTAGTCCCACACTGGAATTGGGCTTATGCCTTAAACACAGGCACCCCAAGTGCAGTCTTGGGGGGCTGTACTGTTGGGGTATGCCATCCTTTGATGAGATGTTAAACCTGCTCCTACCCAGCTCTGGTGCTGTCCTGGTGGGGGTTCAGGTGGAAGTAAAAGAACCCAAGGCACTTTTTGCAAGAGTAGGGGATTTACCCTTGTGTCCTGGCCAACATTCCCCTTTCCATAAAAAAAAAAAAGCCAAACAAACAAAAAAAAATTCATGCAATTCTCCAAGGCTGTGTGTGGGTGTTGATGGATGAAATGGCTGCCACTACACATTCAGTCACTTCACTACCAGTCCAGTATTGCTTGTAAAGCACTTTGGGATACAGTGTGTATGAAAAGTACTATATAAATGTGGATTCTTCTTCAAATCATGGACAATTTCTTTAATATGCTGATCATATCATCTATTTTTGATAGGGGATTCATGACTGACCCTATCCCCACCACATTGGGGCGGCCAGGGTGAGTCTGCAAACTGTTGTGAACCTTTGGGACAAAATACAATTTGGATCTGCTGGAACAATCCACAGTTAAGTATTGCTGCCCATGTTCAGGGACAATACCCTTTTCAACAGCTTCAGATTAGAAAACATCAGTTTCAGTTTTGTTTTTTCAAGTAGGGTCAGAACACAACTTTTTATAAACTGAAGTATTGTTCAGTTGAGGTTGAACTACTGCAAGATAATTCAGTGTCCGTGACCACTACTGAGTCACCCTTATCAGCAGATTTTATTGCTAGGGTGGTGTCATTCTCAACACTTTTAATAGCTTGTCTTTCTTCCTTAGTAATGTTCACAAAACTGAATGGAATTTGGCTGTTCAGACATTTCTTGAAATCCATTTTGCATTGCCATTCAAAGACTGCAACCGTTTGATTGTAAGGCAGACACAAAGTAGAATGCTGGCAGAACACCTCCAGATCTGGGCTACTAGATATTACAGCATTGTCTTCCAAAGCAGAAGTGATGTGACACTCGTCATCATGTTCACAGCGTTCACTTGGGAAAATGAGACTTCAGACTCAGTGAGTGAGTCCAAATAAAGGTCCAAGGGTTTTATCTCCCGTGATGGAATAAATGAGGGTCCTTTTCCCAGAACACTCAATTCATTTTTTGTGAATGTCTGAGAAGAAATATTGATGATGCTTATTTCTTCACTAGTTTCTGTTTCTTGCTTGTTTGTTTGCTGTATTTCTCACGCCCACCCCATGCGTTTTTAACCTGGATTGAATGAGACAACCCATAGACTCCTGTGGTGGGGCCTATCTTGTCTTCCCCCTATTCCTAATCTAAAACAACTTCTTCCTAATTGTCTTGTTATGAATCACTCGTGGATGTAAAATAAGCAAATGATTTGTTCTTTCTAAGAATGGACCTGGGGTGGCTTCTACTTCAACTATGGCCCCCTTTTTATTGTTGTGTTATAGTTAGCACAATCTCTTTCAGACTTCTTTAGTTTAATCGCTTTCAACTTTATTTCTTGTTTGACCTCTGCTTGTTTTAATTTCCTTTCAAACTCCTTAAAGCCAGGGTGTTCTTTAAACTTCTTAACCTCAAGCTCTATTACTTGTAATTCAGCTTCTAGCTGTGGCTGCTGTGCAGTGTAATCCTTGTATAAATAGTAGTGTGTAGTGTAACTAGTTGCATCAAAGCAGACTGAGGCACCCCAGTCCAGTCAGAGACAAAGGAGGGTCATTCCTGGCCATAGCCAGACAGTACAGTGTTGTGCACATCCAGTGGAACTCTGCCCTCTTTGACGCAAGCTTCTAACTGGAATAAACCTTCATTAGAACTGTGACAACCCACCTCTCTCTCTGTGAGCTGGAACAGCCTTTAGAGAGGTGTCGGTCCTCGGGTATTCGCTACAATCAGCTGGAGTTTGCTCCAGCGCCCACCCTTAAGTTTACAAAACTGGGTAATCAAACGTGCAATTGCACAAATCAAAGTCTGGTAGTGTGTCTCTCTTAGGTGGCGGATGCTAAACAGAGTTTACCTCAGCCAGTGGAAACCATGTATTACCTTAGAAAAATTACAGCACAATCAACTGTTGAGTAAATAAATAGCTTTTTACTTAACAGAAAGTGAACAGAGCATTACAGGCTATCTGTTTTCAATACAAGAGAATAACACTAATACAGGAAACGAAAACAAATGTTTTTAAATAACAGACGGCAAAAGGAAAAGGCTATTACTGCAATATGCTAGTATTAAACTTACCCTTCTCCTATCCTTTCAAGAGAACACTGGACCCAATGCTAACTGCCAGCTCCCGCGGACATAGCTAAAAGGGTAGGCCCCAGGTTTAGTTTTTCCTTCAACTCCCAGAGAGTAACCAGCAACCCCCTTCTCACTGTCTTTCAGCATCTTATACTGTATACTGTCTTGAGAATAGGTGATTCCTATTTCCCCTTTGGATGCACCAATCTACCATGTATGTATTTAATTGCCCCAATCAGATTGCACACCTGTCAGTGTCCACTAATATTCATCCTTAATCTTAGGTTTATATTTGAATGACCCAATCCATTTAAACTGTGAGTCTGTGTGTGTACATGTCCACTCTGAGATTTAAGACCCAGCTCTTATCTTAGCTAGTGGTCAGTGAGAATTCCAGCTTGTGTTTTTTTTCCAGACTGCTAAAAAAATAAGCCAACTATAGAATCCACCATTAACGCCTTCCTTCCCATTTCTGTCACAAGGACTTCTAATGAAGGTTTATTCCAGTGATGCTTGATTTTTAACACTATGCATTCCAAATTGCAAAAAGCAGACTGTATGGTCATGCCTGTTTCAGAAGAAACACTCCACTCTGCTACAGAAACTGCTCCTACTTCAGCTTCAGTTTTACAGTCAGTAAAAAGTCCAGAGTCTGGATTGCAACAAATATTTCTATAGAAGACACTGCCCTCATTCCCTAACCCCAAGTCCTCATGAAATATTGAGGACATAACTAGTGGTGGCTGCTGCCACTACGATAATGTCTGAGTATTGCACTCGGAGTTTACAGTTCAAAACAGCTAGCCATTGTTGTGAGTGTAAACCAGGAAGTAACTGCAATCAACAGAATGCCCACTCCACAACAAATGACTGTGCTCAGCTAACACCAGGCAAATGAAACAGAAAGCAAACAGACACCAGCCTTGGCTGGAAATTACCCCTCCTGGGTATCACCGGGAAGATGCTTGCCCAGGGCCTGTTGAGTCAATGGTCAGTGACCCCACACTGAGCTGGGGCAGGCAACTAGCTGGGGGGGGGGGATCAGGTGAAGGTTAAAAGGCCAAGATAGAAGAAGGCCCTCCTCTTTCTGTCTTGGCATTTCACAGGCAAAGACTTCCCTACTAACCTACAAGCAGAAGAAAAAGAAGCTTTCCTACCATGACAGCTTGGGTAAGTCCAGTTTTGTCCTTGGTCTATGATCCCATAAGTCAGCCCCAGAGGGGCTGCAGTTTGAACATTTAGCTGCAGCATAACTAAGCAGATTACGCAGTATCCACAGCTGGGTGGTCCAGTTGGGAGTACTGTTCAGCGGTCAACCGCATGAGCTTGCAGGCCCACTTCCCTGCTGTACCTCAAAAAAAAAAAAAAAGTAATGTGAAACAATAGTTTATTCATACAAGCTCCTAGCCATGGCCCTGTGGTGTGTCTAACACCCACCTTCCTATCTGGGTCCCCTCCCCCACAGTCCATGATGATGCAATAGTTGTCCCACTGCCAGCGGTAACTTCTGGAAGGGCTCTGGGCTAGTCTGCCACAGAGTGCCCTCTCCTTGCTCGCATGATCGGTGCTGGGGGAACCACCAGGGAGAGGTGGCTGGCCAGATTATCAAGCGCTGCATGCTTCTCTCAGTCGCTGTCACCTGGCAGGGTTCTGTACAGGTAAAGGGAACTTGTGGCAGTGTAGCCAGCAGTCCTCCTTGTACGGGGATCAAGGAGGTTCTACTTGCTAGCAAGGGGGAAGGGGGCTTTCCTGGGGTCCCCTGTAGTTTGCCCATTGTAAAAAGAAGAGACAGGCTGGTTTTCTTTTTTATTTTATTTATTTATTTTTTTAAATTTACAATTTTTGCATTTTCTCCCCCACCCAGGACCCTGGCAGACATGTGTGTGCATGCATATGGAGGTACACATGCCGCTGGGTACTGGCTCGGCACCTTCCACCCCACCCTTGGCAATCGCCTGCTGCCCCCTCCACCTACGCTTCCCATTGGACCTCCTCCTGATGGGAGCAGAATTATAGGGGGGGGGCAAGCAACCTCCCTCAGGGTGAGGAAAGCTGCCTTTTGGTTGCTCAATCCTGCTCCCCCTCCCCCGTGCTGGCTCCCTGACGACCCGAGGTCATTCCCGAACCCAGGGTGCCAGCGTGACACAAGATAAGGTGTCCAGCGCCTCAGCCATCAGCACCACCAGGCTGGACAGGCTGGTTTTCTTGGTGGTGGGCACACGCCAGCCCCCATGCTCACCTACATTTGCCACTGTTGTCCTCTTTGTCTACAAGACCTGTAGACTCTCTCTCACTCTCCTGCTAACCGACTCTCTCCCTCTTTTCAAATCTTATCTCAGAACTCATTTCCTTTCTTTTACTTTCCTTCACATCCTAGCCTAAACACACTGTCCTGTTGGCTCCTGGAATTAAGCTGAACCATTCAAAGGATGTCCTCATGAATGAAGTTATTGGTCAAAGTAATTGTTTCCTGCAAAGCAATAAAATACAGTACAAATACAGCTGTATCGTTGTCCAATCCTTGACTCTGCACGTTGTGTTTATTTTTATTTTTTTTGCTAAACTAGTAAACAGTTTTGTGACACATTCTGTATGAAAGGTACCTTGGAAAGTTACATGGTACTGTGGTGAATTAGAACATAATTAAATACAGAGAGTAGCACTTTGTTTTGGTGGGTACATTAATCTGAATTGATATAGGAGCTAAAGATATCCATGTCAGAGAGTGAACAGGTAGTGCCAAAGACAGTTGTTAGACATCACACCAGAAGAATGATGGCTGGCTTGATATTTTGCCAATTAAGGAAAAAGAGGAACCACATATGAGGGTATGAGACCAGTGGTACATTGGGAATAGCTGCAAGCATTCCAGTGCTTGGAACCATGAGTGTGATGGGGCAGGGCATAACCAACATACAGGCTGCAGTCAGCACTAGGGCTTAACCAGGGCACTTTTTGTGCTCAGTAAAAGGCGAGAGGTTTGAAAATTCTGTCCCCTTCCCCACTTCTCCTCAACACCATTCCCTCTGGCTGCTCACTGACCCAATTAAATTCACTCCTTTTCAGGGCCGGCTTTAGGGTTTTGGGGGCCCCCAGCAGATTCATGAAATCATGGGGGCCCCCCTACTTAACCAACCATCACCCCATATGTTTGACTGTAACCAATACACACATCATTTTATTGTATTTTCAGTACTAGTGGTATCTTAAAAAAATTTAGAGAGAGAGACTGCAGTGTCAGCGCATACTGTTCATTTTCTCACATCCATTGTTACCCATCTGCCTCTTATTGCCTGGGTCATAGCTCAGTAAGGCTTTTCATGAAGTCGTGATCCCACATCAAAATCTGCACAGTCTTTTGTTGCTGTTTTAAGATGATAATAAGAAAAAAAGATTTAAAATAATTAAGGTAAACTGCTCTAGTTGGGGCCCCCATAAGTAGGGGGCCACCAGCGATTGCAGGGTTTGCTGGTGCCTAAAACTGGCCATGCTCCTTTTTCTCTTTCTTCAATAACAGGCACTCTGGAATGGAGGAGAGCAGCAAACATTCCTCTACAAGGGTGAATTATGTGAGCTAGCTGTAATTATGAAGGCCAGTTTGTACAGTTGGGAGTGTGGTGAGGCAGTGGTTTGATGGGTCCCAGAGCTGAAGAACGAATTAAGTACCGAATTTACACAGACAGCACAGTGCTTGATGGAGCTAGAAGGTCCCAATTAGCTGCAGTCCATGATGTGAGTAGCACCAGGCCAGCAGCCAGTAGGTCTGGATGCATCATGCTCCCTGCCACGGCTCAGGAAATCATCCAGGAAGCTGGCTCAGTCATTAACAACACATGCAGGGGCGAAAAGGAAGAAAAGGTCAAGGACATCCACAAGAGGGACTGAAGAGCAGGTGGCAATGGAGGGACCAGATGAAGTGGTATGAGACCAGAACAGGGCATCCATGAACACTGCAGCAGGCCCGGAGGCACACAGGGTGGAGACAAGGACCAAACATTCAGTACCACAAACCACCAAGGGTGAGCATTGTGTGGAAGGTGATAATAATGGGAGTAGTTAGCCTGAGAAGGAAGGTGGATCAAACTTGATCCACTCTAGGGCAGGGGCTGGTGTACAAGCACAAGAGGAGGATTGGAGTAAGGTTAGAACCACCCAAAAAAGGTAGGAGCCTGTATGCTAAGGCCCTCAAGAGAGCCCTTAGTAAGTTCATCCTTAACCTTAGGTTTATATTTGAATGACCCAAACCATTTAAACTGTGAGTCTGTGTGTACATGTCCACTCTGAGATTTATAACCCAGCTCTTATCTTAGCTAGTGGTCAGTGAGAATTCCTGCTTGTGTTTTTTCTTCCAGACCGCTAAAAAAATAAGCCAACTACAGAATCCACCATTAACTCTTTCCTTCCAATTTCCCAGGGGGGAAGGGCTGCAGGCCATTGGCCTGTCAAATCTAAGGAGACAATAGCAGTACAGAGAGAACTACAGGTGGGTGGATACACCGGCAGGAGTAGCTGGTCTCAGTATGGGTGCAGAATCTTTCTGGCCTCCTATACCTTCCCCATGGTTCCTGCCATACTTTTCTTTTTCCCTATGCTAATGGTTCCAGGGGGCACAGCCACCTAAGGGATAGGGCAAGCACCCAAACACACCCTCCCAGCACCACAGATATGGTTATGGGCACAGCGAGGAGTGCAGCAATTCTTTGGGGGTGTCAACATGGTAGTGAATCAAGGCACAGCCTTGCTGCAGACTTTAGGTAGTATGTCATGCTTGGATAGCAGGAGTTCAGCCCTGGTGGGAGTGAGCAGCAGTATGGCCAACCAGGTGCAAGCCAGTCCAGCAGTGGAGAAGCCAAGTGTGGAGCAAGGTCTACAGCAACAAAGGGATGCCTTGGTTAGGGCACCCACTGTGTTGATATTGCCTGTGTGGGTCCCAGGGGCTCAGCACTGTCTGAGAGCAAGCCCCAACACTGCCGGTGGCTTGCAAACTGAGCAGGCAGTAAGGCAGGTTTGGAGAATCAATTGCCTTGGCAATGGGCAACAAGGGACAGGCCCAGGATAGGTGTACATGCATGGCCCACTGGCAGCAGGAGTGCTGGCAGCAGACAACTCCAGTCATGGCGAAGCTCAGACAATAGCAACTCCAACAGCTGGTGATCATTGGGTGTACATTGGGGTGAATGATCCCATGGACAAACCCTGTGTCTTGCGCAATCAGAGAAAGGATCTGGAAGGGGGAGTACATACAGATGTGTGATCTCTTGCATCAGGAACTGCCTGATTCAAATGACAAAGATAAGGCAGAAAAAAAATAAATGGCACAGACCAGCAGCATTTGATATTTTTATAACCATTTACAGCATGTGATCCCCCCTCCGTCCGAAACAGCGCAACTCAAAGTACAGGGACAATACCAAAATGGTGCATCTGGTGTGTGAAAGGTAACACCTGGTTGCATTATGATGAGCTGCTCAGGATGAAAATGGGTAGAGTATTCTAGATAAGATGGGACAAAATAAACCCCAATTTGTGGTCACGGCGCATGACCAGGGTGAAGGTAATATGGATGGGCCAAAAGAAGGCTTGCCACCAGTTTAATGTGGAAAGTGTTTTCGTGACTACTGTAAATTCAGACATGAATGTAGCAGCTGTGGAGGAAAACACAAGGCATCGGCTTCCCTTGTTGGCACTGGTCGCAGCAGGAGGGAGGCACAAAACACTGGTGAAAGCAATCAAGGCAACAGGAGCACCCAGAAGGCTGGCAAAGTCCCCCATAAAAATTGATTACCTTCAATCATGGCTTGACCACTACCCATGTGTGACTGATGCACAGTATTTGTCAAATGGCTTCAAAAATGACTTCCCCATCCTGTACAGAGGTCCATAGTTATCAACCATGGCTCACAATCTAAAATCGGTTCACCCCATAAAACATGTGGTAGCACTCAAGATGCAAAAGGAAACAGAGGTGGGGCTGGCGGCTGTCCCATTTAATATGCCTCCAATGGACCCTCTTAGAGTTTCACCATTGGGTGTAGTCCCCAAGAAGATGCCTGATGAATTTCAGCTTATACATATGTCATGTACCAAAGGCTCTTCTGTGAATAACATCAGTTCTGAGGACAGTGCAGTCACTTATGTGTCCTTAGATAAAGCAGTCAGGCTTGAGCAGCTGGCAGGCAGAGGTACCCTGCTAAGACCGACATAAAGTTGGCCTTCCCTTATTTACCAGTCAGGCTAGGTGATTTTGATCTGTTGGGTTTCTTCTTTGAGAGTTAGTACTGTTTTTTTTCAGCCTTTGAGTGTTTTAGCAACTTCTTAGAAAGGGTGACAAAGGCATACTCAAGCAATTAGCAGACAGGCTAAGCAAGTTAATTGGAGAAGTCCGGGCAGCTAGAAAAGTAACATTAAAAACCTTGCAGTCATTGATTGGCCATCTAAATTTTGGATGCAAAGCAATTTCACCTGGTCGACTATTCATTAGGTATTTAAAGGAGAACTGCACTAAATCTATAAGTCATTTTTCCCAGTAGGAGCTGTTTTTAAATACTGGTTCAAATTAGTAGTAGTAAAAATGTTTATTCATAAAATGTATTTTTATGAATTAGGATAAAACTTGATTGAGTCACAGACTTATTTACAACGAGGTCCTCTAGCAGTGTTACAAAATATTACAGAACGAGAAAATAAATTCATACATACATACAGAAATTTTAAGTTAACAATTACAAAAGACAGGGTCAGATGCTCACACATGTCACTTAACGTCTTCATGCAGGCCTTTCTTCTGTTTAATCAAACAAAATGGTTTTGGGACCCCACCTCATGAATTCTGTCATGGACATGGCATTAATTGGGCCTGAAGGGTGATTTCACATTCATTGAACAAAATCATTTTTGGGACTGATTAACAAAATGACAGTGCCAGTGTTTATAAGGTGGGCTTTCAAAAGCCTATTTTGCAAATTTGGTGAAAAAATTCCTAAAATGACTTCTGACGATGCGTGCGCAGTTCCTATACACGCTCAGAAGTTCACAAATTTTAATATTTGCACTCTGAACTTTCAACATTACCATTTTACCACACCTCCTTATGAACAGTACAGCTGTCATTTTTCACATCTCGACCAAAATATGTTTCCACGCATGTAACGCAATGGTGCAGTCGTTGAGCGAAATCAGTGTTTAGGACAGATTAAGAAAATCACAGTGACACTGTTCATGAGCAGAGGTCTTACAGTGGCTATGTTGAAAATTTGGTGAAAAATTCCCTTCAGACATTCTGCAATGTTACTAATGAAGACATTGAACAGGACTGGCCCCAGGACCGATCTCTGCAGCACCCCACTGGTCACCCCTCGCCCTAGACTGCACACCATTTACCACCACTCTCTGCCTCCTGTCTGTTAGCCAGTTTCTAACCCAGTTTACCACCCTTTCTCTCATGCCCAGCCTACCCAGCTAGTTTATCAGCCTCCTATATAGGATGGTGTCAAAGGCTTTGCTGAAATCAAGGTAGCGTTGTCCACTGCCCGCTGATTCACTTCCTTTGTCACCCAGTCAAGAAATCAACCAGATTTGTTTGACATGATGTCCCACTGTGAATCCTTGTTGTCTATGGTCCTGGGCTCCAGTGGCTTCTAGATGCCCCACTATCCTTTCTTTAAGCAATGTCTCACGATATTCCCACTACCGAGGTGAGGCTAAATGGTCTATTGTTCCCCACCTCCTCCCTGCTGCCGGACTTGTGTAGAGGGGAGCACATGTGCCCTCCTCCAGTTCACTCAGTTGAATGACTCAGTGAACATGGCTGCCAGATGTACTGCTATCTCCTTTGCAGTTCTCTTAATATCCTTGGCGTATGCCATCTGGTTCCATCGCTTTGTCCACCTTCAATTTAGTGAGCTCCTCAGGACTCTTTTGCCTTTGAATGGACTATTGTCCACCTCTTAACCTCCTTGGCAAATGCTGTACTGCTGTGGCCTTGCTCCTCCCACTCTTCTGTGAATACTGAATGGAAAGACAAAGTGGCTTAGAAGGAAGGTATGGAACTATCACTTCCAAATACCTAAACAGCACATACAAGCAAACAAGCAACATTCGGCATTGACAAATGCTTGTTCCATTATACAGCTTACCAGCATTTCCACAGTTTGCGGTCGGCTTTGAAGAGTGCAGACATGTTCCTGGTCCACTGAAGATCATCGTGCCAGACACTGGGGAAAGTATGGGGTGGGGGTGGGGAGGCAGGGTGCTAGTGGTGGGTGCAGGTGGGGGCGGCAAGTAAAGACAGTCAGTGAGGAGAGTTATTTCTTTCTGGGTTTTATTTTACTTGTAGGAAGATGACACAGGATGTTTGCCACACTGGGGTGGGCTCCCAGCATGGCAGCTGGAAGTTTTTATGGGGGCCAGCGGGCTGATGGGGATTGGGCACCCCGTTGGCCATAAAGAGGTTTGCTGCCTTGGGGTGGACTCCCAGCATGGCACTTAAAAGCTGTTTTGGGAGGGGTCACTGGAGACGATGGGGACTGGGCACCCCGTCAACCATACTGTGTGTGGGGGAGCACATGAGCACGCTGGGGTCAGCTCCCAGCATGTTACTTGTTGGTGGGTAAAGCTGTTTATTACAGTTCTTGCAGTGCAGTGCTGATGTGGGAGCACTTTGTGTACTGCCGAGAGCAGCAGTATGCAAATTGCCTACATGCTGCGGTTCATTCTTTCAGCTGTACCCACTGCATTTTAAAAGTTGTTATAGACAGCTCTTACATTCATTGGACGATGGGCTGCGCCTGCAAAGGAAGTTGGAAGTAGGGAGGCACACCCACGACTCAGATGGTGGCACTATGTTTCTTGCACATGCATGCAAGCAAACAAAAATGGTGTGTGTTGAGCTGTGATTGGTTAATTTGACTGCCAGTTACAGTAAGCTACAGGGTCTTTTCAATGTATAGCATTAGGCAATTTCAAGAATTACAGCACCATGTCTGTACTATTTCTTTGAAAAAAGTGTTAAGCAGGATAAGTTATGCCGTCGGCGGCAGCAGTAGCTGCAGTGCAGCAGGACAAGTTAACTTGTTGGTGGCAGGATGAGGTTAACCAGTCTTCTGTGTCCAGGACCCTGCCAGGTTACCAAGTATAGAACAAACATGTTGCTGAGTACACCACCTTTCCTGTGCAGCATTGGAACATGTGACCAAGGAAGCATTCTATACCCAGCAAAACATGCTCAGTATGCAGGTCACTATAGACTGCACTCATACCGTCATTGCCGCACAAAGAGAGAGACCTTCCACAATCCTAAGAGCTTTCATGGCATCATTGTCCTTGCCAGTTTGCATGCCATGCCATTATTAAAATGTGCATGAGAAACCCTGGCTGGAGCCATGATTCCTACATATTCAATCAGTCTCACCTCAACATACTATTGTCTATGTTACAATACCAGTACCAAAACCACTCTTACAGTTGTAACAGTGGTCTAGCTTGCATTCTTAGGCTATGAGAACTGCAAACTGAAGGTGAGAAGTTCTGATACACTAGTATGTGCGATCACTCTTACAACTGTTAGAGTGATCTCAGCAACAGTACTGATATATTATTGATTGAGCCCATCAATAATATATTACATTTTAAAAAACCTTACCTGAACATCCCATTTCCAAGGCAGCTATGTGTGAGACACTCTTCACAGAATAGGAGTGCCTCATGTGCAGAGGAAAGGAGTGTTCCAATTGGTTGGGATCACTCCTCTCATCTATAAAGTGCGAGGGACTTTCTGAATGGTTGCTGGATGAGTAAAATTGGTCATTGTGATATTTTACTGATGGGTGTGTGCTGTGTAATAATGCTGAACTGAACTGCTCCACATGTGCCTGGACAGGTGATAAGGATATCTATTACATTCATACTTTATGACACTGTGGCTCCATTCCAAAATGAGTTACACATGGTGCAAGGTGCTTTACTCCAGACCCAATGGCATAAATCGCACCTTGTACCATGTGTATTCCTAATTAATTATTCAAAGTTGCGGCTTGTGACATGATGCATGCGTGTTGTGCCAAAGGTGATCCCACCTACTACACCCACAATACACTGTGGCATGGCACAAGGGTGGGTTACAGCATCAACTACACCCTATTCTGGAAGGGCGGCTGCCATAACCCACTAACGCCATTCCAAGACCCGCTATGGTGCTGCAGATTTAGACCAGCATGAAGTTGGTCCAATGGGCATTTGTCCTTGCCAGCTGATGAATTCCCACTCATCAGTGCTGCAGGAAAGCACATATCCCTGCTCTATGTCCCCCCAGCAAGGTCATGCACCCCAACCCTGAATATCAGGGACCCCCAGGATCCATTTTCACACAGTTCCCCAAATGCCTGTGCCACCTGGCCAGTCCCTCAATGCCCCATGTGTGGTTGCAGGTACGTTTTGGGGTGGGGGCTCCAGGGATGCAGTAATTCATGGGCGTGACTTGCAGCACCCAGGTTCATTTTCATTGTGCCATTCCTGTGGTGCTAGCCTGCAGCTGCTGCAAGTTGTGGGACATAGGTGCCTGGGACCCTGCCTGTCTTGGAATATGGAACATGGTCCCTGGTGTAGCACCACATGGTGCAACATGCATATGCCCGTGAGTTGCTATGTGACTTGGAATCCAGCCCTGTATCTGGTGATGCACATGGTTGGCAAGGCACAATTCAAAGAGATACACTCAGACATAGTCTGTGGTAGAAAGTACATTCAGTGAATTGAACTTGCAGTTCAGGTGCCTTGACAAGACAGAGCCATAATGATATCTGCACCTGGAAAAGTGTGAGAGTGTTCACTGCCTGTGCCATGCTGCACAACATACTGTATATGTCCAAAAGCATAGTCCCATGCTATGCAGTGTTCCAGACCAAGGACATAGTAAGGATATACTAGATGTTCGACAGTAGAACAGGAACATTGAGCAATGTGCAGACAGCTTACCATGGATGGCAACTAGACACAGGCTTGTGCAGGGTGTATTCAGAAGGTCATGTGTCTGAGTACATAATGCATACTGCATACTGGTGTGTGTTTATGGGTGTGGGTATGAGGCAATAAACCACAGCGATGTTGTGGCTTCCTAAGCAGTATCCATACACCATATCGCACCAGCAGTTGTCTGTAGCAGCTGTTTTCATTGTAGAAACATTGTCTGTATTAAGCTGTTTCTAGCACCTGGTGACATGGTCATGATAGTCCATGCTTTCATCAAATCCAGGTTGAATTACTGCAATGCTCTTTATCTAGGATTATCTGGGAATTTGATGCACTGCTTGCTGGATCTGATAGTCATAGAAACATAGACTTTGATGGCAGTTAAGGACCGCTTGGCACCCAGTCTGCCCATTTCCTACCTATCTGATAAGCTGCAGATCCTCGTTAACCAACAGCCTGCTTTCTCTTACCCCCCACTATAATTGCCTTATGTCTGTCCACGCATTCTTGAATTCCCCATTGTTTATGACCCCAGGACTGCCTCAGGAAGGCTGTTCCATGCATCCACTACCCTCTCCATGAAAAATACTTCCTCATTGCCCTGAGCCTGCCCTCCCCATTTCATACTGCCCCTTGTTCTTGCATCTCTTTTCTGAAGATGCTGCCCTCTTGGACTTTGTTGATTTCCTTGAGGTGCTTCAAAGTTTCTATCATGTCCCCCCTTTTCCTTGAGGGTATACATATTAAACTTCTTTAGTCTCTTTTCATATGGTTTCTGGTGCAGAGACTGCACCATTTTAGTGCCTCCTCCTCATGACTGCCTCCATCCTGTCTATGTCCTTGTGTAGATGGGGTCTCCAGAACTGCACACAGTACTCTAGATGGGGTCTCATCATCTGTCTGTACAGAGGGATGACAACTTCCTGTTTTCTACTAGTGATGCCTCTCCCTATGCATCCCAGTATCCCCCAGCCTTCCTTACTGCCTTTTACATTGCTTGCCTACCTCTAGGTCATCTGATATAACTACCCTCAGGTCTCTTTCCATTTTGTTTTGTTAGTACCTCCCTCCATTGTGTGCTCTTCCCTGGGTTTTGTTTCCCAGGTGCAGATCCTAGTTCATGAACATTTTAGGCTCAGACATGCAAGTTAGCTGGAAAAATACCCCTCCCTTTATGTTTTCCACAGACCACTGGACTCATAAGAAGAAATCCAAATTGCTCCAGCCAGAAAATGGAGGGCTGTCTAAAATAGTTTTGCAAACTGGAACAGGTCCTGGATTCTGCAAAGTTCCTTCCTTTGGCATGGAACTACCCCACCAAGCCACCCAGATACACAGCATACAGCATTTTGTATAGCACCCTAATTGGAACACTGAGCATATGTGGAGCCATTTTCAGGAAAAAGCAAGTAGCATACCAATATATGGATAACAGGCAAGTCCAGGCTGTCATACAGGAAAAGAGCAAGTGTCTCATTAAGACATTTGCATTGCATATCAGAATTATCCCTTGAACAGGTTACAGTAGATCAGTTCTGCTTATAGTGGAGATTATTTAGTAGGAGACAAGGTTAGTGATGGTTCCAGATTAATGGGATTTTATCCATCAGAGCTGCTTACTTAAACTGGCACAAACTTGCAGGGACTCTGTTACTCCACCTCCTCAAAACTATATAAGAGTACTAGCACTTCTCTTTCTCCATTCCACTACTCAGAAATGACAATTATGACAATTCCCCTCCCCCATGAATCTAGAAGTGAGAGTCAGCCTACCTAAACATTTTCCAGTTTAACCACTTGATATCTGCCTTGCTCCAGTCAGCTGTCAGTCAAAGTTTAGCTCATTACTTCATTGTCTGGCTCAGGTGAGTGTTGACATGGTTCAGCAGTTTGTTTGATTTGGCAAATGACAGACTGAGTTCTCAATTCAATTCAAATACTTTATTTGTTCGACTCTTAATGAGTCATTACAACATCAAAGTATACAACCATTTTACATACATCTCATAATTAAAATTGAAATATACAAATAGATTACTCTATGTTTTCACATGAAAGTGGAATTTTACTCCAGTTTATGCAATATATTGTACAAAATACACAAGGCTTTAAATATCCACTAGTTCACATGTTTATATAAATTACTAGTTCAATAATACAGTAACTTACAAGCAAGGATAAAGTGCCTTTTCTAAGGATCATCAAGTCAAAGTTAAAATGTAGATTAATCCACTTCAATAAATTTATATCTTCCATCGAGTAAGGCTTTAGAAAATGCTCTGCCTAACTTAGGATGAATTAGCATGTAAACAAAGGTCTTCTACCTGGGAATAGTTTAGAGGTAGTGTAGCTTATAATCTCAAAAATGGCCAGTTATACTGGACATCAAAGGAGTTTCTCAATTTAGGAAGCCTTAAAAAGCTGTTACTCAAGTCGAAAATATTAATGCAAATTATGCTGACAATTGTCTTGTAAATGGGGTTGCTGTTTATTACGTGACATTTCTGAATAAATCCATTTTAAATATCTTAACATATCTTTCATGATAAAATCTACAGGTGGATTCACAAGAATTCAGAGTCCCTTCCTTGTAAATACATTAGACAAAAGTAATGACCAGTGGATACATTGCTTATAAATTCATATCATGGAAAATAAAGAGAGAAAATAAGTAAGGGTTCCAATTAGATCTTGATCACAGTCACATTATAGATCTTGTGTAGAAGATCTGTGTTTTTAAATGTACTGAAGAAATTTAGATGGGAAAAATTCAAGATGAAACTTTGTAGATATAGCTCTGTCCTTTTTATCACTAAGAAAAAGTAGGTATGGTTCTAGAACATGATTAATGTTGTTTTGTGCATACTACCCATGTAGTTTCAATAACTCAGTTTTCTGCATATACATATTAAATGAGATTTGTTTAAGGTTATTTTTCATCAGCCTTGCATATTTGCAAGATATGATTACCTTTTTGAGAATCAGCCCATAAATGTTCAGTTTCAGAGTTTTAATGTATCCAATATATATTCCTCAACCATGGTGAAGAATAATTTCTGGTGATCCAAGGTATTTTTCATCCAAACATGTTTTGGTCAGCCTATTTGAGTCAAGCTTGAACATTTAATCCAATAAGTTATTTTAGTTGAGAGATACATATTTCCTTTTACCTGCCCAGCTCCACCTGGCTATTTCTGATGCTGTTGATCAAGATACTTGTAATATAGATTTATATGACTGAGTAAAAGTTTTTTTTCCCAATTGTTCAATATTTTATCATACCATATCTCAAATGCATAACTGGGTTCATCTTCAATTCTACTGCACGTAAAATAGAAGTTACTAAATATCCCTATATTTGGCATTCTACCTAAGTAAAGCATTATTTGTAGGAAATAACTTATTTATTGTATATATGATATGTTTTGCTATTTTACAATTATTAGAAAAATAAAAACCAAAATATTGGTAGCTGGAAACCACCTCCAAGGGTATATTATTAAGATACCACATAGATTTCTGGCTACTGCTAAGACTCATAGGAATCATAGGAATTTATACAGGTCAAAAGCGTAAGTCTTTTTAGACCTGTGCCCTAATTGGTGATTTCATGACAATCTGACATATAATGTTCATCTAGTGGCTTTTAAAAGCGAGTCATGGTTTACTTGTCACCACATCCAATGGTAATGCATTCCACCTTGTCACTATTCTGTGTGGAAACTACCTCCCTTTTAAAGTGGCCATATAGTGTTCACCTCCTAACATTTTACAATGTCCCCTAGTTAGTATGTAATCTGGCCTTGCTTTTAATCCCGTGCTTTCCCATAATCCTGGTCACTGTGTGCCTTAAATACAAGGCACATGTCCCCCTAATGCCTTCTTTATTGTAATGAATAAAGCCCAAGTGCTCAGTCTCTCCGATGTGAAAGCATACTGATATTCCCACTAATTTCATCGCTCATCGCTAGATTCCTCTATTCTTCTTACATCGATCTTTCGATGGGAAGCCCAAAACTGGGAACAGTATTCCAAGTGAGGGTGCACAAAGGACCTATAAAGTAGAATTACCACCTCTTTGTCCCTACTCTTTATATTCTTTTTAATGGCTGCCAGGATGCCATAGCCTTTCCTAACAATCTATGAGCAATGATCAGATGGACTCAATTTGTTTTAGACTAGTACTCCTAAGTTTCTCTCAACAGTTATACTCTGTAATTTGTTTTCCTCTGTATTGTATTTAAATCCTTGGTTATTTTTACCCATGTGCATTATCTTGCATTTGTCCAAATTAAATTTCAGTTTTTTGTCCTAGCTCCTGCTGCAAGCGGTCTATGTTGTCTTGGAACAATTTTGCGTCCTACCATTGATCACTAAAGCTCCCATTTATAATTTGTCTGCAAATTTTGCCATCCATGTTGTGGTAGTACACACAAGAGATGTTATCAGTATATTAGACAATACTGGTCCCAGCAATGAGCCCTGTGGAACTCCACTGGTCACCTCCCTCCACCCTGAAAGATGCCCTTTTACTGTTACCCTTTGCTTCCTGTTAGTCAACCATACTGAGATCCACCTTACCAATGACTCATCCAGTTCAGTCTCTCTAAGGCTGGATATGAGTTTGTGGTGTGAACTACTATCAAAAGCCTTTTGTAAGTTGATGTATAAACGTCCATGGCTATATTATTGTCTAACGCTGAACTAACAGGATTGAAGAAGTGAAGCAGGATTGGTAGGGCATGATCTTCCCTTACTAAAGCCATGCTGGCGTATGTGAGCATGTCCTTCACTATAAGATGTTCTTCTATCCCATCTTTTATTATGGATTCACTATCTTACCCATGAGAGGTAAGGCTTATAGGTCTGTAGTTACTACAGAGTGATTTAGGGCCCCTTTTGTGGATTGGTAACACATGTGCAGTTATCCAGTCCTCTGGTACCAACCCTTGTTGTATTGAAAATTGAGCTATTTCCTGGATGGGTCTACTAGTAATGGCTGCCACTCCTTTTAGCAACCTTGGGTACAGGTTATCTTGACCAGGGGACTATTGTAATCCAATGCTAAAGCAGCTTCTGTATTTTCTCCAAAGAAATTATAACCTTATTGTCCAGGAAGCAAAATCATTTGAGAATTTCTTCTCTTCCTTAAGATATATGCTCTCAAAGAACTCACTAAATGTTTCTACCAGCTGCTGGCAATCACTCACCACTGTATTGCCTTGCTGAATTGGTCCAATAGTGTTATTGTTACCCTTTAGGCTACTCACATAGTTGTACAATGCTTTCTTATTTTCCATAACATTGGCAGCTAATTTAATTTCAAATTTTGTTTAGCTAGTTTGCTGGCCTTCTTTAACTCACGTGGTTTGAGTTTATATTTGTTCTTGGAATTTGAAGTACCTTCCTCTCTTGTTTTCTTATTCACCCTGTTTTTGCTCTGATTAACTTCTGTATCCTTTTATTTAATCATAGTGGGACCTTTCCCTATTATTATATTTAACTTTAGATGGTATGTACATATCTTCACATTCCAGAAGTTTAGTGTTAAATATGTACCACATTTGTTTAGCATCAAGTCCTTCAAATTCCTTTTCCCAGTCCCATAAGGCTGCTATGTTTTAATTTTGATAAAGTCATCCAAATCATAATGTTTTATTTTGGTGTTCCCCTTCTGCTGAGTATTGCTGTTTAGTGTAATCTCAAATTCAACAATTCAATGGTCACTTCCCATTAGTGGTTCCTAATTGTTACACTTGCTTATATAGTTTCCCATGTTGGTGGTTACAAGATCGAGACAATTCTGTACTCTTGTGTGCTCTAATATGTAATTATCTACATGTAATGTGTCAAGTGTGTAAAGAAATTTGGCTTCCTGTGCTGAAGAGGGGTTTTGGTAACCCAGTCTATTCCTGGGTAATTGAAGTCTCCTAATATCAATAGTCTGCTTGCAGGATTGAGTTCACCAAGGAGTTTCATGAATTCAGCTGTTTTATCAGAGGTAAGGAGGGAGACCTGTAGCACACAACAGTCTTTATTTTGGCCTCCTTTGGGGTAGTATATCAGTCTACAGTTTTCTATTTCTTTGTCATGGTGCCCTTGGAGCTCTAGCACCTTTATGTCATTCTTAACATAAAAGGCGATGCCCCTCCTTTTTTCAGCTCTATTTCTGTGATGTAGCTGATAGCCACCTTTTCACATACCCATCCCTCATTTTGCATCCAGGTCTCTATCCACACACAGTGCAATATCATCATTTTGTAGAATAAACTCCAGTTCTTCATTTTTGTTATTAAGCTTCACATTAATTAGGAGCACTTTCCACTTCCCCTTAAGTTATTTAGACAGGTATGGGTTGACTTATGGTACCTCCTTCCCTTGCCCCTACCTATCAGTTTAAATAATTTCTAATCACCTCATTTATCCTTTATGCCAACACACAGGGCCTATTCTGTTTAAGTGCAATAACTATGGGCCTTGTGCCCTAGATGTGTGCACTCCTGCATCTAGCAATAACCCCATTCAACTAGTGGGTCTGAATCACAACTCCTGCAGGTTCCATGTTGTCATACCTTATAGGGTCAAGATCTTTTTGCCTACAGAAGGTGCCCATCTGGCTAAATGGTCTAAACAGTTACATCTCCTGAACTCCTACCCTTGGTGCATTTCAATCAAGGCTGCCTCTCTCTCACTGCCTCTAGCTCCTGTGACTGCCTCCGCTAGCTGACCCCATAAACATTTCCTAACCTTATGCAGCTCTCTCTCCTATTAGCACTTGGTTACCCTTGGCACGCACTTTCCCATGTTATGTCTATGACAATGCCTCTGGCTGTGCTCCTCCTCTATAGTTCTCCACCCCTCTACTCTTCCTCTCTCTTGTGCTCTATCCTCTCTGCACCTCATCCACTATCTCCTTGTAACCTAGCCTCCAAAACTTGTTTTGTTTCTCAGATGCTTTGTAACTCTGTTTAGCTTATGCTTTTGTAACCTTGTGCTATGTATTGAATTTGTAATCTGACTTACATGTGTTATGTTTTGAATTGTAATCTGACATGGAACCTTTGTAAAGAGTCCTGGCTTAAAGGTATTGTAATCCTAGACCTAATAAATAAAATCAGTGGAGTACAAGTGATGGGCATATTCAAAACATTGCCAGTGTTCTGTTAATGTAATATTCTCTCTGGTACACCATCTAATCCACCCATTTAGCCTACTAACTTCAGTTGTTTTGTGATTACCAGCTCTGGGGATGAGGAGGATTTCAGAGATTACTAATTCACTTTTCAGTCCTTTAATTCTTCCCTAATAGCCTCAAACATTTTTGGATTATTACAGTGGGTACTCTACCCACATCATTCATCTAATGTGCAAGATTACTAATGTGTGTTTTGAATTGTCAAGGAAACCCTGAAGCAGCCTTTTGATGTCAAGAATCCCTGCACCAGGCAAACAAGATACCACCACATTCTCCTTCCTACCATTGCATAGTATTTTATCAGTGCATTTCCAAACAGAGTCTCCTATGACCACTACATCCTTAGTCTGACTCATCTGTTGATTTGTTGCCTTCCTAGGATTTGTACTGAGTTGATGGTTTTCCTCATTAGTTGGTGTGTTTTTTAGTTGTGACTCCATGTATAATTGTCTCACTGATTAAACTGAGATTTACTCCCTCACCTCTAGGTGCAGTTGGATTGTCAGCTGTTGTCTGACTGCTGTTTGAGCATTCCTGTGTCAATGGGAAGGGCCTACATAGAGAGTTTCCACTATCTTCTGTTATTTTCCGTGTACCTGGGCTGAAATGTTTTCGATTGCTATGATGTTACCTGATTCGTTATTAGCCACACTTGCTTCCTGTATGTCAGCCCCAGATACAGAGCCAAAAATCTGATATCTAGTATTTGTTTCCAAGTGAAAATTTAAATCCTTTCTTCTCTTCCTTGTACCCTGGTCACTATACTCCAATTGTTTTGTCCGACTGGTTCAATAACATTTTTGTCCACTGACCTATCTTTCCTTTGTCAGCTGGTCCCTTATTTATATCTTCCATGACTATCTTTTCACCAATGGGTTGCAATAAAACTCTTGTGTTGTGTACAAATGTTTCAGTTTCTTTAATTCCTGTTTGAATTTCATTTTGATTTTGCAAACTTAAATAGTTTTAACTCTAATATGTAGTGACAATTTTTACATTTGTAATCTGTTATGATAGACTGATGACCTTGCATTCTACAGTTACTACAGAGTACCCACAGGTTTGTTTCACTCTTGTGTTTGTCTATATCCATGCTTATCATCATGGTGCTTCCCTTACTCGATGACCTCCTGTACTATTCCCCTCTTCCCGACTGACATGGCAGGCACAGCTGAATGCCTTAGCTGTGTTGCCTTTGCTAAACACCGATGCCTCGGGCTTGCTAACGCTTGCTGCCAAGGAGGTAGTAGTGGGGGACTGGCAGATTCTGCTCTTTCTCCGGTTCCCTCAAGTTAAGGCCCACCAGCAGGTTAAACCACTTTGTAGTATCCTTAAAAGGACACCCAAATGTGCTGAGGACTGTTCCAGCTACAAAAAATGCCACAAACACTGGTTTTGAGCCTCTTATGTGCCTCAACTATCACGGGCACTTCCTGCTTCCTGTTCCTTTGCTAGGCAGTCCCCAGTATGTCCGAGGATAGCCCACACAGAAATAAATAAATTAGCAGAATCACCCTAGATCGAGCAATTTAAAATCTCCTCACAGCTTCCACAGTAGCTGCAGCGGGGATCGGAAATAGCGCTCTGCTTATTTCTGGTTCCCTCGCTACAGTTAAAGCCCACCAACAGGTTAAACCACTTTGTGGTATCCTTAAATGACACCCAAATGTGCTGAGGACCGTTCCAGTTAAAAATAGCACTACAAACACTGGTTTTGAGCCCCTCATATGCCTCGAGTATCACAGGCTTTTAGTATTAATAGTTAATTTACTTTGAGTGCAGTATTGTTGTAGTAACATAAGTTTCTTTTTAACCCTAATGGGAGACAGAAATCAATACTAGATCATCTGCAAATATACAGTCGTGCTAGGTACTGACATTCCCCTAATAGAAGGAGAATGAGTGGTGTCTATCAAAAGGAAGTTGGAAGATTAACAAACAAGTTAAAAGTGATGGAGCCAAACTATAGCCCTGTTTCACACCCCAATTTAAATGAGAAGGGTGTGAAACACTACCTACCAAATTATATCTCACTGTAGTCCATTTATCAGAATTGAGACCAATAAGCATTCTCAAAATTGTGTGATTCATTTTAAATTATATAATTTTTCCCAAATGAGTGTCCTATTAACTCTCTTAAATGCATCTTTAAAATCTACAAATAAATTGGTAACATTTTTAATATAATATTTCACACAGCATGATGCAAAATAAAACATTGCTCTATGGTTGAATAACCTTTCCTAAAACCTGCCTGTATGTGTTTAGGACATTATGGTGTTCTACCAAGAATTTAATCTAGCCAAAATTACTCTTGCAATAATTGTATCTAGACAGTTTATTAAACTTATTGGTCTGTAGTTTTCAGGAGATTTGGATCTCTCTTTTGAAAATTAACAATATTATACTACACTTCCATGCATGGGGTATACGGTTTTCTTCTATGATTTTATTAACTAATACGGCCAAGTGATTACTCCACCATTCCAGATGTATTTTATAGAGAAATGGAGGCACCTTATCAGGTCCTGGAGCTTTATTTGCTTTGGTTTGTGCGACCTCTGAAATTTCATCTAGAGTGATGTTCCGTGGTTGAGGAGCACTGGATAATTTTGAAAGAACATAATTTGTGAAACCAATAACTGAATTATCAGAACAAACAATTTTTAATACGTAACCAAGGTCATTGGTGATATGTGCTAAGACATTAGAAGCATAATTGCCTGTTCCCTTTGCCACTAACAGCCACAATTTATTTTAATCTCCTGACTGTATAACTTCTAACATATAGGACCATTGCTTAAATTGGAATAAGTGGCATTGGAAAAGAAAAAAAGATTCTATTCCTTTCTGGATTTATTCAGTAATATGTCACTTACTTTGGATGGATTGAGTCTTACAGATCTATAAGGCACAACATAAATCTTTAAAAATGTTAGAATTTTGCCTGACCAAATAGCGGATGTATTTACTTTTACTGGACAATATAAAACTGAGCACTCAGCATCTCTTGAAATTATT
The DNA here is from genome assembly GCA_016271365.2 of Neoceratodus forsteri. Lineage (NCBI taxonomy): Eukaryota > Metazoa > Chordata > Ceratodontiformes > Ceratodontidae > Neoceratodus > Neoceratodus forsteri. The sequence goes on along the minus strand of CM028131.1, from coordinate 1,227,625,234 downwards.
AAAGGGATCCTGAACTGCTGTGGTTGAAAGACATTGTCTTTGGTGAGCACCTTCATTCATGTTAAGGACCATTTTGTCTGTCCCTGCATCTGCACTGTTTGGGTTGTGTTGGAGTCAAGGCACAGGGAGGAATCTTGATCTGTCTGGCAAGCATTGCTTCTGAAGAGTTTTCCTTTTGCCTAAAGTATATATTGTCACTTGGAGCTATTTGGCATTCCTGACGTTGAATCTGATCACCAGTGGATTGAGATGCAATACATTTTAATCTGCTGGCAAACTGGCCAAGTGGACACTTCGCGTTGGTGGAGCACAACATGAAGTGGGCACTGTAAAGTGCTACTTCGCGCTATCACTATTACCTCGCTGCCATTATGCCTTAACACAACGTAGTGTGAAGTGACAAGTAAATAGACAGCCTCCACACATCACATGGCTTACAGTACTGTAAGTCACATGCTTTAGCCAGGCAGGAAGGAAGTGAGTCAGAGAAGCAGTTTCACTTTCTCCTTTGCATTCATAGAGGGAGAAGGCTTTGTGAAAGAGCAGTGTAGAGTCAGTGACTGAATGTGCTTTATTGCCTTTCTGTGAAGAAAACAACAACTTTTTAAAAGCAATATCTTTATTTAGTTTTTGTATCGTGTTTGTGATTTTTTTGATAGTGAATTTTTTTTATAAGTTTTGTTTTGTTTTGTGTGTGTTTGACTGTGTGTGAGGTGTGTGTATGCGGGACTTTTGTGAGAGGGATGGACCCTGGGAAGGCGAGTTGCTGGCCCGTAGGGCGGTCAGAGGAGGGAGGTGTGGATATGTGGGGTGGTCGTGAGATGCTGGACTGCTCCTGACTCCTGGGTGCTGCATCCCCTAGTGGAAGCAACAGCAGCAGCAGCACCAGTGCCACTGGTGGCTGTTGTGCATCCACCTTCTCTGCCACTAACACCACCACGGCAGCAGCTGTAGGAGCTCCAGCAGCACCCTCCACCACCTCCACAGCCACAGGAGCAGAATAGGTACCCATGGGAACCATAGGTGGTCGAGGACTGTGTCTGGTCCCCCACAGCTCTCCCACAGCTCCCCATGTGGAGTTTTTTAACTCTGTGGGGGAAGCACAGTTGTGGTGTGTCATTTATGTGGTGTGCTGGTGCACCGTGGCCCCAGGGGACACATTTGGGGACAGTGCCAGCGCCCACATGCTCAACCACCACAAGGTTGAGTGGCAGGCTCCCCATGGAAGGAGCCAGGCATCCACCTGCTGGCCTTCTGTGGCAGTGGCCAAGGGTGCTGCTGGGGTCAAGTTGTGCCTCACTGCAGCAGGAGGAGGGGCCAGTACAGCAGCTGCACTACCACCACCGCCACCACAGCCAACAGCACCACTTTCCACCACCACCACCACTACCTGGATTTCCACCTGCAGTGGACTCACCACACCTCCCTGCAACAGAGGTTGACATTGCCCTGGTGTGGGTGGCCCTGGAGGAGAATAATCAGAGGTTGGTGTTTTGAAGCAGCAGGTCAGCACATTACAAGAACAGCAGCAGCAAATACCGACAATGCTGCACCTGCTGCTGGACCACCACGGCATCCCACGGCCACATTAAGGATTGTTTCCTGCCCCACCCCACTACTGTGTTGTACTGTTTTTGTGTGTTTTTCTTTGTTGTTGTTTAATAATACACATTTTCCTTCAGGGAATCTTTCTTGCTCCACATAGTGCAATACATTTCTATGAAAACCGCCCATAATTTCATTACAGTGTGTCACGTGATGGAGGAATTCTCATTCTGAAAAGCAGCCCACATTCTGCTCACCTTCTCAACAGCGTTAGGACATGATGCCAGGGACAGCAGGTGTGTGCTCCATTACAGTGAATGTCCGATTGTCCGGCAGCTTTCGAATGTTTCTTTATGTTATAAAGGTCAGTTTGTGTGAAACGTGTGAGCACGTTTCCAGGATGAAGAGCCTTGTTAGTGGAAACGCTCCCACATTTCACCACAAAGTGAACCTTATAACATAACAAAACATTGGGATAGCTGCCAGACATTCACTATAATGGAGTATGCAGCTCGCTCCCTTGGCATCACGTTCTAACGTTGCTGAGAAGGGGCAGAATGTGGTGTTTTTTCTGAATGGGAATTCCTCCATCATGTGACACACTGTAATGAAATTATGGGCAGTTTTCCCAGAAATATATTGCACTCTGTGGAGTAAGAATATTCCATTGGAATAAGACCCCACATATTGTTATGTGCATCACCATAACTATGTAACATGGTGAATCTCTGTAAAGCAGCTGTGCAACAATCTGTTGAGAACTCTGACCTATATTTTTAATGCTATGTTACAACTTCCTTACTTACATCCTGACTGGAATGATACGAGAATTTCCAGTAGTTGAGTCTGCTGTACTACCTCATGTGTGAAATAATGAAAGCTGCATTCCTTTTAAATCAGTGCTGACCAGGTCTTTGTCATTGTTTTCCTCTGCTTTCTCCATCACTTCAGTTAGTTGTTATATATCACTTCTGTTGTAAATTAACAGTCATGCAGCAGGCAGTGTTTTATGACACCACAGAACAATATTCATTGAAAAGCAGCTGCAAATAAATACAAATCTGATCAGAACAATATTGAAAGACGTGCTCACTTTTTCATACATCAAAAAAATAGTCAACTAAGTAAAGCAGACAGAAATTGTGAAAAAGTGTATCATTCAAGCCACGACTTGGAGTAACTAGTGGCAATGTAAAGTAACATAAAAAGTACAGTTCAAAATTGCCACAACATTCTTGCAATGCTGTTTTAATTGATAATGTCAGTATGCCATCATTAGCTCACAACAATCACACAACACACAAAATGCATCCCCAGAATTAATGGCGCACTCAGTCATGCGCACAGTGGTGGCACTGAGTTCCCAGATTTTTCTGCAGGCCCAAAATGTATCCTCCTTGTGTGCAGAAAATTGACAAGTGGTAATACAGTGAAATGATACTGTTTTAGCACATATAAATTCCCAGAATTAATGGCGCACTCAATCACGCATGCATTGGTGGCCACAGAGTCCCCAGATTTTTCTGCAGGACCAAAATGCATCCTCCTTGTGTGCAGAAAATTGACAAGTGGTAACACAGTGAAATGAGACTGTTTCAGCACATACAAAGTCCCCAGAATAAAATGATGACCGTGAGCATCCTGTTGTCGGTCCAATGTGTTCTGCGAGGCTGATTGAGCAAAATGCATGTGATCATCTCAAGTGGATGGAAGGGTGCCTTTGGCTGTACACTAATAGTAGCCTTGGTAGCAGATATGTATATATATATAGATATATGTTTTTGTATTTTGTAGGTGAGGAGGGGTTGACATGGACATGTACTCCTGGTATTGTTCTGTATCACAAGTCACAGAAACTGTTGGTGTGCACATTCCAGTGCTCAATGAGAATTTTTGCTTTGAAATTGGAAACAGAGAACTCTCAAGCACATGAAGGTAAGTATTTTTTTTTTGGGTGGTGGAGGGAATCATATTTGCAGGTTTGTCTGTAATGGTTTCTTATTTTGTTACTTCTTCACAGATTTCATCTGCATCCTTCTGGATTCGGTTGTTAATGATGGTCATGGTCATCCAGATGAAACAACTTCTGCGTGTTGCATGTGTGCCCAAGCTCAGGAGAGGGGTGCCTGATGATGTTGAAGAACTTTTGAATAATGCCACTTGACAGAACAACAAAGCATCTGAAGTTTCCTAAAAAAGTAATGAATGACTTCTTGCAACTAATTATTTGTCCCTCCTGGTTCTCAATCTCAAGTCAAGTTACATTTCAAACCCACATCTTGTCAACTAACACAACCTGTGTGCAATATTTGCTGCAGTCTTTCCAAAACAATGAAACGGATGAAATTAAATCTTCATACTTACCAGAATGGATTTTGCATGTACTGTATATTCTAAAGGTTCCTCTCTGTATGGTACAGCTGCAGTACCATTCCCACCAAGTTTTAGCGATGGAAACTTTTTTGTTAACCTGTAAAAAAAACAAAATAAGTGTACGCATGTGTCTTGCCATTGCAGCTCTGAAAAGCTACAGAAAACAAAACATACAACTAAAGTGAAACAGCATAACAAACATGAGTACACATACTCACTTTACGGTTTAAATATTAGAAGCTTTGTGTCTGTGGCTGATGGGTGTGGTGGTCCAGGCAGACTCATGCTCAGTGGTGGCAGTGGCTAACATCAGTCCCAGTAGTGGTGGTCCTGGGGTCAGACAGACTCACGGTGGCAGTGGCTAACATCAGTTCTGGTGGTGGTGGAGGTGGTCCGGGGAGGACTGACTCATGCTCAGTGGTGGCAGTGGCTGACATCAGTCCTGGTGGTGGTGGAGGTGGTCCGGGGAGAGGACAGACTCATGCTCAGTGGTGGCAGTGGCTAACATCAGTCCTGGTGGTGGTGGAGGTGGTCTGGGGCGGACAGACTCATGCTCAGTAGTGGCAGTGGCTAACATCAGTCCCGATGGTGGTGGAGGTGGTCCGGGGTGGACAGACTCATGCTCCAGTGGTGGCAAGGCTAACATCAGTCCGGTGGTGGTGGTCCAAGGTCAGACAGACTCATGCTCAGTGGTGGCAGTGGCTAACATCAGTCTCGGTGGTGGTGGTCAGGGGTCAGACAGACTCATGTTGACAGTGGCTAACATCAGTCCTGGTGGTGGTGGTCCAAGGGTCAGACAGACTCATGCTCAGTGGTGGCAGTGGCTAACATCAGTCCCAGTGGTGGTGGTCCGGGGTCAGACAGACTCATGTTGACAGTGGCTAACATCAGTCCCGGTGGTGGAGGAGATGGTCTGGGGGTGGACAGATTCATGCTCAGTGGTGGCAGTGGCTAACATCAGTCCTGGTGGTGGTGGAGGTGGTCTGGGAGTGGACAGACTCATGCTTAGTGGTTGTAGTGGCTAACATCAGTTCCAGTGGTGGTGGTCCGGGGTCAGACAGACTCATGGTGGCAGTGGCTAACACCAGTACAAGTGGTGGTGGTGGAGGTGGTCTGGGGGCGGACAGACTCATGCTCAGTGGTGGCAGTGGATAACATCAGTCCCAGTAGTGGTAGTGGAGGTAGTCAGGGATGGACAGACTCATGCTCGGTGGTGGCAATGGCTAACATCAGTCCTGGTGGTGGTGGTCCGTGTGTCAGACAGACTCATGATCAGTGGTGGCAGTGGCTAACATCAGTCCCGGTGGTGGTGGTCTGAGAATCAGATGACTCATGGTGGCAGTGGCTCACATCAGTCCGGTGGTGGTGTTGGTGGTCTGGGGTAGCACACGGCTTTTAACAACTTCAGTTAAAAGTTGCCAACATTAACCAAATCATCATCCTCATGAAAGCTTCCTCACAGTCATCTATGTCTGAAGTCTGACCACTGGGAAATTCTTTCTCCATTGTGTCATCATCTACGTCAGTGGTGGGCTGTTCAGGCAGCCACTGCCAGTGCCACCAGGATGATCCATTTCAATATCACCAAAACCACCATGACTAGGCCAGGGTATGAATACCGAGAATGCAGTCTGTGCTGGTATGTGCCTCTCATTCATTTAATGAATGTTAGCAAACTAACATTTGCAGCAGACAGGTTTATCCAACGATCCCTGACTATTGCACCTGCTGAGCTGAATACCTTCTCAACACTTACACTGGAGGGTGGGCATGTGAGGTACTTCAGTGCCACTGCAGTCAGCTCTGGCCATTCACTGACCTTTTCACTACAGTACAAAGAGGATCTTCAGTTATTGTCAGATGCCTGTTTTCAGACAAATATGACTCAACCATTCTCTGTGCTGCACTAAGTCTAGTTGTTGATGCATTATCCTGTTCTCCGAATCATTTATTTCACAAATACCACTTGGGACAAAGCCTCCTAAGTGGGTTGATACCAACCACTTTGGATGACAGACCACCTGGAACTGCTGTCCCTTCACCTTGCAGTATATGCTTGATAGTGCTACAGGTACACCTTCAACCAGATTATGCTGCTGATGTTTGTTGACCTTGGCTCATGACTTCTGTGCCCTATGAACCAAGTGCACCAGTTGACCACTGTTATTTTTACCTGTTCATGCCCTCCTCCAGTACTGATGCAATTTCACGTTTGTATCACGGGTCCAGCATTGTTGCTATGGCAAAGTTGTCAATACGCTGAATGCTCACAATGTGACGATTCTGGTCGAATACTGTCAGCATGTGTTGCAGCAACATACTGCTACCATCGTCTCCGGCAACATCAAGGCTATGCTGTACATTCACCAATGTCTGCCTCAGCACCCGCAGCAGTGGAATTGATTGGCTAATGGAGGCAGACTCGACCCTCACTGCCTGTGTGGCATGTTCAAAATGCCGCAAAATTGTTATTAGAGAGTCCATGAGACGCCACTGTTTAGTCATCATAGACATGGAGGCCCGAAACTGTCTCGGCTAGTGTCATCACAAGATATTTTGAAATGGCTTTGTATTGTTCATACAACCTCTCTGCCATGTATAAAATGGAGTTCCATTGGGTGACAACTTCCAGCTTAGCGGTGCTGAGGCAGGCTGTTTCAGATCTGCAACTGCCGCAGCTGGTCATGGGCCTTCCAGATCTTTGAAAAAGGAGAGCAGATACGTCGTGGCAACAGTCAGCATTTCTTTACATCAGGGTGCTGCAGAAACTCCTGCACCACAAGATTTAAACAGTGGGCCATGCATGAAACATGAAAAAAACCATCATTCGTGATGCATTTAACCACATTTGACCCATATGAATCCAGCTGTCAGGGACAGAGGGTTTAGCCATTTGTCAGTTTCAGTCAGTACCACGTCCAACATGTTCTCACCAGTGTGAGAACAGGTCACATAATGCATAGCAATCGTTGCATGCTGTCAAATTCCTGGAAGATTGCTACCATGACAATCCACCTTACTGCACTGATTATTCATACTACCAACATCACAAACAACCCCAGCACCTGCACCCAGTGTGCAGTTATACACAAATATGAACTCCTGCTGTTTTGCCACTTGTCCACATATCCATACTTAAATGGATGAATGGAGAGGAGGAATGTTGAAGGGCATGTCTTATTGAGTTGGACACAGTGCAGAACAACTCGGGAAGCACAGGTAGAAATGTATATCCTGGATGGGACTTTCCATTTTGGGCAGGCACGTGGAGCAAATTGTTGAAACCCAGAATTCTCCACAACGGAGAAGGGCAAATGATCAATTGCCTGCATTTCTGCTACAGCAGCATTAAGTTCACGTGACACTGTATGATTGGGGAGGAGGGTACTTCAGCTTATGTGCAAAACACTCTGTAACATGGGCTGACTTAAATATTTTACAAGGGTGTGATCACAAATGGTTGTGCTCTGTGATGAATGGCATTGGCAGGGGTGGAGTATGGACGTTTGATGAAGACGGCTGTACGGTGATGATGACAAACCCAGAAATGCAGTTATTTTGCCAGATTTGCCAACCGGGGTTGATGTACCACTTGCACTAGACATACTGCATTCACCACCACCACCACCACCACAAAGCTGATACTCTCACCAGCACTGAACAACATTTCAAAGTCATTATGGTCCTCCACCTCATCATGCCTGTAGTAATAATCTGCTCTTATTACGCATCTGCACATGTTTAATTTCCTACTGGACTTAACAGTCATGGAAGGGATGACATGCTTGCTATGATTGCTGGTGACAAGGGTGAATGCCCCACTGTGGTATTAGCTGCCAGCTTGTACTGGGTCCACAGTGGCAAGTGCCTATTCCTAAGATGCGTATGGTGTCCTCCTGTGCCCAGATGGCTCCCTTCTTACCTCGACTCACACGCACATGGCAAACCTGGAGATTGCAACTGACTCATCATTTGCATCTTGAACAAAAAATCCCAAACACGGGATTGTGATGCTCTGCTTTTAACATGTCCATGATGTGGCTTATTTAAGTCAGTTATTTTAAGCACTGAAGTGGGGGTACACATGATGTTTTGGGCACTGCACACCTGGACTGCAACTGACCACCACAACTACCTATCATATTTATTACTGGGTCATCATCAACTAAAACCGGTAAATCATAACTTTTACAGAGGAGGGATTCCTGCAAACAGACTCAGACACAGCCACTTTAAATTTCTTTTCTCCTGCTCCCAGCTGAAGTCAATTACATCATCGTCATCATATTCATCAACGTCACACACATCCACATCTTCTGCTTGGATGCTAGCATGTGGACTGCATGTTGCAACAACAACAATATCATCATCATCATCATCACATTCATCATCATCATCTACACCACCATCACCTGATATTTTTACCACACTGTGAATCACTGCATGGAAAATGTGTGACATTAATTGCCACAGTGGATGGAATATCACATTGTATGCTATCGTTGACATGATTATCAGAATCCTCAGGTTCAGTTACTGGGATGTTACTGGGAAGTATGACATCATCTACGCTGCCACTCACTTGCAGTGCTTCACACTCGATATTTTTGGATATGGTACACTGGTCAGAATTCGAACTTGATGCACCAATACTAATACTACTACCACCACCATTAACACCAGTAACACTAACAACACCGGCTGGGAAAACATCATGTCCTCCAACTATGAGTAAAGCTACTGATTGGGCTGTAAAAAACATTGCAGGAGAAATACCTTTCCTCACAACAGCAATGCACTTCTGCGCCTGCGTCGATCATGCCCATAGACTATCTTACTGCCAACATTGCCATGGAGAGAAACAGCTTTGCTTGCACGTCTCTTTCGGGCATTTTGGGGATCAACCACAATATTATAACAAATTTAGATTTTGATATATTCGCTCTCTGATTGGGAGGATGCTGGATGTGAAGCCAAAAAACAACTGTAGCTTCAGCAACAAATAAAGATACTAGTCTGTCATGCAATGAAAACAACTTCAGTAACCAGTGGTGCTGAGGAGGTCACAAAACAATCCAATCTGGTAAAAATTCCTTTGCTGGTGTGGGTGGGGTGAGCACTGACTGCAGATTTTATGACAGTACAAGCAGCAAAACAAAGAACAGATACCACGATCGCAGTCCAAAATCAGGCACCTGCAGTAGATGCAGGTTCATGCTGCTGCGCCTGCAATTACACTAGTCTGTGGCACAATAACAGGTGTATTATTTGATGCCATGCAACACCGCACACACATTCACACAGAACAGTTTGTCTACAATGCTGAACGAGTAATGCATAGCAAATTGAAAAGTTTAGTAATATGCTATGTATTGTAATGTAAACAACCTGAAATTGTGAACTGCTGCACCAGATCCACACAGCACACAATCAGCAAGAAAATGTCAACAGTTACTGACAATATTACCGTGTGTACATTAACACAGTCAGTTATATAACAAAATATAACCAAAAACAAAGAAATCACTATTCTCCAACTTAAATCTACCTACACCACAGATACTCCCTCCCCAGAGCACACTTTCACTGTCTTTCACTACACACACTCAATGTTGTACATTAACAGTCAAAATCCACACAAAAACAAAACGCTCGATGATATGAGCACAGGAGGGTTTCCTACAATTGATGAACTAAAGTTTGAGCCCCAAAAACACAACAATGCTTTTTAACAGCTTTTAGAAGGTTTCAATCACAGACAGCTCTCAGAGCACACTGTCTCTTACTCTTTCCTACACATACTACCCAGAACTGAGGCTGGGCAGATCAGTATAGAGCCCATGTGACCTGAAATCCCATGAATCACTGCAAAATTTGCCTTTGGAGCTCAAAACAAGGCAAAGTGAGGAAGTGTATTGTTCTCAATGCACTTCACTTTAATATTGGTGGAGTAGTGGTCTGGGAAGGAAGTAATGCAAAGTCACTGTTTTCAATGGACTTTGCATTACTCATTATAACAAGAAAGTACTCCACATTGCATTGCAGAGCACTCCGTGAATCACTTCATGGAGCGGATTGAGCCCACTTCACCCATCACTACAGTGGATGAAATGAAGCCGCATTGTGGCCCATTCCTCTCAGTACATGCCCTGGCATCCTTAAGAGAGTGAAAAGTCCAAAGCTGCCTTATGAGACCTGCTGTTCAACACCAGCTGCTGCACCTGTAACTAAAAGATACTCTGCTGTTCTTCTGGCACTATTGACATGGCCCACTGGGCTGAACACCCACCTACCCCACGCACCCCACCCCCAGGACCCTCTCCTCTGCCAGTACCTGCTGGTACTATTTGAAATGTTTATTTATCTACAAATGTGTTCAAGCAATTGTATGTAATACATTAATGTATTAATTATACATTAATTGTATGTAATTGTATCTCTATTCATGCAGCCTATGTAATACTATGTTGCCTCTGTATGTCTGTATTCTGTAAACATGAAAAATCTGTTACTCTGTCTTGACTGTACTCTGTAAACTATGTTAACCATGTTGTCCTCTCTGTGATGAGGTACCTTTGTAAATGAGCCGCTGGCTCAAAGGTTGTAAATACGATTATACAATAAAGAAAATAAATAAATAAGTGTGTGAAGCCCCATTTTGTTCTAGTCTGAGCACTGCTGGGTACTGGACTTTATACTATATCAAAATCAGTTGCTTTATGGCTTGTCAGACATCCATGTAAGTCATTTGTTTCACTTCAAGGTGGTATGAAAATCCTAAAACATATATATTGTCTATCTGTTCCAGTTTAACCTCCCTGGTCAGTTAAAGTATTTGTGCCTTCATACTGAATCTTGGAAAATATGCAATGATCAGGTGAGGGCTGACCCTGGTTTGGGAGGTGGTGCCAGGAGCTAGGGTGTCCTCTCCATTTCGATTGAAGGTGAGCTCCTGCAAAGTTCGGCATACTCAGGTTCATTGACTGTAGGGACATTATCACATCTGACTTTTCCACTCTTTTGGGAGTCCTCTTATTTCTCCTGCCAAGTGTACCCGATCGGGACTTTTGTTTCTACAATAATTTGACAGCCCTGAGCTCAGTGTATTTAAATATAAAATACTCTCATCTCACTGATTGTGAGGAAAACTGATGCCATCTACTAAATACTCTGCTTGTCTTCAGTAGATGAAGCAGAAATAAACTGCTTTTTGGGTGATCCTATGGTGGATTCTGTGGAATCACAGTTAGGCTAAGGACTGTGATAAAGTAAATCATTCTTATTGCTTAGAGCTTGCTAGTGCACTGAGCTTCTTTACCTTCGAGGGTAAATGTTAACTGATAGTTCATAGACAAAATACAAAGATAAAAGAGATAAAGAATACTCTAGCATCAATCTGTATAAACTTATATGTTGAATGTTTCACAAGTAAAATTGTTTTGTCTGAGGTCTAATCAAGTCATCTAAAATATCACAGGAAGTGTTGGTCACATTTCTTTACTGGCACTTATTTTCAAGAGAACAGGAACAAGCGATAGCCTAAAAGACTGTTTGGCTCTATTAAATAAGCCTTAATGTATCCCTTGAATGTGTCCCATATAAAGATTTTGTTAGTGCAAGTGTTCCAGATACTATAGCAATAAAGAAGACAATTGGCTTAAACGGAACAGGAAAGGTATGCTAGTTGGCAGCAGATAGCAATCTTCCTGCTTAGAGCAAGAAATTCATACCTCCACATTATCCATATTCAACTATACCTGAATGAATACTGTTGTGAAAATTGTGTTTTCAATTTCTTTTTATGAACAATATGCTGCACAGTTCTTTTCATGGAACCAGTAGTTTGGAATATTTGCTTCATGGTTTGTGCACAGAAATTTAATTATGAGCTGTTGACCTATGAGAATCTTGTTCATAGTTCTTTGCATAAAGTGTTCCAGAATATTGCCCATAAACCAAAACAGTGTAAAACACAGTTTTTCATATAACTTTTATTCAGGTACAGTTAACTATGGATAATTTAGGGAAATATTGTAGGTGTGTGATAGCGCCACTATATTAGGGATTAGCAGGCACTTTAATGTTAAACCTCAAATTTTGCACTTTAATAACTTTGCAACCCTTCAACAGATTTGCACAACATTATGCATGCCTGGTCTCTTGTGGTAGATCTCTTGACATGTTAAGTTTTGTTCCAGTTGGATTTGCAATTCTGAGATCCTGATCATGAAAAACCTGAACATGTGCCCATTTTGCAGTTTTTCTCATCATGCAGTGCAGAGACAGTGTTGAAGTTTGGTCTGAAATTTTTATGGTAGAAAGAGTTTGGGTAACAGAACAGGCCAGAGTTTATTTGGTGAAAAAATAATTAATATGTTCCAAAGTTATAGCATTTTAAAGTTCCATTATTTTCAAAGTAATTTTAATTTTTCAGGATAGAGGAATGGAATGAAAAGGATATTTTTAAGGCCCAATCCTTGTATGCCAAGGGCCATGCTTTGTTTGCCAGAAAAAATTCCTTTTGTGATTAGCCATCTTGTTTTTCAATTTTGCCTGAAAAAAAAAGGTCATATCTGTGCCCAAGGATGTCTGTTGGAGTCATTAAAGTATGGATTTACTGTAGCTCATCAGGAGTATATAAGCTGTGCTTTGTGGTTTATGACCTTAGCATGCCCCAGAAATTTTTTTAATATTTAAAATTCTTTCTGCCACTCACTTAGTTCCTTTTCACCATTCATTTTCCATTATGGCGAAAAAGGAAATCAACTCACATAGCTAGACCAGAAATCCTTGTTTGCAAGCTGATTTCCTTTTCACCATGATGCAAAGGATGACAAAAAGGCATTGCTCTGGTGAAAAGGATTCCCATCTAGTCATCTGGTCATGAAAACTTCACTACTAGATGGCCTGATCGAGACTCCTTGTTCACCAGCCAATGTCCTCATCATCCTTTTTACCATGGCAAAAAGGAAATAAGCCGGTGAAAAATTATTTTTCAGGGCCATCTGGTCATCCAAAATGATAGCCATCTGGTCAGAAAAGGATCCTTTTCAGAGGCGGAATCCTTTTCCACCATCACAGGATTGATGGAAAAGGATTTACCTGATGGAAAAGAATTCTGTCTTGTGAAAAACAATCCTTTCTGTGTGGCTTTTGTTTTGTTTTTACTTTTCTGCTATTTTTAATATGGTGACCCCATGGGAAAAATTACTGGGGCGGATTTTCAAAGGGCCCTTAGATCAACGCAAGCTGCATCAAACAAGCAGCTTCAGTCAGATCTAGGTGCCAAATACTGTCGCCATAATTTGCAGAAAAAGCTCTCTGTGACAAAGTCCCCAAACTGATGCAAGAGGTCCACTGCATCCACAAAATGGCATAAGGGGTGAGAATGATGCAAGCTGTACCAAAATAAATGGTGCAAGTTAAGTCAAAAATAGTGCAAGCTGAGTCAAAAAATGACTTAAGGAATGAAAATGACAAACTGAGTAAAGAAATGGTGCAAACTGAGTGAAAAATTGTGCAAGCTGAGTCAAAAAATGGAACAAGTTAAGTAAAAAATTATGCAAAGGATGAGAATGATGCAAGCTAAGTAAAATAAAATGACAAAAGGAAATGGCCAAGACTAAGCCCCAAAAATGTTCTAAACTATTCCTAAGGGAGAATACTGGCCCTTAATAGTAGTATACTCAGGTATGACCATCTGCAGTGGGTCTCTTTATTTATTTATTTATTTATTGAACATTTCAGAATTACAATCCTTTGTGTCAGGGACTTATTTACAAAGACTGCATGTCATATGACAATTTACATGGTAGGACAGACATTACACAGAGCATACAATAAAGCTGCAGAACAACAGCATTAATGGTTACAACAATCAGGCACTTAGCCTAAGCTTATGGCCAGGCTGCATCGATGGATTACTAAGTATGGAGTGGAAATAGAGGTGGCATAAGACATAGGAGGAGGGAGGTTGAAGAGTCCATTGAAGGGATGAGGGTGGGGGCTGGGGCAATCACAGATACTAGTGGTCTGCAGGTGGTCTCTGAGCAGGGTTTTAAGGTGGCCGAGCTTATGTTCAGAGATTATGGGGCTAGGTAAGGAATTCATCCAAGAGGCTCTGTTGGAAAAGGTTCTCTGGCCCAGTGATGTCCTGAAGCAAGGGACAAAAAGGTATTTATTGGAACTGCAGGTGTTTCTGGTGAGTGGGGCCAGTTGCAGGAGGTCCAAGGGCTGAGGGTATACCAGAGAAATCATTTTAGCCATAAGGCAGGTATGATATCTGATTATGTTGTCAAGCCTGAGCCAGTTGGACTGCCACTAGAGGATACAAGTATGAGTGGTACGGTCACACCCAAGGACAAGCCAGCAGGCTTTATTCAGGGTTACCTGAACTCTTTAGGGATGTGTTGTCTGCAGCACTGTAGACTAGGATACAGTAGTCAATGAGGGCAAGGATGGAGGAGGAGATGGCAAGTCATAGAGTATCTGGGGTGAGGCAGCATTTGACACAGTATAGTAAATTGAGACAGATATTAACCATGGTGCAGAAGAGGTGTATGTGACTGTGGAAGTTAAGAATGGGGTCCAAGAGGATACTGAGGTACCTAAAGGAGGTAACCTGGTCAAGCAGCTGCATTTGGGTGTTAAAGGTGTTAAAGATGCGAGAGAAGTCCTTGTGCCTGCTCTGTGGGTTGGCGAAAAGTATTACTTTCATTTTGTTGCAGTTGAGAACTAGGCAGTGCTCAGTAAACCAGGCCTTGCATCTGAAAAAGATATTTCTAGTGAGAGTTGGAATTGAGAGGGGTCAGGGTGAGGGGTGAACAGGACCACATCATCTGGAGAGTAACAGCTGCCCAAAGCATGCGGATGGGAGGAGTTTAGGAAGAGGCTGAAGAGAAGGGGTCTGAGAATGGAACCCAGTGGGACTCAGACCTGACAGGGAGAGAGAAGGAGGGCAATGCCTGTTTTGACTTGTTGCATTCTTCCAGATAAGTAGTCGGAGAAACAGTTCAAGGCATCAGGGAGAGTTCTATGTTGGAAAGAGTGCGGAGGAGGAGGAATGGTTAACTGTGTCGAATGCTTTCCACAGGTCCACAAAGGCAGCCCCAACTAAGTGGCCTTTAACCACGGCAGACTGCAAGGAGGAGGTGAATTCCAGCAAAGCAGAGGTGGTGCTGTGTCTTTGTTTGAAACCATGTTGTTGCTGGCAGAAGATTGTACTTAGAGAGGTACTCAATGAGTTAGTAGGATACAAATCTTTCTAGTGCCTTGGAGAAGGGAGAGAGATAGGGTGGTAGTTTCCAGCAGAGGCTGCCATCGCTTTGTGAATAGGAGTGATGATGGCAGCTTCCATTTGAAAGGGAAGGTCCCCAGACAGAGGGAGCAGTTGAAGATGGAGGTGGGGGAGAGGACAACATCAAGGGTAAGGCTTACGAGCTTGAGGTCAAGAGTGTCAGCACTGTAGCGGCATGCCCTAGAGCCTTTAGGATGCAGGGCTTGGCTTCATGGGGGTGACCATCCTGAAGCAAAAGGGGAGGAGGAGGGTGGGGCTACACTGAGGTATGGGGTCAAAAAGTGGGAGGGAATATACTACTGAGGTCAGAGATGGATGTATTAGGATGTCTGCAATGTGTTTGGGGTCAGAGGAAGCTGTGCCATTAGTGAGGATGGTGGAGGGTGGGATGTAGGTTTCCATTTTACTCTCTGAGATTGTTCCAGAATTTTCTCCCTGACCCCAGGTAGAGGTAAGGGAGGACTTGTAAAGATCTGCTTTGGTTTTACATTTCGCAGGTGCATTTGTTTCTCAAGGCATGGTACTGTTGCCAATCAGCAGGTTAGCAGATGTCAAGGGCAGTTTGCAGAGGAGTCATGCTGGTGCCAAAGGTCGAGTAGGGAGTGAGTAATCCAAGGGGTAGAGGGTCGCTAATGAAGCTTTTCATGTACGGTGCATTTTTGTTACAGGAAGAAGTGAATGAGGATATAAGTAAGCTAAGGCCATGTTGACATCAGTGGCCTTGAAGAAAAGGGATCAGTCAAGGGAATTGAGGTGGTGTTTTAGTCATTGGAGCATCCTGCTAGACGCTGTTGCTAGAGGATTTTGGGGATTGTTTCATTCTCTTACAAGACCAGGTACAAGTCACCGGAGAGATTTCTCAAGGCATTGGAGTGGACTGAGACACATGAGATTCTGTCAGGGTGGTTAGTTAGAACCAGTTCAAGCAGGATAGCAGTGCCAGTTTTGATGTTGTACCTTATGAGGGTGGGGACTTTGAGAAAGTCCATCACAGCAAAGGCATCCTTGAGGAGGGTGGCTGAGTGGGAAAGCCAGTTTACATTAAAGTCACCTAACACTAGAGATTCAGATTTAGGGGCAGAAGGAGAGGTAGTTTAGGACAGAGAGGAAGGCAGATTTTTGGTTCCTCTGGGATGTATATGCAGTGACAAAGAGAGGAGCACAGGTTTTGTGAAGGGTCATTTTGACTGAAAGGGCTTATGTACCATGGTCTAGGTGGACGGGAGGGTGGGCAATGCACTGCAGAGAATTTATTTATTTATTTAGTTTTGTTGACTGGGTAAGTGCACTAGACAAATTCTGCCTATTTTCAGGCACGACCTGGGGAGGGAGACAGATGAATGCCATCTGACCTTGAACCAGATTAAGCTGTTGGTGGTATTTTAGTGAATCACACAGGCAGATGACACATACCCTCCACGCTTACCACATATGTTGGACCTGAAGACAGAGTACCCAGGGATGGAGATGGTAGAGTCGGTGGTTTTGTGGAGCCAGGTTTCTACCAGGTAGAGTATATCAGGCTGGTGTTGGGTGATCCAGACCTGAAGGAGTCAAATTATTTCTGCAGGCTACAGATATTGATTAATGCTAGATTCAGATTGTGTGATGTTGAGTGGCTGGGAGGAGTGGTCAGAGTGGGACCAGGGTTGGGGTGAACGCCTCTGTCATGAGCGTAAGAAGAAGGCTAACGCAAATAAACATGATAATTATTTCTCCATAAGAGCTGCCAAATATTGGAATTCACTACCTCAAGATTTGATTAATATACAGTAACTTGCTTTGAAGCATTTAAATCCCAGCTAGACGTATGACTTAATTCTTAATATAACCAATGAGCCACTGATATGGGGACAATCTCGATGGGCCTAGTGCCTTCTTTGTCCCATTTCCATCCAGTAAATCCAGTAAAGGAGCAGGGACCTGAGCAAAGACAGCTGTAGATGCCTGCAGGAGAGCGACTAGGATGGTTTCACAGGAGAACTTTGGGCCAGTAACAGGGATGGGGAGAGAAAGAATGTGGGGTGCTGCAGACAGGGAAAGATGAGGGCAGTAAAAGGGTGCATGAGGGGTTGGTGTGAAGAGAGAGAAGGGAGACCCATGGCAACAAAGAGTGGGTGGTTGGTGGAGGGCTGGGGTGAGGAGGAGGAGGAGTTGTTGAGGAGCTGAGGTGCCATGGTGGGGTAGGAAATGGGGAGAAGTAGGAAGTACAAGACTAATATGAGGGGCAGAGGATGGTCACGGTGAAAGGACCAGATTCAGTGTCAGAGGGGAGGAAAGGGTCAAGGGCAGAAAATGCCATACTCCAACAGGGAGCAGCAATAGCGCAGTGGTAGGGACAGCGCCTTTGTGTGGAAGGTAGAGGGTCTGAGTCCAGGCAGGAGATAGGAGGAAAGTGCAGAACAGAGCCAAGAAATTGAATAGCAATATGGGGAAGGCAGGTGAGACTGCAGTGAATACTAGAGAGGAGTGTAGTGAAGGCAGGACAA
This sequence comes from Neoceratodus forsteri, assembly GCA_016271365.2. NCBI lineage: Eukaryota > Metazoa > Chordata > Ceratodontiformes > Ceratodontidae > Neoceratodus > Neoceratodus forsteri. The sequence goes on along the minus strand of CM028131.1, from coordinate 1,227,607,531 downwards.
ATTTAGGGTGCCACAGTGACTCCTAGTGGTCATATAATATAAGGAGCTAATGGGAAAATGGACACTTAGTAAAACAGGCAAATGAACACATAACTAGTCACATGATCGGGAGGGCCAATAAGTGGAGAGACGCTACTGTAAGGAGGGTGGCTGGAGTGGGCAGGGCAGTCGATGCACAGCATCACGGGCTAACACCTCCAAGAGAGAGTGCAGAAGGGAGATGTATTTACCTTTAGGGGGTCCCATGGGAGGGTAGGCCAGCTCCTATGTAAACCTAAAAAGGGAGAGAACAAAGAGGGAATTAGTATGCAGCGGAAGGAGGGGAATAGGGACCAGCTGACTGAAAGGAAGCAGCCTGCACATGCACAGAGGCAATGCTGGCAGTAATGGAGTCTTGCAGGAGAACGCTATCATGCCATGGTAGTGTAAGCCTTGGATCCTGTGAGGTGTACAACAGTCCACAGAGCTACAGAACTCTAAAATCAGGCAAGTTACCTCAAAAGTAACAGAAAACACTGTCTAAAACTAGCACTATGTCACAGCAGGTAGAAACATTAAGAAAAATCAGTAATAGCTAAACTGAGCTACAGTACAGAAATGTAGTGACTCAGGAGTCAAACCCGACAGACAGGGCTACGCTGGCTAATCAAACTCTGTAGTACAAATTAGGCTACAACACAGCACAAAACTTAGGTAGAGAGGAAAAACAGTGCAAATGGCAGTAAATAAATGTCCTTAAGGCTCTAATATGAAACAGCACAGATTGCACGGTGTGTCACGCTCAAACTGCAGAAAATTTATCAGCCAAAGCTGGAGGTCTTAAAGCTATCCAGGCACCCTCCAAGAGATAATGCAGTAGGGTAGATGCATTTACCTTAAGGAGGTCACATGGGAGTGCAGGCGGCTACTGAGTGAAGGCTCCTGTAAAATTTAGGGAGTCCCAGGAAGCTCAGGCCAGCAGCTGAGTGTGCTTAGACCAGCTCCGGCTGGTTTAACAATGACATGCATCTTAGGCACAAAGACAGGACTGGCATTTTTTGAAAATCCCAGATAAGGGATGGTGCATCATTACGGTGGACGCAGGCATCCCTTCTGACATTGCACAGGCATTCTTTTGGTGCAAGCATGGGGCAAGCTACTCTAGCACATGCAGATCTGTTTTTGATGCAAGCACCATTTGAAAATCAGAACTGATGCAAGGTTTGACACATCCTGCTCCTTGTGTCAATTGTTTTTGATGGAAGCACCTTGTCATTCTCTGGCCATTGAAAACCTGGCCCTGGTTTCTAGTGGCATCCCTCCTCAGTGATATATATATATATATATATATATATATATGTATATATACATATATATATATATATATATATATATATATAGTAGCACAATAGTGCTACCATAGTTAGGTTGAATAGCACTTTTAAGGTTAAAGGGTAAAAGTTTGCACCTTAATAACTTTGCCATCATTCAACAGATTTGCCTGAAATTTGGTAAGTATGATTGGGCATGCTAGATCTTGGGATCTGCCAACTTTCATAGCAGTCGGATATATGCCTGCTGAGTTATTAAGCAACAACCAAAAGCACAATTACGTTTTTTTGCAAATTCTTGCTCTAGCCTACAGGTCGCACGGTTTATGCAACCAGTCTGAAAACTTCACTTAATCATGCTGCAGGGTCCCTAATGTGCCTTTTGAAGATTTCATGAAAAATATTAAATGGTTCAAAAGTTATTCAAAAACAAGTTCACATTATAAGTCAATAGGAAAAGTTAACAAAAGTTCAAAGTGTCGCAATGCACTTTTAGTGTCGCAATGGCCCTAGTGGTGTCGCAAATCTGCCATTTTGTTTTCAGTTAGTGATCAGAAAATGCTTGGCATTTAAAACTGAGACCCTCTATGGGCACAATTCTTTCTGTGTTCACCTAGTCGGATCCTGAGGATGCTAGCTATGTCTTTATTTTGGGGTTAAACACCCCAGAAATATGTTTTTAAATTTTTGGAAACAGTAGTGTTGCAAAGTAGTGTCACACGCACAACACTTTCGCAAATTTTTAGAAAAGGTCGCTAAATTGCGACACTACTTTTTGCAGACTATGGCCAAAATGACAGGAGTTCTTTGTCACCCTACTGCAAAAGAACGGTTTGGTCTTTTGGGCTGAAATTTGGAGGAAAGGCAGCCAACATCTCACAAATGTGCCTTTTGGTGGTTTGGTGAAAAATATTGCATGTCTGCTAAGTTACAGTACTCCAAAGTTGAAATTGTTTCCATACACTAACATGGTGGCGGCTGCCGCTTTTCGGGCTCGTATCTCAAAAATGGTGCGAGATACGGAATTTTCGTTATGACTATGCGTCGCCTGTGGCAACGATTCAGCGAAAATGTAGCCAGGAAAATCATGAGTCATGTGAATATTTTCTTTTTCTATGTCATACGGTTACTGAGATATAAGCAATTTAGTATTCCAACACCTCATTTTCGCTCCGAGGCCCATTATTATGCATACATTCTTTGTACACACTGTGTTTCTATGGAGCTGTTAGGGAAAACAGGGTATGCACTTCTGTTAATGTTACAGTTACTGTTTCCACTTGTGCTATACGCACTCTGCTATGCTATCGCTCCCATGTGCATCACCGCGTGCATTACGCTGCATTCTCGCTTGCACTTGCATTTGCATTACTGTTACCATTTGCATTTCCACTACTGTTTGTGTTTTGGTTTGTGTCACTGTGTGCATTGGCATTAGCGTTTATGGCAGCCCTTTCCTTTGCATTTTCATTTGTCTTTTGTTTTGCGTCTTCGTTGCTGTTACTGCTACCATTTGCATTTCCTATTGCGTTACTGTGCCCGTGTGCATTATGGTTTGCTTCCATATCTGCTTCCATTTCCTTTTGTGTTTCTGTTTCCTTTGGCATTATTGTTGCTGTTACCATTACCATTTGCATTTACAATTGTGGTACCGTGCTCCTGCGCATTATGGTTTGCGTTTCGGTGCGTTTGTTCGCCGTTCCGCTTTCTGTTGCCTTTGGCGTTATTGTTGCTGTTACCGCTAACATTTATATTTACTATTGCAGTAACATGACCATGCACATTACGGTTTATGCTTCCATACGCACTTCCGCTCCTGTTTCGCTTCTGTTTCTATGCTATTCTTCATGTTAACTTTACCATTTGCATTTACAATTGTGGTACTGTGCCCGTGACGTTACGGTTTGCATTTTCATATGCGCTCTGTTCCCATTTCCATGTTCGTTTCTTTGCATTATTGTTCATGTTAACTTTACCATTTGCATTTACAATTGCAGTACCGTGCCTGTGCATGTTATAGTTTGTGTTTACGTGCACGCCTGCTCGTGTTTTTATTTCTGTTCCTTTGGTATTCTTGTTGCTGTAACACTTAACATTTGCAATTTACAATACTAATACTATCACTGTGCACATTATGAGTTGTGTTTTGGCACACTCTGCATGTCCATTTGCGTCACTGTTCGCTTCGCGCAGTTTACGCTTTTCGCTTTCTGTTAACGCTTGCTTTACTATGTACATTTGCTTTACCATGCATCACCATTGCCGCTTGCATTTGCATTGCAGTTCCTGTTACTATTTAACAAGACAGCACATGGTGGGGACCCGTGCTTCCGCCACCACATTCCGTTCACTATTTATCATCCTCATTCTCAAAGAAGGGAATTAGAGGCAAAAACGCTATTTAATGCATCAGTTAGTTGTTCCATTAGCACAGTGAACAGTTAGATGAAAGCCCCTTGGACCCCAGCCCATCCCCAAAAGGCATCTAAAGTGCTAGTCATCATCGGTCATAACTCTCACCCCATCTCCTATACCTCTGCATCTTTACACATTTGATGGGTGAGAGTTAGGGGCCGACGACCCCAACACATACCCCAGTGCTGGTTGGGGGTGGGAGGGGTTCCAAGGGGGCTTTCAACCCTAACACCAAATTTCCTCACTTTTGTCGCTAGGAACAACCTTTACTGATGCATTAAATGGAGTTTTTTGCCTCTAATATATATATTTATATATATATGTGTGTGTGTGTATATATATGTGTGTGTGTGTGTGTACATTTATATGTGTGTGTGTGTGTGTATATAGAGAGGTAAAGGCGTATGTATGTATACATATATACACACACACACACACACACGCATGCTAAGGATCATATTAAGGAGGCCGAGGATAAGGAAGCTATAAGCCCATGAGTGCTCTTATACCATCAAAATGTATACTAAATTAGTAGTATTTAAGTTTCAGGCCTGTACATATCTATATATATATATATATATATATATATATATATATATATATATATTTGTTTATTTGGTTTTTATTGTTTCTGTCCCCACCCATATTTTTGGTGGGGTCACAATGGTCACAAATTATTTCTATGGTGTCTAGTGGTACCCTCCGATGCCCCTAAAATCATTGATGGCAGGGAATCCCTCTCTTAGATGCTTTTTATTTTTATTTTTTCTTGAAGAAAAAGTCCCTCATTGTCTTTTGATAGTTTTAAGCTGTAAAAAGTCCATCGCTGATTATGCCCATACCCTCCTGACCACCCACTGTGCATCCACCTCCCTCCCAGTAACATCCACACAGACCTTGACTCACCTATGGGGAGCCCATGTTCAAGATGCACTCCACCGATCAAAGACACGTCTTGCTGCTGGAACTGGCGACTGCAATATGAATTAAGGTAAATGTGCTTCTATGTATTTTAGTGAGGGGGTTCAACTTTAGTAATAACTCAGCCGCTTTTGTAGATTTTGGCCCCAAATTTTAACATGGCCTTTTTGAGACTCCACAACAGTATGACTGTTGCAGTAACTCCTGCTGGAAAGGTGATTTGTGGGCTGCTAGTGAAATCACATTTCCAGTGGACTTTGTGTTAGAACAGTCATATTGTTCGCGAAGTGGTGTCAAAGAAGGCTTTTGAAAATTGAGGCACAAAATTTAAAAATTACTGCATTATGGCCTTTCATCGGAAATCTCGTTACACACGCTGTAACTTTGAAATGTTCAATATTTTGACCTTATATTTCAACATAGCTCACATTACCTCACCTATGCACGTGACAGCTGCTATTTTTCAAACTCCTGGTCAAAATATGTTTTCGCACTTGTGGTGCAGAATGGTGTTGCAGTTGTACAGAACTGTGTTTTGGGGGATTTAAAATTCTCTGTACTGGGTACATGCTGTGATGTCATAAGAAGGCTATGTTGAAAATTTTGGATCAAAATGATTAAAAATGGCAGAGTTATGACTATTTGTCACAATTTTGCTATGCCTGATTGTAACTTTGGAAATTTAAAATATTTTGAGCTCAAATTTTCAATATAGCCTTCTTATTACACCACTGCATGTATGTCACAGCTGCCATTTTCAAATTCTGTCCAAAATGTGTTTTTGTACTTGTGCTGTGGATTGGTGTTGTGCTTGTGCTGAGTTACGTTTTGGCAGGGATAGAAAAGTTTCTGCAATGGGAACATGGAGGGAGGGTTAGAGCATGGCTATGGTGACAATTTGGTGACTGTTGTTCTATGACTGGAAGGGCAGGGACAGAAGGTCCTGTGCTTCCACAGCTACATTCATATACACATCTATGGAGGGATGGGAGCTCAGGGTCCACCTTAAAATAAGGATATTATTATACTATCTTTAAAAGTAAGGAAATAAATTGCAAAAACTTTGTTAATGCTGAATTAAGGTTGAGGCAACAAAAATAGAAATACAATCTTAGGATTCCCAAGTTTAAAACCCCACCCCCACCCTCAGCTTTCAACTCTAACACCCGCCTCCATACTGCATGCAGGAACCAGTGTGAGGGCATGTCTTGGGGTTGTAAACTCTAATGCTAAGCCCATTCTCTTATTCTGTACCTATCTTACCTTACTTACTCTTGGAATAGGGTGAGTATTAGGTTAGCAACCCAAAGGCAAACCCTTCACACCTGTTCCTGCATTCAGGGTGATGGTGGGGTGTTAGGGTTGGAAGCTGAGGGTGGGGCTGGGGTCTTGCCTTGGGAATCCTAAGTTTGTATCTCCTACTTTGATGCCTCAACCCTAATGGTGTATTTACAAAGTTTTTGATATTAATATATGTGTGTGTATATATATATATATATATATATATATATATATATATATGTGTGTGTGTGTGTGTGTGTGTGTGTGTGAGGGTATGTCTTGGGAACATTGGCCTTAATGTTGACCCTATTCCATGTGTAAGGAAGCTGAGATGGTACAGTATAGGAATGTGGGGTGAGCGTTAGGGCCAATGACCTCAAGACATCCAACACCTATTGGTGTGTGGAGGGTGGGGTGGTAGGGTTGGGTAGGAGGGTGGGGTGTTAGGGTTGGGAACCCTAACACCATATTTCCATACTTTTGTCACCTTAATATGAACCCTAGCTGATGCATTAATGAACTTTTGCAATGAATGTCCTTACTTTTTGAGAAAGTGTAATCTTATCCTTATTTGGTTGTAGGAGATCAGAGCCCTGTGGGCCCTGTGTCTCCATGCATGCATATTGTAATTGCCCTGATTAAATATGTAGGAGCACAGGGTCCTCTGGGCCCTGCACTCCTATCTCATCCATAGATGTAGAGACATTGTAATTAAACCTCATCTCCTGTGGGAGTGCAGGGCCTCTGAGCCTGCTTTCCCATCACTCCATAATGGTATCCATATGTGGAAGTGCAGGGCCCAATGGGCACTGCACTCCCAAGCCCCATCAATCCATAACTCTAGAGATATTACAATTAACTCTTATGCTGCCAATGGCACAGTATCACAGTCAGTGTAACCCCATTGATAAAAATGCCCCTGTAGTTGTAAACATGGCCTGGTAATGTAGAATGCTTAGTACACCTAAAGGTGTACTAAGCTGCCTTTAGTTGAAAATACATATCTTGAAGCATTTTCAAGATATAGCTGACGAAAGGTACCCCAACCACTATAATGTTATCCTATGGGAAATTACTAAACTTTCAAATGTTATGATTGTGGAACTGATGTAAATGTTAACAGCATAACATCAATAGGCACATTTTTGGGCGTGCCTTTGTACCCCTGAAAAGTTCAGCCATATGTGCAAACCATTTCTTTGCAGTGAAGTGATAAAGAAACAGACAGATTTTGAAAAGTAGTGCCGACAAACTGAGGCACTACTTTTGCAACAGTGCCACAGATTGCAGAAATACCCTAGATGTTTCACAAAAGTAGTGTTGCAATTCATGGCATTAAAAACAAGCCAATTAAAATACATATTTCTGCATGCTGCAGAAAAAAATTACCCCAGAATCATGTTCCTCGGTTCTAATTAGGTAAACACAAGTGTTGGTGTTTACTAAGGCAGTATATTTTGAAATATACTGTTTTTTTCACATTGCTAACTGAAAACAAGATGGCGGGTTTTCAACATTACTTTTCATTAGTGAAAGCAAAACGTGCTTTCATGGCATAAAAGAGTTGAGTCGAGGCTGTCAGCTAACTTTTCCCAAAGGAAATAATGGAAAACTTTGACTTTCAATAACTTTTGAATGGATTAATATTTTTCACCAAACCTTCAAAATGCATATCTACGACCCAGACCCCATATATCTCGAAAGTTCTATACCAAACTGCCAAGTAGTTTTAGAGAAACGGCATGACAAAGAAATTGCCAAAAAGAGGTAATTTTCACAATTTGTGACATTCGTAGCTGCGCACCTGTATATCCAACTAGAAAGAGACTTGCCAAATCCAGAGATATATGGTACCCAACAGTGCATGCAAAATTTCAGGCAAATCAGTTGAGCAGTTGCAAAGTTATCAAAGTGCAACATTTTGGATTTACCATTGAAGTAACCATTGAACCTTAACTATAGTGGCACTACCGTGCCACTATATATACATGGTATATATCTTTATCTGGTATACCCACATACAGCAACACCAACACAGTGAACTACAACCCTGTCTGCAAAATCTACACTTTGCTGACAGGTCGATGTGTTGGTGTGCCCAAGAAAAGTTCACACTGTCTCCTGGTTCTGCACCCCACTCTGAATCAACTCCAACTGGAGCTGATAATCCTAAAGATGGGGGGCAAGGAGTTCAGGGTAAAGCCTCCGATAAATAAAATGGATCGAGATTACAGAAATCATGTCAACCACATCTTGAAGTTGACATGATACCTGTCGCAGACGCCGTCGACAAAAGGGTTGTCAAACTGGCATTTATCTATCTATTTATGTATGTATATAACTAAAAATAGAAACTTTATAAACAGCTGCCAATTAGAAATCATTTCCTATTCTTGTTAATATAGCACATTTTAAAAATTCTCAGATAATGTATTGCTATTTCACAATAGCCATAACGTTAATCATAAAACATTGGTTGGAAATGGAACATCCTGACTGACTGTCTGCATTTTACGAGGATAAGGTTAACAGCTGCAAACTGTTATGTGCAATACAACAATTAGAAATGTAATTGGCAAAACATGAAAAAGCAGTTTAATAATAGCATTAGGGCACCCAGGGTTTAGGTACCGCGGTTAATCGAACCTTATGGAAATAAAAGATATGGCTGCACCACATGTCTCATGACCCCATAGGGTTAGATTAACAGATAGTATCCAACCGCTGGTTGTGTCTTAATGTTTAAACATCTGAAAGACAATTCCTAAGACTAAAGTGTCTGGGCGGATATTCAAACCTTGCCCAAAATGTGCTTAATAGAAGGAGCAAGCACAAGTCCATTGCGCATATGCGCACAGACGTGATATTCAAACATGGAGCAAGGCAAATTGCGCAACCAGCCAACGCCTGAATATCACACACCCGCGCCCATAGCGCAACCAGGAAGGGAAGCTGAGCAGATATGATGCGCTATAGCGCAACAAGGCCAGCCCAGCTGAGCAGTCCAGAGGTGCCATAGCACAGCAGAGACCCCCAGCAGCAGAGCAATGGAACTGCACAACCAGGGAGGTAGCCAGGGCCCACCACCCATGCCACTGATGGGCACAGGAACACACTGCAGAACTAACAATGCACCTCCACACCCCAAGCACAGCATAAGTGGGGAGGGACGGAATATCCACCGCCCATGGGGACAGGCCAACAAAGCAAGCACAGCCGTGCCATTTTGCCCCAGCACACCCACTGGCAAGCTGAGATGCCACACAAAGGGGCGGACAACCCCAGTGCACATCAGCCCCTTGTGCACAGCACACCCTGCACTGTGACCCCAAGACACCACCCATGAGCAGTGACTGTCACTGCAGGAATCCTCATGCATCCCCCATCACACTGTAACCTCATGTACCACAGAACCATACAAGCCAGACCCACCATGAGCACCCAGCAGTGGGTGGCAGCACATGGCAAGACCGGATGAAAGCACCCCACACCAGAGACACTCCCCACGCACACACACACATAACCAAGACAATACCACCCCAGATGCCATGCACACCACTGCAACTGAGCACCTATAGCCAGCTGCAAATCAGAGACCACCACAGTATTCATAACAAAATATATATTTCTAATTAATATATGAACAATAACAAAATACGAACAACCAGAACTATATACAAATATATACAATACAAGGGTGGGGTAGGGGTAAAAGGTAGAGGTGGGTAAGGGCAGAGGTGAACAACTGGGAGAGGAAGACAGGGTGTGAGGGATGGGTGAAGGGAGAGGTGATGGCAGCTACTGCCTGCCAGCCCGCTCATCATCCGCTGCTGCTGGTCCCGGCCTACTCCTGCGCCTAATACCACGGCACTGCAGGTCCCCAGGATGTCGAGGGAATCCATGGCCACCTGAATGAGCTGGTGGACTGACCTTTCAAGCCTCCGCAGGATCCGGACACCCAGGACAAGGGATCAGAATCAATGGTTGTGACTGTCCATATCCCTGAAGCCCACCCAACATGCATGGCATACAGCCGTGCCCCGCTCCTGTGATGGAGTGCACCCACCCACAGTGACCGTGCACAAGACATGCCCACCAGGCAGCAACAGCCATGTGTGTCACCGCACACACACCACCCATGTCCAGCACAGCACAACCAAGGCTGTATAGTGACGCGTGGCTACGCTGGTAAAGGCAGTGCCACAGCCATGTGCCCAGTGTATGCACATGGACCACCATTGACACACTCCCAGACATGCAGTGCCACTGGACAGTGCTGACTGTCACATGTTGCGTGCATGGCAGTGTTGTCCATGGATGGTGGCCATGCCCTGCCCCCACAGCATGCAATAGCATTCATGATGTCATGTCACTCACCCTCATCGTATGCTGCTGCTGCTGCTGTTGTGGTTCGTCACAACCACCACCACCAACAGCACGCACAGCCACCGCTGCCACCCCTTGCCGCGCCTCAGCCTGGGCCTCCTCCGCCCCGCCATGCCTGTGGGAAACAAAAGGTGAGAAACACATCAGTGAAATCCCAAAGCAGACATCCCCTGCCCCAATGAGTGTGCCTGCCCACCCAGCCAGACCCATACATCACAATATCCTGTAAACAGAGCCATAGCCAACCATAGACCAACCCTCCCCATTTGCCAGTCACTACACACAGTGCTACCCATACGGACAATACAGGTGCATAGACGGCTCACCCACCTGGTCGAGACACCACGCTCCTCCTGGCACATGAACGAAGTCATGACAGTAGTGCCGGCTCCTCCTCCGCAGGTCACCGTACTCAGTGCCTGCACTGCTCTGCCAACCGCCGCTGGCCAGTGGCCTCCTCCAGGACAGTGGCCACCTGCTGCCACACATGAGTCCTTGCCATGTTCAGGGTTCATCCCCAAATAGGGCCATGGTGAGGCTCCATTATGGCCACCGGGTTTACCAGTTCCACTGCACTCTATTGTGGGTCTTCGCGCCATCCCTGCATGTATATAGTAGGCAATATGGCACTCCGCGGCCTGCAACCCGCGATGGAATTGTTGCACAATACAACTCCTTTATTTCCTATCGCACTGTTCAGGTATAGCGCTAGTCCCTATCGCGCTGTTACTGAACAGCGCGATAGAGCTGCAGACATGCCATACGCAGCGCCAAGGGGCAAAGGTCGGGCACAAGGTAATGGGTCTCTGGCGCAAGGCCACACACAGCGCCATCGGACGCTCTACACATCCAGTGCAATTGGTCGCCTGTGTGCCATTGCCACAGTGGACTATTAGCAGTTGTGCCACAGTGCCACGTAGTGACTGTCGCCAGCACCACTGACACAATGGTGGGCGTGTCCTGAATTGCCTATTGTGCACAGCCGTCATCAGCACAGCAGACGCCGTGTAAGCTACCTGGGCATGCGCAGTGTGGTGTACTACGAGTCACAGAACTGCGCCATTGGCTCAGCCAGTTCAACTGTGATGGAGCAAGCGCACAGCCGATATTCAGCCATCATATGCAAATCATCCGATCAGCCATTCAATGGCACAGCGGCGTGATTTGCATCTCATTAAAGTTGCTCCAGTCCTAATTTGCATGCATTGCGCATAAATATGACACTGTTCTGCAGTGGCCATATTCAGTTACTGCAGTTGATAGGTGAGTTGCATGCATTGTGCTGTTCTGGACCATGGCCCCAAAGAATTGCTGTGTACTGCACAGTCACAGGTGACCACCTCACCCATACAGGCTGTGAAATGACCGAGCGAGGACTGGGTGAGGAGGATGATGGTGGGTGGAAGAGGTGGCCCAACTTTACGAAGGTGGAGACAGAGGCACTGTTTGAGGCCTACCTGGCTGAGGAGCCACTTCTCAGTGGACAGCGGAGCACCCTTCAGACCCGTGCTGCTGCATGGGAAGGGGTGGCACATGCCTTCAACCTGCATGGCAGCCACCAGCGCCTGTGCAGGAGTGTAAAAGAGATGGGGACCCGACAGAGGAGGGTGAAGGAGAAGGTTGCAGCCATCAGGGCGGCACGTGCTGCAACAGGCGGGGACAGCGGAGGTGGTGCAGCTGACCCTGGTGGAGGACATGCTCACTGCAAGCATGCAGCGCAGTGCCATTGAGGATGTTCCTGGAAGTGGCTTCCAGACAGGTGGTAGCCCATCACTGCATGGTATGTCATGGTCGGGGGAAGGTAGTTTACCTGCACTAACGTGTCCTTCCTTTCTGTTACAGATCATGTCGTCTGCAGGGGTCAGCAGTGGAGGCCTGTTCACTGCGGACAGCCACTCAGAGTTGGAGGAGGACCATCCACCCCAGATTGCTGGCGTGCACTGCGGCAGTGTGCACGCCTGGCTACCTTCACTGATGTTTAGACAGGTGTGGGGAGTGCCCTTCCTGTGTCCCAGTGGCCTGGCATGCAAGCATGCCAGCACGCCGCTGTGGCTGTGTGGCACAGACCTGCACCATCGATGGTGCATCGACCACTATGGGCATTGAAATGTGTGTCACAGAATGGACACACAGCAGGACAGCTCATGCCCATGGATCTAGCTGGTTCTGGACGCGGTGTGCCAGCATGTCAGCACAGTCCCAGGCTGTGCCTGTGGGCAGCATCGGTGGCTGTGCAGGTCACTGGCACTGTTGTGGCCACAGCAGGAAACCACTGATCCCGTAGGCACAGCAGGCGGAGGGGCAGCAGCAGCAGCAGTCACCCACCGGACTGGGGGGACAGGGCTCAGCGGTGATGTAGGTGCACCGCCTGTGGACATGCTCATATCTGGTCCTGGTGAGCAGCGCCCACCTCGGGTGCTGTACATCAGGCCCTTCCAGACCCTGAGGGACAGGTTGCTGATGTGGCAGACGACATCTTTGATGAGCACACCGCTTGCTGCAGGCATCAGTACAGCAGCAGATGCGGGTTGCAACATCCATGGAGGCACTGTGTGGTGGCTATGAAGCAGCATAGCAGGGGCACCAAGAGGATCCTGTCCTGGATTGACCATTTGCGGTGGATGTGACCGCCGCCATCGACAGGCTGACACAGGCAGTGGTCGGTGTCGTGGCCACATTGGGCACACAGTCAGGTGCCCTGTGCTGCTCACACCACGCAGTACGCTATCCACTCCCCATTCCTGGCGTTGTGCGACACCCACCCTGTTGATGCCGGGTTCAGCTGTGGCATCCTGAGCACCCCTGGTGCAGGTATGTTCGTATGCTGCAGACCCCGTAGCGGACAAGGTCGCTGCGCACAGTGGGACCCCTGGTGGTCCATCGGTGCCACCCCATGTGGCCCATGCTCAGCCTGCCAGTGCTGCTGGGTTCGTGGGCCCACACATCTGAGGTGGCCGTGGCACTGTGCCGCATGACTGAGCTGTCTCCCAGTGTAGGCCCTGTCTGGTGCTGCCCTGTGTGCAATGTGTGTTTCGTGGGCAGTGCATCAGTGGGTGCCCTGCCCTACACGTTGACACACGGACCACCTGCACACCCTCCCGACTGCTGTCCACAGGTGCGTGTGCATGATGATGCCTGCATTGCACTGTTCACCAAAGTGCAAGGGTGCCCAGCATCTGACACACGCATGGACAGTACAGGTGGTGGTGGTGGCCTGTGGACGTGTGTGTATTTAATGTCTGTGTTCCTGCTCTGCTGTGCACCTGACCCCTGTGCACTTGTGCCTGTTGTTGTGTGTGTGTGTGTCTGTCCATGTGGCGTGTTACTGTTCACCACTCCCTGGTTGTGTGTGTGTGCTTCTGTGCCCTGCCACTTCCTCACCGCCATGCACCCCTGGTGTGTTTCCCTGTGTGTATGTGGGTTGTGCCTAGCCACTGTTGGTTGCACATGGCCCCATGACTTACCTGTGTTGGGTGAAGTGCTCCTCATGATGGTGTCCCGCAGCTGGGCCAGCCGGATTAGTTGGGGTCACGCGTCCAAGGAGGCTGCTCATCCACATCATCACCGCGCCACTAGTGTCCCCATCGCTGTCCCCTCCTCAACCTGTACGGCTATCCTGACAGTCTTTGGCCATGTTGTACAGGATACAACAGGCCAGGAATATCCCATAGGCCTTTGAGGGGCTATACTGTAGGCACCGGCCGGAGGTGTCTAGGCATCGGAAGCGCCTTCAGCATCCCAAACACCCGCCGATGATGTTATGCGGTGGTGGCGCAGCCCTATTAAAGCGCTAGGCGATGGTCGGGTGCCGGTAGGTGTGAGCAACCAGGGACGGAGTGGGTATCCACTGTCACCTGTGTGGAGATAGTGGAGGTTAGTGTCATGTTCAGGCTCATATTGCCCCTAACCCTGTGTGCCACCTCATGGCACCTGTGGCTTACCCACCCTTGCCCCCGATTTGCCAATCCTACATGCATACTCACCAACTAGATGTCCTGTGGGGATGTCCCCACTCGAATCGATGGCACAGTGCTGATTGGTACCATATGAATGAATCGTGCGCTCCGCCAGGGTGCGTGGCACAGACATTGATGATGCGCCCACTGGCATCACACACCACCTGGCAGTTGACACTGGAAAACCCTTCCAATTCTGATAGGCAGCCCCATTGGGGCCAGGTGGCATGTGAATGGCCACATGGGTACAGTCTATCGCCCCTAGCACGCCAGGCATACGTGCTACCCTGTGGAACTCCTGTATGTTTGCTGTACACTCTGCTGCGGTGCTGGGGAAATATGCACTGCAGCATGTGGCAGCAGTGCACTGAGGAATTGGGTGAAGATGCGTGACGGGCCAACTGTTATGCCTGTGGTGTCCCCTGTTGGTCTCTGGAAGGTACCCTGGTGAGCAAGCACATGCAGGCTGTTACCTTTGTCTTCACTGACAGAGCGTGACCTCGCTGTGAGGGTGCCTGCATCACATCACTACACAGCTCACAGAGCCGCCTCAGTATTGCCCTGTTTAGGTGGTACTGGCCCACAATCTTGACATCTGAATACAGCTCAAAGCTGATGCAGGCACGGTACTGCCTGTTGGGGCGTATCGCTGACGGGCCCTTCCACGGCCACGCCCCCGCAGCATGCCTTCACCCTCATTACAGCTTCCATGTGAAGCTGGCACTGTCTATGTCCCTGGCTTGTGTTCCCCTGGCTGTTGTTGCTGCTTGTTACCCCGCTGTCCTGACTGCTACCTCCACTGCACCGGACACACCTACTGGCCTCTGCACCTGTGGCCCCACACACCTTCCCTTGCCCCTCTTCTGTCCTGTGCACTCCCTGGCCTGCATTGTTTATTGCTCTGGCCTGCTCTGTCTCCCTGCCTCATGTGGCTTCCTGTCGCGTTTGCGCCTCTTCCTTGAGCCTTTTATTTTGGCTCATTTCCGCCTGTGGCGCAACTTCCGCCTGATCCACTGTTGCCATCATGCCAAGCCTTTGAATATCGTGAGATTGCGCACTTTATGCATGGTTCCACCCCTCACGTTGCACATACCTTCATTAGCATTGCGCTGTTGCTCAGCATGTTTTCTGTGGCGAACTGCCTCCTGCTGAATTCTCGTAGAATGGCACACTTTACTTTGCGCTGGTGTAAACCTTTATTGCGTTATGGCGCAACCCTTTGAATATCCCACCCTCTGTGTATTTCTGATGCAGAATTCCTGAAATAATCAGCAAGTCAAGAGATACACTTGCTGAAGCGAGAATATCCTTGTAGGAATGTGCAAAACACAAATCAACGGTCCATACATGTGTATCAACTAAGCCTCAGTTCACAACAAATACAGTATGAAAAATAAAGATGATAAATAGGGATATGCCATGAACTGGCTAAAATTTCATAATTATTTTTAACTAGTTTTTGCCCTCCATGACCTCAAAGTGATGGAGCCACCGACTCTGTGGCACTGAGGGCAAGGCGCTGGACACCTAACCTCATGGCATGCTAGCAATCTGGGTTCGGAATGAGCCCGGCCATTGATGTTGGAAATGGGGGAAGGCAGGGCTAGATGGAGCTGTCTGGAAAGGAGCAGAAAGAATATGTTAAATAGAAAAGTGGTGGAGAACATGAGTGAGGTCTATAGAGGTAAATATCTGCAGATAAAAGTAAATGTGACATTTTTCCAGCCAATGGAATCAGTTATTTATAAAATGTCAGCACTACTCTACCAAGGTAGATCATAGTGCTCAAATTGCAGTATTTTGTTTCAAACAAATTACTTTTGAAAACTTGATTCTGTTTTTTTCCTTTCACAGTGGCTCAATCTACTGTTATGGTACACATTTAAATGAGCACATTCTAATGAACACATAGCCCAGATATTCAAAGGATTGCGCATGGTGCAACAGTGTTGCCGTTGGCAACCCACTGATTCACCCAGTGCAATATTCAAATGGGAATTGTGCCTGCAAAATCCCTATGCGCCAGAGCCGCATTGTGAATGCAGGCGGGGTGTGCCCATGGCTCCTGCACAACCCCGACACTCAGCCCGGATGTGCGGAGCCATGCATGCACAACCCTACCTGTGCCAGCACAAAGTTGATCAAAAAAAGGAGCAACGCCGGCCACCCACAGGTGAGCTGCCGCGATTGCAGGGTGTAACACGGCAGCTGCCACCTGTGGACGGCCACCTGAGCTCTGGCTGCACCTCTGTGGTGGCACCCTCCCATGCCCGATTGGGGTCAAAAAAGATTACTCCTATATCCCTGGTGGTCCAGTGGACTACCGCCTGCCTGATCATGGGCTTCAGTTAAAAAGATTAATCCTATATCTCTGGTGGTCCAGTGGATCACTGCCCACCCGTGCGGCCTTAAGTGTGAATAAAAGATTGCTCCTATATCCCCGTGGGTCCAGTGGACTGAAGTCTGCCCGATCGCGGGCTTAAGGTGAATAAAACATATTTCTCCTATATCCCTGGTGGTCCAGTGGACCAAAGCCTGCCCTATTGTGGGCTTAAGTGAACTAGTACCGACCCCCATATCCCTGGTGGTCAAGCAGACCCGCTCCCCACCCACCCACTGATCCCCAATGCCCCCCCCCCACTGGTCAGCGGCGGCGACATCCACCCACCTGCCGCCCGCCGCCCGCAGACTGACACTGCCGGTAGGGCTGTACTCATTGGTCTACAGCGTGAGCCAAGGGCATGCAGCCCATCCTACTACACATTCCAGCTATGAATGGATCCATTCACATATCTGGAATGTGTAGTACGGTATGCGGGCATGCCCATTGCCTCACGCCAGACCAATGGGCGGCAGCCTACTGACAATGTCAGCCGGTGGTGGCAGGGTGGCAGGCGGGCGGGTGCTGCCACCCGCCGCTGACCGGTGGGGGAAGGGGCAGTGGGATCAGTGAGTGGGTAGGGAGGGGGCACTGCACCACCAGGGATATGGGGGTCGGCTATGTTCACGAAGCCCGCGATCGGCAGACTTCGTCCAGTGGACCACCAGGACATAGGAGCAATCTGTTTTATTCATACTTAAGCCCGCGATCGGGCGGCAGCGTCCACTGGACCACCAGGATATAGGATTAATCTTTTACTGAAGCCTGCGATCGGTGGGCAGGGTCCACTGGACCACCAGGGATATGGGATTCTATTTCTTTTTTTACTGCAACCCGCGATCGGGCTGTGGGGCACATTGTTGAGCTGCAGTGGTGCCCGCCCGACGGCTGCTGTTCGGCAGGGCGCCAGGCGCAAGTTGTCGGGATCGGATACCTGCATGCAATGGCCCCATTTGTGCCTTTGCATACATTATGGCCCCATTTGCATGTCAACTTTGAATATCGCGGGTTGTTGCGCCTAGCGCAATGGAACTGAGCTAGCGCATCCCCATGTTCCACTCTGGCCACTGGCGCTGGCACAGTGCCACTGCACCATGCACACTGCGGGTGGCTAGTGAGCAATATTCAACGATGCTGAGCCATGGCGCAGGCCCGTTGGATATCGCCCAGTCCACGCCCTGCACAGCCAAGTTGAGCTGCGCCCAGACTTGCGCCACAGCCTGGCACAGTTTGAATATCAGTGCTATACAGTACAAATGAATAAAGTGTTTTGAACATTCCTAAATAAGGACAGTTAGGAGCTTACATAATTTAGGAATTCTAAGAGACTTTCTTGAATCTGATGATGTTCCTGTAGTGAAAATATCCATTAGAGACCTCTGGAGTGCAAATAAATAATTTTCACTCCAGGTGCAAAATAATGCCTCTGTCAATTTTTTTATTTTCATTGTCATTGAATAAATTAGTTTGTGTTACTAAATACTCCAGCTGAGCAAGTTAAATTAAAGAATGTTTATTTTAGTTATTAATAACTTTTAGGAAGTACCTTTGAGCACAAGTGCTTGTTTTCAAAGGTTCCATGTCAAAGTCTGTACAATATTGTACTTTATTTGTGGTAGGGCCTGGTATGGGATAACATGGGGTGACCACTGTACACAAAGGAATTCTTTATATTTTGTTCCACCAAGTATTGTAGGGCATGAGGGGACAATTGGACTCCAGGAAATTATTTATTTTGGTGGCATCTGGTATGGGAGGGATTGGGTCAGATCAATAGACACCAGGGAAATACTTTATTTTTGCTGCCACCTGGTATGAGGGATTTTTGGATCATAAGACACCAGTGAATTCTTTATTCTGGGTTGCACCTGGTACTGGAGTGCTTTGGTGGGGCATCTTGACACCAGGGAATGCTTCACTTGTGGTGGATCTTGTTATGCGAGGCCATGGGAAGACCACTGGATACCCAAGAAGGCTTTATTTTGATGGTGCATGGTATGGGATGGCATGGGCAGACCACTTGACTTCAGGGAATGCTTTACTTGTGGTGGGGCCTGTTATCAGAGGGTATGGGGGACCACCGGATACCAGGGAATTATTTTTTTTTGGCATCTGATATGGGAGTGCCTTGGGTAAGACCACTGGACACCAGTTCAGACCTTGGTTTTGTAGGGCCTGTTATGGGAGGGCTTTGTAGGACCACTGGACACAAGGGAATTAATTATTTTGATGCCACCAGGTGTGGGAGAACTTGGATGGGACCACTGGAAACTGGAGAATGCCATACATGTGGTGTGGCCTGTTATGGGAGGGCATGGGGAGACCACTGGACACCAGAGAAAGCTGTATTGGTGGTGGGGCCTGTTATGGGAGGGTGTGGAGGGACAGCTGAGCACCATGAAATACTTTATTTGTGGTAGAGCCTATTACTGGAGGGCATGGGGGAACACTGAACACCAGTGAATTTGTTGTTTTAGGTGGTGCCTGGTAACTGGAGTGCTTGGGTGACCACTGGACACCAGAGAAGGCTTTCTTTTGTAATGCCTAGAACGGCTGGGCTTGATGGGACCGCTAGACACCTGAGAAAGATGTGTTTGTGGTGGGGCTTTTATGGAGGGAATGGTGGGGCCACAGCAGACCAGGGGCTACTTTAGTTGTGGTAGGGCCTGTTATTAGAGGGCATGGGGCCCACTGGACACCAGGGAATGCTGTATTCTTAATGTTGCCTGATATGGGAGGGCTTCAGGGACCAGTGGACACCAGCCAATGTTTTATTTTTGTTGCTGTCTAGTATAAGAGTGCTTGATTTGGGCCCCTGGACACCAGGGAAAGCTGTATTTGTGGTGGGACCTGTTATGGGAGGGCATGGAGGACCACTGTACACCAGAGAATTCATTATTTTTGTGGTGCCTGGTATAGGAAGCCTTGGGTGGATCACCAGACACCATGGAATGCTTTATTTGTGGTTGTGCCTGTATAGGAGGTCATTAGCGGACTACAGTACACCAGAGATTTTTTATTTTGATGATACCTGGACTGGGACTACTTGGGTTGGTACTCTAGACATTAGGGAATGCTTTACTTGTGGAGGGCCCGATATGGGATTGCTTGGGTGACCACTGGACACCAGAAGAATTCATTATTTTTGTGACGCCTAGAATAGGAGGGCTTGAGAGGAACACTGGACACCAGACAATTGTTCAGTTTTGGTGGCACCTGAAGTGGACTGCATGGCTGGGAACACTGGACACCAGGGAATGCTGTATTTGTAGTTTCATAACACCAGTCATGTTCCCACCACCATTTGGAATGATCAAGTGGCACAATATGTCAAAGCAAACAGTAATTTTGTCTCCAGCATTATGGCATGCAGTTACTTTTATGGTGGGCATTATGCCATCCTGTACCAGGTCACGCAATTGCCTGATTGTGTCATGGTCCATATGGAATTTCTCCAAGCAGTTCAACTACCTCAGGGCAGCTGCATCCAACCAATTCTGGAACACCTGAGGTTGGAGCTATCTCTTCCGTCCATTCTCCCTAGCTTCCCATTCATGAGGATAAGGTTAATCTGCAGCAATAGATACATTTAACAATGGTATGTCTTGACATTCATGTCACCTAGAGTATGTTTCACCTGTACACACATGATGGACCACGTGTATCCATAACTTTTCTGATGTATGCACTGTGCACCTCTGTTGCCTGTTGTAGCATATTTGTACCAAGCATGTACTGTAAGTATCCAAGGCAGACTTTGTGTGTCATTGTGCACCTCCTGTTGCTTTAAGAGACATGTCCATGCCTTTATACCTGTATGCTGTAGTGGGCCCGGAGTGCAGTAGAATGTCAGACGTTATGGAGGGGTCAGCAGCGCAATCTGGTGTTAGCGTACATGAGGGTGCTATGGGCCATTGTGCATTAGCAATGCCCATTACACTACATCAATTGATCATGTCCTGTAAGAACAACTTGAGGAACCTAACGACAGTATCCGACCCAATGGTGGTATATATTGATCTTTATAGGGATGATGTAAAATGCCAGTGCTTCCTCTGTGTCATGTCATTGATGCCTGACAACACATACTAGGCATCAAACACATACTATCTTATTGATGCCTGGTATTTGTTTGTTTACACAGAGCTACAGTGGATTTCCACCAATAGTTGCCATGGAGTATGAGAAGAGGTGGTTAACAATGTGTTGCTATTGGTGGTGCACTGGACACCAATGGGTCTCTGACTGCTGGAATAGCTGGGCCTAGATGACAAAGACGTTGTGGACGAGCTGAGGGTCTAATGGATGGTGGTGCAGCCTCACATGTGAATATGGATGCATTACCAATTACAGGATAGTAATCTGTGTCCTCTCTCAGTGCAGTATTTTGGTCATGACTGGTCAGAGTATGTGGGTCACTGTGCATAATGTGTGTTGTTATAGGGGTGCAGTGCTTAGCATACATGGGTGTGTTGCTGATATGCTTCTCTTGGTATTTTGTCATTACACCATACCATGGTCCAGTTTTGAGGAAGGTAGTCTGTGAGATGTGATATAAAGTTTGCATCCACCATGATACAGAGAGGATACCAAGGAGAAATAGAAGCATTTGCAGGCGACAGAACATAATGTTAGGCAGCAGTTGGCCATTTTTTAAATGTGTTATTTTGCATTTGCTGTATGCTGCCTTGACAACAGAGTAATAGCATTATCATATACATTGTCTTTGCTGTATTCATCCTTACCAACAAGGTAATAACTTTATCATGTACATTGTGTGTTTTGTGTGACCTGTTACTTCTGGTGTGCGGTATCATGTTGTCATCACTGAAGTTTGCCCAAATCTGTGGGAGGGGCTGTTAGTCCTCGAACTACCCATGGTCTGGTGTATCACAATGGCATGGTGTGTCGAGGGGGCCACACTGTCAGGGGTTGGGAATGTGTTGTTTTTGTCTTTTCCGTTATATTCGACTGTCATGGTGTTCCTCGCGGCATTGCTGTTTATGGCAGGTTTCCAGTTAAGTGCAGTTCCTTCCATTTGTGCTTTGCAGCTTTCTGTTGTATTTACTTTGCACAGATGCATATGCATCAGGCTCACCTGCAGTTATATTGCTTGCCTTCTTCTTCTACATGTGTGTCCCATTATGTGTGCACTGGCACAGATGCCTCTGTGTCTTGTCTGTGCATACGTTACAGTGCAGGCTGCATCCATGCTTGTCATTGCACATTTGCATTTGTGCAGTAAGTAGTAACTCCCATTACCGCTTTGTGAATAGGGTCCAAACATAACTAGATTAGCCACCAATAGATTAGAATAGAGAAGAGTCCACCATGCAAAACACCTGCACAGAGAAGGCAAACATTTTCTCATATAGGAAAGCCTCATCCCTTTTGTCTGTGGCTTGCTCATTCTGGTTTGTACCCATGCTTTTTATTATCTGAAACACTTTGTGAGGCATTCTGATTCATTTCAGGGTGCTGCCTCTGGCACAGGGGCCAAGTTAGCTTTCAAATTGCCACACAATATATCATGTTTTACAGGAAGTGGAGCTCCCCAGCTATGCATGGTATGTCAACTCAAGTATCCTCTTACAAAAGGTCTAGGGTACAGAGATCTGATAGTGCTGTACAGACCGTAGGGATTAAATGATTACTCTGTTAAATGGAATAATCTCAAACATAAACTGGACAGGGCATAGCAGCCACCTTGCATGCCTTAATTCTGTTTTAATTTACTTCAGTTTTCGAGTATAAGGTGTTTCTGCTGCAGTGTCAGGGAGTAAATTGTCACTTGTTACTAGTAACTGTAATCTGATTACTTTTCTAGGCAACTAGTACTAGTAATGAATTACTTTTAAAATAAAGTAATAAGAAACTGTAATGATATTACTTTCTACAAGTAGCAAGTTACTGTAATATAAACAGAATAACAGATGGGCATCCATCTATTATGGTTACTGTAATCCATTAAGGGTTCCTGTGAGTTTCTAATCTTCAAGAGTGAAGCTCAAGAGGTTTACTACATCACAGGAATCCAGCGATTGTGCAGATATCTTTTGATATTCAGGTTTGAGTGTAAACAAAGACTGCTCAGCTCACTGCGTGTTCAATTTATACAACATCAGGCTAAAAAATTGCCTTCTGACAAGTAATGCGTGAGCACCCAGCATCTTCACCTTGCACATTTAACGCAAGTTACCTACTATTTTTGCCTTTTTCACAATAAAAGCTTAGGCAACATTTCATGACTGTGAGGTGCAATTATTTGTAGCCTTGCTGACATTCAGGTTTGTTTAGTCACAATGTCTACATATTATGAGCTGCCAGAGCTACTGGGTGGTGTAACCGTGACATGATAACTAGAGTAGAGACATGCAGCTCTTGTGATGCTTAGCCTATGAATTTTTTCCTAACACTGGTTTACCCTACAAGATCTTTGCTCTAACACAGTGGCTACAACTACAGGGTAGCCTCATTTATCACACCACTGCTTTCTACATGGTTACAGTCCTACTGCCAGTGGGTGTTGGGGTTGTTTTGCCAGTTGTCTCATTACGGAAAATGTTAGGCTGAATGGCTCTGTTCTGTGTTGTTGCATTGGTGTCCTTGCACCAATTGTCTTAGATCCGATATAAATCACTGGCCTCTACAGTTTGAGTATTTCTTTGATCTGTAGAAAATGAAAATGAGTGTGCACACATAGCTTTCATCTTTCAGCCTTCTTACTAGGTCCTGTTAATTAGTTCCCATTTAAGGACTCCTCAGCTCATTCGCTTCTACTATGCCTTTTCATACCTATTATCACCTTTTCATTTTCCAGATTCTATTCTTACCTTACCTATTATCACTTTTCCTACAGCCCTCCCTATTTTCTTTTCTCATTTATATTTCTCCTATATTCCTTACCTGCTTTTTTCTTTTAGATAATCTTTGAAGAAGACCTATAGTTGAAACAACAATTCTAAATCAGCTTTCTGTTTTCTGCATACATTTAATATTACTGTTTTGTTTTAGATCTGTAATATGTGCAAAAATAAAAGTCAGAAAACATCATTTTATTTGTCAGTTTATTATTAAATATAGCATTCTGCAACATTTGATATATAGATTATACTATTTATGCACCCTTGCATGGTACCGTTAAGAATCACTATAGGAATTGATGAAATTTGTTTGAGGGGCAACAGATTAGCCAGTTGATGTACAATTTATAGATAGCTACTGTAGCTACACCCCTGCATGTTATCAGTCATGGCCTCTATAGTAGCCATTATGAACCCAGAGGGAATCAGGCCAGCCTAGCCATTGTAGGAAAAAGGCAAGTAATTCATCTGCAGGCAGGGCTCAGGGCTTATTTCTCCAACACCATATGCACCAAACTGCATTAGTAGGCTGCCTGATTGTCTATCTGCCCACTCACCTGCCAAGTGTATCACCATCACCCACCCATCTCAAAGAAAATCCTCATCGAAGGGTATGTACTGGAGTGCAACAAGTGTGTTGTGTTTTGTGATAATTTCATTGTATGTAACACTGTCTGACTTCAGTTGTGGCATACTGACAGTGGCATAATAGTCATGGCAGAGTTAGTTATAATTATATATGTGTCTCAGTGGCAGTGGCAAGTCAAAGTTCAGCTGTGGAAAAAGTGTTTAAATTGTGTGTTGTATTTATTTATTTATTGAAATGTTTCACCAGGAAGGTACACAGAACAACAAGTTGCTCATCTCATAGTGTGATCTGGGGAGGGAATAATGAGGATTAAACAATCATTTCAGAAACAGAGAACAGATACAATATGCAGCATTTGATTACAAATAATACAGTATACACAATAATGAGCAGTGCAGGCAGTAAGAACATAAACAAATGAATACACCAGAAGATGGACACTGAATACATAAACAGTAAGCATGTCATATAGTGATGCAGCAGTACAATCAAAGTGCAAAAGATATTTACAGAGCTGCACACAGAGATAGAAAAAGTGCTAGGTGCAAGTAAGGGCAGGAGTAAGCAGTTGCCCAAGATTTAGAAGTGAAGAAAGTTACTTAAGCGTATAC
Source organism: Neoceratodus forsteri (assembly GCA_016271365.2). Classification (NCBI taxonomy): domain Eukaryota; kingdom Metazoa; phylum Chordata; order Ceratodontiformes; family Ceratodontidae; genus Neoceratodus; species Neoceratodus forsteri. Next base: position 1,227,582,819 of record CM028131.1, on the reverse strand, counting down.
TAAAGGGAGGTAGGATTTGCTTATGAAGAGGATGAGAGGAAGAGGGATGGGAGAGACTGCCGATACCAAGTACCCTCCAAGGTGTAGAGAACTCCTGCCGGGTGGGATCTGAAAGCAGCCAAGAGCAGTGAGATTTAGAGGAGGGTGAGGTAAGAGAAAGACTGCCAAGACCAAGTTAGACCTCCAGGGTGCTAACCCTGCAATGGGGCAGGATCCGCAGCAGACAAGAACAGTGAAAAAGGAAAGCTTATGGCAAGCCACAATACTAGTTACCCACTCAGTATGCATGAACTTGCAAGGGATAAGGTATTGGTGGGCTGGACAGGGTAAAATGGGTTGGAGGAACTAAAGCGGTACAGCAGGAGGAGAAGTAGTTATGTAGGGTGGTACTAAGGGAGTAGGTGGAGGAGGAGTGCCAAATATGTGGAGGGAGAGCATTCCAGGATTTGGGAAGTAGTGGGAAAGCCAGTTTGGCCTGCAAGGGTAGATCTACATGGGACCAACAGGGTGTGAGTGTCAGCAGATCTCAGGGAGTGAGAGATATGGGAGGTGAGATAAGGAAGATTGGAGGTAGGGAGGAGTTCACCAAGCCAGAATCTGGAGGTCAGTTTGGCAATGTGGGTAAGCCAACGGTTGGACAGCAGAGGAAAGACTAGTGCATGATAAAGGTTACAGTGGTGGTACGAGTGGGCCATCAAGGGCAAAGTGGCAGAAAGAGTTAAAGAGAGAGAGAGTCCAATTTGGCTTAGGGAAGATCTGGGAGCAGCACCATAGACTAAGTCACAGTAGTCGAAAATGGGGAGTATCATCTTGTGGACAAGTTCGCACTCACAGGCAATGAAATGCAACCGTGGTTCCTGTACAGGTGCCAAGCTTGGGGTACAGTTTCTTCAAGATGGCATCGATGTGTTCAAAGAAGTTGAGGTGTTGGTCAAGACAGACCCCAAGGTATCTAAATGAGGATGTGTCCTCCAGGGTTGTCCCATCTAGGGCATGGGAAGAGGGCATGTCAGAAAGCCTTGAGAGTCTCTGCCTGGTACCAAAGGTCATAGAGACTGTCTTCTTGGTGTTGAGTGAGAGCTGGTGTGAAGCAAATCAGAGCTGGACCTAGCTGAAGTCATGCTGTAAGCTGGGTTGTGGCTTCAGGGTTACTGCTGGAGCTGAACAAGACAGAGTCATCGGCATTCATATGGATGGAGGAGGTGGAGCAGGCTGTAGAAAGGTCATTTATAGTGATGAAGAAAAGCAACGGACCCAGCACTGAGCCCTTGGGGACACCAGTTTTGATAGGGAGAGGAGGGGTGGTGGAATCAGAGATTCTTACTAATTGTGTCCCTACCGTGAGGTAAGATTTAAAACCAGTTTGTAGTGGATGCTGTCAGGCCAGCAGCAGAGAGGAAGCCAAGGATCAGGGAGGAAACAGTGTTAACGCTTAACTAGGTCGATGACAATTGCTGAGGTCATCAGATCATTGTCCATCCCAGTAAGGATGGAGTCAGTGAGCTTGAGGAGGGGTGGTGGTAGAATGGTTCTTCCAAAAGCCAGATTGGAATGGGGTGAAAACGAGGAATCAGAGAGAAAGGGGAAAGTTGAGAAAGAACCAGGTTTACTTGTAATTTAGCAAGTATAGGGAGGCAAGAGATAAGGTGATAGTTGCCAGAAGCAGATGAGTCACCACCCTTGGGGAGAGGAATAACTACAGCATGTTTCAGGAGGTGGGGACTTGTGCTGTCTTAAAAGAAAGGTTTAGGATTAAGGAGCTAGGGTAGGCAATAGCAGAAGCAGAGACGTAAGAAGTTTGAGATCGAGGTAATCTGGAGAAGAACCTTGAAGGATTCAGGGAGAGCAGGGACTTAGATCGCCAGTAGGGGAGAGCTGAGAGAAAGAGAAGGAGTAGGAGTCAGGTGATGGCCTAGGAGGAGGGGAAGGAGAATGGGAAGGTAGGGAGGAGGAAGCACAGGAGGGATTTGGCACAGGAGGTGTAATAAGCACTAAATTCACTGGCCACCAAGCATGGTTCTGATACCAGGGAACTGTTGATGCTTAGAACAGGAGGGTGGGGTTGAGAAGGAGGGGAGAAAAAGCATGCACCACCTGCCAGAATTTGGAGGGGAATTGATATTTTGTGGAAAGATGATTTAAGTACTCGAGGCTTGGCCAGTCTGGTATCTTTGGTACATGAGCTGTGGAGCATTCTGTACGTGGTATAGTCACTGAGGAGCCTTGATGATTTGTGTTTTTTCCAGGTGCTGTCACACTTTCATAGGCAGGCCAATAATTCAGGTGTAATCCAAGGTAGGTGAAGCCTCGAACTCTGGTCCACCTGAAGGGAGCAAAGGTATTCCAGGTGGAGATGAATTTATCCCTGCCTTGACCTGCCCTGTCTTGTCTTTAGAGGGAGTAACTGGGATTGCAATGGAGTTGTCAGGGATTTTACCTGTGAGCCATGTCTCAGTTAAAATTAGGATGTCAGAAGTGTAAGAGACCACAAGGGTTTGGATGAGGTCAGTTTTGTGTGCAGACTGCATATGTGCAGGTGGATAATTGCAGCCCGTTGGATAGCGAGGAGGCTGTGGGGCTGGGCCCAGTAGACTAGGAGGTAGCATTGGAAGAGGAACAAGGTGTAATCGATGTTGGGGTGGATGACACAGACGAGAGAAGGAGGATGGCTAAGATGAGGTAGTGTAATTTAGGGTATTTGTATTGAAGCTTGAGGTTAAAGGTGGCTGGGAAGACTGGGCAGGAGAGAGGAGAATGTGAGGCTGAGATAGGAGAAGTAGCTAGGAGGAGAAAAGAGTGGCAGGGGGCTATAGGAAAGTAAGGCCAGGATACAAAAGGGCAGTTGGAGTAATTGCAAGGATAAATGATAAAATAGGGAGAAAAGGGGATGGGAGTTAGAAGATGCTGGGGGTTGTAGGACGAGTAACAGGACAAAAAGGGTGTGAAGTAAGAAGAAGAGGGAGGGAGGGGAGAAAGAAAGTGAGCACTAAATTAAAGGAGGGAGGTAGAGGGTTCATTGTGCAATAAGATTGGTGCAAAACACAATGCTAGCTAGTTTTAATGTAGGGTATGTGAGGTGGGCAGGGGTAGTAAAATGAAAATTAGAGCTTACCAGAGGAGAAATACACAAACATTTGAAATGGCTCACATGTAAGAAATATACAGACTTAGGAATAGTAGTGTAGGAGTCTCTGAGTGAGAATAGGAAATTTAGTAGTCCCAGTTCAGAGCAGCCTCTAGTGGTCAGATCACATAAGCTGCAAATATAAATGTGTATGGACTTATCCGCTACTAAACATGTGACCAATTGGGGTTATATAAGAAACTGCAGAGATAGGGAGGGGAACAATTTGCAGGCTGCCCTAGTGATTGCTGCAGAGACTTTGGGGCAGAAGCAGGCTTGAGCTGCGCCTTAAAATGGCGAGCCGTGCTTGTAAAAAGTGCCAGTGCAAGATGGGCAAAGCAGGCTGAAAACTGTCCGGTTCACCTACCATTAATCCCAGGCTAGAGCCGAGGAATTAGGATGAGGTGCGGTGGCCAATCAGGAGTGGCCAAGTAGTCCGAACCCGCCAGTCAGGGCTTGATGCATTTGGCGCCTGGTACAAATTGTAGTCCTTTACTGAGCCGATATTGATGCTAAGGAGGTGGCAGCGACTGCTCGAGACCTGCTGCACCACGCTGTGGTGATCCTTCAGCTGGGAAGGGTGGGGATGCCTGTGGACAGGGCTCTGCACCTGAAAGAGGGAAGAGAAGCAGTGGTTAAATAAAGTGGATAAAATTAAGGGGCAGGAGCTTAGCTGGTTAATAAGGTGTGGGGCAGGAATAGTTGAACAATGAGACAGTAAGAAATTAGCAGGGGTTGCAGATGGGGAAGGGGCAACTTAGAAGGATAATTAGCAACACAAAGGGCTGTTTGCAGGAGTCAGCAGCAAATGAAGCCTGGAAGGGATGTTAGCCGTTAGGAGAGCAGCTTCAAATCAAAGTGTACTCCTTCACCACCTACTCTGGCCTGAAGCTTAATCAGGCCAAACTGAAATGCTTCCCTTAATAAAAACTGCTCCCAACAAATAGCAATGAACTCTGGACTTCTCTGGGCCCCTAATGGGATCACTTACTTGGGCATCAAACTCACCCCTAAACTAGAGAACCTCTGGCATGCAAATATATATCCCCTGCTGATTGCCACTAAGACCATATTCAACAGGTGGAAGCTGCGCAAACTTACCCTTGCAGGAAGATAGAGGCCATGAAAATAGTGACCACACACCAGTCCTCTACCTGTTAGCTCACATACCCATCTCCTTCCCAAGCATTGGTTCCAACCCATAGACAAATTGATAGGAGACTTCCTATGGGAGGGATCCAAACCCCACTTCAGTCACTCTAAACTTAGGGCTCATTGTCCGCAGGGGCGGGTGAACCTCCCATGGATGGAGGGTTACAAATGGGCATCTCAGGTAGCATAAACTGTCCACTGGTTCCACACTGACTCTCCTTCCACCTCAGTGGGTCCAACAGAACAAGAAATGAAAAGGACCTTATACCCCTTCCCTCCTGTATGATCTGGAAGGGACCAGTCCCTGCATATACCTCTACTCATTAAGGCATTAACCTTCCTTACAATGGAGATGTCTAGGAGAATTTGGCACTATGTACACACCAGACTGGTCATGGACCCACTCCCTCTTCCATATGTACTGCTCTGGCAAAACCCCACATTACTATAGGTAAGGAGAGAGTGACTTGGTAACACTGGTTTGTCTAGGGCATTCAAACTGTGGAGAATTATGCACTCGCCCAAATAGGGTTGTCACCTTCAGGAACTCCAGGAGAAGTGGGCCTCCATAGGGACCTTGGATGTACCTCCAGATCTGGTAGCAATCAAACCCTCCTGTAGAGTCCCAGACATTACGATAACCCTTGGCCCTAAAGACCTGGATACAACACCCAAAGGGCCTTGCAGGTAGAATCTATGTCAAGCTTAGGGACACCCTTCCCTCTCAATCAGGGGAATCAATGGTGAGATGGGAAAAATGCTTCAGTGCAACATCTCTAACACTCAATGGTGTCAGGCTTAGAAAGACACCCACAAATGGTACCAAGATGCATGGTCTCAGCTGATCCAGAACAAAATCTCACACTCTTGGTACAAGACCCCCATTGTACCCTGTAAGGCCAAACTCCTTGATTCTGATCAATGCTGGAGTTGTCAGGATGGAGGAGGAGACCTGGCTCATATACTATGGTCTTGCCCTAAGATACAGGACCTATGGGAAGGAGGTACCATGGCATCTCAGGTACTACATAAGCAGATCCCTCTGATACCTATGTTTTTCCTACAAGGATTTGAGCAGATCTCCCACTGCTGACCCCTCAAGAATACAGATGGTTAGCTTTGCTGGCCATACAGACCAAAAGGGCCCTTTGTAAATGTCATACCCCAACCACTCCCACAATTGTCGAGGTAGTGACCTCTCTCTTGGCTCTGCTAAACTAGATAGGATCACCCATCTTAGATCCTACCAGTTGATTAAATTTCAGCAGTGCTGGGCCCTATACTTGAGATATGCTAACCCCCAGAGGGGTGGGCTGGATCCCAAAACTATAGGTTGGACTCAGCAGGGTTTCTAAAACGCCTAGGTATTCGCTAGATGGGATGGGTAATGAAGGTGGCTCCTCCAGGCACTGACCTTTAAACCAAAGTATTAGGTCTCAAATTAAGGTCTGTAACTCCTGATTTACTCATGGTCTTTTACTACAAATGTTATCAGGTTATTTACCATGTTTGTGATACTCCTTTGATTATGGGAATATGCTCTGATAGGATTTACAGTAGATTCAGCACACAGATTCTTTGTGTATATCTCTGTTCGGTTTTAGAAAAGGTGGCCCTGACTTAACAGAACAAATTCACACCTATCTGGATCACCTTAGATGCCTTGCAGAGTTGTGAATCTTCTCAGAAGGATAAGTGTGTCTTTGGTCCCAAATAACAGCTGGCCTGCACAGGTCTCTAAGTGGTGAGTAACCTTTCTCATTAGCACGTTATGCTGTTAGTCCCTTTTAGGATATATGCTCCCACAGTTCCCCCCCACAGAGGAGAGGGAGAGGGAATACAATAGATAAGCTTACATCAGAGCAATGGACTTTAGCCTCACCACAGCACAAATGTGATTGCACCCTATAGCTTTGGGCAAACTGCTGATTAGTTCTCCCATTTTCCCTTCCCTTCCCTCCCTCCCTTTGCCTTCCCATTCCCTCATAACTGAAGCTGTTTACGAGCTGTTTATCAATCTTGTACTGTACTGATTATCTTTTGAAAAATAAATAAAAAAATTAAAACAACAAAAGTAATATAAAGTAATGTGAAAGTAATATGCATTACAGTTAGTTATTAGTTACTTTTATACAAATGTAATAAGTAACTGTAACTGATTACATTTATTTGAAAGCAACTAGTAACTGTAACGACTACTTTTTAAAGGTACCTTACCCAACACTGTCTGCATGTACATCAAGGATAGGTCATCATGGGAGCTAAAGGAGGAGGAGGATATCAGAATGGCAACATATACTCTGTTGCAGTGTATACACAGAGGAGTGCTTTGGAGAATGTTTAATATATATGTAACACCCAGTGGGAAACTTATCATGGGTGTTGCTTGTTGTGTCGGCAGTGTGATTCCAACCTTTTTCAACACTATTTCTGTTCCTATAAAGGTGAGGAATGAAGACAGATCTCTACTCATTTATATTGTTTGTTGCCCCATAAGGGCAATAATACTTTTATTCGATAGGTTACACTAGCAGTGTCTAATGATATTAGAATTACTGCAGTTTCCATCTTGTAGTTGCTTCTGTCTGGCATGGTTTGTTTAACTTACAGTATACACTGTTTATCTTGTTTTCTCTTTCACAGCACTCGGAACTGTCTGCCAATATGTTCTGGCAGTACACTTCTGCAAGTCCTTCTAGGAAATCAATAATTTCATCTAAAGTGAAGGGGTGCCGTTTAAACAGGTAAGTAATGGTAATATGATATCTCAACCCTATACAAGACCAAAGGATAGGAAACAATTACAAAATATTTCTAGGATTGTTAAGGAGATTAATTATCACATTAAGAGAAAAAATAAACATCCTAAGTCTGATAACTAGGAGATAACTTTCCTGTAGCAAACTCTTCCAATAAGTCAGGAAGCAGAGCAACTACAATGAGAACGGTAGTGGTACTATCTCTTAGATAGTTAACTCAACAAGAAAAGGCAAGGGTTGGGCATTCTCTTCCACAGAAAGTACAACTTCAATATATTCAAAGATGGATAAGGAGATCAGAGGGTCATAGCTAGGGTTGTGTCTTTGTCACGGAAGCCTAAATACCATGAATTTTCCATTTTTGAAAACACCATGGTTTTATCATTTTCTTGACAACATTATTGATAGCATTTTCCATGAAAACACATTTTTGGCATTTCACCTTCACAACATGCTTGGCCCATAGTCAGTCCCAGTATGGGATTCTATGACTTGCATATGAACACTGATCTACACAGCAGCACAGTGCACTGCTTTTAGCCATACAAAATGCCAAAAGAGGACATTTGGGTAACAGTGAGTCAGTCCATTACTTTTGTGAATTTTAGTCTGATTTTCATGATCTCATTCATGTTGACCATTTTACCATCATTTTCTGCAAATGTGTCATGAGAAAAACTCTGCCCTAGTCATAGTCTCACATGAAATAAACAGAAGGACATTTGTGCTCTGTAACATCTATGCTTCTAACCTGGAAAACTCAGCTTATATATTAACAGTGCTCTGGCACTAATTCTACTAGTCTCGCCCTATTATTCACTGGTCCAAAGTGGGTGCTTCAGTTTGGTCTGGAATATGTGTCTGGTCAGATCCAGTTCCATAGCTGACAATCATTCTAGTGTCTGCTGAGCTAAGGAGGAGTGGAACCAAAGAAATAATAAAAGTTTGTTCCATGGATGAGCGGTTCTGGGGAAATTGACAAAACTGAAACAAAAGAATGAAGTTGCATGTTGGACAGGAATCCAGATAAGCAGTCTTTGCTACAGGCTGTCTGCTGAAATCATTTTGTTTTGCAGCATAACAGTGGAAACTGGTGGGCAAGCACCCCAATGATTCATGCTTCTAACAGGCGCTTTGTCAAGAGAGAAAAAAGCAGGCATGCGAACAAAACCTTGAGTCACAAATAACTAAATGCAAAAATGTGGCTTTAATGTGCAGTCAAAAAACAGACAGCCTAAGCTTGGTGCTTCTAAACCAGCAGGCAGCAGGTTCTTCATTGACGGGAGGGGGGCACACTGGCACTAATACATACTTTTGTTAGCTTAAATTTAAAGCAACAGTGCTCTGCAAAATTAAGAAATAACACTATTAAAGCATAGCCCCAGAGATTAAGTGCAAATGAATAGTACATGAATAAAAATCTAATAACAAAAAATCATTAAAGTGGAAAATGATAAATAAACCCAGAACTGATGCTTGAAGCAAGCATTAGCTGCCTGACTAAGTCATTCTGAAGAAACATATTATATCATGTGGGCACTTCAGTAAAACCTTAAAGGTAAATTACATTGATTCTTTAAAATCATTTAGACAAATATAATGACTATAAGGCACAGGTATCAGAAGCTGCCAAAATTCCAGGGCAGAAGAACCTGAAATGATAAAAGAAAGAAAGATAATACAAGTTGATTAACAGTTCAATTAATGCATTGCAATGGAAAAATACATTAACAGCTGGAGAATACACAGATAAAGCTGGAGAACAAAAGGAAGAACAGAACAGAACAGAACAGAAAACTAGAGGAATAGGACCACATTCCAATCATCATTCAGTCCAGTGGGGAGTGAGGGCACCCATGGTGACAATGAGCTTGTTCTCCTTTGTAGTAGGGTGCTGCATCTATTATCTGCTCTAGAATTCGATTTTATATGATCAGTGCCTATAAACTTGGAGTCACAAAGTTCTGCATTGGGTTTTGACACCAGATGGTGCCTACTGGGGTATCACACTATGTCCACTGGTTATGGAACAGATGTGCTCATGCATCATATCCTTCAAGGGATGGATGGTTCTACCCACATACTGTATAGAGAGGAACAACTGCATTACAAAGCATACACCACCCAGGGTAGATGATACATGATCAGCTGGCAACTTCACTGCAAGATCTGTACTGTAAATAGGATGGATGAAGGTAGTGCCTTGTTTCATAAATTTGCACACATTTCGTTTCCCTCAGTGGTGGGTACCATAGGGCTGCCAGGGATGAAAAAGTGGTCTGTACTTCTTGGGGAGTAAACTGGCTTCTGACCACCTCATCTTTGACACTTTTATCAGTTTTGTAGATAACTTGAGGTGAGTCTCCCACTTTGTCAAAGGGACTACTAATTTGGAGTTTTGTTGGTACTGTACCTGGCTTCACATGTTTCTTTCAGAACCATCCAACCGAAAGGTCAGAGACACCGACACCTACCAGTTTATAAATTAGAAGAGGATGTCCCATTGTGCTGAATGCCTTGTGCATATCAACGAATGTAGCTACAGTTAATAAACTCTAATCCATCTCCTTCAGGACAAAATTAGTGAATCTAAGGAGGGAGGAGACAGTGGAGTGATTCTTTCTGAAGTCTAAATGGTAGGGGCTAAGGAACGAGAAAAATCCAGGAAGAAGAGAGTTAGGAGAGTACCAACTTCTCTTGGACAGAGTTTAGCAAGAACAGGGTTAGAGAGAGAGGCTGGTGATTACAGTAGCAGTCACAGCCCTTAATAAGATGGAGGATCCTGTTATGTTTGGGGACCTCTGGACACAAGTGAAAACTTTGTTGTAGCACTTGTACGGAAGGGCATGGGTGTGGGGCCACTGGACACTAGGCAGTGCTTTACTTCTGGTGATAACTGGTATGTGAAGGAATGGATTGACCATTAGACACCAGGGATTGCTTTTTTTGGTGGTGCCCAGATGCCACTATGCTCTAGGGCTCTGAACAGCCCTAGGTTATGACACACAATGGTGACCACTGAGGAACAGAGAGTGTGTAGCCTTTGCCACAACACTGGATATGTGTGATATGCAGATCAGACAGGAGGGACTGTCAAGCCAGCCGCCATCCAACACCCCCGCCAGGTCTCAATCACCTCTGCATGGCACTAGTGAAGAGAACTCTGTGCTTCATCGACAAAAGAAATGGCAAGATTGGACCCCAATCCTCACTAAAATAATACTGGGTCACCGACCCAAATGAATATTTCCTAGCCCAGCCATAGAATCCCTTACAATTACAGGCAACTAGGCCATCTAGAGAAAATCACTGGTCTTTCTGATCCTCTCCTCAATTAATAGTTTCTCTCTTTTCTATCTTATTTTACTTCACTATACCTCTATTTTCAATCTTAACTTTAACCGTAACTTTTTATCTAAATCAAGCTTTGTTTTCACTAATATAGTCCTAAGCCAATTTCATATCTCTACACTCTCCATTTCTTCTGTTGCTACTGTATCTTCACCATATTAACCTATTTTTGTTTTTCTGTTCAACAGGTCTATCTGGATGCTGACTCTTTCCCATCAGATAAGTATTATTCTATGACTAACCTGTCCTATATTTACTATTTACTCACTAAGAATTACAGATCCTTTGTAACTTCTTTCCTTTATTTTTATTTTATAGTTTTGACGGACATCATCCTTTCAAAATTCCTAGCTCCCTAGTACCCTGTTAAGAGACTCTCCACATATTACTTGATTTTGCCAGGTTTACTGTAGCAGTTTTGGCTGTGCATGTTGTTACACAGAGAGAGTGAGAGGTGTGTGAGTGTGTGTGTGTTTGTGTGTGTGTTAAGCAGGCAATATTAATACCCAACAGAGTTGGGTGATAGTGAGCAATACCAGGCCATACAGGGGCGTAATGAGGCTTGATGCCACAGGCATAGGGCTTATCGCCAATGGAAGGTCCAGTATTGCCCATACCGCCACCCTGGAGGGAATTGTTGCGCTTTTAGAAAATGGATATCTGTATAAATTTAAACTTGATTATAGAATGAAACAGGAAATGATTTTCAGATTGAATACAACCACTTAAAAATAAATTTCTAGTTAAGTAGTCCTCCTTTGTTATGCTGTTTCATCTGCTGTTGATGTCTTCTCACCCACAGCACCATTCTGTTTGAATTATCATCCCCACATCACTACCGCTTGAAGAACAGATCAGTGAATATTGCAATGCTTTACTTATGGTGCTGCCTGGTATGAAAGGGAATGTGGGCACCAGTGGACATCAGGGAATCATATTTTGTAATTGCATGTGGTATGGGAGGGAATGGAGGGTCCACTGGACACCAGGGAAGCATTTTTCTTTTTTTCTATATATGTTTTTCCATTTTTGCTCTGGTTTCTCCCCTCCATCTCAGACAAATGTGCATGTGGAGACACATGCACGCCATGCTGAGATGCCCTTCCTTCATGTCACCCTCCCACTGCCCCATCACCAGACTCCCGATCTGGCAGTGACAGAAATATGGGGGGTAGCAACTTCCTGGGAGTGAGAGCTGCTGTTAGGCAGCTTGATCCAGCTCCCTCCTCCCCCATACCTGCTCCCCGGTGACCCAAGGTCATTCCTGAACCCAGGTCGCCAGTGTGTTCACTAGGTAGGCATCCAGTGCCTCAACCCTCAGTGCCACCAGGCCAATAGGAAGCCTGTTTCTGCGGTGGCAGATGATATGGGGGGCATGGGTGAGGCCTTTGGATACAGGAAGTGCTTTTCTTGTGGTGCTGCCTGATATGGGAGGGAATTGGCACCACTGGACCATGGGAATCAATTTTTTGTGGTGCTCATGGTATAGTAGGGCATGTGGGGCCATTGGACACCAGGGAGTGCTTTACTTGAGGTGCTGCCTGGTATCTGACAGAATTTAGGACAACTGACATCATGGAAGCCTTTTTTTGTGATGGCAGATGCTATGGAAGGGCGTGGTTTGGGCCATTGGACAACAGGCAGTGCTTTACATGTGTTGGAGCCAGGTATGGAGGGAATGGGGATCACTGGGCACCAGTGAATTCTTTCTTTTGGTCGGGTCTGGTTTGGGACTGCTTGGGTTGGGCCTCCGACACCTGGGAATGCTTTACTTGTGAAGAGGCCTGTATGGGATTGCTTGAGTGACCACTGGACACCAGACAATTTGTTACTTTTGTTAACACCTGGTATGGGATGACTTGAGGGACCACTGGACACCAGTTAATGCTTTATTTTTCTGCCTTCCGGTTTGGGAGTGCTTGGGTGGACCACTGGGCACCAGGGAATGCTGTATTTTGGCAACACCTGGTGTGACCGATAGCATCTGCTTGTTATTATATTGTTTTATATTTGGGATATAAATATATATTTATTTGAATGTCTGCTACGGAAATGGCAGTCAGTAGTTTAAAGGACCTGACCTTTGACCCCAAAGGTCCTGGCTTGCTAAAATCAGTTGACTATATGAACACTGACCCAGTGAATGAATTAAGAGGCTTCCTTTGACATCTCCTGTCACGCCTGTGTTAACTGTTATATAACACATTGTAAACTATCCCTTTACTTTGAAGTCCAGGAACCAAGATGCATTTTATGACCTCTGAGGAAAGGGCCAGTTTTAACTGAGTTCTGTTAGCTTTCACACCCAGGTGAACACAGCTCCTCCAGGAAGCTTCTGAAGAGATCAAATGGATAATTCTGTCTGTCATAAAGCCTCACTATTTAAAAAGAAGATATATATTTTTTATTGGAATGTCTGAGCAGTTGGACTAGACATGCACTGATAAATTAATTTAAGTTCTCAGGTTTGAGTGACCTGATAAATTAATTTAAGTTCTCAGGTTTGAGGACCTCACAGCCAGCATCTGTGAGCTGTGTCATCAGGGAGGAGGAGTTTTGAAAGAAAATACCACCAGCAGCTGAGAAAAAGCAGGGCATTTGATTTTGTTTTTGGGCATTTGACAAATTTGTCCTGGGACTGCTGACAAACTCTCACAGCACTTTAGGTAAATTAAACCACCTATTTATTTACTTGAAACCTATGTTAGAAGACATTCAGTAACAAGGCTTTGTTTTTGTGTAATTATCCATTTATTTGAAAAGACTGTAAACCCAATGTTATATGTTCTGAGTTTTGTATTTGATCTGTTTTAATTTTTAGTAAACATTATTTTTTCTTGAAATTATGCCTGTGCCTTTACTCAGTTTCTTTTGCATATGAATGCTGGAACAGCTGCTAATAATTTTGACAACTGTTAAGGGCTTAAAAGTGTGTTACTATCTTGCTAAGTTAAGAAATTACTTAAGTCTCAATTGAGTCAAAATGATAGAATTGTGAACCAGGCTGGGTGCCCACTGGGTGAAGCATTGCACTACATTTCCCTGAAGAGGGTGCGATATCTGATCCTGTTAACTGGGCATGCTAGTGAAAAGGGGTTCATATTTTACCTCAGGACTCGAGACTGGTAGGTGTTTTCAGACCCTAAACAGACAGGAAGGTTACCCTGTTTGTCTTCTGTTCACATAGTGCACTTCGAGGTTTGGCACTGTGGGAGCAGAGGGCCTGACCTCCATGGAGTGTGTGTGTGACACCTGGTATGGGATTACTTCGGATGGGACTCTGAACACTCGGAATGCTTTTCTTATGGTGGGCCTGGTATGGGATTGCTTGGGTGACCACTGGACACCAGTGAATTCATCATTTTGGCGACGCCTGGTATGGGAGTGTCTGGGTGGGACCACTGGACACCAGGGAATGACTTACTTGTGGTGGTTCCTGATATAGAACTGCTTGGTGGGACCAATGTACACCAGAGAATGCTGTATTTGCAGTGGGGCCTGTTATGGGATAGCATGGAGTGACCACTATACACACACAAGGAATTCTTATTTTTTGTTCTGCCAGGTATTGGAGGGTATGGGGACAACTGGACACCAGGAAATTCTTTATTTTTGATGGCATCTGGTATGGGAGGGATTGGGCAGACCAATGGACACCAGATAAATACTTTATTTTGTTGCCGCCTGGTATGGGAGTGATTGGTTTGGACTGTAGGACACCAGGAATTCTTTATTTTTATGGCATCTGGCATGGGATTGATTGGTTTGGACTGTAGGACACCAGGAATTCTTTATTCTGGGTTGTGCCTGGTATGGGAGTGCTTTGGTGGGGCCTCTGGACATCACAGAATGTTTCACTTGTCATCAGTCATGTTATGGAGAGGCATGGGGACCACTGGATATCAGAGAAGGCATGTTTTTGGTGGCACATGGTATGGGATTGCATGGGCAGACCACTTGGCCCCAGAAAATGCTTTACTTGTGGTGGGGTCTGTTATCAGAGGGTCAGGGACCACTGACTCCAGGGAATTTTTTTTTATTTTGGCAGCATCTGGTATGGGAAGGCCTTGGTTGAGATCATTAGACACCAGTGCAGACCTTATTTCTGGTAGGGCCTGTTATGGGAGGGCTTTTGAGGACCAATGAGCACAAGAGAATTCATTATTTTGATGGCACCTGGTATAGGAGAGCTTGGATGGGACCACTGGACACTGATAAATGCCATACTTGTGATGTGTCCTGTTACAGAAGGGCATGAGGAGACCACTGGACATCAGGGAAAGCTGTATTGGTGGTGGAGCCTGTTCTGATAGGGCATGGTTGGACCACTGAGCACCAGGTAAAGTTGTATTTGTGGTGGGGCCTTTGTGGAAGGGCATGATGGGGCCACTGGACACCAGGGGCTGCTTTACTTGTGGTGGGACCTGTTATGAGAGAGCATGGTGGGATTTGCTGGACACCAGGCAATGCTTTTATTTTGTGTTGCCACCTGGTATAAGAGTGCTTGGTTTGGACCCCTGGACACCAGGGAAAGCTGTATTTGTGGTGGGGCCTGTTATGGAGGGCACGGGGACCACTGGACACCAGAAAATTATTATGTTTGGTGGTGCCTGGTATGGGAGGCCTTTGTGGACCATTGGACACCATGGAATGCTGTATTTGTGGTTGCATCTGGCACGGAGGTCATTAGCGGAGCACAAGACACCAGAGATTTTTTATTTTGATGACGCCTGGAATGGGACTACTTGGGTTGGTACACTGGACATTTGGGAATGCTTTAGTTGTGGTGGGGCCTGGTTTGGGATTGCTTGGTGACCACTGGACACCAGAGAATTCTTCATTGTTGGTGGTGCCTGATGTGGGATTGCATGGTGGGAACACTGGACACCAGGGAATGCTGTATTTGTAGTTTCTTAATACTTTTATTTGTAGTGTTGCCTGTTATAGTAGGGATAGGGTGGGACCACTGGACACCAGGAAAGGCTATATTTTGGTGGCACCTGGTATGGGTCTGCTCAATTAGGGTATACCATCACCGCAGCGACTCTGGCACCACAAAAACTATTACAGCGACAGGAATTGGGCAAACCTGCACGTCCGCTGTGATGGTCTGTGCACTGACCGGAACTGCTTCTCTGGATGTTTCACCCTCCCTGGTCCAGCTCTGTGTCAGAGTAGGAATCTTAGAGACCTGGGGGTGTGGGGGTGGTGGACGAGACCCCTGATTATATGCACCAACATCCCTGAGGCTACAGTGCCGACTGGTCGGCATGGTAGCTGTCGCTGTAGGGGATGTCGGTGCTAGCGTTGTTGAAGTGCTATGGTAAAACCCTTAGTTAGAACCACTGGACACCAGAAAATGCTTTATCTTTGGTGGTGCCTGATATGGGAGTGTCTGGTGTCACCACTGCACAAGGAATGACTTCCGTGTGGCAGGGCCTGTTATGGAAGGGTTTGGTTGGGACCACTGGACATCCAGGAATGATGTATTGTGGTGTGGTCTGTTATGAGATAGCATGGGGGAACCACTGGACAGCAGGTAATCTTTATTTTTGTTAAAGCCTGGTATGAGATGACTTGAGGGGACTACTGCATACCAAGGAATGCTTTATTTTTCTGCCTCCCAGTTTGGGAGTGCTTGGGTGGGACCACTGGACACCAGGAAATGCTGTATTTCTGGCAACGATGATATGGGACTACTTGGGATGGGACTCTGGACACTCGGGAATGCTTCACTTGTGGTGGGGCCTGGTATGGGACTGCTTGAGTGACCACTGGACACCGTTGAATTTATTATTTTGATAACGCCTGGTATGGGAGTGTCTCGTGGGACCACTGGATACCAGGGAATGACTTACTTGCTGTGGTGCCTGATGTAGGACTGCATGGGTGGGACCATTGGACCCAGGGAAAGCTGTGTTTGTAATAGGGCCTTTTATGGAAGGGTATGGAGTGATCTGCGGTGCACCAGTTAATACTTTATTTGGTGGGGCCTGGTATGGGATAACATGGGGTGACCACTGTTCATAAGATAATTCTTCATTTTTGTTCCACCAGGTATTGGAGGGCATGGGGACAACTGGACACCAGGGAATTCTTTATTTTTGATGGCATCTGGTATGGGAGTGATTGGTTTGAACTGTAGGACACCAGGGAATTCTTTATTCTGGGTTGCGCCTGGCATAGGAGTGCTTTGGTGGGGCCTCTGGACACCACAGAATGCTTCACTTGTTGTCAGTCATGTTATGCGAGGGCATGAGGGACCACTGTATACCAGAGAACGCTTTGTTTTTGTGGCACATGGCATGGGACGCATGGCAGACCACTTGACCCCAGGGAATGCTTTACTTGTGGTGGGGCCTGTTATCGGAGGCATAGGGGACTACTGGACACCAGGAAGTTTTTTTTATTTTGGTGGCATCTGGTATGGGAAGGCCTTAGTTGAGATCATTAGGCACCAGTGCAGACCTTATTTCTGGTAGGGCCTGTTATGGGATGGCTTTGAAGGACCAATGGACACAAGGGAATTCATTATTTTTGATGGCACCTGGTATAGGAGAGCTTGGATGGGACCACTGGACACTGGTAAATGCCATACTTGTGATGTGTCCTGTTACAGGACGGCATGGGAGACTACTGGACACCACGGAGAGCTATATTGGTGGTGGGGCCTGTTCTAGAAGGCGTGATGGGACCGCTGAGCACCAGGTAAAGCTGTATTTGTGGTGGGGCCTTTTTGGAGGGCATGGTAGGCCACTGGACATCAGGGGCTGCTTTACTTGTGGTGGGGCCTGTTATGAGAGGGCATGGTGGGATTTGCTGGACACCAGGTAATGCTGTATTTTTAGTGTTGCCTGGTATGGCAGAGCTTGAGGGGACCAATGGACACCAGGCAATGCTTTATTTTGTGTTGCCACCTGGTATGAGAGTGCTTGGTTTGGACCCCTGGGCACCAGGGAAAGCTGTATTTGTGGTGGGTCCTGTTATGGGAGGACATGGGGATCACTGGACAACAGAAAATTCATTATTTTTGGTGGCACCTGGTATGGGAGGCCTTGGGTGGACCGCTGGACACCATGGAATTCTGTATTTGTGGTTGTGCCTAGTATGGGAGGTCATTAGCGGACCACAGTACACCAGAGTTTTTTATTTTTGATGATACCTGGAATGGGACTACTTGGGTTGGTACTCTGGGAATGCTTTACTTGAAGTGGGGCCTGGTTTGGGATTGCTTGGGTGATCACCGGACACCAGAGAATTCTTCATTTTTGTGGCGCCTGATGTGGGATCGCATGGGTGGGAATACTGGACACCAGGGAATGCTGTATTTGTAGTTTTAATACTCTTATTTGTGGTGGTGCCTGTTATAGTAGGGATTGGTGGGACCACTGGACACCGGAAAGGCTATATTTTGGTGGCACCTGATATGGGTCTGCTCAATTAGGACCACTGGACACCAGAAAATGCTTTATCTTTGGTGGAGCCTGATGTGGAGGGTTTGGGTGTCACCACTGCACAACAAGGAATGACTTCCATGTGGCAGGGCCTGTTATGGAAGGGTTTGGCTGGGACCACTGGACACCCTTGAATGATGTATTATGGTGTGGTCTGTTATGGGATAGAATGGGAGGACCACTGGACACCAGGTAATTCTTTATTTTTGTTAAAGCCTGGTATGGGATGACTTGAGGGACTGCTGGATACTAGGAGATGCTTTATTTTTCTGCCTCCCAGTTTGGGAGTGCTTGGTGGGACCACTGGACACCAGGGAATGCTGTATTTTGGCAACACATGATGTTGCATTCACTATAAATACCACCAACAGCTTAATCTGGTTCAAAGTCAGTTGGCATTAATCTGTATCCCCTCCCTCTGGTTGTGCCTAAAAATAGGCAGAATTTGTCTAGTGCAACAGTTCTCAAACTTTGTCTTAGTGAGCCTGCCCTAAGCCATGAAAAGATCTTGAGCCTCCCCAAAATACTGAAATATTTTGGGCCTCCCATAGAAAAATAGCCTACTTTTCATAGTACATCAGGAATAAATTGAAACCTCTTTGCAAAGCTTGCTCTCATGTTATTAAGCTTATTGTACCCCCACCCCAACAGGACAACCTACTTTCTCCAATATTTTTCCCTTACTGCCATACCTTCATGGGTCAGACTGCTTTTTCTTTTTCTCCTCTAACTGAAATAACCTTTCTGCCAACCTCTGCCTCTCCCCTCTCACCCTGCTTTAAGCAACTTCTCAGGATCATTTGCTCCCTCCTGCTCTTATTCCTAGTACCTGTATGGTTGACTCTTGTATTTGGACAGTTCTTCTGCCAGTCTAATTAATCATTGTTCTCGCATTGTTAGTTTATTGTTCTTAATTTGTTTGCACTTTTATTCATTTTGTATTGCTTAAGTGTTTTGCAGTTACATTTTGAATTGTATTCTCTCACTACCCTTCCCTGGGTACACCTGAAATAAGCCATGGCTCAGTGTACAGTACCTTCCTGGTCACCGACTTGTGAATAAATACAAAATTCACCTACTGTTACCCTCTTTCAGTTTGCCTTATCCCTTCATTCAAACTCTATAAAGTTCAAAAATTTAAATACAGTACTTTTCAAGACTTTCTGTTGAGCCTCCCTAGAACAGGTTGGGAGGCTGGTCTCACTCATTTGAGAACCCCAGGTCTAGTGCAATTAGCTGGTCAACGAAAACTAAATAAATAAATAAATATGGTACTACTTGAATGGGACTCTGGACACTGGAATGCTTCACTTATGGTGGGGCCTGGTATGGGACTGTTGGGTGACCACTGAACACCAGTGAATTCATTATTTTGATGACGCCTGGTATGGGAGTGTCTCGTGGGACCACTGGACACCAGGGAATGATGTACTTCTTGTGGTGCCTGATGTGGGACTGCTTGGGTGGGACCACTGGACACAAGGGAAAGCTGTATTTGCAGTGGGGCCTGTTATTGGAGGACATGGAGGGATGGCTGGGCACCAGTTAATACTTTATTTGTGGTGGGCCTGGTATGGGATAACATGGAGTGACCACTGTACATAAGAGAATTCTTTATTTTCTGTTCCATCAGGTATTGGAGGGCACTGGGGACAACTGGACACTCGGAATTTTTATTTTTTGTGGTGTCTGTTACAGGAGGGATTGGGTTGGACCAATGGACACCAGGGAATACTTCATTTTGCTGCCGCTTGGTGCAGGAGTGATTGGTTTGGACCATAGGACACCAGTGAATTCTTTTATTCTAGGTTGCACCTGCTATGGTAGTGTTTTGGTGGGGCCTCTGGACCCCAGGGAATGCTTCATTGTGGTGGGTCTTGTTATGTGAGGGCATGGGAAGACCTCTGTATACCAGAGAAGGCTTTATTTTTGGTGGCACATGGTATGGATGGCATGGGCAGACCATTTGACCCCAGGGAATGCTTTACCTGTGGTGTGGCCTGTTATTGGCGGCATAGGAGGACCACTGGACGCCAAGAAATGTTTTATTTTTGGTGGTGTCTAGTATGGGAGAGGGCTTTGGGTGAATCCATTAGACACCAGATCAGACCTTATTTTGGTAGGGCCTATTATGGGAGGGCTTTGGAGGACTACTGGACACAAGATAATTCATTATTTTTAATGGCACCAGATATGTGAGAGCTTGGATGGGACCACTGGACACCAGGAAATGTCTACTTGAGGTGTGGCTTGTTACAGGAGGTCATGGGGAGACCACAGAACACCAGAGAAAGCTATACTGGTGGTGAGCTGTTATGGGATGGCATGCGAGGGAATGGGAGACCTCTGGGCACCATGGAATGCTGTATTTGTGGTGGGTCCTATTATTGGAGGGCATGGGAGGACACTGAACACCAAAGAATTTGTTGTTTTTAGGTGGTGCCTGGTAATGAGAGTGCTTGGGTGACCACTGGACACCAGAGAAGGCTTTATGTTTGGTGATGCCTTGTATGACTGGGCTTGATGGGACTGCAGGACACCAGAGAAAGATGTATTTGTGGTGGGGCCTTTATGGGAGGGCATGGTAGGACCACTGCACACCAGGGCTGCTTTACTTGTGGTGGGGCCTGTTATGAGAGGGCATGGGGGATCTGCTGATCACCAGGGAATGCTGTACTTTTAGTGTTGCCTGGTATGAGAGAGCTTGAGGATACCAGTAGATGCCAGGCAATGCTTTATTTTGTGTTGCCGCTGGTATGATAGTGCTTGGTTTGGACCTATGGACACCAGGAAAGCTGTATTTGTGGTATGGCCTGTTATGGGAGGGCATGGGGACCACTGAACACCAGAGAATTCATTATTTTTGGTGGCGCCTGGTATTGGAGGCCTTTGGTGGAACACTGAACACCATGGAATACTATATTTGTGGTTGCACCTGCTAAGGGAGGTCATTAGTGGACTACTGGACACCAGAGAATTCTTTATTTATGATGACACCTGTAATGGGACTACTTGGGTTTGTACTCTGGACATTTGGGAATGCTTTACTTGTGGTGGATTCTGGTATGGGATTGCTTGGGTGACCACTGGACACCAGAGAATTTGTTATTTTGGTGACACCTAGAATGGGAGGGCCTGAGGGATCACTGGACACCAGAGAATTCTTCATTTTTGGTGGCACCTGATATGGGATTGCATTGGTGTGAACACTGGACACCAGGGAGTGCTGTATTTGTACTTTTATAACAGCAGTCATGTCCCCACCACCATTTGGAATGATCAAGTGGCACAATATGTCAAAAGCAACAGTACTTTTGTCTCCACCATCATGGCATGCAATTACTTTTTGGTGGGCACTATGCCATCCTGTATCAGGTCACGCTATTGCCTGATTGTGTCATGGTCCATATGGAATTTCTTCAGGCAGTTCAACTCCTCAGGGCATTTGCATCCAACCAGTTCTGGAACACCTGGGGTTGGGGCTATCGCTTCCATTCCATTCTCTCTAGCTTCCATGCATGAGGATAAGGTTAATTTGCAGCGATGGACACCTTTAACAGTGGTATGGCTTGACAGTCATGTCACCTACAGTATGTCTCACCTGTACACATGATGGACCACGTGTATCCATAACTGTTCTGATGTGTGCACTGTGCACTGCTGTTGCCTGTTCTGAGCATATTTTGTAATGGCATGTAAGTATCCAAGGCAGACTTTGTGTGTCATTGTGTACCTCCTTTTGCTTTAAGAGACACTTCCATGGCCCTTATACCTGTATGTTGTAGTGGGCCTGCAGTCTAGCAGAATGTCAGATGTTATGGAGGGGCCAGCAGCACAATCTGGTGTTAGTGTACCATAAGGGTGCTATGGGCCATTGTGCAGTAGCATGCTCATCACACTCATCGATTGATCATGATGTCCTATAAGAACAGCTTGAAGAACCTACAGACAGTATCCACCCCACAGGTGGTACATATTGCTATTCACAGGATGGTGTGAAATGCCAGTACTTCCTCTGTGCCATGTCATTGATGTCTGGCAAACACATACTAGGCATCAAACACATACCATCTTATGGATGCCTGGTATGTGTCTGTCTACAAAGAGCTACAATGGATGTACATCAATAGTTGTCATGGAGTATGAGAAGAAGGTGGTTAACAATGTGCTACTGTTGGTGGTGCATTGGACACCAATGGGTCTGTGACTGCTGGAGTGGCTGGGCTTAGATGACAAAGATGTTGTGGACGAGCTGAGGGTCTAATGGATGGTTGTGCAGCCCTCATATGTGAATACAGATGCAGTACCAATTATAGGATAGTAATCTGTGTCGTCTCTCAGTGCAGTATTTTGGTCATGACTGGTCAGAGTATGTGGGTCACTGTGCCTAGATGTGTTATGAACATACATAACATAGAAATTGCAAGCAGATACAGGCCATTTGGTCTATCAGTCTGCTTGCATGCAGCACAAGTGTTGTTATGGGGTGCAGTGCTTAGCGCATTTGTGTGTTTTTGATATGCTTCTCTTGGTATTTTGTCATTACAATCATACCATGGTCCAGTTTGGAGGAAGGTAGTCTGTGAGATGTGATATAAAGTTTGCAGTCCACCATGATACAGAGAGGATACCAGGTAGAAATACAAGCTTTGCAGGAAACAGAATGTAATGTTAGCAGCAGCTGTGGGCCATTTCTTTTAAATGTGTTATTTTGCATTTGCTGTATGCTGCCTTGAGAACAGAGTAATAGCATTATCATATACATTGTCTTTGCTGTTTGCCACTAACCAACAAGGTAATAACTTCATCATGTACATTGTGTGTTTTTGTGTGGCCTGTTACTTGGTGTGCCAGAATGTTGTCATCATTGAAGGTTGCCCAAATCTGGGGAGGGGCTGTTACCCTCAAACCTACCCATGGTTTGGTGTATCACAATGGTATGGTGTGTCAAGGGGGCCACACTGTCAGAGGCTGGGAATGTGTTGTTTTGTCTTCTCTGCTATGTTCGAACGCATGCATTGCTGTTTATGGTAGGTTTCAGCAAGTGGAGTTCATTTCCATTTGTGCTTTGCAGCTTTCTTTTGTATTTTACTTTGCACAGATGCATATGCATCAGGCTCACCTGCAGTTATATTGCTTGCCTTCTTCTTCTACATGTGTGTCCCATTATGTGTGCACTGGCACAGATGCCTCTGTGTCTTGTCTGTGCATCACGATTAGTGCAGGCTGCATCCATGCTTGTCATTGCACATTTGCATTTGTGCAGTAAGTAGTAATCTCCATTACCGCTTTTGTGAATAGGATCCAAACATAGCTAGAGTAGCCACCTACAGATTAGAATAGAGGAGAGTCCACCATGCAATACACTCTACAGTATAAGAGAAAGGCAGAAGTTTTCTTATATAGGAGACCCTCATCCCTTTTCTCTGTGGCTTGTTCATTCTGGTTTGTACCCATGTTTTCAGTTTTAGTTGTTGTTAATACCTCTCCCCGCCCCATTGTGTACTCTTCCCTGGGTTTTTGTTTCCCGTGCATTACTTTGCACTTCTTTGTACTGACACTAAGCTGCCATACTTTTGACCATTCCTTCAACCGTGCAAGTCCCTTCTCATCCTTCCCACCCCTCTTGTATATCAACCTGTTGCAGATCTTTGTGTCATCTGAAAAGAGGAATACTTTTCCTTCCAGTCCCTCCACAATGTCACCTATAAAGAGATTAAAGAGGACCGCCCTAGTACTGAACCTCTGGGTACCCTGCAGTACCCCGCTAGTAACCTCCTTACTTTGGAGTGGACTCCATTTACTATTACCTCTGCATCCTGTTGTTCAACCATCTCTAGGCTGCCACCCTGGGACCCACTCCCAGGCTGGCTAATTTGTTTATTAATCTTTGTGTGGGACTGTGTCAAATGCCTTGCTAAAGACTAGGTAGACCATGTCAACAGCCCCTCCCTGGTCTACTACTTTGGTCACCCAGTCAAAGAAATCTATTAGATTTGTCTGACATGACCTTCCAGATGTGAATCTATGCTGCCTTGGGTCCTGTACCCTTCTGGCCTCTCGGTACTCAACAGTTCTTTCTTTCAGAAGTAATTCCATCATTTTCCTACCACTAAGGTCAAACTAACAGGTCTGTAGTTTCCTGCCTCTGCCCTGTTCCCACTTTTGTGAAGGGAAATCACATCTGCCCTTCTCCAGCCCTCAGGTACCACCCCATCCTCCCATGATTTGTTAAAAGGGTAGTTAGTGGTGTCACTAGTTCTCCCTTAATTCTGTTAGAATTCTTGGGCGAATCCCGCCAGGCCCCATTGCTTTGTCTACCTTCAGTTTTAGGAGTTCTTTCAGGGTCCTTTCTTCTGTGAATGGACTGGTATCGACCCTATATCTAGAGTGCTTCTGTTGTTTGGATTAGGTACCTCCCCTCTTCTTCTTTTGTGAATACTGAGGAGAAGTATTCCGTTCAGTGTTTCTGCTTTTTCAGTTACCCTCTGCCCTCCTCGTCCCCTTTATTAAGCCTCACTATCCCTCCTCGGTCTTTTCTTCATTCGCTAATATACCCATACAAGGTTTTATTTCTTTCTTAACTATGTTGACTATCTTTTTCCTCAGTTTGGGCCTTTGCTATTCTGACTGTCTTCCTGCTTTCTTCTGCTTTAACTGGTACAGTTCTTTGTCGCTCTCCTTCTGTGTTTCTTATACTTCCTGAATGATCTATTTTCTCTGTAACCTTCCTCCACCTCTTTTGAGAACCATAGTGTGTTTTTCCTTTGTTTTGTTTTGTTTATTTGCTTCACACAAAGACTTGCTGCCTCTGTGATGGCAGTTTTGATTTTCCCATTGGCCTTCCACCCTCCTTCTTGTCTGTCTGCTAGTGCTTTTCTGAGGCACTCTCCCATTTTGCCAAAGTCAGCCCTTCTGAAGTCCAATGCCCTCTTTGTATGTCTTAACTGTACGGCT
The DNA here is from genome assembly GCA_016271365.2 of Neoceratodus forsteri. NCBI lineage: Eukaryota > Metazoa > Chordata > Ceratodontiformes > Ceratodontidae > Neoceratodus > Neoceratodus forsteri. Next base: position 1,227,558,022 of record CM028131.1, on the reverse strand, counting down.
GTGTTTATCATGAACCACACTGTTTGGTTGTCGCTGTTTCAGATGGCTACCCACTTCTAAATCTAAGATCTCTCTCTGTCCCTGTTTGAGAGTACCAGGTCTAAGATTGTCCCTCCTGAGTGGGTTGCAACACTAGCTGCCTGAGGCATGCCCCCTGTAGGGCATCGAGAATGTCTCTGTTCTTTGATGTGGCTGCAGCAATGGTGCTCCAGTTAACATCTGGCATATTCAGGTCAGCCAGAAACAAAATCTCCCTTTTTTCTGTCTTCTAAGGATGCCTTCTATCATTTCCTTGTCTATTTCTTCTCCTGACACAGTAATCTGTATACAGCCCACGTGCAGATGGTGGAGCCATTTCCTGTCTCCAGGGTGACACACAGTTACCCTCTGCTCCTGTTTACCCCTTTAATAATAATAATAATAATAATAAACTTTATTTATATGCTCTTTCTCAAAACCAAGGCGATTATAATAAAATAGAGAATAAAAACATATTAAAACATATTTAAAACTCAGTTAACCACACAAAATTAATCAGCCTCCAAATTATCTGCAAATGCCTTGCTCCATAAAAAGACTTTAAGCCCCTTTTAAAACCGTCCACCATCGTGCACTTCTAATCCAACATGGTAGAGAATTCAGAGGGTGGGTGCCATGAACATAAAAGCAGGGCACCAGAAGATTTTTAAGATTACCTCGGGACCTCTAGCAACCCCTGATTGGCCGAAAGGAGTGGTCGCGCGGCCAGGTAAGGCACCAGAAGCTCTTTCAGGTAATCAGGGCCTAGACCTGTAGGGCTTTGTAAGTCAGAAGCCTGACTTTGAAGGTGATCCGCACTGAATGCGCAGCCAGTGCAGATGTCGGAGCACCGGTTTAATATGAAAAGAACAGGAAGTCCCATTAACAACCGGCTGCCGAGTTCTGCACTAGCTGCAAGCGCGATATCAACCCCAGGCAGCCCAAAGTAAAGGGAGTTGCAGTAGTCCAGACGTGAGGTCACAAAAGCATGGATCAAGATGGGTAGATCGCCGGATGGAACAAGGTGCTTGATCCTGGCGATGTTCCTAAGATGGTAAAAGGATACCTTAACAACCGCTTGACACCTGTGCATGCAATGTCAGCTGATCGACATGATCACCCCCAGGTCGCGCACCCGCTCAGAGGTCAGGAACTCGTGATCCCCAGGAATAAACCAGAGGTTTGAGGTGCCCCAACCTCTCAGTCCAGTGGCCATGATCCACGACCAGCACCTCCGCCTTTCCCTGAGTTCAACTTCAACCAACTGACCTCATCCAATTCTGGATCTCCTGAGACAGTTATTAAATACTGAGAGTGCTCTATTCTGGTCAGGCACAAAGACATATAGAGCTGGGTATCAGGCATAACAATGAAACTCCAGCCCATATCATCTTATAATGTCTCCGAGGGGAAGCATGTACACTGCAAACAACTTGGGGACAGCACAGAGCCCTGAGGCACATACACAGGTCAGAGTTGGGATCGGAGGAAAAACCTGATACCACCCTCTGAGTTCTCACTCTGTGAGGAAAGAAGTAAACCAGTGGTATACCAGGCCTGAAAGCCCACAGATAAATCTCAGGCACTCAAGCAACACCCCATGGTCTACGGTGTCAAATGCTGCTGACAGATCCAGAAGGACCAAATGGACCGCTTTTTTATGGTCTCTCGTCAGGAGATCATTGAGGACCTGAACCAGGGCAGTCTCAGTGCTAGCCTCTTCGAAAGCCTGATTGAAGAGGGTCGAGGATGTCATGGATGGTAAGATGGTTGTCCAACTGGGCTGCCACCACTTTCTCGATAACCTTCCGACAAAGGGAGGTTCGAGATAGGTTTGTAGTTTGCCAGGAGTCGGGGTCCAAGGATGCCTTTTTTCAACACTGGTGTCACCACCGCTTCCTTCAGGGAGCGGGATATTCACCAGTGTCTAAGGAACACCAGACTATCCTGGCTAGAACTGGAAGATAACCTCCCACAGCTCATAATCAGTCCTGTGGGACCCGGTCTAAACTACAGCTAGTGGTACACATACCCTGGACAATCCTCATAACATCCTTGATTTCTGGCCTTATGAAGGAACTCCAGGTAAACGGTGTGCTAGTGATCATAGGCTGGGCAACCACAATTCCCATGGAGGAGTTGCGAAATCTCGGCCCAAATGATGGCCATCTTATCTGCAAAGAATCGAAGCAAGATCCACACCACCGAACTGTGAAGACGACGAACCTGCAGACAGGCTGGGTTGCACAGCCTGTCTACGGTTCGAAAGAGCTGGGCCGGTCGATTCTGAGCAGCAGCAATTTCTCCAGACAGGAACACTGCCTTCTTATGAGTAATTGCTGACTGATAGAGTTTGTAATGCTCTAGGAGTCTAAGATCGTCGGCATCCAAGTCGGACTTCCGCCAACATCTCTCCAACTTGCGACCTACTCTCCGCAACTCCCTCAGATCCTGATCAAACCAGGGGGATCGGAGGCTAAGGGAGAGAGGTCGCATACGGGTGGGAGCAATTAAATCCAAAGTGGAGGTGACAGCTTTATTATAGGCTTGCACCATCGCCCAGGATTAGAGCTCAACCCAGGAAATTCTGATAGTCAAGAACTGTGAAGACCAGTGGGAGTAACATCCCGTAAAGGGCGGGTATTTAACCATCTCCACTGGGGGTAGGTCTACGCAGGGGTGCAAAAATTGAACCTCACAGTATGGTGGTCAGACCATCCGACTGGTTCCACCCCACATCAGAGGCCTCCAACCCCAGCAGGAAGACCAGATCGAGAGAATGGCCATGTTTATGAGTGGCAGAGGTAACCACCTGTGAGAGGCCCAATGAACACATCAATTGGAGGAAGTGCTGGCCAAATTTCGAGAGTTCATCGTCGATCCAGGCATTAAAATCACCCAGCACCATCAACCTGGATGACCTCAAATACCAGGTCGACGATTAAATCCGCCACTTCCTTTGGAAATAGTGCTCGCCACCGGTGGACGTAGACAAGCACCACTCTATAGCCCCCACCTGCCACCACAACACATTCAAAGGATCTGGTCTCCTCCACTGGAATACTAGACAAGGTCCAATTAGGTCTTGAAACAGACCGCCATCCCCCCCACCCTGCGATCCAATCTCGGCGGTGAATCACCGAATACCCAGCTGGAATAGCCGCTCCAAAACTGGTGCAGCACATTATCCAGCCAGGTTTCGTGATGCAGACCAGGTCCGCCGTGCCAACTAAGTCCGCTATAATAGCAGTCTTGTTCACAACGGACCAAGCATTGCACAACACTGCCCGAGTTGGATAGGACTCCTGGGAGGCCCGGACCACCTGCCCATCATTTAAAGAAGTGATGGTGCCCTGGGTATGGGGACCAAACAGGAAGGACCACGCCCAGCACTCCATTTCGCCCAGGCGCTCTTCTGGACTCTAACCACGCAACACGGCAGCTCCTCCCCCATCCTCCTCACACCACGCCCGAGCCCTCCAAACCCCACCACGCAATTCCCAAAGCCCTACAGAGTTGGTAAACAGGGAAAAGCAAAGGGGGGCAAAGAAAGGGCAGAGGGCAATGAAGGGCGGCAGGATGAATATGATGAGGGGGGTAGAATAACAACATCTAGCAGCATCCACAGACATCAGGCCAAAACAATACTCTCAAAACACCGAGAAATCCAATAAAATTAAAATAAAATATTAAAACCCACTTAACACAGTTAAACTATAAAATCAAAATTTCTAAATAAGGAAACAATAATGTAATAATTCAATAAAATAATAACCAGTTCAAATAAATATTGAAAAGTCAAATTTAAAATAGTGGAGCTCCCACCTTCCACCACAAAATGTCCAAAACTGGAACCATGGACTCTCACCCATTCTTCCAAAATCAGCAGAACAAAAACAGATCCCAAAAACAAAAAGAGGGCCCCCTAATTTCTGACCCCACCAGGAGCTCTCACCACCCAGTGGGGAACAGAACAGGCGAGCAAATATCCAAAATAAAAACTGAGATCAACAGGTCCCGAGAGTTAATGAAAGAACAAAAGTACAGTTGGATTTACAATCCCATATGGGCTCTCACCACCACGATGAGATGCTACTGAACTGACTTCTTCTTCAAAAGTCCCACGGAATTCAACTCGCCTCAAAAAGGCTTTAAACGGCAGCAGCAAAATAAAACTTCTTTTGTCCAAAAAAGGCTTTCAGAGGTTGAAACACGGGGAAAGGATCCAAGAGGCCGCTGTTGGTCCCAAGGGCTTACCCTAAGAACAACCCCTCTCAACGGACTCATTGGGCTGCCTAGGTCAGCTCTCCAGCTGACCAGGTGTGGTCAGAAGAGCCAAGGGGCCTGCCAACAGCCACAGCCTCCCAGCCCACCACCTTCAGAGGAAAGGAGTCCAAAGAGCAGCCCACAGACACAAACAGAGAGCCTAAGAAGAGGTCAGGGCTGCCAGCCCCGATCTCTCTTTACCTCTAAGGTGAAACAAAAGGCTCAGCACAGTTCAAAACAAAGCCCAAGGAAAGGTCCCCTCTCGAGCTCCAAAATCCTCAGGGATCCAAACGAACACCACAGATCCAATTAGCAGTCGGAACAGTCAGATCCCCACAGTTCTCAAATTCGCCCGCCCACTGTCGAACAGCCAGTCCCTTAAACCAGGAAAATGACCTCCACCACAGCACCGGCACTTATTCAGGCATCAGTCGGCACTAGCGAAAAAAGGGGGAGGATGCAAAAGACGGTGACCGTCCCACACTTTTACCAATAGTCCAATCGGTTGCAGTCCATCACTGATTAACACTGCAAGGAGAACACTGGAACACCAGGAGACCCCGATAATGTCCCAATGAAACGACCGTAGTACCGAGAGTTCAAACGAAGACGAAAAAAATAAAGAAAAGTAACCGAGAAATAAAATAACCATAAACAAACAGAAACTTAAAATACATTCGACAAATAACACAGATTACACGGCTTTCCGGGCAGCGTAAAAACACTCAAAGAACACGGCACAGCCTCTCGCCATCTTGCCTTTTCTTTAGTTCCATTGCTTTGATCTCTACCCTTACATAGAGAGCTACTCCTCCTCTTCTTTACCCTCCCTGGCCCTCCTGTGGTTTGTGTACCCTGGTATATTGACATCCCAGTCCTGGTTCTTTGTGTACCATGTTTCTGTAACTGCTATAAAATCCAGGCCTCCCACTTCCATCAAGGCCACTAGTTTAGGAGCTTGTTACTCAGATTAGAACATTGGTACTCCTCACCCTCCATTTTTGATGGTCTTACCCTTTTAGCCCCATCCCTGTCCTTACTGCCTTTGCCTTTTTATCCATTTACCTCTGTCCTTCTTCCGATCGACTTCTCCACCTTGGTGTTTACCTCACTAACTACCCTGTTTTGGGTGGCTGGGATTTATCCTGCTCCTTTTAGTGCCTCCCCTCGCTAGTTTAAATGCTTGCCAAAGAAGCATTTAAACCTATCACCTAGGATCCTGGTTCCCTCCCAGACAGATGCAGACCATCATACCAGTATAGGCCTGTATCCTCCAGGTGGATCCCCAGTTCCCAATGAAGCCAAATCCCTGAGCTCCTCACCAGTTTTTCAACCATTCATTGAATCCCATGTTGTGAGTACCCTATCCCTCACTCAGGCAGTACCTCCGAGAAGGCTACCTGCATTCTACTTGTCTAAGGACCTTTCCCAACTCCACAAACTCCTCCTGCACTGCTCTGATCTCATTCCCAGCCAGGTCATTTGTCCCTATATCGACAATGACATCCAGATCCCACTCCCATGCAGCTGCTCTTGTGATCCTGAGGATTCACTTCCTGTCTCTCAAGCCAGGCACTGGGCAGGCGCCTTACATCCTCCCTCCCTCCCTCCCTCCTTCATGTATCATGTGAAAACATAGCCCAAGTCTTAATCTCATATGAAGTAAACAGAAAACATTTGTGCTGTGTAACGCCTATGCTTATAACCCAGATAACTCAGCTTGTGTTATTAACATTGCTCAGCTCTAATTCTACTAGTCTTACCCTACTACTCACTGGTCCTGAGTGGGTACTTAAGTTTGGTCGGAATATTTGTCTGGTCAGATCCAGATCCATATCTGACCATCATTCTAGTGTCTGCTGAGCTAAGATGGAGTGGAACCAAGGAAATAATAAGAGCTCACTAAATGGATGAGCGGTTCTGGGAAAAACTGAAACAAAAGAATGAAGTTGCATGTTTGACAGGAATCCAGATAAGCAGTCTTTGCTACAGGCTTTCTGCTGAAATCATTTTATTTTGCAGAAAAACAGTGGGAAACTGGTGGACAAGCACCCCAATGATTCATGCTTCTAACAGAGTGCTTTGTCAAGCGAGAAAAACAGGCAAGTGTGCAAACAAAACTTTGAGTCACTAATAAAGACATGCAAAATGTGGCTTTAATGTGCTGTCAGAGAAAAAACAGACAGACTAAGCTCAGTACTTCTAAACCAGCAGGCAGCAGGTTCTTCATTGGTGGGGAGGGGGTTACACACTGGCACTAGTACATACTTTTGTTGGCTTAAATTTAAAGCAACAGTGCTCATTGCAAAATTAAGAAATGACACTATTAAAGCACAGCCCCAGAGAGTAAGTGCAAATGAACAGTGCATGAGTAAAACCCAATAACGCCAACATCAATAAAGCAGAAAATGGTGTCTGCTGGTGTATCCACACTGTCCACTGTTAATGGAACAGATGTGTTCATGCATCCTCTTTCAAGGGATGAATGGTTCTACCCACAAATAGGGAGGGACAATTGCATTACAAAGCATACACCACATAGGATGTATGATACATGATCAGTTGGCAACTTCATTATGAGATCCATAAATGGACTGATAAAGATAGTGTCTTGGTTCACTAATATGCACACATTTCAGTTCCCACAGTGGTGGGCACCAGCAGGGCTGCCAAGGATGAAAAGGGGTCCGTTCTTCTCTGGGGAGTAAAGCGGCTCTGACCACCTAATCTTTGCAACTTTTATCAGTTTTGTAGATAACTTTAGGTGAATCCCACTTTGTCAAAGGGACTGCTTATTTGGACTTTTGTTGGTACATAGCTTCACATGTCTGTTTCAGAATCCTCCAACCGAGGTTCAGAGACACCTGCACCTACCAGTTTATAAACTAGTAGGGGATGTCCCATTGTGTTGAATGCCTTGTGCAAATCATTGAAGATTGCTACATTTAGTAAACACTACTCCATCTCCTTCAGGACTAAACTGATGAATCTAAGGAAGGAGAAGACAGTGGAGTGTTTCTTCTGAGGCCTAAATGATAGGTGCTAAGGAATGAGAAAAGTCCAGGAAGGAGAGTGTTGGGAGACCACTAACGTCTCTTGCAGTTTAATAAGAATATGTTTAGAGAGATAGGCTGGTAATTAGAGTCACAGCCCTTAATAAAATGAAGGATCCTGTCATGTTTCCAGTTACTGGAACTTTGCCAGTGGAGAAGCAAGGTTAAGGAGGGAAGTCAATGGAACGGCAATAGCAGGTGATGGAAATGGCATATCTTGGTGTCCAGCCCATCAGGGCTAGTCAGTTGAAACAATAAAGTGAGAGTAGGAAGAATAGAATGGAAGCAGATGTGGAAGGACAGTTTCAAGAGCAATGCAGGAGGGAGTCTGATGAGAGAGGAGAGAAGAATAAGTGCACAGGAGAATAAGTCATTTAAAGCAGCTGCGACCTCATGAGGTAATCGAGGTCAGTGATCAGAGGTAATAGAATTTCAGCTGAGGACTCTGGAGAGATTGAATGGGATGACTAATTAAATATGGAGTGAACAATCTTCCAGAACTTGGATGAATTTTACATTGTTCCACAAAAGAAAACACTGTACATTTAAATGAGGCTAGAAAAATATATAAGAAATTTCTTAAATTATGAAAGTTTGAATATATACAAAAACAAACGGCTGTTATGCGGAAACCATCACTGCTAATGATACAAAAAGCCTTTTGGCAAGTGGTGGCAAAAGGGGTTAGAAATTGTCACTCTTTCCTGGCAGTATACATTCCTAAAGAAACCTGGGTCTCTATTTAAAAAATTATTTACCAATGACACCCAACTGGTAAATGTCCAATCTACTCCAGTCTGGATGCAATCTGATAACTACAAACCTTTAACTATTACTGTTAGTGATGTGGAGTTTATTATTTCAAAACTAGATAATAACAAAGCACCAGTCCAGATAATATTCCAGGAGAAATATACAGTATAAAGAACATAAAAACTACTGGTACCTTTTCTTTGTAAATTTCTTTAATGCATGCCTTAAAGAGAGATTCATCCTCATTCATGGACTAAAACATGATTGTCCCCATCCATAAAAGGTTAATTTCAAATCCTCTCAAACTATAGACCCATAAGTTTACTAGACATAAGATGTAAACTATTTTCGGAATACTTTAGAAAAACTCAACTGTGGGTAGATAGTCATAGCCCTTTTCAAATTTCAGGCAGGTTTCTGGCATGGTTCTTCCACTTTAGACAATATATTCACCTTGGCTCACCTGATTGAAAACATAGTTTTTAGAAAAGGAAAATATATACACTGTTTATTGATTTCACAGCAGCTTTTGATTCTGTGGTTAGAGAAACTTTATGGAACATACTTTACAACAGAGGCCTCTCGTTAGGTATGCTTATCCATTTTTCTTTTATTCCAATACATATACTGCTGTCAGGTATGACAATAAGGGTAATATTTCTGAATACTTCCTCACTAACAAAGGGATGAAACAGGTGTTTATTAGCTCCATTTCTATTTAACATTTATATAGATTCCTACTTTATTTTGATGTAACTTGCCTTTAGAGTCTCCTAAAATTAATAATACATACAGTATTTACACATATTGGCTTATGCGGACGACTTGGTATTGCTTGCCCTATCCATTACAGGGTTACAGTGAAAACTGGATCAGTTCAAAACAAAATGTGATCAACTCCAATTAGGGATTAATCTAAATAAAACCAAAATTATTGTGTTTAGAAATAAATCTCAGAGGCAAAGTGTCTTTCTAAATAAACAACCTATTGAAGTTGTATCATCTTACATTTACCAGATATTAAGATTTCCTCAATGGCTCATTTAAATGCCCATATTAAAAATCAAGTTATAAAAGCTAAACATGTAGCAAAGGTGTTACATCGATTTAATGCCAGATTTGGAGGCTATTCAGTACTGCATGCTATTAAGGCTGGGAAGCTAAATTACCCTTTCCTCCTTTATGGAGCAGAAGTCTGGGGAGTTAAGGAAATACCCATCTTAGAACTCCCACTATCATATTATTATAAAACTATTTTACAAGTCCCTCTTTCAATATCAAATTCAGTTGTAAGCTCAGAGTTGGGAAGAATTCTGGTAGTATCCATAATGAGTTTACATCTGGTCTCATACTAGTCAAAAATTATTAATAATGTAAATTATCTTCCACTTTCTTGCATAACTGAGAAAATATTGGCTTATTAGTGGATTCACCGCTCCTTGGTTAAAGATGTTGATTACAACTCTCAAACGTATTAATTCTATTCATTTATGGAATGATTATCAATCTGGAATAAAACATCTGAACTGTACAGAACCACAATAAAGGGGAAAATATTTGCACTAGCAAAGAAGAAACAGATAGAACAGGTTAGAAGTCAAAAACAAGCACTCTGGTTAAGTCAACACAAAATCATTTCTGTTATAGAAAATGATCTACTATCCCCAATAGCCCCAGATTCATAAGATGATTACATGGACACAGCATGGTATTATCATCTCCAAACATATTTATTTTAATCAGATAATATCAGATGATAGTTCCCAAGAAAACAAATGTTTATGCAACAGAGGTTTCACTGAAATCTTGGAACACATCATAGTACAATGCCCATTATATAATCATCATAGAGCTCACCTATTAAAACAATTCTTAATTAGATACACAGACACAAATTATGATCCTGTATTCATATTAATGCACCCAATGACAGTGGAAGAGGTTGACATGATTGCTGAATTTATTGCATCTGTAATCAGCTCTAAGAGAAAAGGTTATAATAAGCGTAAAAAAAAACCAATAGAAGTTTGCTGTATAGAGCATGCAAGGAAACCATTTTGGTTTACAATGTTTTAATATCTTTCTTGCACTGTGCAAGACCTATGTACTCATTTGTTGTATTAATTTATTATGTTTTGTAATGTCCAAACCTATCATGTAGCAGTGGGGGTCTATCAGTGGGACTGGCGATCTGGGTTTTGTTCTGAAGAGGTCCACTGGTCTGCATAAGTACAGTAGTGCCTGGGCGTCGGCCATCTTAGCAGATGCTGAGTAGCCTTCTTTATATGCCTCCCCAGTGCTCTTTGACCCCAGTTGAGTAAAATGGAGGCAGACACCTGGCGGAGGTGGGAGAAGTGTGCCTTTTCAGTTTAAAACAGCGCCTGTAGCGCTGGCACAGTGGGTTGAAATTAACGTATTCATGAGGACTCATGTATATTAATAACCCGATCACTGCACCGTTGGGGTGGGGGACCGTTTCTAATGGAGTTATTGACTGGCTGTAGGAGGGCTTGATGACAATGATTACAGTCGCTAACTGGGGAAGTGCAAGCTTTCCAATAAGGGGAAAACACAACACTGTTTGGTTTGTTGCACAGCTCTAATGATGGACCTGTGAGGCTCAGGATTGTATGGATAAAGTTCTGACTTAGACAGCCAACTAAACTACACTCTGAACTGTTTTGAAAGGACGGGATCCATCAATCAAAGGGTCTACAATGTGATTGATGACTGAAAGACAATCAGAGGGCAGAATTCTCAGGAGAAATCCCAGAGACATCGGTCAGTTGATTCAGTCTGCTCTGGCTCTGATCGAGCTCAGTGCTGTGTGAGAATTCATCTAAGACCTTTCACAGGGCTTAAATGAAAGGCTTGCCTGCAGTTCAGTGGCCAAGCAGCCAGCCACTCCCACTTCCTGAGCTATATAAGCAGTTCCTCTAAGCCTCACTGTGAAGCATTTTTTCTTTGCAGCTGAAGGCTCTGTCAGTTTGTCCTCTGAGCTGGCCTCCTTGGCTGGCTGGGGCCTGCCCCCACTCCTGCTAGTCTCTGCTGGGCTTCTGTGTTTATTTTCTACTTCTAGTTTGTATTTTGTCTTTGGCTGTGTGCTTCCTTCCTTTTTGGGGTGGGGCTTTGTTTCTAAGCTCCTAGCATACTGCTACTCCGGTGCTCATACTACTTGCTTTTACTTACTCACATCTCTCAAATTACTTGCACAGAAACTCCTAGCATTCTGCTATGCAGAGCTCATGCTACTGCTTTCAGTTACCTACAACTACAGCCACTGCTGCTGACTGTTTACTTTAATTACTATTATACCCAGTGCCTGTGTTTTACACTGTGCTCACCACGCTCAAACTACTGCAATGCAACTGCAATTATTATCTATATGTTTCAGCTCAGCAATAGCTGCTCCATGTTGCATACTCAATTTTTTCATGTGACACAGTTTACTCTGACCTTAGCTGTGCTGCTCATTGCTGCTCTCATTCTACTTGCAACTTGGCTGCTGCCTGGCTACACCTGCTTTCAAGCATTGTCTCCTGTTTTATTGTACAAGTACAACTCTGAGGTCAGCCCACTAAGCTCCTGCTGAGGCCGTTAATATAGTTTTGTTATTAAAATTGCCTCACTGCCGAAAATTCTCAGAGCGTTTGTCACCTTGATTTGGCTATTCCTGTTTGGCTGGCTTGCCCCAATTCAGTGCTGTTTAATTGCTATACCATATGTTATGCAGGTCCTCGTATCACTACTACTGCTTATTGACCTACGTGCAGGTCCACTTTGCTTATGCAACCGTTGCTCCTTGCTTATGTAAACCATTGTTTCATGCCTACTACCATCCCCTCGGCTTCAGCCTGGGATTCTGCAGCACTCAATCTGCATTCGACCTTGCAAGGTCTCAGCACTCAAAGTTCATTACAATCTCAGCACGAGGTGCTCATTCAGCTCATCAGCTTTCAGCTCTCAATCACTTTGTGGGGCATGCCAGCTATTCTATTCTGGTGCAGGGTTCCTGCAGCCAATGGTCTCGATCTGCTTTAGTCCGCATCTCAAGCGTGTCCAACTTAGGGTGGGATCCTTCTCACCTGGCCCATAGCTGGGAATGTCCTCACCCCAAGCTTGGCTTTAGCTGCCTGCTACACAACAGTAGCTCCCAGTGTAGAATTTAAGACTAGCAGTTAAGGTGGTTACGACAATCTCCTTTGGCTCTAGTGTTCCACTATAACAGTTAGCCCTTGTCTTTAGTGGTTTTCTAGCAGGCACTTTCATTGCATCCTCCCTATGACTGCCTCTGGTTCAACTGGTTTGATTTAGGGCTAGTAGGCCAAGTGAGTGCCTCAGCAGTTGTTCCTCTCTGTGCCTTGGATGCACATATTGTTGCAGAGTTTTCATGAACCTTCTACAGCGTCCCGCTAGAGGGTTTGAGTGAGAGCCTTCCTCCAAATTGGAATATTTTTACCTCCCTTTAATTGGGTTCCATAATTGCAGCTGCAGAGCTGTCACTAAATAAATTATCCCAAACCTGTAGGGAAGGCGACCTAGGCCTTGGATCCCAAGAGATTTCCTCATCATAGGATTTTTTCTTTCTCCGTTGCCTCAGGTCATGACACTTAGTTAGCTTAGTTGTTTCCTTAGCCTCTTTAGGTAGGTTCCGTTGTTGGATTTAGGTGGAGGATGTCCTGCCATTCCTCTCTCCTTGGTGATCCTCTACTCTCAAAGCAAACCATCAGTATCATGCTATGCAGACCTGAGCAGTCATTACCACAACTAAGCATCTCATTGCATTATCAAACTGCCTATACTTCTCTACTACTACATTACAGTTACTACTCCTATGTCACAGTTACTGCTTGCTCATATGCTTCATGTTGCCTCCTTTTGGGGATGATACTACATTTTTGGGGATTCCTAAGGTACCTTTAGCCATGGGAACCATCCCGTTGCACCTCTAGGGGTGGAACCCTCTCCGAGGGTTCCTTGCCTTTATATACCCTACAGGGTGGTAATTCGTCTGGCATAGAGAGCGATTGGCCAAACCAAACTAACACAGTTGCACAAGACAACACTATACTGGCTGCATAGGCCAATGAAATGAAAGGCTTGCCTGTAGTTCAGTGGCTGCCAGCCAGCCACCCCCACTTCCTGAGCTATATAAGCAGTTCCCTCAAGCCTCACTGTGAAGCATTTTTCTTGCCTGGCCATCCTCCACTCCTCTTCCAGTGGCAGCACCTCTCCTTAGGGGATTCCTAAGGTACCTTTAGCCATAGGAACTGTCTCATTGCACCTTTAGGGGTGGAACCCTCTCTGAGTGTTCCTTGCCTTCGTACCCTACAGGGTGGTAATTCCTCTAGAATAGAAAGTGCAAATGGGCAAACTAGTTAACACAGTTTCACAAGCATAACACTATACTGGCTGTGTACGCTAGTGAAATTGGAGTTTGTCAGAGGAATAAAGGAGAAGAATTCTTGTTGTCCAGAGGAGCTGTGTATCTGAGCTGATCATTTCAGATATCTGTTGGGAGTTTGCTGTGTTAGAAGAGACTTCTGTTGCAGCCATCTTGCAGCAGTTTAGGAACTAAGAGAAGTCACCTTTCACTGGGAATGAGACTATCTTGAAACTGCATGAGAGCCAGAGAAAAGGTGGATACCATTTTGAATCTCAGAGACTGTAAGAGGGAAAAGGTAGCTGGTGCTCTAAACTTTAGGCCTGTGGCTGCTTGAAAATCCAGCTGAGGAAAGACACTGCTGTTGTGGAATTGGCATTTGGAATTTGTTGCCCAAAGGCACTGGAAAGTGAATAATCAGGAAAGTTGGAGAAACTGTTTTGGATGCACAACAAAGCTGCTTTCTGTTGAAGGGAAAAGGAACCAGGAGATCCTCATCTTAATTTGGAGCCAGGTAGGAACTCTGCTAACCCCTACCAAGTGGGATCTGCTAACTACAGGGGGCCACCAGTGCATGCTGAGGGAGCTAGGGCACCCATGACCTGTGAAGGAGCCAGGCTGTGGACCCACCTAGGTCTGGGGCCTCTTTGTTTTGTGGGTCTTGTGTGGGAGCTCTGCAACTGGCCTGAATAGGCTGAAGGGACAAGCTGCAAGATTTTCAATCAACTGGACAAGCGGCCAGACCTACAATCAAGCCCAAGTCTTCAGAATACTCACTGCTGCCCATTTGTTCTGCCCTTCCTGAACTGAAATCCCCAGAGACTGAACTGATGGAAGCCTCTGCACTAGGAACATCCTAGATCTCCAGGACTGTGGTACCCAGGGCTTGCCCATAGCAATCAAGGAAGTAACTGCTTAATTGTTAACATTCAAGCTGCATTATTCTTAGGGCCCCAGTGCCAACCAAACCGCAGCACCAAGCAGGCCTGTGACCTCCTGTATACCCAAAATGGACAGAGAGAAATCACTAGTACCAGTGGAGGTGGGCATCTGGGGTGGCCTGGCCTATAGGCCCTGCTGATAATAATTGTTCCTAACCCTTTCTAATCATTTTTTTCCTCCAAGGCTATCCATTTTCCTGGTGTCCCAACCTAGCCCTTCCCCATAATAAAGCTGGGTTTTGTTGTTTGAAGTTGCTGTGTGAAGTGCTTTGTGAAACCAACTGTAATGTGTATATGGTATATGGTACTGGGAAACGGTTTAGCCTCCAGTGTGGGGTGGTTGGAAGGGGAGATGGGTAGGTACAGTATTCTAGTGGGTTATACCAGTCACACACCTGCCCCACTGCAATTTACTCTGGCTAGAGGCACTGTGCTATTTTATTTATTTTTCTGGGATAGGACCCTCAAATACCACTATAGCAGGACCCATGACCCTTAACCTGTGTGAAGGTCAACAGGCATGGGTTGTAGCCCACTGGCACATGGTGCCTGGGCTACATCTTTGGAGGCACTGCTGGGATCTCTAGCTGCACCCACCATGGATGGTCAAACTGGAAAGACCACTGTAATTTCCCAACCGCCAGTTCTACTCCTGGCTAAAATTATGCCCAGAGAAGGATAAGGTAAAGTTAGTGGAATGCAGGGAGGTATGAAATGGATTCCCAGAAATCCCTTTTACTCTTAGACATACCCCAAGATGGAAAAGTGAGATATAGAAGGGCATTTGTCCACAATAACAAGGCTGGATCAGGTAAAAGTGCGAGGAAAACGCTTCACTCTGTTTCAGAGACCTTAACCATGCTGATGAAATGTAAAAATGCTATGGAAGTGTCTTGGGTACCTGAGGCCCTAGTGTCAGAGGGGTTGTCAGAGGCCTGGGCCATTGTTACTATGTTCAGTACAGTTTCCCGGGAGAAGGAGTGTCCGAGCCCTCACTAACCCTCCTCCAAATGTGAGGCCTCAGTCTGGGTATAGGCCTGCTCTTTCATAATCATATAGAAAGCTGAGGATGTTTTAGGGCGAAGCCACCTCCGCAGGGAGGAGGACTATGAAACATGGATAACCTATGTGATACCACCGCTATAGGATTGGCAGTGTAATGAGGGAGAAAATGTGAAAGGCTAACTGAGAGTTTACAAGGCTGTGCTCTCAATGCTATCTGGTCCCTGCAAACCACTGATCCCGAGGCTAACATGGAGGAATATATATTGCACTGGACAGTGCTTTTGGAAGCACTAAGACTTGTGAGGATTTGTAGTGGGGTTCATGGTGACTTGCCAGCAAAGAGAGGAACTCCTATCAGAATATGTGCAGAGACTGGAGAAAGCCCTGCAAAAGTGTATCAAAATGGGGGATACAGGCTACGGACTTAAATAAGACCAGGTTGGAACAGGTGTTCAGGGCACCAGGTACTGTAACTATTATTGTTAAAGTTGGGCCTGAAGGATAGGCTGGGTAATCCCTCTCTCTGTGTCCTCCTTAGGAAGCTAGGGAGTTGAAGGAAAGGACACTTAGTGAGGACCCCGTCCGGCAGTACTAGCTGCAATCCAGATTCAGGAAGTTACTCCCCCAGGACTCTGAGCTCAAAGTGTTGCTAAAGGAGTGCAGGGATACACTGGATAAAATTAAAGCTGATTCTATTAGGCCTACTGAAATTCCCTCTAGCCAACCCATTTAGTCAGTTCCAGCCACTCTGTCAGTGATGGGCCTGGGGTGCAGGCCCAGGTGCACCCTCAGGCTCCCCAGATTGAAACTTGCCTTCAGGAACTGTGTCATGCTGCCAGTGAGTTAAAGAACCAGGGATGCTAAGGGCAGGGGACCCTGAACGAAGAGTGGTTATGGCCCAAAGGATTGATCCTGTCTCAGCCCCATTAGTGTACCCAGGACCCCAAGTCATCAAGAGCCCCAGCCACCTCTGCAGTCCACTACACAACCAGATCCTGAAGAAGAGATAATTTTGCTACAGGCATGGGAGGGATGGACATTTCCAGAGAGAGAGTGCGGTCCAAGGAACATCCCTTCGAGTGAGAGATATCGGTTGTTGGGGTGAGAGCCAAAGCCACACGAAAACTTCAACTGGGCACAGTAAGGGAGTGTATTGGGGACCAACAAGCACAGCTCCACCATTTACATGAAGAAATCTTCAGCCAAAGCCACAGCCTCTGCACCCCCAATATAGACAAACTGGTGGGACCATCCACAGAGACCACCGTCACCATAAATAGAGGGCTCGACTGGCCATTCTAGAAGATGGCTCCCAGGTAACAATTATCTTCAATCCTTGTGTAACCCCTACAAATGGGGTTCCCAAAAAGTCTTCCTTGAGCTTGCCTAAATGCTCACTGCCAGGCAGGTGTTCTGCGTTTCAGCAGTTTAAATGTATTGCCAGAGAGTGCCTGTATAGCCTCTGTGTACTGTCTCTTTAAGAGCTGCCTGGATTGCAGTCATAATTAATCTGAGAGAGAGCTCTGTTAGAAGATGGGCTTGTTTGCTGATCATTTGTTAGAGCAGTAATAATATTGCAGTTTATTCTAACCTGCCTTCTTGGCAGAATGCACAGTTCTAGTTGTTTCCACCGTCTTGGTCCTGGACTGTCAGAATAATGGGCCAATCAGTACATTTGGGACTCTAAAATGGAGCCTTCCTACAGGGGCTTGGTGGAACCAAAACTTTCAGGAATTGTAGTTTGGGGCTTTTGGTGTCTAAAATAACCTGGAGGAGCCCTTGTTGTGACTTACAGTCAGATCAGCCAACCGAACCTTTGGATCTAGGGAAAGTCCACACTGCCTGCAGTTTCAAGTTAGATCTGAGTTGGGAAGTGAAGAAGTAACAGCTCAAGATAGTTTGAGCAGCAATCCATAGTGGATTCGCGTGGAAGAACTGTTGAAAGGCCTGAGTTTGGCCTGCATGCCTACCTGCTGTCCCTGAGAGGAACTTGTGCTTTTTCAAACTGAATCCAAATTTGAGAGGAATTAAGCCACTGAATTGTGACCAGGCTTTAACCTGAAGAAGACTGAAGATTTTCTGAATGTGATCAGCCTATCAGGGCTTCCAGCTACCTCTGAACTCCTGGATTGTGTAGAGTCTCTGTAATTGAGACCGGAGAGCCATTTGTCTGGTACAGTGGAATTTCCTTACCTGTGAATGTGCTGTGTGCTTGTAGTGGTCGTGATTTGGTTCCCCACTGTGTGTCAGAACTGTGTTTTGCTTGCTGGAGGCTGTATCCAGTTCCACGGACTGAATCCATATCCATTTCCATTTGCATGGGCCCTGCTACACTGGCTCAGCCAGAATACCTGCTATGCAGAGAAAGTCATGGACGAGAGACCTGCCTGGGGATCAGCCCCTGCTCAATGCCTTGAACAGAAATGACACCTCGGTGATTCGTGTGGGCCCTGCTTCTCTGGGCACTCCAGCTCAACAGCCTGCAGTCTCGATTTCGTGCTGCCTGTGTCCAGTATTGGGTATCATGAGTAAACATTAGGGTAGCTCCCTGCAACAACAGCTAAATCTAAAAGTGTCATCATCTGATTGTCTTGTTGCTTTTCTTTCACAAACTGAGCCCTCTGGCTTCAGATTACAAATAGTGTGTGTTGTGCATGTTGTTTTCTTCCATCACAAGGCTCCAACCAGCTGCAATGTTCCTGGCTAGCCCCGTTTTCCTACCTGGGTACCCAGAGTGTGTGACTGTGTAGGGACTCTGAACTGCATGTCATAACTGTCTGATTAATATAGCTTTTAAGCAAATCAACCTAATTACGCCCTCCTTATTCAAGTCCCCTGAATAAATCCGATTTAATTTCGTTTGCATTTTACCTGACTGTGGTTCCAGTTTGTGCCAAAAGTATTGTACTGTTGCTATTTGCTGTACTTAATCTTATTTTACAGGGGTCTCAGGGTCAAGCTAGAGGAACCAGCCCTGGTGGTAAGTGCAGACAGTGTGGGTAATTGACTGGTGAATAAGGGTCATTGTAAGTAATTATTGTATATTGTTCAGGTCACTAGAAGTGAAAGGGGGTTACAGTGTCCTGGAGGCTGTGCCCAGTTTAGCTTGACCACTAACAACCCTGACCTCTGGGTGGAGGCACCGTTCATTACCCAGGCTCCTTAACATGCTACTGGCCAAGCAGGCAAGGGTAGTAGCCTTGGGATAGAGCCACCTAGGGTTACATCTTGAGGTGCCGCTGGGATTTTGTGCCTTCTAGTGGCCAAAAATATTAATTATTGTTAAAGATTAATGGCTAACCCAGTAGAAATGGCTGTACACCTGTTGGTGGGGTGGTGTACTGGGCAGGGATCAACCCCAAAATGCTCTGCTTATACTGGATATTCCCTGGGTACCAGTAAGTACACTGTAGAGGAAGCACTCTCAAAGTTGAATGTTTAAAAACCCTGTGGTGGTGGGTTGACAGGCTGATTTGATCGCCCAAGCTTTCATAGCCTTGGTAGAGTGTAGTGACCTCATGGACAGCTCTAAAGTGCCACAGACTAGTGCCTCAGAAGGGTCCTAGCTGCTTGGAAAGTGATAACAAAAGACAGTAAAGACCCTGGGAGGATGAGCTCCCACCATTATCTGAGACTTTTGAGGAGAAATTTGCTAAGTTGTTGCTGGAGGAAGGAAAACCATAGAGGACTAAGAACTATTCTGCTACTGGGGTGTTCCTTCTCAACACCCCTCCACTCCAGCACCTGTTACTGCCTTCTGTGCCCATGCCAATCTAGTCCTATGCCTGTACCTGCCATTAGTCACAACTCCACCAAAGGCTGAGAATCGCACCTTTTCCCACCCCCAAGGGGAGGATGACTGGGAGACTTGATCAACTATGTTGCCCCTTTGTACTATGGTGTGTGGAGGCTGAGAAGTGGAAAAGAATCATACAAAGTTTGAGAGGCCCTGCCCTGAAGCCATTAAATTTTGAGTCCACTAACCCTGATGCATCTGCTCAAGTACCTCTATTTGTACTGAAGGTAATTTTGGGAGTATTGAGTTAGGGGAGACTTGATGTGATATTCCAAGGTACCAAACAATGAAGGGGAAAGTTTGTCTGTGTATGTATTCACCAAAAAGAGTCGCAGAAAGCTTACTGAAAGGTGGGGAGCTGCCATGATTTGAACTGTGGAGATTGGAGCAAACTGCAATATGCCATTCAAACTGCATCATCTAGTTAAGGCTCCAGGATAGGAGAGGTAACCCACCTGACTACTGTGTTTTGATAAAAGAACCCAGAGGTAGAAGGCAGAGGGAGATTTATTGTGTGAGTGCAGCCCATGATCTTGACACGTAAGGTCTTCTGAAATGGAGACTACTATGAGAGTCCCACCGTGGCTAAGCTTAGGGAAGGAGTTACTGAAGGGTCAGAAAAGTACAACCAGGTGCATATTGTTATAGGGTGGGGTACATCCTCAGGCATCCCTCTACTGGGGTTTCCGGCTGAGCTCAAGGAATTAACTGCCACCCTAAAGGAACTTTGAGACATGGTACACTACCAGCAGAAGTCAGATCACACTCCGCTTGATGCCCAGCACTTTGCTATGTTTTCCAGATTTCAGAGTCGTCATTTGTTGCAATTACAGCAAGGATGGCCATATGGAAGAGGAATGCAGGTCAGAAGAACTTAGAAAGGTGAACCAGTCAGGAGGCTCTGGAAATAGTGTGGTCATAGGTACAAAGAAATGACTACAGTGAAGGCTTCAGCCATCTAACTCAAACCCTTCTCTTCTTCTGTCTGTCCAGGCCCCTGTTGTTGTCCTTCAGACTGGTCCAAAACAGGGCCTCAATGAAGACTACTGTGTGTGTATGGTATTCCTACTGGCTGTGTTTATAGTGGTCACAAGAGACCA
Source organism: Neoceratodus forsteri (assembly GCA_016271365.2). NCBI lineage: Eukaryota > Metazoa > Chordata > Ceratodontiformes > Ceratodontidae > Neoceratodus > Neoceratodus forsteri. Next base: position 1,227,537,707 of record CM028131.1, on the reverse strand, counting down.
TTGTATTTCAGGGCTGGTATGACAATGCTTATCTGATGTGCCATTACAATCCTGGAAGACCTACATGTGGGAGACTGGCGACAAGTCTGATCCCTACCTAGGATATGTCCTCATCGTCTTTCTGTAAACTGTAACGGTGTAGAGGAACAAGTATGACACATCTGGCCTCAGCATGTCCTCCACCGACTGTGTGATGGGGTTCCCTGTTAATTGGCACAAACGCCTACATGTTTGGGAGACTAGCACAACCTGCCATAAGAAACAAGGGCAACTGACTCCATGGGCCGTAAGAATTCCAGCCTAGTAAAAGGGTATATGACTTACAACAGAAACCAGTGAAGAGGACCGAGAGCCAGTGGGATAGTGTGGAAAAGGAATCTGACTCCTGGTATTGGCCCCCAACGCCCAGTGCACAATCTATGGAGAAGTCTGCCCAAGAGAAATGAAATATCAAAATATAAATGTGTATGCACTAGTGATGGAAAGTTGTTTGAAGGATTATTAAACCTAGCATTTGCCTGCCCATGCCTATGCCTATGCATGACGCAGGATGGTCCGGATGAAATTTATTTGATCGAGATTTGGTGACAGAGGGTGCTCTGTTACAGTATACTGCACAGACACTGCAGTCTATTCTCGATAACAAGTATTTGGCCAAAAGGAGAGAGTGACCTGACTTATTTGACTTTTGGGATTCCCGCTGCCAGCTGAATGGAAGGCTAGGATTGCAAGAACTCGTCTAGGATAGATCAAGTTTTTTCATTAAAGAAATGGTACTGGGTGTGTCCAGGGTAAAGCATCATATACACCTGCATGATGACAGCCCTTTCAAGAGACCTACACTTACCCAGCTGACATAGATGATGTTGGAGGAGACACCCAGAAATGCCATTGCTGGTATGATACAGGAATCAAGGTGCCCATATGCTTCCACTGTGGTTGTGCATAGAAGAATGAGTTGGTGAGGATGTGTATTATCTAACCCTGAACCAGACCATCCTAGATCACTACGCCATGCCCGTATACAAGATGCCCCGATTGTTTGAATGGGAGTGTAGTTCAGTATTGATCTTCACAGTGGATATTACTAGATCTGGCCCCTGGTGGCTGTGAGGAAATAGCTTCATCTGTCCTTTGGGGTTCTTTAATCTGAGAATGCCACAGGGGATTTTTGGGGTGCCTCTACACCTTTCAGTGACTGATTGAACAAAAGGTGTGTTGATATGAACTTGCTGGAATGTCTAGTGTACCTAGATTTATGTCATTGTGTCGACGACATTAGAGTAGGAGACCCAACTGTTTAAAGTGCTGGACTAATTGAAGATTTCGGCTCAAGCTTCCATCGAGAAGTGACAGTTTAAACCTCCATAGTATGTGGGGTACATAGTATCTGCAGAAGGAATGGGGGTCGTCCCATGAGGTTGGTCGCTTGGCTCCAGCCCACCTTGAAAGAACTATGGTATTTTCTGGGTCTGTGTATCATCGGAGGTCTACAGTATCAGTGATTCACCACTCCTGACCTTACTTTGTGACCTCCTCACAACTGAAACACAAGAAAGGGCTGTCAAAGAACCAGAGAAAGTGTCTCCAAATAAAGAACTTAACTTCCACAGGACACCCGAATGTGAAGCAGCCCAGCCTAAATCATATATACAGCTCACCCACACCTTTCCTCGCCTATGCTATACTAAGCCCTATGTACTGCATACAGGCGCTAGTCTTTCGTGAATCCATCTTTCAGATGAGACGTTAAACCAAAGGTCCCATCGGCCTGGATTAGTGGTAGTTCAGGTGATGTTAAAGATCCCATGGCGACTTTATCAAAGAGTAGGGAAGTTTATTGATCAAAACAAACATAACATCACATAAAACCTGAAATTTCATCAAACAATTACTCATATAAGGTATGATAACATCAACTATTTACAGAAAGGAAAATTAGATAGTAAGCTTTATAAGTAGAAGAAACAATCAAAAGGGAAAATATTTCAAAATTGAAAAAGTTTCTTGAGAAAACTTATGAGAATCTTTTTCTTTAACCTGTACATCCCTGTCTCAATTTTTGAAACAATAATAGAATGTATACATTTTTGCTGTTGTAATACATATTGACACATTTAGCTTGCCACAAAAATATTGAATATACAGTATGCAAAAAAAACCATTCAAAGTACTTTTATGAAATTTTTCCAAACCTGTATAATCTCCTAAAATTAAGGTATTATATGAAAGGAAATTCAAAAAGGTATATTATTCCATTTAATAGCTGCCTCACTCTAATAACTTACTATCAGCACATTTCTAGAAAAGTGTGGCTGGCTTTTTCTATATTAATACATGTGGGCTTAAGACAATACCTATCAGACTGTGGTTTATACTTGAGATTCCCTCTAACTCCCAGTCTCCCTTGAGCAGAAATCCATACAATATCCCAGATCTGTACTTGGTAATCTAAATCTGTCTGTTTATGTAGCAAAAGTCATTCTGGTAGGATACACTCAGGAAAAAGAAGCTTATACTTGTTGCACTTCATAAAACTATATAGGAATAAAAGGTTTTCCTATCTAATGAAAGAAATTTTTGAAACAGCACTTTCCATTGTTGTAATTTCTTTAAAGTGGAAATCCTATAACTTGGAAGGCCATCTGAAGCCAAAATCTTAGGGGCAATAAGTCCATTTCTGGAGTATTGTTTCCATAGAAACTGTGTCCAGATTTGTCATGTCATAGTGGCCAAACTCTTAAAAAACTAAAAAGAAGAAAAATAAAAATTGAGTGGTAAAAGCCAAGGGAGTCACCATATGTAACCCCCTTGTTTGATTGAAGGTATAATGTCCCTCTTGCTGATTGTCAGCCTATTTCACCACACTATTTGAAAAAAATAAACTGTATAATCTTGTTTCTAAATTAACTGGAAGTGGATAGAGGTAACTTAAATAAAGAAAAAACTGGTAATAAAATGTTTTTAATTATCATAATACGTTTCTTTTCCCAAATTTCCATTGTTTCCAATACATTATTTTACTTTCACCTTCAGAACCAACTGCTGTTCCCAATTATAAGTTGCCATATCTCCATGCCAAACCAGATACCTAAAATTTTGAGGGTAGAAGAAAATGAAATTCCCATGCAATCCATAATACCAGTCTACGAGAATCTAAAGAAAAACCAAAACTTTTTCTCCATATTAGCTGTACACCAGAGAATTGCCCATAATAGTTAAAAACTTCTAGTCGCTTTGTAACAGAAGTAACATCCTTCATTAATAAAGTCACACATCATCAGCATAGGCCATAAATTTTTTCAGTTTCTATCATAGATGCAGGAGAAAGACCAATTATATGCTGATCCCATTGAATCTGCCAGAATAACTGGATCTAAGACAAAAGCATAAAGCAGAGGGGCTTAAAGGTCATCCTTGCTGGACCCCTACAAAACCTAATTTCTGTTCCAGAAGGCCATTAACCATCAGATTATGTCAGCCTTAACATCAAGAAGAGCAACCCACTGCACAAACTGTTTAGGTATACCATATTGCTAACATTATACGAAAAAAGATACTGATGCCGAACCTTATCAAAGGCTTTGTGGCCTGGTCTCATACTACCACTAAACCTGAACAATGCCCCATTTTACTAGCCTCAAAAAGTTCCCTTAAGAGGTATACATTATAATTGAATTTTCCTATTGGGAATAGCATGGGTCTGAGCTGGATGAATTAACGAATCATGACCACCTGTACTAGGCGATTATGCAAAAATTACAGCAAATTTTAAATAATCACTGTTAAGAAGACTATAAGGTCTCAATTAAATAATAACTTCTTATCCCCTTTTTATGAATATAACTCAGGAGAAGAAGTATTAAACGCTACCAAATGAAAAGTGGAATCAACATATAATTAAATACAAGTGGAAAAAATAACTCACACATGACAATACATTTTATATAGAAATCATTGGGAATACCATCTAATCCTGGAGAAGTACCCAGATTAAATTTTTTGATTACATCCTCAATTTCTTGTGAAAAAATAGGTTTCATCAAAAAGATGTTTGATAAACTGTTTCACCTGAGGTAGTGGTGCAAAAATTATCTGCAAAGTATCTATATTATTAATTTCTACATCTTCAAACATATCTATGACTATTACTGTACTACCAGCAACATTTCTGCATCCATAACTACTATTCCTCGATCAGGTTTACTTAAGCTAGTCATTAAAGTTTTATCTAAAGCAGCATTTACAAGACTTTATAGGGGTCGAGAAGCTAGGTTGTTTTTGTGTTCCAAATCTAAATTCTATTTCTAAGGATTTAGCCCTGTCATATTAGTAGAATTTTCATCTGTCATTTTATTTCAGAAATTTGTGATTTAAATTTTGCATGATCACTTGAGGAAAAGACATAAACTTTATATAACTGGTTCTTATAAGTTAAATACACTTTAAATAATGGGAATTAGCTCTCTTGCTTTCCCCAACTGATAAAAAAGCCTTCAACTCTGTTTTAGTATTTAACCACCAATCCTTAAATATTTATCAAACATACATATAAGGTGGAATGTTTGGCTGCAAAAAAAATACTTCTAAATTATGAAAATAATCTGGCAAATCTAGAAAGGATGTATTTAATCTCCACCTCTATATAGTGGATAACATTTCTAGTCAGAATATCAGATAAACAAAAATCGCATAATAAAATCTGATGATCTGAAAATTCTGTCAAGTTTAACCTTGCTAGATATTGGTTTAATATATTTGGACACAAAACCATGTGTCTATACGCTGTAGCATATATATACCTATGATAAGTAGCCCATGATGAGAATGTAAACATCTATATGCATCTGATAATCGGTATCGCAATAATTTGTTTTAAAGCATGCAAATCACAATACATTTTTTTGTTGAAACCCAAGAATATTTAATGTCAATATCGCAGTTGAAATCCACCCCATATGATATGCCATCTGAGTATAGAGAAAGGTTTTAATTACTCAAATAATTCTATTCTAGCTAACTTTGTTTGGGGAGCATACACATTAATAAGGTAGAAGAGAAATCTCACAAAGAACAATCTAAAACTAAAGCTATCCCAGGCCTCACATCAACCTAATTTAGTAATTCAAATTTAGTATTCTTAAACAAAATACCTATCCCATCAGGAATCCAGCCCTAGATGTCCAATAGGAAGGACCAAATCCAGTGGTTTTTTAGCTGATCTGTCTCAAAAATAGATGACAATCTTGTTTCCTGCAAAAGATAACATCTACTTTAAGTTGATTCAAAAAAGCCAGTACTGAAAATTTGTTTTTTTGTAGGCTTTAAGACTACATACATTATAAGAATAGTTGTAAAGTAGCCATAAGTATTTAGTAAGGTTTAAGACCCTCCTTTTTGACTAAGACTCACTTTCCTCTTTTCCCTTTTTCCCTTTCTTTTCCCTTTGCCAGCTCGGTAGCCTTACTGTCCTCATACTCAGTAACCATTTCTGACCTATGAGAAGTGTCTGATTCTAAGTCAGAGTCCCCATCTTGCAAGGTGCAAAAATATTTTCAGTGGGGATTGGGCACCACAACTGTTTGTCGAAATAGGCCCTAGTGAACCTTCTACCTTTCACAGTTTCAAAGGGAGGTGGCATAGATTTAGTTATAGAATGTTTTGCAGTGGCAGGAGGTGAATTTATTTTTAGAAAAATGTCCATGGGATCCTCACCATTGTGCTGTGGCCTAGAGGTAGTTTTATCTACCAAAGGTAAATCCCATCCTCGAGCCCAGGTGTAGCGAAAAGAATCTCTTTGCTCTGTACCTTCCCTTGAGAAGTCAGTAGGAGGACTACAAGCAGAATCCCTCCTTTTTTCTTGGGCCTGTTTAACAAATCATCCCAGATCCCAGCCTTCAGAGCTTCTCCATTTTACCTGGGGCATTGATGGAGCGCATGACCTTTGTCATCACAAAGATTACAGTGAAAAATATTACCACATAAATCCATCGAATGCCCATATCCCCACATAATGAACATTTTAACATATCACAAGCACTTTTGCATATGTGTTTTGCCACATTGTAACATGCCTGGGGCTGTCCCCATAGAAATAGACCCCTATCTTTCCCTAAAAGAAGCTATTAGGGAGATGAATAATATCAGAATTAACTTGAAATAGTTTAACCTTAAACTTCCATCCACCAGTCCATATCCCCTCTGTATCAGAATAGCTTCAGGGGTCTAAAATATCACTCATTGTTCTGGAGCCAGTGATAAATATCACTGACATTAACCCTCTCATTCCTGAAAATACAATAGCTAACGTATCTGGAATCTAGGGAGTCCATAAGGAGTAGATTTTAAAGTAGAATACTTTTCCCAAAACTCTCTAAATTAGCATTAATACTAAAGCTGATATCAAAGGAGTCCTCGCCAGAAACTATGAATTAAGGCATACATATCAGAAGGAAAAAATGCATCGAACCCTTAGAAGCTGTTTTGAAACATAGTACCTATCAGAATGTTCTATCAGACCCCTTTATATTGCAGTTTGACTGCATTCCATCTTTGGAGCCTGTTCTAATTTATTTTTAAACAATTCTGACATAGGTACCCACCTAGAATGCTGCGATTATCATCCCCAAAATCAGACTGATTAAATCCTGCCTGACCCTATCTAGAGCCTTGTTCTCCTCCCTGAATTAACTTGTTCAACCTAGGCAGGCTGCAGCCGATCCCTACAAACTGCACAGTATTAGTAAGATAGGGCACCTTAGAAATCACAAGTCATTACCTGGAGCTCAGGATTTCATCCTTGGTGTAGCATACATTGTTGCGGCCATACTTCAAATGAATCTGTCCCCAAGATAAGTCAGGAGTCCACTGTCCCGAATCCATGCGTTTCCACCCAGGAATCGCTAAGCCTTATCAACCAGACCAGTCATTACTCAAATAGTCCCGTCATCGAGAGAAGTCCAGACTGCTGTCGCACTGCCTTGCGATGTAAGTAGGTCACTGTAGGTAAAGGAACGCTTTCCTCACGATACCGTTCCCTGCTGCAGCCTCTGAGGTATTTGTTGACACATTATGGTTTGGCCCCAGCCAACTTTGAAGCTTTTCTTTCATAGACTCAGAACAACTCATTCCTGAACGAACAGTACTAGGCACATGAGACAGTAGTAAAACAAGTAGTTTCAACGGAATCTCCAATACTGGATCAACACCAGTAGTCTCTGTAAACCTCTCACAATTTCAGACAAAACATTTATGGACACAGTTTCTTCCCTTAGAAGAAAATCCTCAAAAAAAATGGCAATATCCATGCTAGATCCTTCAGACCTCAAAAGACCATCCTTCTCCATGAGAGGTTGTGCACAGTCTGCCATCTGCAGACCATGCTAGCATGGTCCCCACTGACAGCAATGCAGTAGGGAATTTCCCAGAGTAACCTGGCCAAATTTCCTCATTCACTAAAAATACCACCAACAGCTTAATCTGGTTCCACGGTCAGATGGCATTCATCTATATCCCCTCCCTGGATCGTTGCCTGAAAATAGGCAGGATTTGTCTAGTGCACTTACGGTCAACAAAAAACTAAATAAATAAAATAAATAAATGTCTGCAGGCCCCAAGGAGCTGTGCTGTATCAAGACCATGAGGATGGTTTGAGACCAGTGGCTTTCCTGCAGGAGCTTGACCCTGTCAGAAACGAAACTATCCTGTGCAAAAGCTGAGTTCTTGCCCCAAACTGGGCCTTTGTTGACTGAAGTTTCATGAGTGACTCTATAAGGGTAAAGATATTGGTGAAGACCGAATAACAACCCATTAACCTATGTATAGATTTCAGCTAAGTTGGATGCCACTGGGCACTGGTGGCTCCTTGCTTTATCAACCTATGATTATGCTGTCGAATACAGCCAGGACTGAACCATATTGATGCTGACACCTGCCATGAAGGCCAGTCTCCAAGAGTGATTAAGGTCAGGTTGTCTGAACTTGGCATCCGAGCATTGTGCAAAAAGTTTGATAGAGATGAACAGATGTCTACAAACACAGTGGATTAGTAGATTCTTGGGCCCTCCTGATACACATGCCACCAGCTGCCTATTGCCATTTCTCTGCTCTAGATATTAGTGCACTACCTCAATTTGACAATGACACAGCATCCAGTGGGCTCAATCCCAAGACCCTATGATTCAGACAGCACGATACCCTGCGATGTGGGGAAAGATGTGTCCAGTTGCATTCCCCTGACTTGCAAACTGCCTGTTATTTAAAGAGAGGCCCCAGGTTGAAGTTGCACAGTCAGTTGTTATACAGAGAGCGGTGGATCACGGTGGTTGAGGCAGATGGCAACCAACTGGTCCACGGCCTTTAAGAGTTGGCACTGAAGGTCCCTCCACAATCACATAGGGCACCTTGGTATTGACAGAACTCCCCGACCTGGTACGACCTTGATTCTACTGGCCAAGATGGGGACAATGTTGAGCACCATGTAAAGACCTGCAGTCATTGTCTGCAAAGGAAAGCCCTGCCTCAGAGGTTGCCCTTGTCAATACTACTACTAGAATCCCATGGAACTGGTCTGCATAGACTTTTTGTGCTTAGAACCTGGTCAGGGGAATATTGGCAATCATGACAACAGTTACAGATCATTTCACACGGTATGCACAAGATTTTCCAACTAAAGATCAAAACAATCCAGATAAGCCAGGGTCAGTTGATATTATTTTTGTTTTTATGTAATGCCCATTTTGCAACCCGCTGCTTGCCCTGGAGAAACCGTTGCTCAGAACAGCTAGGTTTGAAACTTCTGCACAGAGGCAACCAAGTAATCTGACACAGGAAGCAATAACCGAAATGTCAAACCAGGATTCCTAGGTGGCTTTATTCACAATAACAACAACAGAATAATAAAGATAGATGGACCACCATAGCTACATCCCTGGTAATGCAGATTAAGGAGACCAGAACACATCTTCTTCACAACACTGTAACCCCCAGTTCCGAACACATTGGGCCTCAGCCCGAACAGTTACTCTTCTCTTGATTCTATGGCACCCGGCCAGCACGGACATTTTTCCATATGGCGGATATTGATCTGGTGGCTCCCTCAACCACCATGACCTTTCCAGCTCCATAGGAAACATCATTCAATCCACGCTAGGTACTTCTGTGACACTGGCCAAGTGCCATGATGAAAGATAGGTGCCTAAATGAACCCATGGTGCTAAATCTGGTTACCTCAGATGGAGAGGTCTCCACCTCTCCGCCCCTCCATACCTGTCATTACTGGAATCAACACCTTTCCTTGTGAACCCTCTGTCAGAATGCTATTCGAAACGTGTATCATTTAACACCTACTCTTCATGAACTGGTGTCCTGACTTGTAATGTTCTTTAGGTGGCTATCCATCCCTATGGACCCCATTATTTAGATGCATTTTAAAATACACAGACTGAAAGTACTGCATTGACTGTCCTTCTACAGCCCACAGTAGCAGATCGCTACACTGTCTTAGTGAAACATGGGCTATATACAGGAGTCACAGCAACTGGTTTGCAGGTGCCCAGGGCTTCTGACAAAGAAAACATTTGGTACTCCAGTACTTGCCTCAACTCATCAGGCAGCTTTCCTCCTTCAGCTGGGCCAGAGTTGCCCTGAATTGCTGAACTCTTCCCCCTGGAACAAGCTGAGGAGCGGTCTCTACCACTGTTAGGTTTCTTCTGTGTCTCAGGGCGAACACACATCCTCTACCTCTGGTAGCTTCTATCAAACTTTACTGGAGGGGCTGCCACCCAGCTACCCTTCACTCTCAACCTCCTCGCAGACCACTAAATTCCCAACGCTCTAAGCTAACCTTGCTGCAGTGGCTTATCTGCCAAAACCCCATATGATGTCATCCCTCCAGCACAGCTGAGACTGAGGACAAGTGAGAGTGAGAAGTAAAAAAGACACGACAGGGTATGCTGGAACAGATTTACGCATGTCCAGGGGCATAATAAGGCACGAGGCCCGGCTGAGTGCCTTTAGCTCCCACGTGTGGTAAAATCTGTTCCTACACACCTGGAGGTATTTTTCTTATAAATGGTCTTTAAAAAAAAAAATTTTTATATTTAGAAAATGTATTTTATATGTGGTAATTATCATTAGTTTATGCTGATTTAATAAAACAATCCTTCCACCTACTACAAAATGAGAAAGATGATGTCTGTAGCCTGAAAAATGGATAATCAGAAATTGAAACTCCTCAGTTGACAAGTGAGTGGTAAGGAAAATATGACCCCATGTTGCAGTAACAGAGAACTTATCAGCAGTCAGCTGTCCCCAGGTTCTCTATTCTCACACAATGGTTTCGCGATACTGATGACCGCCTAGAGCCGCCTCCCCAGCTCACACCACACCCTCAAATATTGTCTCCCCATGTCCTCGCTGAGCCGCTAACTCCCAGTGGCCAGCTCTGCCCGACAGGCGGACAGCTAGCTCAGACAGAGATCACATGAAGGCTAAGGAGCAGTCCTACTCTCGGCCCAGAGCACAAAAACATCACAGAAGTGGCAGCAGCTTTCATTTCCACCACCCAGCACCAACTCGTCTGGTGACAACAACATACTAGGAATCTTTGTGCTGGTTGAACAATAGAGCACAACGGACACCATACTTTTGGTCATAAGGCCGACTGTTTGGTACTATAAGCAGGAAGAGTGCTTTGAGCGAGAAACAACAACGGCGCATTTTAAATACCAATGTTCTAAGGCTTACTGGATTTAAGCCTTTACTGCCGCCCTTTTTTTTTTTTACCCATGCATGAATACTGTAAGGGAACTGGCAATCACTGTGATTTAGTCTACCATTTTATAAGCCCATTTAAATGGTCTCACAAGCTGCCTTTCCCTGCCCGCCACTAGATCTAAGTGGGACTTAGTACACTGGGTGATGGGGTTATACCTAGCTACCTTACAGTACCCAAATATCACAGATATAAAGTGTAGTTTGTTAGATGAGGCCGGAAACCACATGAGGCGTTTCTTTGTCTCCCCATGAAGAGGAATAGTCTAAAGCTTGTACAAGAGCAGTGAGTCTGTAAAGAGTTAAGAATAAATACAGCGCATGATGAAGTATCGAGCCTATGGGCGCATACTGTGACAGTGGCTGTATAGAAGTTACGAGTCAATCAAAAGGAAAGGTTGTTGAACCAGCCACTTTTTAGCTTCCAGGTGAGTACGCCTGCAGTAGAAAATACCCGAGCACTGCCTTAGTTTTTGTTAACTCATTTAGATGCTCAGCCGTGGCTTGCTATCAGCCAGACTCCAGTATGCAAATTGTTCACTAGGTCTAATAGTTCACTGGGAGGGTGGTAATCTGTGGACTACCAGTATCCCTGTATTGTGATGGGAGATAACACGGCCTTGTTTTTGGTATTTAGCAGGAGCTCAAGATGTAGTAGGTTGTGTTGAGATGATAAAACTGAAATGTAACTCCTTGAGCAAGGTCCAAGGAGATGGTTATGTAAGGATCAGCCATTCAGAATAGATGACATCTCCTGCAATCAATCCAGAGTCACCGAAGGATGTACAGGGTGAAAGGATGGGTCCCAAATGGAACCTTGTGGAGCATCCGAGCAGTGATAGGTGGGGAGAAGTCACCTTGAGCTTTAATCTGCTGCTTGTATTTGTGAGATAACAGCAGAACCATTTACGGCATAAGCTAACCCGATGCTGCCCAGAGTCTCAAGAGTATGGAGTGATCAACTGTCAAAAGCTTTTGTGAGTCAAAGAAGATTGCATAGTGTGTGTTTATGTCCAAGGCTTGAGCCAGTCATTTGACACTTTGTAAAGAGCAACATATACTGTAAAAGGTCTGGACCCGAGGGACTGATTGAGGATGTTTTCATCAAGTACACAATAATTGAGTTGACAATTTTCAAGCAGTTTGGATAACACAGGAAGCAACGAGATAGGTATAGAAGACAGGGCAGCGTATCTCTGACTTGAACAAGGGATAATGTGGTGGTTTTCCAGCCAAGCGTAAACTTGGTATAGTGAACTAATAAATAGGTGGGCAGTTGAGCTGGCAGACAATAAAGCTCATTTAGGAAGAAATGTTCTAGCCAATCAGCAACAACTCACGGTATCCAGAAAGAGAAGGCCCTCCACCTGTTTAAAGGAAATGGGCTGGAACTTAAGAGGGACGGCCGTGGAGGCTGTGGTAGAGCTAGTAACTGAGCTTGGGCGGTACTTGTAGTGTTCAGTTTACTTTCTGGCGACGTATCAAATGAAGAGCCTGCAGCGAGTGGTTATTGAGCTGATCAAGAATATCAGACCCCGTCTGTGAAGTGGTGTTAGCTACGACAATTCTGGCTGGAGAAGCGGCAGGGAACGTCCATGACCTCTGTCAGGATCTCACAAAATTTGGCGGAACAGTTTTATTTACCACCAGGCAGTGTGGAAATACGTTGTTTTTTCTAGCCTTACCAACTTGTTGCAGGCATGCTGGCACCCGAAGGAAAGCCAGTCAGATCTGAGACTTCCAGCCTTTTCCAAAGGGTGTCTCCATACCGTAAAGGCCTCTTCAGTTGTGACCAAACCAATCGGAAGCATGTTTCCCGATTTAATTTTCCTTAAGGGTGTGTGTTTGCTGATAATGTTTAAGAACAACCGGAAGAACAGCATGCATCAGACACTGAAGGTGTGAGTAGAACCTATCATTGTATGTTAGATCTTCAGGAAGGCAGGTAGACAAAGTTTTGACTTGGTTCTGGTATCCTCACCATCATTTGGTTTGGTGGGCTCAGTTATACCCTGTTCTGCTCAGGACACAATTGTTATCGGGTAGAATTAAAAAAAGGTATTCTTGGCGAATACCGATTCACTTGGTATCCCAACTGGAAATCAGTATTCCACCTAAATCAATGGGTTTTATGACTGCATGTAGAAATTTTGAACACCACATGTAACTTGCCATTTTGATTTTTTCATCAAATTTACAACATGGCCTGTCGAACCCAACCTAAATTAGATGTCATTTCTTCATTGTCCCACAGGGTGATTTTGCACAATGACCATTTTCCTCCCCAACAGAGGATAACTCCTGACACAACAGACACCTCTGCCCAATTAGACAGGTGATCTGGGAACCATAGGAAACAGTTCTTCCAATGCTACTGCCTCCACTGTCCTCGCTTCGGAAAGCACTGCATACTGCCATCAGGTTTAACTCTAAAATTGATTAGTGTTTTGCTCATAAAGAAGTTTAAAACATTGGCAAAATGCATAGCACTTACTCACTGTGTTTAACAAACATAACACTTCTAATAAACCTATATAAATATTTTCTTACAGCTAGCAGAAAACAAAGAAAAACCGTAATCAATTATTAAACCTGCCCAATTCGAGAAACAGACAAGAACTGAAAAGTGCACTCCTGCTGGCCCACATAGACCCCTGAAGAAGCTGCTAAGAACACCTCGCCTCCTCCCAGGAGGGCTTCCCAGCGCAACCCAGGTAACAGCAACCTGGTGGCACCGCACTCCCACTGGGCCGAACCCCACCCTGTTTGCTAAATTTGGTGCTCCACATAGCCTTCACGCCGCCCTGAGTCATGCCTTGCAACTCAGCCTGCTGATTGCCTCCTTTTACACACTCACAAGCTGGCTGTTGGGAAGCTTCACAACTGCTTTCATGATATCTACTTACTATTTGCGTTATATTTATTGTTTGAAATAAATCTAAGTACACATTAATCTGCGAAGAAATTTTATTAATCAATTTATAACGTTTGAAATAATTTTATTAATGATGCTCTCACGCTCGCAATCAGATTACAACAAACACAATTTTAGTTTTAATTAAGCTTAAAGCAATTTAATTTAAGTTAAAATTAATCCATCTACTAATTGATTTTGCTGACTGTTGAAATCCCATTCTGCCCACTCACACCTCTCTACCAAATGCCACTTGCACATCTGTCCTCCCAACCTACACCCTTACCTCTACTGTATATCTCTCTACCTAGCTCCCCCTCTCCAAACAACCTCACTCCACTCCGCTTTCTCTGCCCCACCCATTCTCTTGTCCCTACCTATTCCTACAAGTTTCTCCATTAATACCATCCTCCTCTTCCCCAGACACCTGCCCAATTTGGGCAGGTGATCGAGGAACTGCAGGAACAGTTCCTCCACTACTGACCAACCCTCCTGTTCTTGCCTGGCGGAAGGCACATACAGCACCACTTCCAATTTGGAAATGCTGCCCAAAACCAAAAAGCTGCTCGCTGGCACATTGACTCCTGAAGACTGCTCAGAACTGTTCTCACCCTCCCCCCTGACATAGAATAGCTTCCCAGCGCATCCAGGTAACGGCAACCACCAACAATCATGCTCTCATTGGAACATAATTCCACCTATTTTAAGTTAAATTTGGCCCTCCTCTGCACCAGCCCCTGAGTGGCGCCTGCAGCTTTTCAGGCTTGCTGAGAGGGCGCTCTCTTACACAAAACCGACGCTGTTTTGAGGCTTCTCTGCAACTGCTCTGCCTATATCATACTTACTGTTTGTACTACTGTTTACCCGACACCATCTCTGGACTCTTGCGTTTATATAGGTACTGACTGTCGCGTGTTTTTGTCTAGCAGTCCATTTTCCAAAAAGCTCCTTATACTAACTTTCCACTAGGGGGGCTCTTTTTTTCCCTGCTAGTCAGTGAATCGGCTGTTTTCCCTCTCCAATACTAACTACTGCTCCCCTTGCCCTATTATTTCTCTTATAACTATTTCTAGGTAACTCATTTTTGCCTCTGATGGCCACACAATTTCTCAGCATCATAGCTACTCCCTTGGCCTGCTCCTTTTTGCACTAATTACGTCTGGTCCAGGACCCCATGTGATGGCAGGGGCCTCTCCAAATTTAACAGATTTTTCATTCTCCAGTACGATTGCAGGACGCTCCACACTAAGTGATTTCACACCTCTGCTACTCCCAAGTTCTACTTTCTATAGTGTCGGTGTCTTGATTGTGTGTTACATCCATGACTACTTATCACTTTGCCTACCTTTTGCCAGTCATAAGCTCTGGTACCTGTTGCTTCTGCTGTCATGTGACATTGACTTGAACCCGGCCCCCTATCAAATGCGCACAAGACAGTACTATTGGGCCCATGTCCAAGAGCATATGCTTTATGCATCTAAATATAAGGAGCTTCAAGTGCAACTTTGCGAACTAGAGGCATGGGTTGAACTGCATCAGCCTGATATTCTCTGCCTATCAGAGACTTGGTTAAAACCCTCCACCCAAATTACCTGCTCCTTGTCCTAACTATTACCTGATTAGACAGGCTAGATTATCACCAAAGAGAAGTTGGAAAGTGCCATCTACTACAAAGCCCATATGAGCCTAACAATTTTATACCTAATACCACTGTCTCTACCTGTGAATCTCTGCATGCCCTATTGTTATTGGGCTGCAAAAACTACATATCATATGTGGCTATAATCCATGAAATCCAGCTTAGCAGGCTTAAGGCTCATAAACATGTCAGCCACTGCTGCTGGACACAATGAACTACAGTCCTGGGTGATATGAACCAGAATTGGCTGAGCACGCCCAAAAATCCTTCTCACCCTATCTGAGTCACAGCCTACAACGAAATCACTAACTGACCCCATGAGGTTTCATCTTCCTCAACTTCCACACCCAGATTGACTGGATCCACAAAACCAAGTACATAGGATCATGGCTTCAGGTATATTACCTGATGCTATTAGTGACCACAATCGGTCTACTGGCATCTGGGGTCCCTCAAAATCCCTCTCCCACCATGGTACACCTTTTGAAGCTACAAAACTGGACACTGCTAAAATTCTTACAAGATGTTTCCTGAATAGACTGGTCCCCCTCTCTATCAGGCTAAGGATGCTCAAACTGCATTCCTGCCTTTTAATCCAGCTTGATGCCCATCAGGATGCATGCACCTTATTGCACAAGAGGATATCTGACAACCAGACTAAGGGTCTGCTCAGGCAACCTGTTATCAGGACAAGTGCTGGAGAAAAATACAGAAAGTCTGGTCTCACTACAGAGCATAGAAAATATAGAGCCCAGAGAAGCCTATGTAAACATAACAATAGGACTGACTAAGAGCTCTATTGCAGCAGCCTGTGGATGCATCCAGTGACTCCAAAAACTTTGGTCTGTATAAAAACATTCCTTGGTCTTCTCAGTCCCACACAATGAATGATATGGTAATTGATGGTGCTCATTGCAATGACCCAAACACGATTGCCAACTCCTTTAACAGACTCTTCTCTGACCTCTGAAAATATACTACCTCTTTTCCAGATGGCATGGCTAGCCAGCCTCTCCCGAAGCCTCCCGACTCTGGGTCTAGTCATCTCCCTTTCTACTTCAAGGCTGTTACTAGATTGGAAGTCCTCAAACTGCTTGGGAATATATCAGAAAGCACTAGCATTGGCTCTGATGGCCCTGAGCCAAGGCTACTAAAGCTGGCTGCCCCTATTATTGCCTCCCCCTTGGCCAGAATATTCACACTGTCTCTATGCCAAGGTCATGTTCCTGACATATGAAGATTGCTAGGATTACACCAGTCTTCAAGGGGGGGAGTCAATCAATCAATCAAAATCTTTATTTATCTAAGCGGACATCAGTGAGCAGAGCTCTTTTGCAAGATGGACCTGGTTAGAACAAGGTCAGGGTACAGTAAGGCATCAAATATGCACACACACACACACATATATTGGCGCAAATGAATACTAAGAAGTTCTAATAACAAGGAAAAAAAGAAAAAGGAGCAAGAAACCATAACAGAGGACAATCCAATTACAAAAATTCAGAGACACTTTTAGTAATATTAAATACATAAATATAGTTTCATATAATCCATATACATTGCAGAACAATACCAATGAGTCTACTTGTCAGGGACAATCATAAATCTAGGCATGAAGAGTCCATGACAAGAACAGCCAACTCATGGAAGATGGGGGTACCCAGGAGGGAGTATAATGTATGAGAGGGACTTCAAAGGTGAGGGTAACTCCCATAAACAAGGATATGATAAAGAGGAACTGGCAGGAGCTCACGGAGGGGGGCTGGGGGACTGATGAAGTTTGATTAGGTGATTATAGTAAATCTACCCTGTAAGGGGGGTTGGGGAAGAGAAGGCTTGAAGTGAGCCATAGCAAAAAGAGAAACAGACACAGCACATGTGGAACAGATTAAACATGACAACAAATTAGAGTCATGGAAAACAGTTGCACTGTCCATTTCCAAGACGGGAGTATAAATACTTGAAGGTAGAGATGCTGATGGATGTCCTTAATTTTAGCTTTTTTTTTTTTTTTTGCAGTTTGTTCCACAGGGAGGGCAGTGCAAAGCTTTGCTTAGCAGAGCCAAAGTGAGAGTTAACTTTAGGAACCTTCAATAAGACAGATGTGCAACTTCTCAGAGACATATTTGCCTATAGAGTTTAGAGAAGGCAGTCTGTAATATTTTGGGGAAGTTTTTAGAGATAGCTCTCAGGTTCCATAAGGCTGCGTTTATAGCACCTGTATTGTAGAGAAGTCACCCATTGCTTGATATAAGGGAGCAGTGATGTACAAGTGAGCGAAGACCTGTGATGAACCTCAGAGCTCTATGATAGAGCCTGTCAAGTTTAGTGAGGTAGGGTATTGACTGTACAGGAAGTCGGCATAGTCTGTTAATGAGAGAAAAGTTGCTTGGACCAGCTGCAGTTTAGCATCTCAAGTTAAGAAGTGGGCTATCTTGAAGAAAAGGCTGAGTCTCTGTCGTAGTTTTTTGAGTAGTTCTTCGACGTGCTCTGTAAATGAAAACCTATGGTCTAGCCATACTCCCAGATATTTGAATTTAGAGACGAATTCCAACTTTTTGCCTAG
This sequence comes from Neoceratodus forsteri, assembly GCA_016271365.2. NCBI lineage: Eukaryota > Metazoa > Chordata > Ceratodontiformes > Ceratodontidae > Neoceratodus > Neoceratodus forsteri. The sequence continues at coordinate 1,227,519,815 of CM028131.1, read as the reverse complement.
AATTGTAGTAATCTGTGGCACAGGTTCTGATGAGGCCAACTTTGCCACATGAACAGAAGGAGAAAAAACATTGCTTTTGTTTTTTGGCATCAAGTAATAGTTTTTTATTTAGAAGTTGATATTGCAACAGGTTGAATTCAGATTGAAGGTCGTTACATGCAGCTTGTAATGATGTGCGGCTCACGTAAAGAACTGTATCATCTGCAACCAGATGGATGTTGGCCTTGGTTATGCTTGATGTAGATTGTGAATAAAAGGGAGCCTAAGATAAAACCCTAAGGGACACCTCTTAAGAGAGGTTTGAGAGTTGAGAGATCTCCTTTGGCTTTGACCTGCTGCAAGTGGTCAGAGAGGTAATGTTGAACCACTGCAGAGCTAACTGGGTCCACACCTAATGAGTTCAAGGAAGACATCGCCAGCTACCGACACATTGCGATGCTGTCTGTCCTGAGAAGTTACTAGAAGCTGGTATCCTTGCATGTTACTGACTTCCTCACCAAATACAATCTACTGTCCAACCAGCATAGCTTCTGGAAGGTCATAATATAAGCCTCCACTTCCCTTGTTCAACTTACTAATGATATACTGTGTTGCCATTGATGACAACCGACTTACAGGGAGCACTCTTTATAGATTTGACTAAAGCCTTCAATCTAGATTGATCACCTCTCCTAGAAAATCTCCCTATCCTAGGCTTCTCAACAGTCTGTACATGTGGTTCCAAACTACCTATTCAATAAGGTACAAATGGTTAAATTCAATAATGCCCTATTCGAACACTCTATACCAACACTGGTGTCCTCAGGGCTCTCTCTTGGCCCTCTCCTATTACTGTCTTCGATAACCCCATATCCCTCAGCACCCAACCCTGCACCTCTATCCTCACGCAGATGACCTGGTTCTTTACTTCAGTGCCAGCAGTGTGACTGCTATCAACTATAACCTCTCTATGGTCTTTCAGGAAATCCAGTCCTGGCTAACCAGAAATAAGTTAGTTCTCAATGTGGCTAAGACTCAGGCTATGCTTTTTGGCTCAGCTGCCAAACTAAAAGATTGCCATGAGCTCTTTACTGTAACCTATGGCAATGGTTCTTCTCTCACGGATGTCACCTCCTTTAAATATTTCGGAGTTCTCCTTAACGACGCACTCAGCTTTGACCCACATATTCAGACCACTTCTAAATTGGTAACTAACAAGCTGGGAATGGCCTACAAAACCTGTTATGATCGCTTACCCTCAGCTAGACTTGCGATTGCCCGTGGAATTCTTCTTCCATCTTTAACCTATGGATCTATAATCTACATGAACACTTCCAATGCCACTCTCCTTACATAGGATGTTACCAACAATAACATATGTCACTACGCCTCCACATCTCTTCGACTCAAACACCACTGTCAGCTTTATGCTGACCTCAATTGACTCTCCCCCACTCCTCTTGGTTACTGCCTAGGATCCCTCCTGGATAGTATTATAAGATCTAATAATCCGCTGTCACTGACTCCTGCTGACCCCTCAGTCCTCCCCGTATAGCCTGTGCTCCTTGAACTTATCCCTGCTACAAGTCCCTAGAAGCAAATCTGTTAAAGTCCCTTATGCATTTTCCGATGCAGCTCCTAAATGTTAGAACTCCTTGCCGCTTGAGATATGTCAGGTGCCAAGCCATCGCATCTTCATAAAAATACATCGAAACCTACTTGATGACCTTGCCATCTGCACTTGTTTTAACCCAGCCTAGACTTCCCGCTCTCTGAACCCTGCAAGACTCACTGCCCTCAGAACCATGCATGCTCACCTAGTTTTCTGCTCCTCTACTTCACTACCTATTCATCCTATTCCTCCCCTCACCCTACCTTAACTCATCCCTCCAGCTAATAGGAGCCGCAGCTGCCCCACTCCGTGCTCCTCATCCCTCTGCATTTATTAGTCATTTGGCTTATTCTCTAGTCCTGTGTACTGTGCTCTTTTCTAAATTATACTCACTTTATTTTACTTTTATTTCCCCTAATTGCTCAAATTGGCTTTGAATTTCTCATAGTGTTTCCCTCAATTCCAACTGCTTCCTTTAGCCTATCTGATTGTACTGATGCTTTGATTTGATTTGTTTGCTGTTCTGTATCTGGACCTGAATTGTTTGTAGCTAATTGCTGCCCATCCTATGTATTATCATCATTTTTATGTTGCTTGCTTGCATGTGCAAGAAACATAGTGCCATCATCCGAGTTTTCGGAGGTGTGGCAGCCCTCTTCCAATTCAGTCAGTGTGTTTGCAGGCGCGGCCGCAGTTCTCCAATCAACGCTGCAGCTGTCTGTGACAACAGTTGAAAATGCAGTGCCGTACAGTTGAAAGGGAAAGCTACACTTCAGTGAGCAGCGATAAGATCACATGCTCATGCACGCTCCCGGCACACACACACACACACTCACAGACTCATGCATACTGCGTGCTTGTGCTTCCCCTCACGCACACACTGTATAGCCGACAGGGGTGCCCAATCCCCTGCTGGCTGTGCTGTGCTCCCCCCCAACAGAGTTCCAGGTGCCACGTTGGGAGTCCACACCAGCGTGGCAGCAGTCTGTATGGCCGGGGGTGCCCAATCTCCCATCGGCTCTACAGTCTCCCCCCCCGAGACTAGCGGGTGCCACACTGGGAGCCCACCCCAGCATGGCAACAGGTCCTATGGACGATGGGGTTGCCCATTCCCCCATCAGCTCCACTGCCCCCACCCCAAACAGCCTTCTAGCTGCCACGCTGGGCACAAGTCCAGCGTCTTCCAAGTAAAAAAACAAAAAACACCTAAAAGAAAAAAACTTCGCAGACTGTCCTGACCCCCTCCCCCCACCTGCACCCACCTTCTGTGCATCTACCTCCCCACTGCACCCCATATTTGCCTCCGAGTCTGGCGCGATGATCTTGGGTGGACCAGGAACATGTCTGTACTCTTCAAAATCGACAGCAAAATGAGGAAATGCCAGTAAGCTGTATAATGGAATATATAGGGTTTTTTCACCTTTACTGCATCTCTCTGGCATTTTGGGGAATTTTTCCACCAAATTTTCAACATGGAGTTTTTGGGACCCCACCTCATGAATTCTGTCACTGTCATGGCGTTAATCGACCCCAAAAGGTGATTTTGCAGTCACTGTGCTGAACCACCTTTTGGGACCACTTACAAAATGACAGTGTCACAGTTTATGAGGTAGGCCCTCAAAAACCCTATGTTGAAAATTTGGTAAAAAAATTCCCCAAAAATGACTTTTTATGAGCATGCGTTGCACTGTTCCTACGCACGCTCATAAGTTCGCGAATTTTCAATATGTGCACTCCAGATTTTCAACATTGCCATTTTACCACACCTCCTTATGAGCAGTATAGCTGTCATCTCTCACATCTCGCCCAAAATGTGTTTCTGCGCATGTAGCACACGATGGCGCAGTCAGTGTGCAAAATCAATGTTCGGGACAGATTAAGAAAATCACAGTGACACTGTTCATGAGCAGAGGTGTTAAAATGGCTATGTTAATAATTTGGTGAAAAAATTCCCCAAAATTACTGTTTTACGAGCATGCGTTGCAGTGTTCCTTCGCACGCTCATAATTTCAACATTTTCACTCCAGATTTTCAACATTGCCATTTTACCACACCTTCTTATGAGCAGTGCAGCTGTCATTTCTCACATCTCGCCCAAAATGTGTTTCTGCGCATGTAGAGCACAATGGCGCAGTCACAGTGGCGGAGGAAGAGAAAGTTGGGCCCCAGTGCCGGTTGTAATTTTGGGCCCCAACCCCTATACTGGCACCTCAACTTCCCCCGATTTTTTTTTTTTACCTGTTTACAGTCACCCACCTCCCTCACATCTCGAAGAATATAACATAAACATGAATCAATCCCATACTCCTCCACCAGTCAGGTAGCAGAACATAAATAAATAAAACAATCATGTAGGGTGAGAGTCCTCCCAATCCCAACTCAACTAATGCTGTAGCTAGCCTGTGAAAGACAAGTCACCAAGTCACAAGTGCTCAGCTGCTGGGGGGAGTCGGGAGGGACCGGGTCATCTCACAGCCAGGCAGCCAAAACTTAGAAGCAGAGACTCACACACTCACTTAGTCTCTAGAGACAGACCGGGTTAAGTCCAAGACAAGTTAGAACACAATACAACAGCCGCTATGGGCATTATTGGGCAAGGGAGCAAGGCAGAAAAAGTAAAAGAACAACCAACAACAAGCATTATGGGGCGGGCAATTTAACTATCTGCGCTGCTGCGCAGATAGCTCAAGCAGTGTGAGATTAGTTAGCATCTGACCTGATCCTCCTCCTCGCCTCTGGCTCCAACCAACCTCCAGTCCCAGGCTCCAGCTTGCCCTCCACACTCAGCAACAGCATCGATTCGCGATCTCTGCCACAGTCAGTCTGTCCCCCTTTCCTTTTTTTTTTTTTTTTTTTAGTTTTACTTGTTATTGTTTATGTACGGGGGCGTAGGGTGGCGAGGGGTGCTGCTGCTGCCTATGTGCACAGTGCGCGACGGCAACACATCACATCCCTAGGCTCCAGCTAACTCCTGCAACTCTGTGGGCAGTGCTGCCATCTGCAGTTGGGGGATTGTGGTGGCAGCAAGCACGGCAGGGGGCAGTCAGTCACACTAGTGTCAAAAAAGACAACGTGAATATGCAATCTATGATTGCTGAACAAATTAAATAAATGAAATCCTTGATTTTTACTATGGGCCCCTACGTGTGTCGGGCCCCTGTGCCACTGCACCGGCTATTCCTCCGCGACTGTGCAGTCGGTGTGTGAACTCAATGTATGGGACACATTAATAAAATCACAGTGACACTGCTCATGAGCAGAGATCTGAAAATGACTATGTTGAAAATTTGGTGAAAAAGTTCCCTTCAGCTGTTCTACAGTGTTACTAATTAAGACATTGAACAGGACTGGCCACAGGACCGATTCCTGCAGCACCCCACTGGTAACCCCCTCTCCCTAGACTGCACCCTATTTACCACCACTCTTTACCTCCCTTCTGTTAGCCAGTTTCTAACCCAGTTTACCACCCTTTCCCCCATGCTCAGCCTACCAGCTAGTTTATCAGCCCTATGTGGGATGGTGTCAAGCTTTGCCGAAATCAAGATAAGCGTTGTCCACTGCCCAACCCTGATTTACTTCCTTTGTCACCCAGTCAAAGAAATCAACCAGATTTGTCTGACATGATGTCCCCACTGTGAATCCATGTTGTCTATGGTTCTAGGCTCTGATGGCTTCTAGATGCCCCACTATCCTTTCTTTAAGCAATGTCTCCATGATCTTCCCCACTACTGAGATGAGGCTGAACGGCCTATTGTTCCCTGTCTCTTCCATGCTGCCGGACTTGTGTAGAGGGACCACATGTGCCCTTCTCCAATTTGGTCGTGTTGAATGACTCAGTGAACATGGCAGCCGGAGGTACTGCTGTCTCCCTTTGCAGTTCTCTTAATATCCTTGGGTGTATGCCATCTGGTTCCATCGCTTTGTCCACCTTCAATTTAGTGAGCTCCTGCAGGATTCTTTTGCCTTTGAATGGACTATTATCCGCCTCTTCACCCCCCTTCCCCCCCCTTGGCAACTGCTGTGGCCCTTGCCCTTCCCACTCTTCTGTGAATACTGAACGGAAAGACACAGTGCATGTCTTGGGAGGAAGGCATGGAACTATCACTTCCAAATACCTAAACAGCACATACAAGAAAGCAACATTCGGCATTGATAAATGCTTGTTGTATCCTGATGTCACCGCTGTCTGTTTTACCTGTAATGTCTTCCTTGTAACCTTCCAGGTCGTGCCTGAAAATAGTCATCTTTATGGCTAGTGCACCAACCCGGTTAACAAAATTGAAATAAATAAAAATAAATTCTGCACCACAAGTATGAAAACACATTTCAGACAGGATGTGAAGAATGACAGCTGTACTTTTTACGTGGGGTTGTGAAAAAATAGCAATGTTGTGAATTTGGAGTGAAAATATTAAAAAATTGCCGTAGCGACTTGTTGCTCAGTGCGCCTTCCTGGTGAAACATTTCAATAAATAAATAAGTTAGGAATGTGCGTAGAAGAACTTTAACGACTGTGCATATATCGGCCATTTTTCAATATTTTTGTACCAGATTTTCAACCTGGCTTTTTGGGACCCCACCTCATGAACACTGGCTCTGTTGTATCGTTACTCTGTCCCGAAAGGTGATTCTGTGTAGCAAGTGCAAAATCACCTTTCGGGACCGAGTAATGAAATGACAGCATCAGTATTCATGAAGTGGGGCGCCAGAAACCCCATGTTGAAAATTTGGTGCAAAAATATTGAAAAATGCCCGAGACATCAATATAAGTTGAAAATGCCGCTATACAGCACGTAGCTTGATTCTTCAGTTTGCGGTTCGGCTTTGAAGACTGCAGACGTGTCCCACTCCACAGATGATGACAGCCGCCGACCTCGGAGAAGTACAGGGCAAGGGGTGGGTTGCTCAGTGGGAGGGTCAGGAAGGGGATGGGGGGAGATGAGGGATGTTTTCCTTTTTTTAAAATGGAAGGGATTACTTGAACATTTCGGGACACTGGGAGTGGGCTGCCCAGTATCCCAGAGTACTGGGAAGGAGGGACACGCACCGACACGGGGATTGGGGCCCCCCATTGTTGGGTTCAGTGCAGAAAAAATCGGGGCAGACAAGCACTAACATGGGGATTGGGGCCCCCCATTGGGTTGAAAAATCGGGTATCTCCTGCAGAGCACCAGGGCTCGAATTGTGGTATTCCAGTACGAAATTTGATACCCAAAATGTACCGGAATACCGTTAAATTCGAGCCCTGTATGCATATACTGTTTTAATTGCTGTGACTTTTACTTTACGTCACTATATCCATTGGGTCTTGTCTGAAAATAGGCAAATGTATGCCAAATGCACCTTACCCAGTTGAAAAAAACAAACTAGTGTAATCCCTCTTTCCAATTTGGGGTTTACTGTAATGTCTTCCTGGGCTACTCAATGCCCACTGCCAGGCTGGTGTCCCGTCCCAGTGTGATTCTGTTTATCTGTGTGAGAGTGCCATGCTGAGCCTCTGTGTGTGTCCCTTAAAGAGGCTAGCAAATCTGTGTGATGGAATGGTCTGAGCTGGTCCAGGTGATTTAGGGCTTGCGACCTGCCAGACACCGCTCTAGTTTGCTCCATTCTGCAGTTGATATTTGAGGAAAGGGAACCTGTATAGGAACTGTGCTTATTTACTGTTATCTTTGAAGTAGAGATGTTTGTCTAACATGCTTTCCTTGCAGCTTGTGTCCAGGAATGAGAGCCACCATGTTAGGTCTGGAACTTCCCAGTACTTAGACCGGTAGAACTTGGAGACCTAAAATGGATCCTTACCCCAGTGTTTCATGTGAAGGAAAATCTGTAGTTTGTAATTTTTAGGTGGGTGCCAAATTAACCTGGAGGGGGAGCCCTAACTGTGACTGACAGCTTCCTTAGCCAGTCTGCCTGCTGGATCGACAAGGGAAATCTCCAGTGTGCCAAGAGATAGTGGATCAGTTAGAGTTGGAGTCTGAAGTGTGAACAGCTCAAGCCTTTGAGCAGCTGCTCCCTGAAAGGAGCATAGGGGAATCGGTGAGAAGAGGCCTACCTTGCCTCCCTGCCACATTTCTCCTGCTTTGGGACTACCTATCTCAGAAGTCAGAACTTTCTGATTAAAGTTGGAACTGCGGCAGAAGACAGAAAGAAGTGTCACCAGCGCTACTTGTGATTTGGACCGAAGATTTGCTCCTGTGAAGCTATCGGCCCAGCTTGTGCGCAAGATGTGCTCGGATCAAAAAGGTTTGGTCAATAAAGCTGCTGAATTGCAACTGGGCTATATCTGAACTGCTCAGAGTAGTAGTTGCCTATTTTAAATGTGCTGAAATGTTACATGGGTAGAGACTTGCTTGCCTACAGCAGGACCTGTTATGTCAGCTGGAGGCTTCGCCAGCAGAAGACTACTAACTTTGCCACTTTTTCCCTCCTACCTGGGCCTTGCCAATCCAGCCCAGACTGAAATTCCTGCACCAAAGACTGTTTCGGGGAGAGACCAACTTCGGGGATTCAACCCCTGCGTAACAACAGCTTGCAGGTTGCAGCCACCTGGAGGAAAGGCTGTAAAGAAGAGGTGCATTGTGTCAGCTCACTTCCCTATGCTCATTGGTAAACAGCACGAGGTCTCTATATTTCCTGCATTCCAGCAGAAATCTGATAGCGTGAGTACAATCGGGCTAGCTCCATGCAACTCTTATTTAGATCATCTGCGGTACTATCTAATTGCTTCTATTTTCTGGGTTTTGCAAGAGACTGAGCCCTCCAGCATGGATTACAAATAATCATGTGGTTGTTTTGCATGTTAACTGCCTCTTCTTTCCATCAAGGGCCCCACCAGCATCAGCTGCAACGCTGGCCACCGCCTCTGGCTAGCCAGACTTTCCATCCTGGGTACCCAGTGTTGGGTGACTGTCATTTTGAGACTAAAAGTGCATGCCAAAACTGAACCAAATCAGACTGCTAATCATTTGACTAAATGTTTGTCCCTTCCTTGTTCACTATCCCTAAATAAACCTGATTGTCTTTTTTTTCATGTTTAACTTGGCTACTGTGCATATTATAAGTTGGGTTACAGTGTTGAAAGTGTGCAACTGTATTGCTAACCTTATTTTACAGTGGGTCTCCAGGGACACAGCTGCAAGTCCAACCCTGGTGGTAAGCGTGAAGGGTGCGTGCATATTATTACTGTTCTGTACTGACTGTGAAGTTATTGCTGTGTCAGGTACTGGGCCACTAGGAGGGTTGGTGGGTGGTTATAGCTTCTCAGATGGCTACAGCAGAGCTGGTAAACCTCCTCAATACGATTACTCTGAATGGAAGCACCTTATTACTGAATCCAGGCCCCTCAACCTGTGCATAGCCATACAGGCAGGGGTGGTAGCCCTTGGAATAGCGCCGCCTAGGGGTTACATTATAAATAAATATGTATTGTCTTTGTACTGTTAAAATTGCATACCTGCATATTTTGTAACCGCCTGGGTCATATCTGAAAATAGGCATTTATTTGTCTAAGTTTGCTTACCTGATCAGTAAAAACTAAATAAATAAATAGACCCCAATATTAGAGCTATTGTTGGACACACAAATGTTTAAAGAGCAGCTGACACCTTTGGGAATACTTTGGAAAATAATATTTAGACACACTTCAACTTGTGCTTCATATATTCTGTAGATTTTTCCTCTTCATTACTTGCTGCTGAAGAAATTTCTACAAAAACATGATCTTTATCCTTTAGAGTTCATCTGCCTCTATAACTTATTCCCTATTTCAAATCATAATGCTCTGTTCTAACATCACAGTCTGTTACCATGGGAATAGCTGTGATGTCACAATCAGAGTATTGTGACATCAGGTTGGGAAGATGCAGTTGGAGCTGACAAGCTCTCATGGGAACAGCTATCCTGTTTTCATGCATGTGCCCGCAGTAATAACTAATTGGTATGAGAAATACAAGGCATACAGACATTTCGTTGTGGCAAATTTTGCTGTCAACGCAATGTAGCAGACAATATGCTGAAAATCCATGATGCCACCGTTACAGAGGTCATGGTCAAAATGTCAATATCGCGACCTATTACCGGCGGCATTACAATGGCGACCTTACTTCCCATCACTGCGGTAAGAATACTTGAACTGCCTTGTACATCCTCTATTACCTATAGTATTTGTCAGTTTTTTAATTTATATTTTATGTTTCCTGGCGTACTGCTTAGTAGCTGCATGCAGCTTCTTGGGTAAGGTGCTGAAAACAGACTGAGTCTGGGATGGAGAGAGTTTATTTGTGTCAGTGAGGCAAAAGTGGAGTGCTGAACTAGCCCAGGTAATGTGCTGCTGAAACTGGGCAAAGATGTGAGCAGCTTGTTTTGGGGAGACATGTAACCCCTAGATGGTGCTATCCCAGGGGCTACTACCCCTGCCTGATTTGCCACTAACAGGTTGAGGGGCCTGGATCCAATGGCGGGTGTCTCCACCCAGAGGTCAGGGTTTGCAATAGTTAAACTAACTTGGTCACAGCCCTCTGGGACACTGCAACCCCCCTTTCTTCCCACTAGTGGCCCACACAATATATCAGAATTACCTTCACAGTATACACTTACCCCCAGGTCTGGTTCCGGCACTGGGACCTCCTGTGAAATGAGATACAGTGCAACAATCACAGTACAGTACTTTAACATAGACAAATACCTCAGGCAGTATAACTTTGCTGAAACAAGCAGCTCTGATTTATTTAGGGGGATATAACAAGGACAGGGGGAAATCAGGTTAATTAGCTTATCACTCTAATAATCTACCTATGGCTCTGTGCACAGGCCTATCCCTATCAGTTACTGTCCCTGGGTACCCAAGCCCTAGTGGCTAGTCCAAACTGTGGCAGCTGGTAGGGCCCTTTCACACAGAGAAAGGAGAATTAAACAGTCAGCAGTACAGTAATTCCATTTGGATTTAATGTGGCAATTCAACAGGGCGACCCTGAATTAGTACTCACGACCTCCAAATAAGATAGGGTCCTTCAATGTCAGCAGGGCTCACTTGAGGTACACAAACCTCTTCACACATTTATATAAAAGAGCACTATATCAGGCAGGCTGCATCTGTATCCCGATCGCAATTACTGCACAATACCGGGAGAACACACAGCAGATTCAGTTCCTGACAGACCGAGTGCAATTTTCAGCAATTTCTCCAGTCTTCTACAGGGTGAGCCTGGTTTCTACTCTTCAGAGATCCTTTGATTCTTTTCACAGGATGGATTCAGTCCTAACAAGCTGTTACACAAGCTGCAGACCGGAACTCTGGGCCTTACACACGTTTTTTGACTAAAACTGCACACTGAAAAAGCACAGGGCTCCTTCCTTCTTCACTGCCAAAGCTCAACTGAAACTCCAACCGACAAAACACTGGGGGTGCCATAGTCCCCCTGTGTCCTGAACCACAGAAAAATAAGAATGACATTAGGGTGCCCAGTCCCCTGTGTCCTGATCCACATAAAAATAAGAGTGACATTGATGGTGCCCAATCCCCCTGTGTCCGGATCCACAGAAAAATAAGAGTGACACTGGAGGTGGCCACTTCCTTTGAGTTCCTCCCAGTTCTTGACTGGATTGGCTGTCACTCACAATAGACTGCTGCTGTTGGTCCAAAAAGGCACTGAAGTCTAAACTACATCTCCCAGAGTCACTGCCCATACAATCCTCTTGTGGCTGGCTCAGATTATGAGTCCAAGTTCTGATTCGTCCAAGGCACCATTTTAGAGCTAGCTTACCCCACACTGATTGGTCCAGTTCAGCAGTTCAAAACTAGAATGGAACTAGCAGACACAGTTCTGACTGCAAAGAAAGAGGTTAGACAAACTGTAATTTCATTATTACTCTAAATAATTTCTGGCAAACAGTTACATCTTTCAGATAGGTTCCCTTTGCACTCCTAGTGACTGCAAAAATGAAGTGAATTGGCAGCAGCTTGAGTGGTACTCAATCAAAGAAACACACAGTCCCCATACAAACTAATTAGGTCTGCAAGCAGACAGCTCTTAAAGAGACAGTACCAGAGGTTCTAAAAACACTCACTGATAAATGGCTTAAATGCCAAACATCATTCAGGCTTGGAGCATTCAAGCAAGCTCCTGGAAGTCTTTTGGGAACCCCCATTTGCAGGGGGGTTACAGACAGTTTCTGTAGAGCATGGCACCGCATTGTCTTACATCGGGGATGGCAGGCAGCAGAGATGTGAGCAGCTTCGTTCAGTAATGTGCAGCTGAACTTGGCTCAGGGAGATAGCTTCGTCTGGGAATGTGCTGCTGAACTTGGGCAAGGAGGTAAGGTGCTGCTGTGAGGATAACTGAATTTGGGCAGATATTTGAGATGCCAGTTTCACACTGTCTTGTGTCAGGAGGGCAGGCAGTGGGGGGAGACAGCTTCTGATGCTTGGCCAGGTAATGTACTGCTGAACTTGGGCAGAGATTGGAGTTTTTTTTTGTGTCAGCAACGCAGAAGTGGAGTGCTGAACTTGACCAGGTAATGTACGGAGATGTGAGCCGCTTGTGTGGGGGAGACAGCTGGTTCTGGGAGGGAGAAACTAGATTTAATAATGATTGTTTGTTTATTTTTCCTTATCATGTCACATATTGATTGTATCGGTGACCATTTGTCCAGTAATTTATTTCTCAACAAATTGTCCGGCATCTCAACATACTGGCAACAAATGTCGTAACTATATTTTGTCCTTGTGACATATTGTCCACAACATTATGTCTGGGAACGTAAGTAAGGTCCGTACATGGAAATACAGAGCTCATGAGAAATAAACAGTTTTGTGTCCAAATATTATGTTTTTTAAAGTTATTCTCAAGGCATCTGTGGCTCCTTAACAATTTTAACTAACTTAATAGAAATTAAGCAGATAAGGCATGACCAGGGGTTATGTTAATGGTCTGTTAATCACCTTCTGGAGGGGTACTGTGGCACGAGGAGTAGCCGAGTGCCACATGCCCCTAGAGGGTGATTAACTGACCATCTAATAATCCCTGGAGATGCCTTATTACTAATATTTAAAATGTTTTTAAACAGTGTTAAACCTTATTCAGCATAAGGTTAAGTTCTACATGTATGTTAATAAAAGATTAACATAAGGCTGTTAGAATGTTTGCACCCAATCAGAAAGCTCCATTTCTCAGACCCTTTTTGTAATAATCATTAAGTCTAAGATTGTTCCCACAATTCCTAACCTAATTATTTTTTAAAGTAACAGTGTGTTGTGAATTCTAACCATTGCTGTTCTCTGCACGGTTTACATTGGTAAACCATTTCCCAATTTGCTCTGCATTTTAAAGGACAATGTTACACATTTTAATGCTAAGAGGTGGAAAGGTATGCCCCCATGGAGCTAAGGAATGAGCAGGGAAATGTGAGGGTTTTGGACTTTGGAGGGATGGACTTGACAGCATGAAGAGGAGGATAGTTAGGGAAGAAATGGCAGGGACTGAGAATTTAGAGCATGTGGAAGAGCTATGGGAGGCCATCAAAGGAGGGTACTAAAAGCTATGGAAATTTGCATAAAGAAGGTGAGAAAGAAAAAGAAATGGAGGAGGCCACTCTGGTTTACAATGGAGGTGGCAGAAGCAATCCGGGTAAGGAGGGGGGCTTTCAGGAAATATAAAAAGACACAACGGGAGGAGAACAGGGAGGCTTATAGAGAAAACAGGAAGTTAGCAGAGCAAAAGATAAGTAGGGTTAAAGCAGACATGGAGGAGAAGATGGCTAAATGGCCAAAAGGGGGGACAACACTTTTTTTCGGTATGTGGGGGAAAGAAGGAAGGCAAAGCAGGGGATAGTGCGGCTGATGGGGGAGGGAGGGTTACAACTGGAGGGGGACTCTTTTTTTTTTTTTTTTTTTTGTTGTTGTTTAATATTATTAGCTATGTTTCTTCTCTCCCAGCACTGGAACTTTCTTGAACCTCACCTCTGGCTTAATACACTCTACCGCCCACTGTGGACCCTGCCTTCTTCAAAGACATTACTTTCTCCCTGAGCCCCGGGCAGCATATGGACCGAGGAGACCAAAGTGGCAGAGGCAGGGAACCAGCGTTGGGCGTGTGGTGGAGCGGCGCTGGGAGGGTCATCGCCTATCCGGGCTGGAGGGCCTTTTCTGTACTGTGTTCCCAAGCTCCCCCCTCCCCCTGAGCGTAACAAACCCTGACGTCATAGCACACTTCAACCCTGCCCATGTCTGCCACGCTCACCCATTCATGTGGTCCACATCCTGCAGCGCCCCGAATCTCCACCTGGGGTTGCTGGGATTCCAGACAACCCATCACCCCCGGAGAGGAGAGCAGCCCATCGAATGCTCAATCCTCCTCTCTCTCTCTCCTCTGCTGACCCCCTGTGCCCAGGCTCGCTCCCAAACTTGGGTCACCAGCGTGGCATGAGTTGTGGCATCCAGCACCTCAACCCTCCATGTCACCGGGCTAGCTGTGGAGGGGGACTTTGAGAAGACTGAAATCTTACTTCTAGACACAGCTCTTGCAGCAGGTTACACCATTAGAACTGAAGCCGGCAGGTGTCAGGACCCCATGGAAAAATTCTAGCTAGCTATCTTCAGCGGGGACGGCCCCCGACGTCGGTCCCACCTCCGACGTCAGGCGTGGTACATAAGGGGGCGGTCCCGCCAGATTCCCCAGTTCTTTCCCGCTGTCGACTTGCATGTCTTGACCCTTCGGTTTTCAATCTAGCATGCGGGGCGGTTACAAACTTTCCTCCGGAAATTCCTTTTCTTCAAGCAAGATTGTTGCTGATGTCCTCTCAACCTCGGTCATCCCTCAAGTATGCTTGCGGAAACAGATCCCCTTCAAGGACCCCCACAGCCTCGTCAGGTGCCTGGGCCCAGAACCACGATACCGGGCCTGTTCGTTTCTGCCAGGGTTCAACAGCGAACCAGGATCCGGCGTCAGAAGGCTCTTCAGGCTTTTTGTTGGAGGAGAATTAAAGTCCATGTCCTCCAAGGGGGAATCATCGTCCAAATCCCACAAGCACGCGGAGAAAAAAAGGGAGAAGGCCCCTTCCAGGTCCCCGTCCAGGGCTTCGGAGTCCCGCAGCTCCGGTTCTAGGTCTGACCGCTCTCCTTCCAGGGCCAGCTCTCAGCCTCCCCCGGCTGCGGTAAGAAAGCCTCCTTCTTCTCAGGCCAAGTCTGCCAGGCTGTCGTCTTTTTCTTCTTCCAAGGCCTTGGCGAAGTCCGGGGAGCACCATCACCATCATCATAAGTCGGGTTCCCGCCCTTCGGCACCCGATGTCCGGTCGTCTTCTGTGCCTCCCCACAAAACTTTGGAGCTCACACCGTTGAAGAGACCTGTGGACCCGACGCTGGCTCAGCCATCATCGGCCATACGTCATTCCTCCCTGGAGCCGTCGTCGGCCAAGTCATCCCATCGGACGCTGGTTGGGGGACCGACGTCCGTTCTTCCTGAGAAGAGGGCTCCTACGCCTCCGACCAACGTCGGTCAGGAGGCGTTGACTGAGGAGGATTACGCGGCCGAGGACCAGGCGGGCAATCCGGCCTCGTGAAACTCCCAGGGCCCCTTGCCTTTACGAGGCCCTGTGGAGCTGGCCGCGGGACAGGCGACTGCCGTCGGGCACCTGGGCCATCGTCGGGACTTTCTTTAGCGGAAGTGAAGGATCTCTTCACTTATTGGTGGGATACCATTAAGAGGACATGGCCCCACCACTCCTCCTCCTCCTCCTCCCCTCCTCCTCTGGTGCCAGCCCCCTTCACCTTAGGTCAGCAGGCAGCTAACTCCCCGGCGCCTAGATCCTCTCCCAGGGGAAGATCAGAAAAACGGAGACCTCCGTTGAAATCCTCTTCTGGATCACCCAGCCCCAAGAGGTCCAGGAGACACCGCCGTCCGCCGTCGACAGAGGACACGGGATCAGTCTACACCTCCTCTAGACCCCATCTCCTCTCTCCATCCCTTCTCTGGACCCACGTGAGACGCTGAGATCTCCTCCGGATGACCCTTCGTTCATGGATATTATGCGACATATCCAGGAGAACATGGGATGAGATGCAGAAGAACTAGACCCCGAAAGGTTACGCCTTGCCAAATATCTTCGGCAAAAGGACCCCAAGCCTGTGGTGGTACCACCCTTGGTGGACACTTTCGTGGACGTCACCAAGGCAGCATGGAAGCGTCTGCATTTGCTCCCGGCAGTGCCGAAGAAAGCTGATCATCTGTACAAGGCTCCTAAGGAGGACCAGTACCTGACACAGCAGCCTCAGGCCGACTCTCTGGTCATCACAGCCTCACATGACTGGTCACAGAGGCCGCAACATCTGAGCACCCTGCCACTGGACCCAGAGTCCAAACAGTTGGGCGCTCTGGGCAGGCACACGTACGCTTCCGCTACCTGCGCTATCAGATCCTTGAACTACCTAACCCACATGGTTCAATTCCAGAACGCTTTGTGGGAACAGGGTCTGGAGGCAGCTGAAAAGCTGCCCGAAGGTGAGCAGAAGGAGGAGATGCTCCAGCTTCTCCGTACGGGTTCAGACGTGGGGACCCAAGTGCTTCGAGCTGCATACAACTCCGCGGACTCATTGGCCCAAGCAGCAGCTTCTGGTGTATGCCTCCGGAGACACTCCTGGTTATGTGTCTCTGGCTTTACCCTGGATGTCCAGAAAAACATTATGGACGCTCCATTCGAGGGAGAAGTTTTATTTGGTAATCCTTCCGAGAAGATCATTACCAAACTTCAAGAGGCCGGGAAGGCGGTAAGGTCGGTTCAAGCCATGTACTGACCCAAGCTTGGTTCCTTTCATAGGAACCAAAGCCATTTTCATGGGCGGACACAGAGGCAGCAGCCCCATTCCGCTACACATCAGAGGGGCTATGTTTTCCGTAGAACCCAGGGAGAACAGCCCGCCAGCCGAGGTCAGCGTTCCCCTAGGCTGACCCAGCCAGCGGGCCCATATGCTGCCACAGCCTGACTCCTTTCCGGCCCCCGCCCCTCAGGATCAATGGGAAATCATGGTCGGGGGTCGCATTGCGAACTTTCTGCTGGGATGGCAGGCCATCACCGCCGACAGGTGGGTTCTGCAGTTGGTCAGTCTAGGCCACTTTATAGAATTCACAGAAAAGCCACCTTCGAGGCCTCCTTTGCTCTCCCGGTATCCGGGTCAGCACAAAAATTTGATCCATAAAGAGTATCGCGCTCCTAAGAAAAAAGCGATAGAAGTGCGTCCCGGAGAACCAGAGGATGAGGATATTACCACTTCTTCTGGTTCCCAAGTAATCAGGGACCTCCGTCGATTCTGGACCTCAGCGACCTCAATGTGTCGATCGCCTACAAAAGATTCCGCATGGTGACTCTTCCGGGCCTTATTCCCATGCTGAAACAAGACGCCTTTTTAGCATCTCTAGACATGCAGGATGCATACCTGCATATCCCCATAGCTCACGCGCACCAGAGGTTCCTGCGCTTCGAGTTTCTCGACCACCACTTTCAGTTCCGAGCTCTTCCGTTCGGACTGTCTTCCACACCAAGGGTCTTTACCAAGTGCATGGCAGTCATGGCAGCAACTCTGAGGAGACAGGCCACTATGTGTTCCTGTACCTCGATGACTGGCTTCTCATGGCTGCCTCCAGAGAGGCATTGTTTCTCGCGGTCCAGAGCACCCAGGATTTGTTCCAATCTCTGGGCATTCTCATAAATTACGAGAAGTCTCCTGGTACCGTCGCAGAAACTGCAGTTTATAGGCGCAGTACTGGACACTGTTCAGGGAAGAGCTTTTCTTCTGGGCGACAGGCGGAGCGCATTAGATCCCTCATAAGGGATTTGTCGTTGAACAAGATCGTACCTGCCAGGTCGGTCGTTCGGTTGCTCAGACACATGGCTGTGGCCATTCCTACTGTCCCTTTCACAAGGCTCCACATGCGGGTAACCCAGTGGATGCTCAAGGTGCAATGAGACCAAAGGCAAGACCACTTGCAGCATCCGGTCAGGATCACGAACTCAGTGATCCGAGACTGGTAGTGGTGGCTAGTCCCCGGGTCGCTCTCCAAGGGTGTCCCGTTTGTAGCGCCATCCCCAGAGGTAACCCTCACCACGGATGCCTCAGATCTTGGGTGGGGGGCACACCTGGATGGGGTAAAGTCCCAGGGTACGTGGACCCCGTTGGAAGCTCATCTCCATATCAATGTCCTAGAGATGAGGGCGGTTCTCTATGCCCTGCAGGCCTTTCAGTCAGTAATCCCACCGTGTACTCTCCTGCTTCAGACAGACAACAAGGCGGTGATGTATTACCTCAACAAACAAGGAGCGCACCTCTTACCCCCTTTGCAGGAGGCCATGAGGGGTGTGGGATTGGGAAATAATCGGACACGGCGCCAAATCTGATCACTGTGCGTTCCCGGGTGGAAAACATGATGCATGAGCGGCCTGGTCGATCCCAGGCCAGAGTCCAGTGGGAACTTCTTCAAGAGGTAGCAGAGGATCTGTTTCTTGATGGGGAATTCCAGAACTAGACTTGTTGCATCCCCATCAATGCAAAACTGCCCAATTTTTGCTCACTAGATGCAGGGCCTGGTGTTTTCTGGCGAGGCCAGCGTTATCCCTCTCCTGGGCGAACAGATTCCTCTCGCTTTCCCTCCTTCCCGTTGATCAGAGTTCTTCTCAAACTGCCGCGGGGAACACGCACTCGTGATCTTGGTGGCCCATTCTGGCCCAGACAGATCTGGTTCCCTTTGTTGGTGCATCTGATCTAGGAGCCCCGCTCCGTTGCCATCAGCTCCCACCTGCTGTTTCAGGAGAAAGGTTCATTGGTCCATCCGGATCTACATTCTCTGAACCTGCATGCTTGGCTCCTAGAGACATAGCCATCTTGCGTCATGGGGTCTCGAAAGAGGTTGCAGAGGTTCTTTCTGCAGCCAAGAGCCGCAGCACGTCGGCGTGACGCCATGAAATGAGTGCCGTTTTGTTTATGGTCAGCGCTCTTGATTTTTTCCCCTTTAGGTTGTCCTGTGGGAGTAGTTCTGGATTATCTCCTCCCCCTTTTTCATTCAGGCCTAGCCTACTCCTCTATTAAGGTACATCTTTGTGCCATTTCTGCCTGTCACCTCCCGGTGGGGCATCGTACAGGAGCTCAATTGGATGCCTCTCAGGAATTTCTTAGGGGAGTCTTACACCTTAGGCCTCCCATTAGGGACCCTGTGCCTCCATGGGATCTGCTCTTTGTCCTGGAACAGCTCACGCTTCCTCCCTTTGAACCTGCCGCGGATTGCGAGCTACGTTTTCTGTCGTGGAAGACGTTATTTTTAGTTGCTGTTACTTCAGCGAGAAGAATTTCTGAGCTTCACACTCTCATGTGCAAAGAGCCTTATTTAGTTTCCACGGGACAGAGTATCCCTGAGGGCCAGACCCTAAGTTTTTGCCTAAGGTGGTCTCTTCACTCCTCTAAACCAAGATATTGACCTTCCGGTCTATTTCCTGGAGTTATTCTAATAGAGGAGGCTTTGCTCCACACCCTGGATGTTCACATGGCCTGAGGTATTACCTCAACAGAACTAAACCCTCTCGTAGTTCTGATCAGCTTTTCGTTCCCTTCTCTGAGAATGATGGGCCAATCAGTATCCAAACAGACTTTGTCTCGCTGGCTTGTCCGTGTATTTCGACTACTTATGATTTAAAGAAAAAGCCCCTCCCGGGTTCTATCGAGGTCATTCTACCAGGGTGTGGCCCATCCTTTGCAGCACAGAACGTGTCCATCTCTGCTATTTGTGCTGCAGCCACTCGAAGCTCTGTGCATACCTTTATCAGGCATTGTAGCCTGGACATTGCCTCTCAAGCGTAGGGCTGGTTTGGCCTTGCTTTGCTGCAGGGTCTCCTGTACCGAGTTCAGGACCTGGAATGTTTTTCCTATTTTCCTCCTCCGGAATTTCTGGCAGCGTTACTGCTTGGGAATCAGTCCTAATGGTGTAACCTGCTGAAGAGCTGTGTCTCAGTAAGATAGTACAGTTAAGTAGAACTTACGTAACGGTAGATCTTCGAGAACAGCTCTTGCAGCATAACCTTCCACCCACCTTCCCCCTTGGAGGCATGGCTTACCTCAACATGTTGGGATTTTCATTCCTTATTTTCCTCTGATGGTGGATCCTCGGTCTCCCATTCTGATGTCATCCTGCGGCCGGGAGTCTCCGGTGGGAGAACTGGGGAATCTGGCGGGACCGCCCCCTTATGTACCATGCCTGACGTCAAAGGCGGGACCGACATCAGGGGCGGTCCCCGCTGAAGATAGCTAGCTTGAATTTTTCCGTGGGGTCCTGATGCATGCCGGCTTCAGTTCTAATGGTGTAACCTGCTGCAAGAGCTGTTCTCGAAGATCTACTGTTACGGTAAGTTCTTACGTAACTGTACTTTACTAAATATATACTTTTGCTCAGTCTTCATGGGGGAGGTGGAGAAGGCCTGAGCTGAAGGGTAAGGGAAGGGAAGGGGGGCACATAAAAGTAGATCCTAGCCAATTCAGCATAAACAGGGTTAAGGAGGAACCGGCCAGGTTACAGGTGGACATGGCAATGGGGCAAAACGGCTTGTGCCCGAGGGTACTTGGGGAACTGAGGGGCAGTGCTGACAGCCCCACTAATGACACTTTTAACTTATCAGAGGGATACAGGGTGGGTGCTGGTGCTTGTACTGGGCAGTGAATGTGAGTGGCGTTGCACAAGAGGGGACAGTAAGGAGATTGTGGAAAACTATTGCCAGGTCCGCCTCACCTCAGTGGTTGGAAAGGTGATGGAGGTATTCATAAGAGAAAGGGTGGTGAACTGCCTGGTGGGTAGCGGTCTGCAGGATGATAACCAACACAGATTCACAAGTGGGAGGTCATGCCATACCAACCTGATTGACATTTTCAATTGGGTGACGCAGGTGATTGCCCAGGGAGGGGTGGTGGGCATGGCCTATCTGGACTTCGACGCCATCCCTCACTGAAGGCTAGTAAATAAGCTGGATAGCTGGATAGCTTAGGGGTAGGAAGAAAAATAACTGGGTGGAAAGCTGGTTGGAGGGTAGAAGACAGAGAGTGGTAGTAGATGGGGTGCACTCCAGAGTGAGGGGGGTGACGAGTGGGGTGCCCCAAGGGTCAGTATTCAGGGCCCCTCCTTTTAATATTTACATCAGTGATTTAGCGGAAGGGCTGGAAGGAAGGGTGTGTGTCTGTTTGCGGATGATACGGAAATTTACAATTGGGTGGACACCCCGGGGGGTGGAGGCTAAGAGGCAGGACCTGAAGAGAATGGAGGGGTGGTTGGAAACTTGGCAGCTAAAGTTCAGTGCCAAAAAGTGTGCTGTGATGCACTTAGGATGTAAAAAACACACAAGCAGTATACACTCTAGGGGGGAGGAAATCAAGAAAACAGAGCAGGAGAAGGATCTAGGGATCATACTATCCAGAAACTCAAGGCAGGAGATCAGTGCAGCAAGGCAGTGGGGAAGGCAAACAGAATGTTGGCATGCATAGGGAGGGGCATCACTAGCAGGAGAAAGGGGTACTGGTGCCTGTTTGCAAAGCCATGGTGAGGTCACACTCAAGAGTACAGGGTACAGTTTTGGAGACCGCAGCTATGCAAGGACATAGATGGAATAGAGAAAGTTCAGAGAAGGGCAACCAAAATGGTGCACGGTATGCAGGGGAAAACATACGAGTAGAGGTGTAAGGAGTTGGACCTGTACACACTGGAGACCAGGAGTGAGAGTGGGGACATGATTGAAACTATTAAATACGTAAAGGGGATCAATAAAGTAAAGGAGAAGAGCTTACTTAAAAGGAAGAAGGGGGCTATGACAAGAGGGCATAGCCTAAAATTAGAGGGTGGAAGATACAGAGGGAATGTGAGGGGATGTTTCTTCACGGGAAGGGTGGTGGAGACCTGGAACAATCTGCCAGAGGAGGTAGTGGGGACTGATACGGTGGAGGGATTCAGGAAGGCATGGGATAGACATATGGGGTTGAGAAGTGGGGAAAGGGGGGTCAGTGGCAAGGGGTATGACTAAAGGGGGGTGCAGGGGCAGACTCGATGGGCTGCTGGGTCCTTTTCTGCTGACGTGATTCTATGATAAGTGGAGTAAAGGAGCATTTTACTTCATACTTCTAAAAAAAATATGGAAGCATGGACCTCCAAAAATAGAATGAAATGTAATCACAACAAATGTACAGGCCTTCATTTTGTTAGGAATAATCAGTCATATCCCTACACTTTAAATAGTGCACTGATATGGGCAGTGAATAAAGAATATGACATAGAAGTTATAATTAGCAATAAAGTATCCCTTTCTGACCACTGCAGGAAACTTACTCAAAGAGCAAATAGGTTGTTTAATACTGTACGACAATCATTTGTATCCAGCAGTGAACATTGTACCCTTCCTTTGTATCGAACATACATGAGACCATATTTAGACTATGAGGCCTCCTTTTGGAACCCATATTTAAGGAGATATCGATTTGTGGAGAGGGTTCAGAGATGGGCAGCCAGGTTAATCATCGGGTTAAGAAATATGACCTCACGAGGATAGACTAACTGAGACTGAACTATTTAGTGTGGAGGAAAGAAGGCAAAAGGAGGAGCTACTCCTGTTATTCAAACTACTAAAAAAAATGCTGAATTATCATCCCAGTGTGGCCTTGATTTCTGTGTCAGAGTAACCAACCTAAGGTCACGCAATAAGCAGCTTATTATCTATAAAGTAAATATTTAAAAAATAGATAATTATTTTACTATACGAGCTGCTAGAGCAAAGTTAAATTGTCCCAAGAGTTGGTGGATCTAACATCTATTACTTAAGCAATATACTGACATGACGGAGTGGGTATGGTGAATTTACCATACCGGTGTAGTTCGGTCACAAGACGGCCGGTGACTTAACCACCTGAAGTGTAAATCCACACATATACCACTCCCTGTCATGGTATATTGCTATTATACAATGTTCAACTTGTTTTTTTGATTTTATAGTGATATAAAACTTTTACAGTGGGTATACTGGAGGATTTCTCATGGTCATGTGATGTGTTTTGACCAATGATATTACAGGATTTTCATACCCCATTGTATAATAGTTGATTTATTACTACATCTTGATTTTAATAATTTGTCCCCTTGCACTAAAAGTATATTTGGTACACATTAGTGATGCTCAACTAGTGTGTTTCACTATGCTAATGGATCTGACAGATAGTCCATCTAACCCGATTCAGATTTCAGATCCAAAGGTCGGATTGCAGGAGCAGGGGTCTGATGTCTGCCTCAGCTCACGGATAGTCACATTGGGTCATTGGTATTCTGTTGGATCCTATGTGATAAGACCAGTAGTCTGATACCAACGGTATCTGAGAAAAACATAGAAACACAAAATTTGATGGCATAAGGACTGCTTCACCCACCCAGTTGGCCCTTTCTCCCTAAGTACATCATTACTGCATTACATTTATTTTCATATTTAAAATGTGGTAACCGGGTAACTCCGAGGACATTAAATGCCTATGTTCATTGAGGCCCCGGACACAGAACAGAAATTACAAACAATGAATAACAAAACATCCAGTATAATAAATAGTGGATAAAATACAACATACAGTTCTATTTCTTGGTCACGTCCTAACGATCCTCTGCTGCAGTCCTTGTGCTAAAGGGCCGCAGCTTAGGAGCGTCATACTGTTGGCATCAGCGTGGGGTGGTAGCTGGTAGATGCTGCACCCTCAGTAAGGCAAATAACATACATTAGCTGTTCACATGGGGAGTATGCACTGAATCTTGTTTTAAGTTGTTCTGCAATGTATTCATGTGTATTCTTTACAATTGTATGTTCTAGAGTGCAAAGCTGTTAGTGTAAGTGCCAAATCGTTTCATTGACTATCTACTAAAGTTGCGTTCTGATTGAATACTACTGAGTTTTGTGAAGTATAGCTATACTGTCTGTTCTGTAGTTTAATCTTAATGTTCTGAGCTACTTAACTGCTCTTATAACTATTAGTAATATTATCTAGGGCCCATACAGTTTATATTGATTAAATAGTTAATATTCACACCTAGGGGGAGGTCTAAGTGCAGGTTGAATAACCAGGACTCTGGGATATAATGAGGATCATACGTAAGGCTAGCAGGGGAGTATGTGGGAGCAAAGAAACTGGAGCAGGCATCAAGATAGCTGTGAGGCCCTAAGGTGGAGTGGGGGTGGAACTGGCATGATGCAGGGGGAGCAGGGAGGGGTGCGGTGGTCAGTTGTAATGGGTGTGGGGCTGCTGTCATCTTACAGTGGTAGGTATCTAAATGTGTCCTACCTTTGAGATACTTCAAGGTACCACTGAGGCAATTTACATTGACTGTAATGTGATCCTGCCTCATTCTGCCTCAGTATGGTCAAATGTATGGCAGCTTTGAATCAATGCTAAGAAGTGCAAGGTAATGCACCTGGGAAACAAAACCCAGGGGAAGAGTACACAGTGGGGGGTGAGATGCTAACAACAACAAAAATGGAAAGGGACCTGGGGGTAGTCATATCAGATGACTTAAATGTGGGCAAGCAATTTGAGAGGGCAGTAGGGAGGTCTGGGGGGGATACTGGGATGCATAGGGAGAGGCATCACCAGTAGAAAACGGGAAGGTGTTATCCCTCTGTACAGACAGCTGGTGAGACCCCATCTGGAGTACTGTGTGCAGTCCTGGAGACTCAGTCCCTACAAGAACATAGACAAGATGGAAGCTGTCCAGAGGAGGGCAACTAAAATGGTGCAGGGTCTGCACCAGAAGACATATGAAGAGAGAGACTAAAGGAGCTTAATATGTATAGCCTCGAGGAAAGGAGGGAGAGGGGGACATGATAGAAACTTCCAAGTACCTCAAGGGAATCAACAAAGTCCAAGAGGGTAGCATCTTTCAAAAAGAGGTGTGCAAGAACAAGGGGGCACAATTTGAAGATGGGGGTGGTGGCTCAGAGGTAAAAGGAAGTATTTTTCACAGAGAGGTTGTGGGTGCATGGAGCGGCCTTCCGGAGGAGGTTGTGGAGTCAAAAACAGTAGTTGAATTCAAGCATGCATGGGACAGTCATAAGGAAATTCTAGGGGGTGGGGTAGAAAGAAGTAGGCTGCTGGTTAGCTAGGATCTGCAGCTTATCTACTAGGTAGGGAAATGGGCAGACTGGGTGGGCCAAGCTGTCCTTATCTGCAGTCAAATTCTATGTTTCTGTGTTATACCCAGGTATAACTCAGTACTGAGAAACTTTTCTATGACTACCACTGTAGGTACAATGTGGAGAGGAGGAGGTTGTCAAGTATGTAGACAGCTTGAGCAGATTAGGGATGCAATATGGAGACTGAGATGGGAAGTGGGACGGGAGGAGTGAGGGTCTGGGGAATCTAGTATGTGGAATGGTCAGGGGTTGACACTTTCTAACAGCATGGAGGTACTCTCAGGCAGAACCAAGGAGAACAACACAGGGATTGGGGCATTCTCACCAAAGTGTCAGGAGAAACAAAGTGGATAACTGTCAGGAGGTGAGGTGAAGCAGGTAAGGAAGGTTTCTGAGCAAGGATGGCAGAGTAGGGATAATGGAGAAATTGGAAGTTAGTCTTGTCAAGGAGGGCCTTCCTTGAACAGGGTCACTATATTGTCTGGTTTGGAAGAGAGGGGAAGTTCAGGTGGCCAAGGATCAGGAAGGGGTGGAGTCTAGGAACAGAGCAAAGGGGAAAAGTGGGGCAGGAGGGGATGTGAAGAGGTGGATCAGTGGCAGTGGTGAAAGGGATGGAAGATACCCGGGGGGGGGGAGGATGAGAGACCTAGTCTGGGAAGGGCGACCAGTGGGAGGGAGAAAGGGTAGACAAAAGGGAAGGCAAACCTGAGTGTAAGCAGGTGTATAGGAGGTACTGGGCCTCTGGGATATGCACAGCAAGATATGCAAATGAGAAGGGGGAAGGGCAAGAGGATTGTTATATTGGAAGACTTGGTACTAAAGGGTGTGAGATGGGGGGAAGGGGTGCAGGGAATAGCAAGCAGTAGGTGGGTACAGTGTATGTCAGGCATGATGACAGGGAGGGTAGGATCTCTTATTCCAAAGTCTGTGGGAAAGAATAGGGAGTTGCCTCACATTGTGGTGCATCTGGGTACCAATAACCCTGAAGGGTTTGAGGTAGAACAGGTGCAGGATAGGTTTAAGGTGGTAGGAAAACTCTGTAGGGAAGCAGGAAGATCAGTTTCATTCTTGGAGGTTCTTCCAGTCCCTAGGGCAGGTATTGTTAGGAACCAGAGGATTAAGGAGTTAAACACTTCTTTGAGAGGGTTTTGTGTGTCTAATGGGTACAGACTGGTGGGTGACTTGAGAGAATAAGAGACCTGTATACACAGAGAAATGGGCATCTCAATACCAGGATTGGGATCTTGTGATCCCTGGGTACAGATTGTACTGGAAGGACGGGGGAGGGGGCCTTGTTGAGGCAGGAATAATATGCTCCAGGGAGGAGCAGGGGAAGGCAGAATAGAAGCCTTATGGGTAACACTCCAGAACAAGAAAAAGAAGGCTTTGATTGGGGGGTGGTGTACAGACCACATTCACAGAATGTGGAGCAGAAATCAAATCAGGAAGTTAGAGATACAGGAAACCTTGCCATAACAGGTGGTTTTAACCTGTCAGGAATGAGATTAGAGTACCCTGGCTACCTGCTGTTCTAGAAAATGTCCTCCTGGAAGTTTTCGGGACTGTTTCCTAGTGCAGGGGTCACCCAGCTGACAGGGATGGTGCCATACTAGACCTGGTGTTGTCAGACGGAGAAACACGTCCAAGATATAGCAGTGTAGGAACCCCTTGCGGGTAGTTACCACCGCACAGTGTGGTTGTACCTCAGTATGGGTAAAGAAACAGCTAAGACCAAGATGAGAGTTGCGGACTTCAAGAGAGCGGACTTTAGAGGAATGGAGGACATACTTGTAGAGCATCTTGCAAAAATCTGGCTGGGGATGGATCTGGAGCAGAAATGGTCCGTCATTAAGTTGGGTCTGAATGAGGCCACAAAAGACAGCACAAGGACCCAGAGTAAAAAGTTCAGGATAAAGAGACCAAGCTGGCTCAAAAAGGATGTGGTAGAGAAGGTGAGGGAGAAGAGGGCAGCCTTTCAGAAGTACAGACGTACTATGAGTGAAGAGGACAGGGAGATTTAGTCAGGGAAATACGAGATGCAGGAAGAGTGTCCAGGCAGCTTAACCTGCAAAGGAACTAAGGCTAGCACATGGGATCAGGGAGGGAGAAAACGACTTCTTCAGGTGTGTGTGTGTGTGTGTGTGTGTGTATATATGTATGTGTGTGTGTGTGTGTGTGTGTGTGTATGTATGTATGTGTGTGTATGTATGTATATATTTATATATATATATATATATATATATATATATATATATATATATATATATATATATATATATATATATATATACATATATGAAGTAAGCAGAGGATTGTTAGGATCAGGAAGGGAAGGATGGGCGGAAAACAGTGAAGAATGGTCCGAGGCACTGAACGAGTACTTCCGCTCTGTATTCACTAGGGAAAAGGACAGACCTATGCTGTAGGATATTATAGAGTTGGGAATGGAGGGAGATGAAACAGATGGGGTGATCAAAGTAGACAGGGTCTTAGAAGGTCTCTGAGCCCTTCAGATGGACAAGGCACCTAGCCCAGATGGCATGCAGCCGAGAGTCTTGAGAGAACTGGCAGAGGTATTGTTGGTTCCCCTGGTAGATCTATTTAACACCTCGCTAGAGACGGGGTGTGTGCCTGAGGACTGAAGAATGGCTCATGTGGTTCCACTCCACAAGAGTGGTCCCAGAGATAAACCTGGTAACTACAGACTGGTCAGTCCAACATCCATTGTAAGCAAATTAATGAAGATCATTCTAAAAGAAAGGCTGGTAAACTTTCGGAAGGTTAACGGTGTCCAGGACAATGGGCAGCATGGGTTTGTCATGGAAGATCCTGCCAGATGAACATGATAGAATTTTGGACTGGGTCACAAGGTTGTTGGACAGAGGTAGGGCAGTGGATGTACTGTATCTGGACTTCAGTAAGGCCTCTGACTCAGTGCCACATGGAAGGTTGCTTAACAAACTGATTAACCTGGGAGTCTGGGATAAGCTGCTGGGGTGGTTCAGGAGCTGGCTGCAGGAAAGGAAACTGAGAATGACGCTAGGGGGTGAACTATCCAAGCCTAGGCCTGTAACCAGCAGGGTAACACAGGGATCAGTACTTAGTCCAGTGCTGTTCAACATCTTTATCAGCAACATAGCGGTAGGGGTCAAAAGTAAGGTCTGCCTTTTCGCAGATGATACTAAACTCTGTGGGAGGGTGGACATAGAGGAGGGGAGATAGGAACTCTGGGAGGATCTGGCCAGACTAGTGAAATGGTCTGGCATCTGGTAGTGGGGTTCAACGCTGAGAAGTGCAAGCACCTGGGAGCTAGGAACCCAGGGGCCAGTTACTGGTTGGGAGGTGTACAGGTGCTCAGCTCAAAGGAGGAAAATGATCTAGGGGTAATAGTCAGGGGTGACATGAAACACTGTGCACAGTGTTGTAAAGCAGCAGCCAAAGCAAATAAAATGCTGGGATGTATCACCAGAGGAATCACCTCTAGGAGGAAGGAAATCTTTCTGCCTTGTACAGGTCATTGGTTAGAACACACTTGGAGTACTGTGTGCAGTAGTTCTGGTGCCCTTATTTGAAGAAAGACATCAGACTGCTAGAGGGGGTCCAGTGCAGGGCGACCAAGATGATCCAGGGCATGGGAGACAAACCATATGATGAGAGGTTAAGGGAGCTCAATATGTGTTCCTTGGAAGACAGAAGGTAAAGGGGGATATGGTAGAAAACTTCAAGTACCTAATGGGTATAAACTGGGTTGGAGTGGAGGGCATTTTAAACTTAAAAAGGGAGGGGAACACAAGGTACCACATTCTGACACATGTGGAGGGTAGATTGAAAAAGGAAAGGAGGCCGGCCTGCCAGTTGAGCAGTTGGATTTCTGTTTGCGATGTCGGCGACCCGGGTTTGGGAGCGGACCCAGGTTGTTGGAGGGCCCGCTGGGGGGAGAAGGATCGAGCATCTTTAGACTGCTTTCTCTCTCCAGAGGAGTGTGTGTGTGTGTGTGTGTGTGTGTTAGGTGTTTAGCAACACCCAGCGGAGCCTGGGTTGCCACAAGCACACAGACACCTGGATACCTCAGGGGCGGGGCGGACTCTGGCCATCATTGCACGTCCCTGCCCTTGCTTACAGGGGGAAGAAAAATTTGGGCCTGGATCATCTTCATGATGCCC
Organism: Neoceratodus forsteri; assembly: GCA_016271365.2. Classification (NCBI taxonomy): domain Eukaryota; kingdom Metazoa; phylum Chordata; order Ceratodontiformes; family Ceratodontidae; genus Neoceratodus; species Neoceratodus forsteri. The sequence continues at coordinate 1,227,490,889 of CM028131.1, read as the reverse complement.
TGCCCCCGGGCCTTTCATCACCTCTGATGCCGGCTCCCCCCGACCAGATACTAGATTTGTGTCATTAAGGGCTGGTGCCTCAACCCCGTCCTCTGGGGGGCAAGCCAGGGATGACTGGGGGAAGAGCACAGGCTATGATCGGAGGTGGAGTTTCCGGGGGTCCGTGATCAGGGCAGATACTTCTGACAGCCAAGGTAGCACCAAAAAGTGTTGTCAATTTATTAAAAAAAAAAAAAAAGGAAAGGAGGAGGCACTTTTTCACAGAAAGGGTGGTGTCAAAGCAGAATGAACTGCCTGAGGAGTGATATAATTGAAAACAGTGGGAAGTTTTAAAGGGGCATGGGACAGGGTAAAAGAGTGGCAATGGGAGGGGAGGATCGCTCTGAAGTGATGTAGTCAAAACTCCAAATTCTTGGCTCCATGAAAGGAACTGCACAGAATGTTGTTTTCCATATAAAGAAAACAATACAAAATGCAGCTGACAGCTTTAGCGTTTTTGTTCAGGCACAGTTAAATAGGGATCCTTTAGAGATGCGACTGTAATTTATGAAAATAGAGAAATTTCAACAACTGCACATAAGTAATCAACTCTTGTCCCCTTTAAAGTCTTACTGCAAACTATCAATGGAGGGTTTCCAATAGTTAAAACTGAGGGGCGTCCATGAGGTTTAAATTAATTTCGTTTTTAAACCAGGATCAATAGCCAGGAGATGGACATCTTATTTGCATAGGAGTCCCGTAAAAATTGTGACAGGTAACTGCAAAAGTTTATGAAATGAGTAGATAAAAAGAGCTCTGATAGACACATGATCATATGGCAGTAATGCTTAATGCACAGTTACAGGTTTTGGTTTCTGTTTACATGCAATATTTTGATAATTAAAGACAAATTTTTATAAGTGCAATAATACACTCAAGGTATACATAGATACATAGAATTTGAGGTCAGATGAGGACTGCCTGGCCCATCTAGTCTGCCGATTTACCCTACCCCCTTGGTGTCCCCTCGTTGCAAGGGTTCCTTATGTGTTAAGCTATTTATTTATTTCAAAAGTTTCACCAGGAAAGACATACTGAGCTGAGTAACAGCTCGTTTCCAGATGTGTCCTGGGGAAGGGGTAAGGAGATATATACATATAGTATTTACAGTACATAATCTGAATAATTGTACAATGAAATGACATAGAGCATTAACAATGTGTAATAAACAGAGTGAAAGCACAGCAGAAAAACAGTATGCTGTATTGCTGAATTAAGCTTTAGTGTGTCACTTCCTGCCCTGGTATTTGAGAGCACTTGGCAGATCACAGCATCCCTGGTCTGTGTGATGATCTAGCTAAATGAACACCGTTTTGCATGTTTGTTGCTTATTTATAGAAAATCAGCCAGACAACATAAATTGTCTTGGTATTGTTGTACGAAGGTAATATATTGTTATTGAGTGTTGTAGGCTGAACGCTACAATTCCAAGAGAAACATCATGTAGCCCCTTACCAATACAAGTAGCGAGCATCATGCACTGAGTTTTAAAGAGCAGTCAATTCAGTACGGACAACTTTTGTTAGGGACATGCAATTTAGCTTTTATTTTATACATTTTGACCAGGAAGGGCACACTGAGTTGAAGTTCATGTCTGATGCATCCCGGGAGCACAGGGAGGTTAAGATACTGTTTTGTTCCACCCATTTTTCAAGCAGCGGTTGTAAGTCTCAAACCCAGGCGTACTGGGTTTCCAGCTTGGTGCTTTAACCCTCTAGGCTATACTGCCTTTCCTATTTTACATTTGTGTGAAATCAGGATCTCTGTCGCGTGGTCTTCATCTGCATCTTGCTGCTCAGTTACAAGAGGGTGACACTCCAGCTGCTTGCTGTGGAGATGGTTATGATGTTGCAAGAGAGGACTGTTTGAGCAGTTTGTATGCAAACACACAGCCAGAGCAGATGAAGGCCAAAAGGCATTGGTGAAAGTAAGTCCTGGGGGCATCGGAAGTATTACTGTCTGAATATTATATTTTTCAAAATTAATCCCATGACCTCAGAAGTCGGTCCTTCAAGGTAGCAACTACAGGTTGTTTAAATTCCAAGAATTTCGAGCTGCTCTGATATTTGTTTCAAGGGCAAAATCAGAGAGGTTTTGGGGAAGCATGATATAGTTCAGTTTCCTTAGCTCTGTCTCAATATGTTTTAATGGATTCATTTTATTGAACATGCCTGTGTTTTTTTTCTACAGGCATCCTGATAAACTGCTACTCAACCCAAAACATTCTCGCCAGAGTGGTGTTTTGCAGACTGTCAAGATTGCAAGAAGTGATAGTGAGTATATACTGTATTTACTTTTTTGGCTTCAGCTCAGAAGTGGTCTGAGGTTTATATCGGAGTTTTGCAATATCACAGTTGTATAGAAATGTACAATATTAATATTGTGCAGTATTTAACTGCTATACTATGGTTTTCAGGCTGCAAAGCTTGAGCCCTCCCAACTTCAAACTCTTAGGTCCTTGTCTGTCTTGATTTGCCAGTTTGTTGCCCTTGCCTGGTGTGGTAGCCATTGGGCATTCTAAGAAGAGACTGTCCTGCCACACTGTACAGCGATAGCCTCTATAAATTCATCCTGGTCCAACATGTAATCTCACTGTTGTGACGTCGTATCATTCCCCAACAGAGCATCTGTATTATCCTCTTGTTATCTTTGAATTTATTAACCATGTAAATGTTTTCATCCTTTCTGTTTGAAACACCCTGGAACTGACCTGGGATCCTCCTTCCATCTACCTCAGGATTACTTTAACCACCTTTGAACTCTAAGGGATGACACTCTTTGCCTTTGTTCACTCCTAGAGGGTCCCAAGGGTGGTAAAGGGACCTTGAGGGAGACACAGGGGTGCCATGTGGCTAAAATGGGGTCGTCAGGGAATTCTGATGGAAAGGGGCTCACCCACCCCTTTGACCCTGACAGGCAACGTCAGATCACACCCATCTTTCTTTTTTTTTTACCCTATTCTAAGCATGTGGTGCTTCCATATGATAGTACGTTAAAAGGGCAAAACCAGAATAGCGACCGCTAAAATGGCTTATGGATAATGCCGAGTGACAAATTCGGTGATGTCCTGTAACCTCTCCCCGAGGCCCCCTCCCCAGAGTTGGTATACTTAGTAAGGGGGTGTAGGGTGCATAGCCCCTCCACAAAAAAAGACATTGACAAATTTGCCATTCAGCATTATCCATAAGCTGATTTAGTGGTTGCCGTTCGCTTTTGCCCATTTGACATGGAACCCTTCCATATAACATGCTAGGCAAATGGGTATATGCCAATGTAAAACCGCTCTGCGAGGGACCACTCATTTCTCTTGCATGGCATTTACCATCCCTGGGCCACCAGAGGTGGTCATTCAGCAAAAGAAGTTCTCTCCCTCTTGGAGGAGGCGGTGTCAGAACCCGCCTCACTAGTAAGCACCAGACCGCTTGGGCTTGGGATGTAAACCCAGGTTATCTGGACGGCAAGCAGTAGTGCTACTACTGTGGTAGCCAGACAGTCCAGTTGCCATATATTGTGGGCTTTTGTTCAGTTCTCTTCTCCCTGACTAGACCACGACACGTCACCCTCCTTCCGTCCTCTGGTGACCACCCAGCCCCAGCTGCCTCTAACCTAATCTCTTCTGTCAGCTTCCATGGTGACTCGGCCAGAATCCAGGGCAGTATGCTGTGCAGACATGTTCTAATTTTAAAGAAGTTCCCTTTCCACCCTACTTAAGAGGGTATCCAGTAATTCCCCTTATAAGCATAAATTTGTTCAGGGTTCCCTTGAAGGCTGTGTTGTGCTCATGCCACTGCCTCTGCAGAGGCTGTTTTGTAAATTTTCCATCCTCCGGGGAAAAGGGCTTCCTAACATTACCCCTGACGTTACTGCCTGTGAGCATCAGGACATGTCCCCATATCCTGCTGGAGGACACCAGCTCAAATGCCTCTTATCTTATTGATAGCTTTTAAGTGTGGGTCAAACTAAGGTCATGTCCTCTCGCAGCCTCCTGTTCTCCCAGATAAACCTGTTAAGGGCCACCAGCCTGTTCTCATAACTTTAATCTTCTACATCCCCTAGTCATTTTGGCAACCCTGTGCTACACCCTCTTGGCTGCTTCGGTGACATTTTTGTGTTTAGGAGCCCCCCTTTATGCAACACAGCATTCTGCTGGGCTGTTTGACAGTGGCTGCACCTAGTGCTTGTCTTGTTTCAGCCCCTTGTCTTTTAGGACCCCCAGGTCCTTTTCCTCCTGTACTGCAGCAAGAGGATCCACGTGACAGTGTATGAGGTCCTACCTCGGGTTTTCTTCCCCACATGTAGCATCTTTCATTTGGCAGCTTTGAATCTGGGGCACAGGATTCAGCAAATCGCCTGGCTTATTCAGATCCTTCTTAAGTTTGCCCCCCCAAAGGAGGCCACCACCCAAGCAGGCTTAGGGTCATCAGTGAACTTAAGTAGCCTGCTAGAGACCCAAGCTGCCAGATGATTGATGAAAATATTGAACAACAGTGACCCCAGCACCAGCCCCTGAGGTATGGTACTGGTAGTGCCCTTCTACAGTTGGAGTAGTTCCTGTCCGCCACAACCCTCTGCTTCTTGCCCCCAGGCCAGTTAGCAGTCCACCATGTGAATACCATATTTTTGTAAGCTTGTCATGTGCCAGTGACTGAGGCAGGGTGAGACAAACTGGGTAGCCAGGTGTTCAATGGCCACTAAAAAATTGGTTTGGCTAGTAGATTTTTAAATTTACCAGTCAACTGGCTACCTGCTCACAAAGTGATTTTTGAGCCCTTAAAAATGATAGCCACTAAAATATTGATTTGGCTACTACAGTTTGAAAGCTTGTGGCCAAACTGACCACCAGCACTAAACTGATTTGTCCCACCCTGGTCAGAGGCCTTACTAAAGTCCAGATGTACTACATCAGTGGCCCTGCCCTTGCCAACCTCCCTGGTCATTACCTCAAAAAAGGTGGTCAAGTCAGTTTGGCACAGTCTGCCCCTTATAAAGCTATGCTGAGACTTGGCCTCAACCAACCATTATTATGTCCTTGATAATGGCTTTCTGGGCCTTGCACAGCACTGATGTTAGGCTTGCAGGCCTCAAGTTTCGGGATCTGATCTTGCCATATTTTTCTGCAGCTGGAGACCATAGTGGCCACTATTCAGTCTGACACCACACCTGTCTGGATAGACTCCTGAAAGATTACTGCAAGCAGCCCTACCGATTTTTCATTTAGCTCTACTGTGATCCTGGAGTTTATCCCATCTGCCCTGTGAGACTTAACTGGCTTGATCTTCGCCAGCTAGTCAGCTACCAGGGTACGGGTGATGTCTGCAGGCTGCATGATGGCTACTATTCCTGTTGCCATGGGCCTCCCATGAGCACCGTATTTCCTTGGGGACTACTTGGTGAACACGTAAGTGAAGTATTCATTCAGCATCTCGCCCATCACCCCTGGCCTCTCACAGCCTCCCCCATCCCTGTTTGCAGAGACTCATTTCCCTCCTTCACCTTCTTCTTTCCATTTATGTATTATTTATTTATTTATTTTTTTTTTTTAACTTTGGTAACCGAATAGGCCTGCTGGAACCTTCCAGTCCCTTTCTCAGGGGCGACTCTGGTTTAGTTACATGTACCTAGAGGGAGGGAAAAACCAATGTATTGGAAGATGGTTTAGGTGTTGGCAGCTCTTGCTGCTATCCTGAATATCATCCCATACTAATAAGTCTGGTGCAAACATGTACAAATGTATATAGATACCCTACCCCCTTTAGGAACTCATGATACCCTGTGGTTCCCTTGAGAAATTTGTTCAGGCTTACCTTGAAGAATGGTAGTGTTCATAGCTACTGTCTTTACTGGTAGACTGTCCCATAGGTTCACCTACCCTCTGGGACAAATGGTGCCTGCTAGTGTTATCCCTGTTTTTCCCTCAACAATGCAGCCCCTAAACCACAACCTCCTCCTGCCAGTTAAGTCTGCTTTGCACTGTTGGTGACTGCTCAGCCCCATCAGCCTCTCCATAACCGTCCAGCGAGTGGGGATCTAAACAGAGCAGGACCTGAGGGTACCGATGACCATCATTTAGACTACTTGGTGCACATAATGTTTATCTGCGGTTTCTCCCCGAAGTCCTTCCCATCACCCCATGGTGGGAGTGTTGCCCTCGTGAGCCTCCAGATATTACAGCATTCCTGTGTCAAGAGGCAGGCTCCCTGGCTAAACTGCAGGGAGTCATGGTGCGAACTTGCCACCAACCCTCCCGACTGAAGCGCACCGCTGAGCTGCAGCTATCTTAGCATGGCCTGTCCCCCGACATGGTGGCCTGAGTTTGCTTCCAAACTTGGGTCGCCTGCATGGCAGTGTGACGCACACACTGCTCATGGTGATCTGTTTCCCCTGTATTTACCACCTCTGAGCTTCAGGGCATGTCCTTGTATCCTGTCATGGCAAAACAGATTAAACATCTCTGCCTGCTCTCTTGTATATATCCTTGAGTGTGCAGATGATTTAAACCATGTCCGCCCCCCGCCTCCTTTTCTCCGGAGTGTACATGTTAACGATGTCCAGCCTCTTCTCGTAGCTTTTGTCCTCCATACTCCTAATCATTTTTGTGGCCCAATGTTAAACCTTCTTTACTGCCTCAATGTCCTTTTTTTTGCACTGAGCCCAACACTGCATGCAGTTTTTTCTGTTGCTCTGGCCAGGCCAGACCTTGTGTAGCAACAGGATTACTTTCAGTGCTGTACTGGTCACCCTCCCCCCGCCTCTTTTTTTTTTTTTTGAAGCACGCAGCATTCTACTGTCTTTTTTTTTTTTTTTTACATATAGCTTTTTTTCACTCCAGTACTGAGTCACCCAGCTTTCCAGTACCGAGTAACCCTGCCATCCTATTGGGGGTCTCCCCGCGGCCTCCTAGCCACATTGTCTACTACCCATGCCATCCTCCCAACAGAGGTCAGCATGGAGCAGGACCCAAAAGTGCCATAGACAACACTGGGGTTGTTCTTTGTTTATGCCCCAGTACACCCACCTTTGTGTGCAGTGCTGTGCCTTCATCCTGGCAGGCACACAGCAAACCCATGCAGAGGTGCAAGTACCCTGTACCATCACAGGGGGTCATTGTGGTAGCAGAACCAGGTGCCACCTCATCTCAGCTGGGAGTGCTGTGACATGATTGCACCTCCCCAGCCTTTTGTGCCTCCTGAGTCCACTTCCAAACCCAAGCTGCAGGCATGGCAGCGCTCTGAGCAGTTAGGTGACTTGCTCTACCTGCCCTTTTAACAGCTGTGCACTGCATGGTATGCTTTAGCCCCTTATCTGTTTAGACCACCAGATCAATTTGATCTTACTTCCGATAGTGTTCCTTCAGTAGGTCATCACATATAGGACTGGCACCACCTGGTGTCGAGCTGCACGGCAGACTTTTCTAGCAATCCCTGATGGGGGACCACCCACCCGACGTCTCGTGACTGACATCAGCGTGACTGTATATAGTGGGTGGTCCCAATGCCCGCCCTCCAGTTCTTTCCCTTCATCACCTCATGTCAGTCGTTTTGCAGACTTACATATAGCGATTGTCGTGAAAGTGTCTTACGTCAGATTTTCCTTCACCAAAATTTTCATATTTTTTGTTTGTGTTCATTGATGTCTTCGCCCAAGAAGAAGTGCTCATTCTGTGGCACGGAGATTCCGTACAAGGACGGTCATCTCAAGTGCATCCTCTGTCTAGTCTAGACCACCCTGTTCCCTCCTGTCCGGAGTGCCAGACCTTTAACCAGGCCACTAAGAAAAGGAGACAGCAGACTTTAGAGGCCCATCTCTTGAAAGCCAGCCTGGCTTCTCTAGAGAAGAAGATGTGTCTGCTGAGGACTCTCTCAAATGATCCATCTTCTCCATCGAAGAAGCACAAGGAGAAGTCTCGAATGGGAGTGCTCTGTGGACAACACACGACCCTCGACAAGCAAGGCCCAGCCGCCACCCAGAAAATCGGACAGTAAGTCTGGTAAGGCCGTAGCGGGTCAGTCGATCGTCAGCTCTTCTGATGACCACACACCATGCCAGCCGATAAGTCGGCCCCCGGCTCCTCCAGGGACCGCGCGGCAACCGGTAAGCTGGCTCCCAACCTGTGGGGACCCGCCCGGCTACCATGATAAGTCGGCCGGGGCTCCTCCCCCACCCGCCCAACGCCACCTGCTAAGACACCCGTCCCAGATGCCGCTCAGATGTGGTTCCCCATCGGGGCCTAATGGTGCCTCACCCGATGTACGGCGGAACCAGGGGGAGAAGGCACCTCTGTCCCCTCTTCCTTCGTCCATGCCCTTCCTTCTCTGACTGGTACCTCCAGCAAAGACAGCAGAGAACCCCTCGACGTTGTCGATTCTGTGGGGTCTACTCCACGCTTTCCCCTTGGGGTCAAGGGAAAGGAGGCTTCTCCTCGGCCAGCTGGCCTACCAGTGGAGGCCCCTCATCCTCCTCCGGTGGGATCCCTGTAGAGCTGACTCAGACCAAGATCCCACCAGTGGACACGGCGAACCCTGTTTCTATGCCAAACTTCCCAACTACTGTTCTTCAGCCGGGTCCCAGCAATCGGCCTCAGCAGTTGACGCAGACGCCGGATGTCCCGACGACGGTTCCTCAGCCAGGATCTACCAATCGGCCTAAGCCATTGGCCCCAGCACCAGATCTGGTCCTGCCATCAGGACCCCTTCATCCAGTTCTGATGCCGGACCTTTTCCCGGCACCGGATCAGGTGTTGCTGATTCCGACGTCAGGGGCTGTCCTGACGCCGGACCCGCAGCCTATTGATACAATAGCGGATCCGACGTGGGTACCCCCGCCACCAGACCTGTCAATGGGGATCTACTCTAGACCCCGAACTGTCCCCCATTACCCATTGGGTTTTCCTGGGGACCACTACCTGGCTGAACCCCCTCCGGACTGGAGCCATTACGGACAGTTCTACCCTGGGTTCTTTTCCTGTCGTTATTACCAGGGATTCCAGGGTTATCATTACCCACCCCCACCAGTGATACTGCCTCCTTTGCCGCCTCCTTCTCCTCCACTCCCTCAGTCCCACCTTCCTCCGCCACACCCTCCACCTCCTCCGGTTACACCGGACTTCAAAACTCTGATTTAGTCTTGGTGGCAGTGGGCTCAGTCAGAGCTGGTGTTGGACTCGGAGACGAGACTCTCTCTCCCACGGTCTCCAAGGTCCCCGTCCCCAAGTAGTTCTTCTGTGGCTATGGTGCACATTTCGGGGAAGGCTTGTCAGGACGTCGCTCTTCCTGATATGCATCACCATCCTGACAAAGGGGCAGATGACGATGATGGTGAGGGGGCCGATGATTCTGTGGAGGATGTCTTGGAGGAGCCTGAGGGCCCGTCAGGCAAGGTTTCCCCGAAATCCCCACCAGAGGACCATGCCTTTTCGGACCTTCTGAGGTCTATGAAGGATTTCTTTGACTGGGAGTCAGAGGATCAAGACCCTATGAGACAGAGACTCGCAGAACATCTGCACTTAGAGTCTCTGTCTCCGGTCCCCATTCCTCCATGGATTGGACCTCATCAGGACCTCACTTCTACCACCTGGCAGATGCCTCATTTCCCCCCCCCGGCTGTCCCCAAGAGGGCGGACAGACTTTACTTGGTGCCAAAGGATGCCCCGTTCTTGAAAGCACATCCTAAGGCCGATTCTGTTGTCATTTCTGCTGCTCATGACCGCTCTGCTGCACCCAAGCACATGAGCACCTCTCCTCTGGACAGAGTCTCGAGGCAGATGGACCAGTTCAGGAGGAAAATTTATGCTTCGGCCACATGCGCTCTCCAGTCCCTTAATTATGTGGCCCATATGGTGTCTCACGAGAAAGCTACCTTGGCCAGGTTAGAAGCTTGGGTCCAGGCCATGGATCTCTTGAGTTTAAAAGAGGAGCTTGTCAAAGATTTTCGTTTCTCCAGATTCTCTTGTAGGCATGCTTTGCAAGCCACGTACAACTTGGTTGATTCTGTGGCTCGCACCTCGGCAACTGCTGTTGTCCTCAGATGGCACTCCTGGCATCGCCTTTCTGGACTTGCTAACGAAGTTCAGTCGCCGATTCAAGATGCCCCCTTTAGGGGTTCGGTACTCTTTGGTGGGGACACCAAGGACATTATCACTGAACTGCAGGACAGAGGACTCACCCTCAGGTCAGTGAGATCCATGTACCGATCGGGCAACCACCAGCAGCAGCCCTTTCGGAAAAGGACCTGGAGGCAGAGAAAGCAAGCCCTGGCACATCACCAGGGAAAGTGTAAGGCCACGGGTACAGCCACCCCTCCTGCCTCCAAGAACCAGGGATGTGCAGGGGGCTCTCCCCTTGAACGTCCAGCCACTTCCTGACTTCCCATGCCCACTGCCTCCTTAGTCTCCGGCTGGGGAGCAGGTGGGGGGGAGGTTCACCTGCCACGCACTGGAGTGGAGGGCGGTAACCTCCGATGGATGGGTCCTGCAGCTAGTGTCCATTGGACACACGCTAGAGTTTCTCGACTTTCCTCCAGAAACTCCACCAAAAGATCCCCTGTTCAAGGATCAGGCTCTTCTCGTCAGAAGAGGTGAACAGTCTCTTGCTCAAGGAAGCAATAGAGCACGTTCCCCTTCGGCAAAGGGGAAGTGGGTTTTACTCCCATTTTTTCCTGGTTCCAAAAAAGATGGGGGATTTCAGACCCATACTCGACTTAAGCAACCTAAACCAGTTTGTCGAGTACAAAAAAATTTTGGATGCTGACTCTCCAGAGCTGCCTCCTGATCCTTCTGGAGAATCATTGGTTGTATGCTCTGGACATGCAAGATGCTTACCTGCATATCCCCATCTTCCCCAGCCACCGCTGGCTCCTGCAGTTTCAGTTCCAGGGGGAACACTTCCAATTCCGGGTGCTGCCCTTTGGTCTGTCTTCGGCACCCCTGGTGTTTACCAAGTGCCTGGCAGTGGTTGCGGCCTTCTTATGCCACAGGGGCATTGCGGTTTTCCCTTACCAGGATGACTGGCTGATTTTCAGCCCCATCCAGGAACTCTTTACTAGAGGCTCTTTCTTTCACTTTGGACCTTTTCAACAGGTTAGGGATTACTGTCACTATTCCCAAGTCCTCCATGACCCCGGCCCAGAAACTTCAGTTCATTGGGGCAGTATTGGATATGGTCCATTGCAGAGCCTTTCTCCCTCCGGACAGGGTGGAGACACTGATCTGTCTGGCTTCCTGAGTGGCTTCTTCCAGGACCATCCCGGCCCAGAAGATCCTTCGCCTTCTCTGCCTGATGGTGGCCTCCATCACCACTGTTCCCCTCGTGAGGCTCCACGTGAGAGTTACTCAATGGGCCTTGCGCGTGCAGTGGGATCAACTCTTGGATGACCTGGACCATGCGGTACTGGTCTACTCAGCGGTTCAGAAGGAATTGCTTTGATGGAGGGATCCTGGCAACCTTTCTTTGGGTCTTCCCTTCTGGATCCCAGATCCCTTAGCATCCCAAACCACACATGCCTCAAATATGGGATGGGAAGCACATCTAGGGGAGCACCAAGCCCAAGGACTGTGGTCTAGCTTGAGACTATGTTACATATCAACGTTCTGGAGATGAGGCTGTCTTGTATGCCTTACAGGCTTTCCAAACCCTCCTTCCCAAGGGATCACTGCTGGTCCAAATGGACAAAATGTCAGTAGTTTGGTACCACAACAAACAAGGAGGAACCTGCTCGTACCCCTTGTGCAGGGAGGCGATCCAGGTGTGGAACTGGGTGGTCCAGCACAATCTGGCCCTCATGGCCGTGCACTTACCAGGTGTTCTAAATGTCCTGGCGGACAGTCTCAGCAGATCTCTGACCCTAGCTCATGAGTGGGCATTACAGGAAGTGGCAGAATCCATCTTCCTACATTGGGGGCATCCGGAAATCAACTTTTTCACCTCCAAATTCGATGCAAAACTTCCCAGTTTTTGCTCGCTCATTCCAGGGCATGGTGCTTTCTGGCACAACGTGCTATTTCTCACTTGGTCAGGGAAATTTTTGTACACCTTCCCTCCATTTCCCATTCTCCAGCGGGTTCTTCTCAAACTTCAAGCAGAGAAGGCAAACATGATTGTCATCGCTCCTCTCTGACTGAGACAGATTTGGTTCCTGCTGCTACAACAGCTTTCCAGGGAACCACCGGTTCCACTTCCAGAGACCCACGACCTCTTGACCCAGGATAAAGGTCAGTAACCACATCCAGGGCTCAGGACTCTGTAACCTTCATGCATGGCTCCTGCAGACATAGTGATCTCTCGCTTTGGCATCTCCTCCCGGGTCGCTCAAGTACTCATTGAGGCCAGGAAACCCTCTACTCATTCCACTTATGCCATGAAGTGGAAACAGTTTTCCATCTCGGTGACCACTAAGGGTTGTTACCCTTTCTCATGTTCTGCCCCTCAAGTCATGGAATACCTCCATCATCTGTCAGACTCCGGTCTTTCATATTCATCGTTGAAGGTCCACCTTTTGGCAGTTTCGGCGTACCACGAGCTAGTGGATGGTAAACCCATGTCTCAGTTGAAAGTCTCTAAAACCTTTCTGAAAGAGATTCTCCATCTGAAACCCCCCATCCGCCGCCCAACTCCTCCTTGGGATTTAAACTTCGTTTTGGAAAAGCTCACCCTTCCTCCTTTTGAGCCAGCTATGAGCTGTGACTTGCGCTTCCTTTCCTGGAAGGTGTTGTTCCTGGTGGCCATCACGTCAGCCCAGAGGATTTTGGAACTTCATGCTCTGGTTTGCAAGGAGCTCTATCTGATTTTCCGTAGAGACTGGGTGGTCCTCAGACGAATCGAAGTTTCTTCCCAAGGTGGCGCAGACGCCATGCTGAACCAATCAGTAGAGCTTCTGTGCCCTTCTAATAGAAGTGAGGCACTCCTCCATCCATGGACGACATCAGATTTTTCAGTGCTACACTCACTGGACTAAAGAATTCTGTAGCTGTGATCAGCTTTTCGTCTCTTTTGCTCCCAGATCGAAGGGCAAACCGGTTTCTAAGCAGGGCCTTTCCAAGTGGTTAGCAACTGCATTAGGTATTGTTACCAGAAGTATGAAAAACCTCTGCCGGGTACCATAAGAGATCATTCTACTAGGGCCATGGCTGCTTCCGCTGCCTTTTCGCGAAATGTCTCTGCGGCTGATATCTGTGCCACAGCCACTTGGAGTTCTGTCCATACCTTTACCAAACACTACAGTCTGGAGATTACTTCTAGGGGGAGGCTGGTTTTGGCCTTGCTGTGTTATAGGGCCTTCTGTCGTAGGCTGGGTCCATTCTGGATTCCAGTTTTTTCTGTTGGAGGAGTTATTTGTCCTCCTCCCTGGTTTCTCTCAGCCTCTCTTTGGAGGGACTGCTTGGGACTCTGTCCTGTATGTGATGACCTACTGAAGGAACACTCTCGAAGTAAGATAGTACAGTTACATAGGAACTACTGTAACAGTAGATCTTCGAGAGAGGTTCCTTCAGTAGGTCATATTTTTCCCTCCCCCCTTCCCCTCTTTTTGTGTTTTTACAGGGACTCTAAATCCTGTTTGCTCCTGCTGCAAGGCCTCTTTTTGGCTCCGGCGGAAGAACTGGAGGGCAGGCGTGGGGACCGCCCACTATATACAGTCATGCTGACATCAGTCATATGATGTCGGGTGGGTGGTCCCCCTTCGGGGAATGCTAGAAAAGTGAGACCCCACCTGGAGTACTGTGTGCGGTTTTAGAGACCTCATCTATGCAAGGACATAGACGGGATGGAAGCAGTTCAGAGGAGGGCAACTACAATGGTGCAGGGACTGCATCAGAAACCATATGAAGAGAGACTGCAAGAGCTTAATATGTATACCCTTGATGAAAGGAGGGACAGGGGGGACATGATAGAAACGTTCAAGTACCTCAAGGGAATCAACAAAGTCCAGGAGGGTAGCATCTTTCAGAAAAAGAGATATGTAAGAACAAGAGGGCACAATTTAAAGATAGAGGGGGGACGGTTCAGAGGTAATGTAAGGACATTTTTTTTTCACGGATAGAGTGGTGGACGCATAGAACCGCCTTCCTGGAGAGGCTGTGGAGTCTAAAACAGTGGAGGAATTCAAACATGCATGGGACAGACATAAGGCAATTATAGTGGGGGGTGGCAGGAAGTAGGCTGTTGGTTAACTAAAATCTGCTGCTTATCTATGGTAGGAAATGGGCAGACTGGGTGGCCAAGTGGTCCTTATCTGCCGTCAAAGTCTATGTTTCTATGAACCTCTCTTGAAGAGCTGCTGTTACGGTATGTTCCTACATAACTATACTTTCCTCCACTGCAGCAAGAGAAGCCCCATACAGTGCATAGGCTATTCCTCTTGTGTTTTCCTCTCCATTTGTAGCACTTTTTATTTGGCTACATTGAACCTAAGACTCAAGAGTCTTCATGGGAGTCCACCCACCTGGCCAGCTTAGTGTCATCGATGAACTTAAGCAGCCTGCTGGAGACGCCATCATTCTGATAATTATTATTATTTTTTTTTTTACTTTGCATTCTTTTCTGCTCCTCGTCAGTGCGGTCAGGATACATTCCTGCCAACACCCCAGCATCATCCCTCAACCACGGCAGGACCTCTCCTTTCTTCCTCCATGGTTATGCCTTCGGTGGCAAGGACCCCATATCCCTGCCAAGCAAGTGGATCCAGTGTCTGGGAGGGCTGCTTCTGTGAGGGTTGCATGCGAGGGTTGGCTGTCATCCGACACGCCTGGACATTTCTTCATGATTTTCTGGCTTTCTCGTAGGTGGAGCTTGCCGTGTTGGCAACAGCTGCAGTGTGCGTGCGTCCGCCCACATCATGCCAGCCAACTGCTCTACCTCCCCTGCATGTTTGAGGGGCCTAGTGTGCCGACACCCAGTCACCACTAGGTGTCAGACTGGCACTGGTCCCTATGTCCCTCCCTCCCTGGGAGAGAAGAGCTGTCCTCTAGACATTCTGTTCTCTCTCACCCCAGCCAACCCTTGATGACCCATTTACACTGCGAACACGGGTTGCCGGCGTGGCAGGAGGTAAGGCATGATGCCTCCAACCTCCACGCCACTGGGCGGCAGTCTTTCAGCTCATTGATGAAAATGTGGCTCCAGTACTAATCCCTGATGGACTTTGTTTTGTGTCAATATATTTTTATGAAAAGTATTCAAATATAGAAACATTACATAAATAATATGCAAACAAAATTAGGCAAATACTAATGGTATTTTAGTAAATGCATAAACTCTTTCAACACATACAATAAACTTATTTAAACAAGGTATGAACACCAGTAAATTATAACCAGTTCTAAGTTAATCATTCAAGAACAGAATTCTCCAGCCTGAAAAAAATATATTCATTCATATAGGAGAAAACTGAAAAATCATACCTTGCCATTCGATGAACAGTTCATTAAGGTTACATAAGGACTTAAGGGGTGCCCAGTTAAAGAGAAAGAAAAGGGTAGGAATGTTTATATCCATAGCCAGGCAAACTAATTTTAATTTAATTACTGATTATTAAGAAGGAATGTCTGGGCAATTAGTCTGTGTGACAGCCCTGGTCATATGAACAAAAGAATTCTCTTATGTTAATTTGGGTGGCTGTCAGGTAGATCATTCTGAAATATTGGCTGGAAGATAAAAATCCTTACGATACGAGAATGGAGAACTAGTATCTTAGATATTCTTAGAACAGAAAAGCTTGCTGTATCACTAAACGATCAGTTGGACAAATTTGATAAGAAATGGGGCACTTTACATCAATCCCTGATGGACTTGGATGAATACCTCTCTCCACAGATACATACATACATACATACATAGACATTCACGGCAGAAATATGCTCTTGGCCCATCCAGTCTGCCCAACCTACCAAACTATTCTGCCTTGCCCTAGTGGCATACCTTTTTATTTTTTTTATTTTTAATTTTTTTACGGTCTCACCTTTTTCTAACTAAGCCCACCTGCCCACAAGATAGGGAAGCCAGAAAAGAGGATCAGGAAGACAAGATGCGGACAGTATCACCTAGAATTAGACAAAGAGGGAAAAGCAGAGGAGAAGGCAGCATAAAAAGGTAAACTGGGGAGGGCAGTAGGCAGCAGAGCTGTGGCATGAGTAGAGGGTAGATGTGGCAGCAAAACATGGAAGGCCATGGTTGCAAATGTTTGCAGCCTAGGAAATAAAATCTCAGACCTGGAAGCATTGTTAGTAGAGGTAGACCTGGACATAGTGGCAATAACAGAGTCCTGGTGCACCACAGATCATGACTAGGATGGTAATGTACCGGGGTATGCTCTGTCAGGAGGAACAGGGAGTGTAAAAAAGGGGGCGGTGTGGGCATGAACATTAGGGAGGGTATAAAGGCAGTGGAGGTACTGGGTAGACGGGAAGGCCAAGGCACTGTGGGTCACCCTTGAGCCAAGCAATAATGGCACAGCAGTCTGAGCAGGGGTGATCTACAGGCCTCCAGCACAGAGGGAGGAGTTGGATAGGGATCTAGGGGATCAAATTCACGTGATGGCAGCAAAAGGTGAGGTATTACTGCTGGTTGATTTCAATATCCCAGACCTGAACAGGACCATCCCAGCAGCTGCTTCAACCGGGAGCCGAGACGTCCTGGATTCCCAACAGGGGGCAGGCCTAAGACAGCTAGTGACTGATCCCACCAGAGACAGGGCAATTCTGGACCTAGTACTGACCAGTTGGGACACAATCACAAACATCCAGGTGGAGGGTCATCTTGGTTCCAGCGACTATCACATAGTGTGGTTTAGCATAGGGACAGAGACAGTCTAGTCACACGAAGGCAAAGGTCTTAGATTTTAGGAGGGTGGATTTTGTTAAAATGCAGAGTTGTATCAAAGAGGCATTGGCAAGAAGGGAGACAGAGGGGAGTTGATGAGTGTAGGAACAACTGAAGGGACCATACAGGAGGTGACGAGTCAATGCATCATGTTGGTAGACAATGGGCAGAGAAGGAGGAAACCACTGTGGTCTTTAGAGAGGTGGTAGACAAAGTAAGGGCCAACAGGGCAGGTTTCAGGAAATATAAGGGAGGAGGAGGACAGGGAGGTGTACTTAAGGAATCTTAAGGGAAGCATGGAAGGCTGTAAGGAGAGCAAAGGCACAGACTGAAGACAGATTAGCGAAAACAGTGAAGAAAGGGGACAAGGCATTTTATAGTTACATTAGCAAATTAAGAAAGACCGGGGGGGGTGGAATTGTAAGACTCAAAGGGGATATAGAGGAGTATAAGGAGGGAGACATGGAAAAGGCAGAAATACTGAATAAACACTTCTGTTCAGTATTCACTAAGGGGGGGGTCAGGGACCACAGCTGGGTAACGGACACAAAGGAGGGGAGAGGTAAACACAAGTTCATTCACAGTGGAAAGAGTCCTGGAGGAGCTCTCAAAACTGAAGGCGGATAAAGCAATGGGGCCAGATGGCATACATCCAAGGATATTAAGGGAGCTGTGAAGAGAGCTAGCGGCGTCTCTGGTAGCATTGTTCACCAAGTCACTCAACACAGGAGTGGTTCTAAAGGACTGGAGGAGGACACAAGTAGTCACTCTACACAAAAGTATTAGTAGGGAGGAGGCAGGGAACTATAGGCCAGTCAGCCTCACTTCAGAAGTGGGTAAGATCATGGAGGCACTGCTTAAAGAATAGTGGTACACCTGGAATCCAGCGGTGCCCAGGATGCGAGGCAACATGGATTCACAGCAGGAAGGTCATGTCAGATGAATCTGATTAGATTTTTTTGACTGGGTCACAAGGGAAGTAAATCGGGGTGGGGGGGATGGTAGACGTCACCTACCTCGATTTCAGCAAAGCCTTCAACACTGTCCCACATTAAAGGCTGCTCAACAGAATGAGTGGTCTGGGCATGGGGCACAAGGTAGTAGACTGGGTTAGGAACTGGCTAACTGACGGGAGACAGAGGGTAGTGGTAAATGGGATCCAGTTGGGAGAGGGTGGTGACCAGTAGGGTACCGCAAGGATCAGTTCTTAGGCCAGTCCTATTTAATGTCTTCATTGATGACGTTATGTAGGACTGGAGGAAAGTTCTGCCTGTTTGCAGATGACACAAAGATCTGCAACAGGGTGGTACTCAGACTGAGTGGAGAGAATGAGGCGAAGCTGAGGAAGCTTGAAAAATGGTCTGAGGTGTGGCAACTGACGTGCTCAGTTCCAAGAAGTGCAAATGGTGCACTTGAGAGGGGGAACCCTGGTGAGAGCTACAGGATGGGATGGGAGTTACAGCTAGCCCCAAGAAAGAAAGAGAGCTGGGGTTATCATTTCTGATGACCTAAAGGTTCAAAGCGGAGTACAAGGCCACATGGAGGGCTAGTGGCATGCTGGGATGCATAGGCAGGGTACTCACTAGCAGAAGGTGGGAGATCATGATGTCATTGTACAAAACACTGAGTGAGGCCTCACCTAGAGTAGTACCTTCTGTGTGTTCTGGAGGCCACCTTCATAAGGACATTGACAGGTGGAGACAGTCCAGAGAAGGGCAACTAAGATGGTACAAGGCTTGCACCAGAAAACATAGGAGAGACTAAAGGACTTCAGTATGTACTCACTGGAGGAGAGGAGGGATCGGGGGACATGATAGAAACATTCAAGTACCTTAAGGGCATAAACAAGGTGTGCAGGGGGGGACATCTTTCAATATAAGAGATGTACAAGAACAAGGGGGCATCATATGAAATTGGAAGGTGGTAGGCTGAGGGGAAATGTGAGTAAGTTTTTCTTCACCAAGAGGGTGGTGGACAGAGGAGGTGGTGGGGATGAGCACAGTGGAGGGTTTTAAACATGCATGGGACAGGCATAAGTAGTAGTAGTAGATTTTATTTGTTTGGTGCGCTTACAATAAGATTATAAATGCATATGTATAAATAGCAGAACAGGAACAGTAAATAAAAACATATGCATATAAAATCCCAAACACAGTTAAAACAGCTGAAGCCATTCAAGTGCTTAAACTGCCCCCTCAGACCCCAAAAACTTGTGCAAACAAGAATGATTTCAGTTGGTGTTTAAATATTTCAGTCAATAGCGCCTCCCGGGGTTGCCCCGGCAATGAATTCTATAAAGCCGGGACAGCTACCTCAAATGCCCAGTCTCCAGAGCTCTTCATCCTTAGCGGTGGGAAGGTGGGGTGAAAAGCCATTGACCAGTTAAGTTTAGAGGCCACAAACTAGTGTAGGGCTTTCGGGCAGACTGGATGAGCCTGGCGGTCCTTATCTGCCGACAATTTCTATGTTTCTGCCTGCCCCATCCCTGCTTGAAGCTGCTGATTGACTTTGCCTATATCACTTCTTCTGGTAACTTATTCCACTTATTTACCACCCTTTCCATGAAAACATGCTTCCATGCAGCTTTTGAATCTCCCCACCAGCTTTAGTGACTTCCATCTTGTTCCTGTGTTTGAACTTAAGGAGGATAGCTCCTTGGTCTACTCTGTTTCTCCCATGCAGTAGCACAGTACTTGTATATCTCAGTCATGTCACCCTTCCTTCTTTCTCCAGGGTCTACTCTTTTAAGTCCTGCAGCCTTTTCCTTACATGTCAAATCCCATCATCTTAGTTGCCCTGCTGTACTACCTCCACCTTGTTGCAGTCTTTTCTCAGGTGTGGGCTCCAGTACCTTGCACAGTATTCCAAGTGCGGCTGTACCAGTGACCTGTACAGAGAGAGGATCACTCCCCCCTCTCTACTGCTTCAAACACCATGAAGTCTTGCTATATTATAACAATAGCAGTCAGCCACTGCAGCTGAACTGCCCCGGAGAGGAAGGAGTTAACTCCAGAAGATCTGAGTTCTACAGCGAGTACGCCTGTGCCCAAAGTTCTTATCTGGCAGTTTCCAAATGAAACTGTCAGATTCTTTACCTCGCTCACTGAACAGTCGCTCCGGAGATCAGCTCCTTCATCTCGGTTCATTCTCGGTTCCAAGAGTAGTTTTCAGTTCATTTGAACGGCAAAAGTCATTATTTTTACCATTTCGGTTCTAAAGCTCTATCTGTCAACCGTAGTACAAAAATTCAAGTCTGTGTGGAAAATTAATTATCGGTTCGGTTTTGAACCCGCTTGGTTTTTTTCTGCCTTTAAAACTGTACTGTGGGTTTTAGAGTGCGTGTTCCCGGCTCTTATTGGTTCTAAAAAACCCAAATTATTACGGTTTTTCAACTACCGTGACACGTGTTAGGAACCGATAAGGTGTCTTGCCTGGCACTGCCATCAAAAGGGCAAGTTTTGGTTAGCTGGCATTATGTCTGAGAAACCCAAAAGAAAACCGGGCCACTGTTTCAACACTGTGATGTCTGTGGGGACGCCTTTGCCAAGGCTGACCCACACACCACTTGTGTCATTGTCTGGGGCTTGACCACCTCCTGTCAGACTGCCAGGTGTAAAAATTTCCTGCAGCCACCCTGGAAGAAGATTAGGCCGGCTCAGGGAACGAGAGGCCAAAAGTCCGCTGACCGGATGGCCAGCCGGTTCAGTACCCACTGGACCAGAGGGAGTGCTCTCGACCAGGGAAGTAGACTTTCTCAGTAAAGGAAGACTGGTTCAGAAAACCAGTCCTGCCAAAAGAAAAAGAAATCAGGAGGTTTGGAGTCCAGAATTGTGTCTCCAACTGCTGCAGAGATAGCTAAAGCCATTCAGATTGTCCAGTCACTGTCTCAGGGATCTGTAGAACCACCAACAGTTGGTAAAGGTTGGTTCATTCAGTCCCAGTGGTTCAGGATTTTGAAGTTGAGGATTTTTAGAACCACAGGAGGGAGGAGGAATTTGATCAATATATGTGTGGCTGGGAGGGTCTGGACGTGCCCATTGAACCGGGCATTTCTCAGACAGACCTTTAGAATCTCCCCTATTCTGTCTGAGTCCCTTCTTTCTTTATTTTTTTACAAAAGGTTGTAGAAACCCTCCAGCTTCCTTTAGAGGAGGCTGTGATGAGCAAGAGGAGCCTGATTATGTGAAATGATGGATATTCCAGAGTCTAGGAGGTTGTCTATTCCTTTGCATAAGTCATTTAGGAAGCAAACAACAAAGATTTTAAAAAATCCTCATTCTGTCCCTCCTGTAGATAAAAAAATGGACAGAAGGTATACTTTGTCAGGCTCGGATACAGACTTCCTTATTGAGCAGTCTAGTCATGTAGGTGTGGTACAAGCTGCAGCCTGTGACAAGGCTAATATTCCTCTGACCTCACATCCTCCTGATAAGGATTCTAGGAAGTTTGATGCCATGGCGAAGAAACAGTATATGGCAGCTTCTTTGGGACTCAGGCAGGCAAATTATATGGCTTATGTGGCTAGATATCAGAAATCTAGGTGGGACATAGTATTGCGTTAGCCAAGCAGGCCCATGGCCAGCTGGCTGTAGTGAGTTGGAACAGGTGGCTGCTGATGGCATTGAAGCCCCTAAAGTTCAATTTCATACTGCTGTTGATGTTAATGATGTTCCTCCAGGTCATGGCCACTTCTAGGCTTTCCGTGGTTGGCATGGCTCAGATGCTAATCTGTCCCAAGATACTCAGTCAAAAGGCTATGGATTTTCCTGTGTGGGAAATTCTCTGTTTGGAGAGCAAACAGAAAATTATATGAAAAAGATGGATGAATACAGAACTACCTACAAAAGTGCCCAGGCTGAGGAGAAGCATACCATGCCACAA
This sequence comes from Neoceratodus forsteri, assembly GCA_016271365.2. Taxonomy (NCBI): domain Eukaryota; kingdom Metazoa; phylum Chordata; order Ceratodontiformes; family Ceratodontidae; genus Neoceratodus; species Neoceratodus forsteri. The sequence continues at coordinate 1,227,469,161 of CM028131.1, read as the reverse complement.
AGGCATGCTCCCAGAGGTGAGGCAGACCCTTTTCAGGCCTTTTACCAATTTCAAGCCTCCTCTGCTGTCTGTAGAGGGTTTCTTCAGAGGCAGGGGGTAGGCGTGGCGCAAGTAGACGTCTCCCTCCCCTCAGCCTAAGGCTGCTGCTAAGTAGGCACCCTGATGGGGTGCCCAGGGCCGATTCTCCTGTACCAGTGGGGGGCAGGTTGGCCTATTTCAGCCAGAGCTGGCTGTCCCTAACTCGGACAGATGGGTTCTGGAGGTAATAGGCCAGGGTCTGTTCTCAACTTCAAATATTTTCCAAAGATGAGAGCCAGGCATTTCCACCTGCAAATCCTTCGAAGCCCTTGCTTTGGAAGCAGAGGTTTCTTCTCTTCTGGTCTGCAAAGCAGTGGAAAGGGTTCCTCCTTGCCATCAGGGCAAGGGGCTTTATTCAAGATACTTTCTTACCCCAAAAAAGACAGGAGAATGGCGGCCCATTCTGGATTTAAGATACTTGAACAAGCATCTGTTGAAACCAAAGTTCAAAATGTTAACTCTGGCAATGATATTGCCTTCCCTAAGGCCAGGGGACTGGCTAGCTTCCCTGGACCTCAAGGATGCCTATTTTCATGTTCTGATCAGGCCTTCCCACAGAAAGTACCTCAGGTTCGAACTGCCCTCAGGCCACTACCAGTTCAGGGTCAATGCCCTTCGGCCTTACCTCTGAGCCAAGGTATTCACAAAATGTCTCGCTGTAGTAGTGGCTCATTTAAGAAGGCAAGGGGTTGCTGTGTTTCCTCACCTGGACGACTGGCTCATTGTGGGTCAGTCTCCAGGTCAGGTAAATCCCACTTGCAAGTCACCCAGCAGCTTCTCACTTCTCTGGGATTCCTGCTAAACTTACCAAAGTCAGTTCTGGAACCAGTTCAGGCCCCTAACTTTCATAGGCGCAGAATTGAACACAAGGTTAGCCAGGGCCTTTCTTCCCTCGGAAAGGGTGGACAGACTCATCGCCCTGGCATCCTCCTTTACCCTGCGGGTCTCTCGACCAGCAAGGCATTTCTGCAACTCCTCGGGCACATGGCTGCTTCCACAGCTGTTGTGCAGGAGCAAGATTCCAGGTGAGGACATTCAGTTCCATTTGAGAGGCCTATTGGTCTCAGAGGAAGGACCCCTTACCAAATTGGTCCCAGTTACTCAAACCCTGATCCTGGCCTTACACTGGTGGCAGGATCAAAGCAATCTGAAACAAGGGGTTCCCTTCATTCCCATTTCTCCCTCCCTCACCCTTACCACGGATGCCTCCCTGTTAGGGTGGGGGGCTCACCTGGGCGACCTTACCACTCAGGGAGTGTGGTCTCCTCAGGAATCTCTGCTCCACATCAATCTTCTGGAACTCAGAGCTGTCTTTTTAGCTCTTCGGGTCTTTTCAGATTCTGTCCAGAACAAAGTGGTTCAAGTCAGGACAGACAATACCACCACAATGTGGTACATCAACAAGCAAGGGGGCACTCGGTCTTCAGCCTTGTGCACCGAAGCAATGAAGTTGTGGTCTCTGGCTTATTCCCTGAACACCTCCCTGATAGCGGTTCATCTCCCAGGGAAGGACAATGTGCTGGCGGACGCCCTCAGCAGAATTTCTCAGGGCCATCACGAATGGGCTCTGAATCCACAAGTACTAGGGTCTGTCTTTGCCAGTTGGGGCACTCCTCAGATAGATCTTTTTGCGGCCCCAGACAACCACCAACTTCCTCTTTTTTGCTGCAGGCCTCCAGTACTGGGCTCAGTCCCTCTGGATGCCTTTCTGTTGGATTGGAAAGGGAAGTTCCTGTATGCCTTCCCCCCCTTTCCTCTCCTTTTCAGGGTACTAGTGAAAATCAGATCTCAACCTTGCAGAGTGATTCTGATTGCCCCAGATTGGGCCAGGCAGCCCTGGTACCCTCTGCTCCTGTCCCTGGCAGTCCACCCTGCCCTGAGCCTGCCCAGAGTTCACGACTTACTGGCCTGTGCACAGGGGAGAGTGTGGTATCCGGACCTCAAGTCCCTCCACCTCAAGGCTTGGCTCTTGAGGAGCTAGAATTTGTAATTTACACCTTTCTCAAGGTGTTATGGATATTTAAAGGCTTCAAGGAAGCCTTCCACTAGGAGCCACTTATAATTCTAAGTGGAAGAGGTTTTCCATCTGGTGCTCTGAGAGGCAGATTACCCCAGAATCTGCTGATCTTCCCATTCTTTTGGACTATTTGGTCCATCTGAATTCCTTAGGCCTTAGACCAGCTACCTATGAAGGTTCATCTGGCAGCTGTCTCTGCTTTTGTGTCAGCAGGAAGCTTGCCTCCTTTCTTCTCACCCTGTGTTCTCCAAGTTTTTAAAGGTTACTTCACACTAACCCTCCTTTTCGGGAACCAGCTCCCACCTGGGACCTGAATATTTGCATTGCTCAGTTAATGCAACCCCCCTTTGAGCCTCTGTCTTCAGCAGAACTCAAGTATTTAACTTGGAAAACCGTTTTTCTAGTAGCTATCACCTCTGCCAGACGCATAAGTGAGTTACAGGCCCTGTCAGTGGAAGAAGATTTTATCTCTTTCCACAGAGATAAGGTAGTCCTTAGGACTAATAGAAAGTTTTTGCCTAAGGTGGTTTCTGATTTCCACCTGAATCAATCTATCTCCTTCCAGTATTTTTCACTGAGCATTCTTCCTCAGGTGAGAGGAGACTGCACAGCTTGGATGTCAAAAGGGCATTAAGTTACTATCTAGAGCGCACCAGAGGTCATAGGTTCGAATCCCTCCAACTGTTTCTTACCTATGGCGAGGTTGGCAAAGGGAAACCTGCCACTAAGAGAACAATTGCAAGGTGGATTGTCTCTTGTATCCAATTTTGTTATCAGAAACTGGGTAGAGTACCCCCCTCAGGATTGAAGGCCCACTCCACCAGGGGTACAGCTGCGTCTCTAGCGGCTGCTAGAGACATTCCTATTCTGGAGATTTGTCAAGCTGCTACCTGAAGACAGTTCACACCTTTACCAAGCATTATTCCCTGGATGTCCAGTCCAGGAGAGATGCTCGAGTTTGGCACAGCTGTGCTTCAGAGCCTATTTCCTAAGTAGGTTCTGACCCTCCTCCATGGAGGTACTGCTGTGTAATCTGCTATTGTTATAATATAGCAAGACTTCATGGTGTTTGAAGAAAAATTACTCACCTTAGTAATTGCTTTTCTTCTCATGGAGTCTTGCTATATTATAACCACCCTCCCTCCTGCCCCCTCAGAACTCCTACTTGGGTAGAGGTGGCAAATTGGTGCAAGCACTGTGTCATGCCATTTAGTTTTCCCTAACCCTGTTTTCCTTTGGGTTAGGGATCTAGATTGTTCATTTAGGTTATTTTTATTGCCCCTTCTTGGACTTGAGTCTTGGGGGAGGGGGTTCATATGTGCTTGTCAAGGGGTGGAAATGAACCATAATACCATCAATCTTTGTTATTATGGTTCTGGGGGTTTCTTGTTGTTTATATTGTTGTTATTACTACTAGTAGGTAGCCATAGGCTAGTGTAGTTTTTCCACACAGACTTTTTATGCCTTTGATGTTGGCTTGGTAGAAGATCTGACAGTTTCATTTGAAACTGCCAGATAGAGCTTTGGGCACAGCGCCCTCGCGCTGTAGAACTCCAGATCTTCTGGAGTTAACTCCTTCCTCTCCGGGGCAGTTCAGCTGCAGTGGCTGACTGCTATTGTTATAATATAGCAAGACTCCATGAGAAGAAAAGCAATTACTAAGGTGAGTAATTTTTTCTTATCCCCCTCCCTATGCATCCTACTCAACATAGTGCCCATCAACCACAGCCCTCTGCTTCCTGCCCCAAGCCTGTTTGCAGTTCACCTTGGGTGTGCCTCTTGCATAATGCTGTGATGTATTGTGTACTTTAACCAGAATCATATCGTGCAAGGCCATGTGAGGGGCCTTGCTAAAGTCCAGATAATGTCAGGGGCCCTACCCCTGTTCATCTCCCTGGTCACCCCCTCAAAGAGAAAGTGGTTATACTTTGGTTAATACTTCGATCTTAGGACAACAAAAGGCCAAGACCCATGAGTGCTGTCCCCAGTACTCAGGGTGGTAACCAGTGTTACCATCCCTAGTGTAACTGTCCAGGTTTGTCTTGAATGTGGAAAGGTTTGGTGCTTGGGTCAGATCCCCAGGTAACTGGTACCATAATCTTGTAGCTCTTGGAACATAAGCATGTTTCCTTAGTTCGGTTTTAGGTACTACATCCTCCAATTGGTGCTTATGTCCCCTTAGATCCTATATACGATCCTTGTACACTAATTCTAATTCCTCCAGTAATATTTGGTACTCCAATATTTTGTACCTGAGTAGCATGTCACCCCTTGTACATCTCGGGGTTAGGTGCCATAGTCCTTAAGCCTATCCTCATAGGGTCTATTCCTACAACAGGAGGTCAGTTTGGTAAACCTTGTCGGACCTCTCTCCTCCATATTCACATCTTTCTTCAGATAGGGACTCCAGTGCTGAGAGCAGTAATCTAGATGTGGCCGGATGTATGTTTTATACAAGGGTAGGAGCACTGATTCCAAACTAGAAAAGAAAGACCTACATACACAATAAGGTGTCTCATTTTGTTTGCTACCTGTTTACATTGAGTCCAATTTTTAAAGTTACTGCTGATATACACTCCTAGATCTCTTTCATTACTGACTATTCTCAGTTTATGCCCTTGGATGTGGTAATCCTGCTTGGTTTTATTCCTACCGAAATGCAGTACAATACATTTATCTAAATTGAACTGCATCTTATTTTATTCACCCAATTAATAATGTCCTCTAGGTTCCTCAGCATCCTGCTTCTGTGCATCTCTGTGTCCACAAAACCACCTAGCTTTGTATCATCTGCAAATGAGAGGAAGTGATCATTGCACAGTGTGGTTCCAGTTGGATATGGGCAGGGAAAGCATCCCGACTAAGACCAAAATCTTGAATTTCAGGAGGACGGACATCAGGAAAATGGGCGAAGTGTTAAGGAGCCATCTGGTGGGCATCAGAGCAGATATGGGGGTGGACCAAGGTGGTCCATCATTAAGGAAGGAATACTGGTTGCCACAGATGAGTGTGTTAGGCTCAGGGGTAAGAACACAAGGGCCAAAGCACCCACCTGGTTCAGTTCTGGGGTTGCCCAGGCAGTAAGGAAAAAGAGGTTGGCCTATAGAAAAATTCAGGAAGACCAAGAGAGAGGTGGATAGGGAAAATTACCTAAGGTCGGCTAGCGAGGCAAGTAAGGAAGTCAGGTGAGCAAAGGCACAGAAGGAGCTGCAGATAGCTGAAGGAATTAAGAAGGGGGAGAATGCTTTCTTTCCCTGTATAACTGAGAAAAGGGACAAAAAGGAAGGGATTGTTAGGCTTAAGAAAGGGGTGGAGTGGGTGTAGGATAATGGGGGGAAAGCAGAGATATTAAATGAATACTTCTGTTCTGTCTTCACCAGGAGGAAGGACAGACCAGTGCCTTCAGGAGGGAAAAGAGGAGGAGGGGAGAGGAGGAACATGGATGTAGTGATAGAGGAGGATAGAGTGAGGAAGGGGCTGTTGGCATTGAAGGTGGACAAATCACCAGGCCCAGATGGAGTACCTCCAGGGATACTAAAGGAATGGAGTAACAGTGGAAGGAGACAGATAGAGGGCTACGGTACCCAATCAGGGTGCTGAAGCACGAGCACACTTGATAGACCAATAGGCCTCCTCTGCTGGTGTCTAGTACGTTAGTATGTTAACTGGCTGAGGAGCTGGCAGGGCCACTGGCAGACCAGTTTAATAGTTCACTAGAGACAGGCGTGTACTGCAGGACTGGAGAACAGCACATATAATGCCGCTCCACAATAGCGGTCCCAAGGATGACCCAGGGAATTACAGACCAGTCAGTCTGACCTCCATTGTGGGCAAGCTCATGGAGACCATACTAAAGGAAAGGTTGGTGGAATATCTAGAGGAACATAGTCTCCAGGATGCGAAGCAGCATGAGTTCATGGGGGGAGATCATGTCAAACAAATCTGATTGACTTCTTTGACTGTGTCACTAAGACAGTAGACAGGGGCCAAGCGGTAGACATCCTGTATCTTGATTTCAGCAGGACCTTTCACTTTGTGCCCCACAAAAAGTTGATCAGGAAGTTGGTGGATCTCTGGGTTGGGGAAAAGATGGCCAGATGGGTGGAAAACTGGCTAAAGGACAGAACCCAGAGGGTGGTTGTGGGGGGAGAGTTATCTGGCACAAGAGAAGTAACCAGTGGGATCCTGCAGGGCTTGCTGCTGGGGCCGGTGTTGTTCATTGTTTTCATCAGTGACATTGGAGATGCCATTAAGGGCAAAATGTGCCTATTCACGGATGACACTAAGGTTATACTACCTTGTACACATCAGTGGTAAGGTCGCATCTAGAGTATGGAGTTCAGTACTGGTGCCCACACCTCAAAAAGGACATTAACCTGCTGGAGTTCAGTACTAGTGCCCACACCTCAAAAAGGACATTAACCTGTTGGAGAAGGTCCAGAGGAGGGCTACAAGGATGGTAGCTGGACTGCAGGGTAAGGCATACAAGGAGAGGTTGAGGGCGCTAACATGTACTCCCTGGAAGACAGGAGGGGGGGCACATGATTGGGACCTTCATGTACTTGAAATTGATAAATAAGGTTAATAAGGAGAGTCTCTGTAAGCAGAGTGGCAGTCATAACTTGAGGGGGCACAGTCTTAAGCTGGAGGGTGGGAGGTTTAGGAGGGAGGTCAGGAGAAATGCACTGACAGAAGAGGTAATCTTGTTGAAGACAGTGGGCAGCTTTAAGAGAAGCTGGGACAGGTATGACGGAGGGTAAGGGTCATGGGTAGAGAGGACATGGGGAGAGGTTGCAGGGACAGTAGCTCAAGCTGTGAACCCTGCAACACGAGCAGACTTGATAGACTAAATAGCCTTCTTCTGCTTGCTTCTTCATATGTTCATAAATTTAATCAACTTGTTACCATTATTAATTCTGAGGTCGCTTGTAAAGACACTGAACAAGAGGGGGCCCAGCACAGATCCCTGACACACATCACTAGTGACCCCCTACCTTGTGTGACATATATCCATTAATTCTTACAGTCTGGCATCTGTCTGACAGCCAGTTCTATATCCGTTTAACTAATGGAGGATCGACTCCTAATTGCTTTGATACCAGGATGTTGTGCAACACGGTATCAAATGTCTTCCAGATGTCAAGCATCAATGCATTCACTTCCCTACCTTGATCCAAGTTACATCCATGTTGTCGAGGCACAGGTCAGGAAGCATAGGAAAAAACAGGAACAGTTGTAGAATTTGCAAAAACTGTTTATTAGTACTAGCAGTGACATAAAAAAATTGTTCAGAATAACTATTTACAAAGGCAGAATAAACAGAAAATCCATCTGAGTTTTCCTTCAATCTGTCAGTCTCTTTCTTGCAAGAAATTGCAGCTCTATTTTTATAAGTTCTTGCAACCTCCCCCTTCTTCACAAGCATCCTGTTTTTTGTTTTTTTTTAAAATGTTCTTGTATATTTCGGGCAGGTGCAGCCAGAATACAGTGTCCCAGAACTGAGGCCCCTTTTCCATAGCTTCTGCAGAAGGCTTAAAAATTGCATTTCAGGTTATCCCCTTGAGTTCCCAGTTGCTTTTTTGCAATCATCTCAAACTACAATTTTATACATTTCAACAGTAACACTATATCATTTCTAAACAAAGGGATCCCAATATCAGTTACATTTCCACATAATGATTTGCATATATTTTATACCAGCAGATATGCAAGGGAGGAAAAGACAGATACAGCAAGGGAAGGTTGAAAGACAGTGAGAGGCAAATAATTGTGATACTGTCGGGGTGATCAAATCCTAGGTCTCACAGGAAAACTTGGGTGTGCAACCAGACAGACAAGAGAAAGGAGAGGAAAGAACAGAATAGGTCCCTGCATTCAAACTCTCAATAACAACTGGGACAGGTTCCTATTCAACCCTGTCACATACACACCCCTCCTTAAGAGGGAACCTGTTTTATCGAACAGGTTTCCAAAACTTTCTATTAATTTTGTGCTAGCATTAGCTTCTAATGTTCAGAAATTAAGCACATGTGCAGTTTTTTTTCTATAACAGTACAGCAAACAGTAAAGTTTAAACTCATTCATTTTGTTTTCTAACCTTCAGAACTCTCAATTCCTGATCCATATCTTGGCACAAAATCAGCATTGCTATTCTCTTTACTAGATTTGTGTATCACTTTGAATTTAAATGGCAGTAGTGCCTGGTACCACCTTTTGATTCTGAATTTGTCTCTCTCATTTGGTAAGCCAAACAGAGAGGATTGTTATCTGTTATAAGTACAAAGTCAGTTCCTAGTATATAAAACTTAAGGGACTCCATGGCCCACTTTGCTGTTAAACATTCCTTTTCAATGGTGGAGTACCTTTTCTCTTTGTCATGTAACTTCCTACTTATGTAAAGAATAGGATGTTCTGTCCCATCTATATTTTGACTCAGGACTGCACCTAGGCCTACCTCTGATGCATCTGTTTGTAACAAAAATGGTTTCTCAAAATCTGTGCTTCTTAAAACAGGGGCTGAACATAATGCAGCCCTAATGGCTTGAAAAGCTTCATCACACTCTGAGGTCCATTTCACATTATTTGGGTACCATTTTTTCGTGAGTTTAGTGGGGGGAGTAGCTAACTCAGCAAAGTTGGGAATAATTCTCCAGTAATAACCAGCTAGCCCTAAAAATGACCTGACGTGTTTCTTTATTTTAGGGACAGGACTGTTAGCTACAGCTTTTATTTCAGAAATTTCTGGCTTAACTTCTCCATTTCCCAACACATAGCCCAAATATCTGGTTTCCTGCATGCCCAGTGCACACTTGGTAGAATTAATTATCAGACCTGCCTTTATGATTGATTGGATAACTGCTCATAGGTGTTCCAGGTGATTTTTCCAGTCTGGACTGTACACCACAACATCATCCAGGTATGCAGCACAATAACAGTATGAGGGGATAAACTTACATCCATGTACTGATGGAATGTAGCTGGCACACCATGTAAACCAAATGGCATGGTGGTGAACTGATAGAATCCAACAGGACTGGCAAATGCAGTTTTGTCTCTGGATTGTTTAGCTAAAGGGATTTGCCAGTAACCCTTGGTAAGATTGAGGGTACTGATATGCTTTGCACTCTCCAGTCTATCCACCCGAATCATCTATTCTGGGCATAGGATAACTGTCACATTCTGACACTTGATTAAGTTTCCTAAAATCAAGGCAGATTCTAACATCCCCTTCTTTTTTGTTTACAATTACCATTGAAGATGACCAAGCACTCCTCGACTCTTCTATGATACCCAATTCTTTCATTTTTTGTATTTCCTTAACTACGTCAGCTCTTAACCGCTCTGGTAACCTGTATGTTTTTTGCCTAATAGGGCGAGCATTCCTTGATACTATTACGTGCTCAACCCCTTTTGCTCGGCCTGGTATTGTGGTAAAAGTACTGTCAAATGTCTTTAGCACATTTCTACAGTTTGTTATGAGGTTAAGGAAACATTCACCTTTACAGCATCAGCAGTTAGTTTGTTCCAGTTTGTCATAAGCTACATCAATATCTTCTTTAGCAGTTTCTGGCAAAACTAGCAAAGCAGCTTTTGTCATTTTTTACAACCCATTTCTTGAGGAGGTTAGCATGGTATATGTTAGTAAGATTTTTCCTGTCAGGGGTCTCAATCTCATAGTTAATGGTGCCAGTACATCTACGCACTCTATAAGGCCCTTGTCACTTCATTAACAGTTTATTTTCTGTTGTGGGTAACAGTAGCAAAACTTTTCACCTGGCTCAAAAATGTTTTCTTTTACCCCAAGGTCATAATATACTTTCTGCCGATTTGGGGCTAATTCCTGATTACTATGGGCAATTTCAACATATTTTGCCTACTTCTTTCTTGGGGCACACGTATAAGATGTTATAGATTGTTCCTGAGTGGGGTTATCTTCCCACATTTCTTTTATCACATCCAGTGGCCCTCTTGGCTGCCTACCATACAGCATTTCAAATGGTGAAAACCCTATTGATGCCTGTGGCACTTCTGTGTAGGCAAAAAGTAGGTAAGGCAAGTATTGGTCCCAGTCTTTCCTTCCCTTTACAAACCTTTTCAACATGCATTTTAGGTTAGGTTAAAACACTCAACAAGACCGTCTGTCTGAGGGTGATGGGGAGGTTCGATGGCAGTGATACCTAGTAGTCGGTACAGCTCTCATAATGCAGCACCAAAATTACTACCCTGATCAGTAATAATTTTTTAGGTATGCCCACCCTGCTGAAAATATTTGCAAGCTCTGCTGCCACTTTTGATGCTGTGACAGTACGCATTGGAAATGCTTCTGGGTATCGAGTAGCATAGTTGCATACTACCAGGATAAAGCTATTACCTTTTTTACTTTTGTTTAAAGGACCAACCACGTCCATTGCAATTCTCTCAAAAAGGCACATCTATCAAGGGTAGGGGCACCAGGGGCACCTTGTCTTTTCTAGTGAGTGGTACTACTTTCTGACACTCAGCACAGGAATTACAGTAGGTAACAACATCTTCATGAATTCCAGGCCAGTAAAATCTATACAGCAGTCTGGCAAGGGTGCGATCCCTCCCTGAGTGACCAACCATTGGACTATCGTGCTGTCTGTAACAACTCTGTTCTATGCTTCTGTGGTATAACCAATTGTTCTGTCTGCTCCTGTGTCTGAGGTTTAACCCAAACTCTGTACAGTAACCCATTAAATTTTGTAAACATTAGTCCATGAAGGGCCCGGAAGATGCTGCCCTCCCCAGAAGGACATCAAGGGGTCGTGAGGGCCTCCAAAGTGCCTGCCCTCCCCACCGGAGCATCGAGAAGCAGCCTCCCCCCCCCCGGAGTGAGAAAGGTATGGGATGATCGTTTCTCTCTGGATCTGTGCCACAGACTTGCAGTCGGCATGTACTCGCTCTTACTTCTGCTTTTGGCGCCAAGCATTCTTGATTTAAAATAAATAAATAAACTTTGCCTTTTGTGTCAGCCTAGCTGTGCAGATAGTTTCTTTTAAGTGTTTTTGTACTCCAAAGCAACCAGAAGCCTTCTGATATCCCTGCACTGCCTTAAGACAATTTGCCTAGCCTAGTTGCTGCACTGCTTTAAAGTCTAGCTAGCCACCAGTATTTTAGTTATCTCTGCATTTACATAAGATAGCCACCATTACCTTAGAGCATTGCCTTTACTAAAGATAGATTTTGCACTGCCTATACTTAATAGTCCTGTTAGCCACCAGTATATTACAGGGATCTCTGTTTTTATTTGATAGCCTCCATTTTTACTTTAAGAGCATTGCCTTTTCTAAAACTAGAAGCTAGCCACGTTTCTCACAACTGTGCTGTGTAGGTAAAACTCAGGCCTATAGGGGCCTACCTGTAGCGTTGCCCCGCCTCTCTGTCTGCTTATAAATTTCTCCCCTCTCTCTCAGCTGTAGAGGTCGAGAGGGCCTGAAGATGCTGCCCTCCCCAGAAGGACATTGAGGGGTCATGAGGGCCTCCAAAGTGCCTGCCCTCCCCACCAGAGCATCAAGAAGTAGCCCCCCCCGGAGTGAGAAAGGTACGGGACAATCGTTTCTCTCTGGATCTGCGCCACAGATTTGCAGTCGGCGTGTGCTCTTGACCCTGTCAGCGCTGTGCGCTGGCTCCCCACCACCACCCTTGGTCGGCTTCTACTCTTATAGTAGTAGACACATGCGCGTTTTAGCCAATCAGCCCATTCTCCCATTAGCAGTTTATCTGCTGTCTCCACTAGTGGCCACTACACTCAACCCTGCTTGTTACTTCAATAGGCATAATGTTACTTCTTTTCATTCCCTTCCACTGTTTTCCATGTCGTTTCCTCTAGCTTCCTTCCCTCCCACTACCCAACCACAATGGGACCCAAACCATCCTCCCTATTACACCTTCACAACTCCCCTGCCCCTTCCCTCAGCCACCCTCCTACAAAAGCTGCCATATGGCTCATTACATACTTGGGCACTTGGCGCAACCATCCTTCCTCCTTCTTTTCACCCAGGGCAATCTGTCCTATGTAACCTTAACGCTGTATTCACTGTGCCTACATCTCACAAACCCATCTCCAGCCTTATGTCTAGACCTTCCTGATACAAAACCAAACAATTTCTAATACTGCTTCTTCTGCTAGCAGGGGACATCGAAGCAACTCTGGTCCTACATATCCCAGTTCACTTGCCCCTCTGATTCTCCCCTAGGGCCTCAGATTACTGCACCTCAACATCTGTAGCATTCTGAACAAAATACCAGCACTTCAACTTACTGCCCTATCACTACGACCAGATGTCCTCGTACTATCAGAGACTTGGTTAAAGCCACACCACGCCGATTCTGCCTTAGCCATCCCTGGATACACGCTGATCAGGCAAGACTGTTGGGGCAAGGAAAGGGGAGGTGGCATTGCCATGTTTATCTCCACCAGGCTACAGTTCACCCTGGTTCAGATCCCCGCTCCTTCACCAGAAATAGAGACCTTACTAATCAAACTAGCACTCCCCCACTCCACCACTGTGCATGTTGCAGGTTCCTGCTGTGTCCCTAGCACACCACTGCCCAGCGTCCTAGACCACCTGGCCTCACTAAAGTCATCTGTCACAGCTGGTGAGCTCCATATCCTCCGCAATTTCAATTTCAACTGGCTTGCCAAAGACTGCTCCAAACTACATACAAAAATAAATGCCTTAAACCTCTCCCAGCTACTCTCCCAACCCACCCGGCTAAACCCTAAGACGCTAAATCACTCCCTCCTGGACTGGGCCCTCACTTTCCACCCACACAGGATTATTAATGCTGGCCTTCTCCCTGACCCGTGAAAAAGCAGGAATACTGAATGAATATTTCTGCTCAGTATTCTCAAAAGAGGAGGGGGAAGTGCCTAATCCAATTAATAGAAGCACTCTTGATAGGGGGGTCGATCCCAGTCCTTTCACAGAAGAAAGGGTTCTGCAAGAACTCCTAAAACTGAAGGTGGACAAAGCAATGGGTCCTGATGGAATTCACCCCAGAATTCTAAAAGAATTAAGGAAGGAACTAGTGAAACCACTGGCTACTCTTTTTATAAATCATGGGAGGATGGTGTGGTACCTGAGGACTGGAGGAAGGCGGATGTGATTCCCTTCACAAAGTGGGACCAAGACAGAGGCAGGAAACTACAGACCTGTCAGTCTGACCTCTGTGGTAGGGAAAGTGATGGAGTCCCTTCTGAAGGAAAGAATAGTTGTGTACCTAGAGGTCAGTGGAGTACAGGATCCAAGGCACCATGGGTTCACAGCGGGAAGGTCATGTCAGATGAATCTAATAGATTTCTTTGACTGGGTGACCAAAGTAGTAGACCAGGGAGGGGCTGTGGACATGGCCTACCTAGACTTTAGCAGGGCATTTGACACAGTCCTACACAAAAGATTATTAGTCATATTAACCAGCCTGGGAGTGGGTCCCAGGGTGGTAGCCTGGGTAAAACATTGGCTGGACAACAGGACACAGAGAGTAATTGTAAATGGAGTCCACTCTGAAGAAAGGGCGGTTACTAGTGGGGTACCGCAGGGTTCAGTATTGGGTCCAGTCCTTTTTAATGTCTTCATCAGTGGCATTGCAGAGAGACTGGAAGGAAAAGTATGCCTTTTTGCAGATGACACAAAGATCTGCAACAGGGTTGATACACAAGGAGGCATGGAAAGGATGAAAAGGGACTTGGCAAGGTTGGAGGAATGGTCAGACGTATGGCAGCTAGGATTCAATGCAAAAAGTGCAAAATAATGCACCTGGAAACAAGAACCCAGGGAAGAATACACAATGGGTGGGGAGGTAGTAACAACAACAAAACAGGAAAGGGACCTGGGGTAATCATATCAGATGACCTTAAGGTTAGCAAGCAATGTGAGAAGGCAGTAGGGAGGGCGGGGCTACTGGGATGTATGGAGAGGCATCAGCAGTAGAAAACAGGAAGTTGTTATCCCTCTGTACAGACAGTTGGTGAGACCCCATCTGGAATACTGTGTCCAGTTCTGGAGACCCCATCTCCGCAAGGACATAGACAGGATAGAGGCAGTCCAGAGGAGGGCAACTAAAATGGTGCAGGGTCTGCAAGAGAAGCCGTATGAGGAGAGACTAAAGGAGTAATATGTATACTTTGAGGAAAGAAGGAGAGGGGACATGATAGAAACTTCAAGTACCTCAAGGAATCAACAAAGTCCAAGAGGGTAGCATCTTCAGAAAAGAGACTTGCAAGAACAAGGGGTACAATTTAAAGATAGAAGGAGGCGGTTCAGGGGCAATGTGAGGAAGTATTATTTCACAGAGAGGGTAGTGGATGCATGGAACAGCCTTCCTGAGGAAGTTGTGGGGTCTAAAACTGTGGCGGAATTCAAGAATGCATGGGACAGACATAAGGCAATTCTTGTGGTGGGCAGGAAGATATAGACTGTTGGTTAACTAGGATCTGCATCCTATCCTGTAGGTAGGGAAATGGGCAGACTAGATGGGCCTAGCGGTCCTTATCTGCTGTCAAAGTCTATGTTTCTATGACTCCCTAAGCGACCACCACGTGATTTACATGGTCAGGAAAGTACACAGACCCACAGCAACCCCCTCAAGGACACTTCTCACAAGATCATACAAATCCCTAGTTCTTCCTTCTCTCCTGCATGACCTGGCTCATGTTCACTGGTCCTTCATACCAATGGCTCCTTCCATCGACCATGCTTCAAACATTCAAGACAGATTTCTCAGTGTGGGACTCCGTGCCTCTAAGAAGGACAAGAGTAAGGGGCTCCCACCTTCCTTGGGTCTCAGCCGACATCATAAGCCTATGCCATACCAGGGATCTGGCATGGAAAAAACATAAGGCAACAGACATCCCAAGTATCCCTACAAAGCTACCGTACCCTCCGGAACACCTGCAGCAAAGTTATACGCCAGGCCAAAAAGAACTACTTCACATCGGCTGTGTACTCAAACCTTAACCACCCCACAAACTTTTGGAAAACTATCAAATCCTTCCTCTCCCCGCCTGTGCAACCACCATCCCAACCCTATCCATCCTAAGCACGACCATCACCAACCCTGGAGAAGTAGCCTCTGCCTTCAATACCTTCTTCACCAGCTGCGCAGTGCCTCTACTATCAGGCCCCCCACACACACACACACACCAGCACCTCAACAATCCTCAAACACCTCCCTTTCCACCAGCATCTCTTTTGCCCAGTCACCCCGTCCGAAGTGCTCCAAGCCCTGAGGGCTCTCAACCCCAACAAAGGCAAATGCCCCTCTGGCTTGGATGCCAGATTGCTTCACTTAACTGCCCCCGTCATAGCTGCACCACTAGCTGACCTCCTCAACCTCTCCTTTTCCTTGGCCAAAATTCCAGCTACATGGAAAAGGCAGTTGTTATTCCTCCCTAAGGGCAGTGACCCCTCCTTGCCAGGCAACTGTTGCCCCATCCTCCTCCCAATTCTGGCCAAAATACAGGAACACCTTGCTCTTCACCCAACTATCACAATACCTAGACACTGCCTTCTTCTTCACCCCCTATCAGTCTGGGTTCCAGAAATCACACACTTCTATCACCTCCCTTTTTAAGGCTCACTGATCACAGGTATGGACAAAAGGCATATCACCTCGGCCATTTTTATAGACCTGGCCAAGGCATTCGATACCGTCTCCCACCCTATGCTACTAGCCAAACTAAATGATGCCGGCCTCTCTGGTCATGCCACAAGTTGGTGTCATGCTTATCTGGTAGGCAGACTACAAACGGTGAAAATCAGCCCCCACATCTTGACCCCCCTCCCAGTCGCTATGGGGTCCCCCAAGGCTCAGTCCTGGGCCTGTTACTCTTCTCAGTATTCCTGAATGATCTCCCATTGGCCTGCACACATTCATCTATCCATATGTATGCGGATGACACCGTACTGTACGCCTCAGGCCCATCCACTGGTACAGTGTCCAGTGTCCTACAGCAGGACTTCAGCGCGGTACAGCACTGGTTCCGGTCCAACCAACTAGTCCTAAACGCAAAAAAAGAGTCTCTCTAACCTTTGGCTCACAGTCGCGCCTCTCCTGCCTAGCCGCTCGCCCTTCATTCCGTACCCTAGATCGGTACCTCCTTGAGTCCTGCACCTCGTTTAGATACCTGGGGCTTTGGCTGGATCAACACCTAGACTTCTCTACTCACATCGAATCTTTACACAAGAAGTTCCACCCCAAACCTGGCGCCCTTTTTTGCAACAAAGGATGCTTGCCCACTCTGGTCCAGAAGAAAATTGTACAAAAGATGATTCTCCCAATACTCTACTATGGTGATTGCTCCCCCATCCACCCTGGCCAGCCTGGACACACTTTTCCACTCGTTCTGTCGATTCATCCTGGATTACCCACCATTGACCCACCACTGTGACCTATATAGCTCCCTAGCCCTGCCCTCACTCTTGGACCGCAGACGGATCTACTGCTCCAGAGTCATTGCCAAATTCTGTTCCCAGACCCTTCCCCCCTTATCTCGTCTCCTCCATAGCGGTTCCACCTTCCCCGGCCTACTCCCTCAGAAGCACTGACTCCAGGCTTCTCCAAGTCCCATACATGCGCACATCCAAAGGCCAATCTGCTTTCCAGTATGCATGCCCAAATTATGGAATGACTTGCCTGCAGACATCAGGTGCTCCTCAAACCCCAGACACCTCCACCCGCTCCTCTAGGCACACTTCGCCTCCACATGCACCTGCTCTTAACTACCAGTAGCCCAAAGCCCTCATGTCTCTTCTATACAGGCTATGATAGGCGATTCTCCCATCTCTCTGCCTTTTCAGGCCTATCTCGCTACTACTGCCTCTGTGCTGTGCTTGATCCCCCTGGCCCTCACTACTAATCCGATTACACTCTTAAAAAAATAAATAAATAAAACCAGTGTATCCTGACTGCATGTAATATTGTCACTTGTGCTTCCTGTATACCCGCTAACCAAGGCTTTAATCTACTGCTGCACTACTAGACTCATTGCTGCAAGATAACTGCTCGCTTTAATTGTATATACTGTACTATTTGAAACTTCTTTCTTGTTGCCCTGTACCCTACCTCCCCCAGGCTGCATCTGGAAACGAGTGGTTCTCCACTCAGCATGTCAGCCTGGTTAAACTCTTAAATAAATAAATCCTGTTTTGGTTTCACCCCCAGCTGCTTATAATAACCCTGGAGAGAAACATCGTTAGCTTGCTCTGAAACAAAATCACATTCAAACAACATGAAGTCTTGCTATATTATGACACATGCAGTATAACCCCAGGTTAGAACTGCTCCGGAGGTGAAAGAGTTAACTTCCATGCAGGGCATGGAATCTTGAGCGTAAGCTCGGTTGAATACTCTGTCTGTTGAAGCTCAAACTTAAACTGTCAGATTCTTTACTCCACCTCACTGAACAGTCGCTCCGGAGATTCCTCCTGCTGCTCGGTTTGTTTGTCGGTTTTAAAGTGTAATTCTCGGTTTATTTTACCGAAATTTAACTGCAGTCGTCGGTTCAAGCTCTGTCTGTGGTATTGTAAGTAATAGATAGGCTTTTTTTATTTTCTTCTTGTGGAACTTGTAACGTCTTTTTGGTTTGGTTTGAACCGATCAGAGGGTTTAAAAATTACTTTCTAGCCCTTTAGAGTGCGGTTCCCGGTTCTTATTGGTTCTAAAAAAAAAAACGGATTTTATTATGTTTTTTTCCATGACCCGTGACACGGTTGGGAACCAATAAGAGAGTCTTGCTTGGTGGATTGCCGTTAACGGGCAAGTTTTGGTTAGGCTGGCACTATGTCTGAGAAACCCAAAGGAAAAACCGGACCCACTGGGTTTCAGCACTGTGGCCTCTGTGGGGAAGCCTTTGCCAAGGCTGACCCACACACCATATGTGTATATTGTCTGGGGTTTGACCACCTCAATGCAGACTGCCAGATTTGTAAAAATGTTCCTGCTGCCACCATGGAAAAAAGAGTTGGTAGGCTCAGGGAAAGGGAGGCCAAAAAGTCTGCTGACCCGATGGCCAGCCCGGTTCGGTTCCAACCGAACCTGAGGGAGTGCCCTCTGACCAGGGCGATGCTTCCTCGGGCAAAGGAAGAGCCAGCTCTGAGGGGCCGGTTCCAACTAAAAGGGCTAGAAGGTCAGCTAGTTTGGGGCCAAAAGTTCTTTCGCCAACCGCTGAGGAATAGCCAAAGCTGTTCAGATTGTCCAGTCTGTTTCCAGTTCCGTCCGAACCGCACCATTGGGTAAGCGCCTGTCTGGTCGGTTCCCTCGGTTCAAGATTATGATTTTGAAGATTTTTATGAACCAGGGAAGGGAGGAGGGTAGGAGGAGAGTGAGTGTGATTTTAACAGTCTGGATGTGCCCATTGAACTGACATCTCCAGACAGACCTTCAGGAGTATCCTCCTAGGCTATCTGAGTCCCTTCTCATTTTTGTTTTACAAGAAAGTTGTTGACACTCTGCAGCTCCCTGTTGAGGAAGCTGTTGCTGATCAAGAAGAGCCTGATTTTGTGGAAATGATGGATATTCCAGAGTCTAGGAGACTGTCTATTCCTTGCATAAATCTTTTAGGAAACAGACAGTAAAATTCTGAAAACTCCTCATTCTATCCTCCCTGTGGATAAAAGGATGGACAAGAGGTATGCTTTATCAGGCTCTGATATGGAGTTTCTATCTCAGCAGTGCAGTCATGTGGGGTAGTGCAGGCTGCAGCCTGTGACAAGGCTAATATTCCTCTAGCCTCTCACCCTCCTGAAAAGGATTCCAGGAGGATGGATGCCATGGCAAAAAGCAGTACATGGCAGCATCTTTGGGACTCAGACAGGCAAATTATATGGCTTACGCAGCTAGGTACCAGAATCCAGGTGGGATACTGTCCTGGCCCTAGCAAAACAGGCCCCTGAACAGCTTGCCAGGGAGCTGGAGCAGGTGGCTGCGGATGGTATTGAGGCATCCAAGGTGCAATTTCATGCTGCTGTAGACTCTAATGATGTTTCATCTAGAGTTATGGCTACATCTGTGTCTCTTCGCAGAATGGCCTGGCTCAGATGTACTGCCCTGTCACAGGATACCCAGTCTAAGGCTATGGATTTTCCTGTTGTGGGAAATTCTCTGTTTGGGGAGCAGACAGAGAATTATATGAAGAAAATGGATGAGTATAGGACCACCTATAGGAGTGCACAGGCCAAAGAAAGGCAAGTCACTCCTCAAAGGCAGCATGTCAGGGCAGGGCAGGCCTTTTCATAGGCCATTTTACCAAGCCCAAGCCTCCTCTTCTGCTTATGCCCAGAGGGGGTTCTTTAGAGGAAGGGGCAGAAGGGGTTCTACTAAGCCTGCTTCTACCCCTCAACCCAAAGCCCCTGCAAAACAGGCTCCCTGATGGGGTAGCCAGGGCCGATTCTCCACTACTGGTAGGGGGCAGGCTGGCTTACTTTGTCCAGGACTGGAAGTATTTAACATCAGACAAGTGGGTCCTGGAGGTAGTAAGCCAGGGACTGGTTCTCAGCTTCAAAAAATTTCCAAAGATGAGAGCCAGATCTTTTCCACCTGCAAACCCATCAGAGGCTCTTGCCCTGGAAGCAGAAGTTTCTGCCTCCTGGCTCTCAGAGCCGTGGAAAGGGTTCTACCCATACACCAGGGCAAAGGGTTGTACTCCAGGTACTTCCTTACCCCAAAAAAGACAGGAGAATGGTGGCCCATTCTGGATCTCAGGTATCTAAACAAGCACCTTTAAAACCAAAGTTCAAAGTGGTGACCCTGGGGATTATTTTACCCTCTCTAAGGCCAGGGACTGGCTAGCCTTCCTGGACCTCAAGGATGCCTACTTCCATGTTCTCATCAGAAGCTCCCATCGAAAGTACCTCAGATTCGAACTGCCCTCAGGCCATTACCAGTTCAGAGCAATGCCCTTCGGCCTCTCCTTGTCTCCAAGGATATTCACAAAACGCCTGGCAGTAGCAGTTGCTCATTTAAGAAGGCAAAAGATTGCCATCTTCCCTTATCTGGACGACTGGCTCATTGTAGGCCAGTCTCCGGAACAGGTCAAACTTCATTTGCAAGTAACCCAGCAGCTGCTTACATCTCTAGGTTTCCTTCTCAATCTTCCAAAGTCAGTTCTGGAGCCTGTCCAGCTTCTCACCTTCATAGGCGCAGAACTGAACACAAAAGAAGCCAGAGCCTTCCTTCCTCTGGAGAGAGCAAGGTCCCTGGTGTCTCTGGCCTCCTCTTTCACCCTGCAGGTCTCTTGACCAGCAAGGCATTTCCTACAGCTCCTGGGGCACATGGCTGCTTCTACAGCAGTAGTGCAGGGAGCAAGATTTCAGATGAGGGACATTCAGTTCCATTTGAGAGCCTTTGGGTCTCAAAGGACGGATCCCCTAACCAAATTGATTCCAGTGACTTGAACCCTGATCCAGGCCCTTCAGTGGTGGCAGGATCAGAACAATCTGAGACAGGGGTTCCCTTCACCCCCAGTCTCATTCCTTGACCTCAC
Organism: Neoceratodus forsteri; assembly: GCA_016271365.2. Lineage (NCBI taxonomy): Eukaryota > Metazoa > Chordata > Ceratodontiformes > Ceratodontidae > Neoceratodus > Neoceratodus forsteri. The sequence goes on along the minus strand of CM028131.1, from coordinate 1,227,448,561 downwards.
TACAGGTGCATCCTCCTGGGGTGGAGAGCTCACATGGGCGACCTTTCCACCCAAGGGCTGTGGTCCCTCAGGAATCCCTGCTCCACATCAATTTGCTGGAGCTCAGAGCAGTTTTTCTAGCACTTGAGGTTTCTCCACATCTGTCCAGAACAAGGTAGTTCAGGTCAGAACAGACAATACCACTGCAATGTGGTACATCAACAAACAAGGGGCACTCTGTCCTACGGCCTTGTGCACCGAAGTAATGAAGTTGTGGTCTCTGGCTTACTCTCTGAACGCCTCCCTTACAGTTCACCTCCCAGGCAAGGACAATGTCCTAGCGGATGCTCTCAGCAGGATTTCCCAGGGCCATCACGAATGGGCACTGGATCCTAGTACTGGAGGTAATATTTGCCAGATGGGGCACTCCGCAATAGATCTCTTTGCAGCCCCAGACAGTCACCAACTTCCCTTTTTGCTGCAGGACCCCAGTGTTGGGCTCAGTCCCTCTGGATGCCTTCCTTCTCAGTTGGGAAGGGAAGTTTCTCTATGCTTTCCCAATTCCCTCTTCTTTTCAAAGTGCTAGTCAGAATCAGATCTCAGTCCTGCAAGATGATCCTGATTGCTCCAGATTGGGCCAGGCAGCCCTGGTACCCACTCCTCATGGCCTTAGCAGTCCACCCTCCCCTATGCCTTCCCAGGAATCACAACCTGTTAACCTGTGCCCAGTGGAGAGTTTGGTATCCGAACCTCAAATCTCTCAATCTCAAGGCTTGGCTCTTGAAGAGTTAGAGTTTGCTGACCTACACCTTTCTCAAGGTGTACTTGATATCTTGAAGGCCTCTAGGAAGCCTTCCACCAGGGCTACCTATAATTCAAAATGGAAAAGATTTTCCATATGGTGTGCTAGTAAACGTATTTCCCCAGAATCTGCTGGTGTGAACACGATCCTGGATTATTTGGTGCATTTGAATTCCTTGGGGCTGAGACCAGCTACCCTAAAAGTGCACTTGGCAGCTGTGTCTGTCTTCTTGTCAGCAGTTAAGCCTCTTCTTTATCAGCTCACCCTGTGTTCTCCAAGTTTTTAAAGGGTTGCTTCACACCAATCCCCTGTTCAGGGATCCTGCCCCTGCTTGAGATCTTAATATTTGCATCGCTCAGCTTATGCAACCCCCTTTTGAGCCATTGTCTTCAGCAGAGCTGAAGTACTTGACTTGGAAAACTGTGTTTCTGGTAGCCATCACCTCTGCCAGGCGCATAAGTGAGCTGCAAGCCTTGTCAGTGGAGCCTGATTTCATCTCCTTTCATAGAGATAAATAGTCCTCAGGACTAACAGGAAGTTTTTGCCTAAGGTGGTTTCAGACTTTCACCTTAATCAATCCATGTCTCTCTCTGTGTACTTCACTGACCATTCCTCCTCTGGTGAGAGGAGATTGCACAGTTTAGATGTCAAGAGAGCCCTTAGTTACTATATAGAACGTACCAAGGGTCACAGGTTTGAATCCCTCCAATTGTTCCTCACCTATGGTGAGGTTGGTAAAGGGAAACCTGCCACTAAAAGATCCATTGCCAGGTGGATTGTCTCTTGTATCCAATTCTGTTATGAAAAACTGGGTAAGGTTCCTCCCTCAGGCCTGAGGGCTCACTCTACCAGAGGTACAGCTGCATCTCTGGCTGCTGCCAGGGACATTCCTGTCCTAGAGATATGTCAAGCAGCTACCTGGAAAACAGTTCACACTTTTACTAAGCATTACTCCTTGGATATCCAGGCTGGGAGTGATGCTCGATTTGGCACAACCATGCTTCAGAGCCTATTTCCCAAGTAGGTTCTGTCCCTCCTCCATGGAGGTACTGCCGTGTAGTCTGCATATGTCATAATATAGCAAGACTTCATGTTGTTTGAAGAAAAAATTACTCACCTTAGTAATGTTGTTTCTTCTAATGGAGTCTTGCTATTATGACCTCCCCAGTCTGCCCCTCTCAGAACCTCTGTTTTTGGGATGTGGGTGGGCAGTGCAATGTTGGCACTTCTTTGATGCCCACTTCATTTCACCCTTCTAGAGTGCTTAGGTGTTATGCTTAAGTTTCTTCTTGAATCCCCCGACTTGAGTCTTTGTTTTGGGATCAAGATCAAAAAGGTGTTTTTGTAGTTAGTAGCCAGTGGCTAGTGTAGGTTCACGGCTTCCACACAGAACCTTAGTGAGTTTTTGCTCGTAAAGATCTGACAGTTTAAGTTTGAGCTTCAACAGACAGAGTATTCAACTGAGCTCGCCCTGCATGGAAGTTAACTCTTTCACCTCCGGAGCAGTTCTAATATGGGGTTATACTGCATATGTCATAATATAGCAAGACTCCATTAGAAGAAACAACATTACTAAGGTGAGTAATTTTTTCATCTGTTATCAGTTTCATTTCAGCATTTTCATATGTTAACCCCTTATGTCCATCAGTCATTTGTTGCCATAGCTTCTTCAGGCATCATCTTTATTTCCTGGATTTCCAGATCTTGGAGCTGTGCTCAAACAAGTCTGAATTTTATTTATTTAGCTTTTGTTGACCGGGTAAGTGCACTAGACAAATTCTGCCTATTTTCAGGCACGACCCGGGGGAGGAGGATATAGATGAATGCCAACTGACCTTGAACCAGATTAAGCTGTTGGTGGTATTTTTTTAGTGAATGAGGGAAATTTGGCCAGGACACTGGGGAAATTCTCCTACTCTTTTCGATAAGTGCCATGGGATCTTTAACATCCATCTGAACTACCACCAATCCAGGCAGATGGGACCTCTGTTTAACGTCTCATCCGAAAGACGGCACCTCAGAAGTGCAGCGCCCCTCTCATGCTGCACTGCAGTATCAGTACTGGGATATTAACCCAAGTACCAGATGTGGGAACTGAACCCACAGCCCTCTGATCTCCCGACCTCAGAGGCAAGTGTGCTACCTACTGAGCCACTGACACTGACAACAAATCAAAGTCACTGAAAGGAAAAGTGTCCCCACCATTTGAGATTTACTTTGCCTGAGCTCTTGTTACCACTGCTGCTGAAACTACAGGGTTCAGGTCCTCTGAGATTAACTTGGTACATCCTGGATGGTCATTTCCAATAATCACAGGTACAGGTAACTTAGGTACTACCCCCACTTTCATTTGGTGCGACACACCCTTAATGGTTAGAGTCTCTTGGGTGGTGGGATAGTAGCGAGTGTCCCCATGGATGCAGATGACACCAGTACCTAGTCTTTGTGCACAGTGTTTTTCCAGCACCTCAACATGCACTGGGGTCTGTCTGCTTCCCAAATCAGTGAGTCCCTTTACAGTCTTATCCCCCACCTTTACATCTGTTAAGTACTTGCCCCAATTTGCTAAGGACAAATCTACTCCAGTGTCAGTCTTCTTATAGCAGTTTCTTGCAATATGACCTGGCTTGTTACAGTTATAGCAAATAACGTCTTTGTGCACAGATACGTTACCCCCACCAGAGTTCTGATCATATTTGGAGTTTAAATGCAAAAAGAGTGTCTTACCGGTGCTTGGCTGTTACTTCAGTGCTGTAGCATCTGTCTGGCCATTTGGTAGTCTTCGCCAAAGAAACAGCCTTTTCCCCACTTCAAACAACATGAAGTCTTGCTATATTATGACAATTGCAGTTTGTCCCACCATTAGAACTGCTCCGGAGGTGAAAGAGTTAACTTCCATGCCAGGCATGGAGCTTAGAGCGCGAGCTTGGTTAGAGAAGCTCTGTCTGGATAATTTCAAACTGAAACTGTCAGATTCTTTACTCCGCCTCATTGAACAGTCGTTCTGGAGATTTCTCCTACTGCTCGGTCATTTCTCGGTTTAAACAGTATTTTCTCAATTAAATTCAATCGCGAGTATTATTATTTTAACCTCAAACCGATCGGTTCAAGCTCTGTCTGTGGTATTGTAAGTAATAGACAGGTTTATTTCTGTGTGGAACTTGTAAATGTTTATCGGTTCGAACTGATCAGGTTATTTTAAAACTTTAAAATCAAGCATTTAAAAGCTTTTAGAGTGCGGTTCCCGGTTCTAATCGGTTAAAAAAAAACAGATTTCATGACGTTTTTTTCCATGACCCATGACACGGTTGGGAACCGATATGGTGTCTCTGCACTGCCGTTAAAAGGACAAGTTTTTGGTTAGGCTGGCATCATGTCTGAGAAACCCAAAAGAAAAACCGGGCCCACTGGGTTTCAACACTGTAGTGTCTGTGGGGAAGCCTTTGCCAAGGCTGACCCACACACCACATGTGTCTATTGTCTGGGGTTTGACCACCTCAATTCAGACTGCCAGATTTGTAAGAATTTCCCTGCAGCCACCCTGGATAAGAGAGGCAGGCTCAGGAACGGGAGGCTAAAAGTCCGCTGACCCGATGGCCAGCCCGGTTCGGTGCCAACCGAACCGAGGAGTGCCTCTGACCAGGGCGAGACTCCTCAGGCAAACGTAAAGCTGACTCTGAGGAGCCAGTTCCAGTAAAGAAACTTAGAAAATCAGCAGGTGTGGAGTCTAAAACCTTCTCCAACTGCTGCAGATATCAAAAGCTATACAAATTGTCCAGTCACTTTCTCCGGTTCCGTCCGAACCGCCACTGTCTGGTAAAAGGTTGGTTCGCCGGTTCCACTGGTTCAAGAATATGATATTGAAGAGTTTTATGAACCAGAGGAGGGGAGGATGATTATGAACAGTGTGAATGTGACTTTGAGAGTCTGGATGTGCCCATTGAACCAGACATCTCCCCAGACAGACCTTTAGAATCTCCCCCTACGCTTTCTGAGTCCCCTTCTCACTTTCTGTTTTATAAAAAGGTTGCTGAAACCCTCCAGCTCCCATTAGAGGAAGCTGTGGATGAGCAAGAGGAACCTGATTTTGTGGAAATGATGGATATCCCAGAGTCTAGAAGATTGTCTATCCCTTTACATAAATCATTTAGGAAACAAACAATAACAATTTTAAAAGCTCCTAATTCTGTGCCTCCTGTGGACAAGAAGATGGACAGGAGGTACACTTTGTCAGGTCCTGATACAGATTTTCTTTCACAGCAATGCAGTCATGTTGGAGTAGTTCAGGCTGCAGCCTGTGATAAGGCTAATATTCCCCTGGCTTCACATCCTCCTGACAAGGACTCCAGGAAGATTGATGCCATGGCTAAAAAACAATACATGGCAGCGTCCTTGAGACTCAGACAAGCAAATTACATGGCTTATGTGGCAAGATACCAAAAATCTAGATGGGACACTGTCATGGCTTTGGCCAAACAGGCCCCTGGCCAGCTTGCTAAGGAGCTGGAGCAGGTGGCTGCTGATGGTATTGAGGCATCCAAGGTGCAATTCCATGCTGCTGTGGATTCTAATGATGTATCCTCTAGAGTCATGGCTACATCTGTGGCCTTTCGTAGGTTGGCTTGGCTCAGGTGTACTAGTTTGTCACAGGATACCCAGACTAAGGCTATGGATTTTCCTGTGGTAGGAAATTCTCTGTTTGGGGAGCAGACAGAGAATTACATGAAGAAAATGGATGAATATAGGACAACTTATAGGAGTGCACAAGCCAAGGAGTGGCAAGCCACTCCTCAGAGGCAGACCCCCAGGGGTAGAGGTAGGCCTTTTCACAGGCCTTTTTACCAGACCCAGGCCTCCTCTGCTTATGCTCAGAGAGGGTTCTTCAGAGGGAGAGGCAGACGGGGTGCAAGCAGGTCTGCTCCCACCCCTCAGCCTAAAGCCCCTACCAAACAGGCACCCTGATGGGGTGCCCAGGGCTGGTTCTCCATTACATGTAGGGAGCAGGCTGGCTTACTTCGTTCAGGACTGGGAGTCTCTGACATCAGACAAGTGGGTCCTGGAAGTAGTAAGCCAGGGTCTGGTTCTCAGCTTCAAAAAATTCCCAAAGATGAGAATCGGATCTTTTCCACGTGCAAGTCCTGTAGAGACCTTTGCCTTAGAAACAGAAGTCTCAACCCTCCTGGCTCTCAGAGCTGTAGAAAGGGTTTCTCCCCTACACCAGGGCAAGGGTCTGTACTCCAGGTACTTCCTTACCCCAAAAAAGACAGGAGAATGGCGGCCCATTTTGGACCCAAGATATCTGAACAAGCACCTTTGAAACCAAAATTCAAAATGGTGACTCTGGCAATGATTTTACCTTCTCTAAGGCCAGGGGACTGGCTAGCTTCCTGGACCTCAGGATGCCTATTTCCATGTTCTCATCAGAAGCTCCCACAGAAAGTACCTCAGATTGAACTGCCCTCAGGCCATTACCAGTTCAGAGCAATGCCCTTCGGCCTTACCTCTGCCCCAAGGGTATTCACAAAATGTCTAGCAGTAGCAGTTGCTCATTTAAGAAGGCAAAAGATTGCCATCTTTCCCTACCTAGACGACTGGCTCATTGTAGGCCAGTCTCCAGACCAGGTCAAATCACACCTGCAAGTTACCCAGCAGCTGCTCACCTCTCTGGGTTTTCTTCTCAATCTTCCAAAGTCAGTTCTGGAACCTGTCCAGGTACTCACCTTTATAGGTGCAGAATTGGACACAAAGCAGGCCAGAGCCTTCCTGCCCCTAGAGAGGGTAAGGAACCTAGTGGCCCTGGCCTCCTCCTTCACTCTGCAGGTCTCTCGACCAGCAAGGCACTTCTTACAGCTCCTAGGACACATGGCTGCTTCCACAGCTGTAGTGCAAGGAGCAAGATTTCAGATGAGGGACATTCAGTTTCACTTGAGAGCCTTTTGGTCTCAAAGAAAAGATCCCCTTTCTAAGTTGATCCCAGTGACTCGAACCCTGATCCAGGCCCTTCAGTGGTGGCAGGATCAGAGCAATTTGAGACTAGGGGTCCCCTTCATCCCTCTATCTCACTCCTTGACCCTTACTACAGATGCGTCCCTTGTGAAGTTGTGGTCTCTGGCTTATTCCCTGGACACTTCCCTCATAGCAGTTCACCTCCCAGGAAAGGACAATGTCCTGGCAGATGCTCTCAGCAGGATTTCCCAGGGCCATCACGAATGGTCACTGGATCCCCAAGTACTGGGGATAGTTTTTGCCAGTTGGGGCAACCCTCAGATAGATCTTTTCGCAGCCCCAGACAATCACCAACTTCCACTGTTTTGTTGCAGGCCTCCAGTGATGGGCTCAGTCCCCCTGGATGCCTTTCTCCTAGATTGGGAAGGGAAGTTTCTATATGCCTTTCCCCCCTTCCCTCTCCTATTCAAGGTGCTAGTCAAAATCAGATCCCAGCCTTGCAAGATGATTCTGATTGCTCCAGATTGGGCCAGGCAGCCCTGGCACCCACTCCTTCTGTCCTTAGCAGTCCATCTTCCCCTGTGTCTCCCCAGGAATCACTACCTGTTAACTTGTGCCCAGGGGAGAGTTTGGTATCCGAATCTCAAATCCCTCAACCTCAAGGCCTGGCTCTTGAGGAGTTAGAATTTGCTGACCTACACCTTTCTCAAGGTGTTCTTGAAATCCTGAAGGCTTCTAGGAAGCCTTCCACTAGGGCTACTTATAACTCTAAATGGAAAAGGTTTCCATCTGGTGTTCTGGGAAGCATATTTCCCTGGAATCTGCTGATTTGCCCATTGTTTTGGACTATATGGTCCATCTTAATTCTTTGGGTCTGAGACCAGCTATCTTGAAAGTACATTTGGCAGCTGTCTCTGCTTTTATTTCAGCAGGAAAGCCCTCCTCTCTTTCCACTCACCCTGTATTTTCCAAGTTTTTCAAAGGATTACTTCATACTAATCCACCTTTCAGGGACCCGGCCCCTGCCTGGGATCTTAATGTATGCATTGCTCAGTTGATGCAACCCCCCTTTGAACCTCTGTCTTCTGCAGAACTAAAGTACTTGACTTGGAAAACTGTTTTTCTAGTAGCCATTACTTCTGCCAGGCGCATAACTGAATTACAAGCTTTGTCAGTAGAGACCTACTTTATTTCCTTTCACAGGGATAAGGTAGTCCTTAGGACTAACAGGAAGTTTTTGCCTAAGGTGGTTTCAGATTTCCATCTTAATCAATCTGTCTCTCTTCCAGTGTTCTTCACTGACCATTCCTCCTCTGGTGAGAGGAGGCTGCACAGCTTAGCTGTTAAGAGGGCCCTAAGTTACTATATAGAGCGTACCAAGGGTCACAGGTTCGAATCCCTCCAACTTTTTCTCACTTATGGTGAGGTTGGGAAAGGTAAACCTGCCACTAAGAGATCCATTGCTAGGTGGATTGTCTCTTGTATCCAATTTTGTTATCAAAAACTGGGAAAGGTTCCCCCTTCAGGCCTGAGGACTCACTCTACCAGAGGTACAGCTGTGTCTCTAGCTGCTGCCAGAGACATCCCTATCTTAGAGATATGTCAAGCAGCTACTTGGAAAATGGTACACACTTTCACCAAGCATTACTCCCTGGATATCCAGGCCAGGAGGGATGCTCAGTTTAACACAGCTGTGCTTCAGAACCTATTCCTAAGTAGGTTCTGTCCCTCCTCCATGGAGGTACTGCTGTGTATTCTGCAATTGTCATAATATAGCAAGACTTCATGTTGTTTGAAGAAAAATTACTCACCTTAGTAATGTTGTTTCTTCTAATGGAGTCTTGCTATATTATGACCTCCCCCCCAGCCTGCCCCTCTCAGAACTTCTACTTGGGTATGGGGTGGGCAGTCCAGTGTTGGCACTTGTTTATGCCCATTGTATGTTTCCACCCCTTCTTTGGGGTTTTGGGGTGCTGTGTTTTTATTTTATCTTATCTTATCTTATTTTCTGGTCCCCTGACTTGAGTCTTGTGTTGGGACCAGGAATATGTGTTAATATTTAGGTAGCCAGTTGGCTAGTGTAGGTTACAGCTTCCACACAGAACCTTAGTGAGTTTTTGCTCGTAAAGATCTGACAGTTTCAGTTTGAAATTATCCAGACAGAGCTTCACTCGGCAGTCAAGACTCTAAGCTCCATGCCTGGCATGGAAGTTAACTCTTTCACCTCCGGAGCAGTTCTAATGGTGGGACAAACTGCAATTGTCATAATACAGCAAGACTCCATTAGAAGAAACAACATTACTAAGGTGAGTAATTTTTTCTTTCTGGTCGATGTTCCTTTACCAAAGCTGCACATCTGTAGGTAGGATGTTGATGAATTGCTCAGTGGCAAATGTATCGATGATCTGTGGGACTATTTTGCCCTCAGATTGGAGCCATTTTATCAGGAGTTCTCTGAGTCGGATGAAGGCTTCTCCAGGATTGTCAACTGAGTTGTACTTTTGAGATCAAAATCTCTGCCTATAGGTCTCTCCTGGGATGTCCTACCTTTTCAGGATTTCTCTTCTTTTCACCAGGTCATAGTTTTCTGGCTGTGCAGTGTCTATATTGCTGTAGGCAAGTTGGGTTTTCCCTGTCAGGTAAGGTACCAGACTGATTGTTCATTGCTGTTTTGGCCATTGGTAGGCTGTGGCAGCTCTTTTAAAAGTTGTCAGGTATGCCTCAATATCATCCATGGGGCACAACTTTGTAAGTTTAATGGTTTTTAAGTTGCTTGTGTCCTGTTGATCATCTGGATCTGTGCCCAATCCTCTGCCTTTGATAGCTTGCAAGGCATCCAGCCAGGGCTAGAAATAATTTTTTTGTAGATGGCTCTCCAAGGGACAGGTGCGGTATTCATTTTGACTGTCCCACAGAATCTGTACTTGTCCTGTTGATTTTTGTTTACTAATTTTACAGTTTTGTTTCCGAATATAGGCTAATAATTAGTGTGCCCCTAGCTGGCACAATGCCCTGAAAAGAGCTTAATAACGGATCGTGCCCCTTGTAATGTGCCTTAAAAAGGGTTACTAAATATTACCCACTGGAACAAGGGCGTCCCCAGTTCACTGTCCTAAGGGTTTTTAATTTACTTCACCCTGCTGCTCAGTAGTAGCCCTGACTGGGGCCCTTAATTCCTTTCTGCTCTGCCCTGATAAGCCAGTCAGCTTCCTCTGCTCCTATGTGTAGCTTGGATGATAAAAGTATCTCCCTGCTTTGTAACCCTGACAAGGGCTTTTAACCAGCCTCCCCATCTCCTGTCTCTGGAGCCCTTCATGCCCTGGACAGGAGGTTTTAAGTGGTTGCCTCAGCCCTCTAGTTTGTCTCCTATCTCTAAATACTGAGTCTCCCTCTCTTTCAGCTTTGACTGCCTATCCTGAAAAGGCCATTCATATACCATTTTCTAGCACTTAAAATGACTCTTTATTAGACTTCCCCAGGCCACTTGTAGTTAGTGGATAGCCCTGAAAAGGGTTTTTAATTTACATCCCCAAAACTCTGCTGCCTGTGAACAAGAGCTAGTCTTGGGCTGCTACTGCCACCACAGCAAACAAAGAAATGAGGTATGCAGTGCAGAAAGTAAAAAGAAGACTGGCCACTGCACATGCACGAAGACAATAACACATGCGCAGTCTAGTCTTACCATTGTACTGTTTCCATTTCTGCTGCTTGACATAACCTGCAACTGCACAGAAGAGCCCATCACAGGACACTGAGTTGAATGAATATCTCTTAATGACAGCTGGGTCATGCATAGCCTAACCATTCAGGTGGCAGCATCTGCTGGGTCCTAGTGCCTGCTAATGCTTTTCACTTGGTGCCTGTCCCAGAGACAGGCAGGGAGATGAAACCAGCTCTCCCTGGGGATAACTGGGTATCTGGGACAGGCAGACAGGTGATTATTTTGACCCCTGCATCCAGCCATCGCTGCTCCTGTCGCTGCATTTCTTCTCTCCTCTACTGCTCCTGTCACTGCATCTCTTCTCTCCTCTCCTCTGTGCTTCTAAATGTTGAATTTCTCTTTCTCTCTGCTTCTCTGTCTCTCTTTGTTGTATAGCCCACCATTTCAAAAAGTCCATCAGGCTTTCAGATTCTGTCACTGCCTGTTCTTTTCCCATAACTTGTGCTGGCTGTACAGTCTCAGCTTGAACTTCTGTCTCTGCTAGTTTGGCTGCCATTCTCCTGGCAAGCACTCCCGGACTTGCTGCTGCAGAATCCATACCTTTCTCTATGCTTCCCTGGTACTAGGTCCAGTACCCATACATAAAACTCCTGGCTTAGGTTATGCATGGCGTAAATTCCACTTGGGCTGACACCATCTGTCGCCAAGGCACAGGTCAGAAAGCATAGGAAAAAACAGGAGCAGTTGTAGAATTCGCAAAAAGTGTTTATTAGTACTAGCAGTAACATAAAACAAAATAAAATTGTTCAGAATAACTATTTACAAAGACAGAATAAACAGAGAAGTTCCATCTGAGTTTTCCTTCAATCTCTGTCAATTTCTCTCTCTCTTTCAAGAAATTGCAGCTCTGTTTTTATAAGTCCTTGCAACCCCTCCCTCCCTTAACAAGCATCCTGTTTTTTCTAAAATGTTTCTGTATATTTCAGGCAGGTGCAGCCAGAAACATGTCCCAGAACTGAGGCCCATTTTCCACAGCTTTGGCAAAAGGCTTAAAAATTGCATTTCCGGTTAACCCCTTGCGTTCCCAATAGCTTTTTGCAATCATTTCAAACTATAATTATATGCATTTCAACAGTAATACTATATATTTCTAAACAAAGGGATCCCAATATCAGATACATTTCCACATAATGATTTGCATATATTTTTATACCAGCAGATATGCAAGAGAGGAAAAGACAGAAACAGCAAGGGAAGGTTGAGAGACAGTGAGAGGCAGAGAATTGTGAGACTGACAGGGTGATCAAATCCTAGGTCTCAAAAGAACATTTGGTTGCACAACTAGACAAACAAGAGACAGGAAAGGAAAGAACATACTGTAACTGATCCCTGTATTCAAACTCTCCATAACAACTGGGACAGGGTCCTATTCAACCCTGTCACAGTCCGACATAGTCATAAAAGCTGATTAAATTCCAGTTCTTGGAACTGCATAGAAGTGGTGGCCTCCATAAAATACTTAGGCCTCACTCTGGACCAAGGATTCACACTGAAGACTCATGTTGACCAAATTACCAAAGTCATACACAGGAAACTTTGTACCCTCTACCGCCTCAAGGATCAGCTGATCCCTGAAGCTAGGATTGCTATTGCCTCTTGCGTCCTCCTGCCAACACTGACCTATGCCGCCTCGATAGTTCAGGGTATGGCAAAGCTCAAGATCCATAAGTTACAGGTCTTGTACAACAAGGTGGTCTGCTTTGCCACTCAGTGACACTCTAGGAGCCACCAGTGTGACTCCTTAATACTAATCAGTTGACCTTCATTTGAAGCTCCACTCTGGTAACCGCTGCTCTGCCTAGCATACAAGTTAATTAGCTCATCCCCCTCCTCCTAGTCTCTCCGAACTCATTGCTGCCAAGCAAAACCCTCACAACCTTCAGACCTCAAGCTAAACTCTTCTAGAAGTTCCAAGGGTGAGGACCAAGGGGCAAGTCATTTTCCTACACTGCCCCTTCCCTGTGGAACAAACTTCCACCTGAGGTGCAGGAAGCCAGCTCAATCAAGATCTTCTGTACAAGGCTCAAGGCACACATGCTTGCTATGAGCCAATGTCAATGCCATGTTACCTAACACCTCCCCTCTCGCCCATCCTGCCCTTCCAAGTACAAGCCTCGCCCTAACTAAAGCTGGGCAGTCTTACCCTTTCCTTACCTGAGCTCTCCACTAAATAAATGTTCTATGTTGTTAACCTTAACATATGTGTGATGCGCTGACTTGTTTTTTCCTTTCAGTGATCAAAATGTTGCTAAATCTGTAACCTGTTATATAATATGCAATTGCTATGAGTTGAATTGTATCTGTTATGACCTATTTATTGTACTACCACTGTATATCATACTGTCCTTTAAATTCCCAGGTCGCCCCTGAAAAAGGGCCCTCCAGGGCCCAGTGGGCCTACCCAGTCACCAAAATTTAATAAATAAATTAATTCATTATGCATGACCATGTTGTGTTAAGTCAACGTGTCCTAGATCAACCAGTATTCTGGATAGCTCATCCTTAATTGTGCCCTCAATTATCTTACCCACAATGGAAGTTAGGCTTGTTTGTTGGTAATTTGCTGAGTTCTCCTTGCTACCCTTTTTGTAGATAGGTATCACCACTGCTCTATGCTAGTCTAGGGGTACATATTCCTCTAGTAGTGACCTCTGGCCTATATCAGCTATAATAGGTGTCAGTACGCTAGCCAGTTCCCTCAAAAGCCTAGGATGTAGGCCATCTGGTCCAGAAGATTTATTTATGTTAAGTGTTTTTAACCTCTTTTGGACATTATCGGTTGTAATAATTCTGCTGGGGTCCAATGTGTTTACTTCATATGTTGGCAAACTTACACTTTGTTCAGCTGCATTAAAGGCTGACCCAAAGTAATTGTTGAATTCCCTGGTCATGTCCTCTGGATTGTTGTAAGTTGTATTATCCATAATTAATGATCCAATCACCCTGTCAATACTCCTTTTGTCATTTACATAGGAGTAGAATCCCTTGATGTCGTTTTTGCTATTAGCTAGCCTGAACTCAGTGCTAGCTCTAGATTTGTTAATCTCATTTCTAAGTTGTTTCAACACCAGTTTATAATTGGTAATGTTTCTAGACGTGGGGTTCTTTTTGATCTTACTAAATCTTTTTCATTTTACTAATAACATTTCTGACCATGTTACTAAACCACACGGGTTTCTTATGTCTTTTGTTGTAAACTTTTTTTTGCAGGGACATACATGGACTCTAGGGCAAAAGTGGCCTGGGTTAGTAACTTCCATGTTTGTTCGACATTAAGGTCTCTTGTTAATCCCTTCCAGTCCAATTTAGCTAATTCTTTCCTCATTGCTTCAAAGTCCACCGTAGCATAGTTTTTATATTCAGTTGTTCCCATTGTAAATCTTCTGACTTTATTAAGTTCAAACTTAATTATGTTGTGGTCATTGCTGCCTGGAGGGGGGTTGAAGTGATATTTAGGATGCCAGTACTTACATCAGTTAATATTACATTCAGTATATTATGGCCACGGGTAGGTAATGTTATGCATTGTTCAACGCCTGCAGCCAGCAGGATAGATTGAACTCTACTTTCTAAGGAATTTTTTTGTTTTATTTATTTATTTATTAGCTTTTGGTAACCAGGTAAGTGCGCTAGGCAACAGACCTGCCTATTTTCAGGTACGACCCGGGAGAGCACAGGACATTGGTTACAATATGCAGAAATGCACAGACATAATATAGGTGTACAGGAGCAAAATGAGATATACATTGGGTAGCACAGTAATAGTTACATAAGGGTACATTTTAGGTATAGATCATAATAAGGATGTAAAATAAAGCAATTAGGGTAACCATAAGACAGCTGAGGACAGTAAAGACATCAAGGTTCATAGCTACCTAGACAAACGTATTGCATGGGAGAACATTAGTGTAGTACTCAGGGTCAGATCCGATAGCCTGCAGTGGGACAAAGCAAATTAAGAGCATTTGCATTGGCCAGAGGCTAGGAGGTGGGTGAACAGCAAGTTTTTAAATTCTCGATGGGAGGCTGAAGTTTTCACCATAAGGGGGAGTGAGTTCCAGAATTTGGGAGCAAAATGGGCAAATGCCTGTTCACCCATTTTTGTCATGCAAGGTCTAGTGGAGAGCATGGGGACAGAGGAAGACCTGAGGGTACGGGTGTGTGAGGCAGGAGTCAGGAGCTTGGCAAGATAGACAGGGCAGAGAGTTCTAGACAGGGAGTTGATAAAGCAGCCCAGGGAGTAGGCTCGAATTTCCTTAGGTGACAGCCAATTTAAGCCAGCGTAAAGGAGACAATGATGGGTAAGACTTGGGGCAGTTAAGGTGAATCTACAGATGTTGTTGTAGACAGTGTCCCATTTGTGGAGTGTAGCAGAGTTTGCAGCAAAGAGGAGAGGCAGAGCATATTGGAGCTGGGGTAAGAGAATACCTCTCGTAACAGAAAGTCTAGCGGAAGGAGTGAGGGAGTGGCGCACATGGTAAGCTTTGCCAGTTTTAGCATTGACAGCACGGCACACCATATTGACATGTTGAGACAGGTGAAGTGTGGGATCCAAAGTGACCCCAAGGTACTTGAAGGACTCAGTGTTTGAGATGAAGGAGCCATCAAGGCATTGAACCCAGAGCCTGTTCGCAGGGGCAGACAGTTTCTTAGAGGATCCGAATAGCATAGCACAGGTTTTTTCTAGGTTCAGGACTTGGTGGTTGCTAGAGAGCCAGGTCTGCAGAAATTGGAAGACATTAGTGAGAGTGGAGTTGATGGCAGCAACCGATTTTGACCCAGAGTAGAGAACAAGGTCATCTGCGTACATAAGAGTGCAGCTATGCCGGGACATGGTGGGAATGTCATTTAGGAAGAGGGAGAAGAGTAGAGGTCCAAGAGTGGATCCCTAGGGAACTCCACGGGAGATGTTTTGGGGGGGAGGAAAGGGCCTTGTGAAATGCTACCACCTGAGTCTGATTGTCAAGATAGCTGTGGAACCAGGAGAGGGCTTGGTCAGATGCTCCAATGGATTGGAGCTTCTTTAGCATGAGAGGATGGTGTACCATGTCAAAGGCTTTAGACAGGTCGATAAAGACGGCCCCAGTGAGTAGGCTACAGTCCATATTATTTCTGATGTCATTTGTAAGTTGTGTAAGTGCAGAGGTGGTACTGTGACTGGGCCTGGAAACCATGTTGGCACGGGGTTTGAAGATTAAACATGTCAAGGTGAGCAGCAAGCTGGCGGTGGACTATTTTTTCAAGCAGCTTACTGAGAGTGGGCAGAAGAGATGTAGGGCGGTAGTTGGACATGAGTTTGACATAGCCAAGGATGGATGCCCTCAGGCCCTTGACCCCTGCGTGCCGGAAGGGAGTTAAGTAGCTTTCGAACTTCAAGGTATGTGGTTGGAGCCAGAACGAAATCCCTCCAATCTAGATCTAGTAAGCTTAAATCTCCCATTACCAGTACATAGTCTCCCTCTGCAACATCAGCGATGTGTTCTATAAATGTTTCTTTATCTTGTACTGTGCTATCAAGTGGCCTATAAAAAATGACTATTTTAAATTTCTTGCCTTTTAGTCCTGTTATGTCCACCCAAAATGTCTCAATAATACTATGGTTTAAATCCAGTTAAAAGATGGAACGTTCTTTGTTATTAGTAACACACATAGCTATTCCTCCTCCTCCTCCTCTACGCCATTCCCTGTCTTTGCTAAATATTTAGAATACAGGTATCTCTTACCCCAGTCACTATCCTTGTTCCATGATCAGGTTGCTTTAGCAAAATCTGCCCATGTTAAAGCCATGCTGATGGGGGAGAGAACCTTGACCTCAAATGAAGTAATCCATTGTTCTGTCCTTTTTTTAATTGTATTTCATTAGCTTTTATATCAAAGCAATATGAATTGATACACCGGGTACATTTTTAAGATCAGGTTACACATTTTTGCTTATCACCGTTTCAAAACGCAGAATTGTATATACCACTGCAATGTTACTTCATATGGGGGGGACCCCAATTTGTAACACATTCACGAAAAGAACAGTAATTGCCATAAACTGAAATTCCCCTGAAAAGACTGCAGCTACAAAAAGCACCTTTACAATAAGGTTTAAGTTCCTCTGCATACAAAGAAAAATCTATCAACAATATGTATTAGCAGCAGATATTTGCTCCCCAGCTGCTATCTATTTTAAAATAAATATTTTACTGAGCATTGAACTAGAAACCTCTTATTGAATATAAGAGAAACATTTGAACTGGCTTTGTAAGCCAAGAAAGAAAATGCTTCTGCTATCTCAACTAACATACATTATCATCCAATTTAAATCCCAAATCAGACAGTTAAGTACAATAGTGTTAAACAGTGCGTGAATAAACTGCAACCTGCGATTTAATACTGCATGGCACTTAAAGATGTTTACTTGTGACCCCAGTCATTGAAAACCATTTGTCGGAGTCCTGGCTACCTCAACACTCGGCGGTCAACTATTGAAATTAGAAACATTAGTCCCAAAATGAAGGTGGTGTCCAGTTTCATGGACTGGTGCCAAAACTACTTCTCGGCATCCATTTTGGACAAACTGCAGGGAAGGAGTAGACTAACTTCTAGCACAAGAACATGCACCTTTTTGTCTCAGCCATTATCAACCCCCCCCGCTTCCCCTTGCCCGCCACTGCTTCAGGCCGCACATTTTCCCTGTTGCCCACCAGTCTCACCCTTCCGCTGCCAGTTCCTGCCACCTGATTCCCACACTGTACCTGTGTCCAGAGGGTTCCGGTGTATCCCTGTTAGAGGGCCCCCTCTCCCAAGGGGGAGGGCACAGGGGAGAGGAGTAACAGGCTTTGACCCTTCCAGGATGACAGGCGTGGTACACCTGGGGGACTGTGGCATGGTGGGATGTAATGATCATTATCTGGCTGGCTGAGACAACAGTTTATATTTTTTTCTGGGGCCCCACCCACCTCCCACATTTGCATGTTGGCGGGGGCGTTCAGCAGCACGTGTTCACCAACGCTGCCAAGAACGCCTCCACTTGGCCGCAACAGGAGCCACTCTAGTAGCAGAATGCCATGACACACCTCCCAGGAGGGAAGCATCTGAGGGATGTTCTAACTCCCTCTCTGCCAGCCTCCACTCCTGTCATCTGGACTCGGGTCGCAAACCCAGAGTGCCAGCATGCCAGAGCGATGCACCATCACTCGGCGCCATGGAGCCAGCTATCAAACTTTTAACTAAGTCACAGATCTGGCTTGTGAAAAAATTTTATGCCTATATTTGATCTTCCAATTGTCTTTCTCTTTATAGCTGCCCAGGTCTCTAATTATTGCCACAGGTACCGTTAAGCTTCCTTCTCACTGGTAGATCTGTCAGTCTCCCATCTCATGAATTCTTTTTCTATTTTGAAAAGCATCTTCCCTGCTTCCACTGGATCACTGAACTGATGGGACTTACTGCTGTAAGTGATTTTAGGCTGCCGGTAGAGCATGATATGATGAACCCCCAGTTGGGCATGGACATTCTTGAAACTTTAGCGATGTTGCCATGTGGCATAACTTAAGTCATGGAACAGATAAATTCAACTGTCTTGGCGCTCCTAGTCTCTTTGCTATTGTTAACAGAGTGTCCCACACCACTCTGTTTGCCACAAATGTTAGGATAGTTTGTGGGGCCAGGGGTGTATTGTGGGCCTCATGAGGTGTGATGCAGTATGCTTTCTGTATTGAAGGGGAGTCAGTAACTGGGAAAAGCTACCACATCAGAGAGTCACAGAAGTTTTTTGTGGATTCACCATTAACTTCCTCCGAGATGCCAACCATCCAGATATTGATGGCTTGTGCCCTATTTTCTAAATGTTCCAGTCGATGTCCGAGTACTGTGTTCTCCTTTATGAGGCTGGATGAAGTGATCATGACCCACTACGCTGTTTGTGTGGCCGATATATATATTTTTTTGTTTGTTTGTTTCATTGTTTGCTTCTGTGACCTTTGTTTCCATAACATCCGATTTTGTAGGAATACTCCAGCTTTTATTAATAGTCTGTAAAGCCTTCAGTGAAGCTACACTTGAGGGTTAAAGGCTGGCATCAGATGTGTAGGCTGTCTGAGTCCTTGTTGGCTCCCTACTGCTCCTCACGTGCTTTCACTGTGGCTTGTGTGGTCACTGTATGGTTGCTGCTCCCTATCGGGTTGATTGTGCAAGTAATTTCAGTCAGTGATACGAAAGCAGTTCTTCTCGGTTCACTTTATCTGTGTTCGATTCCACCAATTCAGTAAATAAAAATCTTTTTAGTTTTGGGTTCAATTAATTCGCAGTTGTGTAGCTCTGAACTCTGCTGCTATTCTGCCCTTGATAATGAATTCCATGGCTTTACTTAGCACTGATGTCAGGCTGGCTGCAGCTGGTCCAAACCCTTGGCCACTAGATCCTCCATCTTGGCAAAGTTCACTTCTCTGAAGTTTTGGGTCTTGGGGGACAAGGTCTGATGATGGAACTGGAGGAAGCCAGCAGCACAATTGCAGAAAAAAGGGAGATATTGCTGGTGGTAGACTTTGCCAGATGTACAGTAGATCTGAGCCTCCCACCCTAGGCTACAGCTAGAAGTAGGGACATCCTAGACTTCCTGTGGAGGGGCAGGGCACGTTTCACTGGCAGTTAGTTAGGAAGCCTGCTCATGTTGGATAATACTGGACCTGGTGCTCACAGACTGGGACAGTGTTGCAGGTGTCAGTGTAGGAGGTCACCTGGGGACCAGTGACCACTGTACCATGTAGTTCAACATAAGGATGTCAGCAGAAGCCAGCCACACAAAAATGAGGGTCCTGGACTTCAGAAGGGTGTCTTGTTTTAAAAGAATGGGTGACTGCCTCAGAGACTACTAACAGGGGAGGATAGCCTGGTTGGGATGGATGAACAGTGGGCAACGTTAAGGGATGGTATAGTGAAGGCAACAAACCTTTGCATAAAAGAAGTGAGGAAAAAAAGACCGATGTGGTTCGTGAAGGAAGTAGCTGAAAAGGTTATGGCTGAAAGGATAGCATTCAGGAAGTACAGAGAGATGCAGAGGGAAGAAGATGGGGAGGTGTACCAGCAGAAACAGAGGGGAATGGGGAAAGCAGTGAGAAGCACAAAGGCACATACTAAGTAAAGGATAGCTAAAGGGGTACAGTAGCTAAAGGGGACAAATCCTTTTTAGGTACACAAGTGAGAAGAGCAGACAAGGGGAGGGATTATGAGTTTAAGAAGGGCAGAGGGTGACTGTACAGAGGAGGATCAGGAAAAGGATATCATGAACAAATATGGCCCTATTCAACAACTCACTGGAAATAGGAGTAGTTCCAGAGGACTGGAGGAAGGCAGATGTAGTCTTGCTTTATAATTTTTACTTTAAGGTTCTTACACCTGGTAAACTCCTTTCTTATCTATCTAACCTTAGCCCTCACCCTACAGTGGGGAATAATGGGGTTCATGAATATCACCACCAATATTATTTGTTTTCCACTCATGTGCATTCAAGAGGAATGTGCATTTATCCAAACTCCTATGTTTACAATGCAACATACAGAACATAACTGAGACCTGACACTGTAATGGTATTCCACATTTATTTATCATAGCAATATACTAAAACATGTTAAAAATGCTAAAATGTGCTACTGTGCAGCATTAAAAAATAACTTAATGAAGCATAATGTTATTAAAAAATATCAAAGCCAATCATCTGTCCGCATTATCTGCATTGCTTGTGGACCCAAAAAAGGAAATGATCTTAGTCTGTTTGCAATTTTTCAGTGCCAGCTGAGTGATATAAAGTGTTAAATGCTGCTTCATAGCTCCTTAGAATCACCTATGCACTTAAGAGGTGCTAACTATCTAGGGAGAGGTGTGTTGGTGAACTGTGAAACACTGCATTTAACCAAAATGTGCACTTATCCAGTGTGCACTTAACAAATTTTTTTTGCACTATGTGAACAGTAAAAAAAAATTGGGAAACTGGAAAAATGTGCACTTATCAGGAATGTGCATTTATCCAATGTGCACTTAAGTGGAATCCACTGTACTCACATTTTTCTTTATGCTGATGATGCGGTGATCGTCATAAGCAGTCCCAATTTTTGGGAAGTTCGAAATAAACATAGAAACTTAGAATGTGACGGCAGATGGGAACCTCTTGATCCATCTAGCCTGCCAGTTTCCTATCCCCTCCCCTATAGGACTTATGTTCTGATGACAGCCTTGAGTCTGTCCCTCACTTTCTTGAATCCTGTAACCGTTTTAGACTCCACGACCTCCTGGGGCAAGCTGTTCCAGGATTCCACCACCCGCTCAGTATAAAAGTACTTCCTCATATTACCCCTGAATTTTCCACTGTGCAGCCTCATGTTGTGTCCCCTGGTTCACATGCAGTCTTTGGCCTTAAAGAGGTCCTGCACCCATACCCTATTAACTCCCTTGAGGTACTTGAATGTCTCTGTTATATCTCCCCTCTCTCTCTCTCTCCTTTACTTGAGGGAGTACAAGTTAAGTTCTCCCAGTCTCTCATCATATGGCCTGTGGTGCAGCCCCTGAATCATCACTCCACGCCTGAGCGGTACCTCAGTAACTCTGCAGCTCCTCTTACGGCCACCCACGGCCGCTGCCCGCTTGGACACACTCATTCTACCCACCCTCCTGCTTCCCAAAGCTGGATCTCATCAAGGACTCCGTGCCTGAGCGGCGCCTCAGTAACTCGGCAGCTCCTGTTACGGCCACCTGGATACACTCATTCTACCCACCCTCCTGGTTCCCAAAGCTGGATCCCACATCAAGGTACGGTCACTGTTGCTTGCTTGAGCTGCTGAGGGACGGCCTCCTCCTGATTGGTGCGGCGCTGTGCTGCTGGAACCTGATTGGTCCGGCCTGCGCCTCAGACTTCTCCTGATTGGAGCGCCTTTCTACCCTTCAGCACCATTGTTTCTTTGCTCTCCTAACTGCTAAGTACAGCCTCATTTTCTAAAATTTAACTGCCAAGATTTGATGCACGTTAAGATATCTGCCTGTTTGCTTGTTTGTACCTACACTGATTTGAAAGCATGATCTTATCTGAACCTTTATAATCCTACTTGTCATTACAGTTTACTGCTCTCTCATAGCAGATAGGACTGACAAGCTACGTTCTACACTGCTGCTTACATTTTACTTTGTGCTTTACTTTCTTTGCTGTCAACCCTCCCCTTGTAATTTTCTCTGGCTAAACAAATAATTAAGCTGATCCACCCCATCCCTGATTTCTCGGGACTTTCTTAGCTGGCCTCATACAACCCCCCCCCCCTCTCTCAGTCTCTCTCTAAGCTGCTCTGACATCACATTTTGTCTTTCACTAATCCCCACCCAAACTCTATTCTCACCTTGGCTACCTTTGTTTAAAGCTGATTGCCCCACCCTTGCTGTCTATCTGCCATCTGCCTCTTCCCCCACCCCCTCCTGCTGATATTACTTAATCTCCCCTTTCTTTGTTCCCCTAGGACTCCGCGCCCGAGCAGTGCTTCAGTAACTCGGTGACTTCTCTTACGGCCACCCACAGCTGCCGCCCATCTGGATGCACTCATTCTACCCACCCTCCTGGTTCCCAAAACTGGATCCCTCATCAAGGTACGGTTGCTGTTGCTTGCTTGAGACGCTGAGGGACGGCTGCCTCCTGATTGGTGAGGCGCTGTGCTACCGGAACCTGATTGGTCCAGCCTGCACCTCAGACTTCTCCTGATTGGAGCGCCTTTCTACCCTTCAGCACCATTGTTTCTTTACTCTCCTAACTGCTAAGCACAGCCTCATTTTTCTCCCTCCTCCACCCCCTCCCAGGCCTCCTTTAAATAGTCTCCCAGCCCCACCCTTCTCTTATAGCTCTTCTTCATTGGGTCACTGGCTCTGTTTCTCCTCCCTACATCTCTTCTAATGTGCTGGCAGGCTGGGTTACTACTGGACTAAGGTACTTGATAAATTTATTTTGTGGGCCACTCTCCAGTCTTCCTAATCATGCCCCTCCCTGCCTTTGCATCTACACCACACTTCTCCCGCAGTTCATCTTTAGCGGCTATTGAGTAGCTGTGAGTTGCTGAATCAGTAGCTCTGCCCTCTCTACCAGCTTTTCTCCCTGGTAGTCTGTCTTTTCCTCAAGCTTCCTGTCGATATTACCTGGGTACTGACAAATAGTATCTGTTTACCTCAGTCCCATCTCTATTTCCCACAATCTTTGTCTTTTTTCTCCCAGGAGTATAACAGATTTTTTGAGGCACACCACCTCATCATTCCTGCAGACTAAAATGACTCCGTGCCTGATGCTGGTCTTCTTTGTCTCCTCTATCCCATTACTCCACCTTTTGCTATTAAATATACCCCCAACTACTCCGGTAATCCTTCCCCTCCCTTCCCATGATTTCTGTTTTTCTAACCTTTTAGTGGTGCCAAATGCGCACTGTGATTCCATTGCCTTTCTACTACGTAGGGCTTGGTTCAACATTGTCCTGCAGATCTTCAAAAATTACCACCTTCGCTTGCAGACCCTATTCCCTTTCCTGCGCCTCAAACTTTGGTATTTGCTCCTTATGGCAATTCTGCTCTCTGATGATGTTCACCTAACCCAAGGCCAGTTAACCTCGCACCCAACCTATTAGCAATACAAAAGGCCTAAAAATTGCTCACCATAATATCAGGAGCCTTGAGCGCAATTTCTCTGAACTAGAACCTTGGTCCTTCCTCTACAATCCTGACATCATTTGCCTAACTGAAACCTGGCTCAAACCCTCCACCCCTGATACTAGTTGATCTCTCCCATCCTACAATCTTCTAAGACAGGATCGACCTGCAGCCAAGAGGTGGTGGCACAGCTATTTATTTTAAAAATCACTTTCAGCTCTCTGTTATTAACACAACTCCCTTCTGCACTGTGAAGCACTTCATGCCTCGTCTCACTCTCGAGACAAACTACTCCATATCGTCTGCGTTTACAACCCCTAAAGTGGCCAAAGAGGCCTGTATGAACTACTGGCTCAAACCTCACTCTTATCCGGAAGAAATAAGTTCTATACTCGGAGACCTAAACATAAACTGGCTGAGATGCTCCCAAGCCCTGTCCCTATCCAAATTACAAAGTTCAAACCTGCACCAACTGATCTCTGAACCTACAAGGACAGTCACCCACTCCAACACCAGAACACTACTGGACTGAATAATGACTAATCACCCGGAACACATAGTCTACTCAGGAGTACTAGCTGATGCCATCACTGACCACTCCCCCACTTTCTGTATCTGAGGTAAAGGGAGGACAGAACCTACTCAGCATAGGTACATCTCTTTTGCAACTGTGCCCATTTTGACTGTTAGGCATTCTTACAGAACGTCGCTAGCATTGATTTGTCTTCTCTCTATGAGTCTAGTGATAACCAATCTGCTCTTGGTTTCTTTCTGACCCACTTCCTGGCACTACAGGACAAGCACTGTCACATAGTAATGCATCTGGTGAAAAACAGGCAAACCTGATGGCTAAAATCTGATCAACTCAGTAAACATCACCAGAGAGATAAAAGTTGGCTCCGTTTCAGACGCACTGACCTAGCTACTGACCTTATCATTTACAGGACTATGCGTAACACCTACAAAAAAGAGATCAAACAGGCCAAAAGCTCCTACTGCAAGGACCTCTTAATGAACTGTGGTGACTCCAGAAAATTCTGGTCCCACATTAAGGTTTTCCTTGGCTCAAACTTATCCTCCACCTCGAATGAAATGGTACTAAATGGAGTCCATTGTAACAATTTATGCACTATTGCCAACTTTTTCAATGACAAATTCACTGACCTAATTATACCTCTGCTTTCCCCTCCAACCTGACCTTAGCATATCCAACAAATGCTACTGGCCCAAACTTTTCTTTAAATCTGTCTCCAGATTTGATGTACTGAAATTAGCTTAATATCATCTCTGAGAATACAGCTGCGGTTCTGACAATCTTGAACCCAGACTTCTTAAGTTAGCTGCGCTGTTCATAGCTGCTCCCGTAGCCAAAATCTTTACCCTCTCCTTATGCCAGGGCCATGTCCCAGATATCTGGAAGATGGCAAGGATTACCCCTGTTGTTTAAAAAGGTGACCCAAAGGACCCCTCAAACTACAGACCAATTGCTATCCTGTCTGTTCTCTGTAAAATCCTTGAAAAGCTTGTAGCTAGCTAAACTATTGAGTTCCTCCAGAAAAATTACCTATTAAACTCTGCCCAACATGGCTTCCATAAGGGCCATAGTACTACCACTGCTCTGCTCAAATTCACATCCGATGCCTTGATGGCCATGGACTCGGCTTCTCTCAAAGGGGCCATTTTCATCGATATGACCAGGGCATTTGACCTAGTTGACCACCCCATCTCCATTGTCACACTTCAGTGACTAGGTTTCTCACCCGTTATGAACTGTTTGTAAAGCTACCTGACTGACAGAACACAATTGTGAAGTACAACTCCACCCTCTCTGACAAAGTCACGACAAACATTGGAGTATCCCAGAGGTCCATACTTGGCCTTTTGCTTTTTTCTATCTTTATAAACAGCATCACCTCAAACCTCATGAAAACCAGCACCCTGTTGTATACATATGACATATATAGCGCCAAATGCATTGAGGATATAAATCTGAAGCTCCCATGACTTCACTTCTCCAGCAATGGCTGGTTAGACACAAACTTGTCCTAAACGAAACAAAGACCCAAGCTATGCTCTTCGGATCCAATTTTAAACTTCAACACTCCCAGCACAATTTTAAAGTCTCCTCGATCAGTGGCTCCTCAGTAGAAGTTGTTAACTATTTTAAGTATCTGGGGGTCACACTGGATCCACTACTAAACTATGATCTCCATATTCAGAGGACCTGCAAATCTGTAAACTCTAAACATGGAGTTGCCTGTCGAAACAGCTACACCCTTACCCCATCCACCAGGCTTGCTGTAGCCCGTGGAATACTACTACCATCACTTAACTATGGGGCAGCTACCTATATTTCTGCAAGCAAATCAAGTCTTCACAAATGGGATGTTACCTACAATAATATATGTCACTATGCATCCTCCTCTCATCGGCTGAAACACCACTGCCTCCTCTACTCTGATCTTGGTTGGCTTCCTCCTTAGGCGTCGAGGCTTTATTCTTTCGGCTCCCTCATTGACAATATAATTAAGACTCGGATACCTAAATCCCTAGTGGTACTCTTCCAAAGCCAGACCTTCGCTCTGCTGACAATGTCCCTGTCTGTATCCCTAAATATGCTACCACTAAGGGCTCTTGTGCTTTTGCCTGTCAGGCCCCCAGTACTGGAATGCCCTCCCTCCCTCTAACCATTCATCAAGCCTCTTCCCGCTACTGCTTTAAGAAAGAACTGTGCCACCATCTCATATCTTCCTGCATTTGCTCCTGTTTCAAACCTCCATAGGCACAAGGTTTTTTCGGACTCCCCTCGCCTCCCTTTTAACTTTGACCACAGTCCTGCCTCAGCACTTTCTTTCAATCTGCCAGGGTTACTTATATACCCTGCTGTTTTTGCACTTCCTAATCCTATTCCCTTCACACCCCCCTCTATCTTTTCCCTCCACTACAACTTGCTACTATTTACTTCCCTAACTTTCTTCTTTCTCTCAAACCTGCTCTGGTCGTCGAAAGGTGACTTTCTCCATTCCGTCCTCTCTAATCTACCCAGTTATTGTCTATTTAAAGTGACACTGCATTTTTTGTAATTTATTTCCTCCTTATGTTAGTATAAGCCCTAATTTTTCTTGCAGTTGTCTGTGGTGTTCACACTCGCCTGTGACACTGTATTACCTGTGTCATCTGTTAGCACTTTTTGTAAACTGTGTGAGAGGCCTTTCGGCACCATGCAGTTCTGCTTAAAGTTGAACCAGCATAATATTCTGTGGTGATTTGCATATGCAGCCCATGATGCTTTGAATCGTGTGGGCATGTGTGATTTTGTATTTCCTTGAAACTTGGCTTCCCAGCCAAATGCCCTTTGGGGTAACCATTGCCTCAGTGTTTGCGCACAGAGGTTCTTTGTCTGTATTACCTATGTTGTTACCTGCTTGTATGTGCCCATTACTTTGACTATTTCTAAGAATGTACTGTTACTGTTGGTTTCCAGAAGTTTGTTTTGTATTCTCCGGGGTCGTGCCTGAAAATAGTCATTGTTATGGCTAGCGCACCTACCCGGTAAACACAAACTAAATAAATATCTTTCAAACACCATGAAGTCTTGCTTATATTAGGACCTTTGCAGTATGCCCCTGGCTTTTGACTGCCCCGGAGATGAAATAGTTAACTCCAGAGAAATCTGGAGTTCCACAGCGCGAGGGCGCTTATTGAAAGCTCTATCTGGGTTGTTTGAACCCAAACTGTCAGATTCTTTACTCCGCTTTCACTGAACAGGCGCTCCGGAGACCAGCTCCTTCATTTCGATTCGTTTTGCGGTTTAAAGTATTTTTATCGGTTCATTTAACCGAAAGTGTTTAAAGTACACACGGTTTTCCGTTTAAAGCTCTATCTGGTAACCGTAAGTAAAATAATTTTAGTCTGTGTGAAACTCATTATCGGTTCGCTCTGAACCGATCAGTTTCTTTAAAATTGTTTTCTTTGCATTTAGAGTGAGGTACCGGTTTTATCGGTCCTAAAAACCTGCAATTAAAAGTGTTTTTCAAATACCCGTGTGACAGGTTAGGGGACCGATAATGGTGTCTTGTCTCTGGCAAGGCCTGAAACAAAGGACAAGTTTGGTTAGGTTGGCATTATGTCTGAGAAACCCAAAGAAAAAACGGGCTCACTGGTTTCAACACTGTGATGTCTGTGGGAAGCCTTTGCCAAGGCTGACCCACACACCACTTGTGTCTATTGTCTGGGGGCTGACCACCTCCTGTCAGACTGCCAGATATGTAAGAATTTCCCTGCAGCCACCCTGGAAAAGAGATTGGGCAGGCTCAGGGAACGAGAGGCCAAAAAGTCCGCTGACCCGGATGGCCAGCCCGGCCCAGCTACAGCTGGACCAGAGGAGTGCCTCTGACCAGGGCCATACTTCCTCCGGGCAAAGAAAGGCTGGTCCTGAGGAACCAGTCAAAGCAAAAGGACAAAGAAATCAGCTAGTGTGGAGTCCAGTTTGTCTCTCCTTCTGCTGTAGAAATAGCTAAAGCCATACAGATTGTCCAGTCTTTGTCTCAGGGACTTGTTGAACCCTCTCTGGTTGGAAAAGGGGTCTCATTCAGGTCCAGTGGTTCAGGATTATGATGTTGGGGATTTTATGAACCACAGGAGGGAGGAAGATTTTGATGATTGTAATTGTGATTGGAAGGTCTGGAAGTGCCAATAGAACTGGACATTTCTCCAGACAGACCCTTTGAGTCTCCCCTTTATTGTCTGAGTCCCCATCTCATTTCAGATTTTATAAGAAAGTAGCAGAAACTCTCCAGCTCCCTTAGAAGAGGCTGTGGATGAGCAAGAGGAGCCTGACTATGTGGAAATGATGGATATTCCAGAGGCTAGAAGGTTGTCTATTCCTTTACATAAGTCATTTAGAGACAAACCACTAAGATTTTAAAAATCCTTTTCTGTCCCTCCTGTAGATAAAAAATGGACAGAAGGTATACGTTGTCAGGCCCTAATACAGACTTCCTTACTGAACAGTGTAGCCATGTAGGTGTGTGTCAATGCAGCCTGTGACAGCAATATTCCCTGGCTTCACATCCTCCTGATAAGGATTCCAGGAAGATTGATGCCATGGCTAAAAACAGTATGTGGCAGCTTCTTTGGGACTCAGACAGGTTAATTATATGGCTTATGTGGCTAGATATCAGAAATCTAGATGGGACACTATATTGCAGTTGGCCAAGCAGGCCATGGCCAGCTGGCTAGTGAGTTGGAACAGGTGGCTGCTGATGGCATTGAAGCCTCTAAAGTTCAATTTCATGCTGCTGTTGATGTTAATGATGTTTCCTCTAGGGTCATGGCCACTTCTGTAGCTCTCCATAGGTTGGCATGGCTCAGATGCACTAATCTGTCCCAAGATACCCAGTCAAAGGCTATAGATTTTCCTGTTATAGGAAATTCTCTGTTTGGAGAACAAACAGAAAATTACATGAAAAAGATGGATGAATACAGAACTACTTACAAAAGTGCCCAAGCTAAGGAAGGCATGCCACTCAACATAGGCATGCCCCAGGGGTAGGGCAGGCCTTACAATAGGCCTTTTACCAATTCCAGGCTTCTTCTGCTTTTTGCACACAGAGAGGATTTTTCAGAGGCAGAGGCAGGCGGGGCACAGGCAGGCCCTCTCCCCAACCTAAGCTGCTCCTGCCAAGCAGGCACCCTGGACAGGGTGTCTGGGGCCGACTCTCCTGTGCCGGTGGGGCAGACTGGCTTATTTCTGCCAGAACTGGTTGTCCCTAACCTCGGACAAATGGGTTCTGGAGGTGGTAAGCCAAGGCTTGGTTCTCAGTTTCAAACAGTTTCCCAAGATGAGAGCCAGGCACTTTCCCCCTCAAGTCTTTAGAAACCCTCGCGCACTAGAGCGGAGGTTTCCGCTCTTTAGACTGCAAAGCAGTGGAAGAGGTCCCCTCACACCCAGAGCAAGGGTCTTTACTCAAGGTACTTCCTGACCCCAAAAAGACAGGAGACTGGCAGCCCATCTTGGATTTAAGATTTCTGAACAAGCATCTTGTAAAACAAAGTTCAAAATGCTGACTTTAGAATGATTTTGCCATCCTTGAGGCCAGGGGACTGGCTGGCTTCCCTGGACCTCAGGGCGCCTACTCCATATTCTAATCAGGGCCTCTCACGAAAGTACCTCAGGTTCGAACGCCTCGGGCCACTACCAGTTCAGGCGTGCCCTTCGGACTCACTTCTGCTCCAAGAGTTTTCACAAAATGTCTAGCTGTAGTAGTGGCCCACTTAAGAAGACAAGGGATAGCTGTGTTACCCTACTTGGACGACTGGCTTATTGTGGGTCAGTCATCAGAGCAGGTAAATCCCACTTGCAAATCACCCAGGAACTCCTCACCTTTCTGGGGTTCCTGCTGAATGTTCCAAAGTCAGTTCTCGAACCAGTTCAGGTACTAACTTTTATAGGTGCAGAGCTGAACACAAAATTAGCCAGGGCATTCCTCCCCTCCGAAAGAGTGGACAAACTCTGTTGCCCTGGCATCTTCTTTCTCCGTGCAGGTCTCTCCGACCAGCAAGGCACTCTGCAACTCCTGGGGCACATGGCTGCCTCTACAGCTGTTGTGCCGGGGCAAGATTTCAGATGAGGGACATTCAGTTCCACGCAGGTCCCTATTGGTCTCAAAGGAGGGACCCCTTACCAAATTGGTCCCAGTGACCAAGACTCTGATCCTAGCTCTCCAGTGGTGGTTGGATCGGAGCAACCTGTCCTCAGGGGTCCCATTCCTTCCTGTCTCTCCTCCCTCATCCTCACCACGGATGCGTCCTGTTGGGTTGGGGGGCTCACCTGGGCGACCTTTCAACTCAGGAGTTTGGTCCCCTCAGGAATCTCTGCTTCACATCAATCTGCTGGAGCTCAGAGCTGTCTTCCTAGCTCTCCAGGTTTTTCAGAAACAAGTCCAGAACAAAGTTGTTCAAGTCAGGACAGACAATACCACAACAATGTGGTACATCAACAAGCAAGGGACACTCGCTCTTCAGCCCTGTGCCCGAAGCAATGAAGTTGTGGTCTCTGGCCTATTCCTGAACACCTCTCTGATAGCGGTTCACCTCCCAGGGAAGGACAATGTCCCATGGGACGCCCTCAGCAGGATTTCTCAGGGCCATCACAGATGGGCTCTGAACCCTCAAGTGCTGGGGTCCAATCTTTGCCAGCTGGGGCACTCCTCCAGATAGATCTTTTTGCAGCCCCAGACAACCACAAACTTCCCTGTTTTGCTGCAGGCCCCCAGTTCTGGGGTCAGTCCCCTGGATGCCTTTCAGCTGGATTGGGAGGGAAAGTTCCTCTATGCTTTCCCTCCGTTCCTCTACTCTTCAGGGTTTTAGTAAAATCAGAACTCAGCCTTGAGGGTGATTCTGATTGCTCCAGACTGGGCCAGGCAGCCTTGGTACCCTCTTCTTCTGTCCCTATCATTCCACCTCCCTGACCTTGCCAGGGCTCACGATCTGCTGACCTGTGCACAGGGAGAGTGTGTATCGGATCTCAACTCCCTCCACCTCAAGGCTTGGTTCTTGAGGGTTAGAGAGTTGCTCATTTACACCTTTCTCAAGGTGTCTTGGATATTTTGAAGGCCTCCGAAGCCTTCCACTAGAAACCACTTATAATTCTAAATGGAAGAGATTCTCATTTTGGTGTTCTGAGGCAAATCACCCCAGAATCAAGCTGACCTGCCTATTTTGTTGGACTACCTGGTCCCTTAAATTCATTAGGCCTCAAACCAGCTACCTTAAAGGTTCATTTGGCAGCTGTTTCAGTTTTTATTTCTGCAGGAAAAACCAGTTTCTTTCTTCTCACCCTGTGTTTGCCAAATTTTTCAAGGGTTACTTCATACTAATCCTCCCTTGGGAACCAACACCCCATGGGACTTGAATATTTGCATTGCCCAGCTAATGCAACCTCCCTTTGAGCCTCTGGATTCGGCAGATCTCAAAGTTCTTAACTTGGAAAACTGTTTTTCTAGTGGCTATCACTTCTGCTAGGCATATAAGTGAATTGCAAGCCTTGTCAGTGGAAGAGGATTTCATTTCTTTCCACAGAGATAAAGTGATCCTCAGGACTAACAGAAAGTTTTACCTAAGGTGGTTTCAGATTTTCATCTTAACCAATCCATCTCTCTTCCAGTATTTTTTGAGCACTCCTCTTCTGGTGAGAGAAGCTTGCACAGTTTGACGTAAAAGAGCCCTTAGCTATTATTTGGATCGTACCAAGGGTCACAGGTTGAATCCTCCAGCTCTTCCTTACCTATGGAGATGTGGGTAAGGGAGGCCTGCTACTAGGAGGTCGATTGCTGGGTGGATTGTCTCTTGTATCCAGTTCTGTTATCCAAAAACTGGGCGGAGACCGCCCTCAGGTCTGAGGGCTCATTCCACACAAGGGTACAGCTGCATCTCTAGTGGCTGCTAGAGATATTCCCATTTTGGAAATCTGTCAAGCTGCTACCTGGAAGACAGTCCACACTTTCACAAGCATTTATTCCCTGGACGTCCAGTCCAGGAGAGATGCTCGCTTGGCACAGCTGTCCTGTGAAACCTATTTCCTAAGTAGGTTCTGACCCTCCTCCATGGAGGTACTGCTGTGTACTCTGCAAAGGTCCTAATATAAGCAAGACTTCATGGTGTTTGAAGAAAAAATTACTCACCTTAGTAATTGCTTTTCTTCTCAAGGAGTTTCTTATATTAGGACACACTCCTCTACCCTCTCAGAATCCCTACTTGGGTATGGGGTTGGCAAATTAATTGCAATCACTGTGTCATGCCTGTTTAGCTCCAGTCCCCCCTTCTTTTCTTTCTTGGTTAGGAACTAGATAGTTTCTGTTTTGTTAATTGGTAGCTGGGCCTCTCTGGACTTGAGTCTTTGGGCAGGGGCCTTAGTAGCGATTGTCAAAGGTTATCTAACAATAATACGTGATACTGTTTTCTTTTTTATTGGTGTTGTGTTTTGTGGTTCTACTGTTAGTAGGTAGCCAATAGCTAGTGTAAGGCTTTTCCACACAGACTTGCTATGTTGGTTTAGCCTCGTAAAGAACCTGACAGTTTGGTTCAAACAGCCAGATAGAGCTTTCAATAATAAGCGCTTCTCATGCTGTGAACTCAATTTCTCTGGAGTTAACTATTTCATATCTCGGGGCAGGTCAAAAGCCAGGGCATACTGCAAGGTCCTAATATAGCAAGACTCCATGAAGAAAAGCAATTACTAAGGTGAGTAATTTTTTTTTTAGCCCTCCTCTGCATCGCCTCCAGTCTGCCTATGTCCTTTCTGAGGCGACCACCTCCAGAACTGGGCACAGTACTCAGGTGAGGTCTCACCAGGGACCTATACAGTGGCAGTACTACCTCCCTCCATCTGCTCATTGTACCTCCTGATGCATCCCAGCATCTCGCTGGCCGCTTCAGTGGTGCTTTTCACAATGTCTTGCCACTTTCAAGTCCTCTGATATAATGACATCCAGGTCCCTTTCCTGTTTGGTTGCTGCCGGTTTTTCCCCCAGGTAATACTTCCTTGTTTGGTTGCCTCTCCCTGTCTGCATGACCTTGAACATTTTTGCATTGAATTTCAGTTGCCATGTACTTAACCACTTTTCCAGCTTTTCTAGGTCTGATTCCATTTTTTTCACCCCCTCAGGGGCATCTACCCTGTTGCAAATCATGGTGTCATCCACGAATAGACATACCTTCCTTCCAACCCATCTGCAATGTCTCTAATAAAGACATTGAAAAGGAGAGGTCCCAACACCGACCTCTGGAACACTCCACTAGTCACCTCTCTCTCATCAGACAAAGCACCATTCACCTGCACCCTCTGCATCCTTCTGCTCAGCTAGTTTTTTATCCATTTTACTACCCCCTGCCCTACTCCCATGCTTTCCAGCTTATTTATCAGCAATCTATGTGGGACAGAGTCGAATGCTTTACTAAAGTCCAGGTAGATTATATCCACTGCGCCCCACTGGTGCACTACTCTGGTGACCTAGTTGAAGAAGTCAATCAGGTTTGTTTGCATTATCTGCCTGCCATGAAGCTGTGCTGCTTTGTATCCTGCTGCTCACTTTTTTCCAGGAACTCTAGTATCCTTTCCTTAAGCAGCTACTCCCTTCAGTTTGCCCACCACTGAAGTGAAGCTCACCAGCTGGTAATTCCCTGCGTCCTCCTTGCTTCCTGACTTATGGAGAGGGACAGCAGTTGCCCTCTTCCAGTCCTCTGGGACGAACCCACTCTTTAGGGACTTGGTAAATAGTTCTGCTAGAGGTGCTGCCAGTTCTTGTGCTAGTTCCTTCAACTTTTATGTTTTTAACTCTATTTATATCTCCAGGGGATCAGGGCATGCGACCTACTGCCTCTACTCCCAGCCTGAAATCACCCCACTGGTCCTCTTCCTGGTTTTCCAGACTTGTCCAGCCCCCCCGATCACCTCTGGGGGAGGGCCCGCTTGTCCTACCTGGCAGCCTTCCTGTGATTAGAGGGACAGTCCTGGGGCCAGGGTGAGAGTCAGAAGAACCGGTGAAAGGCTGGTCCGGCAGCGGGATGTGGGTACTGGTTCCCAGGGTCCCCTTCACCTCCACTGATCCACTGGGGTATTTTCTTGTTTTCGCCTGTTCTTTTGAGGTGCCAGTAGCAGTAGCGCATGGGCGTGGAGGCGTGCAAGCACACCGCAGCTCTAGTCCACAGTCTCATCTGCCCTCCATGGCCTACCGCCAGGGCTCCCTGAATGTGATGCAGTCCTCCATCCTCCGCCAGGGGGCAGCTGAACCCTAAGGAGCCCCCCAGATGTCATCTCGAGGGTGAGAGCTGCCAAGTGGTGGCTCAGTCAGTTCTCGCCCTCCCCAAAGACCTAAGTCCATACCGAACCCATGTCGCCAGTGAGGTGCAAGATGTGGCATTCAGCACTTCAACCCTCTGCGCCACCAGGCCAGCCTCCTTTCAAGACTTTTGGATGCATCTCATCTGGGCCTATGGCCTTATCTACCTTTAGCTTGTTTAGCCCTTTTAGCACTTGATCTTTCGTGAAGGGCTTATCTACCTGATGTTGATAAGTCCTTTTCATTAGTGCAGGTCCACATCTCTTGTTTTCCTTCATGAAAACTGAGCAGAAATACTTGTTTAATACCTCTGCTTTTTACTGTCCTCCTCCACTAGCCCCCTCTCTTTTTTGAGTCTTACAGTTCTCTGCTATTTCTTCTTCTTCCTGCTTCTCGTTGGGTGCCTTATCGAGTTAGTAAGTATCCGGTCCAGGACAGCCCCCATTGATGAATTGACTAGCTGCTTCAGACCTGCCTCCCTCAGGGCTGCCAGAAAATCCCTGCTCCTTGTTGATGCCACTGTATGGGCCCCAATCTGTATCCGGCAAATTGAAGTCCCCCACCAATATCATCCCGCCTTTGTCTGCCATTGTATGTATAATTTCCATTAGTTTTATATCCCCCTTCTTTTTTTCCCCTGCGCTGGGGGTCTGTAGATAATGCCTATTCGAATTGCTGTTCCTTTTCCACTTTCACTTGTTGTCCATTGGGCCTCTGACTCCTCTTGGGTCACCTGCAACTCCCTTGCATTTATACCATCTCTGATGTAGAAAGCGACCCCTGCCCCCTTTCTTCGCTTCCTGTACCTCCTAAATAGGTTGAAACCCAGGATGGCTCTGTCCAGACATGGGTTTCCGTGAACCATGTTTCAGTCACAACCACCCAGTCCAACCTGTTCTCTTCTGTTGTGTCTATGAGATATGGGATTTTGTTTGCCAGGCTCCGTACATTTGTAACCATTGCCTGCCATTACCTGTCTCTCCCCTTTCATGGTGTATGTTTATCCCTTATGGTGTTTCCCCTGTTTTTTTTTTTCTGAACATGCTTTGTTTGAGTTCTTACACACATGTTGCTGCATGCCTTCTACAACACTTGTGCTTGGGCCTATTTGTTTTATATGCATGGGAGAGTGGCGACTGGCTAGCTAGTGTGTACGAGTGCTGCCACCATCTCTCCATTTTTCAGTTTAAATATCCCATGTAGACATCAAATTTCTGGCCAAGTGCCCTCATCCTCTCCTTTGTCAGATGGAGACCGTTGTACCAAAAAAAGAGCTCTCTCTCCCAGATGTCCTGCCAGTCACCGAGGAAGTGGTGACCCTTAGACTGGCACTGTCCACGCAGCCATGCATTTAGTTCAGAGATTTCCTTTTCTCTGATTCTGAGTATTTCCCCCCTTTCCCCATACTGGCGGTTCTTCTGAGAAAGCGTGGACAAAAAGTGGCCAGCCTGTCACTCAGCTGGGCTAGGTGCCTCTTGGTCTCCTGTATCGTTTGGTCCGCAAGGTAATTTGTCCTAAGGTGTATTATAATGTTTGCGTTCTCTCCCTCCCTGTGCATCTTTCTTTCAGTGCGATCAATGTCTCTTTTTGCAGAAGCTCCCAGGAGATGTGGCTTGTGATTTTGCTGCTATTCAAAAATGGTTTTGTTTTAATAAATTGGTATTGAATGAAAAAAAAAAAATCCATGTCTGTGTAAGTGATATTGCAGAATAGCTAGAAAGGGAAGGTATGCCTCTTTGCAATTAACATTAAAATCTGCAATAGCATGGACACTCCAGATGGGGTAGAGAGACTGCAGAGATCTGAGGAAACTTGAGGAGTGGTCAAGAGTATGGCAACTGGGTTTCAGTGCAAATAAGTACAGAATCATGCACGTTGGGCACAGAAGGATGGGATAGGAACTTTATTTCTGTAGCGCTCCTTACCGTAGGCAGAAGCCGAGAGGCAGAGTAGAAAATGGAACCATGGAGTAATCATATATTTGATGACCTCAGGGTGGTGAGGTAGTGCGACAGGGCAATAGGTAGGGCCAACGGGATGCTGGGGTACATAGGGAGGGGTATCACCAGCAGAATGAGGGAGGTGATGTTGCAACTGTATAGATTGTTGGTGAGACTGCACCTGGAGTGCTGTGTCCAGTTCTGGGGTCCACACCTCGAGGAGTACGTCAGGGTAGAGGCTATCCAGAGGAGGGCAACTTAAATGGTGCAGGGGTTGAATCAAAAGCCCTCTCAGGAGAGACTACAGGATCTCAATATATACACTGTGGAAGACAGGAGGGAGAGTGGGGATATATTAGAGACCTATAAATTCTTAACAGGGGCAAATAAGGTAGAGGAGGGGAGTATTTTCCAAAAAAAAAAGATGCATGACAACAAGGGGACATGGCAGTAAAGACAATGGGGGGCTAAATTCAGGAGAGATCTAAGGAAGCACTTCATAAAAACATAGACTCTGATGGCAGATAAGGACCGCTTGGCCCACCCAGTCTGCCCACAATCTTCAGGGAAAGAGTGGTGGATGCATGGAACAGTCTTCCAGCAGAGGTAATGGGGATAACAGTGGTGGACTTCAAGCATGCATGGGATAGGCACAAGGGACTCTTCATTGGGAAGCAGTGGGAGGAGAGGTAGCTGGAGGTCAGGTAGTGTCTGCAATGACATTATAGGCAGGGAAAAATGGGCAGACTGGGTAGGTCAAGCAGTCCATATCTGCCAACAAATTCTATGTTTCTGTGTTAAAACACATTTGTTCCCATAGACGCCATATGGCTTCAGAACCATCCATTGCTAGATCTGACCCAAAATGGCCATCAGGAGCAAATGAATTAAGACTGCACCTTATTTACTTGGCCACATTGCCTCCTGTAAGCAATAAAACATGATCGTGTGTTGGTTATGCTGGGATAACAGCATGTCCAGGGAGCCCTTGTGTTTATTCCAGCACAACCACGACCCTAAAGTGTCTTATTAAACTTAGGTTTTGAGTAGCAATTCTAAGCAAATAAAAAAATAACATAAAGGGGTGGGGTTAAAGTGAGCAATACTATACAAAATAGTTTGTCCGCTGGTGGGTGGCCTCCAGAAAACATTAGTGTGGGGTGTACTGTGTGGTACTAGTGTGTGAACTGATAGTTGTATTGCTGGTGTGCTGTATTCAGTTTTGCTGTTTTGTGATGCTCCTAAAGGAAAAGGTAATTACTGCAACGGGGTCTCTTTCTGTCGGTGCTGTTGCCCGCAGCATTACCACCTTTAAGCCTGAACCTGTCCAATCTCGGAAGCTAAGCAGGGTTGAAGCAGGTCAGTAGTAGGATGGGAAACCTCAAGTGACCACCAGGTGCTGCAGGAAGTAATATTATAGCTTTGCAGGGGGCGGAACTTTCCCCTTGGTTAAAAGTAACCATATGGATGCCCCAGTATGGTGTTTTGAGGGCACTGTGCTGTCTGTCAGAGGTGCAGTAATTCTGATGAGACATTAAACCAAGGTCCCGTCAGTCTGTTCTAGTGGTTGTTCAGGTGGATGTTAAAGATCCATAGCACATCTTGAAAAGAGTAGGGCGGTTTCCCTGGTGTCCTACCAAATCTCTTGCCCGTCCACGGAGCCATACGACAGATTGACCTGGTTCAGTATCAGTCAGTTTGCATGTGTGTATCTAACCGCACTGCCTAGAGAAGGCTGATAACAAAGGATTTCCTAGCCCTCCCTTATCACTGAACAAAAAAACTTAAAACTAAATAAAAAGAGAATCGTCAGCGCTGTGTGTGACTGCGGGGGGGGGGGTCGTCGTGGTTTGTTAGTGCTGTTTGCACTGCGTGTAACCACTACACTAAGTTTGTTACGGGGCATTTATTTTTGTTTTATTGTAAAACACTATTTTGGTTGATTGTTAGTAGCAAGCTAGCTAGCCAAAGCCAATCAGGTTACAGAGATTTTCCTCCTTATTTTACCCATGCAGCCTCTTGTGAATGCAACACATGCAGCCTTCTGGGATACTGTATCACACTGCAACCCCATGCTTGCTGGGCTTACTCATGATTGGCTCTTGTTGGCCTGCCTCATAGCACCGGGTCTGTGCTGAATTCAAGTGACTTCCAGTCCTTGGGGGTGGGGTTAGGAGCTGCATTGAAGTTCTGAATCCTCAAATACAGAAGCCTTACATAAAAGGATTTGGTTTGGTCTCCCATATACAGTAGGTTGGTTGTCACCAAATCTTGTGGTGCCCTTCTGTGGAAGGACTAGCCAATCTAACACCAACAACTTAAATATTCTGGGAAAAGGACAGCCTACTTAGGGAAATAAATATAAACATCACTGACGAGATGACTTTTTTGTTTTGTTTTGTTTTTTTGTTTTCTTTTAAAAAATGAGTTAATCTTTTTTGTATTTACCGTAATCCGTATGGCTTGTATTAGTTGTATGTACATCTTCATTATTTTCTCGTCTAGCTTCTGTGTATTGTTTGTTTAAACAGTAAGCCATGACAGGGTGTGAAATCTACAACAACCCACACCCTGGAGTGGATTATTATGATTTATGTAGTGATCTTGTAGGTACTGTAAAATGATTGATAAGCAAGAAGTCAAAATAGGAAAAGTTTTTTGGTAATTATTATGCAGGGGTAGCTAATATTCCCTGCACTGAAAAAAGTAGTTATTTTCTAATGTGTATTAGGAAGCCCATTTTGTTTTTTTAACTTTATGTTTATTTGTTCTGGAAACAAACATACGGTTAGACATTCAAGCATGGTACATACAACTTATTCATTGAAACCATGAGGGCACCACTCTTCTTAATATTAACTATAGAATCTGACTCGTGCTATTATGATACAACTGGGGGGGGGGGGATAAGACCATTTTGGTTTTTGTAAGGTTAACCAAACAGTTTATGAGTACTGCTGCCTAATGAGTCTGTGAGCGGCATGGAAAAAGTTCCGTAGAATTTAACATCAGTATGTTTTAAATCTATCTGTCCCACTTACATAGAAGGTACAGACACTAACACCATGCACTACATTTTAAATGGTGTGCTGACTGGCACACATCTGTTTACAAAATGACATGGGTTACTATAGAGCTCCCAAGGGAATAAGGTGTGGACCCCCAAGAACATGATACAAGCCAAACTTGAAAAAACAAAATGTGTTTGTAAACTTGTAGACAGCCATGAGATTAATTAAACATACATTGCAATAATGTGCTACGTGGAGGGTGGATTCAGTGATCATGGCTTATAACTATAGACTCAGTAACCTGAATATAAACAAATGTTACACTGAAATATCCACCACTTGCCTACCACACCCTCAAAATACAAGATTAATAAATTAGTTCAACAGAGCCAAAAGTCAAACATTCCCTTCGGGATCATCTTCAGTGGGATCCTCAAATTCTTCCCAGCAGTGGCGAGAGGGAGCAAATTTCTGGGCCCATTTTTGTGTGTCAGTAGGGTCGGAAAAGAGAAAAATCTTGCTTTGATGGGCGATTTCTCAGGCGGGCGTGAAATACTAACCTGTGGCTGATATCTGCCAACTTAACATGGCCTAGACCCTCTTTTTCTTTTGGCATGTGGCATAACTAAGGTCAGGATACAGCCGAATGGATTGTCCATCTTGAAGCAGAGTATTATGGCAACTGCCATAGAGCTATGTTTTGTGAAAGAGTGTCTCAGATGGCCACCGAGGTGAGCGCACTGTGTGTTGCTCTCTATAATTTCAGTTTTTGAACGGTCTTGAACTGTCTTTATTCACTTTTTACCCATTTTATTTGTTTTTTCTTTATTCATTTTCTTGTGTTTCGCTTTAAATAAGATTAAGTTTTGCTTTATATAAGTTTAAGTGTGCTAGTTAGCTCAGGGCCTTTGAGTGAGGTAGTCGGTCCTTTGTACACTAACAAGATCCTCTGGAATGGCCTTGCGGTGTTTATTAGAGCCATTTAGGCAGCCTTGCTACTGCCCAGACTCCATTGGGGACACTCATTTAAATCGGTTTGTCTGCCTTGATCTATTTTACTGAGTGGATAAGAGGTGGCTTTTGTTGTTTCGTGGCAGAAAACTTGGAATTTTGGAAAATTGAGGAGGGGGAGTGAGAGCAGCTGGTTGGAAGCTGCGGTGCGAAGCCTGCCCTTCAGTGGATTTTTTTTCTATGGATGAACTGGCCAAATTTATGACCCCTCGGGCTGTGTGGTGCGTTTTGCCCGACTGCTGGCACACAGCTTGTGTGGGGACCTTAGAATTGTGTTGTGGGGTCGGCTCGACTCTACCGGCATCCAATGGCCGGATTTCCTGTTGACACGGGGGACTGGGCTCTAGACCAGCCAGGGAACTGGCCGAAGAGTCTATTGCTCCCCTAGATCCTCGGGGTTTGGCCATGGCCTGGTTATTCCCGGGGCATTGAGGTGCTCCAGCAATTATTTCCGGTTGTGGTTGTTTGGAGCGGAGCCTGGTGAGCCCGTGTTTGCTGCTTGTAACTGACCAGATCCTTTGGCTATTTTTCATCGAAATTAGATTGCCTTCTAGACTACCTGCACTCCCTGGATCTTTATATGACTCAGCCCTGGATTTACAATTCATTTCTGTTTTCGGACAGTAAGAGTGTCCTTTCTGTGTTTTTTCCTGGTGGTGAGTGTCACAAACCCACCCAGCAGATCAGGCCCTCTGCTTCCACAGTGCCAGCCTCCGAGCGCAGTCTTATGAACAATTAAGAGAAACAGGGTAACCCTCCTGTCTGTTTTGTAGGTTTGAATTCAACCTTTGGTCTGAAGTCTTGGAGGGATTCAAACTGTGAACCTCTTGTTAGCGTACCCAATGTACAGGCTCAGATAATTCTGCTCTTCAGGGGGACCAGATATCTTTTGCCGACAGGCACCTAACCAGGCGTACAAAATGAACCCTTAAAACTCTATTAAAGATCTCCGAATAAATTCTTACCTTTTCCCAGTTTGGCAAAACCAGTAAGCTTTGTGCAGTGTCAGTTTAACCGTGTACGCGTCCCTTGTCAAGAAAATAAATTCAGAGGCACTCCAAGTAATCTTTAAAGTAGAGGTTTACTTCAGAATAGATAAAAAAAAAAAAAAAGTAAAGTGTAAATACAGAACCATATATCACAAAGCAGGTTTAAAAGTGCAGACAAAATCTCCTACCACCAGACAGTTAGACTTGATCTATCTAATGTATCTCTTAAAGTGCTGTTAGCATGTTTGTAGCTTTCAGAGTACAAACATTCATGTCTCAAAATGGAAAACAGAATACTGTTTAAAAAACTGTCTTTGCCAACCCCTTTGTGTGAGGTCACCTAGCTCCTCCTCTGTTTATTAAAAATCATACACCCAGGATGTTTTATCATTTTAGAAGGTAAGTTAATTAAGGTTTCATCAGCAGAAACTCCTTTCCCATATGTGACTTCCCCAATCAAGTCTGTAAATTTCCTTTAATCTATGAGCAGTATCCTCTCTCACACAGACATCGAAGCATTTATGATTTCGCACCAGTGTGCCATAACCTGGTTTCCTCCTGTAAACGTCATAAAATGGACATTGATTTCCCCTCTTAGCAGTTAGTTTTTTTTTTTTTTTTGGAAATTGCAATTTATACTCCCTCCTAGCCCCCTCTGAGCCGCTCCCTCTGGTGCACCCATGAAGCCCTACCCCTGCCAGCACTCCTCCTACTCACCACCAGACCTCTCATCATGCCTCGGAATACCTCCCCCGGGCGGGGTTGGGTCGGGGGCACTTACCCGAATCTTGGGGACTTGTCCAGGTCCTGGGTAGAGGATGGGCGCTGGCACATCAGGGCCATGGCTTGATGCTCCCGTCATCAAGGCTCCGTGGGGGATCCATTTTTCCTCCTTTTCTCCCCACTGTGTGCCTACGCGTCACGGCAACCACTGGCGTCAGCAGCATTTCCCCCCCCTCTTCTCGCGGAAGAGCTGCCTCTTGAGGCTGATAGGCTGCCAGCCTTTCGCCAGCACCGATCACGTCCCCAGAGACTTGGTTTACTGTCGCTCCCCCCAGTCTTCACTAGGGGTCGCCGCTCACCAATGAAAGAACCCTCCCACCCCCCAG
The DNA here is from genome assembly GCA_016271365.2 of Neoceratodus forsteri. Taxonomy (NCBI): domain Eukaryota; kingdom Metazoa; phylum Chordata; order Ceratodontiformes; family Ceratodontidae; genus Neoceratodus; species Neoceratodus forsteri. The sequence continues at coordinate 1,227,406,558 of CM028131.1, read as the reverse complement.
AGACGGCGAGCTGTCGTCGGACGCTCCAGCCTGTCTCCCCGCGCTCAACCCCCGATGATCCGGGCTCGTTCCCGAACCCGGGTCACCGGCGTGGCATGAGGTGTGGCATCCAACGCCTCAACCCTCAGCACCACCGGGCTGGCGTTAAAGTTATTTTTAACTTAGATAAATGGGAGATCCTTGATTAAGGCCTGTTCTAGTCTGTAATTAGCTCCTGGCCTTCCAGGTAACACCTTGTATCTAAAACCTGTGTGTGTGTGTGTGTGTGTGTGTGTGTGTGTGTGTGTGTGTGTGATCTCGCATGCTGTCTCAGCATCTCTTATGAGAAACCGTCCACTACACACTTTCATATTACAAAAGTCATAGTGTACTCAGAACTGGCTTTCCACATGTCACAGTGAGAGGACATGGGTGTCCACATTTTACTTGTCTTTGTTTAAACTTTTTAAAGAAGATTTTTGTTTTCTGGACTTTTAATTCTGTGATGACCTGTTGTGAGCTGACTCTGGATTTTTAATTTTGGGTAGCCAGATTGCCTTGATTTCTCCCATTTCCAAGCTGTGAGAGGACCTAGTGTTGGGGGGGGGGGTACATTTTGTCTGCGGGAGATCTTTTTTATTATCTAGTTTTATTTATTGTTATTACTTCTTTGTTTATATTTTCCATGTGCTGAGTTTTGGACTAAAGTATCTACATTGTGTAGGGTTAGGTTTTAAATTTTATTGTGTTTTATTTGTTTGGGAGGGTTTTTGATTTATTTTATTTTTTGTTCTGTTTTTTGTTTGGTTTGAGTAATTTTTATTTACTGTTCGGGGTTCACTTCTGGGTCAGGTGCTGGGGTGTTGTGTAATCTGATTTTGATTAGCTTGTATGATGTGTAGGACCCCCCCCCGATCATGCGCTATTCATCCTCTGCCCTCCGTTCACTCCGCTCATTCCCCCCGCCCCCTGTTGATGTTGTCAACTTACCAGCATTGTCTGGCGCTGGGTATTGTTTGTGGGGCGTCGGGTGCGGACATCCGAGGACGAATTAACGTGTGTCTCACATCGGGGTCGTTGGGTCTAGAAGATGCCCTGGTGCGAAATAAGTCTGGAACGTGGTGCGCCATGTCTAGTCTCCATACCCAAGGGCACCACCACTTTTGGTGGACAAGCAGCCAGGGCGGCCCTCAAAATCTGTCCAACCTCAAACGGTGTTATGCAATGCAAGACCTGTTTAAAAATAAGACTGCAATTATTGCGGATCTTTTTTTTTTAATAAACTTTATTTTTTTGTTCACAGAGTATCATTCCATGGTTTATACAGAGGAATACATTTTATATATATTATCATACATTTAGTTATATCCTATTCATTATCCTTTCAAGTTACAGAGGGACATGGTCACTACTCACTAGCCATTGTCTCAAAACATTGGAAACCAATCTTGTTGTATTGCCCATTCCAGTTGTCCCCACATATCTTCGTATTTGTCCATTTGTTCTCTCACTTTGTATTGTAACTTTTCCATCTTCATACATTCTAACAATGAACCATTCAGTCACTGTAGGGGTATCTGTAGCCATCCAGTGTCTTACAATATTTTTGAGAGCCACCACCCTCCCCAGTCTATTTAAGCTCTTATGTGGGATTTATCTGCTCCATAATCCTGAGGGGTCCCAAAATATTCTCCATGGGGTCCAGACCCAGGGGATAACCCAAAATTTGCGATAAAAGATCTAATATGCCTGCCCAAAATTTCTGTATTTTTGGGCACTCCCATATCATGTGAAAGAAAGTTCCAACCTTGATACTACACTTCGGACAAAATTCCGAGGCTAGTAGGTCCATTTTTTTTTTTTTTTTTTTACCAGTTCTGGGGTACAGTAAGCTCGAGTAAATATGTTGTACTGAATGGCTCGAACCTTGTTATTGACAGATCCTTTTAAAAGGCTTTTGAATATATACAACCAGTCCCCCCCCCATGAGGCCATCCAGCAGCAAATCCTCTTCCCATTTGGAAAGAAGGTTTTCCAGGGGATTCCAAAGTGCCCCAGGTAACAATTTATAACTACTTCTCATGGGCTTGAAGGTTATATTTGCTTTCTGACCTTTGAAAAGCTCCTCCAGTGGAGAACGGATAAAGATGTCTCCCTTATCACATCTAATTCTTAACTCATTTTGGATTCTGGCCCACAAGAAGAAATGGGATGCGTTCAGATTAAATCTTTTCAGTAGAACCCTAAATGGAACCATTTCCCCATCATCCCATACCTGTCCTACCATATGGAGACCGTGACTTCCCCATATTTTAAGTATCTGACATTCTTGGATGGAGATGTTAACCTTCCTTTGTAGCATGGCCCTTATATCTGTATCAGGAGAGAGGGACTGCTGATGCTGAAGGATTTTATAGGCTTCCATTCAGACTTTGAAAGTATTATTCAAACAAGGATTAGAAAGTTTCACGCTTAATCCATCACATAGTTGTCTCACCATTAAGCAATTATACAGTGAACTATAGCATGAACTTTCCAATTCAACCTACCCTGGACATGCCTTCTCCTCCCTTATCATATCCCCTACATGTGCCAGTTGTGCGGCCATATAATAATGCTTGACACTCGGTAGCCCAGTGTTTCACATTGCGTGAAAATATAGAGCGGTGGTAAGGGGAGGAGCCACAGTTTGCGGGGTCACCAGGGGCGGAGCTACCGGTGGGCGGAGTCAGTCGGGATGCAATAAATGCATAAGAAACAAGAAATAAGAGTAATATGATGATCTGGAGGTCTCTGTAGTATGCAGTAGCAAAATAAAAAGTGTGATAAAACATACTGGAGAACCTCTGCATTCTAGTTGCAGGCCAGGCAACAGTTTGTGAGAGTCTTAACATTTTGGTGAGACCATACTACAACTCTTTACCAGTGCCTGCAAGGCCAAGATCTAATCTTTGGTTTTGCAGTCCTGCCTAATGAGCTGCAGCTTCCAAATAAGGGAAACCGTCAACATCGGGGCCCTCAATTGAGATAAGCATAAGTGCATTTAGCACACTGGCACTTAATCTATTTCGTTCCTGTGTTTTTATTCAGTTCAGTGCAGAAAACCCCCTCTCACAATCTGCAGTTGACATAGGTATTATCATTGCCAGCTCTGCCAAAGCAGATATGTTTGGATATAGGTCTACATACTTAGTAGTTAGAGCGTGCAGCTCATCAGAAATAGTCTTAAAGGCTATCTTTTCCATGAACATGAGACTACGCAGAGAAGCCCATTCCAGTGCAGAAGCATCTACATCCACAACAGTAGCATACTGACCAAGAATAATCTCAAGACTATCACTGCCATACCCTTCCAACTCTTCAGTATCAACTTCCTGTATCATGCTGGGATCAGAGATACTGAACGCATCCAAAAGTTCTGTGCTTAGAAACCTTTGCTCAGTTTGAGCAATTAGGACCCTAATAAACTTGTCATGCACAGAGGTTGTGAAATGATTCAACTGTAGTTCGCTAAATGGTAAGTTCAGGCCATTATCATTCAGGAGTACTAGTTCAGGCGAAACGGAGGAGAAGTACTGACCAGGTACCCGTAGGCGTGCCCTAAGAATCTCTAAAGTGGAATGTAAATGTCTCTATATCAGTAAAATTCAGAGCTGATGTTTGAAAGCATTTAGATAAGATGCTAAGGTGTGAGTATGTCACATCATGCATAAAATAGAGAAAAACTCCCAGTTTTCCACCATTTTTACTAGGCCCACAGCTTGGGGATCATGCCTTTCAGAGGTTTCTCTATGCAAGGACGTAACAACGGATGGGAAAATCTTCCTTAGTTTGTCACATGCTGCATCATGGGACAACCACCTAACTGCTTTTGCCTGTTTAGGCTTTAAAACAGGGTTTTCCATTGCCTGCTGAATTTCTTTCAGGGCAGCCGTGCAAACAGCAGAGTTTTCACAATATCTGTATAAGTGATCTAGTGTTTGATTAAACTTCTTAATGATGTTCACTTCATTTGCTGCTGCCTTTACAGCCAAGGCCTCCCGGTGAGCCATACAGTGATTTTCAACAAGAATTGGGCTGACTTCTTTCAGCTTTTTAGCCACCCCGGTTTGCCTGCCCAGCATAACGGCTGCTCCATCACTGCCTAACCCTGCAAGGTGATCAACCGAGATTTGATTGTTATCAGAGAACTCCAGCATTTTTTAACAATTGTGTCTGCCTTTCCATCAATTAGTTCCTCAAGTCCCAGGAAAGAAACTCTGGGTTTCCCTTCTTTGCAGTACATACCATACAAAATGAGCTGCTTCATAACAGCAAAATCAGTTGTTTCGTCCACTAAATATGAAAAAAATTTGGCAGCCTTCAAATCTGCAAGAACTGATCTCCTGACCACCTCACCTAGAGAGAGAACCATTTCTCTGACAGTTCGATCAGAATGATATTTAACAGCAACAGCAATATGTATATTGTCTAGGTATTTGCATCCCAATGATTTGGCGAGATCCAGCAGTGAGCCATATTTCGTTGTGTGAGGCAGCTCATTTTTTATTAGCCAGTACATGCAACGAAGGGATGCCACAAAAGCTTCTTGTTCCAGGGTCAGGGTCTGCTGCATTGCCTGCTCTATTCCACCTTTTGAAGCTGAAATTCTGCAGTTAGCTTCCAGTTCAGAAACAACAACGTGAACTGAACTGTTCTGATGCCTTTTATAGCATCTTCTCTGAATGTCTTACACCCACTGAATACCCAAACTGTTCCTGATTTGGGCATCTGTTTGTTTTATACAAAATGCACAAAACATGCCATCATTTTCTTTGTACTGTAACCAACAGTATTTGTTAAGCCAGCCAGTATAAAATCCTGTTGCTCTATGCTTAGAGGTATTTTTTTCTGTATTACAGGAGGAAGTGCAGGGAGTTTTTTGGACAATGATGTCAATATCAACTGGACCAACTAACATTGTCCCAATCATCGACTCACAATTGTTGTCCTGATCAGAATGTTTCCGTTTTTGAGTTAATTTGAAACCAAAGTTAGTTAGTTTCTGCATTGTGTACAATAAAGCTTTTTTTTTTTCCTAAGTGTTGTCGTGTGTTTATTTGTCAATACAGAACGAGAACTTGGTAATGCTGGTTGAGCCCCAAATATTTTTTCTCACACAAATATTTTTTTGCTCCCTGAATCAGGGTTCAGAACAAGTGACCACTGACGAGACAGCACAACCTGACTAGTGGGACAGACCCCCTGGTGGCACAGTTAAGGAGACCAGAATTTTTTTTCTCACACAAATATTTTTTTGCTCCCTGAATCACAGAGTTCAGAACAAGTGACCACTGACGAAGCAAGACTGCACAACCTGACTAGTGGTGCAGAACCCTTAGTGGCACAGTTAAGGAGACCAGAATTTTTTTTTCCTCACACAAATATTTTTTTATTCCCTGAATCAAGGTTTGGAAACAAGTGACCACTGACGAAGCAAAGCTGCACAACCGGACTGGTGGGACAGAGACTGTAGACCCCCTGGCTGACAATATGTGAGCTTCTTTAGCTTTATTTTCTTTTTACTTTTTGCAGCTAGTAATTCTCTCTTTTTTTTATAAAGCAGCACTCAGAAGAGAAAATAATGCAAGAGCCTAGAAGGTCCTCTAAATCTCTCCCACCGCTCTCTCCTCACTCACAACCCCACTCCACAGCAATGCAGAAATATAGTATATCAGGCTCACAAGAATAAGATGGGCATACAGTTTAGGTCTGTGAACAGTCAAGTTATCACACACTCTACTGGCTCTGCTGTGGCACAGTGCAGTCTGTTTTTTTCTTTTTGTAGTAATTTTCTTTTTAAGCAGCACTTAAGGCTTGAAGGGCTGTCCACCACTCCTCCCTTCACTTACAACCCCACACCACACAGATGTGTCAAATATCAGGCTCAAAATATTCAAATAAAGTCTCTACTGGCTCTGCAGTACTACACTTGACTAGTAATCTTCCTTTTTTTTTTTTTTTTTCTTTTTACAAAATTCTTTTTTTTTTTTCAAACCAGCAAGAAAACCAAACTGAGAAGTGAGCTGCTTAGTACTAGTCTCTGTGAGCCCACTCTCTCTCCCTCCGCTCCCCCCACCCCCCACTTACGACCCCACTCCACTAATGCTGCTATTATCAGAAATGCAGGCTGAACAAATGTGCTCAAAACTAAGTCTGACAAATTGCTCTTTATTAATGCAACCGATGCTGACACTCTGAGCACAAAGTCAGAGATCCACTCTCGATACAAGACACAAGCCAAATGTAAAGCTCCAAAGTGATACAGTGATGTACCTAACTGGGACTTACCCAAAGTAAACTGCTCTGATAGGGCAAGTCAGCTGTCACTCCCTGGTTTGGCGCCTTTCCTCCCGAGCGACCTGTTGACCATTGGAGAGTCGATCACATGATCTTGGTCTTCCTGCACCCGAACTACGGTTGTGCAACCTCCCATCTTTCTTGCGCATGACAAGAAGCATGGATGGGTTCTCGTGCTTGCGCATGCTCCTAGCGCGAGTACGAGGATTTAAAGTGACAGGCAGCTTTTACCTGCAGAGAAACAGTGGCGGGACTTTAAAATGAGAGGCAGCCATTTAAGATAGCGTGGCGGCCCGCCTCTCAGTTGTAATGAATGGGGAACACTGGGTAGCCCCAGGCCTCCCTTACTCCCTGGCAGCCAAAGAATCTCTTTTGTAATCCGCGAATGCTTACCTTGCCATAACATCTGAGTTATAGCTCCTTCCAATGCTTTGATGTATTTATTTGGGATACCCATTGGTAACGATTGAAACATATATAAAATTTGTGGAAGAATACTCATCTTCACTAAATTAACCCAGCTGATTAGGGACAAAGGTAAAGCTCTCCAATTAATACATTGCTCTTTTATTTTTTGGATCAATGGGGAAAGATTGAATCTAGCCATATTGGACATCTTGGCCATTAATGTTACTCCTAAATACTTAATTGAAGCAGATGGGGAACCACCACCAAACCCAGGGCTATGGACCGCTTAATCTTACCCATAGGCATCCATTCACATTTTGTCCAATTTATCTTATGACCCGACAATGGTCCATAGATTCTAAATATATTGAATAATGCTGGAAGTGCTTCATCTGGGTTATTTAAAAAAAGAAGGATGTCATCCACAAATAAAGATATCACGTTCTTTTTCCCCTTCCAGAGCAATGCCGTCACCGATTCCTCCTGTCTAATTGCTCCCGCCAGTGCCTCAATGGTTAACACAAATAATAGGGGAGACAGGGGACACCCCTGTCTCGTTCCTCTAGTCAACACAAAGGGGGATGAGACAGTGTTGTTAGTTAAAACTTGAGCTTGTGGGTTAATATATAAGGCCTGAATCCACCCCAGTATTCCCTCCCGGAATCCAAATTTATGCAGAACTGCCATCATGAAAGGCCACTCAACCCTATCAAAGGCCTTCTCTGCATCTAGGGCCAATAATCCTCCCTCTGTTTTCTCTCTCTCCATAGATGCATGATGTTAATCACTCTTCTTAAATTATACTTCGCCTGTCTGCCTTTCACAAAGCCCCCTTCGTCCATATGGATCAATTTTGAAAGGTACTATTCCATTCTGGAAGCCAGAATTTTAGTAATCACATTGTAGTCTAAGTTTAATAAGGATATAGGACAATAGGATCCACATTGAGTAGGGTCTTTCCCTGGTTTTGGCAGCACTGTTATTGTAGCCATAAGAAGGGAAGGGGGAAGAGCTCGTTTCTTTCGAGTTTCCTATGTCATGTGTGGTCGCAGATTCTCTTTACTGTATATACTTTACCTTAAATTCTATATACTCAATAACCACACCCAATGGTTATTCCAATAAACTCAGTTTATTGTCTGCACACATATGTATGGGAGCCTCAGTTAAAAGACAGAGAGCTCCTCGAACAAAGGTTTACACAGTATTTTATAACACTCTCTCATTTAGGAAAAACATCAACATTTCAGTATTAGCCAATCAAAGTTCTCAGCAATGTAACAGAAGAAAACACATTGAAGCATTAGGTATTTTTCCACTGGCTTATTTCATCCCATTACAGCGTGATACATATGTCTGGGTCAGGCTGACCTAAGAGGAACACTGAGTTTCAGTTCTGCTCATTCTTATCTAACTTACTATTTTTCACAACCTAAGGAACTGGTTTCAGCCAGCACGAGTTATTGCTTTTCTGCTTGCTTTGTGATTTTTATAAACTTATAATGACCCTTAGCTTTTAACTAGACCTGCAACTATGCTAGCAGCTTTTACATCATAATCATAATATATTGTAACACACTTTGCTTTATATGTATACACGAGTCCACTCTATATGTATGCATAAAAGAAAGATATATATATATATATAAAGAAATTCCTCCACACTCCCCCCTTTTGATACTCTGTATCAACTAACCACCCCCCTTTTTATTTATATGATTTAAAACTGGTTCCCAGCATACAGATAGTTAAGGCATGGAGTTACAGATGGAACACAATGGTGAGTTTGTAAAACATAATACAGAATTGAGGGATGTCAACACCACAATTGAAATATGTGAAAAAATGCTAACATGTGACACCACATATAACACAATATAACATAACAATTTTGTTGATGAAAAAGAGTTCATGGAATTCACTTTGAGAGTGAATAAGGTAGATGCTACCTTGTGTTGAGGTGTGGCACACCTTGGAGCTTGATTGAAGAATCTATTGATAATGTCTCTTGACAGATAAGTCCTTATAAAACATAACAGTCCATAAAGTTAACAGTCCATAAAGTTCATATAAGTATCCACAGGTTGATGTAGTTACAGTACAGATGAAATGTCATTTGCAGAATGGTGGTAACCCCACAAGGCATATGGGCAATGCAGACAGTAATTTAAAAACAAAACACCAGCATAGTAGAAAAGTCAGTGTTTTATTTTGCTGGCTGGCTGATTAGTGAACACACTGGCCAGGGGTGCATTAAGTCCTTTAATGGAGTAGTCACACACACACATTGGCATGGCATTTGTTTTGTCGTGAGTTGATTACACCCAGCATAAAATTAACAGTCCATAAAAGGTAACAATTGACAATAAACCATTAAGAACACAGTCCATAACAGAGCAATAGGGTTGTGAAAGTACCAGCCATGTTTGGAACAAGCAGCAGCGAAAAAATGGATGTATTGCAGAAGGTCAATTGAAGCAGATTTTCTCGCTGGAGTTGGGGAGTGCCTTCCGAGACTTAACTTCATAGTAAGCAGAAACAATAAGCTGATTGCAGAGTCTGAACTGACTGGACCTTTTTCAGTTGATTTAAAGTTCTACAAATAGGTGTAATTTTGCTGAAACATTACACTTGCAGAGGTAAATAATAACCGGTTTATGCAATAGTCCTTATTAGTAACCAGTCAGGCACAAAGATGGTGATAACATTAAAACTGTGGCAGTTGTTTTTCTTTTTTAGAAAAAGATGAAGGTCTTGGCAACTTAGATGAAAGTATTACTTCTGTTGAATGTGGAGATCTTATGTGTGCCACACCTTGGAAACCTGCAAACTTGCAAAGTGTGTTAGACACTGAATTAAAAAACACATAAATAACAATAACTTCTTGTTTTGTAAAGAGTGGTGTGACAGAGCCTAAATTCTGGCAATTAGAAAAATAAAAAATAAAAATGGGACATTAACCGCACACCTGGGGGTGCAGGCCGAGGTTCAATTATACCATTTGACCATCTGTAAATCATGACAATGTTATGGTTACCTCCTGCTTTTAAATCACAGCAGTTATGACAGTGATGAACATTATTTCCCTGTTTGTTGCAAGCAGGCCTGACGAGGAACCTGAGTTATAAAATCCTGTAATGTTACAATACATAGATACATAGACAGTGTCAGCAGATAAGGGCCTATGGCCCACCCAGTCTGCCCATTTGAGCTTGTAAGTTCAGTTTGTTTTCCTTACCCTGACCTCTAGAATTTCTTTATGTCTATCCCATGCATTCTTAAATCTGTGATTGTTTCAGCCCCCACCACTTCCTCTGGCAGGGTGTTCCACTTGTCCACCACCTGTTCTGTGAAGAAATTCTTTTTATGTTTCCTCTGAATCGTCCTCCTCCAACTTCATCCCATGCCCTCTAGTCCTGGAACATTTTTTCGCTTAAAATAGTGTTTTCCTGCACTCTGTTTCTCCCTGTAAGATACTTGTATGTCTCTTTATCATATCCTCTCTCTCCCTCCTCTCCCAGGGAGTGCATGTTTAGTTCCTTCAACTTGTCTTCATAGGACTTGTGATGCAATCCATTTCTGCACCATTCTCACCCCTTGTACTCTCTTCAGACCCATTACCCCCCTCTTCCTCAGTAAAGACTGAGCAGAAATACCTGTTTAGTATGTCAGCTTTACTGTTGTCATCCTCCACGCGACTCCCATCCTCCCCCTTTAGTCTCACTATCCCTCCCCTTTGTCTTTTTTTTTTTCACTTATGTACCTGTAAAAGGTTTTGTCCCCTTTAACCACTGATTTTGCAATGTGTTCTTCTGTCTGAGCTTTGGCTTCCCTTACTGACTTTCCTGCCTTCCTTTGTTTCTCCTGGTACTTCTCCCTATTGCCTTCTGCCTGTGTCTTTTTGTATTGCCTGAATGCTATCTTTTTGGCTTTCACTTTTTTTGCTACCTCTTTGGAAAACCATAATGGTCTCCTCTTTTTTTTCTTGCTAACCTGCTTAATGCAGTTACACGCTTTAAACATATTGTTCATAACAATATGCCTTTTACACAATGCAATTAGTGGGACAAATACATATGTTGTTGGCCTATGCCAATTTAATAACAGTGCCTATTGCACCTGTGACACGTGAAAAGGTCTACCTTCTTTACCCTGTATAGTGAAATACTTTAAAGTACTGAGTGAGGTAAGGCTTGAAGCATAGGTTTGGAGTACAATCTAAATTGTGCATATTATAATTGTTAAAATTTAAAATGACAAAAACCTACTTAGAGTACACAAATTTTTTAGGGGTACCTGTGAGTAATAAGACAAACGGAGCATTAATTTTACTTTTGGTTTTGCTTTGGAACATATTGTAGGGGTGGGTCAGCAATGCTGGTCCCAGTATTTAGGTTTGGTTATGAGCATTAAAAACATTATACATGTGGAGCACTTTTTGAACACACACATGATACAGTGTAGCAAGATGTATATTAAAACATTATAACATAAACATGAAACATAAGCATGTTTGTAATAGAACAATTTCAGTATTGAGCATAATGCATAATGCATAAAATACATTTTAAACAACACATATAGACTGTAAACTTAGCTTAGAATCCAGAAATGTTAGAGTACTGTGAATTTACTGGTTGAAAAAATGCATTCATTGCTGTAAGGCAATGACAAAAGTTCTTTGCATTTGTTTTAACAGGATAAGAATGCTGAAAAGACAATCAAAAGAATGAATATGTGTGACATACATACACAACTCTACTCTCAGCGTAACTGATTATTTGCTGAGGCAGAAACCCTTGTACCAATAATAGGTGTGAGATTTAACTGTTTGCACTAGAAAAACAGAAGGGCTTGGGCTGGGTTATGCTGTTAAAATACCTTGGGTCTTTTTAAAACCTGTAAATAAGAAACAATTATTGGCAAATACATATTTTCCTTATTTACCCCTCTAGGGAACAGTGATGTACCTTGCAACCTTTGTGGGTATTACACTGGAAGGGATAGAGGAAGGTAGCTACCCCTCCCCCAAGCTCCTACTGGTGGAAGAGACAGCTCGAAGTGAAAGAGACAGCTCGAATACTGTAGCAATAAAAAGGTTAGCTGTGGATGGTGACATGATCCCCACCTACTACACTTTAAATTATAACAAGATAATATTACAATTAGTTTAGTAAGTTTCATACCTTACTATAAAGATGGGGAACTTCTTTCTCTAGAAGAAAGAGAAGAAACACAGACAAACAACAAAAACAAACACACACCAGTTTAAAAATAAAACAAGATTATTTCTATAGGATAAAAGAAGCCAAGCGTCCCTGGGTTCCCTTATCCTAAGCATGACAAAATGTCAGCTGAGTTTATAAAAAATCCAGATTGATGGTAATACCGTACGTACGTATCTCTTAGAATGCATTTCAAAAAGACAAAAAAATGATTACACCATGGTCACACATAAAAACAAAAACCATTGTTTTTTAACTGTAGATGGTAGACTCTCAAAACAGCTGTAATAGTCCTTTTTCAAAAGCGTACTATATATATATATATATAATAAAAATATGGGAGATGATGAATAATTCTCCCTCCAGCTGGAGTATTGCCTGTGTTGGCTGCAAGTCAGAAGCCATGAGAGGAGAAGAAAAGTTTGTTCCTCTCTACTTAGAATACTAGTTTTGCAACAAAAAGTCAAATTACATGGTTCACTCTTGGTGTGCTTTCATGAAAACATACATTTTGTGTGAAAAGTTGTGCTTTAGGTATGGAATACACATCAAGTTTGAACTGGTAGTAACATAAAATGTTGAAACACAAGAAGGTCAAATAACGTGCAAAAGGTCACAGTTTGCATGCAAGGGTCGTTCAAACCCAGTTATTTATTTTTTAGTGTCCTTGAACACTACTGATATTAAATATCTTTACAATAAAACTGCTGGCCAAGACAGTACACACACATACACATACACAAAAAGAAATACTTAACACAAAATAAGACTGACATTGTTTTACACCAATTTGCTGAGGTAATGCCCATAGTTTCATTAGAAAACTGTACGTGTTTTAGATATATGTGCTGCCTCCTGCCTGTCTTGTAACACTGACAATTTTTTAAACCAACACATTTATACATATCGCCATGCCAAATCTTTCCAGAACAAAACACTTTTTAAACACATTCTAACTCCTTTCAACACCTTTAAAACACAACACAACGTACCATCTGTAAGTGAACACATCTTGTATAACATGGTTACACCTTTTGGCGCATAGCCAAAATATGGCACCCTGCCATTTTGCAAAAAGTTTCTGGTTATAACTAGAAATATGATAAAGCCATTTATAGCTGTTAACACATTACATTTTCACCTAGCAGTGGCTTGGCACATTGCTTGCAAACTACAAATCTTTCTGCACATTGCAATCTATGACGTCATATCTCTTCACCTTCAACACTACCTGCTTCACCCAACAACTACATACAAAAGCTCTTCACTGACCCTATCTAGGCAGCACAAATGTTCCATTAAAAATAAAGCCAATTAAAACAGTCAGCTATGAGGCAAAAGCTTCTTTTTTTTTTTTTTTCCTGTAACATGTTGTGCACTGAAGGCAGTCAATCCTATCTCGCAACCTTGACAACAGAACATAATTACAGAACACAGATATAAGCTAGAAAATATGCATGAGAACAGACAGACATAAAACAACTTTGAATAAAAAAAATTCAGACTTACCCGGTGCCAAGGTATTTTTCTTCTTTTTTTCCGATACACAAGTCTGAGTAAGAAAACTGACTGCAGGACCTTCATGATAATTTCCAAACACTGCAGCTATTAACCCTTTCAAATGTTTTGTTTTGGCCATTTTAGTAACCTGCCAAACTAAGTCTTTTTCCAGAGCTCTGGTTTGCAGTTTAAAAAACACAACAAAAAAATCTCTAACAGTACTAGGTTGAGATCCATCTGGTAGAGGTCCCCCGTATTTCCCATTGTAGTCCCTAAAAGGCGCCTAACCGGTCTTGGAGTGCCCACCCAACACTCCTACTTTTTCGGGCATCCCCTGATGCCGAGTGCCCACCCAGCACTCTTGGTGCCACCCCAGCACCTAAGACAGTAAATGATGGCTGTCACCGCTTCAAAGGCGTCACACATATGGTGGGACTTGAACCTCCGGGGCCACCCTCCCCTGAGGCTGGGACTTGGCAGTCCGATCACAGTGTGACACGGAGAAGTGAAGCCATCCTGCCGACTACGCAAAAAAACTGTGGTCGCAGATTCTCTTTACTGTATATACTTTACCTTAAATTCTATATACTCAATAACCACACCCAATGGTTATTCCAATAAACTCAGTTTATTGTCTGCACACATATGTATGGGAGCCTCAGTTAAAAGACAGAGAGCTCCTCGAACAAAGGTTTACACAGTATTTTATAACACTCTCTCATTTAGGAAAAACATCAACATTTCAGTATTAGCCAATCAAAGTTCTTAGCAATGTAACAGAAGAAAACACATTGAAGCATTAGGTATTTTTCCACTGGCTTATTTCATCCCATTACAGCGTGATACATATGTCTGGGTCAGGCTGACCTAAGAGGAACACTGAGTTTCAGTTTTGCTCATTCTTATCTAACTTACTATTTTTCACAACCTAAGGAACTGGTTTCAGCCAGCACGAGTTATTGCTTTTCTGCTTGCTTTGTGATTTTTATAAACTTATAATGACCCTTAGCTTTTAACTAGACCTGCAACTATGCTAGCAGCTTTTACATCATAATCATAATATATTGTAACACACTTTGCTTTATATGTATACACGAGTCCACTCTATATGTATGCATAAAAGAAAGATATATATATATAAAAAGAAATTCCTCCACACATGCGACACATAAGAGGGCCTAGGGAGTCCCACATATGTTTATAGAATTCGATCAGAATACCATCCAGACCTGGCGCCTTTCCCCTATTAGTCTTCCAGGCCGCTATCTTAACCTCGGGTAACAGGATCAGTGCATCAGTGACCCTCGCTTCACTTAAGGTAAGTGAAGGTAGCTGCACTCCATCTAAATAAGAACTTTTGTTCCCCCTGTCTGGGAACTCACTTGTATACAGGGAGGAGTAAAATGCTTTGAAAGCATTATTACTTTTTTGTTGGCCATAAATGAGATTTTCCTGGGCACTAGCCAATGATAAAATAGTCCTTTCCGCCCTCCTACCCTTGATCAAGTTCGACAGCCACTTTCCCCCTTTGTCCCCATCAAAATATGTGTGAGATTTTGTGATTATCAATTTCCTCTCTAAATCCCTGGATGTAAGTTGACTAAGTCGACCTTTAAGTGTCTTTAATTTTTGAGCTAATATAGGAGGAATAATTAACCATATTCTGACTTTCATGATGTACTATGTCCTCCTCCAGGCTAGCCTCTTCCTGCTTCAGGGTCTTTTTTTTATACGCTGCATAGGATATGGTCTCCCCCTGTATAAAGCATTAAGGCAGTCCCATACAGTCACTATGCTAGAATCCTCTAGGGGGGTTAATAGTATAAATTCCTCTATTTTTTCTTTAATCTGATCCAGATATTTGGGGTCCAATAAAAGGGCTGGATCCATCCTCCACTGGGCCACCCCCGGGGGGCTTTCGTGCATACCCATAATCACTCCAAGAGGGGCATGGTCTGAGACCACCATCGGGCCATAAGAAGTCTCTATAATTTCTCCCAGCATACCCGAGAGGACAAAAATGTAGTCCAGTCTGGTATACACTTCATGTGCATGCGAATAAAATGAATATTCCTTAACCCGTGGATGATAATGTCTCCAGGTCTCCCACAAGTCCCTCCCTTTCACCATATCTCTAAGTGCCGCTGTACTTTGTGGTGGGGGTCCATCTTCCCCCTCGAGTAGTCCAACTGAGGGTCCAAATATGTATTTAAAATCATCTACCAAAATTATATTGTCTGAGCAAGAACTTAGTGTCACCCCTAACCTGGTGAAGAAGTCCGGTGAATCAAAATTTGGCCCATATACTGAACCTATTGTTAGGCGCTTTGGGCCCATCTCTACTTCTGCCAAGATATAGCTACCCTGTGGGTCTGATATAACTGAAATCACCCTATGGGGTACCCCCGGACGGATCCAGATAGCTAATCCCCTCGCTTTTGATGTAAATGGGGAAACTAAAAAGGAGCCCCCCATGACTCCGCTAAGCCTTGTGCCTCCTGCTTGTCCATATGGATCTCCTGTAAACAAATAACATCCCCTTTCATTTTTTTAATTAATGACCACACCTTTTTCCTCTTGACAACTGTTTTTAGTCATTAACATTCCATGACATAAAACTAATCTGAGCCATACTGTTGTATTAAACTCAAATCTTTGTACCTCTGTGAGAAATAGAGAACCTCAGACTTTACTCTGTGGTACTGTAAAAAACATAACCATAACTTTAACATCCCCAACATTCCCCCCCACCATATACCCACTAACCCAACTGTTATAAAACCTCTCCAACATGAAAGGTGATGAACACAACCACTCAATTTGTTTCTAAAACTTTCCCTGTTTGCCTCTCCCCCCCTTCCCCAACCTATACATTCTTTTTCCTTTTGTGGATTGAGCTATTTAATCTGCTGTTGTCCATATTTTTATCAAATTTGAAAATGCATCCCCCCATCCCTCTCATCAGAACAGTACTTCAAGAAAAGGAAAAAAGAATAGTTAGCAGTTTATAAAGAGAACCATGTAGGAATTAAATGTGGAGAGAAATCCACCAATATACATATATGCACCCCCCCCATTGAGCATACCCTTTAAGAACTCTCCCAGAGGTCCAACACTAGGACCCCCCCCAACTGAAGCACACATGGGGAAAGGAGGTCATCCCTATAAAGGCTTTTACAGATTAACCTCGATTGCTCTTACTGCCAAGGTAATTAAATGTGTTGGACCTCCTGCTTCCAAAAACAGTTTTAAACTGCCCCATCCATCTATGTCCTGTGTAACATAACACAAACTAAGGCAAAAAATTATTGGAGGCTAAGGGGCATATAAACATATCCAGTTGAAGCTTAATTACATGGCTATCAACGTATGCTTCTTCCTTGCTACCCTCTATTAATCTCCATGTCGCTTTCCATATTTCCTCGTTACTTTTCTCTCCCCACTGCCTCATCATTAACCATTTTCCCATGTACACATTTATTTAATACTGACTCTTTGAGTTAACAGACCCTCGTATTTTGAGGGGTCTAAAGCTCTCTTTAAATCGCTCACTTAAGTCAATTGGAACTGTCCTTCAGGAAAATCCCCAGGCTGGGGCCAACGGTCTCTTGATCCAGCTATTATAGGCCACCAACTGGTGTTTCGGACCTCTGAGACCACAATATATTAAATTTACTAGTCCCACAGTTCCATTCTTTAAGGTCCCGTCTTCTAATCACTGTTGCCATTGTCCTGTATTTTAATAATCTGTGTTACCTCATTTAGCTATCTTGCTGCCTCCTTTCCTCCTCGAAATCTTTCACAAATTCTAAAGCAGCCTCTGGTGATAGGAACAATCGCTGGTTTGCACCCTGAATTCTCACTATCAAAAGTGCAGGATATATTAATGAGAACTGACATTTTAGCACATGCAGTCTTTTCTTTACCTCTGAGAAAGCCTGCCTCTGCTGCTGCAGCTGATATGAGTAGTCGGGGGAAATATGCTCACCCGTAATTGCTGTACCATCAACGGGCTTTGCTTCTGCACTGCTTCTAAGACCTTTTGTCGGTCTTGGTACCGGAAGAACTTTATAATTACATGTCTGGGCTTCTGATCGGACGATGGTTTAGCCCCCGGTGACCTATGCACCCGTTGAATCTCAAGCTGGGTTTCAGGTGAGAACTGCAAGGATTGCCGCAACCACGTCTGCATGTACGAAGCGCAATCTCGCCCCTACATGGATTCAGGTAATCCAATTATCTGGATAGTACATCTTCTCTCTCTGTTCTCATGGTCATCTATGTTTTGCTTGAGTTTCTCTATTTCTTTCAGCGCTTTTTTCAAGTCTATATTCATTGTTTCACTAGTATCTTGCTGGGAGCTAACTCGGGCTTCCAACTCCCCCAGCCGATTTTCATGAGCCTCCACTGTTTCAGATACCGAGTTAACAGTCTGTTGTAGATGTTGGAGTTGTGAGGTTACTTTTTCGAAACCTGTTTCCATTCAGGTGCCCAAGTCATGTTTGAGATGCTGCATGAGATGCTCAATGGCCTAATAACTCTCTGCCATTTCCCTACTAGTGTCCACTTGCCTCTTTGAGGGGCCCGGGGAGTTTTCTGGTGAGTCTTGGTGGTTTCCAGTTGCTGGAGTATTTGGCAGACCTCTCCCAGCCGTCTGGTTCCTCGTCTTGCCAAAAGTCAATTTTGCCTGTTTCTTTATGGATTTGCCAGTATTAGACATCTGGATCACACAAAGTACCAACATTTTTATAGAATCGCTGGAAAAATAATGGGATGGAGGAGATATTCAGCAGATTATGTCAGAGCTCTAGGATTATATGTCCATCTTGCTCTGTAGCTAGGTCACGCTCCCCTCAATTATTGCGGGTCTTATTGGAACAGTTGAACTGAATTGTATCACTGGCACCTGGCTGGATGAAAATGCTGGCCCTATGTTGGAAGCTGCAATTCCAGCCAGGTACTCAGGAATTCACTGCTCGAGATTGAACTGTGTGTGTGGGGGGGTGGCGGTCTCTTTCAAGACCGAGTTGGGCCTTACGAGTGTATCAGTTGAGGAGGACGAATCTTTTGAGTGTACTGTGGTGGCAGGTATGGGTTGTAGGATAGCTCTTGTCTTGCGGATTTCATCGTCGACGTGGCACTGGAGTCGCCCAGATTGATGGTTCTGGGTGACTTTAATGGGGGTTGAACCTGTCGGATGGTCCGATCAGTACACCATGAGGTTCAACGTTTGCACCCCCCTTCATAGGCCTGCCCCTGTGGAGATTGTCACTTACCGCCCTTTACGGGTGGTGAGTCCTGAAGGTCTGGCGGTGGTGATTGACCTCTCGGAGTTTCCCATGGCCAGCATGAGTCCAGAGGCCTTGGTTTTGGCCTATAATAAGGCCATCTCCGTGGCCCTGGACCTGATTGCTCCTGTCCATGTTCGTCCTCTCCCCCTTCACCCTCAGGCTCCCTGGTTTGATGGGTCCTTGAGGGAGTTGCGGCGACTAGGATGTAAGTTAGAGTGACGTTGGCAGAAATCCGCCCTGGAGGTTGACCATCTTAGATTGGTAGAGCATTATCAGATCTACCAATCAGCGATCTCCCATAAGAAGGCAGAATTCCTGTCCGGGGAGATTGCTGCCGCTCAGAACTGACCAGCTCAGCTCTTCCAAAGTGTGGACAGATTGTGCAACCCAACCTGTCTGCAGCTCCGAAGACCTTTTTTGCAAGTGGAGTGCGATGAGCTTGCTTGATTCTTTGAGAATAAGGTGGCCGACATTAGGTCGGAGATCCTCTTGACTCGCTGTGTGGAGGATGCTGTTGATCAGTGCCTGGTCACCTCACCTCATGTTTCCTGGAGTTCCTTTGACCTGCCGGAGTTTGCAGATGTCATGCAGATTTTCCAGAGTATGTGCCCTACATGCTGTAGTTTGGATCCAGGTCCAGCTTCCCTGATTATAGGATGTTGTGATATCACTGGCCCAGTCCTGGTTCAGATAGTCCGTTGCTCCCTTGATTCAGGTGAGTTCC
This sequence comes from Neoceratodus forsteri, assembly GCA_016271365.2. Taxonomy (NCBI): domain Eukaryota; kingdom Metazoa; phylum Chordata; order Ceratodontiformes; family Ceratodontidae; genus Neoceratodus; species Neoceratodus forsteri. Next base: position 1,227,387,092 of record CM028131.1, on the reverse strand, counting down.
CAAGCTCCCTGAAGGAGGCGGTGGTAACACCTCTCCTGAAGAAAGCTTCTTTGGACCCTGACTCTCTGGCTAACTACAGACCAATCTCTAACCTCCCTTTAATAGGGAAGGTTATTGAGAAAGTATTGGCGGTACAACTGGAGAACCACCTGACCATCCATAACATCCACAAACCTCTCCAGTCTGATTTTCGAAAGAGGCATAGTACCGAGTCTGCGCTGGTTCGGGTGCTCAGTGATCTCCTGATGGCAAGAGATCGGAGAAGCCATTCCATCTTGGTGCTCCTTGATCTCTCTTCAGCTTTTGACACTGTGGACCATGGGGTACTGCTTGGGGGCCTGAGATCCATCTGTGGCCTGACACATATGGCCCTCAGGTGGTTTACATCTTTCTTCACTGCCAGAACTCAGAGAGTGGTGTCTGGGGTCTTTTCCTCTGACCCATTCTCTCCACCATGTGGGGTGCCTCAGGGCTCAGTGCTTTCCCCCATGTTGTTTGCAGTGTATATGCTGCCCTTCGGAGACACTGTAAGATGGTATGGGTTGAAGTTTCACTACTATGCTGATGTTACCACGTTCTCCCTATCTTTTGTACCCGACCAGAATTGCTCTGTCGGTCTTTAACAATTGCCTTGCTAAAATCCAAGACTGGATGAATTCGAGCTGGCTAAAGTTGAATGCAGGAAAGACTGAGGTGATGGTTGTGTAGCTGGGTCACCGGAAAGAGGGATCGAGGACTGGTCAGCCCTCTGGAATTTATCTAGGGAGCTCCCAGATCCTTGCCTCTGAATGAGTGCAAGGCTTGGGGTGGTGCTTGACAATGGGCTGACCTTATGATCTCAAGTATCGGCGGTCATCAAGTCTTCCTTTTACCATCTTAGAAACATCACCAGGATCAAGCACCTTGTTCCGTCTGGAGATCTTTCCACACTGGTCCACGCCTTTGTGACAACATGCCTTGATTATTGCAACTTCCTGTACTTAGGGCTTCTTGGGGTTAAAATCCACCGCTGGCAGCTAGTGCAGAATGCGGCAGCATGACTATTGACAAGGGCTTCCCAAACATCTCATATTACCCCATTGCTGTGCAGTCTGCAGTGGCTGCCAGTTCAGTGGCAGATCACCTTTAAAGTTGGTTTACTGACGTATAAAGCCCTACATGGACTTGGCCCTGACTACTTGAAAGAGCTTCTGGTTCCCCATCACCCAGAGGGACAGCTCTGTTCAGCCAACAAGAGGTTGCTAGAGATCCCGAGGGTGTCTTTGAAATCTTCTGGGGCCTGTGCATTCATGTACGTCACCCCTACCCTCTGGAATTCTCTATCGCGTTGGCTGCGGGAATGCACGACAGTGGTAGGCTTTAAACGGGCGCTAAAAACTTTTTTATGGTTCCAGGCCTTTAATGGCACTGAATGATTGAACCCTGTCAGATTATTGCTACTGTTTTATACTGTATTTATTGATTTTATCATTCTTATTTTAATCTTTTGTAAAGCTCCTGGATATTTTGAAAGGTGCTTGTGTGAAATAAAGACGTTATTATTTTATTATTTATTATTATGCCTTCAGGCCAAAGCCAGTATAAAGTCCCAGGTTCCGATAACATCCGTCATCGTCACAATAGCCCTTGTGGCATCAGGATTGTCGGGCCAGCCACAAGGGGTGACCCTGTAAGCTTTCTGAATGGTGAAGGATCGGGCCAATATATCCTCTCTGAATTGCTGTATCAGCCAGTCTCTTAGGAAGAGGACCAAGGAATCATCCTTATTGCCCTCAAGCATTCCCAAGATCCGCACATTTGCAGCACTAGCCTGGTTCTCCAGTGTCTCTAGGCGAGAACATAGATGAGTGTTCTCCTTTGTAAGTGTTGCAGCAGTCCCAAGGGCTGCGTCTGCTCTCTTAGCAGCATCAGTTGTTGCAGTCTGGATGGACTCCACAGTTTTTTCAAGGCCAAAATCATGATGGGTGAGGTTATCAAATGTATCTGCTAGACCTGTAACACTGTGAATAAGTGTCTGTTTATCTTGACCCCAAGTGTTTACAGCATTTCCTTGGCAGGGCTTTCTGGCATCTCTGAGGTGCAACTCTGTGGTGGAAGCTCCTGACTGATTTTTACTTCTAGCCCCGTTGGACGTTGCCTTATCTTTACAGGGATTTCCCATCATGGCGACTGGGCATCTGGCAATCCTTTCTCCAAAACTGTCTGAAAAAAAAGTTTAACTCAAAAGTTAAACAAGGTTGCTGGCACTGATAAATCTCTGTAAGCCTTGGCTTCCATCTTGCTTGGGCTCCACAGTGCCCCCCCAGCACATTTTGTAACTTGCTTTATAATGAACAAGTGAGTAACAAAAAAATATATATTTTCAAACATTTTGAAATATTTTTTTTTTGTAAGACAAGTGAGTAATTACCAGGTAGTAGTAGCCAAAACAGCAAACGGCTGCAAAAACGGCAATGTGCACGATCAAAAGTGAAACAACAGTTTGTTTTTTCCCTCAGCTGGAGAAATGTGTGGCGACAATGTCTGTATTGTCAGGTAAGTGAAGCTGGACCGGATTATTACTTTGTTCTGACTGTGAGATGATTATTTGAATCATCTCCTCAATTTGTATTGGTGTTCCAAGGTCAAAATTAACAGTATGTTGATCCATACTGTTTTTCTGATTGCCGTTGATGATAGCGTCACGGGTGAGGTGAGACTGATATTGAAAGTGGGCGTGCATCTAGTGTAGGGATTTTGTTTTGATTTTTGTTTTGATGCGTGTGTGATTGTCTGGCTGGTACATAATGTGTGAGTTGTTGTCAGATTTAACCACTGTTAAAAGTGCCCATCGGTCAATCAAATTACCACATTCTCGATGTCCATTGTATAATTGAGTTTAATCAGCCTATCTTAAAGCCTAATTAATTACTCATGAGGTGAATGCAGTTGGCTGCTGTACCAGATATTCGGTACAGCTCGGAGGACTGCAGAGCATGTTTGGGGGAAAAAAAGGATTATAAATCAAAATTTAGACTTGTAATCGTACTATCACCCTCCCAACCAGGCATTTATCCCTTGGAAATGCCTGCTTTCTGAGTCATTATTACTTCAGTACAAATGGAACAAAAACTGCTGGCAGCCAAGAAAAACTAAATGTAATTCAGGTTTCAAAATAGACAATAATCCTGCAGCCCTAGGCTCCCAGATGTCCCTGCAGATGACAGAAACATAGAAATTATCAGCAGATAAGGACCGCCAGGCCCATCCAGTCTGCCCGTAGGCCCTATACATTATATGTGGTTACTAACCCTATGTGATCAATGGCTTTTCATCACTCCCTTCCCTCTCAAGGTTCACTTGTGCCTGTCCCAGGCATGCTTAAACCCCTCCACTGTGCTTGCCCCCACTGCCTCCTGTGGCAGACTATTCCAAACGTCAAGTTACCCTTTCTATGTAGAACAACTTCCTCGCATTATCTCTTAATCTACCCCCCCCTCCAATTTCATATTGTGCCCCCTTGTTCTTGTAATTTTTCTACTTTGGAGAAGGTCCCCCACCTGCACCTTCTTTATACCCTTGAGGTACTTGAACATTTCAATCATGCCTCCCCTGCTCTCTCCTCCAGTGAATACATATTGAGGTCCCTTAGTCTCTTCTCATATGTTTTGTGGTGCAAGCCCTGCACCATCTTTGTTGCCCTTCTGTGGATAGTCTCCACCTTGTTTTATGTCCTTGTGCAGGTTTGACCTCCAGAACTGCACACAGTACTCCAGGTGAGGCCTTACCAATGTTTTATGCAATGACATCACCACCTCCTGCTAGTGATACCCCTGCCTGTGCACCCCAGCATGCCACTGGCCCTCCCCACCACCTTTTGTACATTGCTTTGATCCCTTAAGGTCATCAGAGATGATAACCTCTAGGTCCCTTTCCTCCTTGGTGACAGTTGGCTCCTACACCCTCAACCTGTAGCTCTCCCCAGGGTTTCCTCTACCCAGGTACATTATTTTGCACTTTTTTATGCATTGAAGCTCAGTTGCCACATGTCTGACCATTGTTCAAGCTTCTCCAGGTCCCTCTTCATTTTCTGCACCCCTTCTGGAGTATCCACCCTGTTACAGATCTTGGTGTCATCTGCAAACAAACAGACCTTTCCTTCCAGACAGTTAGCAGTGTCACTAATGAAGACGTTGAAGAGGACTGGTCCCAGTAGTGATCCCTGTGGTACCCTGCTGGTCACCCCCTCCCCAGATTGTACCCCGTTTACCACCACCACCCTCTGTCGCCTGTCTGTTAACTAGATCTTACTTTGAGATAGAGCTCTTGCAGCAGGTAACACCATTAGGACTATGCCGAGAGGCACTAGGACCCCACGGAAAAATTCTAGCTGGCAGTATAAGGCAGGGGACTGCTCCCTGACATCGGCCCCACTCCCGACGTCACCAGTGCTATAAAGGGGCGGTTCCCCAGCACCACCTCCATTTTTTTCCCCACTGTCGACCCGTGTACATCGGCTCCATGGACGCCTCCTGCTTCCAGTTGACCGCCATCTTCACACAGTTACTTTTTTTTTTTTAACCATTTCTTACTTCGAAATTTGAGTTCATCTTATATTTCTACTCAGCCTTCCTCATCATCAAAGTGGTGGAAATCGAAGTGCGCATGTGGCAAGCAGGTCCTGGCAAAAGACTGCCATATGGCTTGCCTGCTTTGCCTAGGCCCCGATCACAGGCCGGACAACTGTCCGCACTGCCTCAGCTTCAACAAGAGGGCCTGAATCCATCGCTTGAAGACCTTGAAAGCACACCTCCTTGAACAGCATGCAGATGACACGCAGAAGACCCAGCTGAGGTGCAGATTGTCTTCCTCCTCCTCCTCCAAGGACTCCCCTAGAGAGAAGAACTCGAGCAAGAAGCACCATCACCAGGACAAGGACAGGTCCAAGTCAGAATCCTGTCTTAGGTCCCCACACAAGACTTCCAAATTTTCTGCCACTGGCGCAAGGTCAGACTCTGCCCCTTCGGTATCCCTGGCCCTCCCGGGGTTACTGTTGAGGAAGCTCCCCGCCTCTTCTCAGGCATACAACGGGGAGTCTTCTGGGCTTGGGCTTTCTCAAGCACCTGTGTCCCTGGCTGTCTGACCACACAAGCATGCACTAGGGTCTCAGTCAGCAGGACCAACACTTTCCTTGTCTGGTGACAGGTCAGAATCTGCCAGCTGCAAGGCCTTAGTCTCTGGGTTGTCAGACAGGGCAACAGAGTTGGACGACACCAGGAGACATCAGGATCTCGAGTGCCGAAAGAAACCACGCTCATCTTCCAGATGGTCATCGGCCAAGGCTTCGGACCAATGTCAGGCTTCAACGCCCTCTGACTCCACTACAGAGCCAGACCAGATGCCACCTGTCAGACTGCCATCTGCTCTGCAGGGCCTGGACGAGGGTCTGACTACAGACCAAACGTCAGTGGACCTGACTCTTGCCTCGGGATACAACTAACTGGGCATCACCCTCTCCACCTCTTCCTCCCCCTTGGGAGCCTGACGACCAAACATCAGGGCACCCAGTGCCAGAGGACACCGTCTTGCCAGCGCCGGTGTCCAACAAAAAAGTACTGTCAGACCAGATGCCAGAGGGGACCTTATCCCAAGGTCTTTAGCCACGCCCCTGTGGTACGCCAGCACCTCAGACAGGACCTGTCATCCTTTTTGCTGATGTTGGGGCTGTCTAACAGTTGGTGGAACACCATTAAGGGAGTCCTTTTACCTAGGCCACCGGAGCCAGCCCCCATCCCTGCGGGGCCATGCCTAGACACCCAACTCCCCACCCCCAACGCTGGCCCATCCAACTCCAGGGGGTGATGGACATGGATCACCCAAACAACGGAGGCATAGTTGCCACCCATCATCCAGATCTTCCTCCAGGGGATGCCAGTATATATCCTCAGATGGATCTTCCAGAGGCTTCTCCTCCTATGATTCCTCAGATAATTAATTGTCTCTCCCATCCCTGGATACACAGAGAGTCTCCCAAGGTCTCCTCCAGACAGCCCCTTCTTCCTGGATGTGATGAGACACATCCAGTTTCTCAGTCAGTGGGAAACGAGAGGAGTTAGACTCCGAGAGATGCTGCCTAATAAAGTTCCTTGGGGCCACTGACCCTAAACATTTGGTTATCCCTCCATTAGTGGAACCCTTCCAGGACATTACAAAAGTAGCATGGACGCATCCTTCCACAACCTCAGTGGTCCCTAAAAAGGCTTACCACTTGTATAGGACACCGAGGGAAGAACCACACTTGAGTGAGCTGCCCAATGTGGACTCTGATCCTCATGGAAGCTCATGTGAGAAGCCAATAGTTGAAGCATAGGAGTGCCCAGCCACTGGATGAGGAGTCCAAGAAATTGGACATTTGGGACACAAGGTGTATTCCTTAGCCACCTGTGCAGTCTGGTCACTGAACTTTCTGGCACACATGGTGATGCATCAGAAATCACTCTGAAGTGTGATAGGATTCAGACAGTGAAAATTAATCTCTTGCCCAGATATCTATATGTATTCCAATGTGTACCGGTTAAAATAACTAATCATTTGATAAAGGAGACCCAAAAAATGCTATATAACTTCATGTGGGCAAATAAAAAACCTCTGGTGAGAAGTCAGGTGCTGACTATAAGGAAGAAATGGGGGACTGGGGAGTGCCAGGGTTAAAAGAATACTGGCTAGCCACACAGATAAGATGGGCACTTGAGTGGGGATACGCATACCCAAAGGCACACTGGAGAGATCTGGAGGGGGCAAGGATGGGAGATAGACCATTGAGCTTAACCCAATAACAGATAACCAAATTAAAGAGGAATGGTACATGCCCCTCAGAGTCACAGACAGGGCTTGGCAGCGGTTTCAGCAATATCTGATTGTCAAGCGAGATGGCTGGCGGTACAAATGGCTAATGTGGAACCCACAGTTTTTGCTGGGAGCACTAGATCCCTGGTACAAAAGATGGGCCCAGGTGGGAATCCACTGCCCAGCACAGCTCCTTTGAGGGGCACACCACTGACCTTTGAGGAATGCGGCACTAGATATGGGTGGAGGGGAGGAGAAGATTAAGGTACTCTCAAATTAGACACTATATTATGACACAGATGAAACATTCCAACCTACTAGAACCTACTACAGATAGCTCTAGACTAGAAGATCTGATAAACACAGCCACACCCAAGGGGGCAATAACAAAGATTTACAAGTTCCTGAATGCACACAAAACAGAAGGCATGAAACATATAATGAAAAGATGGGAGGAGACTGGAGGGATCCACTTGACTAAGATAGAATGGGAAAAGGTATAGGAGGGAATGTTTAAAACAACATCGGCACCAAGATGGAAGGAATTTTCATGGACGGTTAAAACACAATATTTCCTCACACCAAACACACATGCTAACTGGGACAGGAGTGGATCCCCACAATGCTGGAGAAATTGCAGGGAAAGAGGCAGGTCATGAACACATATTTTATCAGTGCCAAGTGCTAGGAAAGTTTATAAGGGATTTTAAGGACAAGATCACAAACATATTTCAGATAGCCATACCACTGGGAATACAACATGTGATACTGGGTCTGTCACCTAAGGAAGTAAAGAGAGTTAAACTTAAATATGTATGGAACATATGCATAGGGGCAAAAGGGAAAGCAATAACAAGGAGATGGCTCACTCCAGACCTGCCGACACAAGAAGATTGGGAAACAATAATAAATGAGATAGAGGATATGGAACAATTGACATACCAAACGCAAGACAAGATGGATAAATTTATGGAAAGATGGACAAAATGGGTTCTGGATCAAGAATAGGGACACAGCCCCAGAACAGAAAGGAACAAACCAAGAGGTCAAGGGAGAGACAAAAAGAAACGGGAGAGTGGCCCCCACCTTGCTCGCACCCCCTCTCAGTGGAGGAGGATTAATTACCTGAGGTCTGGAAAAGATACTGCACGGCTCTGATAGAAGTAATAATGTTTGCGTTACATTGACTCACAGAAGAATAAAAAAAAACAAAGCAGGTACCCTAATCAGTAGTAGTTTCCTGTTGGAGTTCAACATATAAAGAGATAACATACTATTAGATCAAGAGATGAAATGTGCCAGAATAAGAGATAAGGCTATAATAAATGTAAAGAAATTTGATTATTAGGAATGTAAAATGGGAGAGATGTGAATTTGTTACATGTAACTTTTTTATACCATGGAAAATAAAGTAAATATAAAAAAAAAAATCACTCTTGAACAAGGCCATGGACCTAGCTGGGGCACAACCTGACTAATAACAAGTCTGAGTTGCTAGCTATTCTCCAGTCCGGGGCCGATGTCAGCAAGCACATCTTGAGGTTCTCGTATGACTCAACTGACACTGCCACTAGAGCAGTAGCCACAGGGATATGCCTAAGGCACCATTCCTGGCTGAGGGTCTCAGGATTCCGCCAGGATCTGCAGGACGCCATCCTGGACACACCTTTCCAAGGGCCAGTTATTTTCAGCCAGGAGGGCGAAAAGCTTGTAACTGGCTTACACAACTCCTGAAAAGCAATTTTGGAAGTCCACAAAATGTATAAACCCAAACCAGCCACGTCCAGGCATCGCTCCTTTTGCAGGCATCAGGGCCAGCAAGGTAGGCGACAACAGCAATGAGGGGGCAGCAAAAGGAAAGGTACCCTCCAGTCCGCAGAAGCACAGGGACCTAGAAACACTAAGAATGCCAGAGCTACCTTGCCCATGCCAACAACCTCAGCATGACTTCCTGCCTACACCCCCCCTTCCTCAGGCGGAGTTACAGGGTGAGACAGTAGGAGGGACATTCTCCCTTTACCTCAGTGGCTGATGCAATATTACCGCAGATCAGTGGGTACTCCAAATCATAGAAAGGGGTTACGCACTGGAATTCTCCAAAATTCCACCAGACAACCCACTAATTCCACCCATTGCTCTCCATCTCATGTGGACTTCATCCGGGCAGAAATCCATGTCCTCTTGAACAAGAAAGCGATCCAAGCAGTGTCACCAAGTCAAAGGCAAAGGGGGTATTACTCCCACTTTTTCCTAGTCCTGAAAAAGACCGAGGACCTTCGTCCCATCCTGGACCTCAGTCAACTGAACAATTTCATTGAATATGAAAGGTTCAGGATGATGACACTGCCGGGATTGCTGCCCATGCTTCATTAGGGGGATTGACTATGCTCCCTGGACACGCAGGATGCCTACAGGCATATAAAATCCTGCTGTCCCACAGAAAGTACCTCCACTTTACCTTCCAGGGAGAGCACCACCAGTTCAGAGTGCTGCCATTCAGCCTTTCTTCGGCACCCAGGTTGTTCACCAAGTGCTTGGCAGTGGTGGCAGCAGCTCGGGAAGCAGGGACATTATGTCTACCCCTACTTCAATGACTGGCTAGCTCCCACAAGGCAACAGTTGTGTCACTCACTGGAAGACACCTTCCAACTGTTCCAAGATCTGGGGGTTACCTTGAACCTTCCCTAGTCATTCCCCTGGCCCACTCAGAGGTTACAGAACATGGGACAGTCTTGGACACTGTCCAAGGGAGAGCCTTTCTTCCCTCAGACAGGGAAGATCAACTAAGGGCACTGGCTCGGAGGATCATCTCCACAAATCAGATTTCAGTCAGAATGGTACTGCAGCTACTAGGCCATATGGCAGCCACCATTGTTACAGTACCCTTAGCTTGTCTGCACATGAGGGTTCTCCAGTCGAACCTCAGAGTTCAGTGGGACCAGCACTTGGACGACGTCGAACAGCCAGACCGAGTCTCCAAAACTGTGTCAGACTCTGGAATGGTGGCTCACCCCTTCCCGGCTAGAATCCAGGGTTCCCTTTCAAAGCCCATTACCTCAGCAGATCCTGACAATGGATGCCTCGGGACTAGGGTGGGACACACATTTCAGAGACCATCAGACAAGAGGGATGTGGACCTCTTTGGAGCACAGTCTCCACATAAACGTGTTGGAGATGAGAGCCGTTCTTTATGCCTTACAGGCGTTTCAGATGACTCTCTTGCCAGGAACCCCTACTGATTCATTTGGACAACATGTCCATGGTTTTCTACATCAACAAGCAAGGGGCAGACACTCTTACCCCGCTGCAGAGAAGCCATGAGAGTCTGGTACTGGGCAGTGGAGCACAACCAGGAACTCACAGTGGTTCATGTTCCAGGAGTCCAAAACACCCTAGCTGACAGCCTCAGCCACTCTAGGTCTCAGGCTCACGAGTGGGAGCTACTACAGGATATAGTAGATGACCTTTTTCGAAAGGTGGGGACTTCCAGAACTGGACCTCTTTGCATCCCCACTCAACGCCAAACCGCCCAACTTCTGTTTGTTAGATCTAGGGCCTGGTGTTTTCTGGTGAGACTTGTTGTCCCTTTCTTAGACAGGGAGGTTCCTATATGACTTTCCTCCCTTCCCACTGCTTCAGAGAGTACTACTCAAGTTACAAGCAGAACAAGCTGTCATGAGTCTCGTAGTGCCATTTTGGCCATAACAGATTTGGTTCCCATTGCTCCAACAGTTGGCATCGGAACCTTCAGTTCCCTTGTCCCTGTCTCCTCACTTGCTCTCCCAGGAGCAGAGAACTCTAGTACACCTGATCTTCAGTCTCTGCACCTGCATGCATGACTTCTACATACCTAGTCGGGGGGGCAGATATGGGGTGTCTCCAAGGGTAACGGAGGTCCTAGTGGCCTTGAGGAAACCCTCAACTAGGGCCACATATGGCATGAAATGGAAATGTTTCTGCCTGTGGGAGTCATCCCGTCTCCTGTATCCATTCACCTGTCTGGTGAATTCAGTCCTGGAGTACCTTTTTTCTCTGTCAAGGGTCACAGCTGTTCGTCCATAAAGGTATACCTTTCTGCACTGTCAGCTTTGGATGGCAGGACCCTGGCGCAATTAGATTTGTCCAAGACCTTCTTGCACAATATTATATATATATCAAGCCTCCGAGGAGGGACTCCATTCCCCCCATGGGATCTTTTATTTATATTAGAAAAGCTTACATTGCCTCCCTTTGAGCCAGCCGCAAGTTGCGAACTACACTTCCTAGCTTAAAAAGTATTGGTTTTAGTTGCCATTGCTTCTCCCCAGAGGATTTCCGAGCTTTGGGCTTTGATGTGTAAAGAGCCTTATTTGATTTTTCACAGGGATAGGCTATCTCTGCATACTAATCCTAAGTTTTTCCCAAAGATAGTGTCCAAGTTCACTCTTAATCAGAACATTCAACTTCCAGTTTATTACCCAGAGTACTCAAACAAAGGGAAGACACTGTTGCATACTCTGGATGTTCACAGAATTCTCCATTTCTACATAGATCGTACTCAATCTTCTAGGAAGACAGACCAGTTGTTTGTCTCCTTTGACCAGAGAATGTTGGGGCACCAGTGACCAAGCAGACAATGGCCAAATGGTTGGTCAGTTGCATTGTTTTCTGCTATCAGAAGTACAACAGACCTTTACCAGGACCAGTTAAAGATCACTCCACTAGGAGCATTGCCACTTCATTTGCATCCCTGAAGAATGTTTCAGCAGCGGATTTTTGTGCAGCTGCTATTTGAAGTTCAGTCCACACTTTCGTAAAACACTACAGTCTGAACACTGCTTCAAGGAGAAGGACGGATTTTGGCCTTGCCGTTCTCCAGGGACTTCTCTCTTGAGAGTACCAGTGGTTTATTGTTGTTATGACCACAACCCTTCTGACCTGGATTCTATCCTTGTATTGCTTGAAACTCAGTTCTAATGGTGTTATTTGCTGCAAGAGCTCTATCATGAAGTAAGATAGTACAGTTGCATGAAAACTTACGTAACAGTAGATTTTTGAAAAAAGCTCTTGAAGCAGGTATGCTTTCCCTCCCTAGTAGATTTTTGAAAAAAGCTCTTGAAGCAGGTATGCTTTCCTCCTCCCTCCCCCGTGGTTATACATGTTCAGGGTTTTAACTAGCTGGTATAATATAGCAAAATGCTATGCAAAACAGGGGGTAATGCTAACCATTTCCAAAAATGCATAGCAGTAGACTTCTAGCCATATTTCTTTTTTCAGTGAGTCTATGGCACGGTAGAAAAAAATAAATAAAATTATATATATTTTTGAATTTTGCTAACCATTCTGTGCCAAGTGCTATGCATTTTTACAGTTGATTAGCACTTTCACGTGTAAAATTACTATCAATTTTTTTGGCTTGTTTAATACCCTGCAAGTTTCTTCTCTTTGGGGGATGTCAGAACCTCCTCGATTTCCTATCCTTTATGCTAGCCGGGTCTCCGGTGGGTGAACTGAGGTGGTGCCGGGGGACCGCCCCTTTCAAACACCATGAAGTCTTGCTATATTAGGACATATTGCAGTTAGCCACTGCACTGGAACTGCCCCGGAGAGGTAAGGGTTAACTCCAGAGAGACTGGAGTTCCACATCGCGAGGGCGCTTATATTAAAGCTCTATCTGGCTAGTTTCAAATGAAAACTGTCAGATCTTTACGAAGCTAACACTAAGCAACAAGTCTGTGTGGAAAGCTCTACACTAGCCAAGAGGCTACCTACTAGTGAGAAAAACAACAATATAACAACAATGAAAACAGCAATAATAATAATAACAATGAATAATAGTATTATTAGAATCTCCCTAACAAGCACTATTAGCCCCCCTTCCCCAAAAGACTCAAGTCCAGGAAGGGGGCCAACATATTACTTAAAACAGAATACCTAATCCCTAACCCTAGATAAAGGGGGTGAAGGGAAAACTAAAATGGCATGACACAGTGCTTGCACTAATTTGCCACCCCTAGCCAAGTAGAAGTTCTGAGAGGGGCAGGAGGGAGGGTGGTCCTAATATAGCAAGACTAAATGAGAAGAAAAACAATTACTAAGGTGAGTAATTTTTTCTTCAAACATCATGAAGCCTTGCTATATTAGGACATATTGCAGATTACACAGCAGTACCTCCATGGAGGAGGGTCAGAACCTACTTAGGAAATAGGCTCTGAAGCACAGCTGTGCCAAAACGAGCATCTCTCCTGGACTGAATATCCAGGAAATAATGCTTGGTAAAAGTGTGAACTGTTTTCCAAGTAGCAGCTTGACAGATTTCCAGAATGGGAATATCTCTAGCAGCCGCTAGAGATGCAGCTGTACCCCTGGTGGAGTGAGCCCTCAGTCCTGAGGGTGGTTCTCTACCTAGTTTTTGATAACAAAATTGGATACAAGAGACAATCCACCTTGCAATTGTCCTCTTAGTGGCAGGTTTCCCTTTGCCAACCTCGCCATAGGTAAGGAAGAGTTGGAGGATTGAACCTGTGACCCTTGGTGCGTTCAAATAGTAGCTTAAGGCTCTTTTGACGTCCAAGCTGTGCAGTCTCTCTCTCCTGAGGAAGAATGCTCAGTGAAAATACTGGAAGAGAGATGGATTGGTTCAGGTGGAAATCTGAAACCACTTTAGGCAAAAACTTTCTGTTAGTCTGAGGACTACCTTATCCCTGTGGAAAGAGATAAAATCTTCTTCCTGACGAGCCTGAAGTTCACTTATGCGTCTGGCAGAAGTGACAGCCACCAGGAAAACAGTTTTCAAGTCAGAAACTTGAGCTCTGCTGAGGACAGAGGCTCAAAGGGGTTTGCATTAACTGGGCAATGCAAACATTCAGGTCCCAGGCGGGAGCTGGTTCCTAAAAGAAGGGTTGGTGGAAGTAACTCCTTTAAAACCTGAAAACACAGGTTGTGAGGAAAGGAAGCAGGCTTCCTGCTGACAGAAAAGCAGAGACAGCCGCAGATGAACCCTTAAGGTAGCTGGCTTAAGGCCTAAGGAATTTAAATGGACCAAATAGTCCAGTAAAATGGGCAGATCAGCAGATTCTGGGATAATCTGCCTCTGAGACACCAGATGGAAAACCTTTCCACTTAGAATTGTAAATGGCCCTAGTGGAAGGCTTCCTTGAGGCCTTTAAATATCCAAGACACCTTGAGAAAGGTGTAAATCAACAAATTCTAACTCCTCAGAGCCATGCCTTGAGATGGAGTGATTGAGGTCCGATACCACATCTCCCCTGTGCACAGGCCAGTAAGTCGTGGACTCTGGGCAAGCTCAGGGCAGGGTGGACTGTCAAGGACAGAAGCAGTAGGTACCAGGGCTGTCTGGCCCAATCTGGAGCAATCAGAATCACTTTGCAAGGCTGAGATCTGATTTTTACTAGTACCCTGAAAAGAAGGGGAAAGGGAGGAAAGGCATACAGGAACTTCCCTTTCCAATCCAACTGAAAGGCGTCCAGGGGGACTGACCCTAGCACTGGTAGCCTGCAACAAAATAGAGGAAGTTGGTGGTTGTCTGGGGCTGCAAAAAGATCTATCTGAGAGGTGCCCCATCTGGCAAAGACTGAACCCAGCACTTGAGGATTCAGAGCCCATTCGTGATGGCCCTGAGAAATCCTGCTGAGGGCATCCGCCAGGACATTGTCCTTCCCTGGAAGATGGACTGCTATCAGGGAGGTGTTCAGGGAGTAAGCCAGAGACCACAACTTCATTGCTTCAGTGCACAAGGCTGATGACCAAGTGCCCCCTTGCTTGTTGATGTACCACATTGTTGTGGTGTTGTCTGTCCTGACTTGAACTACTTTGTTCTGGACAGAAGCTGAAAACGCCTGAAGAGCTAGAAAAACAGCTCTGAGTTCCAAAAGATTGATGTGGAGCAAAGATTCCTGGGGAGACCACACTCCCTGAGTGGACAAGTCACCTAAGTGAGCTCCCCACCCTAACAGGGAAGAATCCGTGGTGAGGGTAAGGGAGTGGGAAACGGGAATGAAAGGAACCCCTTGTTTTAGATTGCTTTGATCCTGCCACCAGTGTAAGGCCAGGATCAGGGATTGGGTCACTGGAATCAATTTGGAAAGGGGATCCTTCCTTTGAGACCAATAAGCCCTCAAATGGAACTGAATGTCCCTCATCTGGAATCTTGCTCCCTGCACTACAGCTGTGAAGCAGCCATGTGCCCCTAGGAGTTTCAGAAAATGCCTTGCTGGTGAGAGACCCGCCCAGTAAAAGGAGGATGCCAGGGCAATGGTCTGTCTACCCTTTCCGAGGGGAGAAATGCCCTGGCTAACTTTGTGTTCAACTCCGCACCTATGAAAGTTAGTACCTGAACTGGTTCGAGAACTGACTTTGGTATATTCAGCAGGAATCCCAGAGAGGTGAGAAGCTGCTGGGTGACTTGCAAGTGGGATTTTACCTGATCTGGAGACTGACCCACTAAGAGCCAGTCGTCCCCTTGGGTCCCCTTGCATGTTCAGATAAAACATGAATGTCATATAGTTCATATTCACCCAGTCCACCTGGCTGAACACAGGAGATAACACCTGACGCACTGGGCAAGTTGCCTTCAGTTAATGGGGAGTCTGTTTCTTCCCCCAGATGGAACCCCTAACACATCAGGGATGTCAGAAATAGTCAGGAGGAGGCTGGAAAAATGACATCCCAGAATGGAGGTTTCTGAAGCCCAGATACCATGAAGCAACCACTGCCACTTGCCTGGTGAGATGAACAGCTTGAGACAGAGTTCTCTCTTGGCACTGCTTTGAGATCCTATTAAACATATTATTTATTTAGAATTCGTTGACCCAGAAAGGCAATCTGAGCCATCGCTCATTTCCAGGTGCGACCCAGGTGGTGGGGGAGTATGGAATGGGGAGAGACTATAACAAAACTAGAAAAATAAAAGGTTTGGTTCTCCTTGACAGAATGTCACTAGTATCTTCTGATGCACAGTTAATATTATGTCAAGCACTGTCCAACTCCATTTAACAACTTGACAAGTGATTTGGTGTGCATTAGTGATGAAAACTGCATCCAGATGACACAGTCATGCCAACTTCACTTCAAGCATTCACGTAAAAAAATTCACGTAAAAAAATTATATATTCCCAGTTCAAGCATTCCTATGGTTGTTAAAAGCACATGTATTGGATGCAGGGATGGTTAAATCTCTTCAGGAGACATCACCTTCTGTGACACAAATACTCAGTCAGCAGTGAGCACACAGCTGTTGAATTTTGAATTACTTTGATTTGGAGATGCACCACATCATGATTTATTGCCTTTTTAATAACAGATGTTTTGTTAGAATTTATGAGTGTCTAGTCTGGATAAGATGGTTTTGGGGGCTGAGCTGTAGACAATGTCCCCAAAGTCGAGGACTGGGAGAATAATCTTATGGATGACTTATCTCCTGGCTTGCTGTGGCAGGCAGCTGCAGTGTCTGTAAAGAGCAGAGTCTAGGGAGTAATTTTTTATGGATGGTGTCAATGTGTACCCCGAAGTCTAGGTACTTTTCTAGCCACTAGGTACTTAAATGTACTACTAGAGGCAGTATAGCACAGTGGTCTAAGGCTCTAAGCTGCAAATTTGGTGACATCCAGCAGACCAGACCTGGGTTTGAATCCCACAGCTTCCACTTGCATACTGTGTGACCCTGAGCAAGTCACTTAACCTCCAGATTTTTGTGTCCTTTGCAAAGAGGCATACCTTCCTTCCAGCTCTTCTGAGTGCTGCTTATGAAGACATTGAAGAAGACTGGTCCCGGCACTGAGCCCTGATGTACTCTGCTGGTCACTGTCCCCAAATTAGAGTGAGTATCATTTACCACCACCCTCTGTCGCCTGTCCAACAACCAGTTCATAAGAGAAAAACAGTTCACTGCACACTGGGAGGTAATTCTTGAGAATAATTTATTCAGAGTTAAAGCAACAAAATGCTGGAGCCTGATGCTTGTTACATCTGTCCGTAGGTTGCTTTAACTCTGAATAAATTCTTCTCGAGCATTACCTCCCAGTACGCAGTGCATTCTTCTTGTGTGAGTTCCTGGCCAAGTCATCTCTGCTGTAAGGGAGTGGCGCTATAGCAATCATGTATCCAGTAGCATGAATGCAGGTGATTTTACTTCTTTTTCATGAGTTCCTTACCCAGTTTACTACCTTGGGTCCTATCCCCAAACTGCCCAGTTTCCTTATGAGCCTCCTGTGTGGTACAGTGTTGAAGACACCTTGCTGAAGTCTAAGTAAGCCATGTCCACTGCCCCACCTTGATCTATTTCCCTGGTCACCCAGTCAAAGAAATCAATCTCGTTTGTCTGACATGACCTCCCCCATGTGAATCTGCTGCCTTGGGCCTTGCATGCCACTGGTTTCAAAATACTCCACTGGCCTTTCTTTCAGTAGTGTTTTCTTTAGCATCCCCAGCACTGATATTAGATTGTCCAGTCTGTAGTTGTCAGCCTCCTCCTTTCTGCTGCTTTTATGAAGTGAGACTACATCTGCCCTCCTCCAGTCTTCTGAAACCACTCCAGTTTCCACTGAATTATTGAATAGGGCTGTCAGAGCGGCTGCCAGTACCTTTTTGAGCTCCCTTTGCACCCTTGGATGTACCTCTTCTGATCACATAGTCTTATCCACTTTCAGATTTGCAAGTACTGTTGGGACTCTTTTTCTGATAAGAACTTGTGTCCATACACCCCCCCCCCGTGTTCCTGCTGCTTCCGTGTGATCCATCCCCATCTCCCTTCACGGTGAAGACTGAACAGAAGTATCTGTTCCTGATCCTCCTCTGCACAATCTCCCGCCTACTCTTCTTAACTTCACAATCCCTCCCTTTGTCTTCCTGTTTTTGCTTATTGTCTGAGAAAGGTCTTGCTTCTTTTAGTTACCCCTTCAGCTAAACTTTCCTCCATTTGTACCTTTGCACCACTTACTACCTTTCCTGCTTCCTTCTGCTTTTCCTGGTAAACAGAGCATGGTTCATTGTGGGATTCGCCCACTTCTCATGTGATATAAAGAGTAACAATTACGTCATTGCATTTAGAATGCCCATGAAATACTATTAAATGAGGTATTGGGTTTACCACAAGGCATAAAATAAGTGAGTTCACATAGCAGTTTGCTCCCCCAAAAATGCTATTTGCTAGCCAAGTGCAGGCTTGATTAGCAGAAGTTACTGATCATCTGATTTTTCCACACTGAGTAAAAATTTCTAAATTTGCAATAATATTGTCCTGCAATTGTATAAAAAAGTACAGAATTGCAGACATTGTTCTTGCGGTTTTAATTGACAGTATCTTACAGGTAAAAATAACCATTTAGTGAGATCATTCCTCAAACCTGTCAGGTTGCTAATCAAAATTTTGCTGATTTGGAAACCTGATTAGCAGTCTTTGCTAAACTGATTTATGCCTTGTACCAGTAGATCTTACTTCGAGATACAGCTCTTGCAGCAGGTTACACCATTAGGACTGAAGCCGGCAGGCACCAGGACCCCACGGAAAATTTCTAGCTAGCTATCTTCAGCGGGGACCGCCCCCGACGTCGGTCCCGCCTCCAACGTCAGGCGTGGTACACAAGGGGGCGGTCCCGCCAGAATCCCCAGTTCTTTCCCGCTGTCGACTTGCATGCCTCGACCCTTCGGTCTCAGTCTAGCGCGCGACGCATGGTTGCTGAACTTCCTATGGGAATTTGCTTCATTTCGAAGATTTTTCTTCTCTGATGTCCTCACCAACCTCCGGGCATACGTCTAAGTGTGCTTGTGGAAAACAGATCCCCTTTAAGGACCCTCACACGGCTTGCGTTCGGTGCCTGGGCCGAGAGCACGACACCCAGGCCTGTTCCCTCTGCCAGGGATTTAACAGCTGCACCAGGATCCGGAGACAGAAGGTTCTGCAGGCGTTCCTCCTGGAAGAAAAACTTAGAGCCATGTCCTCTAAAGGGGAATCTTCTCATAAGCACGCCAAAAAGAAGAGAAGGGAGAAGGACCCTTCCAGGTCTCCGACTCAGGCCTCTGAGTCCCGCAGCTCCGGATCGAAGTCAGACTGGTCCCCGTCCAGGGCCTCTTCCCTCCCCCCGGCTGTGGTGGCTGTTTCTCGGTCTTCTCAGGCCCCTACCGCCAGGCCGTCATCATCCTCCACCCCTAAGACCATGGCGAAGTCCGGGGAGCGTCATCACCATCGCAACAAGTCGGGCTCCCGCTCGTCGGTACCCGACGTCCGTTCCTCGTCAGTGCCGCTCCGGAAGACCCTTGAGCTTACCCCTCTGAAGAGGCTGGCAGACCCGACGCCAGCTTGACCTCCGTTGGCCGTTCGTCAGCGCTCCTCGGAGCCGTCGTCAGCTGTCAGACCGTCGTTGGTCAAATCTACCCATCGGACATCGGCAGGGGGACCGATGTCCACGGCGCCTGAGAAGAGGGCTCCTGCGTCTCCGACCATCATCGGGCAGGAGTCCCTTACGGAGGAAGACTCGACGCAGCCCGAAGACCAGATGGGCGATCCCGGCCTCGCGCAGTCTCCCAGGGCTCCCTCGCCACCGCCCGAGGTCTCTGTGGAGCCGTCGCCGGGACCCGAGGTCCGACCCTCAACGTCTGAGCCGGCATCAGGATTATCTCTTGTGGATGTAAAGGATCTCTTTGCATACTGGTGGGACACCATCAAGAAGGACGTGGCGCCCACCGCTCTTCCTCCTCCTCCTCCGACTCCGGCCCCCCCTTCGCCTGCGGGGTCGGCTGACCGCTCTACTGTCCCCAGGGAGTCCAGATCCCCTCCCAGGGCTCAAAGTGCAAAGAGGAGACCTCCGTCTAGATCCTCGTCTTCCGGATCACCCAGCCCAAAGAGATCCAGGAGACGCCGACTTTCGCTGTCGACGGAGGACGAGGGATCAGTGTATTCCACTTCCAGATCTCCATCTCCAATCTCAGTCCCTTCTCCGGACCCACGTGAGACTCCATGGTCTCCTCTGGATGACCCCTCCTTCATGGATATCATGCGCCATATCCAGGAGAACATGGGGTGGAAATCTGAGGAGTTAGACCCCGAAAGATTGTGCCTGGCTAAGTATCTTCGGCAGAAGGACCCCAAGCCTGTGGTGGTGCCACCCTTGGTGGACACTTTTGTGGGCGTCACCAAGGCCGCATTGAAGCATCCACATTCGTTACCGGCGGTGCCGAAGAAAGCTGACCGTCTATACAAGGCTCCCCAGGGAGGACCAGTATTTGACGCACCAACCTCTGGCTGATTCTCTGGTCATAACAGCTTCACATGACCAGTCCCAAAGGCCGCAGCATTTGAGCACCCTGCCACCGGATCCAGAATCCAAGCAGTTGGACTGTCTAGGCAGGCGCACATATGCTTCGGCGACCTGCGCCATCAGATCCCTGAATTATCTGACCCACATGATTCAATTCTAGAATGCACTGTGGGAGCAGGGTCTGGAGGCAGCTGAGAAGCTTCCTGAAGGTGGACAGAAGGAGGAGATGCTCCAGCTCCTCCGCACGGGTTCAGACGTGGGGACCCAAGTGCTTAGAGCCGCATATGATTCCGCGGACTCATCGGCCTGAACAGCAGCTTCAGACGTATGTCTCCGGAGACAGTCCTGGCTCTGTGTCTCCGGCTTCACCCCGGATGTCCAGAAGAACATTATGGACGCCCCTTTTGAGGGAGATGTGTTGTTTGGTAATCCTGCAGAAAAAATTATTACCAAACTGCAAGAGGCTGGAAAGGCAGTGAGGTCGGTCCAGGCAATGTACCGGCCTAGGCCTGGTTCCTTTTGTAGGCACCAAGGCCGTTTCCGTGGGCGGACACAGAGGCAACAACCCCGCTCTGCCACACAACAGAGGGGCTCTGGTTTCCGCAGAACCCAGGGTAAGCAGCCCACTAGCAGAGGTCAACGCACCCCTAGAGCGACCCAGCCAGCGGGCCCGTCTGCCGCCACAGCATAACTCCTTTCCCGCCCCTCGGATCAACGGGATGTTATGGTCGGGGTCGATTCTAACTTCCTGCCGGATGGCAGGCAATCACCACCGACAGGTGGGTTCTTCAATTGGTCAGCATCGGCCACTTTTTAGAGTTCGCGGAAAAGCCACCCTCGAGGCCTCCTCTGCTCTCCCAGTATCTTGCAAGAAATGCTCACGCTCCTGAACAAGGGGGCAGTAGAGTGCGTCCCGGGAAACCAGAGAGGACTAGGGTATTATTCTCACTTCTTCCTGGTTCCCAAGAAAACAGGGGACCTCCGTCCAATTCTGGACCTGAGCGACCTCAACATGTCAGTCGCATACAAGAGATTCCGCATGGTGACCCTCCCGGGCCTTATCCCCATGTTAAAGCAGGGCACCTATTTAGCGTCCTTAGACATGCAGGACGCCTACCTGCATATCCCCATAGCTCAAGCGCATCAGAGGTTCCTGCGCTTCGAGTTTCTAGGTCACCATTTCCAGTTCCGGGCTCTCCCTTTCAGACTGTCATCCGCACCAAGGGTCTTTACCAAATGCATGGCAGTCGTGGCAGCGTCTCTAAGGAGAAAGGGCCACTATGTGTTCCCGTACCTTGATGATTGGCTTCTCATGGCCATCTCCAGTGAGGCGCTTCTGCTCGCGATCCAGGACACCCAAGACCTATTTGGATCGCTGGGCATTCTTATAAATCAAGAGAAGTCCATCTTGGTACCGTTGCAAAACCTGCAGTTCATAGGAGCAGTGCTGGATACGATCCAGGGAAGAGCTTTTCTTCCAGCCGACAGGGTGGAACGCATAAAGTCCCTCATAGGGGACTTATCGATGAACCAGACCGTACCAGCCAGGTCGGTCCTTCATCTGCTCGGACACATGGCTGCGGCCATTCCCACTGTCCCTCTCGCACGACTCCACATGCGAATAACGCAGTGGATGCTCAAAGCGCAATGGGATCAGAGGCAAGACCATTTGCAGCATCCAGTCAGGATCACGAAATCCGTGATTCGAGACTGGCAATGGTGGTTAGCCCCCGGGTCGCTCTCCAAGGGTGTCCCGTTTGCAGCGCCGTCCCCAGAGATAACCCTCACCATGGATGCTTCGGGTCTCGGGTGGGGAGCGACTAGATGGGGTGAGGTCTCAGGGTGTATGGACCCCGTTGGAGGCTCATCTCCATATCAACATCCTAGAGATGAGGGCGGTCCTCTATGCACTCCAGGCCTTTCAGTCCATGATCCCGCCGTGCACGATCTTGCTTCAGACGGACAACACGGCGGTGATGTATTACCTCAACAAACAAGGAGGCGCACACTCTTACCCCTTTTGCAGGGAGGCCATGAGAGTGTGGGATTGGGTAATCGGACACGGCGCAAACTTGATCGCTGTACATGTTCCCGGAGTGGACAACACGATCGCAGACGGCCTGAGTCGCTCC
The DNA here is from genome assembly GCA_016271365.2 of Neoceratodus forsteri. Classification (NCBI taxonomy): domain Eukaryota; kingdom Metazoa; phylum Chordata; order Ceratodontiformes; family Ceratodontidae; genus Neoceratodus; species Neoceratodus forsteri. The sequence continues at coordinate 1,227,364,882 of CM028131.1, read as the reverse complement.
CAGGCCAGAGTCCATGAGTGGGAACTTCTTCAGGAGGTGGCAGAAGATCTGTTCCTTCGATGGGGAACTCCAAAACTGGACTTGTTCGCATCTCCATCCAATGCAAAACTGCTCAATTTTTGCTCGCTAGATCCAGGGCCTGGTGTTTTTCTAGCGAGACGCGTTGTCTCTCTCCTGGGTGAACAGATTCCTTTATGCCTTCCCTCCCTTCCCGTTGATCCAGAGTTCTTCTCACGCTGCGAAGGGAGCACGCACTAATGATTCTGGTGGCCCCGTTTTGGCCCAGACAGATTTGGTTCCCTTTGCTGGCACAACTATCTCGGGAACCCCCGCTCCCATTGCTGCTCAACTCCCACCTACTGTCTCAGGAGAGAGGTTCATTGCTTCATCCGGATCTCCGCTCTTTGAACCTGCATGCATGGCTCCTAGAGACATAGCCATTTTGCACCACGGGGTCTCGCAAGAGGTTGCTGAGGTTCTCTCCACAGCCAGAAAGCCGTCAACGCATGCTACTTACGCCATGAAGTGGTGTCGTTTTTGTCTATGGTCACGGGCTCGTGACCTTTCCCCTTTAGGTTGTCCCGTTGGAGTGGTTCTAGACTACCTCCTTTCTTATTTCCATTCTGGGCTAGCCTACTCCTCTATTAAGGTGCACCTTTGTGCATTTCGGCCTACCGTCTTCCGGTGGGGCACCGTACTATTGCTCAGCTTGACGCTTCTCGGGAGTTTCTTAGAGGAGTGTTGCATCTTAGGCCTCCCATTAGGGATCCTGTGCCTCCGTGGGATCTACTCTTTGTCCTGGAACAACTTACGCTCCCTCCCTTTGAGCCTGCCGTGGATTGCGAGCTACGTTTTCTGTCGTGGAAGACGTTATTTTTAGTTGCCGTTACTTCAGCCAGAAGGATTTCTGAGCTTCATGCTCTCATGTGTAAAGAGCCTTATTTGGTTTTCCACCGGGACAGAGTATCTCACGGATAACCCAAAGTTTTTGCCTAAGATGGTTTCTAACTACTTTTAAATCAGGATATTGACCTTCCGTCTACTTCCCGAGTTACTCCAACAGAGGAGAGGCTTTGCTTCATACCCTGGATGTTCACCGCAGCCTGAGGTATTACTTAACAGAACTAAACCCTGCGGCTTCTGACCAGCTTTTCATCTCTTTTCTCAGAGAATGGAAGGCCAACCGTGTCCAAACAGACCTTGTCCCGCTGACTTGTCCAGTGTATCGCTGACTGCTACCAGATTAAACAAAACCCCTCCCGGTTCTATCCGGGGTCATTCTACCAGGTGTGGCCACTTCTTTGCAGCGCTCAGAAATGTCTCTATTTCAGCTATTTGCACTGCTGTTACTTGGAGCTCTGTACATACCTTTATCAGGCATTACAGTCTGGACATAGCTCTAGGCGAGAGCCGGTTTTGGCCTAGTGGTGTTGCAAGGTCTCTTGTCCTGAGTCAGGACTTGGATTGGTTTTCTCTTGTCTCTATGCCTCCTCCCGGATCTTCTGGCAGCGTTACTGCTTGGGAATCAGTCCTAATGGTGTAACCTGCTGCAAGAGCTGTATCTCGAAGTAAGATAGTACAGTTACGTAAGAACTTACCGTATCAGTAGATCTTTGAGAACCGCTTTTGCAGCAGGTACCTTCCCGCCCACCTTCCCCCTTAGAGGAGATTCGGCTCTGTTTAAAAAAAACAAAACAAACAACAAAATGAGAGGTTAAAGCAGAAGCAATATGTCATGGATGATTGAGACGGAGGAAAAGAAAGAAATGCATTGGTTGAGATTTTCTCCTTTATTGCCTTCTGACGGCGGATCCTTGGTCTCCCCTTCTGATGTCATCCTGCGGCCGGGAGTCTCCGGCGGGAGAACTGGGGATTCTGGTGGGACCGCCCCCTTATGTACCACGCCTGATGTCGGAGGCGGGACCGACGTCGGGGGCGGTCCTCGCTGAAGATAGCTAGCTAGAAATTTTCCATGGGGTCCTGGCGCCTGCCGGCTTCAGTCCTAATGGTGTAACCTGCTGCAAGAGCTGTTCTCGAAGATCTACTGTTATGGTAAGTTCTTACGTAACTGTGGGTCACGTGATGGCATCCACCTAGGCAGCAGCTGAGGAACAGAGCTCCCCCCTCTGGCCGCCAGAATTTTGGTTTTTCATAGTTTTTTCTGCTGGTTTCTCCAGAAATTTGTGTTAATATCAAGTGTACTGATAGTCTGGCACTGATTGGGAATCTTATTTTTGGACGCGGAGCTCCTGTTGGGCGAGATGGAGGTGGATGGAAGCAGGCCTCACAGGGCATACCCTCCTGCATCTCCTGAGAAGGCCGCATAGTTAAAGAAACCAGGCCTCAACTAGGCCGGACTGAGGAGGTGATAAAGCCTCACAGAATGTGCCCCTGTCTGAGGATAAATTCTCCAAGAGCTTAATCCTTTGAAAGAGCTTCTGATAGAGCTGAAAGGGGAACTTAAATTTCACGTAGTGATCTCTCCATGGTGTCTAAAAGGTCTCGGATGTGGATGCTAGGTCGTCTCTGTGGAGCAGTGGAGAGCAAGGCTGATGCAGAAATAATTGAGCTGAGGCAAGTTAAGAAGCTGCAATTAAAATCCGAGGATTTGAGGGCGAAACCGTCGAACAATTTTTTGATAATTGGGCTTCCTGAGCTAGAAGAGGGCGGCCCTCATGGCCTTTGCAGAAATTTCTGGTCCGGATAGTGGGTTCATCCCCACAGGCCTCCACCCTCGAAAGGGCACATCGCTCAGCTCGTCCTCGTCCTGTAGCTGGGTCCCCTCTGTCTGATAATTATTACATTTCTGAGTTATTTGGAGAGGCAGCACATTTTTTTAAAGGCCCGAGAGTTAAAGGAGATTTTGTGGGGTACCTCGAAGATCCGAATCACTCAGGACCTTCCTAAAGAGATCCGGGAGAAGAGGGCTGCATTTCACCCGATAGTGCAGAAATTAATTGTGGCGGAGATCCCATTCAGGATGGTTTATCCGGCTACTTTGAAAGTGACTGTCGGTGGAGCGGTGATCAGTTTTGGCACCCTTGAAGTGGCCTGCAAGGACCTCGTAACCCGATTGCCGGAGCTGTTTAAAGGACTTGGCTGAAGAACCTGCATGGACTGAAGGGATCGGATTTAATGCTCCTTTGAGCTAATGTTATTATTTGTGGTCCTGTGTATGTATTTTGGTGTGGGTTTTTTCCTTTCCTGGCTGCCTGTAGCCTCTTCGGACCTTTGGGGCTTCTCTCTACCCTCCCTGCCACTTACCTCCGTTGCTGTCTCTTCTTGTCTGTCCTTTGTGTGGATCCAGTCGTGTAGCTGTGTGGCCTTTCGGTTCTGGAGTGGGATGGTCATTGGGACGGGGGGGTGGTGGCTTTGGGGTGGCTTCGGAGTCCCAGCGCAGAGGTAGTGGGGGCATGTCGCTGGCGGACGCTTTTTCTGCTGGTTGCTGTTTCCGGTTGGGAACTTCCTGGGGGACGGACTCCCGGGAGCCCGGCAGTCTAAATGGTTCCCCCGACGCAATAACCGAGTTTTTTAAAACATTCCTGGCGTCTCATTCTTGCAGCCCCAGCCTGGTTTGGCAAGTGAAGATTTGGTGGTCACCACCGGTGCAAATTTGGATTCGGGTAGGTGTCACCGGGTTTTAAAGAGGGGGTGGAAGAATTTGGATGGGGATCGGATAATAGGGTCTCACTGGATTCTCATATTTAGGCTGTAGTCTCTTTGGGTAGGCTCTCTGTCCTGTTACTCCTGTTTTGTTTATGTCAGTATTTGTGCTGTTATGGTCTTGTTCTGCCCTGTCTCTCGTTTAAGTGTTCTGGGCTGGGGGGCTATGGGGGGCTCTTAGTGGGCTTGTTTGTTGGATGTGGTATTGCGAACCGTATGGGGGTAGCTAATCATTGCCTGGGGCTGGTTTGGGATATGAATAGGACAAATATGGTTAAGGTGATATCTGTATGGGGGATATACTTGCTTTTTATGGCAGCATCTGGGTATGTGGTTCGGCCTGGGGAAGGGGTTCACTTGGGGTTAGGGGAGTTCATGACTGGCAGGTATGCGTCACATATATGTATTTCTGTACACGAACTCTCATATGTATATAGTTTTTGGTGGGTTTGGGGATTGGGGGCTTTCGTGGGTGGGATTGAATCATGCAGATTTGGGTCTTAAATCTTCTGTTTTTGTTATGGGGGTATTGGGGTTTTCCTGGCTGTATATGGGTTTTGTGGAAATTAGAGTTTTGAGGGGGGAGGATGGGGGGTTACGAAGGGCTATCTCATTTAACCTTTGGTTATCTTGGGCATTTTCTATGTTGAGGCTCTGGGGATTGACATAAATATGGGGATATTGGGGGGTTGGGGTTTCTTCACGAGTTGGTTTGTTCTAATGTTTTGATTGGGGTTTTTGCAGAGCGGAGGGAGGGTGGACTAGCTTTGAATGGGTTTTGGACTATAATGTGGGAGGTGCACCTTGCTAAGGTATGTAGTATGTATTTTGTCTGGATATCTATGTGTTTTGCTACAGGTTTAGTATGGCTGGAAATACAGTTAAAATAGCATCCTGGAATGTCAGAGGGCTCAGGGATTGGGTCAGATGTTTACAGGTCTTTAATCACTGTTCACTACTTCGTATTGATATACTCTTTTTGCAGGAGACACACTTATATCGTGATGAGGTTAAGTTGCTCTCTCGATCTCGGTTCTCTCAATTTTATCTTGCTGGGAATTCCTGTTTTAGCAAAGGGGTGGCAATTCTTTTGAAAAGACATATTTTATTTGTTAAATGGCTCGCTTCTCTTAGACCCAGAGGGGAGATATGTTTTGGTAAAAGGTAAGTTCAATGGAGAGAGTGTGGTTCTAGGTTCTGTTTATGGACGGTGGGAGGGAGTCCTGAATTTTTATGATGTTGATGGACAAATTGGCTGGTTTTCTGCTCAGTAAATTTGTGCTAGGGGATTGGAATGTTCCTTTCTTGGAAGTTAGATAGGTCTCAGGATAGGTTCACACTCTACGCCGCCCAAAAGGCCTTTTGTGAATGGTTTCATTGTTAGGTTTGGGGATCCATGGTGTTTGGCTAATCCTTCCTGTCGTGCTTATACCTTTTTGTCCCAGTCTCATGGTACTAAGTCAAGATTGGATATGATTTTAGTTAGCCTTCCTTTCTTCCGAAAACCTTTGTCTGGCTTTAAACCAAGTGTTGTATCGGATCATGCCACAGTTTGGACACAGTTGTCCCTAGACCCAGACTACTCCTCGTGATTCCATGTGGCTTTAAATACCAACTATTGAAGGATCCCCAAAGTGTTTCAGAGATTAGTTCTAAAATATCCCTTTTTTTGGTGGATAACATGGGTTCCACCCCTAAGGTGGATATGATTTGGGGTGCCTTGAAGTGCTTTCTCAGAGGGGATCTTATCAGGATGGCTTCTTTCAGGAAAAGGGCACGGTTGGCGAGGTCGCTGGAATTGGTGGGTAGGATTAGGGAATTAGATCATAGGTACTCATCATCTTCCTTGGTGTCGGATCTTAAGGAACTCCTTTTGGTTAAGAATGAGTATTCAGATCTACTGAAAGAGAAGATAGAGTATTGTCTGGTGAAAACACGGGCTAGATATTTAGATCTTGGGGAAAAATCCGGCAAGCTTTTAGCTTTGCGTTTGCGTGCGCTTGAGAGTTCGAGGATTATCCCTTCTCTGGTTTCCGCTGCTGGGAACACTGTTTCCTCACCTAGAGATATTGCTCAGGTCTTTATGGAATTTTATTCGCACCTTTACAGTCACTCTCCTACCTTCTGTCTGATAGCGGATATCAGAGATTATGTTAAGGGAATTGGGGTACCACATCTTGAGGAATCTCAGAGTGTTGGCCTATTGACCCCTATCTCTGCTGAAGAAATTAGGAGTGTTATAGCTTCTTTGGTTCCAGACAAGGCACCGGGCCCAGACGGTTTCCCAGCAAAACTTTTACAAAGTGTTTGTTTAAGAGCTTACTCCCATTCTTCTTGAGCTGTATAATTATTTTTTGGTTTCCCCAGAGTTGGATCCGGCTTTATTCGAGGCTACCATAGTTCTGATTCCCAAGGCGAACAAGGATCTCTCTGATCCGGCTAGTTACTGTCCAATTTCTCTCCAGAATTATGATGTCAAAATTCTGGCTAAAATACTGGCTGAAATGATTAAGAAGGTTTGGTTGGGTCTTTTTGAGTCCTGAGCAGGCGGGTTTTGTTGCTGGTAGATCGGCAGCTGATCATTTGAGGACTTTGTCCCATATTTCGCAGTATGCCCGGGATGCCCTTGGCCCTGTCGCCTAGTTTCTCTTGATGCGAGAAAGCGCTTGATCGGGTTGAATGGTCCTTTTATGGACAGTACTGGAGAAATGGGCTTTCCAACTTCTTTTGAATCTGATACAGGTATTTTATAAGCGTCCCTCAGCTAGAATTTATTGTAATGGGGTTTTATCCCCTTCCTTTCGTCTCTTCGCTGGTGCTAGGCAAGGCTGTCCCTTGTCTCCCCTGTTGTTTAACTTATATTTGGAACCCTTGTTGATTAGTCTCAGATCTTCCATAGGGGTCAAGGGGGGTTAGGCTCCAGAATCGGGACTTAGTTTTATCGGTTTATGCAGATGATATTTTGTTACATCTAGAGGAGCCAGTAGCATCCTTAGAGGCAGCTTTGGGTATTATTAGGAAGTTTAGTTCTCTCTCTGGTTACAAGCTTAAAATCTCCAAATGTGAGATCTTTCCCTTAAATATTTACACCTTCAAACGGGACTTTCATTCTTTTGGGATGAGGTGGACTTCCAGTTCAATTAAATATTTGGGGATCTACTTTTCTTCCGATCTCTCTCTCTCTTCTTAAAAAGTTAAATTTAACTAGAGTTAGAGACTTGATTAGTCAAGATTTGCAGCGGTGGGTGGTGCTCCCCATCTCTTTGTGGGGCAGAATCAATATTATTAAAATGAATGTTCTTCCCTGGATCTTCTATCCACTGAACCTTACTAATCTTTGGGTTCCCCTCTCCTTTTTTCAGCAGCTTCATGGTTTAGTTTCTACCTTTATCTGGCGGGGGAAGGGAGCTCGCTGCTCCTATGGTACCCTATCACTCCCTAAAGAGACAGGCGGCCTGAGACTTCCTAACTTTATATTGTATTATTGGGCGGCCCACCTGTCTAAAATAGGAAGATGGTTTTCTACAGACACTGACTGTTCTCATCCAAGCTGGCTTCAGTTGGAAAAGGCTTTTCTATCGGCTCTTAAAGTGGATATTCTGGCTTTATTTTATCAGTCTCTGAGGACTCTTTCACAACTGATTCCGGATGATGCGGTAACTGTTTCTCTTTAGTATGGGCTCAGTGTCTTAAATCTTTTCGGATTTGCAATCATACGGATTTAGGACAGCCTTTAAATCTCAATCCTAATGTTACAGTAGGGGATACTTGCATAGGGCCAGGTTGGCTCCCACAGCTCAAGGATCTTAGGGTGGAGCACTTGTTTGATCAAACCTCGCTTCTTGGTTCTGGGGATATTCTAGATAGGTTTGGTATATCAAATAGAGATATCTTTAAAGTATTTCAGCTCCGGCACCTGGTGGGTAGTAAGTTCGGGGTGTTTTAAGCAATCGGTAGTCCACCTTTTCTGACCGATATTATTACGTTGGCCTCTCAACCCATTCTGTTTCAAAGATTTACTCTTATTTACTGACTTTTAAATTGCAGGATGAGGTTGGGGTCCTCAGGTTCATGGCTCTCCTTCCAGAAGATGTTCCGCTTTGGAGGAATTTTTGGCCTAGTTTACATAAGTATCATACTCAGGACAGATTTCGGTTAGTACAATATAATATTGTCAATAATCTTTATTATACTCCTGTTTAAACTTTTTCAGCGTAAGTTAACCTCTGTTTCGGATTGTTTCAGGTGTTTGCAAAGGGAGGGTAATTTAATTCATATTTTCTGGGAGTGCTCAAAAGTTGCACCTTTATGGTCATTGATTAAGGACAATTTGGATCCCCTTCTGGGTCTAAGTAGATTTTTTTGTCTGGGAATTTGTGTTCTAGGGGATTTATCTTATGTAGACATCTATGGCAGTCAAGAGGCTGGTTTTAAGACATTGGCAGGACCAATTGGTTCTAACGTATGCTGACTGGTTAAAGGAGCTGATGTAATATCTTCAATCTGAAAGCCTGATTGCCAGTTATAAGAATCGGCCGGATTTGTTTCAGAGAAGATGGGGTAAACTCCAATCCCTTTGCTTACCCTAGGAATAAGGCCTGATGGCTTGATCCCTTGGCCCTCATGTTATTATGTAGTTATGTTATTTTGTCATAATGTTAGACGGTCATAGTGGAAGTTAATTTTAAGATTCCTGGTCTGTTAACTGACTGTTAAATTAGGTTATAAATGAGTAGATAATGTGAATATGATATCCGGACTCTGGTTGACTTTGTGTGTAATTATCTGCGGGTGCACCTTGGGAGGGAGGGTAGGTGGGGGGTGGTTATGTTTTCTAGATGGTCTGGTGGGGACTGTATTGTCTGTGTTTTACTCATTTTGTTTTTATTGCTTAAGCCCCCTGTTACCTGAGGCATTTATTTTTTGTGTGTATGGGTGGGTTTGAATTACTGGTCTGTATCTTGTCTGCTTTGCTCTGTTTGTATTTGTTGAAATCAATAAACTTAAATTAAAAAAAAAAAAAGTTCTTACGTAACTGTACTTTAGCAACAATCCAGAGATGTCGATAACTAAGTCTGCCCTATAGTGATGATAGATTGCAACCATTTTTAAAACTGTCCCTTAATCGGATTCACAGCAGCCCTAAACTGTATCATAGTGTATGGATATATGGGACTGACATTCATTACGCCTTTAAAAACCTTGTTTGAGAAAACATTTAACCCACCCAGTGTAGGCAGAGAAAGCAGTTAAATGAAGTTAGATTTTATGGAGGCCTCTAGTACTGCTGGAACAAGGAAGGCTATGGGTCAAAAAAATAATAGCAAGAGAAAGGTAAATTAATTTCTTTAATTGGTACATAAAAAGCTAGCTATATAGTTAGAAGGTGCAACAACCCCTTCCATCAGATGAGTTAAAAAGTTAAGATATTTGCTCAGACCAGCCTCTTCTGCTGTGAAGTTATTGTTTCATATTATCAAGAATCCTTGGAAATGGAACTTCTGTGAGAATTTTTTATTTTAACAAGCTGTGCTGGCACAGCAGTGTGGCAGGCAGTATGCTTCTCTGCCATGCAGAAGACCTAGGCTGGTGATACTTAAGCTCCAGACAGGGAGGATTCATTGGCCCACCTTGAAAGCAGCCCCTATCAGACAAACCTGAGGATCCTGGACAGCTAGGGCACCAGTGTCCGTATACTGTTTCTCATGATGGTTTGGTTGAGTGGGGCAAAGACGGTATCAGTCAGGGGAGAGGGCGGGTGCTAAAGTGGGGCATAGCCATTAATGATGACTCCAGAGAAGATGCTGTCTTCTTGCCCTGACCCAAAAGTAATAAAGGTCTCTTGGGGCTGAAGGAGAAGCTGTACCATAGGAAGGAGAAGTGCCACATTCAGGGCTCAACACTAGTAAATAAAAAAAATTAAAAAGCAGTGATGCAAATTCTAGGTATAATGAGGTAAAGTTCTTGTTTTTTTAGTACTTTATGTACTATTATCACAACTATGTGCATTTGCTAATAGACCCTTGCATTGTACTGTAGGATGTGTCCCTGGTGGAACTAAGTGGTTCAGATGACAGTTGCTCAGAGGAATCCAGTTCAGAGGAAGACTGCTTACAAGATGATGATGATGTGATTGGGGAAGTGACAACAGGCAACTTTATGCTGCATAAAGCTCATGGAATGAAGGGAAAAATAGAAGTTTTGGAAAGCAGAAAAGAATGAACGCTATTTTGAAGAAACAATCCTTGTGCATTTATAATTTTAAAGGCAGTATCAGGATCAGACAGCTGAAAAACAAACATGTACGTTCTGTTGATATGCATGTAAAAACTGGTATTTTTTTATATCAGAAGTTTATGCTTGATACTTCATATACTATACTAAAGTCTGAACATTTGCACATGTATATTTTTATAGGTGTTTACAGAGGAGTGTCAGATTAAAGAATTGATATTAATTTCAATTAGACATTCCTGCATGTTTGTAATCCATTTTGTTATGAAACAGTGGAAAACTGATTTCCCCTGTTGAGCTACCACACGCTTTATTCAAATGTATACAAAGACTTGCATGTTGCAAGGGGTAAAGCCCCCCCCACCACCATAACAAGAGATGCAGTGCATATGAAAGATCTTGCTAATTAGGTTACAGAAGCTAACATGGTGAGGTGACACTGCAGTTGGGTTACAGCATGGCATTGCCCCATTCCCATGGCACAGCATCATGCTGTGGGCTGGTAATGCTTGCCCGACAGAACATCACACCCTGGCATATCTTCCTCCCTGAACTCTCATGCTTTGAGAATCCAGTTGGGCTAGTGAATCTGCACCCCCAATGGCCTGATGGTCACTTTCTGGACAGTTTCTCACCTGCTCTTCAGTCCATGTCCCGATCCCTGTTGCAGCCACTGGCTGACTAAGCCCCATCCAGTGAGCTGCTTTACCTGCGACACCTGATTTTAACAGAAAAATCCAGGGGGGGGCTACCATGCCTTTGTCAATGACCTGGCAGGCCATTTGCACAGCAGTCCTGCCCTCTTTTGAACCTGATGGAGTCCCCATGCTCTCTCCTGCACAATGGCGGTGCCATTTGCAACTGTGTAATGTCTCTTAAATTACCAGTGGCACTAAGTGGTCACATCAAATACTTGGCACCACGTATTGCGTCAAAGAATAGTGCTCAGTATATTTGGAAAAAATATTTTATGAGCATGTTGTTAGTAGGCTTCAGACTATGTAAAACAATACAGTACTGTGTCTTGGAAACAAAACTGGACATGTACAGATATGTACTGTTTTTCTTAATTAGACACCTCACCATTTTAGTAGGTTTAAAAGGCTTAAAAAGATAGTACCCAGCATGCAGTCACTGATTGTGGAGTTGCAAATCAGGGTGGGGAGGGGGCAGAGAGCTGCTGTGTTGTGATCACACACTTGTCTATGCCCAGAGGGTCGATTTAGTGGGGAAGGGGTTGCCACTGCAATCAAGCTGGGATGCAGATTTGGCATTCCAAATGTTAGTGTGTGCAAGCAGGGTTTGCGGACAAAAACACATAATTAACAAGATCCATGAAATTTTGTGCATGAGTGCCAGTCCATCATACCCAGTGCTACAGCTGTTGGTGTCTGCCCAACCCAGACTTTTTGGCCTGCATGTGGGTTGATGTACCAGGATCTGTTCTGACCACAGTGCTAGCTGCACCCAAGTCCAAATAAAGTCCTTGGCATCCAGTGTAAAAAGTCCTGTCCCCTATGCACAATGTGATCCCTTGTTGATCACAGTCGTCTCCTGGCTCCAAATGTTTCAGTGATTATTTAGCAGGACTTCTACCACCTGCCTGTACCATTTCTTCAGGTATAAGGTGTCAGTAACTTTGTGAATGGAATTATCGGGGTTGTTCTTTGGGCAAGACTCTTAACACACCTTCTGCATTGCTGCACCTTTCCCCGCATGGTCACAGTTAGGTTAGTGACCAGATGGGGAAGGGATTTCCCAGTAGCTGAATGGTTAGTGCTCCTGTTTTTGGAACTTTGAGTTACAGGTTTGAGTCTCAGCAAAATCTGGAGGTGCATCTGCCAAGAAGAGGAGACTGATTTCATATATGTCAGCAATTTAAATTGAATGCCAACAAGTGCAACATGATGCACATAGGGAACACCAGGATGAAAGACTGGATGGGAGAGGTTAGGCTGGACACTACTTCTGTGGAAAGAGACCTGGGAGTTATAAGAAACTCCCTAAACCAATCCAGCCAATGCATCAAGTCCTATGACAAGGAGACCAGAATGCTGGGGGTGTATTGGGAGGGGCTGGATAACAGGAAGAAAGACGCAATACTACATTTTTCTAGAACACTGGTGATGCCTAGTCTAGAATACCATGCAACGTTCTGGAGTCTCCAGCTAAGGAGAGACATAGGCTGGAGACAATGCAGTGTAGGTAACCAAAATGATTCTGAGCCAGTAGGGCAAATCCTAAGAGGAGCTTCTTACTCAATTGAAGATGTATTCACTGGAGGCCATAAAGGAGCAGGGAGACATGATGTAGACATTCATGTTCCCTGACAGGAATGAATAAGGTAAACTGTCAAGAACTATTCAGCTGGGAGTTGCAAGTTCAATATGAGGACATGAGTGGAAGCTGACGGGAGATTCAAGAGGGTTGTGAGAAAGTTTTACTTTACTAACAGAGTGGTTGAGCCATAGAATAGCTTACTGGCTGATGTGGTAGGTAAATGATGTGTCGGTGTGGTATACAAGGAGGTGAACCCATCAAAGGGGATAACCAGATCATAAAGCCAAGAGCCCTAAAGGTGAGTGGCTTTATGATCTGCTTAGCCCCCTCAGTGGGTTTATTTTAGAGTATAGCAGACTTACCCATATTTTATTTTATATAATACATTTGGATGGCGACTGAAAGTTTTGATCTCAATTGCATATATAGGGAAATATACTGCTAACCACGTGCAAAAAAAAAAAAAGCTAATGCACTAGTTAGGGTTAAAGTGACAAAAGTAGGGAAATGTGGCATTAGGATTTTAAACAGTACCCCCCCCCCGCAGCAACAGGAAAAAAACATTTCGGTTTCACCTCTCTTGCTTCTTCGCTAATCAGTTGTAGGATGTGCCTTGGGGTTGTCGGCTGTAACGTTCACCCCATTCCATCAGTAAAAAAGCCGACATGGGTACAGTATATGAGAATGGGGTGAGCGTGGGGTTGACAACCCCAAGGCACACCTCATGCCAGATTTGCAAAGAGGCAAGAGAGGTAAACCCGTAATGATTTTCCTATTGCTGCCTGCAGGGTAGGGGTGGTCTGTTAGGGTTGGAAAACCTAACGCCACATTTCCCTACTTTAGTCACTTTAACCCTAACTAGCTCATTAACAATGTTTTTTGCAAAGAATGTTCTTACTTTTTGAGTTAGTATAATTGTATCTTCATAAATCCCTGCCAAAATGTGATTTTGTGCCACTGCAATGCCATTGCATGCCACAGGTGCGAAAACAGAGTTGGGCCAGGGTTTGAAAAATGACAGCTGTGACATTCATGAGGTGGTATAAAAAGATGACTGTGTTGAAAAGTTGGTGTCAAAATATTTAAAATTGCCAAAGTTATGAGCGAGTCTAGAAAAATCTCAACATATAGGCATAAATTTGCCATTTTTATATATTTTTTCCAAAAATTTTGAATATAGCCTTCTTATGACCCCACCTCATGAACGTGGCCAGTAAAAATGTTCAAATCCTGCCTGAAAGATGATTTCACCAAGCAATTGCTTAATTACCTTTTGAGCTTGATTTGTGAAATTCCACGAACATTGGTCATGAGGTGGGGGTCCCAGAAAGGCCATGTTGAAAATTTGGGTTCAAAATCTGCAAAAGTATAATTGGAACAAGGGCCTAGGTGTCTCTGTACCTTACGACTCCTAGTTGAAATATGCAGTCCCTGCAGTTAAAATAACTACTTCCAGTTCCTGGAGGGAATATGCACGGAAGTGCAGGTATAGGTATTTTCAAACTCCAGCGGTATTAATAAAGTACATGCCAGAATCTTATGGTGCTTGTCAGTTGGGAAGTGGGTACAACGCAGCTAACCAAGCTCATGTTTTCCGGTCTTTTCCAGTTATAGTCCCTTTTTGGCAAGCCATCTCAAAGGAATTGGAAGATTGCTTGGGTGAACCAATTGACCTAACAGTCAAATTAGTCTTGCTTTCAATTCTTCCTAGGCATCATCCCCCTGGTCTGAAACATTACTAATACCATATATTCTGGCTGCCAAGAAGGCAGTAACAAGATGATGGATGTTGCCTAGGATCCCCACAGTTCTAGAGTGGTGTAAGACAATATTGGATATCTATCAAATGGAAAAATTAACTGCAGCAATACATGATAGATTTAACAAATGTAATACAGAATGGCAATGCTGGGTGTGGTATATGACCTCAGTGGACCTGGAGTTTATACCTTGAATTTGTCCAGACAAGATGTGATGGTGTGCTGCGGGGGTGGGGGCTTCTTGCTTCCCACACCTGTTTAATTGCTTTACTAGTGGGAATTGGTTCTGTGGAAGTGTATTTCATGTAACATGGTCTGCCTGTCCCTCCCTATATTCATTGATTTGAATTTGAGTGTAAATGACTGATTTAAATTATGAGGATGTCTTTATTTGGTTATTCCATTTATTGTACAACCATTATTATATGATTGTATGCTGTAATATACTATACATGCTTCACTTAATAAAAATCTAATTAAAAACAATCTGCAGAACTGACACTTGTACATCAGAGTTCAAAACCCCATTGAAATACATTGAACCCCATTTATCTTAGTAGTCAGCTGTTTCAGCAGCAAGATGTCTTCGATTGGAGGGTGTGTCTTGACATTGGGACCTTTTCAGGTGTGTGTGTGTGTGTGTGTGTGTGTGTGTGTGTGTGTGTGTGTGTGTGAAAGGGGGTGCTGGATGTTGGGTACTCAGTGGGAGGTCAGGCTGGGGGTTCAGAACGGCAAGGGACCTTTTTTTTTTCTTTTTTTCATAGGTCAAAAAAAAGACATTGAGGGAAGGTTTTCTTCACACAGAAACATAGACTTTGACAGCAGTTAAGGGCCGCTTGGCCCACCCAGTGTGCCTATTTCCCTACCTATTGGATAAGCTGCAGAGCTTAGTTAACCAACAGTGTGCTTCCTCCCCCCCACCCCCACAAGAATTGCTTTATGTCTGTCCCGTGCATCCCTCTCTTTGAAAAAAATACTTCCTTGCATTGCCTCTGTCTTCTTTTTACCGGGTATTAACTGGGATGGCGATTAGATGGTGGAGGAGTCACCAGTTCAAGTTCAGAAGGATAGAGAAAATATTTCCATCGAAACAAGGGTTCTGGATAAAATTATTCTGAGATGTGAATCCATGTGGATTTATAAGTGTGAAGCAATGACATCTCCAAGAGGGCTTGGTGAACTGTTTGGTTTGTACTCATTTTTGTACTGAAAACAACACTAGTATCTCACTTTTCCTTTATGCTATCTCTACAACTCTTATATATTCTGCTGTGCCTTCATCATAAATAATCTCTCCACACAGTGCAAGAAAGCAGCAGCAAAGGCAAACAAGATGCTGGAATGCATATCTAGGGGGATCAGTAGTAGGAGAGAGGAGGTTATACTGCCTTTGTACAGGTCACTGGTAAGGCCACATCTAGAGTATGGAGTTCAGTACTGGTGCCCACACCTCAAAAAGGACATTAACCTGCTGGAGAAGATCCTGAGGAGGGCCACAAAGATGATAACTGGTCAGCAGGGTAAGGCATGCAAGGAGAGGTTGAGGGCACTGAACATGTACTCCCTGGAAGACGGGGGGCTTGATTGGGATGTTCAAGTACTTGAAAAGGATAAATAAGGTTGATAAGGAGAGTCTCTTGCTGTGTGGCAACCATAACACGAGGGGCACAATCTTAAGCTGGAGGGTGGGAGGTTTGGGAGGGAGGTCAAGAAGCACTTCTTCACAGAGAGGGTAGTGGAAACTTGGAATGTGCTGCCAGAAGAGGTCATCTCATTAAAGTCAGTGGGCAGCTTTAAGAGATGATGGGATGGGCTAGGCATAGGGGGAAGGTAAGGATCATGGGTAGGGAGGAGTGGGGAGGGAGGGCAGGGACATTAGCTCAAGCTGTGGACCCTGCAATATGAGCAGACTTGATAGACCAAATGGCCTTCTTCTGCTGGCTTTGTCATATGTATGTAATCTAAGGAAAAATCTGTTTTAGTGTGGAACAAGTTTGAATCCCACCAGATGCTGATACTCTGTAAACCTCGTGACAGTGGAAGAAAGATAGAAGCCTTTATAAGAAGCTGACTTTTGAATCCCTTAAGTGCCTGTAAATTAAGCTTCCATTTCTTAAAATATGGGGCTGGATATTCAAAAGGGTTGCACCATGCGCAATAGGGTTGCACATGCGCAAGTCCGAAATTGCGCCATTCTGCCATATTCAGCAGGAGGCAGTTGCGCCCCCCCAAGTCAAGCTGAGCAACAGTGCAATGCAAATGAAAGCATGCTGTAACCAGAGGGGAGGAACCATGCATAAAGCCTCGCCTCAGACTTCTCCTGATAGGGCGCCTTTCTACCCTTCAGCACCATTGTTTCTTTGCTCTCCTAACTGCTAAGTACAGCCTCATTTTCTAAAATTTAACTGCCGAGATTTGATGCACGTTAAGATATCTGCCTGTTTGCTTGTTTGTACCTACACTGATTTGAAAGCATGATCTTATCTGAACCTTTATAATCCTACTTGTCATTACAGTTTACTGCTCTCTCATAGCAGATAGGACTGACAAGCTACGTTCTACACTGCTGCTTACATTTTACTTTGTGCTTTACTTTCTTTTCTGTCAACCCTCCCCTTGTAATTTTCTCTGGCTAAACAAATTCTCTGTCTCATTTTAAGCTGATCCACCCTATCCCTGATTTCTCGGGACTTTCTTAGCTGGCCTCATACAACCCCCGCTCAGTCTCTCTCTAAGCTGCTCTGACATCACCTTTTGTCTTTCACTAATCCCCACCCAAACTCTATTCTCACCTTGGCTACCTTTGTTTAAACGCTTGATTGCCCTACCCCCTGCTGTCTATCTGCCATCTGCCTCTTCCCCACCCCTCCTGCTGATATTACTTAATCTCCCCTTTCTTTGCTCCCCTAGGACTCCGCGCCCGAGCAGCGCCTCAGTAACTCGGCGGCTTCTCTTACGGCCACCCACAGCTGCCGCCCATCTGGATGCACTCATTCTACCCGCCCTCCTGGTTCCCGAAGCTGGATCCCTCATCAAATGCGGTTGCTGTTGCTTGCTTGAGCGCTGAGGCGGCTGCCTCCTGATTGGTGGCGCTGTGCTACGAGACCTGATTGGTCCAGCCTGCCTCGGACTTCTCCTGATTGGGCCTTTCTACCCTTCAGCACCATTGTTTCTTTACTCTCCTAACTGCTAAGAACAGCCTCATTTTCTCCCTCCTCCACCCCTCCCAGGCCTCCTTTAAATAGTCTCCCAGCCCCACCCTTCTCTTATAGCTCTCCTTCATTGGTCACTGGCTCTGTTTCTCCTCCCTACATCTCTTCTAATGTGCTGGCAGGCTGGGTTACTACTGGACTAAGGTACTTGATTTTGTGGGCCACTCTCCAGTCTTCCTAATCATGCCCCTCCCTGCCTTTGCATCTACACCACACTTCTCCCGCAGTTCATCTTTGGCGGCTATTGAGTAGCTGTGAGTTGCTGAATCAGTAGCTCTGCCCTCTCTACCAGCTTTTCTCCCTGGTAGTCTGTCTTTTCCTCAAGCTTCCTGTCGATATTACCTGGGTACTGACAAATAGTATCTGTTTACCTCAGTCCCATCTCTATTTCCCACAATCTTTGTCTTTTTTTCTCCCCGGAATATAACAGATTTTTTGAGGCATACCACCTCATCATTCCTGCAGACTAAAATGACTCAGTGCCTTATGCTGGTCTTCTTTGTCTCCTCTATCCCATTACTCCACCTTTTGCTATTAAATATACCCCAGCTACTCAGTAATCCCTCCCTTCCCTTCCCATGATTTCTGTTTTTCTAACCTTTTAGTGGTGCCAATCTTACTGTGATTCCATTGCCTTTCTACTACGTGGGGCTTGGTTCAACATTGTCCTGCAGATCTTAAAAATTACCACCTTGCAGACCCTATTCCCTTTCCTGCCTCAAACTTTGGTATTTGCTCCTTATGGCAATTCTGCTCTCTGATGATGTTCACTAACCCAAGGCCAGTTAACCTCGCACCCAACCTATTAGCAATACAAAAGGCCTAAAAATTGCTCACCATAATATCAGGAGCCTTGAGCGCATTTTCTCTGAACTAGAACCTTGGTCCTTCTTCTACAATCCTGACATCATTTGCCTAACTGAAACCTGGCTCAAACCCTCCACCCCTGATACTAGTTGATCTCTCCCATCCTACAATCTTCTAAGACAGGACCGACCTGCAGCCAAGAGGGGTGGTGGCACAGCTATTTATTTTAAAAATCACTTTCAGCTCTCTGTTATTAGCAACTCCCTTCTGCACTGTGAAGCACTTCATGCCCGTCTCACTCTCGGGACCAAACTACTCCATATCGTCTGCATTTACAACCCCCCCTAAAAGTGGCCAAAGAGGCCTGTATGAACTACTGGCTCAAACCTCACTCTTATCCGGAAGAAATGAAGTTCTCGTACTCGGAGACCTAAACATAAACTGGCTGAGGCGCTCCCAAGCCCTGTCCCTATCCAAATTACAAAGTTCAAACCTGCACAACTGATCTCTGAACTCACAAGGACAGTCACCCACTCCAACACCAGAACACTACTGGACTGAATAATGACTAATCACCCGAACACATAGTCTACTCAGGAGTACTAGCTGATGCCATCACTGACCACTCCCCACTTTCTGTATCTGGGGTAAGGGAGGACAGAACCTACTCAGCACAGGTACATCTCCTTTTGCAACTGTGCCCATTTTGACTGTTAGGCGTTCTTACAGAACGTCGCTAGCATTGATTTGTCCTCTCTCAATGAGTCTAGTGATACCCAATCTGCTCTTGGTTTCTTTCTGACCCACTTCCTGGCACTACAGGACAAGCACTGTCACATAGTAATGCATCTGGTGAAAAACAGGCAAACCTGATGGCTAAAATCTGATCAACTCAGTAAACATCACCAGAGAGATAAAAGTTGGCTCCGTTTCAGACGCACTGGCCTAGCTACTGACCTTATCACTTACAGGACTATGCGTAATGCCTGCAAAAAGGAGATCAAACAGGCCAAAAGCACCTACTGCAAGGACCTCTTAATGAACTGTGGTGACTCCAGAAAATTCTGGTCCCACATTAAGGTTTCCTTGGCTCAAACTTATCCTCCACCCCGAATGAAATGGTACTAAATGGAGTCCATTGTAACAATTTATGCACTATTGCCAACTTTTTCAATGACAAATTCACTGACCTAATTATACCTCTGCTTTCCCCTCCAACCTGACCCTTAGCATATCCAACAAATGCTACTGTCAAACTTTTCTTTAAATCTGTCTCCAGATTTGATGTACTGAAATTGCTTAATATCATCTCTGAGAATACAGCTGCCAGTTCTGACAATCTTGAACCCAGACTTCTTAAGTTAGCTCGCTGTTCATAGCTGCTCCTTAGCCAAAATCTTTACCCTCTCCTTATGCCAGGGACATGTCCCAGATATCTGGAAGATGGCAAGGATTACCCTGTTGTTTAAAAAAGGTGACCCAAAGGACCCCTCAGACTACAGACCAATTGCTATCCTGTCTGTTCTCGGTAAAATCCTTAAAAAGCTTGTAGCTAACTAAACTATTGAGTTCCTCCAGAAAAATTACCTATTAAACTCTGCCCAGCATGGCTTCCATAAGGGCCATAGTACTACCACTGCTTTGCTCAAATTCACATCCGATGCCTTGATGGCCATGGACTCGGCTTCTCTCACAGGGGCCATTTTCATCGATATGACCAGGGCGTTTGACCTAGTTGACCACCCCATCTCCATCGTCACACTTCAATGACCAGGTTTCTACCCCGTTATGAACTATTTCAAAAGCTACCTGACTGACAGAACACAATTTGTGAAGTACAACTCCACCCTGTCTGACAAAGCCACAACAAACATCGGAGTATCCCAGAGGTCCATACTTGGCCCTTTGCTTTTTCCTATCTTTATAAACAGCATCACCTCAAACCTCATGAAAACCAGCACCCTGTTGTATACATATGACATATATAGCGCCAAATGCATTGAGGATATAAATCTGAAGCTCTCCCATGACTTCCAACTACTCCAGCAATGGCTGGTTAGACACAAACTTGTCCTAAACGAAACAAAGACCCAAGCTATGCTCTTCGGATCCAATTTTAAACTTCAACACTCCCAGCACAATTTTAAAGTCTCCTCGATCAGTGGCTCCTCAGTAGAAGTTGTTAACTATTTTAAGTATCTGGGGGTCACACTGGATCCACTACTAAACTATGATCTCCATATTCAGAGGACCTGCAAATCTGTAAACTCTAAACTTGGAGTTGCCTGTCAAAACAGCTACACCCTTACCCCATCCACCAGGCATGCTGTAGCCCGTGGAATACTACTACCATCACTTAACTATGGGGCAGCTACCTATATTTCTGCAAGCAATTAGTCTTCACAAATGGGATGTTACCTACAATATATTGTCACTATGCATCCTCCTCTCATCGGCTGAAACACCACTGCCTCCTCTACTCTGATCTTGGTTGGCTTCCTCCTCAGGCATCGAGGCTTTATTCTTTCGGCTCCCTCATTGACAATATAATTAGGACTCTGATACCTAAATCCTAGTGGTACTCTTCCAAAGCCAGACCTTCGCTCTGCTGACAATGCCCCTGTCTGTATCCTAAATATGCTACCACTAAGGGCTCTAGTGCTTTTGCCTGTCAGGCCCCAGTACTGGGCACCCTCCCTCCCTCTAACCATTCATCAAGCCTCTTCCGCTACTGCTTTAAGAAAGAACTGTGCCACCATCTCATATCTTCCTGCATTTGCTCCTGTTTCAAACCTCCATAGGCACAAGGTTTTTCTGACTCCCTCCCTTTTAACTTTGACCACAGTCCTGCCTCAGCACTTTCTTTCAATCTGCCAGGGTTACTTATATACCCTGCTGTTTTTGCACTTCCTAATCCTATTCCTTCACACCCCTCTATCTTTTCCCTCCACTACAACTTGCTACTATTTACTTCCCTAACTTTCTTCTTTCTCTCAAACCTGCTCTGGTCGTCGAAAGGTGACGTTTTCCATTCCTTCCTCTCTAATCTACCCAGTTATTGTCTATTTAAAGTGACACTGCATTTTTTGTAATTTATTTCCTCCTTATGTTAGTATAAGCCCTAATTTTTCTTGCAGTTGTCTGTGGTGTTCACACTCGCCTGTGACACTGTATTACCTGTGTCATCTGTTAGCACTCTTTGTAACTGTGTGAGAGGCCTTTCGGCACCATGCAGTTCTGCTTAAAGTTGAACCAGCATAATATTCTGTGGTGATTTGCATATGCAGCCCATGATGCTTTGCACTGTGTGGGCACGTGTGATTTTGTATTTCCTTGAAACTTGGCTTCCCAGTCAAATGCCCTTTGGGGTAACCGTTGCCTCAGTGTTTGCGCACAGAGGTTCTTTGTCTGTATTACCTGTGTTGTTACCTGCTTGTATGTGCCCATTACTTTGTCTATTTCTAAGAATGTTCTGTTACTGTTGGTTTCCAGAAGTTTGTTTTGTATTCTCCGGGGTCGTGCCTGAAAATAGTCATTGTTATGGCTAGCGCACCTACCCGGTAAACACAAACTAAATAAATATCTTTTTAGCCCTCCTCTGCATCGCCTCCAGTCTGCCTATGTCCTTTCTGAGGCGCGACCTCCAGAACTGGGCACAGTACTCCAGGTGGGGTCTCACCAGGGACCTGTACAGTGGCAGTACTACCTCCCTCCATCTGCTCATTATACCCCTCCTGATGCATCCCAGCATCCCGCTGGCCTTCAGTGGTGCTTTTTCATAATGTCTTGCCACTTTCAAGTCCTCTGATATAATGACACCCAGGTCCCTTTCCTGTTTGGTTGCTGCCGTTTTTTCCCCCCAGGTAATACTTCCTTGTTTGGTTGCCTCTCCCTGTCTGCATCACCTTGAACATTTTTGCATTGAATTTCAGTTGCCATGTACTTAACCACTTTTCCAGCTTCTCTAGGTCTGATTCCATTTTTTTCACCCCCTCAGGGGTATCTACCCTGTTGCAAATCATGGTGTCATCCACGAATAGACATACCTTCCTTCAATCCGTCTGCAATGTCTCTAATAAAGACATTGAAAGGAGAGGTCCCAACACCGACCCTGGAACACTCCACTAGTCACCTCTCTCATCAGACAAAGCACCATTCACCTGCACCTCTGCATCCTCCTGCTCAGCCAGTTTTTTATCCATTTTACTACCCCCTGCCCTACTCCCATGCTTTCCAGCTTATTTATCAGCCATCTGTGTGGGACAGAGTCGAATGCTTTACTAAAGTCCAGGTAGATTATATCCACTGCGCCCCACTGGTGCACTACTCTGGTGACCCAGTTGAAGAAGTCAATCAGGTTTGTTTGTATTATCTGCCTGCCATGAAGCTGTGCTGCTTTGTATTCTGCTGCTCACTTTTTTCCAGGAACTCTAGTATCCTTTCCTTCAGCTTATACTCCCTTCAGTTTGCCCACCACTGAAGTGAAGCTCACCAGCCGGTAATTCCCTGAGTCCTCCCTGCTTCCTGACTTAGGAGAGGGACAACAGTTGCCCTCTTCCAGTCCTCTGGGACGACCCCACTCTTTAGGGACTTGGTAAATAGTTCTGCCAGAGGTGCTGCCAGTTCTTGTGCTAGTTCCTTAAACTTTTATGTTTTTAACTCTATATCTCCAGAGGATCAGGGCATGCGACCTACTGCCTCTACTCCCAGCCTGAAATCACCCCACTGGTCCTCTTCCTGGTTTTCCAGACTCGTCCAGCCCCCCTGATCACCTCTGGGGAGGGCCGCTTGTCCTACCTGGCAGCCTTCCTGTGATTAGAGGGACGGTCGGGACCAGGGTGAGTCAGAAGAACCGGTGAAAGGGCTGGTCTGGCAGAGGGATGTGGTACTGGTTCCCAGGGTCCCCTTCACTCCACTGATCCACTGGGGTATTTTCTTGTTTTCGCCTGTTCTTTGAGGTGCGGTAGCAGTGGCGCGTAGGCGTGGGCGTGCAAGCACACGCAGCTCTAGTCCACAGTCTCATCTGCCCTCCCTGGCCTACCGCCAGGGCTCCCTGACGTGATGCTGTCCTCCAGCCTCCACCAGGGGGTAGCTGAACCCTAAGGATCCCCCCAGATGTCATCTTGAAGGTGAGAGCTGCCAAGTGGTGGCTCAGTCAGTTCCTCGCCCTCCCCCCTCCCCCAAAGACCTAAGTCCGTTCCCGAACCCAGGTCGCCAGTGAGGTGCAAGATGTGGCATTCAGCACTTCAACCCTCAGCGCCACCAGGCCAGCCTCCTTTCAAGACTTTTGGATGCATCTCATCTGGGCCCATGGCCTTATCTACCTTTAGCTTGTTTAGCCCTGTTAGCACTTGATCTTTCGTGAATGGGCTTGTATCTACCCCTGATGTTGATATGTCCTTTTTCATTAGTGCAGGTCCATATATCTCTTTTTTCCTTCATGAAAACTGAGCAGAAGTACTTGTTTAATACCTCTGCCTTTTACTGTCCTCCTCCACTAGCCCCCTCTCTTTTTGAGTCTTACAGTGCCTCTGCTATTTCTTTTCTTCTTTCTGATATATCTAAAAAAGTTTGTCCCCACTTTTTACTCCCGTGCTATGTTTAGTTCTGTTTATGCTTTAGCTTTCCTGATTTCTTTACCTGCCTCCCTCAGTTTTTCTTTGTACATTTCTTGGTCCTCTTCACATCCAGACTTCCTGAATTTTCTGAATCCTTGCTTTTTCTCCCTCACTTTGGTTGCCACTTCCCTTGTGAACCAAAGCATGTCTCTTCTCTTTTTAGCTTTACTTACCCTCTTGATGCATTCATCTATGATTATTTTTATTGTTTTCTTCAGGTTAGTCCATGTCCCCCCCACTTCCCCACTGTTTGGCAGTCTAGGTTACCTACCAGGCAGACCCTCATTTTTTGAAAATCTGCCTTTCTAAGGCCTTTGTTTTGAGTGACTGTCATCCTCTAGTGTGTTGACCTTGAACCATGTTGAGTGGTGATCACTTGAACCAAGATGGTTTCCTGCTTCTACATTGTGTGCCTTATCGCAGTTAGTAAGTATCCGGTCCAGGACAGCTCTCCCCACCCCACCCCCATTGATGAATTGACTAGCAGCTTCAGACCTGCCTCCTCAGGGCTGCCAGAAAATCCCTGCTCCTTGTTGATGCCACTGTATGGGCCCCAATCTGTATCCAGCAAATTGAAGTCCCCCACCAATATCATCCTGCCTTTGTCTGCCATTGTATGTATAATTTCCATTAGTTTTATATCCCCCCTTTTGTCCCCTGCGCTGGGGGTCTGTAGATAATGCCTATTCGAACTGCTGTCCCTTTTCCACTTGTTATCCACAGGGCCTCTGACTCCTCTTGGGTCACCTGCAACTCCCTTGCATTTATACCGTCTCTGATGTAGAAAGCGACCCCTGCCTCCTTTCTTCACTTCCTGTCCCTCCTAAATAGTTTGAAACCCAGGATGGCTGTGCCCAGACATGGGTTTCCGTGAACCATGTTTCAGTCACAACCACCCAGTCCAACCTATTCTCTTCCGTTGTGTCTATGAGATACGGGATTTTGTTTGCCAGGCTCCGTACATTTGTAACCATTGCCTGCCATTACCTGTCTCTCCCCTTTCATGGTGTATGTTTATCCCTTATGGTGTTTCCCCTCTTTTTTTTTTTTTCTGAACATGCTTTGAGTTCTTACACACATGTTGCTGCACGCCTTCTACAACACTTGTGCTTCGGCCTATTTGTTTTATATGCGTGGGGGAGTGGCGACTGGCTAGCTAGTGTGTACGAGTGCTGCCACCATCTCTCCATTTTTCAGTTTAAATATCCCACGTAGACATCAAATTTCTGGCCAAGTGCCCTCATCCTCTCCTTTGTCAGATGGAGACCGTCGTACCAAAAAAAAAGCTCTCTCTCCCAGATGTCCTGCCAGTCACCAAGGAAGTGGTGACCCTTAGACTGGCACCGTCCACGCAGCCATGTGTTTAGTTCAGAGATTTCCTTTTCTCTGATTCTGAGTATTTCCCCCCTTTCCCCATACTGGTGGTTCTTCTGAGAAAGGGTGGACAAAAGTGGCCAGCCTGTCACTCAGCTGGGCTAGGTGCCTCTTGGTCTCCTGTATCGTTTGGTCCATAAGGTCATTTGTCCTAAGGTGTATTATAATGTTGCGTTCTCTCCTCCTGTGCATCTTTCTTTCAGTGCGGTCAGTGTCTCTTTTTGCAGAAGCTCGCAGGAGATGTGGCTTGTGATTTTGTTGCTATTCAAAAATGGTTTTGTTTTAATAAATTGGTATTGAATGAAAAAAAAAATCCATGTCTGTGTAAGTGATATTGCAGAATAGCTGGAAAGGGAAGGTATGCCTCTTTGCAGTTAACATCAAAATCTGCAATAGCATGGACACTCCAGATGGGGTAGAGAGACTGCAGAGATCTGAGGAAACTTGAGGAGTGGTCAAGAGTATGGCAACTGGGTTTTAATGCGAATAAGTACAGAATCACGCACGTTGGGCACAGAAGGATAGGATAGGAACTTTATTTCTATAGCGCTCCTTACCATAGGCAGAAGCTGAGTGGCAGAGTAGAAAATGGAACCATGGAGTAATCATATATTTGATGACCTCAGGGTGGTGAGGTAGTGCGACAGGGCAGTAGGTAGGGCCAATGGGATGCTGGGGTACATAGGGAGGGGTATCGCCAGCAGAATGAGGGAGGTGATGTTGCAACTGTATAGATTGTTGGTGAGACTGCACCTGGAGTGCTGTGTCCAGTTCTGGAGTCCACACCTCGAGGAGTACGTCAGGGTAGAGGCTATCCAGAGGAGGGCAACTAAAATGGTGCAGGGGTTGAATCAAAAGCCTTCTCAGGAGAGACTACAGGATCTCAATATATACACCCTGGAAGACAGGAGGGAGAGGGGGGATATATTAGAGACCTATAAATTCTTAACAGGGGCAAATAAGGTAGAGGAGGGGAGTATTTTTCAAAAAAAGATGCATGAGAACAAGGGGACATGGCAGTAAAGATGATGGGGGGGCTAAATTCAGGAGAGATCTAAGGAAGCACTTCATAGAAACATAGACTTTGATGGCAGATAAGGACTGCTTGGCCCACCCAGTCTGCCCACAATCTTCAGGGAAAGAGTGGTGGATGCATGGAACAGTCTTCCAGCAGAGATAATGGGGATAACAGTGGTGGACTTAAAGCATGCATGGGATAGGCACAAGGGACTCTTCATTGGGAAGCAGTGGGAGGAGAGGTAGCTGGAGGTTAGGTAGTGTCTGCAATGACATTATAGGCAGGGAAAAATGGGCAGACTGGGTGGGTCAAGCAGTCCATATCTGCCAACAAATTCTATGTTTCTGTGTTACAACACATTTGTTCCCATAGACACCATATGACTTCGGAACCATCCATTGCTAGATCTGACCCAAAATGGCCATCGGGAGCAAATGAATTAAGACTGCACCTTATTTACTTGGCCACATTGCCTCCTGTAAGCAATAAAACATGACCGTGTGTTGGTTATGCTGGGATAACAGCATGTCCAGGGAGCCCTTGTGTTTATTCCAGCACAACCACCACCCTAAAGTGTCTTATTAAACTTAGGTTTTGAGAAGCAATTCTAAGCAAATAAAAAAATAAAGGGGGGTTAAAGTGAGCAATACTATACAAAATAGTTTGTCCGCTGGTGGCGGCCTCAGAAAACATTAGTGTGGGTGTACTGTGTGGTACTAATGTGTGAACTGATAGTTGTATTGCTGGTGTGCTGTATTCAGTTTTGCTGTTTTGTGATGCTCCTAAAGGAAAAGGTAATTACTGCAGGGGTCTCTTTCTGTCGGTGCTGTTGCCCGCAGCATTACCACCTTTAAGCCTGAACCTGTCCAATCTCAGAAGCTAAGCAGGGTTGAAGCAGGTCAGTAGTAGGATGGGAAACCTCAAGTGACCACCAGGTGCTGCAGGAAGTGATACTATAGCTTTGCAGGGGGGGACTCTCCCCTTGGTTAAAAGTAACCATATGGATGCCCCAGTATGGTGTTTTGAGGGCACTGTGCTGTCTGTCAGAGGTGCAGTACTTCTGATGAGACATTAAACCAAGGTCCAGTCAGTCTGTTCTAGTGGTTGTTCAGGTGGATGTTAAAGATCCATGGCACATCTTGAAAAGAGTAGGGCGGTTTCCCTGGTGTCCTGACCAAATCTCTTGCCCGTCCACGGAGACATCCGACAGATTGACCTGGTTCAGTATCTGTCTGTTTGCATGTGTGTATCTAACCACTGCCCAGAGAAGTCTGATAACAGAAAGGATTTCCTAGCCCTCCCTTATCACTGGACAAAAACTTAAAACTCAATAAAAGAGAATCATCAGTGCTGTGTGTGACTGTGGGGGCATCGTGGTTCGTTAGTGCTGTTTGCATTGCATGTAACCACTACACTAAGTTTGTTACGGGGCATTTGTTTTTTTTATTGTAAAACACTATTTTGGTTGATTGGCTAGCTCGCTTGCTACTAACAAAGCCAATCAGGTTACAGAGATTTTCCTCCTTATTTTACCCATGCAGCCTCTTGTGAATGCAACACATGCAGCCTTCTGGGATACTGTATCACACTGCAACCCCATGCTTGCCGGGCTTACTCATGATTGGTTCTTGTTGGCCTGCCTCATAGCACCGGGTCTGTGCTGAATTCAAGCAACTTCCAGTCCTTGGGGGTTGGGTTAGGAGCTGCATCGAAGTTCTGAATCCTCAAATACAGAAGCCTTACATAAAAGGATTTGGTTTTGTCTCCCATATACAGTAGGTTGGTTGTCACCAAGTCTTGTGGTGCCCGTCTGTGGAAGGACTAGCCAATGTAACACCAACAACTTAAATATTCTGGGAAAGGTACAGCCTACTTAGGGAAATAAATAGGAACATCACTGACGAGATGACTTTTTGGTTTTGTTTTTTTGTTTTCTTTTAAAAAATGAGTTCATCTTTTTTGTATTTACCGTAATCCGTATGGCTTGTATTAGTTGTATGTACGTCTTCATTATTTTCTCGTCTAGCTTCTGTGTATTGTTTGTTTAAACAGTAAGCCATGACAGGGTGTGGGTAAATCCCACAACAACCCACACCCTGGAGTGGATTATTATGATTTATGTAGTGATCTTGTAGGTACTATAAAATGATTGATAAGCAAGAAGTCAAAATAGGAAAAGTTTTTTGGTAATTATTATGCAGGGATAGCTAATATTCCCTGCACTGAAAAAAGTAGTTATTTTCTAATGTGTATTAGGAAGCCCATTTTGTTTTTTTAACTTTGTTTGTTTGTTCTGGAAACAAACATACAGTTAGACATTCAAGCATGGTACATACAACTTATTCATTGAAACCATGAGGGCACCACTCCTCTTAATATTAACTATAGGATCTGACTCATGCTATTATGATACAACTGGGGGGGGGGATAAGACCATTTTTGTTTTTGTAAGGTTAACCAAACAATTTATAAGTACTGCTGCCTAATGAGTCTGTGAGCAGCATGGAAAAAGTTCCGTAGAATTTAACATCAGTATGTTTTAAATCTATCTGTCCTACGTACGTAGAAGGTACAGACACTAACACCATGCACTACATTTTAAATGGTGTGCTGACTAGCACACATCTGTTTACAGAATGACACGGGTTACTATAGAGCTCCCAAGGGAATAAGGTGTGAACCCCCAGAACATGATACAAGCCAAACTTGAAAAAATAAATGTGTTTGTAAATTTGTGGACAGCCATGAGATTAATTAAACATACATTGCAATAATGTGCTACGTGGAGGGTGGATTCAGTGATCATGGCTTATAACAGAGACTCAGTAACCTGAATATAAACAAATATTACACTGAAATATCCACCACTTGCCTACCACACCCTCAAAACACAAGATTAATAAATGAGTTCAGCAGAGCCAAAAGTCAAACATTCCCTTCGGGATCATCTTCAGTGGGATCCTCAAGTTCTTCCCAGCAGTGGCGAGAGGGATCAAATTTCTGGGCCCATTTTTGTGTGTCAGTAGGGTCGGAAAAGAGAAAAATCTTGCTTCGATGGGCGATTTCTCAGGCGGGCGTGAAAGACTATCCTGTGGCTGATATCTGCCAACTTAACATGGCCCAGACCCTCTTTTTTTCTTTTGGCATGTGGCATAGCTAAGGTCAGGATACAGCCGAATGGATTGTCCATCTTGAAGCAGAGTATTATGGCAACTGCCATAGAGCTATGTTGTGTGAAAGAGTGTCTCAGATGGCCACCGAGGTGAGCACACTTGTGTTGCTCTCTATAATTTCAGTTTTTGAACTGTCTTGAACTGCCTTTATTCGCTTTTTACCTGTTTTATTTGTTTTTTCTTTATTCGTTTTCTTGCATTTCGCTTTAAATAAGATTAAGTTTTGTTTTATATAAGTTAGGTGTGCTAGTTGGCTCAGGGCCTTTGAGTGAGATAGCCGGTCCTTTGTACACTAACGGGATCCTCCGGAACGGCCTTGCGGTGTTCATTAGAGCCATTTAGGCAGCTTTGCTACCGCCCAGACTCCATCGGGGACACTCATTTAAATCAGTTTGTCTGCCTTGATCTATTTTGCTGAGTGGATAAGAGGTGGCTTTTGTTGTTTCATGGCTGGAAACTTGGAATTTTGGAAAATTGAGGAGAGGGAGGGAGAGCAGCTGGTTGGAAGCTGCGGTGCGAAGCCTGCACTTCAGTGGATTTTTTCTGTGGATGAACTGGCCAAATTTATGACTGCTCGGGCTGTGTGGTGCGTTTTGCCCGACTGCTGGCACAGAGCTTGTGTGGGGACCTTAGAATTGTGTTGTGGGGTCGGCTTGACTCTGCCGGCATCAACGGCCGGATTTGCTGTTGACACGGGGGACTGGGCTCTAGACCAGCCAGGGAACTGGCCGACGAGTCTATTGCTCCCCTAGATCCTCGGGGTTTGGCCATGGCCTGGTTATTCCCCAGGCATTGAGGTGCCCCAGCAATTATTTCCAGTTGTGGTTGTTGGGAGCGGAGCCTGGTGAGCCTGTGTTTGCTGCTTATGGCTGACCGGATCCGTTGGCTGTTTTTCATCGAAATTAGATTGCCTTCTGGACTACCTGCACTCCCTGGATCTTTATATGACTCGGCCCTGGATTTACAATTCATTTCTGTTTTCGGACAGTGAGAGTGTCCTTTCTGTAGTTTTTCCCGGTGGTGAGTGTCACAAACCCACTCAGCAGATCAGGCCCTCTGCTTCCACAGTGCCAGCCTTCGAGCGCAGTCTTATGAACACTTAAGAGAAACAGGGTAACCCTCCTGTCTGTTTTGTGGGCTGGAATTCAACCTTTGGTCTCAAGTCTTAGAGGGATTCAAACTGTGAACCTCTTGTTAGCGTACCCAATGTACAGGCTCAGATAATTCTGCTCTTCGGGGGGACCAGATATCTTTTGCCTATGGGCACCTAACCAGGTGTACAAAATGAACCCTTAAAGCTCTATTAAAGATCTCAGAATAAATTCTTACCTTTTCCCAGTTTGGCAAAACCAGTAAGGTTTGTGCAGTGTCAGCTTAACTGTGTATGCTTCCCTTGTCAAGAAAAGAAATTCAAAGGCACTCCAAGTAATCTTTAAAGTAGAGGTTTACTTCAGAATAGATTAAAAAAAAAAAAAAAAAAAGTAAAATCTAAATACAGAACCATATATCACAAACAGGTTTAAAAGTGCAGACAAAATATCCTACCACCAGACAGTTAGACTTGATCTATCTAATGTATCTCTTAAAGTGCTGTTAGCATGTTTGTAGCTTTCAGAGTCCAAACATTCGTGTCTCAAAATGGAAAACAGAATACTGTTTAAAAAACTGTCTTTGCCAACCCCTTTGTGTGAGGTCACCTAGCTCCTCCTCTGTTTATTAAAAATGATACACCCAGGATGTTTTATCATTTTAGAAGGTAAGTTAATTAAGGTTACATCAGCAGAAACTCCTTTCCCCATGTGACTTCCCCAATCAAGTCTGTAAATTTCCTTTCATCTATGAGCAGTATCCTCTCTCACACAGACATCAAAGCATTTATGATTTCGCACCAGTGTGCCATAACCTGGTTTCCTCCTGTAAACGTCATAAAATGGACATTGATTTCCTCTTAGCAGTTAAAGTTATTTTTAACTTAGATAAATGGGAGATCCTTGATTAAGGCCTGTTCTAGTCTGTAATTAGCTCCTGGCCTTCCAGGTAACACCTTGTATCTAAAACCGTGTGTGTGTGTGTGTGTGTGTGTGTGTGATCTCACATGCTGTCTCAGCATCTCTTATGAGAGACCGTCCACTACACACTTTCATATTACAAAAGTCATAGTGTACTCAGAACTGGCTGTCCACATGTCACAGTGAGAGGACATGGGTGTCCACATTTTACTTGTCTTTGTTTAAACTTTTTAAAGAAGATTTTCGTTTTCTGGACTTTTAATTCTGTGATGACCTGTTCTGAGCTGACTCTGGATTTTTAATTTTGGGCAGCCAGATTGCCTTGATTTCTCCCATTTCCAAGCTGTAAGAGGACCTGGGTTTGTTGGGGGTACATTTTGTCTGCAGGATATCTTTTTTTATCTGGTTTTATTTATTGTTATTACTTTTGTTTTATATTTTCCATGTGCTGAGTTTTGGATTAAAGTATCCACATTGTGTAGGGTTAGGTTTAAATTTTATTGTGTTTTATTTGTTTGGGAGGTTTTTGATTTATTTTATTTTTGTTCTGTTTTTGTTTTGTTTGGGTAATTTTATTTACTGTTGGGTTGACTTCTGGGTCAGGTGCTTGGGTGTTGTGTAATCTGATTTTGATTAGCTTGTATGATGTGTAGACCTCCCCAGGCGTGCGCTATTCATCCTCTGCCCTCTGTTCCTCCGCTCATTCACACACACACACACACCCCGTTGATGTTGTCAACTTACCAGCATTGTCTGGCGCTGGGTATTGTTCGGGGGGGGCCGGTGCGGACATCAGAGGACGAATGAATGTGTGTCTCACATCAGGGTCGTTGGGTCTAGAAGATGCCCTGGTGCGAAATGGAGTCTGGAACGTGGTGCGCCATGTCTAGTCTCCATACCCAAGGGCACCACCACTTTTGGTGGTCAAGTAGCCAGGGCGGCCCTCAAAATCTGTCCAACCTCGAACGGTGTTATGCAATGCCAGATCTGTTTAAAAATAAGACTGCAATTATTGCGGATCTTTTTTTTTTTTTTAATAAACTTTATTTTTTTGTTCACAGAGTATCATTCCATGGTTTATACAGAGGAATACATTTTATATATATTATCATACATTTAGTTATATCCTATTCACTATCCCTTCAAGTTACAGAGGGATATGGTCACTACTCACTCGCCGTTGTCTCTAAACATTGAAACCAATCTTGTTGTATTGCCCATTCCAGTTGTCCCCACATATCTTCGTATTTGTCCATTTGTTCTCTCACTTTGTATTGTAACTTTTCCATCTTCATACATTCTAACAATGAACCATTCAGTCACTGTAGGGTATCTGTAGCCATCCAGTGTCTTACAATATTTTTGAGAGCCACCACCCTCCCCAGTCTATTTAAGCTCTTATGTGGGCGTTTATCTGCTCCATAATCCTGAGGGGGTCCCAAAATATTCTCCATGGG
This sequence comes from Neoceratodus forsteri, assembly GCA_016271365.2. Lineage (NCBI taxonomy): Eukaryota > Metazoa > Chordata > Ceratodontiformes > Ceratodontidae > Neoceratodus > Neoceratodus forsteri. Next base: position 1,227,332,277 of record CM028131.1, on the reverse strand, counting down.
GTCCAGACCCAGGGGATAACCCAAAATTTGCGTTAAAAGATCTAATATGCCCGCCCAAAATTTCTGTATTTTCGGGCACTCCCATATGAAGTTCCAACCTTGATACTACACTTCGGACAAAATTCCGAGGCTAGTAGGTCCATTTTTTTTTTTTTTACCAGTTCTGGGGTACAGTAAGCTCGAGTAAATATGTTTTACTGAATGGCTCGAACCTTGTTATTGACAGATCCTTTTAAAAGGCTTTTGAAGATATACAACCAGTCCCCGTGAGGCCATCCAGCAGCAAATCCTCTTCCCATTTGGAAAGAAGGATTTTCCAGGGATTCAAGTGTCCCCAGTAACAATTTATAACTACTTCTCAGGGTCTTGAAGGTTATATTTAAATGCTTTCCGACCTATGAAAAGCTCCTCCAGTGGAGAACTGATAAAGGTGTCTCCTTATCCCATCTAATTCTTAACTTATTTTGGATTCTGGCCCACAAGAAGAAATGGGATGCGTTCAGATTAAATCTTTTCAGTAGAACCTAAATGGAACCATTTCCCCATCATCCCATACCTGTCCTACCATATGGAGACCGTGACTTCCCATTTTTAAGTATCTGACATTCTTGGACAGAGATGTTAACCTTCCTTGTAGCATGGCCCTTATATCTGTATCAGGAGAGGGACTGCTGATGCTGAAGGATTTTATAGGCTTCCACCCAGACTTTGAAAGTATTATTCAAACAAGGATTAGAAAGTTTCACGCTTAATCCATCACATAGTTGTCTCACCATTAAGCAATTATACAGTGAACTATAGCATGAACTTTCCAATTCAACCCACCCTGGACATGCCTTTTCCTCCCCTATCATATCCCCTACATGTGCCAGTTGTGCAGCCATATAATAATGCTTGACACTCGGTAGCCCCAGGCCTCCCTTACTCCCTGGCAGCCAAAGAATCTCTTTTGTAATCCACGAATGCTTACCTTGCCATAACATCTGAGTTATAGCTCCTTCCAGTGCTTTGATGTATTTATTTGGGATACCCATTGGTAACAATTGAAACATATATAAAATTTGTGGAAGAATACTCATCTTCACTAAATTAACCCAGCTGATTAGAGACAAAGGTAAAGCTCTCCAATTAATACATTGTTCTTTTATTTTTTGGATCAATGGGGAAAGATTGAATCTAGCCATATTGGACATCTTGGCCATTAATGTTACTCCTAAATACTTAATTGAAGCAGATGGGGAACCACCACGGAACCCAGGGCTATGGACGACTTAATCTTACCCATAGGCATCCATTCACATTTTGTCCAATTTATCTTATGACCCGACAATGGTCCATAGATTCTAAATATATTGAATAATGCTGAAAGTGCTTTATCCGGGTTATTTAAAAAAAGAAGGATGTCATCCACAAATAAAGATATAGCATTCTTTTTCCCCTTCCAGAGCAATGCCGTCACTGATTCCTCCTGTCTAATAGCTCCTGCCAGTGCCTCAATGGTTAACACAAATAATAGGGGAGATAGGGGACACCCCTGTCTCGTTCCTCTAGTCAACACAAAGGGGGACGAGACAGTGTTGTTAGTTAAAACTTGAGCTTGTGGGTTAATATATAAGGCCTGAATCCACCCCAGTATTCCCTCCCCAAATCCAAATTTATGCAGAACTGCCATCATAAAAGGCCACTCAGCCCTATCAAAGGCCTTTTCTGCATCTAGGGCCAATAATCCTCCCTCTCCATAGATGCATGATGTTAATCACTCTTCTTAAATTATGCTTCGCCTGTGTGCCTTTCACAAAGCCACCTTGGTCCATATGGATTAATTTTCAAAGGTACTGTTCCATTCTGGAAGCCAGAATTTTATTAATCACCTTATAGTCTGAGTTTAATAAGGATATAGGACAATAGAATCCACACTGAGTAGGATCTTTCCCTGGTTTTGGCAGCACTGTTATTGTAGCCATAAGAAGGGAAGGGGGAAGAGCTCCTTTCTTTAGAGTTTCCTGTGTCATGCGACACATAAGAGGGCCTAGGGATTCCCACATATGTTTATAGAATTCGATCGGAATACCATCCAGACCTGGTGCCTTTCCCGTATTAGTCTTCCAGACCGCTTTCTTAACCTCGGGTAACAGGATCAGTGCGTCAGTGTCCCTCGCTTCACTTAAGGTAAGTGAAGGTAGCTGCACTCCATCTAAATAAGAACTTATGTTCCCCCTATCTGGGAACTCACTTGTATACAGGGAGGAGTAAAATGCTTTGAAAGCATTATTACTTTTTTGTTGGCTATAAATGAGATTTCCCTGGGCACCGGCCAATGATAAAATAGTCCTTTCCACCCTCCTACCCTTGATCAAGTTCGACAGCCACTTTCCCCCTTTGTCCACATCAAAATATGTGTGAGATTTTGTAATTATCAATTGCCTCTCTAAATCCCTGGATGTAAGTTGACTAAGTCGACCTTTAAGTGTCTTTAATTTTTGAGCTAATATAGGGGAATAATTAACCATATTCTGACTTTCAAGATGTACTATGTCCTCCTCCAGGTTAGCCTCTTCTGCTTCAGGGTCTTTTTTTTATACGCTGCATAGGATATGGTCTCCCCACCCCCCGTATAAAAGCTTAAAGGCAGTCCCATACAGTCCCTATGCTAGAATACTCTGGGGGGGGGTTAATAGTATAAATTCCTCTATTTTTTCTTTAATCTGATCCAGATATTTGGGGTCCAATAAAAGGACTGGATCCATCCTCCACTGGACCACCCCCGGGGGGCTTTTGTACATACCCATAATCACTCCAAGAAGGGCGTGGTCTGAGACCACCATCGGGCCATAAGAAGTCTCTATAATTTCTCCCAGAGAGGACAAAAATGTAGTCCAGTCTGGTATACACTTCATGTGCATGCGAATAAACTGAATATTCCTTAACCCGTGGATGATAATGTCTCCAGGTCTCCCACAAGTCCTCCCTTTCACCATATCCCTAAGTGCCGCTGTACTTCGTGGCGGGGGTCCATCTTCCCCCTCGAGTGGTCCAACTGAGGGTCCAAATATGCATTAAAATCTACCCCCTACCAAAATTATATTGTCTGAACAAGAACCTAGTGGCACCCCTAACCTGGTGAAGAAGTCCGGTGAATCAAAATTTGGCCCATATACTGAACCTATTGTTAGGCGCTTTGGGCCCATCTCTACTTCTGCCAAGATATATCTACCCTGTGGGTCTGATTTAACTGAAATCACCCTATGGGGTACCCCCGGACGGATCCAGATAGCTAATCCCCTCGCTTTTGATGTAAATGGGGAAACTAAAAAGGAGCCCCCCATGACTCCGCTAAGCCTTGTGCCTCCTACTTGTCCATATGGATCTCCTGTAAACAAATAACATCCCCTTTCATTTTTTTTAATTAATGACCACACATTTTTCCTCTTGATAACTGTTTTTAGTCATTAACATTCCATGATATAAAACTAATCTGAGCCATACTTTTGTATTAAAGTCAAATCTTTGTACCTCTGTGAGAAATAGAGAACCTCAGACTTTTCTCTGTGTACTGTAAAAAACATAACCATAACTTTAACATCCCCAACCATTCCCCCCCCACCATATACCCACTAACCCAACTGTTATAAAACCTCTCCAACATGAAAGGCGATGAACACAACCACTCAATTTGTTTCGCCAACTTTCCGCTTGCCTCCCCCTTCCCCAACCTATACATTCTTTATCCTTTCATGGATTGAGTTATTTAATCTGCTGTTATCCATATTTTTATCAAATTTGAAAATGCATCACCCCCCATCCCTCTCATCAGAACAGTACTTCAAGAAAAGGAAAAAAGAATAGTTAGCAGTTTATAAAGAGAACCATGTAGGAATTAAATGTGGAGAGAAATCCACCAATATACATATATGCACCCCCCATGGAGCATACCTTTAAGAACTCTCCCAGAGGTCCAACACTAGGACTCCCCAACTGAAGCACCGTGGGAAAGGAGGTCTTCCCTATAAAGGCTTTTACAGATTAACCTCGATTGCTCTTGCTGCCAAGGTAATTAAATGCGCTGGACCTCCTGCTTCCAAAAACAGTTTTAAACTGCCCCATCCACCTATGTCCCATGTAACATAACACAAACGAAGGCAAAAAATTATTGGAGGCTAAGGGGCATATAAACATATCCAGTTGAAGCTTAACTACATGGCTATCAACCATATGCTTCTTCCTCGCTACCCTCTATTAATCTCCATGTCGCCTTCCATATTCCCTCGTTACTTTTCTCTCCCCACTGCCTCGTCATTAACCATTTCCCTCTGTACACATTTATTTAATACTGACTCTTGAGTTAACAGACCCTCGTATTTTGAGGGGTCTAAAGTTATCTTTAAATCACTCACTTAAGTCAATCGGAACTGTCCTGCAGGAAAATCCCCAGGCTGGGGCCAAGGGTCTCTTGATCTAGCCATTATAGGCCACCAACTGGTGTTTCGGACCTCTGAGACCACATTATATTAAATTTACTAGTCCCACAGTTTCATTCTTTAAGGTCCCGTCTTCTAATCACTGTTGCCATTGTCCCGTATTTTAATAATCTGTGTTACCCCATTTAGCCATCTCGCTGCCTCCTTTCCTCCTCGAAATCTTTCACAAATTTTAAAGCAGCCTCCGGTGATAGGAACAATCGCTGGTTTGCACCTTGGGTTCTCACTAATAAAAGTGTAGGATATATTAACGAGAACTGACATTTTAGCGAATGCAGTCTTTTCTTTACCTCTGAGTAAGCCTGCCTCTGCTGCTGCAGCTGATATGAGTAGTCGGGAAATATGCTCACCCGTGATTGCTGTACTATCAACGGGCTTTGCTTCAGCGCTGCTTCTAAGACCTTTTGTCGGTCTTGGTACTGGAGGAACTTTATAATTACATGTCTGGGCCGCTGATCGGACGATGGTTTAGCCCACGGTGACCTATGCGCCAGTTGAATCTCAAGCTGGGTTTCGGGTGAGAGCTGCAAGGATTGCCGCAACCACATCTGCATGTACGAAGCCCAGTCTCGCCCCTCCACGGATTCAGGTAATCCAATTTTCTGGATAGTACATCTTCTCTCTCTATTCTCGTGGTCATCTATGTTTTGCTTGAGTTTCTCTATTTCTTTCAGCGCTTTTTGCAAGTCTGTATTCATTGTCTCACTAGTATCTTGCTGAGAGCTAACTAGACTTCAACTCCCAGCCGATTCCCATGAGCCTCACTGTTTCAGATACAGAGTTAACAGTCTGTTGTAGATGTTGGAGTTGTGAGGTTACTTTTTCGAAACCTGTTTCCATTCAGGTGCCCAAGTCATGTTTGAGATCCTGCATGAGGCGCTCAATGGCCTGATAACTCTCCACCATTTCCCCACTAGTGTCCACTTGCCTGTTCGAGGGGCCCAGGGAGTTTTCTGGTGAGTCTTGGTGGTTTCCAGTTGCTGGAGTATTTGGCAGACCTCTCCCAGCCGTCTGGTTCCTCGTCTTGCCAAAGGTCAGTTTTGCCTGTTTCTTTATGGATTTGCCAGTATTAGACATCTGGATCACACAAAGTACCAACATTTTTATAGAATCGCTGGAAAAATAATGGGATGGAGGAGATATTCAGCAGATTATGTCAGAGCTCTAGGATTATATGTCCATCTTGCTCTGTAGCTAGGGCTATACCCCTTCATTATTGCGACTCTTATTGGAACAGTTGATCTGGCTTGTCACTGACACCTGGCTGGCCGAAAATGCTGGCTCTATATTGGAAGCTGCATTCAGGCGGTACTCAGTGATTCACTGCTCGAGATTGAACTGTTGGGGGGGGGTGGGGGTTAGCGGTCTCTTTCAAGACCGTGTTGGGCCTTACAAGTGTATCAGCTGAAGAGGACGAATCTTTTGTGTATACCGTGGTGGCAGGTATGGGTTGTAGGATAGCTCTTGTCTTGCGGATTTCTTCGTCGACATGGCACTGGAGTCACCCAGATTGATGGTTCTGGGCGACTTTAATGGGGGTTGAACCTGTCGGATGGTCCGATCAGTACACCATGAGGATCAACTTTTGCACCCCCCTTCGTAGGCCTGCCCCTGTGGAGATTGTCACTTACCGCCCTTTATGGGAAGTGAGTCCTGAAGGTCTGGCGGTGGTGATTTGTTACCTCTCGGAGTTTCCCATAGCCAGCATGAGTCCAGAGGCCTTGGTTTTGGCCTATAATAAGGCCATCTCCGTGGCCCTGGACCTGATTGCTCCTGTCCATGTTCGTCCTCTCCCCCTTTGCCCTCAGGCTCCCTGGTTTGATGGGTCCTTGAGGGAGTTGCGGCGACTAGGATGTAGGTTAGAGCGACATTGGCAGAAATCCGCCCTGGATGTTGACCACCTTAGATTGGTAGAGCATTATCAGATCTACCAATCAGTGATCTCCAGTAAGAAGGCAGAATTCCTGTCCGGAGAGATTGCTGCAGCTCAGAACCGACCAGCTCAGCTCTTCCAAACTCAGGGGCAGATTGTGCAACCCAACCTGTCTGCAGCTCCGAAGACCTTTTTGCAAGTGGATTGCGATGAGCTTGCTTGATTCTTTGAGAATAAGGTGGCCGACATTGGGTCGGAGATCCTCTTGACTCGCTCTGTGGGGGATGCTGTTGATTGGTGCCTGGTCACCTCACCTCATGTTTCCTGGAGTTCCTTTGACCTGCCGGAGTTCACAGAAGTCATGCAGATTTTCCAGAGTATGTGCCCTACATGCTGTAGTTTGGATCCAGGTCCAGCTTCCCTGATTATGGGATGTTGTGATATCATTGTCCCGGTCCTGGTTCAGATAGTCCGTTGCTCCCTTGATTCGGGTGAGTTCCCAAGCTCCCTGAAGGAGGCGGTGGTAACACCTCTCCTGAAGAAAGCTTCTTTGGACCCTGACTCTCTGGCTAACTACAGACCAATCTCTAACCTGCCTTTAATAGGGAAGGTTATTGAGAGTATTGGCGGTACAACTGGAGAACCACCTGACCATCCATAATATCCACGAACCTCTCCAGTCTGATTTTCGAAAGAGGCATAGTACCGAGACTGCGCTGGTTCGGGTGCTTAGTGATCTCCTGATGGCAAGAGATCGGAGAAGCCATTCCATCTTGGTGCTCCTTGATCTCTCTTCAGCTTTAGACACTGTGGACCATGGGGTACTGCTTGGGGGCCTGAGATCCATCTGTGGCCTGACACATATGGTCCTCAGGTGGTTTGCATCTTTCTTCACTGCCAGAACTCAGAGTCGTGTCTGGGGTCTTTTCCTCTGACCCATTCTCTCCACCATGTGGGGTGCCTCAGGGCTCAGCGCTTTCCCCCATGTTGTTTGCAGTGTATATGCTGCCCCTCAGAGACGCTGTAAGATGGTATGGGCTGAGGTTTCACTACTATGCTGATGATACTCAGCTCTACCTATCTTTTGTACCCGACCAGGATTGCTCTGTCGGTATTTAACAATTGCCTTGCTAAAATCCAAGACTGGATGAATTCGAGCTGGCTAAAGCTGAATGCAGGAAAGACTGAGGTGATGGTTGTGTAGCCGGGTCACCGAGAAGAGGTCAAGGACTGGTCAGCCCTCTGGAATTTATCTAGGGAGCTCCCAGATCCTTACCTCTGAATGAGTGCGAGACTTGGGGGTGGTGCTTGACAATGGGCTGACCTTATGATCTCAAGTGTCGGCGGTCATCAAGTCTTCCTTTTACCATCTTAGAAACATCGCCAGGATCAAGCACCTTGTTCCGTCTGGAGATCTTTCCACACTGGTCCACGCCTTTGTGACCTCGTGCCTTGATTATTGCAACTCCCTTTACTTAGGGCTTCTTGGGGTTAAAATCCACCGCTGGCAGCTAGTGCAGAATGCGGCAGCATGACTGTTGACGAGGGCTTCCAGACATCTCATATTACCCCATTGCTGCGCAGTCTGCACTGGCTGCCAATTCAGTGGCAGATCACCTTTAAGAATTGGTTTACTGGCGTATAAAGCCCTACATGGACTTGGCCCTGACTACTTGAAAGAGCTTCTGGTTCCCTATCACCCAGAGCGACAGCTCCGTTCAGCCAACAAGAGGTTGCTAGAGATCCCGAGGGTGTCTGTGAAATCTTCTGGGGCCTGTGCATTCATGTACATCACCCCTACCCTCTGGAATTCTCTACCGCGTCGGCTGCGGGAGTGCACGACAGTGGTAGGCTTTAAACTGGCACTAAAAACTTTTATGGTTCCAGGCCTTTAATGGCACTGAATGATTGAACCCTGTCAGATTATTGCTATTGTTTTATACTGTATTTATTGATTTTATCATTCTTATTTTAATCTTTTGTAAAGCTCCTTGATATTTTGAAAGGTGCTTGTGTAAATAAAAGTTATTATTTTATTATTTATTATTATGCCTTCAGGCCAAAGCCAGTATAAAGTCCGGGTTCCAATGACATCCGATCTTACTTGAGACACAGCTCTTGCAGCAGGTTACACCATTAGGACTGGCGCGGCAGGCGTCAGGACCTGAGAAAAATTCTAGCTAGCTATCTTCAGCGGGGACCGCCCCGACGTCGGTCCGCCCCGACGTCAGCGTGGTACATAAGGGCGGTCCTCAGATTCCCCAGTTCTTTCCCGCCATCGACTTTCATGTCTCGACCCTTCGGTTACAGTCTAGTCGTAGCAGTGGGTTAAATTCTTTCCTTCGGGAAATTTGGATTTCTTCTAGCAAGTTTTTCGCTGATGTCCTCTCCGACCTCCGGTCACTCCTCCAAGTGTGCTTTCGGGAAACAGATCCCCTTCAAGGATCTCCACACGGCCTGCGTCCGGTGCCTAGGCCCAGACCACGATACCCGGGCCTGCTCCTTCTGCCAGGAGTTTAACAGTCGAACCCAGATCCGACGTCAGAAGGCCCTTCAAGCTTTCTTACTGGAAGAGAAGCTAAAGACCATGTCTTCCAAGGGGAATCTTCTAAAAGACCCACAAGCACGTGGAAACGAAGGGAGAAGGCCCCTCAGGTCACCCTCCAGGGCCGGACTCTGCAGCTCGGTTCCAGGTCCGACCGCTCCCCTCCAGGGCCAGCTCTCAGCCTCCCTGGCTGTGGTCAGGAGAGTCCTCTTCTCAGGCCAAGTCCGCCAGGCCGTCCCTAGTCTTCATCCTCCAGGGCCTTGGTGAAGTCTGGGGATCGCCATCATCATCATCATAAGTCGGGTTCCGCCCTTTGGAACCCGGCGTCCAGTCAACTTCTTTGCCTCCCTCGCAAGGCGTTGGAGCTTACTTCTTTGAAGAGACCTCAGGATCCAACCGTGCGTCCGTCGTCGGCCTCTGCGTCATGCATCCCTGGAGCCGCCGTCGGCCAGGCGGCACGTCGCCGGCTAAGCCAACTCCTCAGTGGGCGCGGTAGGGGACGGCGCCCGCTCCTCCTGAGAAGAGGCCCTGGCGCCTCGACCGACATCGGTCAGGAGACCTTAACCGAGGAGGATCTGGCGCAGCCCGAGGACCAGGCCAGGCGACCCGGTCTCGTCGAGACTCCCAGGAACCCTAGCTGGACAGGCGACCGTCCACGGCCTCCGGACCTTCGTCGGGCCTTTCTTTAGTGGATGTGAAGGACCTCTTCACTTACTGGTGGGACACCATAAAGAAGGACATGATTCCCACTCTTCCTCCTCCTCCTCCGGTTCCTGCACCCCCCTCGCCATCGGGGTCGGCAGGCCGCTTACCTCCTCCCCGGGAATACGGAACCCCTCTCAGGGGGAGACCAGAAAAACAGAGACCTCCGTCTAAATCCTCTTCTAGGTCACCCAGCCACAAGAGACCCAGGAGACACTGATGATCGCCTTCGACGGAGGACATGGGATCAGAGTACTCATCATCCAGATCCCCATCTCCCCTCTCCATCCCTTCTCCGGACCCACGTGAGATGCTGAAGTCTCCTCCGGACGACCCTTCATTCTCGGATATTATGAGACACATCCAAGAGAACATGGGATGGGATGCGGAAGAGCTAGACCCGAAAGGATCGCCTAGCCAAATATCTTTGGCAGAAGGACTAAGCCTGTGGTGGTGCCACCCTTGGTTGACACTTTCGTGGGCGTCACCAAGGCAGAGCGTCCACATTCGGCTCCTGGTGATGCGAAAAAAGCTGATCAGCTGTACAAGGCTCTCGGAAGACCAGTACTTGACTCAGCAGCCTCAGGCCGACTTTCTGGTCATCACAGCCTCACATAACCGGTCACGGGGCGCAACATCTGAGCACCCTACCACGGACCCAGAGTCCAAGCAGTTGGACGCTATGGGTAGGCGCACGTATGCTTCCGCTACCTGCGCCATCAGATCCTTGAATTATTTGACCCACATGGTTAAGTTCTGGAGCACCTTGTGGGAACAGGGTCTGGAAGCGGCTGAAAAACTGCCGGAAGGTGAGCAGAAGGAGGAGATGCTTCAGCTCCTCCGTACGGGTTCGGACGTGGGAACCCAAGTGCTACGAGCCGCGTACAACTCCGCGGACTCATCGGCCCGAGCAGCAGCTTCTGGCGTATGCCTCCAGAGGCACTCTTGGTTACGCGTCTCCGGCTTTACCCCGGACGTCCAGAAGAATATCATGGACGCTCCATTCGAGGGAGAAGTCTTGTTTGGTGAACCTTCAGAGAAGATTATTACCAGACTTCAAGAGGCCGGGAAGGCGGTGAGGTCGGTTCAGGCCATGTACCAACCCAGGCTTAGTTCCTTTCGTAGGAACCAAAGCCGAATTCGTGGGCGGATGCAGAGGCAGCAGTCCCGCTCTGCTACACAACAGAGGGGCTCCGGCTTCCGTAGAGCCAAGGGGAAACAGCCCACCGGCCAAAGCCAGCGTACTCCTAAGCCGGCCCAGCCAGCGGGACCCTCTGCCACCACAGCCTGACTCCTTTCCATCCTCCGCCCCTCAGGATCAACGGGAAATCATGGTCGGGGGTCACATTGCGAACTTCCTGCAGGGATGGCCGGCTATAACCACCGACAGGTGGGTTCTTCAGTTGGTCGGAAGAGGCCACTATATAGAATTCACAGAAAAGCCACCCTCGAGGCCTCCTTTCCTCTCCCAGTATCCAGGTCAGCACAAATCTCTGATCTGGCAAGAAGTACTCGCGCTCTTGCAAAAGAGAGCGATAGAGTACATCCCGGAGAACCAGAGAGGACAAGGATATTATTCCCACTTCTTCCTGGTTCCAAAGAAAACAGGAGACCTCCATCAATTCTGGACCTCGGCGACCTCAACGTGTCGGTCGCCTACAAGAGATTCTGCATGGTGACTCTTCCGGGTCTTATTCCCATGCTGAAACAAGACGCCTTCTTAGCGTCTCTAGACATGCAGGACGCATACCTGCATATCCCTATAGCTCAGGCGCACAAGAGGTTCCTGCGCTTCGAGTTCCTCGACCACCACCTTCAATTCGAGCCCTTCCATTCGGACTGTCATCTGCACCCAGGGTCTTTACCAAGTGCATGGCAGTCGTGGCAATCTCTAAGGAGACAGGGCCATTATGTGTTCCGATACCTGGACGATTGGCTTCTCATGGCCGCCTCTAGAGGCGTTGTTATTTGCGGTCCAGAGCACCCAGGACCTGTTCCGATCTCTGGGCATCCTAATAAACTAGAAGTCTCTCCTGGTACCGTCGCAGAAACTGCAGTTTATAGGTGCAGTACTGGACACACGTTCAGGAAGAGCTTTTCTTCCAGACGACAGAGCGGAGCGCATCAGATCCCTCATCATGGAGTTATCATCGAACAAGACCGTCTCTGCCAGGTCGGTCCTTCGCTTGCTCAGACACATGGCTGCGGCCATTCCTACCGTCCCTTACGCAAGGCTCCACATGCAGGTAACTCAGTGGTTGCTCAAGGTGCAATGGGACCAAAGGCAAGACCACTTGCAGCATCCGGTCAGGATCACGAACACCGTGAATCGAGACTGGCAGTGGTGGCTAGTCCCAGGGTCGCTCTCCATGGGCGTCCCGTTCGTAGCGCCGTCCCTGGAGGTAACCCTCACCACAGACACCTCAGGTCTAGGGTGGGGGGCACACCTGGACAGGGTAAAGTCCCAGGAGTCGTGGACCCCGATGGAAGCTTATCTCCATAGCAACATTCTCGAGATGAGGGGGTTCTCTATGCCGTGCAGGCCTTTCAGTCAGTAATCCCACCGTGTACTCTTCTGCTTCAGACGGACAAAACGGCGGTGATGTATTACCTCAACAAACAAGGAGGCGCACATTCTTACCCCCTTTGCAGGGAGGCCATGAGGGTGTGGGATTGGGTAATTGGACACGGCGCGAATCTGATCACTGTGCATGTTCCCGGGGTGGACAACACTATTGCACATGGTCTGAGTCACTCCCAGGCCAGAGTCCACGAGTGGGAACTTCTTCAAGAGGTAGCAGAGGATCTGTTTCTTCGATGGGGAACTCCAGAGCTAGACTTGTTCGCATCCCCATCCAGCATAAAACTGCCCAATTTTTGCTCGCTAGATCCAGGGCCTGGTGTTTTCTGGCAAGGCAGCGTTGTCCCTCTCCTGGGCGGACAGATTCCTCGCTTTCCCTCCTTTCCGTTGATCCAGAGTTCTTCTCAAACTGCGCGGGGAGCATGCAGTCATGATCTTGGTGGCCCGTTGTGGCCCAGACAGATCTAGTTCCCTTTGCTGATGCAGCTATCCCGGGAACCCCCGCTCCCTTTGCCGTTCAGCTCCCATCTCCTGTCTCAGGAGAAAGGTTCACTAGTCCACCCGGACTTACGCTCACTGAACCTGCATGCATGGCTCCTAGAGACTTAGCCATCTTGCACCACGGGGTCTCGCAAGAGGTTGCAGAAGTTCTTTCTGCAGCCAGAAAGCCAGCAACGCATGCGACATATGCCATGAAATGGCGCCGTTTTGTTGTAATTACGTGAGCCGTGATTTTCCCCTTTAGGTTGCCCAGTGGGAGTGGTGTTGGACTACCTGCTCTCCCTCTTTCGTTCGGGTCTAGCCTACTCCTCTATCAAGGTGCACCTTTGTGCCATCTCTGCCTACCACCTTCCAGTGGGACATCGTACAGTGGCACAATTAGACGCCTCTCGGGAATTTCTGAGAGGGGTGTTACACCTTAGGCCACCCATTAAGGACCCTGTGCCTCCATGGGATTCTCTCTTTGTCCTGGAACAACTCACGCTCCCCCCCCTTCGAACCTGCCATGGATTGCGAGCTACGTTTTCTGTCGTGGAAAACGTTATTTTTGGTTGCTGTTACTTCAGCAAGAAGAATTTCTGAGCTTCACGCTCTCATGTGCAAAGAGCCTTATTTAGTTTTCCACCGGGACAGAGTATCCCTGAGGACGAATCCTAAATTTTTGCCTAAGGTGGTCTCTTGACTCACTCTAAATCAGGACATTGACCTACCAGTCTACTTCCCAAACTACTCGTATAGAGGAGAGGCTCTGCTCTACACCCTGGATGTTCACCGCAGCCTGAGGTATTACCTCAACAGAACTAAACCTTTTCGTAGTTCTGAGCAACTTTTCGTTTCCTTCTCTGAGAGGATGATGGGCCAATCTGTATCCAAACAGTCCCTGTCTCACTGGCTTGTCCAGTGTATTTCACTCTGTTATGATTTCAAACAAAAGCCCCTCCGGGAACAGTCGGGGTCATTCTACTAGGGTGTGGCCACCTCCTTTGCAGCACTCAAAGCGTCTCCACCTCTGCTATATGTGCTGCAGCCACTTGGAGCTCTGTGCATACCTTTATCAGGCATTATAGCCTGGACATGCCTCCTCTCGGCGAAGAGCCAGTTCAGCCTGGCAGTGCTACAGGGGTCTCCTGTCCTAGGTTCAGGACCTGGAATGTATTTCCTATTTTCCTCCTCCCAGAATTTCTGGCAGCGTTACTGCTTGGGAATCAGTCTAATGGTGTAACCTGCTGCAAGAGCTGTGTCTCGAGTAAGATAGTACAGTCACGTAAGAACTTACCGTAACAGTAGATCTTCGAGGACCAGCTCTTAGCAAACGCTATCCACCCACCTTCCCCCTTGGAGGAGGCATAGCTTAGCCTTTTCTTACAGGGATTTTTTTCCCTTATCTTCTGACGGTGGATCCTCGGTCTCCCATTCTGATGTCATCCTGCGGCCGGAAGTCTCCGGCAGGAGAACTGGGGAATCTGGCAGGACCGCCCCCTTATGTACCACACCTGACGTCAGGGGCGGTTCCCGCTGAAGATAGCTAGCTAGAAGTTTTCCGTGGGGTCCTGACGCCTGCCGGCTTCAGTCCTAATGGTGTAACCTGCTGCAAGAGCTGTTCTCGAAGATCTACTGTTACGGTAAGTTCTTACGTAACTGTACTTTATCGTCACAGTAGCCCTTGTGGCATCAGGATTGTCGGGCCAGCCACAAGGGGTGACCCTATAAGCTTTCTGAATGGTGAAGGATCGGGCCAATATAGCCTCTCTGAATTGCTGTATCAGCCAGTCTCGTAGGAAGAGGACCAAGGAATCATCCTTAATGCCCTCGAGCATTCCCAAGATCCGCACATTTGCAGCACGAGCTTGGTTCTCCAATGTCTCTAGGCGAGAACATAGATGAGTGTTCTCCTTCGTAAGTGTTGCAGCAGTCCCAAGGGCTGCATCTGCTCTCTTAGCAGCATCAGTTGTTGCAGTCTGGATGGACTCCACAGTTTTTTCAAGGCCAACATCGTGATGGGTGAGGTTATCAAATGTATCTGCTAGACCTGTAACACTGTGAATAAGTCTGTTTACAGTATCTTGACCCCAAGTGTTTACAGCATTTCCTCGGCAGGGCTTTCTGGCATCTCTGAGGTGCAACTCTGTGGTGGGAGCTCCTGACTGATTTTTACTTCTTGCCCCATTGGACATTGCCTTATCTTTACAGGATTTCCCATCATGGCGACTGAGCATCCGGCAATCCTTTCTCCAAACTGTCTGAAAAAGTTTAACTCAAAAGCTCTTAAATAGGGTTGTTGGCACTGATAAATCTCTGTAAGCCTTGGCTTCCATCTTGCTTGGACTCCACAGTGTCCCCAGCACATTTGTAACTTGTTTTATAATGAACAAGTGAGTAACAAAAAAAAAGATATTTTCAAACATTTTGAAATTTTTTTTTTTTTTTTGTAAGACAAGTGAGTAACTACCAGTAGTAGTAGTAGTAGCCAAAATAGCAAACTGCTGCAAAAACGGCAATGTGCACGATCAGAAGTGAAACAACAGTTTGTTTTTCCCTCAGCTGGAGAAATGTGTGGCGGCAATGTCTGTATTGTCAGGTAAGTGAAGCTGGACCGGATTATTACTTTGTTCTGACTATGAGACGATTATTTGAATCATCTCCTCAATTTGTATTGGTGTTCAAAGTCAAAATTAACAGTATGTTGATCCATACTGTTTTCTGATTGCTGTTGATGTTAGCGTCACGGGTGAGGTGAGACTGATATTGAAAGTGGGCATGCATCTAGTGTGGGTTTTTGTTTTGATCGTCTGTGATTGTCTGGCTGGTACATAATGTACGAGTTGTTGTCAGATTTACCCACTGTTAAAAGTCTGTCAGTCAGTCAAATTACCACATTCTCGATGTCCATTGTATAATTGAGTTTAATCAGTATTAGAAACATAGAAACATAGAATTTGACAGCAGATAAGGACCGCTTGGCCCACCCAGTCTGCCCATTTCCTACCTACTGGATAAGCTGCAGATCCTAGTTAACCAGCAGCCTACTTCCCCTACCCCACCCCCAGAATTGCCTTATGACTATCCCATGCATGCTTGAATTCCCCCACTGATTTTTGACTCCACAACCTCCTCCGGAAGGCCGTTCCATGCATCCACAACCCTCTCTGTGAAAAAATACTTCCTTAAATTACCTCTGAGCCGCCCCCATCTTCAAATTGTGCCCTCTTGTTCTTGCACACCTCTTTTTTTGAAAGATGCTACCCTCTTGGACTTTGTTGATTCCCTTGAGGTACTTGAAAGTTTCTATCATGTCCCCCTCTCCCTCCTTTCCTCAAGGCTATACATATTAAGCTCCTTAAGTCTCTCTTCATCGACTTCAGTGCAGACCCTGCACCATTTTAGTTGCCCTCCTCTGGACAGCTTCCATCCTGTCTATGTCTTTACGGAGATTGGGTCTCCAGACTGCACACAGTACTCCAGATGGGGTCTCACCAGCTGTCTGTACAGAGGGATAATAACTTCCTGTTTTCTACTGGTGATGCCTCTCCTATGCATCCCAATATCCCCCAGCCCTCCTGCTGCCCTCTCACATTGCTTGCCCATCTATTTAAAAGCCTAATTAATTACTCATGGAGGCTAATGCAGTTGGCTGCTGTCCAGACATGGCACAGCTCGGAGGACTGCAGAGCATGTTTGGGGGGATTATAAATCAAAATTTAGACTTGTAATCGTACTATCACCCTCCCAACCAGGCATTTATCCCCTGGAAATGCCTGCTTTTTCAGTCATTATTACTTCAGTACAAATGGAATAAAACTGCTGGCAGCCAAGAAAAACTAAATGTAGTTCAGGTTTCAAAATAGACAATAATCCTGCAGCCCTAGGCTCCGAGATATCCCTGCAGATGACAGAAACATAGAAATTGTCAGCAGATAAGGACCGCCAGGCCCATCCAGTCTGCCCGTAGGCCCTATGCATTATATGTGGCTACTAACCCTATGTGATCAATGGCTTTTCATCACTCCCTTCCTCTCATGGTTCACTTGTGCCTGTCCCAGGCATGCTTAAACCCCTCCACTGTGCTTGCCCCCACTGCTTCCTGTGGCAGACTATTCCAAGCATCAAGTTACCCTTTCTATATAGAAAAACGTCCTCACATTACCTCTTAATCTACCCCCCTCCAATTTCATATCGTGCTCCCTTGTTCTTGTAATTTTTCTACATTGGAGAAGGCTCCCACCTGCACTTTCTTTATACCCTTGAGGTACTTGAACATTTCAATCATGCCTCCCCCGCTCTCTCCTCCAGTGAGTACATATTGAGGTCCCTTAGTCTCTCCTCATATGTTTTGTGGTGCAAGCCCTGCACCATCTTTGTTGCCCTTCTGTGGATAGTCTCCACCTTGTTTTATGTCCTTGTGCAGGTTTGACCTCCAGAACTGCACACAGTACTCCAGGTGAGGCCTTACCAATGTTTTATACAATGACATCACCTCCTGCTAGTGATACCCCTGCCTGTGCACCCCAGCACGCCACTGGCCCTCCCCGCCACCTTTTGTACATTGCTTTGATCCCTTAAGGTCATCAGAGATGATAACCTCTAGGTCCTTTTCCTCTTTGGTGACATTCAGCTCCTACACCCTCAACCTGTAGCTCTCCCCATGGTTTCCTCTACCCAGGTGCATTATTTTGCACTTTTTTATGCATTGAAGCTCAGTTGTCACATGTCTGACCATCGTTCTAACTTCTCCAGGTCCCTCTTCATTTTCTGCACCCCTTCTGGAGTATCCACCCTGTTAAAGATCTTGGTGTCATCTGCAAACAAACAGACCTTTCCTTCCAGACACTCAGCAGTGTCACTAATGAAGGCGTTGAACAAGACTGGTCCCAGTACTGATCCCTCGCGGTACCCTGCTGGTCACCCCCAGATTGTACCCCATTTACCACCACCACCCTCTGTCGCCTGTCTGTTAACCAGATCTTACTTTGAGATAGAGCTCTTGCAACAGGTAACACCATTAGGACTATGCCGAGAGGCACTAGGACCCCACGGAAAAATTCTAGCTAGCAGTGTAAGGCAGGGGACTGCCACCTGATATCGGCCCCACTCCCGACGTCACCAGTGCTATAAAGGGGCGGTCCCCCGGCACCACCTCCATTTTTTTTCCCACTGTTGACCCATGTACATTGGCTCCATGGACGCCTCCTGCTTCCAGTTGACCGGCATCTTCACACAGTTACTTTTTTTTTTTTTAACCATTTCTTACTTCGAAATTGAGTTCATCGTGTATTTCTACTCAGCCTTCTTCATCATCAGAGTGGTGGAAATTGAAGTCGCATGTGGCAAGCAGGTCCTGGCAAAAGACTGCCATATGGCCTGCCTGCTTTGTCTAGGCCCCGATCACAGGCCGGACAACTGCCCGCACTGCCTTAGCTTCAACATGAGGGCTTGAATCCATCGCTTGAAGACCTTGAAAGCACACCTCCTTGAACAGCAAGCAGATGACATGCAGAAGACCCAGTTGAGGCGCAGATTGTCTTCCTCCTCCTCCTCTAAGGACTCCCCCAGAGAGAAGAAATCGAGCAGGAAGCACCATCACCAGGACAAGGACAGGTCCAAGTCAGAATCCCATCCTAGGTCCCCACACAAGACTTCCAGATTTTCTGCCACTGGCACAAGATCAGACTCGGCCCCTCCGGTATCCCTGGCCCTCCTGGGGTTACTATTGAGGAAGCTCCCCGCCTCTTCTCAGGCATACAGTGGGGAGTCTTCTGGGCTTGGGCTTTCTCATGCCCCTGTGTCCCTGGCTGTCTGACCCCACAAGCATGCACTAGGGTCTCAGTCAGCAGGACCAACACTTTCCTCGTCTGGTGACAGGTCAGAATCTGCCAGCTGCATGGCCTTAGTCTCTGGGTTGTCAGACAGGGCAACGGAGTTGGATGACACCAGGAGACATCAGGATCTCGAGTGCCGAAAGAAACCACGCTCGCCTTCCAGATAGTCATCGGCCAAGGCTTCTGACCGATGTCAGGCCTCAACGCCCTCTGACTCCACTACAGAGCCAGACCAGATGCCACCTGTCAGACTGCCATCTGCTCTACAGGGCCTGGACGAGGATCTGACTACAGACCAAACGTCAGTGGACCTGACTCTTGCCTCAGGATACAACTAACTGGGCGACACCCTCTTCACCTCTTCCTCCCCCTCGGGAGCCTGATGATCAAACATCAGGGCACCCAGTGCCAGAGGACACCGTTCTGCCAGGGCGGTGTCCGACAAAAAATACTACTCAGACCAGGCGCCAGAGAGACCTTATCCCAAGGTCTGGAGCCAGGCCCTGTGGTACGCCAGCACCTCAGACAGGACCTGTCATCCTTTTGGCTGATGTTGGAGCTGTCTAACAGTTGGTGGAACACCATTAAGGGAGTTCTTTTACCTAGGCCACCGGAGCCAGCCCCCATCCCTATGGGGCCATGCCCAGACACCCAACTCCCCACCCCCAACGCTGGCCCATCCAACTCCAGGGGGTGATGGACATGGATCACCCAAACAATGGAGGCATGGTTGCCACCCATCATCCAGATCTTCCTCCAGGGATGCCAGTATATATCCTCAGACAGACCTTCCAGAGGCTTCTCCTCCTATGATTCCTCAGATAATTAATTGTCTCTCCATCCTGGATACACAGAGGACTCCCAAGGTCTCCTCCAGGCGACCCCTTCTTCCTGGATGTGATGAGACACATCCAGTTTCTCAGTCAATGGGAAGCGAGAGGTTAGACTCCAGAGATGCTGCCTGATAAAGTTCCTTGGGGCCACTGACCCTAAACATTTGGTTATCCTCCATTAGTGGAACCCTTCCAGGACATTACAAAAGTAGCATGGACGCATCCTTCCACAACCTCAGTGGTCCCTAAAAGGCTTACCACTTGTATAGGACACCAAGGAAGAACCACACTTGAGTGAGCTGCCTAATGCGGACTCTGATCCTCATGGAAGCTCATGTGAAACCAATGGCTGAAGCATAGGGTGCCCAGCCACCGGATAAGGAGTCCAAGAAATTGGACATTTTGGGACACAAGGTGTATTCCTTAGCCACCTGTGCAGTCTGGTCACTGAACTTTCTGGCACACATGGTGATGTATAGAAATCACTCTGAAGTGTGATAGGATTCAGACAGAGAAAATTAATCTCTTGCCCAGATACCTATACATATTCCAATGTGTACCGGTTAAAATAACTAATCATTGGATAAAGGAGACCCAAAAATTGCTATATAGCTTCATGTGGTCAAATTAAAAACCTCTGGTGAGAAGTCAGGTGCTGACTATAAGGAAGAAATGGGGGACTGGGGAGTGCCAAGGTTAAAAGAATAGTGGCTAGCCACACAGATAAGATGGGCACTCAAGTGGGGACACGCATTCCCAAAGGCACACTAGAGAGATCTGGAGGGGGCAAGGATGGGAGATAGACCATTGAGCTCCATTCTGTTTAACCCAATAACAGATAACCAAATTAAAGAGGAATGGTAAATGCCCCTGAGAGTCACAGACAGGGCTTGGCAGCGGTTTCAGCAATATCTGATTGTCAAGCAAGATGGCTGGTGGTACAAATGGCTAATGTGGAACCCACAGTTTTTGCTGGGAGCACTAGATCCCTGGTACAAAAGATGGGCCCAGGTGGGAATCCACTGCCCAGCACAGCTCCTTTGAGGGGCACACCACTGACCTTTGAGGAATGTGGCACTAGATATGGGTGGAGGGGAGATGACAGATTAAGGTACTTTCAAATTAGACACTATATTACGACACCGATGAAACATTCCCAACCTACTAGAACCTACTACAGATAGCCCTAGACTAGAAGATATGATAAACACAGCCACACCTAAGGGGGCAATAACAAAGATTTACAAGTTCCTGAATGCACACAAAACAGAAGGCATGAAACATATAATGAAAAGATGGGAGGAGACTGGAGGGATCCACTTGACTAAGATAGAATGGGAAACGGTATAGGAGGGAACGTTTAAAACAACATCGGCACCAAGATGGAAGGAATTTTCATGGAAGGTTAAAACACGATATTTCCTCACACCAAACACACATGCTAACTGGGACAGGAGTGGATCCCCACAATGCTGGAGAAATTGCTGGGAAAGAGGCAGGTCATGAACACATATTTTATCAGTGCCCAGTGCTAGGAAATTTTATAAGGGATGTTAAGGACACGATCGCAAACATATTTCAGATAGCCATACCACTGGGAATACAACATGTGATACTGGGTCTGCCACCTAAGGAAGTAAAGGGAGTTAAACTTAAATATGTATGGAACATATGCATAGGGGCAAAAGGGAAAGCAATAACAAGGAGATGGCTCACTCCAGACCTGCCGACACAAGAAGATTGGGAAACAATAATAAATGAGACAGAGGATATGGAACAATTGACATACCAAACGCAAGACAAGATGGATACATTTATGGAGAGATGGACAAAATGGGCTCTGGATCAAGAATAGGAACACAGCCCCAGAACACAAAGGAACAAACCAAGAGGTCAAGGGAGAGACAAAATAAACAGGGGAGAGTGGCCCCCACCTTGCTCGCACCCCCTCTCAGTGGAGGAGGATTAATCACCTGAGGTCTGGGAAAGATACTGCACGGCTCTGATCGAAGTAATAATGTTTGTGTTACATTGACTCACAGAAGAAAAAAAAGAACAAAGCAGGTAACCTTATCAGTAGTAGTTTCCGTTGGAGTTCAACATATAAAGAGATAACATACTATTAGATCAAGAGTTGAAATGTGCCAGAATAAGAGATAAGGCTATAATAAATGTAAAGAAATTTGATTGTTAGGAATGTAAAATGGGAGAGATGTGAATTTGTTACATGTAACTTTTTTTATATCATGGAAAATAAAGTAAATATAAAAAAAATCACTCTTGAATAAGGCCATGGACCTAGCTGGGGCACAACCTGACTAATAAGTCTGAGTTGCTAGCTATTCTCCAGTCCAGGACCGACGTTAGCAAGCACATCTTGAGGTTCTCGTATGACTCAACTGACACTGCCGCTAGAGCAGTAGCCACAGGGATATGCCTAAGGCACCATTCCTGGCTGAGGGTCTCAGGGTCTGCAGGACACCATCCTGGACACACCTTTCCAAGGGCCAGTTCATTTCGGCCAGGAGGGCAAAAAGCTTGTAACTGGCTTACAGGACTCCGGAAAAGCAGTTTTGGAAGTCCACAAAATGTATAAATCCAAACCAGCCACGTCCAGGCATCGCTTCTTTTGCAGGCATCAGGGCCAGCAAGGTAGGCAACAACAGCAACGAGGGGGCAGCAAAAGGAAAGGTACCTTCCAGTCCTCAGAAGCACAGGGACCTAAAAACACTAAGAATGCCAGAGCTCTCTTGCCCACTCCAACAACCTCAGCATGACTCCCTGCCTACACCCCCCTTCCTCCGGCGGAGTTACAGGGTGAGACAGTAGGAGGGACATTCTCCCTTTACCAGAGATCAGTGGGTACTCCAAATCATAGAAAGGGGTTACACACTGGAATTCTCCCAGATTCCATCAGACAACCCACTAATTCCACCCATTGCTCTCCATCCCATGCGGACTTCATCCGGGCAGAAATCCATGTCCTCTTGAACAAGAAAGTGATCCAAGCAGTGTCACCAAGTCAAAGGCAAAGGGGTATTACTCCCACTTCTTCCTAGTCCTGAAAAAGACTGAGGACCCTCGTCCCATCCTGGACCTCAGTCAACTGAACAATTTCATTGACTGTGAAAGGTTCAGGATGGTGACACTGCCGGGATTGCTGCCCATGCCTCATTAGGGATTGACTATGCTCCCTGGACATGCAGGATGCCTACAGGCATATAAAAATCTCACGGTCCCACAGAAAGTACCTCCACTTTACCTTCCAGGAGAGCACCACCAGTTCAGAGTGCTGCCATTCAGCCTTTCTTGGCACCCAGGTTGTTCACCAAGTGCTTGGCAGTGGTGGCAGCAGCTCTCGGGAAGCAGGGACATTATGTTCTACTCTACTCGCTGCTCCTCCACAAGGGAACAGCTGTGTCACTCACTGGAAGACACCTTCCAACTGTTCCAAGATCTGGGGTTACCTTGAACCTTCCTAGTCATTCCCTGGCCCACTCAGAGGTTACAGAACATGGGACAGTCTTGGACACTGTCCAGGGAGAGTCTTTCTTCCCTCAGACAGGGCAGATCAACTCAGGGCACTGGCTGGAGGGTCATCTCCACAAATCAGATTCCAGCCAGAATGGTACTGCAGCTACTAGGCCATATGGCAGCCGCCATTGTTACAGTACCCTTAGCTTGTCTGCACATGAGGTTCTCCAGTGGAACCTCAGGGTTCAGTGGGACCAGCACTTGGGCGACGTCGAACAGCCAGACCAAGTCTCCAAACTGTGTGTCAGACTCTGGAATGGTGGCTCACCCCTTCCAGGCTAGAATCCAGGGTTCCTTTCAAAGCCCATGACCTCAGCAGATCTTGACAATGGATGCCTCGGGACTAGGGTGGGACACATATTTCAGAGACCATCAGACAAGAGGAGTGTGGACCTCTTTGGAGCACAGTCTCCACATAAGCGTGTTGGAGATGAGAGCGTTCTTTATGCCTTACAGGCGCTTCAGATGACTCTCTTGCCAGGACCCTACTGATTCATTTTGGACAACATGTCTGTGGTTTTCTACATCAACAAGCAAGGGGCAGACACTCTTAGCCCGCTGCAGAGAAGCCATGAGAGTCTGGTACTGGGCAGTGGAGCACAACCAGGAACTCACAGTGGTTCATGTTCCAGGAGTCAAAACACCCTAGCTGACAGCCTCAACCACTCTAGGTCTCAGGCTCACAGTGGGAGCTACTACAGGATGTAGTAGATGATCTTTTGAAAGGGTGGGGACTTCAGGGTGGACCTCTTTGCATCCCCTCAGCAAACTGCCCAACTTCTGTTTGTTAGATCTAGGGCCTGGTGTTTCCTGGTGAGACATGTTGTCCCTTTCTTAGACAGGGAGGTTCCTGTATGACTTTCCTCCCTTCCCACTGCTTCAGAGAGTACTACTCAAGTTACAAGCAGAACGAGCTGTCATGATTCTCATAGTGCCATTTTGGCCGTAACAGATTTGGTTCCCATTGCTCCAACAGTTGGCATCGGAACCTTCAATTCCCTTGTCCCTGTCTCCTCACTTGCTCTCCCAGGAGCAGAGAACTCTAGTACACCTGATCTTCAGTCTCTGCACCTGCATGCATGACTTCTACATACCTAGTTGGGGGACAGATATGGAGTGTCTCCAAGGGTAACGGAGGTCCTAGTGGCCTTGAGGAAACCCTCAACTAGGGCCACATATGCCATGAAATGGAAACGTTTCTGCCTGTGGGAGTCATCCCGTCTCCTGTATCCATTCACCTGTCTGGTGAATTCAGTCCTGGAGTACCTTTTTTCTCTATTTGTCAAGGGTCACAGCTGTTCGTCCATAAAGGTACACCTTTCTGCACTGTCAGCTTACCATGGACCATTGGATGGCAGGACCCTGGCACAATTAGATTTGTCAAGACCTTCTTGCACAATATTATATATATATATATCAAGCCTCCCAGGAGGGACCCCATTCCCCCATGGGATCTTTTATTTATATTAGAAAAGCTTACGTTGTCTCCCTTTGAGCCAGCATAAGTTGCGAACTACACTTCTAGCTTAAAAACTATTGGTTTTAGTTGCCATTACTTCTGCCCAGAGGATTTCCGAGCTTTGAGGTGTAAAGAGCCTTATTTGATTTTTCACAGGGATAGGCTATCCCTGCATACTAATCCTAAGTTTTTCCCAAAGATAGTGTCCAAGTTCACTCTTAATCAGAACATTCAACTTCCAGGTTATTACCCAGAGTACTCAAACAAAGGGAAGACACTGTTACATACTCTGGATGTTCACAGAATTCTCCATTTCTACATAGATCTTACTCAGTCTTCTGGGAAGACAGACCAGTTGTTTGTCTCCTTTGACCAGAGAATGTTAGGGGCACCAGTGACTAAGCAGACACTGGCCAAATGGTTGGTCAGTTGTATTGTTTTCTGCTATCAAAAGTACAACAGACCTTTACCAGGACCAGTTAAAGGTCACTCCACTAGGAGCATTGCCACTTCATTTGCATCCCTGAGGATTGTTTCAGCAGCGGATTTTTGTGCAGCTGCTATTTGAAGTTCAGTCCATACTTTCGTAAAACACTACAGTCTGGACATTGCTTCAAGGAGAAGGCCAGATTTTGGCCTTGCCGTTCTCCAGGGACTACTCTCTTGAGAGTACCAGTGGTTTACTGCTGTTATGGCCACAACCCTTCTGACCTGGATTCTATCCTTGTATTGCTTGAAACTCAGTTCTAATGGTGTTATTTGCTGCAAGAGCTCTATCATGAAGTAAGATAGTACAGTTGCATGAGAACTTACGTAACAGTAGATCTTCGAAAAAAGCTCTTGAAGCAGGTATGCTTCCCTCCCTCCCTCCCTCCCGTGGTTATACATGTTCAGAGTTTTAACTAGCTGATATAACATAGCAAATGCTTACATAAAACAGGAGGTAATGCTAACCATTTCCAAAAATGCGTAGCAGTAGACTTCTAGCCATTTTTTTTTTCAGTGAGTCTATGGCACAGTAGAAAAATATTAATAAAATTATATATATTTTTGAATTTTGCTAACCATTCTGTGCCAAGTGCTATGCATTTTTACAGTTCATTAGCACTTTCACATGTAAAATTACTAATCAATTTTTTTGGCTTGTTTAATACCCTGCAAGTTTCTTCTCTTTGAGGGATGTCAGAATCTCCTCGGTTCCCTATCCTTTATGCTAGCTGGGTCTCCGGAGGGTGAACTGAGGTGGTGCCGGGGGACCGCCCCTTTATATACCATTGGTGATGTCGGAGGTGGGGCTGACATCAGGGGGCGGTCCCCCACCTTGGATTGCTAGCTAGAATTTTTCCGTGGGGCCTTAGTGCTTGGAGGCATAGTCCTAATGGTGTTGCCTGCTGCAAGATCTCATCTTCCTGGACATAAGTCTCCACCACTCATTCACACTAGTGGGATTAGCGCGGAGGCACTAGGACCCATCGGGCAAACTTTTGCTGGAGGTCGGTGAGGCGGGCGCGGCGAGCCAGGCGCTGCGAGGCAGCGGCTGGCGGCTTGATGACCATCTCGGCGGACGACCCTTCAACCCGCCTCAGTTCCTTTTCCCGCCGTCGAGTGCGCTTCAGTGACAACGTCGCTCGCCTGTCGGGAGTCAAACTTCAAACTAGCGCATAGTTTTCAGTTTATTTTTTGTAACATTATCACGATAGTAGTATCGCATAATTTTATTCTATTTTCGTTAAATTTTTCTAATATTTTAAATTTAACTTACTTGAAGAAGTCTCGGCCTACTGGACGGAGTCGACCATGAGCAGGTCAGGTGACGGTAGGGAGACTTCGTGTGAAAGCTGTTCAGTCAGCTGGGCTGGGTCCGGTCAGCCTCCTTCTCCTCAGCGGGGTTCCAACAACGGTCACTCCGATGCCCAGGGGGATGGGCGGTCCCCCCCGTTGGCATAAAAATAAACTGTCGCATTCGGCACCGTTCGGCCTCGAGCTCTTCTTGACCCACAGGTCAAAAGAGAGGCATCATTCGAGGTCGCCCTCTGGTATGTCTCTGCGTCGACAGTTGGTTATGTTGCTAGTTGCCAGTCTCCTTCTTGGATCGCCAACTTCGGTAACCGTCGTCCTCGACATCAGAGCCCTCCCGCCTATAGGTAGGGCTCCAGATGAGCAGTTTCATCAGTGGGCGCTCTTATGGAGCGATGGGCTCGGAGGTTGGTCCTTCTGCCTGGCTCGGTTGCCACGAGGCCCTCTGGCTCCTCCGGCGATCAGGTAGGGTGGTTGGACAGCCTTCCTGTGTAGCAGGCGCCTTCTTGATGCCAGCGACTCCGTTAACAAGTGTTCCCCCTCACATGGCTGCGGTGCATGGGCCACACCGATGCCCTTATCTCCTGTTTTTTTTCCTTCTCTAGCTTTCCTGGTTCCTGGGGCATTTCTGGCGCCTTCCGCAGGGTCTGTTGGCTTGTCGGGCCCGTTTCGGTGCCGCTGGGTCTTGCGGCACCGTCCGCAGCGCCGTGTGGTCTCACGGCGCCACCGTCGGTGCCGCCAGGTCTGGCGGTGCCATCTGCGGAGCCGCTTGGTCTGGCGGTGCCATCTGCGGAGCCGCTTGGTCTGGCGGTGCCGTTGGCGGCGCCGCTTGGTCTGGCGGTGCTGTTGGCGGCGCCGTTTACGGCGCCGTGCACTCTTGCGGCGCCACCAGGGGTGCTTGCGGTGCCACTTGCAGGGCGCATGCCTCTTCGGCGCCCGTGCACCTCCTCGGTGCCGTTTTCAACTCCGTTTTGCCTTCTCGGTGCGGGGGGCCCTCGGGGACTCTCCTTGTTTTCTGCTATTCTCCTCTCTAATTTTCACTCCTTTCCTGTCCAAACATTCCTTCCTGGACCATCAGGAGATGATGTTGAGCCTGACCCAGACCCGGTTAGGTGATGAAGTGGAAGAAACAGGATCTTTCTTTGCTACAGAGCCTGTGGTGGGACCTGTCCTTTAAGTCTCTATTGAAGAGCGAGATCCACTCTTTCTCTCCAGACTACAGACATCGATCTTGTGAAGATATTAAGACTCCAGTATCTTCATGCCCGGAGATCCCTCGGTTTTGACTCCTCGATCCAGCCTTCCTTGAGGCAGCTGTCTCAAATGGTATGGAATAATCCTGCTCTTATTCCCTCAGTGGCTAAATCCATTGATAAAGTATTCAGCTCCCAAGGATGGTCCCATTTTGGCATCCCAAGCCTTTGCGGATCCTATTGTAGTCCTGGCAGAGAACAAAGGTTGTTCTTCCTCAAACTACTACAGCTCGACCTATTAACAAGAGTCTGTAAGATTGATACATTAGGTAAGAGAGTCTTTGCTGCCTCCACTCTAAGTATGCGTGTGCCAGTTATCAAGGCTATTTTTCTCAGTATGAGTATATCCTGTGGCACTCTATGAAAAGAATGGTTGAAGCTCTTCCAGATTGGACTCCAAGTCAGAGCTTCTTCTGACCGTTATTAGAGGTATTGAGCCCAATAACCAACAGGTCAAAGCGCCATGGGCGCTTCGACACTGCTTCTCGCTCAGCAGCCGCGGATTTGTACTCGGCGCCATTCCTGGCTGCGTGCTTCTGGCTTCGAATGATGCTCAGCAGCAGGTAATGGCGCTGCCTTTTGATGGCTCTATCTTTTGGCCCTCAGGTGGAGCAAGCCTTAGAGGCCACTCAGAAGACTAGATCGGCCATTAAATTAGCCAGACCTCCGCCTGCCCCTCTGGGGGCATGTGAACAAGCGTCAGTTTCATAGTCGTCAGTCCTTTCGAGGCAGAAGGCTTCCATAAAGCCAACCTGCCCAACCTCAAAGAAGGCGCAGCAGAAAGCGCGGGCGCCTAAAGCCCCAGCGCCACCTTATGAATTGCTGGCCCAAGTTCCATCCACACTGCCCGGGTGGAACTTTCTCCTCCGGTGGAGGTCGTCTGATGTACTTCTACAACCAGTGGAAGTCCATAACCCGGACAAATGGGTCGCCTGGATAATTCGGAGGTTATTCTCTCAATTTCTTGGAAACCCCGAATTGTCCTCCCAGACGACAACCAGGTTGTCGGCCTCTCAGTCAGACCTCCTCACCGCGAGATCCAGGGCCTTCTAAACAACAGGGCAATAGAACTGGTGCCCCGCATCTGCGAAACACAGGGTTCTACTCCATTACTTCTGGTTCCAAAGAAATCTGGGATCGCCCCATTCTAACCTCAGAAACTTAAACAAATTTCTCCCCAGGGAGAAATTCAAAATAATTCCTAGGTACCCTGTTACCCTTGCTGCATCAGCACGACTGGCTGGCCTCCCTGGATATGCAGGATGCTTACCAGCATATCCCCATCCACCCGACCCACCGCAAGTTCCTCAGGTTTGTAGCTTTGGGTCAGCATTATCAGTTCAGAGTCCTGCCCTTTGGGCTATCCTCGGCACCACAAGTTTTTACAAAGTGTTGTGCAGTTCTCGCGGCGCATCTCAGGAAGATCGGACTCCGAGTGTTTCCCTACCTGGACGATTGGCTTCTAGCAAGCCCTTCCAGCCAAGGGACTTTGGACGCCCGTACAAGCGACTTCTCATCTTCTTCGTCCATGGGAGTTCTGCTGAATTTGAAAAATCTCAACTGCAGCCCTCCCAGGGCTCCTTTCATAGGGACGCTTCTAGACACCTCTTCGCAAAGGCTTTCCTTCCAGAGGACAGAAGACTCGACATCCTTCGGATGGCCCGTTACATCGGGGAGAACCAATCGGTTACAGCTCTCTCGATGCAACGCATGTTGGGTCTCATGGCGTCCTCGGTGTTCACTGTACCCCTGGCCCGGTTGCACATGAGAACCACCCAATGGATGCTCTCCACTCAGTGGTCTCCGACCTCTCACCCGCAGACTTATCCCATCAAGGTGACGGAGCCCCTTCGAAGGTCTCTCACCTGGTGGTCTCAAGAGAGCAGTCTCCTGGAAGGATTCCCCTTTGCTCCCCCGGATCATCAGATCTCTATCACCACAGACGCATCGCTAATGGGATGGGGAGCTCACTGTCACTCCCTCCACACTCAAGGTGTATGGACTCAGTTCAAACTCATCTCCACATAAATGTCCTGGAGATGAGGCGGTCCTCTATGCGATCCGAGCTCTGAAGGATGTCCTTTGTCACAAGAACATTCTCCTTCAAACGGACAACAAAGCTGTGATGTATTACATCAACAAGCAAGGTGGTGCTCATTCTTATCCCCTTTGCAGGAAGCAATGAGGGTGTGGGAGTGGTGCTTGGAGCACAAGTCTCTGATTCAAGCGGTTTATCTGCGGGTATACAAAACGACCTAGCAGATCACCTCAGCAGAACGGAGGCAGACCCTCATGAGTGGTCTCTCGATCCAGCCATAGCTCGGTCACTGTTCGAAGAGTGGGAGACTCCAGACCTGGACCTTTTTGCATCCCCACTCAACGCAAAACTGCCTCTCTTCTGCTCCAGAAATCCAGGGCCTGGCATTTTCTGTCAGGATGCGGTCAGGCTGCGGTGGGCAAAACGCTTTCTTTACGCTTTTCCAGCGCTTCCTCTAATCCAGAGAGTACTCCTCAAGTTCGAGTCTCAGGGGACCAAAATGATTCTCATTGCTCCCTTCTGGCCTCGGCAACTATGGTTTCCTCTACTCAACAGTATGTTGGCAGCCTCTCCGAGACCACTTCCCTTGCAAATCAATCTTTTGACTCAGGGTTGGATGGTCCATCCCAACCTGAAATCACTTCACCTTCATGCTTGGCTCCTGAAGAGGTAGAAGTGAATCGGTTCAACGTCTCTCGTAGAGTCTTAGACATCCTTCTGGCTGCTCGAGCCCAGCCACCCAGCGTCACGCTTCAAATGGAAGCGTTTTTCTCTCTGGTGTGCAAAGTCCTCTTGGAATCCCTTTTCCTGTCCTCCTGACAAGGTTCTGGAGTATCTTTGGACCTATCAAACTCAGGTCTCCAGTACTCCACAGTTAAAGTTCACCTTAGTGCCATCTCAGCGTTCCATGTGCGGTTTCTTCCTTGACTCTGGCTCAGTTACCTATGGTGAAGAGATTTCTTAAGGGGATTCTTCATACCAGACCCCCTGTTAAGCATCCAGTTGCAGCCTGGGACATTAACCTGGTGCTGGACATGCTCACTCGGAAGCCTTTCGAACCCCTAGCTACCTGTGAGCTAAAATTTCTTACCTGGAAGACTGCCTTCCTGGTGGCCATTACCTCAGCCCGCAGGGTCTCTGAGATACATGCCCTGGTTACGGACCCTCCGTACACTGTATTCCATAAAGACAAGGTAGTTCTCCGTACTCATCCTAAATTTCTTCCCAAGGTTGTGTCAGAATTCCATCTAAACCAACCTCTGGTACTTCCCTCTTACTTCGCTAATTTCCAAAATGAAGGGGAACGAGCTCTTCATTCCTTGGATGTTAAGAGAGCCTTGCAGTTCTATTTAGATAGAACCAAGAATTTTCGCAAGACTCAGCAACTGTTTGTTTCTTTCAGCGACACCCGGCTGGGTCAACCTGTCGCTATCAGATGCATCTCATTCATGGTTAGTGGCATGCCTTGACATTGCTATTCCATGGCTCAAGTTAAACTAGAAGGTAGAGTGTACGCTCACTCTACTAGGGCGGTTCGCGGCATCCCTAGCGGAAATTCGCAATGTTCCAATTGCAGATATCTGCAACGCTGCCACCTGGAGCTCAGTGCATACCTTCGTTAAGCATTATGCACTGGATGTTCATGCCAGGCGGCATTCTGCATTCGGCAGAACTATCCTTAATGGACTTCTATCTTAGTCGCGTGAGCTCTGGCTCTCCTGCCGCCCTTTTGGGGGATTATCAGCTTGGTACTCTCCCACTAGTGTGAATGAGTGGTGGAGACTTATGTCCAGGAAGATATGAAAATTACGTACCTACTGTAATTCTTGATCTTCTTGGACAAGTCTCCACCACTCATTCACACGCCCACCCTCCATCCCCCAAGCTCACTGCTGTGTTGGTCTTCCTCCCTCAAATCTTTAGGCCATGAAGACTTCTTTGCTGACCCTTCTTACACGGTCGTCCGGACTATCTTATGTCCGTTTTTAAGTTAGATTTACTCTTTCGTTGATTTAGCTGCACTCCTTGGTAAAAAGGGTACTGAGGCGGTTGAGGGTCGTCGCCGAGATGGTCATTGCTCGAGCCGCTGCTTGATGTTACCGTCTCTCGCGCCCCACCCTCCAGCAAAAGTTTGCTCCCGATGGGTCCTAGTGCCTCCGGCGCTAATCCCACTCGTGTGAATGAGTGGTGGAGACTCGTCCAAGAAGATCAAGAATTACGGTAGGTACGTAATTTTCATTTCTCGAAGATCTACTGTTACGGTAAGTTTTTACGTAACTGTACTTTCCTAACCCAGTTCACCACCTTGTCTCTAATGCCCAGACTACCCATCCTGTTAACCAGCCTTCTATGTGGGACGGTGTTGAAGGCTTTGCTGAAATCTAGGTAGGCGACGTCTACTGCCCCTCCCTGATTTACTTCCCTAGTCACCCAATCAAAAAAATCTAT
This sequence comes from Neoceratodus forsteri, assembly GCA_016271365.2. Taxonomy (NCBI): domain Eukaryota; kingdom Metazoa; phylum Chordata; order Ceratodontiformes; family Ceratodontidae; genus Neoceratodus; species Neoceratodus forsteri. Next base: position 1,227,300,419 of record CM028131.1, on the reverse strand, counting down.
CAGATTCATTTGACATGGCCTTCCTGCTGTGAATCCATGTTGCCTTAGATCCTGGGCACCCCTGGATTCCAGGTGTGCCACAATCCTTTCTTTCAGCAGTGTCTCCATGATCTTTCCCACCGCTGAGGTGAGGCTGACTGGCCTGTAGTTCCCCGCCTCCTCCCTACTGCTGCTTTTGTGCAGTGGGACCACATGAGCCCTCCTTCAGTCCTCTGGAACCACACCCGGGTTGAGTGACTCTGTGAACAGGGCTGCCAGAGGTGCTGCCATTTCCCTTCGCAGCTCCCTTAATATCCTCTGGATGCCGTCTGGCCCCATGGCATTATCCACCTTCAGCTTTGTGAGTTCTTCCAGAACTCTCTCCACTGTGAATGGACTGGTGTCCACTTCTCCCCCCACCACCATTGCCTCTGCTAATCATCTGTGGTCCTTGACCCTCCCCCTCCCTAGTGAATACTGAGCAGAAGTATTTGTTCAGTATTTCTGCCTTGTCCAGATCACCCTCCTTACACTCTCCCTCCTTCCCTCCTCCCCTTTGAGCCTCACAGTCCCCCCCATCACTGTTTTCTTCTTTCGCTGATGTACCTATACGATGCTTTGTCCCCTTTTTTCACAGACTGTGCTAAACCCTCCTCTGTCTGCACCTTAGCTCTTCAAACAGCCCTCCCTGCTTCCCTTAGACATTCAAGATACACTTCCCTGTCCTCCTCCCTTTGGGTCCCCTTATATTTCCTGAAACTTGTCTTTTAGCCCCGACCTTGTCCGCCACCTCCTTAGAGAACCATAGTGGTTTCCTTCTTTTCCATTTGGTCACTATCCTAATGCATTGGTTTGTTATGCCCACTATGGCCCCTTTCAGTTTCTCCCATTGTTCGTCCATCCCCTCTATTACCTCTCCCTTCCCCAGGACAGCTTGTATACATCTACCCATTTCAGTGAAATCCACCCTCCTAAAATCTGATACTTTTGCCCTTGTGTGGCATACTTGAGTCCATGTTGAACCACACTGTGCAGTGGTCACTGGACCCTAGCTGCCCTTCAACCTGTATTTCTTTGACTCTGTTCCCATTGGTCCATACAAGGTCCAGAATTGACTTGTCCATGGTTGGTTCATGCACCAGCTGCCTGAGTCCAACCCCCTGAAGGACCTAGGATGGCTGTGCTTCTGGCTAAAGCAACCACCTGGGTGGTCCAATCCACATTGGGCATATTGAAATCCCCCAGTAGCAGGATTTCACCTTCAGCTGCCATTTTGTGTATGTCCTCCACTAATTCCCTGTCATCTTCCTCCCTCCATGTCAGAGGTCTGTAGTGCACCCCTCTGCATATTGCTGTTCCATTCCCTGGCTCCAGGCTGACCCACATTGCCTTGGCCTCCCCCGTCTTCCCTGAACTTCTGTAGCTTTTGTACCATCTCTGATGTCAGGCCCCCCCCCACCGTTTTACCCTCCCTGTCATTGACTTCCCAGCCATGATTAGCAGAGTACCACCTCTCTTCTTTTCACGATGTCAAGGTCTGCATCCGCCAACAAGGATTCCCAGTCTGTAACCTTATTTCTAATCTACGGGCATCTGTTAACATGACCTTCCATGTTTTACAGTCTCGCTCCTCTGCTCCTCTCCCTCCTCTCTAGCGTCCTCCCACCCCACCTCCGTTTCCTTTCCTATGTGCTCCTCATGTATCACTTGTTATACACTCTTTGCCCCTTGCCCCTCCCTGCCTGCTTCAGCTGTATCTATTGGCAACTTATGTTCCTGCATGTTCCCATGGGGGGGTGCTCCTAAGCCTTCTGACCCTTCTGGCTCTCCCACCTTGGCCAGTTTAAATGCTTGCAGCTGAAGCTTTTCAACTTCTCACTAAGGGCCAAGGTAACTTTCTCAGACAGATGCAGACCATCCTCCTTATATAAGCTCGTATCTGTCCAGATCGAGCCTCAGTCCCCTATGAAGCCAAAACCCTCCCTTCCATACCAGTCCTTCAACCAGCAGTTGAAGGTATGGATGCAGCGCATACCAGGATGCAGTTGACCTCCCTCTTGCCCCTGTTTGGTGTCCCTAACTCCACTCCCTGGACAACAGAGTCCCTCACTAGAGGAGGCTTCCCCCTCCTCCGGAGTCCCCTGCCTCCCTTCCCTGGGACTCCATCCTAGGGAGCCTGCCAATCCCCCTGATCCCAGCTTTGGGTTCCTGAATGGGGCTTTCATGTTCCTCCAAAACAGTGTAGGAGTTACTAAGTAGGACTGGTTAGGAAGATTTGTTTTTGACCACCCCCCTCACCCTCCCTGAGCCCACCGTGGTCCAATCACTCTTCTTCTTCCCGGGCATCCTTTGAGGTTCGGGCTGTAGACCTGGTGGTCTGTGGGTGGGGGTGGATACCGCCTGCAGCCTGGCCAGCTCTGCATGGAGCTGGGCAACCTCCTCCCTCAGCCCAGAGAGGTGCCTGCAGATAGGGCAGCATTGCAGCCTCCAGAACGTCTCCCTGAAGACTGCTGCTCCACAACCACTGCACCATTCCCATCATGTCCATTTCCCTCCTCAATCTACTGCCTGCTTAAGATGCCTGTTAGATTATCTCCCAAAGTTTTTTCTTTGCTACTTCCTGTATGGGTGCAAGATGTTTCAAGGCCCTATGGGCCTATCCTATAATGATAGGGTGAGCCCTGGGGTGGGTGGGTTGCGGGTGGGATTACACCACAGGCTGTGTCCAGAAACAGTCAGCCAAGGAGTCCTCTGGCAGTGGCTCCTCACTCCACTTACTGCGGTCCAGACACAGCCAGTTACAAACACACAGTCACCAACTTACTAGCTAGAATCCCTCAATCCTGCCCAAACTAAATGGAGAAGCACACTGAAATGGCAGTTAAGAAAAGACTTCAAATTCAAACTACACTAATCCCTTTAATATGATGGCTGCACTTAACATTCAGACACAGCCAATTACCAACACTCTATCACCAATTTACCAGCTAGAATCCCTCAATCCTGCCCAAAATAAATGGAGAAGCACATTCCACGAAGTACTGAGCACAGCTCCTTAACTTTGGCCACTGAGACAATTATCGGTCAAAGAATAGGCTTCGTATTGTAGAACCTAGATCCCAAACACAAGGGTTAGAGTAGTATGGTGGTCTGCCACCAAAATGTTATTAATGGCTAACTTTGCAATCAAAAAAAGAAAATTGATATTTAAATTGCTTGTCCTGTATATCAGCATCACATTTAAAAATGGTTATCACTTCTCTTTTTATTATTATTAGTCTCATGTGTGCTTTTAACCAAATTGTTTTGTACAGTCCTTGATAGGGTGCAGAGTTTTCTGCCACATATAGCGCATGCAAATGAAGAACTAAGACGACAGATGGAAACTACTCCAGCTACACAGTTTGACATTGAAAACCTGGCGGACAACCTTGACAGATTTGTTGAGATGGTAAATTGTTGTAATTCCAGTAGATATTCACAAGAGTTATGATGCAGTTTGTCAAATTTGTGCAGACAAGGGTCATATGTTCAGAACCATTAGAGAGCAGATGTTCATTCCCCCACCCCCAGGGTCCCCTTGCATGTTCAGATAAAACATGGATGTCATATAGTTCATATTCACCCAGTCCATCTGGCTGAACACAGGAGATACTAACACCTGACGCACTAGGCAAGTTGCCTTCAGTTAATGGGGAGTCTACAGGCTGTACTGTTTCCTCCCCCAGATGGAACCCCTAACACATCAGGGATGTCAGAAATAGTCAGGAGGAGGCTGGAAAAATGACATCCCAGAATGGAGGTTTCTGAAGCCCAGATACCATGAAGCAACCACTGCCACTTGCCTGGTGAGATGAACAGCTTGAGACAGAGTTCTCTCTTGGCACTGCTTTGAGATCCAATTAAACATATTATATATTTATTTATTTAGAATTCATTGACCCAGAAAGGCAGTCTGAGCCATCGCTCATTTCCAGGTCGACCCAGGTGGTGGGGAAATATGGAACGGGGAGAGACTATAACAAAACTAGAAAAATAATAGGTTGGGTTCTCCTTGACAGAATACCACTAGTATATTCTGATGCACAGTTAATATTATATCAAGCACTGTCCAACTCCATTTAACAACTTGACAAGTGATTTGGTGTGCATTAGTGATGAAAACTACATCCATATGACACAGTCATGCCAACTTCACTTCAAGCATTCACATAAAAAAATTATATATTCCCAGTTCAAGCATTCCTATGGTTGTTAAAAGCACATGTATTGAATGCAGGGATGGTTAAATCTGTTCAGGAGACATCCCCTTCTGTGACACAAATACTCAGTCAGCAGTGAGCACACAGCTGTTGAATTTTGAATTACTTTGATTTGGAGATGCACCACATCATGCTTTATTGCCTTTTTAATAACAGATGTTTTGTTAGAATGTACTTCATGTTGTGCATTTTTTTTATAGATGGGTCCATTTTGTAATTGTAGCAAGGCACTTTAGGGCATAGAAACTTAGACTTTGTCAGCAGATAAGGACCGCTTGGCCCATCCAGTTTGCTCCTGCCTATACTATTGCTGCAGACCCTACCTGATATCCAGCTACTTCCCCCACCACTTTCCTACCAAGATTCACTTGTGCCTATCCCATGCATGCTTGAAGCCCTCCACTGTTTTGGCTCCCAACATCCACTGGAAGACTGTTCCAGGTGTCTACCACTCTTTCAGTAAAGAAGGACTTCCTCACATCCCTCCTAAATTCCCATTCCAGCTTCATTGTATGCCCTCTTGTCCTAGTGCACTCTTCTGAAAATACTCCCCTTCTGCACCTTGTTCACTCCCATGAGGTACTTACTGGTCTCTGTTATGCTCTCCCCCACTATCTTCCAGGGTGTACATATCGAGATCCTCAGTCTCTCCTCATAGGGCTTATGATGCAACCCTGCACCATTTTAGTTGCCCTCCTCTGGACAGCCTCTGCCTTGTCTATGTCTTTCCTGAGATGTTGTCTCCAGAACTGGACACAGTACTCCAGGTTGGAGCTAATCAGTGATTGATACAGTAGTAACACCACCTCTCACCTTCTGTGGTGATTCCGCCCCTGTGCAACCCAGCATCCTGCTTGCCTGCTGCCTTGATGCAGTGCTCCGCCACCTCGAGGTCATTAGATATGATGAACTCCAAGGTCTCTGTTCTGCTTTGTGACCATCAGTACCTCTCCCACCCCATTTTGTACGCCACCCTGGGTTTCTGTGCCTTAGGTGCATGATTTTCTACTTTTTTGCATTGAAACCCAGCTGCCATACTCTCGACCACTCTTCAAGTTCTCAGGTCCCTACTTATTCTCTCCACCTACTCCAGAGTATCTGCCCTGTTGCAGATTTTTGTGTCCTCTGCAAAGAGGCATACCTTCCTTCCAGCTCTTCTGAGTGCTGCTTATGAAGACATTGAAGAAGACTGGTCCCAGCACTGAGCCCTGATGTACTCTGCTGGTCACTGTCCCCAAACTAGAGTGAGTGCCATTTACCACCACCTCTGTTGCCTGTCCAATAACCAGTTCATAAGAGAAGAACAGTTTACTGCACACTGGGAGGTAATTCTTGAGAAGAATTTATTCAGAGTTAAAGCAACAAAATGCTGGAGCCTGATGCTTGTTACATCTGTCCGTAGGTTGCTTTAACTCTGAATAAATTCTTCTCAAGCATTACCTCCCAGTACGCAGTGCATTCTTCTTGTGTGAGTTCCTGGCCAAGTCATCTCTGCTGTAAGGGAATGGCGCTATAGCAATCATGTATCCAGTAGCATGAATGCAGGTGATTTTACTTCTTTTTCATGAGTTCCTTACCCAGTTTACTACCTTGGGTCCTACCCCCAAACTGCCCAGTTTCCTTATGAGCCTCCTGTGTGGTACAGTGTTGAAGGCCTTGCTGAAGTCTAAGTAAGCCATGTCCACTGCCCCACCTTTGATCTATTTCCCTGGTCACCCAGTCAAAGAAATCAATCTCGTTTGTCTGACATGACCTCCCTCATGTGAGCCTGCTACCTTGGGCCTTGCATGCCACTGGTTTCAAAATACTGCACTGGCCTTTCTTTCAATAGTGTTTTCTTTAGCATCCCCAGCACTGATATTAGATTGTCCATTCTGTAGTTGTCAGCCTCCTCCCTTCTGCTGCTTTTATGAAGTGAGACTACATCTGCCCTCCTCCAGTCTTCTGAAACCACTCCAGTTTCCACTGAATTGTTGAATAGGGCTGTCAGAGTGGCAGCCAGTACCTTTTTGAGTTCCCTTTGCACCCCTGGATGTACCCCTTCTGATCCCATAGTCTTATCCACTTTCAGATTTGCAAGTCCTGTTGGGACTCTTTCGCTGTGAAGGACTTGTGTCCATATACCCCCCCCCCGTGTTCCTGCTGCTTCCGTGTGATCCTCCCTTCACGGTGAAGACTGAACAGAAGTATCTGTTCCTGATCCTCCTCTGCACAATCTCCCGCCTACCCTTCTTAACTTCACAATCCCTCCCTTTGTCTTCCTCTTTTTGCTTATTCTCTGAGAAAGGTCTTGCCTCCTTTAGTTACCCCCTTCAGCTAAACTTTCCTCCATTTGTACCTTTGCACAACTTACTACCTTTCCTGCTTCCTTCTGCTTTTCGTGGTAAACAGAGCATGGTTCAATGTGGGATTCGCCCACTTCTCATGTGATATAAAGAGTAACATTTATGTCATCGCATTTAGAATGCCCATGAAAAACTATTAAATGAGGTATTGGGTTTACCACAAGGCATAAAATAAGTGACAAAGAACCTCTGTGCGCAAACACTGAGGCAAGGGTTACCCCAAAGGGCATTTGGCTGGGAAGCCAAGTTTCAAGAAAATACAAAATCACACATGCCCCCACAATGCAAAGCATCATGGGCTGCATATGCAAATCACCACAGAATGTTATGCTGGTCCAACTTTAAGTTTTTTATTTTAATGGGTTCACCACAATATATCCAAGGCACACTGCCTTAAGGGTAGCTGGTCCATTCCACTGGGTGTCAAGCAGGCGAGGCATACTGATGAGTCCTGGTAGGGGACGAAACACGTGTCTATGTCTTCTGTTAGCACCCTTTGCAAACTGTGTGAGAGGCCTTTCGGCACCATGCAATTCTGCTTAAAGTTGGACCAGCATAACATTCTGTGGTGATTTGCATATGCAGCCCATGATGCTTTGCATTGTGGGGGCATGTGATAAAATAAGTGAGTTCACATAGTAGTTTGCGCCCCCAAAAATGCTATTTGCTAGCCAAGTGCAGGCTTGATTAGCAGAAGTTACTGATCATCTGATTTTTCCACACTGAGTAAAAATTTCCAGATTTACAATAATATTGTCCTGCAGTTGTATAAAAAAAGTACAGAATTGCAGAAATTGTTCTTGCAGTTTTAATTGACAGTATCTTACAGGTAAAATAACCATTTAGTGAAATTGTTCCTCAAATCTGTCTGGTTGCTAATCAAAATTTTGCTGATTTGGAAACCTGATTAGCAGTCTTTGCTAAACTGATTTATGCCCTTGTACCAGTAGTTAGCAACAGTCCAGAGATGTCAATGACTAAGTCTGCCCTATAGTGATGATAGATTGCAACCATTTTTAAAACCGTCCCTTAATCGGATTCACAGCAGCCCTAAACTATATCATAGTGTATGGGTATATGAGACTGACATTCATTACGCCTTTAAAAACCTTGTTTGAGAAAACATTTAACCCACCCAGTCTAGGCAGAGAAAGCAGTTAAATGAGGTTAGGTTTTATGGAGGCCTCTAGTACTGCTGGAACAAGGAAGGCTATGGGCCAAAAAATAATAGCAAGAGAAAGGTAAATTAATTTTTAATTGGTACATAAAAAACTAGCTATATAGTTTGAAGGTGCAACAACCCCTTCCATCAGATGAGTTAAAAAGTTAAGATATTTGCTCAGACCAGCCTCTTCTGCCGTGAAGTTGTTTCATATCATCAAGAATCCTTGGAAATGGAACTTCTGTGAGAATTTTCTATTTTAACAAGCTATGCTGGCACAGCAGTGTGGCGGGCAGTATGCTTCTCTGCCATGCAGAAGACCTGGGCTGGTGATACTTAAGCTCCAGACAGGGAGGATTCATTGGCCCACCTTGAAAGCAGCCCCTATCAGACAAACCTGAGGATCCTTGACAGCCAGGGCACCAGTGTCCGTATACTGTTTCTCATGATGGTTTGGTTGAGTGGGGCAAAGACGGTATCAGTCGGGGAGAGGGCGGGTGCTAAAGTGGGGCATAGCCAGTAATGATGACTCCAGAGAAGATGCTGTCTTCTTGCCGTGACCCAAAGTAATAAAGGTCTCTTGGGGCTGAAGGAGAAGCTGTACCATAGGAAGGAGAAGTGCCATATTCAGGGCTCAACACTAGTAAATAAAAGAAATTAAAAAGCAGTGATGCAAATTCTAGGCATCATGAGGTAAAGTTCTTGTTTTTTTATTACTTTATGTACTACTATCACAACTATGTGCATTTGCTAATAGACCCTTGCATTGTACTGTAGGATGTGTCTCTGGTGGAACTAAGTGGTTCAGATGACAGTTGCTCAGAGGAATCCAGTTCGGAGGAAGACTGCTTACAAGATGATGACGATGATGTGATTGGGGAAGTGACAACAGGCAACTTTAGACTGCCTAAAGCTCATGGAGTGAAGGGAAAAATAGAAGTTTTGGAAAGCAGAAAAGAATGAGCGATATTTTGAAGAAACAGTACTTGTGCATTTATAATTTTAAAGGCAGTATCAGGATCAGACAGCTGTAAAACAAAATGTACGTTCTGTTGATATGCATGAAAAACTGGTATTTTTGTATCAGAGTTTATGCTTGATATTTCATATACTGTACTAAAGTCTGAACATTTGCACATGTATATTTTATAGGTGTTTACAGAGGTGTCAGATTAAAGAATTGATATTAATTTCAGTTAGACATTCCTTCGCGTTTGTAATCCATTTTGTTATGAAACAGTGGAAAACTGATTTCCCCTGTTGAGCTACCACATGCTTTATTCAAATGTATACAAAGACTTACTTGTTGCTAGGGGTAAAGCCCCTCCCCCACCATAACAAGAGATGCAATGCATATGAAAGATCTTGCTAATTAGGTTGCAGAAGCTAACATGGTGAGGTGATGCTGCAGTTGGGTTACAGCATGGCATTGCCCCATTCCCATGGTACAGCATCATGCTGTGGGCTGGTAATGCTTGCCCGACAGAACGTCACACCCTGGCATATCTCCCTCCTGAACTCTCATGCTTTGAGAATCCTGTTGGGCTGGTGAATCTGCCCAATGGCCTGATGGTCACTTTCTGGACAGTTTCTCACCTGCTCTTCAGCCCATGTCCCGATCCCTGTTGCAGCCGCTGGCTGACTAAGCCCCTTCCAGTGAGCTGCTTTACCTGCGACACCTGGTTTTAACAGAAAAATCCAGGGGAAGGGGCTACCATGCCTTTGTCAATGACCTGGCAGGCCATTTGCGCAGCAGTCCTGCCCTCTTTTGAACCTGATGGAGTCCCCATGCTCTCTCCTGCACAATGGCGGTGCCATTTGCAACTGTGTGATGTCTCTTAAATTACCAGTGGCACTAAGTGGTCGCATCAATACTTGGCACCACGCATTGCGTCAAAGAATAGTGCCCAGTATATTTGAAGAAAATATTTTATGAGCATGTTGTTAGTAGGCTTCAGACTATGGTAAAACAATACAGTACTGTGCCTTGGAAACAAAACTGGACATGTACAAATATGTACTGTTTTTCTTAATTAGACACCTCACCATTCTAGTAGGTTTAAAAGGCTTAAAAAGATAGTACCCAGCATGCAGTCACTGATTTTGGTGTTGCAAATCAGGATGGGGAGGGGGCAGAGAGCTGCTGTGTTGTGACCACACACTTGTCTATGCCCAGAGGGTCGATTTAGCGGGGGAGGGGTTGCCACTGCAATCAAGCTGGGATGCAGATTTGGCATTCCAGATGTTAGTGTGTGCAAGCAGGGTTTGCGGACAAAAACACATAATTAACAAGATCCATGAAATTTTGTGCATGAGTGCCAGTCCATCATACCCAGTGCTACAGCTGTTGGTGTCTGCCCAACCCAGACTTTTAGGCCTGCATGTGGGTTGATGTACCAGGGATCTGTTCTGACCACAGTGCCCCCAGCTGCCCCCAAGTCCAAATAAAGTCCCTGGCATCCAGTGTAACAAAGTCCTGTCCCCTATGCACAATGTGATCCCTCGTTGATCACAGTCGCCTCCTGGCTCCAAATGTTTCAGTGATTATTTAGCAGGACTTCTACCACCTGCCTGTAACATTTCTTCAGGTATAAGGTGTCAGTAACTTTGTGAATGGAATTATTGGGGTTGTTGTTCTTTGGGCAAGACTCTTAACACACCTTCTGCATTGCTGCACCTTTCCCCGCATGGTCACAGTTGGGTTAGTGACCAGATGGGGAAGGGATTTCACAGTAGCTGAATGGTTAGTGCTCCTGCTTTTGGAACTTTGAGTTACAGGTTTGAGTCTCGGCAAAATCTGGAGGTGCATCTGCCCAAGAAGAGGAGACTGATTTCATACATGTCAGCAATTGAAATTGAATGCCAACAAGTGCAAGGTGATGCACATAGGGAACACCAGGATGAAAGACTGGATGGGAGAGGTTAGGCTGGACACTACTTCTGAGGAAAGGGGCCTGGGAGTTATAAGAAACTCCCTAAAACAATCCAGCTAATGCATCAAGTCCTACGGCAAGGAGACCAGAATGTTGGGAGTGTAGTGGGAGGGGCTGGATAACAGGAGGAAAGATGCAATGCTACATTTTTCTAGAACACTGGTGATGCCTAGTCTAGAATACCATGCAAAGTTCTGGAGTCTCCAGCTAAGGATAGACATAGACAGGCTGGAGACAATGCAGCATAGGGTAACCAAAATGATTCTGAGCCAGTAGGGCAAATCCTAGGAGGAGCGCTTAGCAGCATTGAAGATGTATTCACTGGAGACCATAAAGGAGCAGGGAGACATGATGTAGACGTTCATGTTCCTGACAGGAATGAATAAGGTAAACTGTCAACTATTCAGCTGGGAGTTGTGAGTTCAATATGAGGACATGAGCGGAAGCTGACGGGAGATTCAAGAGGGTTGTGAGAAAGTTTTACTTTACTAACAGAGTGGTTGAGCCATAGAATAGCTTACCGGCTGATGTGGTAGGTAAATGATGTGTCAGTGTGGTATACAAGGAGATGAACCCATCAAGGGGGATAACCAGATCATAAAACCAAGAGCCCTAAAGGTGAGTGGCTTTATGATCTGCTTAGCCCCCTCAGTGAGGTTATTTTAGAGTATAACAGACTTATCCATATTTTATTTTAATAATACATTTGGATGGCTACTGATAGTTTTGATCTCAATTGCGTATACAGGGAAATAAACTGCTAACCACGTGCAAAAAAAAACGCTAATGCACTAGTTAGGGTTAAAGTGACAAAAGTAGAAATGTGGCATTAGGATTTTTAACAGTAACACCCCCCGCCCCCCCGCAGGCAGCAACAGGAAAAAACATTTTGGTTTCACCTCTCTTGCTTCTTCGCTAGTCAGACGTAGGATGTGCCTTGGGGTTGTCTGCGCTAACGTTCACCCCATTCCATCAGTAAATAAGCTGACATGGGTACAGTATATGAGAATGGGGTGAGCGTTGGGGTTGAAACCCCAAGGCACACCCCATGCCAGATTTGCAAAGAGGCAAGAGAGGTAAACCCATAATGATTTCCTATTGCTGCCTGCAGGGTAGGGGTGGGCTGTTAGGGTTGGAAAACCTAACGCCACATTTCCCTACTTTAGTCACTTTAACCCTAACTAGCGAATTAACAATGTTTTTTGCAAAGAATGTCCTTACTTTTTGAGTTAGTATAATTGTATCTTATAAATCCCTGCCAAAATGTGATTTTGTGCCACTGCAATGCCATTGCATGCTACAGGTGCGAAAACACAGTTGGGCCAGGGTTTGAAAAATGACAGCTGTGACATTCATGAGGTGGTATAAAAAGATGACTGTGTTGAAAAGTTGGTGTCAAAATATTTAAAATTGCTAAAGTTATGAGTGAGCCTAGAAAAATCTCAACATATAGGCATAACTTTGCCATTTTTATATATTTTTTTCCCAAAATTTTGAACATAGCCTTCTTATGACCCCACCTCATGAACGTGGCCAGTAAAAATTTTCAAATCCTGCCTGAAAGGTGATTTCACCAAGCAATTGCTTAATTACCTTTTGAGCTTGATTTGTGAAATTCCACCAACATTGGTCAGGAGGTGGGGGTCCCAGAAAAGCCATGTTGAAAATTTGGGGTCAAAATTTGCAAAAGTATAATTGGAACAAGAACTTAGGTCTCTCTGTACCTTACGACTCCTAGTTGAAATATGCAGTCCCTGCAGTTAAAATAACTACTTCCAGTTCCTGGAGGGAATATGCACGGAAGTGCAGGTATAGATATTTTCAAACTCCAGCGGTATTAATAAAGTACATGCCAGAATCTTATGGTGCTTGTCAGTGGGGATGTGGGTACAACGCAGCTAACCAAGGTCATGTTTTCTGGTCTTGTCCGGTTATAGTCCCTTTTTGGCAAGCCATCTCGAAGGAATTGGAAGATTGCTTGGGTGAACCAATTGACCTAACAGTCAAATTAGTCTTACTTTCGATTCTTCCTAGGCATCATCCCCCAGTCTAAAACGTTACTATTACCATATATTCTGGCTTCCAAGAAGGCAGTAACAAGACGATGGATGTCGCCTAGGATCCCCACAGTTCTAGAGTGGTGTAAGACAATATTGGATATCTATCAAATGGAAAAATTAACTGCAGCAATACATGATAGACTTAATGAATGTAATACAGAATGGCAATGCTGGGTGTGGTATATGGTTTCAGTGGACCTGGAGTTTATACCTTGAAATTGTCCTGACAAGATGTGATGGTGTGCTGTGGGGTTGGGGGCTTCTTGCTTCCCACACCTGTTTAATTGCTTTACTAGTGGGAATCGGTTCTGTGGAAGTGTATTTCATGTAACATGGTCTGCCTGTCCCTCCCTATATTCATTGATTTGAATTTGAGTGTAAATGACTGATTTAAATTATGAGGATGTCTTCATTTGGTTATTCCATTTATTGTACAACCATTGTTATATGATTGCATGCTGTAATATACTATACATGCTTCACTTAATAAAATCTAATTAAAAAATCTGCAGAACTGACAGTTATACATCAGAGTTCAAAACCCCATTGAAATACATTGAACCCCATTTATCTTAGTAGTCAGCTGTTTCAGCAGCAAGATGTCTTTGATTGGAGAGTGGATCTTGACTTTGGGACTTTTCAGGTGAGTGTGTGTGTGTGTGTGTGTGTGTGTGTGTGTGTGTGTGAAGGGGGTGCGGGGTGGTGAGTACTCAGTGGGAGGTCAGGCTGGGGGTTCAGAACGGCAAGGGACCTTTTTTTTTTTTTTTTTCCATAGGTCGGAAAAAAGACATTGAGGGAAGTTTCTTCACACAGAAACATAGACTTTGACGGCAGATAAGGACCGCTTGGCCCACCCAGTGTGCCCATTTCCCTACCTATTGGATAAGCTGCAGAGCTTAGTTAACCAACAGCGTGCTTCCTCCTACCCCCCCACAAGAATTGCTTTATGTCTGTCCCATGTATCCACAACCCTCTATTTGGAAAAATACTTCCTTGCATTGCCTCTGCCTTTTTTAACCGGGTATTAACTGGGATGGCGATCAGATGGCGGAGGAGTCACCAGTTCAAGTTCAGAAGGATAGAGAAAGTATTTCCATCGAAACAAGGGTTCTGGATAAAATTATTCTGAGATGTGAATCCATGTGGATTTATAAGTGTGAAGCAATGACATCTCCAAGAGGGCTTGGTGAACTGTTTGGTTTGTACTCATTTTTGTACTGAAAACACCAGTATCTCACTTTTCCTTTATGCTATCTCTACAGCTCTTATATATTCCGCTGTGCCTTTGTCATAAATAATCTCTCCACACAGTGCAAGAAGGCAGCAGCAAAGGCAAACAAGATGCTGGGATGGATATCTAGGTGGATCAGTAGTAGGAGAGAGGAGGTTATACTGCTTTGTACAGGTCACTGGTAAGGCCGCATCTAGAGTATGGAGTTCAATACTGGTGCCCACACCTCAAAAAGGACATTAACCTGCTGGAGAAGGTCCAGAGGAGGGCCACAAAGATGATAACTGGTCAGCAGGGTAAGGCATGCAAGGAGAGGTTGAGGGCACTGAACATGTACTCCCTGGAAGACAAGAGAGAGAGGGGCATGATTGGGATGTTCAAGTACTTGAAAGGAATAAATAAGGTTGATAAGGAGAGTCTCTTTAAGCTGTGTGGCAACCATAACATGAGGGGGCACAATCTTAAGCTGGAGGGAGGGAGGTCAAGAAGCACTTCTTCACAGAGAGGGTAGTGGAAACTTGGAATGTGCTGCCAGAAGAAGTCATCTCGTTAAAGTCAGTGGGCAGCTTTAAGAGATGATGGGATGGGCTAGGCATAGGGGGAAGGTAAGGATCATGGGTAGTGAGGAGTGGGGAGGGAGGGCAGGGACATTAGCTCAAGCTGTGGACCCTGCAGTATGAGCAAACTTGATAGACCAAATGGCCTTCTTCTGCTGGCTTCTTCATATGTATGTAATCTAAGGAAAAATCTGTTTTAGTGTGGAACAAGTTTGAATCCCACCAAGTGCTGATACTCTGTAAACCTCATGACAGTGGAAGGAAGATAGAAGCCTTTATAAGAAACTGACTTTCTAGGGACATGGATATGTTGTTCATCCACACTTATTGGCAGGTTCCTTGCCGGAAGGTCTTCAAGCTGGCTCCTCCCACCCACCCGGGCGGTAAAACTCTCGGCTCCACCCCATGACGCCAGATCTTCCTTACCGCTTGGAAGCTCAGGTTCCCTTCTTAATGCTCTGCGTATAAGACTGGTTCCTAATTCTTCGAATCTTCGAAAATAAAAAAGTTTTGCTAAAAAGACTTCGGTCTTCTCTCCCTCGCGGCTGCGATGGACAAATCGACTCCCGGTTTCCGGAGATGCCCTTGCGGGCAGAAGATGTCTCGGACGGATCCGCACTCCACGTGCGCCTACTGCTTGGGCCTTGAGCACGACCTGCAGGCCTGCGACCTGTGCTCTTCCTTTTCGGCCTACGTCCTCGAAGACCGTGCTGCCCGTTTACAACTGGGGCGTCCCGAGAAGAGATTTCTCCGGTAAAGTCAAAGAGGCCCAATCCCGGCGGTGTCCACGGCGGGCTCGGCGGATCAGCTTCGACAGATGATCGCCCTCGAGAGAGAAGGAAGCGGCGTGGACGCTTTACTCGGCTGCGCATTTGTCCCGCTATCTCTCTCGGTGCCTCTTATTCGCTTCCTTTATGAGCTTTGTCTGACCCTCTCGACAAAAGGTGAGGGTCCAACTTCTTCTGGACCGTTTCCTTGGTCCAAAAGAAGGCAGTAAGTTTAGCCGTCGATGCTCTTGGGGAGGCGGGAAAGATCCCTCGCGTAGTTGGCGTGCGACCTTGATCGACCTCTCGACTCGCCACTGGTTTCCACGGTGTCCCGTCCAGGCCAGTTGACCGAGACTCCCGTCGACACGGTCGAGATTTTTCTCGACCCGTTGGACGGGTTGTCGGCTGGAGAAGCTGAGAATCCCCTCTCCCCGGTTCCCCCGGTGGGAGTTGAGGATCCCGTCGGCTCGTCTGTGCCTCCGGTTCAGGCCTTCAGACTGAATCGTCCGAACCGAGGAGTGCCGATTCGCGTCATCTCCCGCACCGTCCTCGGCTTAGCCGAGGTTCTCGGACGTTTCGCAGCGGTCCAGCCGATCTCGCCAGGCGGCTCCCCGCACCCGCGGCAAGCGGGCGCGGCCACTATTCTTCCTCCTCGGACGAGGGGAGGCTTCGGCGCAAGTTGCGTCGGAGGTATGAGGAACTCATGTGGCAACAGCTCCTTCTGACCGGGAATAAGCCGGCGTGGTCGTCTTCCCCGGCCATTAAGTGGCTGTCACCGGAGCGGCCGAAACAACCCCTCGTTTTAGCCAAGGAGCCTGTTCCCAGGCCGGTTTTTTGGCCAATTCCAGCTGCCTCACCGATTCCGGTGGAACCTCCGCCTCCAAAGCCATTAGTTGGGGCTCCGACCAAAAATTCTCGATCGGCTCAGGGACTGCCCCATAGGCTGTCTGTCACCCTCACTCCCGATCGACCTCGGCAGGTGGAGGGTGGCTCAGGCCCGAGGTAGCTTTTTGAGGACTCTTTCGAGTCCGAATACGATTCCTCCCTTTTCTCCAAGCGAATGGACTTGGAGTCCTCAGGAGGACAGTCGGTGGACGATAGCCCTTCGTCCTTTCTGGGATTGCTTTGGCTCATCTCGGAGTCCACTGGGATGAAGCTCGAACCCGTTTCTAAGCAGGCCAGGTATCCCCTCACGGAGATTCTGGACCGAGGGGATTCCCCTACGGAGGCCTTTCCGGTAGCCGAGGCCATAGTGGGTCCGGCCTTGGAGCTCTGGCAGCACCCTGCTTCCTGCCCTGCGCCTTCAGCCAGGATGGCCAGGAAGTATGTGGTCCCTACCGGTACCCTGTCCGTTTTTTCGGAACACCCCTCGGCTGAGGGGTTGGTTACTGACAGCGTTTTCCGGCGTGCCGGGAACGCTAGGGATGTGGACAAACCTCCCAAGGAATCCAAGAAATTGGATTATGCCAGGCGAAAAGTCTATGCTGCGTCCTCTCTTGGCCTTCGTCAGGCCAGTTCGGCCGTCTTCATGGCACATTTTTCTCATGCCCTGTTGGGCTCCCTTGATGAGGTCGTCCCTCATCTTCCCGCGGATCTACAGACCACAGTCAGGCAAGTGCGGGACCAGGGCAGGGCAGTGGCCAAACAACAGCTCCAGACTGCTTTAGACATTGGGGACTCATGTGCCAGGTCTGTGGCAGCCGCAGTGGCCATGCGTCGTCGGGCTTGGCTGAGGATATCCACCTTTACTTCGGATACCCAGCACAAGTTGGCGGATGTTCCCTTTTTGAGGACTGACCTCTTCAGCCCTGGGGTGGAAGGTCACCTGCAGAGGATCGAGAAGTCCAATGCTACCTTGGACTCAGTCTCTTCCGCTCAGAAGGACAAAGGCCGCAAACCACAGCCTAAGCCCTTTCGTCCTTCTGCGCCCGCGGCGCGTCCGGCCCAGCAACGTCAGGGCCAGCAGGCTCAGGCTTGGCATCCCAAACCCAAGCCCGGGGCTTCCTCCAACAGGAAGCAGGGAGGTAAAGGCCCAGGAGGTCCCTCAGCCGGTCTCTCCTCTAAGCCTGCCCAGTGACGGGCTGAGGGGTGTCGCCCCCAACCCCGTCACCTCAACCCAGGTTCCCCCTGTGGGGGGACGGCTCTGGCACTTCCTTTCCACCTGGTCCGTTATTACCACGGACAGGTGGGTACTGGAGGTGGTGGGAAAAGGCCTGCCTTTAGGATTCGAGCAGGCCCCGCCCTTCAGAGCCGTCGCACCTCGGGGTCCGCAGCCCACTGTCGGCTCGTCGGGCTGACTTCGCTCTCCTCCTCCAGAAGGAGGTGATCAGGGAGGTGGCGGACCCTCTCTCAGACCCTGGGTTTGTGTCCAGGTACTTCCTGGTTCCGAAACGGATGGGGGGCTGGCGCCCCATTCTCGACCTTCACGACCTGAATAAGTTCCTAAGGTCTCAAACCTTCAGGATGGTCACTCTGGCTCAGATAATACCATCCCTGGAACACGGCGTGTGGTTCTGCTCTCTGGACCTGCAGGACACGTTCTTTCACGTCCCTATCCATCCGTCACATCGGAGATTCCTTCGCTTTCGAGCGGAGGGATCCCTCTTCGAGTTCGAGCCATGCCCTTCGGCCTGTCTCCAGCTCCCAGGGTCTTCACCAAATGCATTGCAGTGGTGACAGCTTTCCTCTTGGCGCCGAGGGGTCCGGTGTACCCTTACCTGGACGATTGGCTGATAGCAGACCCCTCCAGACAGGAGGTGGAGTGGTCCAGAGATCTGGCCCTCCAGGTTTGCTCTCAAATCGGCCTTCTCATCAACGAGGCCAAGTCGGAACTCGAGCCGAAGCAGGTGATTGTTTATCAGGGCAGAGCTCGACTCTCTTCGAGCCAGAGCACGGCTCTCGGCGGACAGGGCCGAGGTTCTTGCCTCCTTTGCCCAATCATTTCTGGTTGGGCAATCGCGCCCTGCCCGGGACTTCCTGCGCCTCCTGGGTCTCATGGCGGCCTGTACCAGCATGGTCCATTGGGCACGCTGGCACATTCGCCCCCTTCAGTGGGGACTGGCCAGCCAGTGGTCACAACGCTGCGATCCATTGGACCAGCTAGTGATGGTGACCCAGGAGATGTGGAACGCTCTCTGGTGGTGGACCATTCCATCTCATCTGCAGGAGGGCATCCCGTTTGTCCGCCCCGAGCTGACGTTCTCTCTGTCGACCGATGCCTCTTTGATGGGTTGGGGTGCCCATCTGGGGGAACACCGGGTGCACGGCCTCTGGTCCCCGTGGGAGTCCCGATGCCACATTAACCTGCTGGAGCTCCGAGCAGTCTGCCTAGCTCTCACCGCCTTTGCTCTGTGTCTCCGGGGTCAAGTGGCCCGAGTCCAGATGGACAATACCACCACCATGTACTGCCCAAACCGCCAGGGCGGATGCTCCATGCTTCATGCAAGGAAGCTCTGCATTTGGTCACTCGTGCGCAGCCTGGAGGCGGATCTCCTAGCCATTCATGTGGCAGGAGCCTCCAACACCCTGGCCGATGCCCTGAGCCGGATAGGGGCTGCATCTCACGAGTGGTCTCTCCTGCTGGAGGTAGTACAAGATCTGTTCTCCCACTGGGACACAACTCCGCAAAGCTGAGGCTGTTTCATGCCCGCCCCCCTCAGCAGGGCTCGCTGCAGGGGGATGCCTTCTCGAGGCTGTGGACCCCGGGCCTCTTCTACGCCTTTCCCCCATTTCCCTTGATTCACAAGGTGCTTCTCAAGGCAAGGAGTGACAAGGCACAGGTGATTCTGATAGCCCCAGACTGGCCCCGCCAGTTCTGGTACCCAGATCTCCTCAGCCTCAGCTCCAGGCTCCCGAGGCAGCTTCCAGCTCGCCCGGACCTGCTCTCAGTCAATCAGGGGAAGGTGTTCCATCCGGACCTTCAATCCCTGCACCTGACGGCCTGATTCCTGAGTGGCTAGAGTTCCAGGCCTTGGGTCTTTCCGACGAGGTCCTCAATGTTGTTGAGGCGTCCCGTAAGGAGTCGACCAGGAAATGCTATGCCTTCAAATGGAAGAGGTTTTCCATTTGGTGTCAGGGCAAGGGCTTGGACCCTTCCTCCTGTCCTTTGGCAAGCATTTTGGACTATTTATGGTCCCTTTCTAGTCAAGGGCTTAGGTCGACGACCCTAAGGGTGCACCTGGCAGCCATCTCTTCTTACCGGGCGTGGGCCAGGGAGCAGTCGGTGGCGCAGGAGAAGGTGGTCTGGCGCTTTTCAAAGGCCTTGATCACATTTCCCCTCCAGTACGAGAACCTCCACTTCCGTGGGATTTACTGCTGGTACTGGCAAAGCTCATGGGCAAGCCGTTCGAACCAATGCACAGGTGTGAACTCTAGGCACTCTGCATCGAGTCTCCTTACCTGGTCTTCCACAGGGACAAGGTTGTCCTGCGCCCCCACCCGAAATTCCTTCCGAAGGTGGTGTCGGAGTTTCACCGTAACCAGGTGTTGACTCTGCGGTGTTCTACCCCAATCCCACCTCGGAGGCCAAATACAGGCTCCATACTTTTGGACCCTAGAAGGGCGCTCGCTTATTATAAGGGCCTGCAGTAGGGAGATCGAGAGAGGTTAGCAGCTGTTTGTCACCTCGCTGAAGCCGCACCTGGCAGACCTGCACCAAGCGGATGATAAGCAGGTGGGTCACCTCCTGCATAGATCTCTGCTACAAGTTGGCGGGCATGGAGCCTCCCAGAGGATAAGAGCTCATTCTACCCGCCATACTGCTGCTCGGTGGCTGCTTCCAGGGATGTCCCTATCCAGGAAATCTGCAGGGCTGCTACCTGGAAGTCAGTACACACCTTCATTACCCATTACCACATCGACCTTGAGTCACGCCGGGATGCTGGTTTTGGGGCCTCAGTTCTCCAGTCTTTATTCTCTAAGTAGGGTTGTGCGCCTTGCCTCCCTCCTCCCGGAGAACTGCTAGGAGTCTGCCATTAAGTGTGGATGAACAACATATCCATGACCCTAGAAATACAGGTTACTCACCTGTAACAGGAGTTCTAGGAATGGTATATGTTGTTCCTCCACACGACCCACCCGACCTCCCCGGCTTCAACGCACAACCTGAGCTTCCATCGGGCCAGATCTGGCGTCATGGGGCAGAGCCGAGAGTTTTACCACCCGGGTGGATGGGAGGAGCCAGCTTGAAGACCTTCCGGCAAGATTTAAAGCGGCAAGGAACCTGCCAATAAGTGTGGATGAACAACATATACCATTCCTAGAACTCCTGTTACAGGTGAGTAACCTGTATTTTGAATCCCTTAAGTGCCTGTAAATTAAGCTTCCATTTCTTAAAATATGGGGCTGGATATTCAAAAGGGTTGCACCATGCGCAATAGGGTTGCGCATGCGCAAGTCTGAAATTGTGCCATTCTGCCATATTCAGCAGGAGGTAGTTGCGCCCCCCAAGTCAAGCTGAGCAACAGCGCAATGCAAATGAAGGCATGCGCAACTGGAGGGGGAGGAACCATGCATAAACTGCACAGCCCGATATTCAGTGGACTGTGCAGAGTTGTGCAGGTGCAACCCCAACCTGCGCCTGCACAACTTTGAGCCCAAAAAAAAGGAGTAAGTCGAGGACCACCCACAGGTGAGCTGCCGCATTGCAGGGCGCAACACAGCAGGTGCCACTTGTGGCTGGCCCTCGATCTACTCCATGTGCCCCCCCCTGCAGCCCGATTGCGTGCAAAAGTGGACAACATCCTCCCCACCCCCCCCGACTGGCCCGATCGCAGGCAAAAGCATAAAAGTCCCCTTCCCCCTGACTGGCCCGATCACGGGCAGATGCTTAAATAACCCCCCACCAGCCCAATCACGGGCAGCAAAGTGTCTCTTCCCCGAACATATCCCTGGTGGTCCAGTGGACCGCTAAGCCACTTCATGGGCTGAAGAAGTTTAAACCCCGAGCGTATCCCTGGTGGTCCAGTGGACGCTAAGCCCGATACCCGGCTGCATAATGTGGCGACTCAGACCCACCCCAAGACCACATCCCTGGTGATCTAGTGTCCCCTCCACCCACAACCCCACCACACTCCCCAGCCAGCGGTGGCAGCATCCCCACCTGCCGACTGACTGCCCGGTGGGCTGCGCCCGATTGGCTCTTGCTCTGCACCAATGGGCGTGCAGCCCATACTGACAAAGCAGTCCAGATATGTGAATGAATCTGCACCAATACGTGCAACCCTACCGCGTCAGTCGGGTGGGTGGGATGCTGCTGGCTGCCGGGGAGTGGGGGGTGATGGGGCTTCAAGGGAGGGTGGGGTGGGGGGACACTAGATCACCAAGGATGTGGTCTTGGGGAGGGGGTTGTGTCACACATTATGCAGCCCGCATCGGGCTTAGCGTCCACTGACCACCAGGGATACGCTCGGGTGGGTTTAAACTTCTTCAGCCCACCATCGGGTTTAGCGTCCACTGGACCACCAGGGATATGTTCAGGGCACACTTTGCTGCCCGCGATCGGCGGCTGGTGGGGGTTATTTAAGCATCTGCCCACGACGAGCCAGTTGGGAGGGGTGGGGAGATGTTTTACACTTGCCCGTGATCGGCTGCAGGGGGGCTGCCGGTCCTGACGGCTGCTACCTGGCAAGGCGCCAGGTGCAAGTCCGGGATCGGGCGACCTGCATGCTAATGGCATGCAAATGGGACTATAAATAGATGCAAATGGCCCCCTGCGCTTCTTGCATGAATTATGGCCCCATTTGCATGTCACCTTTGAATATCGGAAATTCGCGTATAGCGCAATGGTACTTGCGCCACCGCAACTTGAATGCTCCACTGACCACTTGCGGTGGCGCAAGTTCCACTGCGCCATGCACAGTGGCTGTGGCCGGGGGGTGATATTCAAAGGAGTTGCTCAATAGCACAACTCCTTTGAATATTGCGCTGACCACACCCCTTCACAACTATTTTGCACAACGCAAGGGCTTGCGCCTAAGAATAGTGCAGTTTGAATATCCAGCCCATGGAGTACCTAAAATGGAGCAAATGTAAAGGACTTTTAGCTCCAGTGAATGTATTTAGCAAAAGGTGGCTGCAATTTTTGATTATGGGTCAGCAGTATCTCACTATAAGAGTTACTTTCTCCCTGTAGGTTACAATTGTATTTTTTAAGTGGTTAAATTTTCATGTTTGTATTTATTAAAGCAGCAGTACTACCAAGTGATCTATCAAAATTCTGTTTTTGGCTGTAAGCATGTGGCTGTAGTTCCAGTTTCCATATATGTAAATATTGTTTTTCAGTCTTCTTTAGTTTTCGAGATATTTGCAATTTATTTAATTGTTGTGGCACAATAAATATGGTGGCTGACTAATTTTCAGCCACTTTTCCTTCAGGTAGCATCCGCTTTTTGACTACAGCAGTGGGACCCTGTACTGACCATTCCGATGTCCCTGCAAAGCATACACATCTGCAGTTGGCAGCAGAAGGGGTTCCAGTGCAACATGCTTGGTGGCAGAAATGTAAACGAAAGCAGAAGATAACTGAGCAAATTACTCCGTGATAGTACAATGTTGTCGGGACAGAGTATCAGGTATATAATCAGCAGAACACAGGGAATAAACTGGAAAAAAGTGCACATTTATTTTCCTTCATAGTACTGCTTTAAGAGTTCACTTTATGTATATGATGCTCACCTGTGGGGAGCACTCTGTATGCATTGAGAAAGCACGTGCTTCCGCATGGAACATTTGCATCTTACCACTGTTGCTGGCTAAAAACTGGGCTAACACCCCTAGATATCAACTTGGGCTATGAATCTTCCTCAGGCGGCCAATATAAGGAAGGAAGAAGTCTAATTTGAGCAGTTATTAGGCTACCTTTGAATAGATATTAAATACTAATAGTTTTATCACATGCCCAGCTCCAGCATTTCAAGCCACGGTTTTGACAGGTTTATACACTAGTGATACAAGAACTTGATTTCACTGTAGAGTTTCTTGAAGTCAGAGTAAACCCTAAATAAGCAGTCCCTGCATTAAAACTAGAATGAACTGCAGTTGCTATACCCAAAAAATAGATAAGTCCACTGGGATACTAAAGTAAACTCAAGTAAGAAACTGTAGCAAAAATGAGGACAGTTTGCATGTCTTTTTAACATCATGAACAGGCACCTTACTTGCAGCAGCTAGTTAGTAGAACAGAAGTTCAAAAGGCATTTGCTACACTGCTAGATGACCCAAAACGTAATTTAAAACGGTATGTACAAACAAGAAAAGCAGTCATAAACATACATACTTTACTTATTCTAAGACAACCTCATTCACGGGGGGACATTACACACATCACTGCCTATGTTAACCAAATGAAATATGAATGTTACCTGCATTTGCTAATTAGGATTATAAAATCTAAATTAAAAAAAATAAAAAAAAACTTGTTTTTTATCTTAGAAATTTGATGTGTAATGAAATGGATCAAGTGATGATTAGAAACATTAGTGACAGTTTCTTAATATTTTTATTTTCTTTTTTAATTTTGTCCTCAAATTGTCAAGACAGTCATTTTATGACTCCCCTTACAATCATGGCATTTGGACAAAATGCAATTTCACACCACAAGTGCAAAAAACAAGTCCAGAGTTTTTGTTTTCTATTTATTCTTTTCCACTCCAAGCTGCCTGCGACTGATATATTTTCAGCCCAGTCATGGGCCATGGACTCCACCCCCAAATCGGCCTCAGGCCCTCCGATACCTGTGGCTTACCCCCCACGGCGGGGCTGCGGCACTCCCCTTGCAAGATGCAGTCTTCGGACTAGGTCGGAGGGCTGGTCTGAGGAGCTAATCGAAGCCATGGCAAGCTTTATTAGTGGTGGCTGGCAGCTGACTTTTTCCCATTTTTCCAGGGAGGCAGGGTCGTGCAATGACGCCTGCATCCGCCCCACCTCCTGTAGATGCCAGTGCTGGTAGCTGTGTGACTCCTGGCCTCCACCGGGGGTTATTGATGCTCTGGGCACTTCCCACCCTAGGATGCTCTATCCTTCTCACCCCAGCCCGGCCCTCCAGCAACCCTGGTCCGTTCGAACCCGGGTCGCTGGCGTCGCATGCGGAAATCCAACCGCTGCACTGACAGGCCGGCCCAAGTCCAGGATTTAAAAGACGACACTTGTCCTGTGTATGAGGTAGTGTGAAAAAATGGCTGTGTTGAAAATTTGGTGTCAAAATATTGAAAATTAGCAAAGTTATGAGTCAACGTTCAAATATTTCAATGCTCACTCATAACTTGGTAATTTTTCCATATTTTTACACCAAATTGTTAACATAGGCTTCATATTACTCAAGGCCATGAAAGGAAGGTGCACATTCTCAAATCCCCATCAAAACATTTTGCGCTACAGGTCTGAAAGTGCATTTTGCCCAGAATAAAAAAAAAAAAAAAAAATTATAGTTATAACTTTCATGAGGTTTTGTGAAAAAATGGCAATGTTGAAAATTTGGGGTCAAAATATTGAAAATTACCAGTTAGTAGCGAGTGTAGAAAAATTTCAACATACACTCGTAACTCTCTTGTTTTTTAAATTTAGAACCCAAATTTTCAACATCGCCTTATTATGATCCCACCTTATGAACATGGTAAGTGAAAAATTTCAAATCCTGCCCAAAAGGTGATTTGACACAGCAAATACAGAATCATCTTTTGGGCCGGGTTTAAATTCACCGCTATTGTTAATGAGGTGGGATCACAAAAAGGCCATCTTTAAAATTTGGTATATAAATATTAAACAATTGATAAAGTTACAGCTGCCCTGCCACCTCAGCAGTAGTGCTACTGCTTGTGATCTCAACAGCCTGGGTTTGAGGAGCAGGCCTGGGTCATCAGGAGGGGGCAGCTGGGTAGAGGATGGTTAAGCATCCCTACTGATGCTCACCTCTTCTGGGGAGGGAGGGAGAGTGAATGGTCTCACTGCAACACTGCCACACCCAACAAGGTGGAGGTACAGTTGGAGCCATAGATTGAGGAGGAACATCTGCATGGCCTTTTTGTCAGCAAGGCCCTCCCAATGTCAGGGGAGAGCTAGAAAAGAGAAAGGAATCTGTTGACTGATGCAAGATGCCCATCCCCACCCATTTCCAGGCTCCACACTGCCAAGTTAGACTCCCCACCTCGTCAACCAACACTTGAACTCTGCTGAGGCAATAAGAAACCCCGGCTCCAACAGCCCCTTCCCCTGGAGGGGATTATTTATTGAGAATACATGAGGTAGAGGTATGTCAAAGAGATAGGGAGACAGGACTGGGTAGGCAGAGCTGGACCAGTAGGGGCCAGTCAAGAGATGTAAACAGAAAAGTGCAGTAAATTAAAAATAAAAAAGTAAAATTATAGAAATTCAAACCAATTGAACTACAGTAAAGAAACACTATCCATCTAAACCTCAAAAGGGTCCCTAGTTTTAAAAAAAAAACATATTTTAAGGCTATTCACTTTCTATATATACTTGTACAATACAGCTAGTAGATTTAACTTAAATTCCTTTTTCTCTTAAAAAATAAAAAAATTGAGTATCCACCATTCTGGTATTTACCACACCAAAAACATATTTATTTTACATTTTCTTGATCAACTCCCTGCATCTTTCTAGAACTCAAGGAACACCCCAACACAATTTAGCCACTCATCATGCAGTACCAGTAGAGAGACTGTTGTATCATGAAGTGGCTGCACTATGAAAGTGTTGACAATATTCGAAAGTATACAGCAAGAAATAATTCAGTAATTTGAAAGCAAAACAAAGGCTGAAGT
The DNA here is from genome assembly GCA_016271365.2 of Neoceratodus forsteri. Lineage (NCBI taxonomy): Eukaryota > Metazoa > Chordata > Ceratodontiformes > Ceratodontidae > Neoceratodus > Neoceratodus forsteri. Next base: position 1,227,274,345 of record CM028131.1, on the reverse strand, counting down.
ATAACTTACATTACAGTACATTTCAATTCTAATAATCAGGAAGGCAGAATAAAACAATCATTAACATCCAATAATTTTAGAAAAGTAACAATCATAAAATATAGGTTTTACCCAGAAAATAATATACAAAACAATTGACAGTGTCACTTTAAACCAAAATTTACCTTATTTTCTCATATCACAGTTACCAATTTCAGCTGCAGAACATGTCTTCCATCAGAGAAGTAGAATCTAAAGTTGTAGAGACATTTTAGGTAGAATTAAAAGTGAGAAGTGGTACAAGTAGAAAGTCATAGTAGATATTTAGGAACTAGAAACCCAAATCAGTAAAGAACCATTTTAAATTAAGCAAAAACAGCAAAGACAATTTACTTTATTCAAAGAACAAAACCAACATAATCCCTTAGCAATACAAAGAATACAACACCCAATACCACCAACATCATTAGAAAAATAAAACATCTAGAAGCACCTAGTCCATAACTTTAAATCAACAAGAAAAAACGAAATCAGCATTACCGCAACTCACTACTACTCCAAGCAACACAACACTCCTACTACCAAATACAAAAAACAAAAAAAATCCCACTACCCCAATCTCACACAGAAACTACCAATTCTTTATGCCAATACATACCATAACTGCTATACCCTACTAAACACAACGGCCACTTTTCACAACTGCAAATACAAAAAACCAAAAATCACCACTGGCCCAGCTCTCATACATTAAACTCACAAAAAACACAATTCTTTCATCAAAACCCTCCACAAAAGTCTTGTAATTTCTGAAATATCCCAAAACTATATTTCATAGTATTTTACAAAAAACAAAAAGCAAAAATCAAACAAAAGCAAATCCAATTTACTTTAAAATTCATATATTTTCTTCCAAAGGCATAATTTTAAAATTATATATATATATATATATATATTTTAATAACAAAATACGCCACCATAAAAAAATTATTTTTCTCACAAAAAAATACAACTCCAAAAAACTCTTCTTTGGCCAAACACTTCTTAACATATTTCTCAATACATATATACATAATGAAAATTTAAAACACAAAACATGCCTCCCAGAAACATAACTGAACTCAAATACTTGAAAATAGCCAAAGTAAAATAAGAAAATCTCTTTTAAACACAAAAGTAAAACACCTGCCAAGCACTCTATCTTAAATGGAATGAAAAAAACAAGCCGCAGAGGCAGTTACTCCTCTTGTGGAGTGGTCTCTGACTTGACCGGGAGGGTTTGTGGTATTTGTCATAACAGAAGGTGATGCAATGAGCCAACCACTTAGAGAGGCATTGCTTGGAAACAGCATTGCCTTCCTTTTTGTGAGCAGAAGAGACGAACAACTGATCAGTCTTTCTGAGATCCTTCGTCCTGTTGGTGTAGTATCTCAGAATCCGGTGAACATCCATAGTATGGAGTAAATATTCTCCTTGATTAGAGTACTGCGTAAAAAAGGCAGGTAACTCTATGGACTAATTTAAGGTAGACTCTGCTACTACTTTTGGTAGAAACTTAGGATTCGTGCGAAGAGCAACTCGTTCCTTGTGAAAAATCAAGTAGGGGATTTTACGATCAGGGCCTGGAGCTCGGAGATTCTTCGAGCCGAAGTAATGGCCACCAAGAAGAGCGTCTTCCACAAAAGAAACTTCAAATCTGCAGAAGCTGCAGGTTCAAAGGGGGAAGGGTAAGTTTCTTGAGAACAAAATTCAAGTCCCAAGGGGCAGGAGTACGGATGGGGGGCCTCAGATGGAGGACCCCTCTGAGAAAGGTCTTAGAGACTCCAGTTGAGTGAAAGCTTTGTCTGCGAAGGGAACGAGCTGGCCGCAATGTGTACCTTCAAAGAGGAATGGATGAGACCCAGGCCGAACAGATGATGTAAATACTCCAGCAGAAGCCCCGCTGAACAGGAGAAAGGCTCCACATTCTTGGAGGCGGCCCAAATAGTGAATCTTTTCCACTTCATGGCATAAGTGGATCTGGTGGAGGGTTTTCTGGCCTCCACTAAAATCTCCGCCACTTTGGGAGACACACCAAAACGGGATTGGGCTAGGTCTGCAGGAGCCATGCATGCATAGAAACATAGAATTTGACGGCAGATAAGGACCGCTTGGCCCACCCAGTCTGCCCATTTCCCTACCTAATGGATAAGCTGCAGATCCTAGTTAACCAGCAGCCTACTTCTTCCTACCCCCAACCCCTAGAATTGCCTTATGACTGTCCCATGCATGCTTGAATTCCACCACTGTTTTTGACTCCACAACTCCTCCGAAGGCCGCTCCATGCATCCACAACCCTCTGTGAAAAAATACTTAAATTACCTCTGAGCTGCCCCCCTCATCTTCAAATTGTGCCCCTTGTTCTTGCACACCTCTTTTTTGAAAGATGCTACCCACTTGGACTTTGTTGATTCCTTGAGGTACTTGAAAGTTTCTATCATGTCCCCCCTCTCCCTCCTTTCCTCGAGGCTATACATATTAAGCTCCTTAAGTCTCTCTTCATATGTCTTCCGGTGCAGACCCTGCACCATTTTAGTTGCTCTCCTCTGGACAGCTTCCATCCTGTCTATGTCTTTGCCGAGATTGGGTCTCCAGAACTGCACACAGTACTCCAGATGGGGTCTCACCAGCTGTCTGTACAGAGGATAATAACTTCCTGTTTTCTACTGGTGATGCCTCTCCTATGCATCCCAGTATCCCCCAGCCCTCCTTGCTGCCTCTCACATTGCTTGCCCACCTTTAGGTCATCTGATATGACTACCCCAAGTCTCTTTCCATTTTTGTTGTTGTTAGTATCTCACCCCCATTGTGTACTCTTCCCTGGGTTTTGTTCCCAGGTGCATTACCTTGCATCTTAGCACTGAATCTAAGCTGCCATACATTTGACCATTCCTCTAACCTTGCCAAGTCCCTTCTCATCCTTTCCACCCCACCTTGTGCATCAACTCTGTTGCAGATCTTTGTGTCATCTGCAAAGAGACATACTTTTCCTTCCAGTCCCTCTGCAATGTCGCTTATAAAGACATTGAAGAGGACCGGTCCTAATACTGAACCCTGTGGTACCCCACTAGTAACCCCCCTTTCTTCAGAGTGGACTCCATTTACTATTACTCTCTGTGTCCTATTCTCCAGCCAATTCTTTACCCAGGCTGTCATCTTGGGACCCACTCCCAGGCTGGCTAACTTGTATATTAATCTTTTGTGTGGGACTGTGTCAAATGCCTTGCTAAAGTCTAGGTAGGCCATGTCCACAGCCCTCCCTGATCTACTACTTTGGTCACCCAGTCAAAGAAATCTATCAGATCTGTCTGGCATGACCTTCCTGCTGTGAATCCATGTTGCCTTGGGTCCTGTGCCCTCTAACCTCTAGATACTGGACAGTTCTTTCCTTCAGAAGTGATTCCATCATTTTCCTACCACTGAGGTTAAACTAACAGGTCTGTAGTTTCCTGCTTCTGCCTTGCTCCCACTTTTGTGAAGGGAATCACATCTGCCCTCCTCCAGTCCTCGGGTACCACCCCATCCTCCCATGATTTGTTAAAGAGGGTAGTCAGTGGTGTCACTAGTTCTACCCTTAGTTCTTTAGAATTCTGGGATGAATCCCATCAGGCCCCATTGCTTTGTCCACCTTCAGTTTTAAGAGTTCTTTCAGAACCCTTTCTTCTGTAAATGGGCTGGTATCAACTTCTGTATCCAGAGTGTTTCTACTGTTTGTTTTAGGTACCTCCCCCTCTTCCTTTGTAAATACTGAGCAAACATATTTGTTTAGTATCTCTGCCTTTTCACAGTCACCCTCTGCCCACCCTCCTCCCCTTTATTAAGCCTCACTATCCCTCCCTTGGTCTCTCCTTCGCTCTCTGATGTACCTATAAAAGGTTTTATCCTCTTCTAACTGAGTTGGCTATCTTTTCTCAGTTTGGGCCTTTGCTGTTCTGACTGCCTTCCCAGCTTCCTTTGCTTTAACTGATACAGTTCTTTGTCCTGCTCCTTCTGTGATTCCTTGTACTTCCTGAATGCTTTCTTTTTCTCTTGAACCTTCACTGCCACTTCCTTTGAGAACCATAGTGGTTTCTTACATCATTTCGTTTTATTTGCTTCACACAAAGGCTTGTTATCTCTGTGATGGCAGTTTTTATTATTCCCCATTGTTCTTCCACCCCTCCTTCCTGCCCATTTGCTAGTGCATTCCTTAGGCACTCACCCATTTTGGCAAAGTCAGCCCTCCTAAAGTCCAGTACTTTTGCCTTTGTATGGCTTGACTCTATTGCTGTGTTTATTGTGAACCATACTGTTCGATGGTCGCTAGTTCCCAGATGGCTACCCACTTCTACATCTGTGATCCTCTTCATCTCCATTTGAGAGAACCAGGTCTAAGATTGCTTCCTCCTCGAGTGGGCTCCAATACTAGTTGTCTAAGGCATCCTGTAGGGCATTTAGAATAACCCCACTCTTTGAAGTGGCTGCTGCAACTGCACTCCAGTTAACATCTGGCATATTCAGATCACCCATCAGCAATATCTCCCCTTTTTCTGCCATTCTAAGTATACTTTCTATCATTTCCTTGTCCATTTCCTCCCCCTGAGAAGGGGGTCTGTATACAACCCCTGTGCGGATTGTGGTGCCATTGCCGGTCTCCAAATTTACCCACAGTGCTTCTTCTCCTCCCTGTTTTCCCTTTTGTTCTGTTGCTTTGATTCCTTCCCTTATGTAAAGAGCTACTCCTCCTTCTTTTACCCTCCCTGTCCCTCCTGTAGATAGTGTATCCTGGTATGTTTACGTCCCAGTCATGGTTTTGTGTGTACCATGTTTCTGTGACTGCCACTATATCAGATGTTCCTCCTCCATCAAGGCCACTAATTCAGGAAGCTTGTTACCCAGACTACGGGCATTGGTACTCATTGCTCTCCATTTTTGATGGCTTTACCTTCTGTTGCAGCATCCCCCACTGACCTTTCTACCTTGGTCTTTTCTCATTTAGTTTTGTAGGAGAGGCTGGGATTTTCCTGCTGCTTATCAGTGCCTCCCCTTGACTAGTTTAAAAGCTTGCCAATGAAGCATTTAAACCGATTGCTCAAAAGACTTGTTCCCTTCCTGGACAGATGCAGACCATCCTGCCAGTATAGGCTGGTGTCCTCCAGGTGGAACCCCAGTCCCCAGTGAAGCCAAACCCTGTGCTCCACACCATTTTTTCAACCATTCATTAAACTGCATGGTGCAAAGTACCGCCTCACTCATGCCATTGACAGGCAGCACCTCTGAGAAGGATACTGTGATGCTACTTGTCTTAGGCCCCTTCCCCATTCTACAGAGTCCTTCTGCACTGCTCTAATCTCATGATGAGCCAAGTCATTTGTCCCTAGGTGGACAATGATGTCCAGCTCAGACTCCGTGCAGCTGTTCTCGTGATCCTGAGGATGCGCTTCCTGTCCCTCCAAGCCATGGCACCAGGCAGGCACCTTACTCAGTTTTCCCTGCTCCCCAGTTCTATCCCCCACACTGAGTCCCCACCAGGAGCTGCTTCCTTCCTGTGGTGTCCTCTGCCTCCTTCCTGTGGGCCTCCCTTGTGACAGTTGTCCTCAGCCTCCTTAGTCTCCTCTCAGGTGCATCCAGGGGAGCTATGCTTCCCAGAATGGTGTATGGATTGTGGAGTGGAACAACTGACTGGGTGTGCCTCTGTTCCACCATCCTCACCCTCCTGAGCCCACTGTGGTCCAACTGCTGTGCTTTCTTCGCAACCTCTGAGGTAGTGGTGGTGGCTCTGGTGCTCCCTGGATGGGGGAGGTTCCCTTCCTACCGTCCAGTGGGGCCTGGGGGAAGGTTCCGGAAGACTGCTGCCCCACAGCCATTACATTGCACTACTCCCCACATGTTTATCTACTTTTTTTTTTGGTGTGTGTGTTTGTGTGTGTGATTGGTTTGTTAAATAGAAATATATATATTATACAATGTGTATGCTTATATTGTCAGTGCAGTGTGCTAGAGAGGATATGACAGTGATATGCACCTTGCACTCTTGAGGAAATGATGTCAGAACCCCAGGTATAAAGGAACTATTTCCAGGTGGTGGGTGAGGGGTGGGAAGGGTTGGGCCTAAACTGTGCCTCACAAAACAATCAGCTAAAAGCTCTGACCCACCGCTGGCGATGAGTGCCTTCCTGTCAGCAAGATGCCCCACACAACAATTTGACAGAGAAAATACCTGCTAATCAAACAGAGAAAATCCAGACATCCAAGTCAGACACAGGTAAACCTCCCCAGCCCCAAAACAGCTTGGTGGTTTGTGCTCTGAAAGCAGTCAGACCCAAAATAAGTCAGCTGTGCTTTAAACTCTTCCTGCACTGAAAATCTTAAGAATTGTAACAAACGTAAAGCTAGATCCACTCTCCTCTGTTGCTTGAAAGACTGTCTTTTCCTGATAATTCTAAGTTCCTTATTTCACCTTTCAGTTAGAAGTAGCCTCCACCTGCAGAATATCTGCTACAAACCAAAGACAATTGTAAGGTTCACCTCCCTCTGTTGTGAGCACAACTCGCTTTCTTGCAAATCCTATGTTCAGTATTGCAGCTTCCAGCCAGAGGTAGTTTCACTTGAAGAATATTAGCTGTTAGTAGTTTTGAAAACCCCCTTCCTGATTTAAAAATGAAATTAAACACAAAGCAATCCCAATGTAAGACTGTAAAGTAAGGAAAACTTCCCTCAGATGTAAGTAAGAGAGATCAGTTGCAGATGCAGTTGAAGAGATTTGAGGCCTGGATGGACCAGGGTCCCCTGATCCTGGGTCAACAAACCTCGAGATAGAGGAAGAGGAAGAGGAGGATCCTCTGAATATTTTTGTAGAAGAGAGAACCAGATTTGCCTGGGCCAGAAAGGAGCGATCAGAATCATTCTCGCTCCTTCTGAAGCTAGTTTCTGCAAGACTCATGGGATAAGAGGAATTGGGGGAAAGGCATAGACAAATCTGTCCTTCCAGTCTAGAGACAGAGCGTCATTCCAGAAAGCGCCTCACTCTGGAACGAGCGAGCAGAAGGTGGGAAGTTTTGCGTTTTGGGGGGATGCGAACAGGTCAACCTGAGGTGTTCCCCAAAGTTGGAAGATATGGTCTAGGACCCCTTAAGTCCAGGTCCTACTCGTGAGTCATAGCAGAAGAGCGACTTAGCCTGTCTGCCAGGGTGTTGTCGATCCCTGGAATGTGAATCGCCGTGAGGTGAAGGTCGTGTTTGTTGCCCAATCCCAAACCCCTCATTGCCCCTGCACAGAGGGTAGGGACTGAGTTCCTCCTCGCTTGTTGATGCACCACACTACGCACATGTTGTCCGTCTGGACGGCTAGGTGGCCAGGAAGGATGTATTGGTGAAGGGCTTGGAGAGCGTACAACACTGCCCGAAGCTCAAGCACATTGATGTGCAGAGCTTGTTCTAGCCTGGACCAAGAGCCCTGGGTCCGATGAGGGCCTAGATGGGCTCCCCAACCTTCGCCTGAGGCGTCCGTGGTTAGAGACTGGGAGGGGGGAGGATGAAAGAAAGAAACCCCCCGAAACAGGTTCTCTCGAACCATCCACCATTGCAAGTCTCGCATCATCAGCGATGAGATCAGAACTGAGTGATCCAGGTCGTACCAGTTGATTCCACTGAGAACGTAGAGTCCACTGAGAGATCTTCATGTGGAGTCGAGTGTGAGGGACCGTCGGGATAGCAGCTGCCATGAACCCGAGAAGGTTAAGGACCGACCTCGCCGAGACCATCCTGCGGTCGGATAACAGACTTATCTGGGTCTGAAGGGAGGCCGCCCTGTCCGGAGGCAGGAAGGCCTTGCCCATGGTTGTATCGAGGATCGCCTCAATGAACTGTAGCCTCTGGGAAGGGTCCAGATGAGACTTGGAATGGTTGATGGTAATACCCAGGCAGGCAAAACCTGCTGGGTGAGGAGAGGAACGCATGGAGTTCCTCCTGGACGAGGTCACCAGGAGCCAGTCGTCCAGGTAAGGGAACACCTGTACTCCTTGATACGCGAGGTGGCTGCCACCACTGCCAGGCATTTGGTAAATACTGGGGCCGAGGATAGACCAAGCGAAGGCCTTTGAACTGGTAGTGGTCCCCTGGAATGCAAAACAAGGTATTTATGGTCGAGAAGGGCGAATGGGAATGTGCAGATAAGCATCCTGCATATCCAGGGCACAAAGCCATTGACCCGGCTGGAGGAGGGGAAGAAGGCTCTGCAGAGAGAGCATCCTGAACCTTTTGTACTCTACATAAAGATTCAGGGAACTGAGATCTAAAATCGGTCTGAGATCTCCGTCTTCTTTGGGACCAGGAAGAAATGGGAATCGTAACCCGTCCCCTGAAGATGAAGGGGGACGGGCTCTATCGCTTGCTTCAGCAGAAGAGCCGAGATTTCCTCCTGCACCAAAGGAAGGTGTTCCCGTGAATACGACGACTTCAGAGGGGTGGCGGGGTGGTTTCTGAAGAAACTCTATGGAGTGTCCTTCTGCTATGAGCTGGAGCACCCAAGAATCTATGGTTATCCTCTCCCATCCCGGAAGGTGGAGGGAAAACCTCCCTCCTACCGGTTCCTCCGGGGAGTCCGGAGGCAGTGGGAGAGGAAAGGAGTCAGGTGGTGTGGGGCAGCACTACAGCTGAAGCACCCGCTGCTTTTTTGGGCGAGGGGGGCTTAGCAGCCATGGGGGCCCGACGTTTTGTGGCCCGCCTTTGTCCGATTCCGTCTGCAAAAAGGACGGCGCTGCTGCTGATGGAGACGGTACATGGAATCAACTGATTTCAGAGCCGTCCCCTTCTCCTGCAAATCAGTAACGATGTCCTTGACATCACTTCCAAAAAGCACCGACCCCCGGAAAGGTGCTTCCTGGATAGCAGATTGCACCTCCGGGACCAGACCTGACATGCGGAGCCAAGCATGACGCCGTAGGCCTACAGCGAAAGCTGAGCTCCGCCCAGCAGTGTTCGTATGTCGCACGTAGCATGTGGCGACTGGCCGAATGAGCAGAGCGGACGAGATCAGCCAACTCCTGTTTGACTTGGGAGTCAGGCAAGGAGTCGAGCTTGGCTTCCACCTGAGTAAGGATGGCCTTCTGGTAGTCCCCCATTTGGCCGATGTAGTTCAGGGCCCTAATCCCCAGTGAGGAGGAAGCGTAAATCTTTCTCCTGTACTGGTCCAGAAGGCAAGATTCCTTATCAGGAGGTGACGAGCCAAGATGTTTTGGGTTCGCCAACCGGCCATGAGTGGCGCTAATCACGACAGAGTCGGCATGAGGTGAGAATCCAGGAAATCAACACCCTCTGGAGCCTGATATAGCCTATTCGAGTGGGGCTAAGTCCGACGGCTGTTTCCATATTGTGTTGACAAGGTCGGCGTGAGGCTCTATCCAGGGTGGCACTAGTGTCGGAGCTGTCATGGGCAGATCCAGATGTTCAGCAAGTTTCAGATGCTGAGGATCTGGTTCCAAAGAGCACCACTGATGAACCTCCTGGAGTTTTCTAAGCAACTCCGTAAAAGAAGGATCCTCCAGAGGAGATTTCTGAGGAGTCCTTGGCCGGGGCTTCGATGGAGAGCGAGGGTTGTCGTCTCTCTCGGAGCAGCCGTCAGAAGAGTCTGAGGAGTCCGAGAGTGAAGAGGAGGAAGAAGAAGAGTAAGACTCCCTTTCCCGACCCGGGGGAGGAAAGGGTCCCTTGGGTAGTCCCCGGGGACGCGTGTCCTGCCCCTCTCTGGATCCAGATGGAAGAACCCTGGAGTTCGGCGGTGGTGAGGGAGCGTGCCGCCTGGGCGTACGGGAACCTGGGATGGCACTGTCACCGGAAGGCAGCTCTCTCTACCTCTTTGGTGAGCTGAGCCTTGGCCTCAGCCCACCAGGAGGCCAGAGTCTCCTGCAGGTCCACCGGCAGCTGCGAGGGTGGTGGAGGAGGAGGAGGCGGGGGATAAGAATATGGGCCATACCCATATGGAGCGTATCCAAAACCCGGCTGTGGGTAACCAGGCGTCGGGTATTGAGACGTTGAGTACTGTGGCATCGGGAAGCCCGGCGTCTGATACGGTGTTCCCAGGTACACCAGTGTCGAATAAGACGGCGGTACCCAGAAGCCGGGGGGGGCTGCCTGAGCAGACGGCCCGTCTGGGAACCTCACAAGCTGGTCCATAGCAGAGAGCCCAGAGGGAGGGCCCGATGGGAGCAGGAACTCTCCCTGAGTCGGTAAGGCCGACGTTAGGGCCGACGGCAGAGGCCCTGACGCCGGAGGTACCGACGTCGGAGGGGCCGGCGTCGGAGCCGGCGTCCGTGAAGCCGACGTCAGGTCCGTTGCTCCAGATGGAGGAAGGACTGACGGAGGCAAAAAATCCCCAGCTTCGCACGGGGATGGAGGGGAAAAATCCCCGGGGTCAGGATGGGGGACTCTGGTTCCCCAGATGGCAGCAAAGGCTGCGGTGAACCGGGAGCACGGGCGCAAGGGGTCTGTCATCGGTTCCCTCGCTGGCCGGATGTCGGACGAGCCGACGTGAGGCGTAGAGGCGAGCTCTTGGCAGGCGCCGGAGGAGCCGACGTCTGACTTACGAGGGCCATCACCGGAGACAGGTAGAGAAGAACGGTCGGCCTGGTCCGGTGGGGAAGAAGCCGTGCGTTGCCCCGGAGGGTCGGACGTCTTACTAACTCTCTCCGGGCGGACGTCATAGGAGCCGACGCCCGGCTTACCGGAGTCGCCCACGATGGTAGGCCGCATGCCTGCGGCCGAACCAGGGGCGGTGGCCTCCAACAGCCCGGAGGCGCCCATAAGGCCCGAGTGCGAGCCAGACGGGCGGACCGACGCCGCCTCAGAAAACTCCGAGGCAGCCGTCGAGGAGCGATCCCCCGGAGGGAATGTTACCTGTGTGCCTGCGACTCCCGAGGGAGACGCGGTGGAGGAGCCTTTGTCCCGGTGCCTCTCCTTGTCCTTCCTCTTTCAATGGCCTTCGGGGGAAGTGGACGCCTGCCTTAGCTTCTTAAGCTCTTTCTCCATAGAGCTCATTTTCTTCTTAAGAATATGGTCCTCCAGGGATTGCTGTGTCTTTTTCGGGTGGCCGTGTTAAAGCTAAAGTAATGCTGGCACTTCTTGACTTGATGATCCGGGCCTAGGCAGAACAGGCACAGGGAGTGGCCATCCTTGTGCGGTAGTTGGGCACCGCACGAATCGCACTTGTTCTTGTGCTCAGAAGGTGTAGGGGACGACATACACCGACGTTAGTACTGACGTTCGAAAAAATTAAGATTTTTTGGTACAAAAACCGACGAAGGTAGGGCTGATGAAGCACAAACTTTTCTGTGAGGCGCTGCACGAGCTAACGGTGGGAAAGAACTGGAAGGCGGGTGTCCGGGACCACCCCTTCGTACCGATGTCTCCTGATGCCAGTCACCTGACGTGGGGGCGGACCCTCGCCAGGGACTGCTAGCTAGAAACTTTTCCGTGAGGTCCTGCCACCTGCCAGCGTCAGTACTATATGTAATTACCTACTGCAACAGCCCTCTCGAAGTAAGATCTACTGTTACAGGTGAGTAACTTGTTCTTCTAGGAATGTGGATATGTTGTTCATCCACACTTCTTGGCAGACTTCAAGCAGTTCTCTGGGAGAAGGGAGGCAAGGTGCACACCCCCTATTTGGGAAATAAAGATTGGAGAACCAAGGCCCCAAAACCAGCATCCCGGCATGACTTAAGGTCGATGTGGTAGTGGGTAATAAAGGTGTTTGCTGACTTCCAAGTAGCAGCATGACAGATTTCCTGGATAGGGATGTCCCTGGAAGCAGCCACCGATGCAGCAGTATGGCAGGTAGAATGAGTTCTTATCCCTCTGGGAGGCTCCTTGCCCGCCAACTCATAGCACAGACCTATGCATGATGTAATCATTCTTGCTATGGTCCGTTTGGCTGCAGGTCTGCCAGAAGCGGCTTCAGCGTAGGTGACAAACAGCTGGCGAACCTCTCCATGAATTTCCGCCATCCTCTCCTTATAATAGGAAAGAGCATGTCTCAGGTCCAAAGTATGGAACCTGTACTCGGCGTCCGAGGTGTAATTAGGGTAGTATACCAGCAGAGTCAACACCTGGTTAAGGTGAAACTCTGACACCACCTTTGGAAGGAATTTCAGGTGGGGGCGCAGGACAACTTTGTCCCTGTGGAAGACCAGATAAGGGGAGTCCACCGAAAGCACCTGGAGCGCCCCTGTCCTTCTGGCTGACTTAATAGCCACCAGAAAGGACGTCTTCCATGACAAGTGTGAGAGCTCAAACTTGTGCATGGGTTCAAATGGCTTGCCCATGAGCTCTGCTAAAACCTGCAACAGATCCCACAGAGGTGGAGGTTCACACACCGGAGGGGATATGTGATCCAGGCCTTTGGAAAAGCTCGTGACCACTGTCTCCTGCACCAACGTCGGCTGACCGGCCCACATCCAGTAAGCAGAGATGGCTGCCAGGTGCACTCTGAGGGTCGATGACCAGACCCCTTTGAGAGAGACCAAGGTAGTCGAGAATGTTAGCTACAGAGCAGGGTAAGGGTCCAGACTTTATCCTGGCACCAAACGGAAAACCTTTCCATTTGAAGGCATAACATTTCCTGGTTGATTCCTTACGAGATGCCTCCACCATGGTGTAGATATCGTCGGAAAGACCCAAAGCCTGGAACTCCAGTCAGCCAGGTACCAGGCTGTGAGGTGCAGGGATTGAAGGTCTGGATGAAGGACCCTCCCTGAGCAAGAGATATCAAGTCCGGCATGTACAAAGCCGCTAGGGCCTGCAGCTGAGGCTGAGGAGATCTGGATACCAGAACTGGCGTGGCCAGTCTGGGGCTACCAGGATCACCTTCGCCTTGTCCCTCCTCACCTTGAGTAACACCTTGTGGATCAAGGGAAATGGGGGAAAGGTGTAGAAGAGGCCCGGCGGTTCACGGCCTTGAGAAGGCATCCCCCTGCAGCGAGCCCTGCTGAGGGGGTGAGCATGGTACAGCCTCAGCTTGGTGTTTTCCCTGGAGGCAAACAGGTCCACTATCGGTTTGCCCCAATGGGAGAACAGGCTGTAAGCTACCTCTGGATGGAGAGACCACTCGTGGGATGTCTGGCCTATGCGGCTGAGAGCATCTGTCAGCTGGTTCGAGGCTCCTGCCACATGGATGGCTAGGAGATCCACCTCCAACCGGCTTACGAGGGTCCAGATGCGGAGCACCTCCTTGCACAGCAGACAGGAGTGCATACCGCCTGTTTGTTGAGGTAGTACATGGTCGTGGTATTGTCCGTCTGGACTTGAACCACTTGACCTCGGAGCTGAGGAGCGAAAGCTGACAGCACCAGTCTGACTGCTCTGAGCTCCAACAGGTTGATGTGCCATCGGGACTCCTCGGGGGTCCAGAACCCGTAGGCCCTGCTGTCCCCCCATGTGGGGTCCCCAGCCCATGAGAGAGGCATCGGTCGTAAGAACGACCGTCGGCTCGGGGCAGACAAACGGGATCCCTTCCTGCAACTGTTCTGGGGCGGTCCACCATTGGAGAGTATCCCACATCTTCTGGGTTATAGTGATCAGCTGGTCGAAGTGACCGTGACGCTGAGTCCACTGGGCGGTCAGCTCCCACTGGAGGGGGCGCATGTGCCACCTGGCCCAACGGACCACTGAGGTGCACACCGCCATGTAACCCAGAAGGCGCAGAAAGTCCCGGGCAGGGCGCAAGTGCCCAACCAGAAATGATCGGGCAAAGGAGGAGAGAACCTCCGCCCTGGCCACCATGAGCCGAGCTCTGGCTTGACAAGAGTCGAGCTCTGCCCCGATGAAGCCCATCACCTGAGAAGGCATGAGTTCCAACTTTGCCTCGCTGATCAGGAGGCCGATTTGGAAGTAGATTCGAGGGCCAGATCCCTGACCTTTCCACCTCCTGAAGGGAGGAACCTGCCAAGAGCCAATCATCGAGATAAGGGTAGATTCAGACTCTCAACGCGAGGTGGGCTGCCACCACTGCAATGCATTTGGTGAAGACCCGAGGGCCGGACAGGCCGAACAGCATGGCTCGAACTCATACAGGGTCCCTCGACCCTGAAGCGGAGAAACCGCTGGTGGACGGACGGATAGGAACGGGAAAGAACGCTAGTCTGTAGATCCAGAGAACAGAACCACATGTTGCGCTCCAGGGATGGTATGATCTAGTTCAGTTACCATCCGGAAGGTGCGAGTCCTGAGATACTGATTCAGGGCGTGGTGATCTAACATGGGGCACCAACCCCTGTCTGCTTGGGCACCTGGAAGTACCTGGAAACAAAGCCTGGGTCTGTCAGAGAATCTGGCACCGGAGCTATAGCCTCTTTGAGGAGGAGCTGAGCCATGTCGTCTCGAAGAGCCGACTGGGTGCAAGCTGAGATCCTTTTCTCCCGAGGGGCACGGGCTCGGCTGGGAGGGTACTGCTCGAACTCTAGAGGCAGTCCCTGACCCACCACTTCGAGAACCCACCTGTCCAAAGTGATATTGGACCAGGCAGAAAGAAAGTGGTGGAGCTGGCCTCCCACAGGAGGACCCAGAGCTGGCCGGCGAATGGGGGAGGGAACCCACAACCCATCACTGAGCAGGCTTGGAAGAGGAGGAGGAGGACCCTGCGCCTCAGCCTCCCTTACGGGGCTGTTGAGGGCCCTGCTTGAGCGTGCTGCTGTTGATGCTGCTGTCTTTCTTGGTAGGAGGACTGCTGGGCCGCAGGGGAAGAGTGCTGAAAAGGCTTCTTCTTTTTCTTCTGCTGGTTCTTGCCCGAAGAACCCTTAGCAGAAGTGGCATTCAAGGTGGCATTAGACTGCTCTATACGCTGAAGGTGACCGGCCACTTCTGGATCGAACAAGTCGGTACCCAGGAAGGGCACATCAGCAAGCTTGTGCTGGGTATCCACCAGAAAGGAGGAAAGCCTCAGCCAAGCCCTGCGGCTAGTGGCCACTGCGGCTGCTAAAGAGCGGGCACAAGAGCCCCCATGTCCAAGGCTATCTGGAGCTGCTGTTTTGCGACAGCACGGCCCTGGTCACGGACGTGCTTGACCGTAGTTTGCATGTCTGCTGGGAGATGGGGGAGGACCTCATCTAATGACCACCCAAGAAGGGCATGAGAGAAGTGTGCCATAATAACCACCAAGCTGGCCTGACGAAGGCCCAAAGAAGAGGCTGCATAGACCTTATGGGCAGAGTGGTCCATATACTTGGATTCCTTGTCCAGGGGTCGGTCAGTGTCGGCTGAACTCCCAGTACGCCTGAACACAAGAGGCTGTCACCAGGCTCTGGGCAGAAGGGTGCTCTGTGAACCCCACAAGGGACCCCATGGGCATCGCGTACTTGTGGGCCATGTGGGCAGATGGTGCTGGGCAGGAAGCAGGGCGCTGCCAAAGTTCAAGAGCCGGGCCACGATAGCCTTGGCTACTGAAAGACCTCCATCGGGTATCTCTCTCTTGAGGATATCAGTGAGAAGGTACTCCGCCTTTTTCTGGATGGACTCCAGGGGCATTCCGGTAGATTTGGAGATGAGGCGGAGGATGCCCTGGAAGGAGGAAGGACCTTCCTCCAACCCTGCCACGGATGACTCATCATCCCCAGGATGTGAGTGCAGTCCTGTGACATCCGAGTCCAAAGAGTCGGGATAAAGCGGTTTACCGCCTAGGTCACCCTCGATACGCCGAGGGCGATCTGGGGTGACAGTGATTGACAGGGCACTGGGAAGCCCGGTGTCTGGCCGATTCTCTTCGAGAGCGCCCTACCTGAGGCTGTTTAGGCGGTGGTTCCACCTGGATAGGTGGAGAAAACCGGCTTTGGCCGAACCGGGACCCAGGCCGGCCCCACGGGAGGGGGAACCGAGGGAGTTGGTTCCAAAGGGGTTGTCTTTGGCCTAGGAGACAAAAGCCAAGTGATGCCTGGGGTGGACGGCGGAGCTGGCTTTTGCCCGGTCAAAATTAGCTGTTGCCACACAAGGTACTCATAGCGTCGACAGAGTTTCCGCAGAAGCCTCTCCTTGTCCAGGGAGGATAAGGATGAGGACGATTTGTGGCACCACCTCTTTTTAGAGCATTTATGGCTCTTTCTTGGTTGCTGGGCCGAGGGGGTTCTAGACCTCGATCGAGATCGGGGAGGCCGACTTGGTCGATCAGGAGACACCGGAATCGGTGATACCTGAGGGTCTGGAACCGGTTCCTTGATGGGGACACCAGCAGGCTGTGTCTCCTCATCAGGAAACACGAGGACAGGAGTCCTCTCCAAGGAATCGTCAGGCAGAGATGGCAATAAAGGGTCGAAAGGATCGAGGATTATTTCCACCTCGTCAACCACTTCCTCGGAACCCTGGCCAGACGGAAGGTCCATAAAGCCGGCGGCCAAAGATGCGATCTTGACCAAAGTCGAGAGCGCGGTTTCCTGGGACTCAGACCTTTCTCGGTCCCACGAATGTCTTCCTTGGGACGAAGACATTGTGTCCTTGTCTCTCTTCTGAGAGCGGAAGGAGTGCGAGCCCTAGGGCGCCTCACCCCACCCTGGCACAACTTCTTGAAGGAGCCCGAAAAGGTGGAGCCACGGTTCAGTGGAACGAAGAAGCTTCGATTGCCCGAAGCTTGAGCTGCTTCTTCCTCAAATGCCTTCATTTGTTCCAGCTGCACAGCGGATCCTGCGGCCACAGAAGCTGCCCACCTCACCTCCTTCAATTTCACCGGCGAGTTCCTTTTCTCCGGTCTCCCCAGCTTCAAACATGCCATGTGGTTGTCCAGGACATTGGGATGGAAGGCCAAGCAAAAAGTACATGTCGAGGTGTCATGTCCGGCACCTAGGCAGTAAACGCATGTTAGGTGGGGAACAGTGTGCGACATCTTCTGGCCGCAGGGGCACCGGTGAAATCCCGGGGAAGATTTTTCCTCCAAGTCCGATGCGGTAAAATTGCAATCACTAACTCGAACGAGTTTTAAAAGTAACTTCAGTAAATACCGACGCTTTGAATCCAGGGCCTAAGAACTGCTGCAAGAGCATGAGGGAACCTGTATCTTCCAGCGGAAAGGAAGATCTGGCATCATGGGGCGGAGCCGAGGTATTTACCACCCGGATGGGTGGGAGGAGTCAGCTTGAAGACTTTCCGGCAAGATTTAAAGGGGGAAAGGGACATGCCAAGAAGTGTGGATGAACAACATATCCACGCTCCTAGAACTGATATGTCGAGGTTGCTTAGATCTGCCATAGGCTGCCGTTAGGACCAAAGAATCAGCCAGTGGGTGCTCTCCTAAGAAGGCTTTGTTCTTAGGGATCATGTAAAGTCTGTCTTCCTGTTTAGGGACAGTGGAAGCTGAGGAAGGTGCCTCCAGATAAGTCTGGTGACATCCTGAAAGGAGCCACCAATGGGAGCGCGACCAGCGGTTTAGGGTCACTCATACTAAAATTTGGCAGCCAATGCCTTTCCGGGTCCATGTCTCCAAGTATCCCACTGGTTAAGAAATTGGATGCGACACATTACATCCAAGAAAGTGGGGTTGTCGGAAGCGATTGAGCAGAATCCTTGTGAGTGCTGGGCTGAGGCAGAGGAGAAGTGAACTCCCCCCCCGAGGACCTGGAAGAGGTAGATGAGTTCCTCCTAGAAGATTCTTGGAAGAGGAGAAGCGGTGTAAGAGCTGGGACCGACGCTCAGAGTGGCGCCAGTGTCTGGAGGAAGACCAGGACAAGAATGATGTCTCCGTCCGTGATACCAAGGGACCCCTCATCCGAAAGGTCTTGGGGGTGACCTCTTGGGAGGAGGCAAAGGCTTCCTGGGTGGTGGAGTTGGTGGTTTAGGAAGGCTCTGAGGGACTCCGAGGAGTCAGATCCGTAAAGGGTCAGGCGCTCCCTGGGCAAGAGGTCCCCTTTAATGGTGTTCCACCATGAGTTGAACAGGGCCCCCACATCTGTCAGTCAGACAAAGGGGGCTCCTGGAGGGTCTGGCGCTGATGGTGGGATGTTAGGAGTACCTGGCATTGGCCCTGATGATGTGGTAAACCCATCTGGGGATGCAGACGCATTGGACTGCAGTCCCGCAGGTGGCAGGGTACCGGACGCCAGGTCTTCCAGTACTTGTTTACCGGTGGCGCCTGGTTGTCGGGGTCAGCAGTTTATCCAGCATCGATTGGGGCACTGGGTTAATGGTCAATGGTGTCTCAGGCGGTGGCTTCGAAGAGGCCAGCAGAGGTGGTGTCACCCAGTTCAACCCCGGGGATGCAGACATCGAGGACGTCGGGGTCTGGCATCGGCTGTTTTAGTACCAGCCGACGTCTTGTGCTTAGGGGAGCGGACTCCAGTCTGGAGCTCCTGCTACTGGCATCTCTTTTTGTTGCCTGACCCTGATGTCTGGTCCGACGATGAAGATGCTCCAGCTGGGTGGATGACGGGCGCCTGCCCGCCATCCGAAGAAGAGCTGGCTGGATCTCCTGGCTTAGGCCTGGATGGAGGCTGAAAGGGCCTAAGACTTAGGGGAAGGGCCAAAGGCACTTGCCACCGAAGACTCCCCACGGACATCAGGACCAGGATGGGTGGCTTCATCAATGGGAACCAGAAGGAGTTAGGGCTGCGGAGGGCAGAGTTCGACCTCCCATGGGAGTGGGGACTCAAAGAAGCCGCCTTTTTTGTGCGGGATCTAGAGCGAAGTCCGATCTTGTTCTCTCCTTGTCCTTGTGGTGGTGTTTCCGCTGGTGGTCTTGTCTTTGTGGGAAGAAGATGGGAAGTCCCGGACTGAAGAAGAAGTGGAACCGTAGCTGGATGGGGTCCCTGCATGGTGGCTAGTTGTTGCTCCAACACGTGGCTCTTCAAGTTCTTCAGGTGATTTAATCCAGGTCCTGCAGTTGAAACTACAGCAATGCAGGCAGACCTCCAAGTCATGGTTGTGGCCTAAGCAAATCAAGCAGGCCGAATGGCCGTCTTTAGCCGGTATCTGTTTACTGCAGGTGCACTTAAGACTTCTGCCACTCTGAGGAAGATGAAGGAGTAGACTTGCAAAAAAAAAAAAAAAAAAGAAAAGAAAATTCACTGATTTTGGTAAGAAAATAAGAAAACACGAAAATGGTGGTTGACTGGTAGCAGGAGGCATCCATGGAGCCAATGTGCACAGGTCGACGGCAGGAAAAGAACTGAGGTGGGGCTAAGGACTGCCCCCTTTACACCACTGGCTTACATTGGAGGTGGTCTGATGTCAGAGGGCGGTCCCCACTGTATACTGCTAGCTAGAATTTTTTCCATGGGGTCCTAGTGCCTGGCGGCATAGTCCTTATGGTGTAGCCTGCTGCAAGAGCTCCAACTCAAAGTAAGACCTCCTGATCCTCAAAAAGCACTGGCTCTGCTGGCTGCAGCACTAATTACCATGGTGCCACTGAAAATAGCCTAGGACACAGTGACAGCCTCCGCTCAGCATGACAGGCATTATTGTCCCCCACTGAGCTGCCACCATTACAAACTACCAAAATGGTACTTTTGGCGCGAGCCTGCAACTGCTGACTCCCGCGATCATGCTGTGTGCTTCCATGTGTCAATCACTGCTTCACAATGATGGAACTGAGTGAGGTTGGCTATGCTACCACAGCCAGTCGATTTGATTGGCCAGAAGCACTCCGGGGTCTGCAGCGCGGGTGATGGACTTACAGCTCAGGTTGTGAGCCAGACAAGGAGGGTGAGGGCAGTGGGCTGCACCGCTGCAGGGGCCATAAATCAATCAGACTTAAACATTTCTTAAAGTGCTGGAACTACCAGCTTGCATGAACCGATAAAACGGCATTAGAGAGCTAGCTACAAGCTTGAGCGAGCCGGCTCCAGCACATCACTGCAGGGGCAACAAGTAAAAGAGAGGCATGCAAACATCTGGAGTCAGAAACTTCCAGAAATCAAACATAAGTCTTATGGGACTAGAGGATTCTCCCTGCACCTGCCCAGTAGCTAAGCTGATCAGATGCCCTTACTGGACTCGGGACCCTGAAGTCTGCCAGTAAACAGCAGTTACATACTTACCATAACAGTAAATCTTTGAGAGAATCTCTTTCATCAGACCACACCTATGGAACTAATAGCCGCCAGGGACTGGGACCACACAGAAACGTCTGCAACCAGTCTGCCAGGGGCTGCCTACTATGACATCAGGCATCAGCGTATATATAAACGTGGGCGGCCCCTCCTCTCTTCAGTTCCTCACCTGAGATCATACTCAGAGGACTGCTCTGTAGGGAACCAGGAGAGAACCCAGCACTCCACGAGCCATGCAAGGCATATGGCTGGAAAATGCCTCAATGGTGATAGGACCAGTAGCCTTAAAGTTGCAAGCCCACATGGGGGAAAGAGAGTGGGACAGCATGGCCTGATGAAATGGACTCTCTTGAAGATCTACTGTTACATTAAGTACATACAGTAACTGTTCTATCTTCTTCGCAGATATCGCTTTCATCAGGCCGCATCTATGTAACAAATACCAGGCAGGGCTGATAGTGAAACAGTCTGGGTGGCAGGAGCCTAGAGGCTTATGAAAGTAGGCCTTGTAGTATAGCTAAGCCAAAGACAGCCCTTCTGCGAGAGACAATGTCCAGACTTCAGTGCTTGATGAAGGTATGGACAGTACTCCAGGTAGCAGCTGCACAGAACTCTCCAGCAGATACATTTTTGAAACAAGCGACAGACATGGCCATGCCTCTGGTGAAGCGACCACGAACCACCCCAGGAAGTCCCTTACCATACTTCCTGTAACAAAAAGTAATGCAGTTTGCTGCCATTCAGACAGGCACTGTTTAGAAATTGGGTCACCCTCTTTCCCAAGGGTGAATGAAACTAAAAGATGTGAAGGCTTTCTGCCAGAAGGCAATATTGGAATGAAATTTGATTAATTAATGGCCTAACAGTTGAATTAGTGCAATATTTACCATCTACTGTATATTTATATCTGTGATATTTATTGCCTAGATTTTTGAGAGATTTGTAGTTTGTATGTGTCATTTTTGTCTTATATGTGATGTAACTGATGTATCCATGATGCAGTGTAACATGTATGTATGTTATCTTATGGATCTCACTGGAAATGAGTTTTTAAACTTGGCTGAGCTGCTGACTCATTCATTATAATGAATACAAATTTTTACTACTACTACTTTTGCACACTTGGGTACGGTGTGTATAGCACCAGAGTACTGTATGCACATCTCAAGTATGGAGCAATGCTTCCCCTGGACTGGCATGCTCTGGAAAATAAACTGGCAGATGGATGGTTTGATTTAAGTAAACTCAAGACACCACATTTGGCAGAAATTTAGGATTAGTATGCAAAGACACCCTATCTTTGTGGAAAATTAAATAAGGCTCACACATTAGAGCCCGTAGCTCTGAAATCCTTTGAGCAGAAGTGATTGCAAACTAAAAATAACGCTTTCCAATAGAGGAAGCGTAAGCCACAAGTCGCAGCTGGCTCAAAAGAAGCCAAAGTAAGCTTTTCGAAAGTAAAATTCAAGTCCCGAACCAGGGGTGGATTACAGATGGAAAGCTTCAGATGTAGAATGCCTCTTAAGAGAGTACAGGCCACCTCCAGCTAGGCAACTGTATGACCCTCAACAGGCACATGGAAAGCTGATATGGCAGCCAACTGCACTTTGATTGAGAATACTGTAGTTCTGTATCAGATAGGGACAGCAAGTACTCTAGAACCTGATCAACAGAACAGATGAATGGATCCAGGTGGTGAAAAGTGGCTCATAAATCAAACTGCTTCCACTTCATGGAATAAGTGGATCTGGTGGAAGGCTTTCTAGCAGCCACCAGAACATCAGCAGCGTTCCCAAAATGAGCAATGGCTATGTCTTCAGGAGCCATGCATGCAAGTAGATGAAGGTACATCAGGTCCAGATGGACCACGGTACTCTGTTCCTGTGACAATAGATCCTTGAACAGGGGCAGAGGCACTTGGGGTTCCACCGCTAGCTGTTGCAGTAAGGTGAACCAGACCTGTTAAAGCCATAGGGGATCAATGAGTATCAGAGTTGCCCCTATCTGGAGTTTGAAAAGTACTCTCTGAATGAAAGAAAGAGAAGGCATACAGGAACCTCCCTTTCCAAGAGAGAGAGAGAACGTGTCTCACCAGAAAACACGAGGCCCTAGAGCAAGCAAGCAGAAAAGTGGCAAATTTGCGTTTTGTGGGGACGCAAAAGGTCCAACTCTGGATGACTCCATCTTTCAACAGGTTGTCGAACATCAAGGTCAGCAGTTCCCACTGCCTATCCTGGACTGCAACCTGCTTAGCTTGTCTGCCAAGACATTTTGGGTGCTCGGAACATGTATTGCTGAGAGTTCTAGATCGTGTTCCAGAGCGCAATACCAAACCCTCATTGCTTCCTTGCACAGCGGATAGGAATGAGTCCCCCACTGTCTGCTGATGTAGTGCATCACACTGGCACTGTCTGTCTGTGTTAGCAGAGGACTGGGGGACAAATGGTTCTGGAAGACCTGGACTCAATATAGATTAGCTTGCATTTCCAGAACATTTTATATGGAAGGTCCTCTCCACGGAAGTCCACTTGCCCTGCGTCTGATGGGGGCCCACGTGCGCTCTCCAGCCCATCCCCAAAGCATCTGTGGTAAGAATTTGCAGAGGGAGGAGGAATGGAACCCCCTTTAACCAGTTGCTGGGTTCCATCCAACACTTGAGCACTTTGCAGACAGAGGACATGACTAGAACCATCTGTTCTAGGTTGCTTATGAGCTGATCCCATTGGACCCTTAGGGTCCACTGGGGAATCCGCTTATGTAGTTTGGCCAGTGGTACTGTGGCAATGGCTACTGCCATGAGTCCCAGAAGGCATAGGAACATTCTTGCTGAGACATAACAGCTGTCGTGCACTAACTGTGCTTAACCAACCACGTAGTCAACCCTGTCCAAAGGCAGAAAACCTGAACCCTGGGCCGTGTCCAAACTGCTCCTATGTAATGCAGTCGCTGGCAGGGTGTCAGCATCAATTTTGGTATGTTGATTGTCACCCCCAGAGCATCGAACAGCTGTCTGGTTCGAGCTAAAGTCTTCAAAAGCTGATCCCCGGAGGGGGCTTTCAATACACAATCATCCAGGTAAGGGAAAACAGAGGCCTTCCCTGTGAAAGGCTACTGCCACCACCACTGCCAAGCATTTGGTAAAGAGCCATGGTGCAGAAGACAAGCCAAAGGGCAACACTCTGAACTGGTAATGTTCCCCTTGAAACAGGAACCTTAGGTATTTTTTGTGATGTTTCCGAATTTTGATAAGGTGTGCATCCTTCATACCGAGGAAACAGATCCAATCCCCTGCTTACAGCAGTTGGAGAAGGCCTTGCAGGGTGACCTTTCTGAATTTCTTGTACTCCATGAAGAAGTTGAGCTCCCAGAGATCCAGACTAGGCCTTAGGTCTCCTGTCCACTTTGGGACCAAGAACTACCAGGAGTGAAAAATGAAAATAATGTACCTCCCGTAATTCTTGATCTTCCTAGATATCGTCACCATTTATCACTGGTGGGTACAAGCCAGAGGCGCCAGGACCCCACGGGAAGCTTACAGCAAAAGCTTTCTCTTTGGAGGTGGCTGATGTCAGGAATGGCGCTGCCCTCGAGGCCGACATACTACGTGGCACTTGTGGGTTGGCCAGTAACAGACGTCGCCCCCTCCACTACCTCAGTTCTGCACGCCAGAAAGGAAAACAGAGTTAGAGAAAAAAAGGAGGGAAGGGTGGGGCAAAGGAGCCCAAAGGATAGAAAAGGAAAGGATATAAACTGAAAAGAATAAGCCAGCCACAGAAGGGGTAGGGCTCTTAGAGGTCTGGAAGGGGACCCCAACCACTGGGCAGGCCAAGGAGAGGGTAAGGGGAGTGGTAGAGGAGAAGGAAAGGAAAAGAATAGTGAAAAGGAAAGAGCGAGAGAGAGAGAGAGAGAGAGAGGAGAAGGATGTGACTCCAGCAAGGACCACCCCAAACAAAAAAAGGGAACCTCCTTTGTGGACTAAGAGAGGCAACCCACTTTTGCTTTTTTTTTTTGTTTTTACTTAGGGGAGAAACCCCTGGAGGCAAGTACCGGAGGATGCAACAGAGGATAAGAGACCTCACACAGTCTGAAAAACCTGAAGAAGCATCACAGGATGCCGGGTCAGATATAGCTGATCCTTGCCACTGCCATTCAAGGTTACAGCCCTGCTGGTCCACTTGAGAAAAAAAGAGGGGCAAGGCCACCAGATTTTCTAATTTTCTCTCTTTCATAGTATAGGGGTGGGGAAAGGACCCATCCTGGGGCAGGATCTCTCCAGATAGGGGTTAACCCAACTAGGAAAGCTGAACCACTGCCACCGGGAAAGTGGTGGAAGGAGGACTCAAGCCTCTGAGAAGAGAACAAGGGGGTTGAAGTAGGGGGTCCAGAGGGACCTTGCCCCACAGGCAACCCAGAAGTAGGTTGTCAAGAAAGAAAAATGTAGAAGAGGGTCCCAGGAGCCCCTGCGACCAAGGCGGGGACCCAAGAGAGACTGGGCAATTCATGGGCCCTAGGTGAAAGGTGGACTGGGGGGACAAGGAGCCCTTAGAATACCAGGGGACCTCTGGACCTTGCAGCCATCCCAAGGAGTCCCAGCTAAGATCAAGTGGGGGCCCCAAGGAGCCCTTGGCAGGAAGAGGGCAAGAGCCCTGCTTGCCCTCTCCCTAGATGTGGTTCCTTGGTGCTTCAAGAGG
The DNA here is from genome assembly GCA_016271365.2 of Neoceratodus forsteri. Classification (NCBI taxonomy): domain Eukaryota; kingdom Metazoa; phylum Chordata; order Ceratodontiformes; family Ceratodontidae; genus Neoceratodus; species Neoceratodus forsteri. The sequence continues at coordinate 1,227,249,643 of CM028131.1, read as the reverse complement.
AAGATTCAGGGAACTTAGAGGTGACAGCTAGATGGTAGCCACAACTGGCCTCAATAAGGGAGAAGGCAAGCAGGGAGGTGGCACTGCCCAAGAGACTGGGGCCCAAGTGGGATGGCGGGTGGGAAGCAGTGAAGAATAGTGAAGATATTCAGGAAGATCCAAGAATTACAGTATGTACGTAATTTTCATATCTTATCTGGATGAATCTTGAACATTCATCACTGCTGGTGTAGTACCAAGCACCACAAAGGTGGCTGGCACCTCCCTGAGGGAGCAACCTCCTCAGCCTCCTGTAGAGAACATACAGATGACGGGGCCTCACGGACCTGGCTAGGCTCAGAATTGGTCAGGGTCAGGTCGAGGCTCTGACGGCAGAAGAAGGAGAATGCCCAGACACTCTCACCTGACCCTACAGGAAAAGAATCAGGCCCCTGAAGGGCAAGGCAATCACCTTACGCCAGGCCAAAGGTGACAACCGTGATGAGACGAGCCATGCTGCCTGCCTAATGCAGACTGCTGTTCCTACTAGCCTGGAGGCTACTGCGTTGGCGCTGACAAGATGCCCTCGCTGGTGTTTCACAAGCCCAAGCCGTGGGTAGAAATGGTGATGGCCCACCTGGTTGCCCTCACTATCAGGCATAGTTACCAGAATCTGACCCAGCGAAGCACACAGGCATCTTGCATAGGCTACCTGGTGTGCCTGGTCAGCAGAGATAGACAGCAAGAGATGCGTGAGAACAGAAAACCCTTCTGCCCCAGTGATTAAACTCCGAGAGTCAGCCTCGGTGAGGGGGGTCTCTTGAAGGGCAAAGACTTCTAGGGATATCAACCCACTCCAGTCCAGATGTAGAATGGGACACAGATCTTGGAGACCCGGGGAGTGTAATACCTGCGTTGACAGTCCTGAGGGGCGAACAGAGGAGGCAGGAAACTGCCAGACACTGTGCGACTCACCTCCATGAAAGGATAGAGACCCATGGAGGATCACGATGGATTCGGACTGTACTTACCAGGAAGGACAGTGTCGCGCGCACAGAGCTGTGGTCTGCGGATGGGAAAGATGGAGATCTCACTTTGAGATACAGCTCTTGCAGCAGGTAATAACCATTAGGACTATGATGCAGGCATCAGGACCCCGCAGGAAAAATTCTAGCTAGCAGTCCAAGACTGAGGATCGCCCGATGTCATCCTCCATATATAGGAGGCGGTCCCCGGCATCATCCCAGTTCTTTACCTGCCATCGACCCTGCATTTCAGCTCCCGGGCGGCTCACCTGCCACGTTGTGCCGTTTTTTCTCAATGCTCTGCACAGTTCAACTTTTGAGTTAATCGACTTGCGAGTCTTCCACTTCTACACTGCGGTGTAAGACAAAGTGCATGCGGCAAACAAATTCTGGCCAAAGACGGCCATTCAGCTTGCCTCCTGGGACCTGTGCCTGGGACCGCAGCACAAGTCAGACGACTGCCCACACAGCCTCAGCTTTAACAAGCACACATGCATTTGCCGCCTGAAGATGCTCAAGGCTTACCTGCTGGAACAAGTGGCCATGATGCAAAAATCTCACTCTCGGCACAGCTTTTCTTTGTCCTCTGCCCATGACGCCTCCCCCAAGGAGAAGAAGCACGCAGGGAAGTATCACAGGACAGACAAGGACAGGTCCAGGTCAGACTCGCGGTCCCGTTCCCCACACAAGGGCTCCAAGGCCTCCGGCTGGAGGTCGGATTCTGCTCTCCGGTGTCGCTAGTCCACCCAGGGCTTTCAACGCTAAATTCTCCGCCTCAACCCAGGCGGGGTTAGGTGGACGCTCAGAGCAAGAACCTTCCCAGGCTCTCTCTTCACTGTCTCTGGCCATCGGACCCCACAAACAGACGCTAGAGTCTAGGGACCAGGACTTAGCCTCCATTACTTCTACTTCAATGGATGTCCATTTGGGCCCCGCCAATGGTAAGGCCTCATCCTCCACCATGACAGGAACCAGGGTCCCGAGCACGCCAAGGAAGCGCCCGCACTGAAACTGTTGTTGACCGTCCTGCTGGACCTCTGGCGTGCCGCCTGTCTCCATCACCCTGGAGTAAGACCAGATGTCAGTCTCCAAGATATCGTCAGCCTAGCTAGAGTGGCATGGGACTATGCCAGAGGACCTGATGACCGCCGATCTGATGTCCAGCCCCACTAAGACTATGACCACAGGGCTTGACATCCAGTCATCAGCTAAGTTCAAAGCGTCTGACACTCAGATGGAGGACCAGATGCCAGGTCATTTCCCCGTCGGTAGTCAGGCGCCGGAAGCCCCTCAGAGGCCGTACCCGCCGACAACCCCTTCGGGATCAACAACCAGATGTCAGACCAGCCGTCAGGTTTGATGGTCCCTTGGTGGAAGTAGGAGCACTCTTTTCAGTTGGTGGAACACCATCAAGGGTGACCTACTACCCAAACCTGAACCCACGGGGGCAGAAGCGGCCGTTCTGTAGCCACAGCGTACACTTGCCCAGAGGACTCTGTCACCACCCCCGATGCTAGATCGCCCGACTCCAGGTGGCTTGGATCATGGCTCTGATGGATGTCGGAGACACAGACGTCACCCATCCTCAAGGTCTTCTTCCCGCAGGTGGAGTAGGTCTAGCGACCGTCGCTCCTGAGGGCAGAGCTGGTTAAGTGGACGTCACTTCCAACGTTGGAGTAGGTCCACCGACCATCACTCCAAGCCATCGGGTGACTACAGCGGTTCCTCCTCACCTTATGACTTCTGAGGACGACCTCCCTCTGCCTTCACCAGATCCGAGGAAGGATTCACCCAGGTCTCCACCTGATGATCCCACCTTTCTTGAGGCTGAGGCATATTCAATTCCTCAACCAGTGGGAAACAGAGGAATTGGATCCAGAAAGGAGACACTTGGCTAAATCTTTGGGAGCTCTAACCCAAAACCACTAGATATTCCCCTGTTGGTGGAGCCATTCCAGGATGTGACAAAACTGGCATGGAAGCATCCTTTGACTACTTCCGCAGTGCCTAAGGTGGATCACCTAAAGGACCCCAGAAATGAGCCCCACCTCCAGCGAACATCCGAGGCGGACTCCATAGTCCTTACAGTGGTTCTCGCAGGTCACAACAGCCTAGCATACCAGCTCCCAGCCACCAGATAAGGAATCAAAAAGAATGACCAGTTTGGGAGGAAGTTGTACACCCTTCCACCTGTACTATTAGGTCTCTAAATTTCTTAGCACATATGGTCATGTACCAGCAGTGCCTATGGCAGAAGACTAGCTAAGACACAGACAGATTCTGACAATAAGTCAGAGCTTCTTGGCAGTCCTACAATCCTGGGCAGATGTGGGCAAGCATGTTCTCAGATGCTCGTGATGCATGCAGCAGATACAGCAGCCAGAGCCGCAGCCTCAGACGACACTCCGCGGCTTTGAGTGCCCGGTTCCAACAGGACCTGCAGGACACGATCTTGGACCTGCTGGTCCAAGGCCCTGCGCCTTTGGCCAAGAGGCTTGAGAAGATCATCACTGGCCTACAGGACTCGGGAAGGCTGTCTCCAAAGTACACAAGATGTACAAGTCTGAACCATGTTCCCCTAGGCGCCCAGCCCTTTCTAGAGGCACCAAGGACAGCAAGCAAAGAGACAGCAACAACCGAGAAGGGTTCAAGAGAAAGCACCCCCCCAGGCACCAGGAACTCAGGGCCCGTGAACAGCTAAGCAGTCCAGAGCTCCCTTCCCCATCCCTCAACCTCCGCCTCGACTTCTGTCCACCTCCCTCCTCCTCCAGCAGAGTCGATAGGGGAGGCAGGGAGGGCAGTTCTCCCTTTACCTTGCAGGTTGGGAGAACATCACAACAGACCAATGGGTGCTGCAGCTCATAGACAGGGGCTACACCCTGGAGTTCTCAACTACCCCCCAACAACCCACCAGCCCACGTATTCAACTCTCCATCCCATGCAAGCCTCATTTGGGTGGAGGTACAGGCCCTCCTGTCAAAGTGAGCAATTCAAGTAGTACCAGAATCCCAGAGGGGGCAAGGGTTACTACCTTGCATCTTCCTAGTTCTGAAGAACACAGGGACCTTCATCCCATCTTGACCTCAGTCAACTGAACGCCTTTTATAGAGTACAAAAGGTTCAGGATGGTGACACTCCAGGGGTTGCTTCCTATGCTGTGTCAAAGAGATTGGCTCTGTTCCTGGACATGCAGGATGTGTACATGCACATAATGATCCTGCCATCCCACAAGAAGTATCTCAAGTTCACATTCAAGGAGAGCACTACCAGTTCAGGGCCTTGCAATTTGGCCTGTCCTTGGTACTGGTATACACCAAGTGCCTGAGTGGTAGTAGCGGTAGCTTTCAGGAGGCAGGGTCATTACATCTACCCCTACCTCAAGGATTGGCTACTAGTGGTTCCATCCAGAGAACAGCTGTTTTCACCCTGGAGTGCACATTGAAAATGTTCTACAATCTTGGATAACCCTAAATCTCTCAAATCAGCCCCTGTGGCCATCCCAGAGACTCCAATTCATATGAGCCATCTTGGATACGGTTCAGGGGAGTTTCTCCCATCAGACAGGGCAGATCACTTTCAGGTGCCAGCAGGGAGATTATTCTCTGTGGACCAGGCTCCAGCCAGAATGGTGCTACAACTCCTGGGTCATATGGTCACTGCTATAGTGACAGTGCCTCTTGCTCGCTCTGCACATAATGGATTCTGCAATGGAAGCTCAGGAAGCAGTGAGACCAGAGAAGTGACAATCTCGACCAGAGAGTCAGAATCTCCAAGGCAGTACACCAAACCCCTGCTATGGTGGCTGAATCCTCCTGCTTGGTGATAGGGGCCTCCTTCAGGGACCCCTCCCTCGCTCAGGTTATCACCATGGATGCGTGAGCACAGGATTGGGTGCCCACTTGGGAGCAATCAGCCCAGGGGGTCTTGAACTCAGACAGAATGCTCTTTGCATATAAACATTCTGGAGATGAGGGCTGTGCTGTATGCCTTACAGGCTGCCAGGCCAGCCTCCATCCAGGCTCAGTTCTAGTCCAGACGGACAACATGCCCATGGTTTTCACTCAACAAGCAGAGGGGCACACATTCATATCCCCATGCAGAGAAGCCATGAGGGTCTGGTACAGGACAGTAGTTCACAGCCTGGAACTGTTTGGATGTACATGTCCCAGGTCTTCAAAACACCTTAACAGACAGCCACAGTCGCCACAATCCCAAGCTCTTGAATGGAAATTACTTCAAGAGGCAGTTGACGCCCTGTTCAAAAAGATGGGGACTCCACAGCTAGACCTCTTTGCATCCCCACTCAACGCCAAACTGCCCAATTTCTGCTCAGCTAGAGCCAGGGCATGGTGTTTTTGGTGAGACGCGTTGTCCCTCTTGGACCGGAGGTTTCTCTGTCTTCCCTTCTGCAGCGAAGGTTTTTCTTAAGCTACAGTCAGAACCAGCAACCATGATTCTGGTAGCACCATTCTGGCCAGGCAGATTTAGTTCCTGCTTCTACAGCAGCTGGTGGTACAGCCCCCAGTTCTACTTCCTCTGTCCTCTTGGTTGTTATCCTAAGAGCAGGGTTTCTAATTCACCCAACCTCAAGTTTCTGCATCTCCACGCATAGCTCCTGCAGATTTAGCCAGGAACAGATATGGGTGTCCGGAGGGTAGTTGAGATGATAGTGGCCACAAGAAAAACCATCTCCTAGGGCCACACACACCATGCAGTGGAAGCAGTTCAGCTTATGGGCTGCTGCCCATGACATAGACCCATTCTCATGCGTGAAAGGGTCCTGAGTATCTCTTATCCTTGTCTGATTTAGGTCTCAGCTACTCATCCATAAAGTACATCTCGGCTATCTCAGCCTATCATGTACTGGTGGATGGCAGGACCTCAAGCGCAGCTGGATCTGTGATGTACCTTCCTGTGAGGTATCCTGCACATCAAGCCTCCCATTTGGGACCCAGTTCCCCCATGGGATCTGCTGTTTATGCTGAAGAGATTAACACTGCCCCCTTGAGCCAGCCATGAGGTTGAAAGCTCTGCTTTCTCTCTTGGAAAGCATTATTTTTAGTTGCTATTACACCTCGGCCTGGAGGATTTCTGAGCTCCAGGCTCTCATGTGTAAGGAGCCATTTGTTTTTTCACGGACAGTGTGTCCTTCAGACAAACGGTAACAGGTTACTCACCTGTACAGTAGTTCTAGGAGTGGTATATGTTGTTCATCCACACTTCTTGGCATGTCCCTTTCCCTTTAAATCTTGCCGGAAGTCTTCAAGTTGGCTCCTCCCACCCACCCGGTGGTAATACACTTGGCTCCTGCCCCATGGACCGCCAGATCTTAAGCCCGCTGGAAGCAAGGTACAGTGCCTGAAGCCGAGGGAGGTTAGGAGGTGCGTGTGGATGAACATATACCACTCCTAGAACTACTGTTACAGGTGAGTAACCTGTTCTTCTAGGAGCGTGATATGTTGTTCATCCACACCTTCGCAGACTCAAGCAGTACTCCGGGAGGCAAGGTGACACCTCTACTTAGAAAAATAAAGACTGGAGAACCGAGGCCCCAGAACCAGCATCCCGGCATGACTCAAGGTCGATGTGGTAGTAGGTGATGAAGGTGTTTGCTGACTTCCAGGTAGCAGCCCGACAGATTTCCTGGATAGGGATGTCCCTGGAAGCAGCCACATTGATGCAGCAGTATGGCGGGTAGAATGAGCTCTTCTCCTCTGGGAGGCTTCTGCCCGCCAGCTCATAACACAGACCTATGCAGGATGTAATCCACCTTGCTGGGTCCATTTGGCTGCATGTCTGCCAGAAGCAGCTTCAACGCAGGTGACAAACAGCTGGTGAACCTTCCACTACTTCCTCCATCCTCTCCTTATAATAGGAAAGCGCCTCAGGTCCAAAGTATGGAGCCTGCACTCGTGTCCGAGGTGTGTGTATGGTAGTATACCGCAGAGTCAACATTTGGTTAAGGTGAAATTCTGACACCCAACCTTTGAAGGAAGTTCGATGGGGCGCAGGACAACTTTGTCCCCTGTGAAAGACCAGCTAAGGAGAGTCCACCGAAGTACCTGAGCTCCCTGTCCTTCTGGCTGACGGATAGCTACCAGGAAGGCCGCCTTCACAAGTGTAAGAGCTCGTGACTTGTGCATGGGTTCAATGGCTTTGCCCATAAGCTCTTGCCAAACCAGCAACAGATCCAAGGAGGTGGAGGTTCACGCACTGAAGGGATATGTGATCCAGGCCTTTGAAGAAGCACCTGAAAATCTGTCTCCCCGCGCCTAATGTCAGCTGACTGGCCTGCACCTGTAAGCAGAAATGGCTGCCAGGTGCACCCTAAGGGTCGAGGATCAGAGAACCCTTTGGAGAGAGACCAAAGGTAGTCGAGAATGTTAGCCACAGAGCAGGATAAGGGGTCCAGACTTACCCCTGACACCAAATGGAAAATCTTTTTCATTTGAAAGCATAACATTTCCTGGTCGACCTTTTTCTGGATGCCCAACCATGGTGTAGACATCTTTGGAAAGACCCAAAGCCTGGAACTCTAGCCAGGTACCAGGCTGTGAGGTGCAGGGATTGAAGGTCCGGATGGAATACCTTCTCCTGGTTCAGAGATATCATGTCCGGGCGTGTACAAAGCTGCTCATTGGGCCTGCAGCTGAGGCTGAGGAGATCTGGATACCAGAACTGGCATGACCAATCTGGGGCTACCAGGATCACCTTCGCCTTGTCTTCCTCACCTTGAGTAATACCTTGTGGATCAAGGGAAATGGAGGGAAGGCGTAGAGGAGGCCTGGGGCCCACAGCCTCGAGAAGCCATCCCCTGCAGCGAGCCCTGCTGAGGGGGGTGGGCATGATACAGCCTCAGCTTGGTGTTTTCCCTGGAGGCAAACAGGTCCACTCAACGGTTTGGTTCTAATGGGACAACAGATTGTAAGCTACCTCTGGATGGAGAGACCACTCAGAGGATGTCTGGCCTAAGCGATTGAGAGAGAATCCACCAGCTGGTTCTGAGACCCTGCCACATGGATGGCTAGGAGATCCACCTCCAACTGGTGCCATATAAGGGTCCAGATGCGGAGCACCTCCTGCACAGTAGACAGGAGTGCGTGTCGCCCTGCTTGTTGAGGTAGTACAAGGTCGTGGTATTGTCCATCTGACTTGTAACCACTTGACCCTGGAGCTGAGGAGACGAAAGCTGACAGTGCCAGTCTGCCCGCCTCTGAGCTCCAACAGGTTAATATGACATCGGACTCCTCAGGGTCCAAAACCTGTGGGCTCTGTTGTTCCCCTGTGGGCCTCCCAGCCCATGAGAGAGGCATCGGCCGTCGCGGATCACCATCGGCTTGGGGCGGACAAACTGGATCCCTTCCTGTAACTGGTCCGGGCAATCCACCATTGAGTGTGTCACACATCTTCTGGTTACAGTGACTGAGCTGGTCAAAGTGACCATATCGCTGAGTCCACTGCGGCCAGCTCCCACTGAAGGGGTACGTGCCACCAGGCCCAACAGACCACTGAGGTGCACTCCACCATGTAACCCAGAAGGCGCAGAAAGTCCCGGCAAGGCGCAAGTGCCCAACCAGAAATGATCGGCAAAGGAGGAGAGAACTCCGCCCTGTCCGCTGGGGAGCCAGCTCTGGCTTGACAAGAGTCGAGCTCTGCCCAGATGAAGCTCCATCACCTGAGAGAGGTCAAGTTCCAACCTGGCCTCATTGATCAGCAGGCTAGTTGGGGAACAGGTTCGGACAACTAGATCCCTGGACCTCTCCACTTCCTGAAGGAGGAACCTGCCAAGAGCCAGTCGCCGAGATAAGGTAGTAGATTCTGACCTCGACATCGGCGGTGGGCCGCCACCACTGCAATGCATTTGGTGAAGATCTGGGGTCGATGACAGGCCCAACGGGCATGGCTCGAACTTGCGCAGGGTCCCCTTGACCCTGAAGCGGAGAAACTGCTGATGGGACAGACGGATTGGGATGTGAAAGAATGAGTCCTGTAGATCCAGTGAACAGAAATGAAAATTATGTACCTACCGTGTATTTTGATCTTCTTGGACGAGTCTCCACCACTCATTCACTAATTATTGGGATCTGCGCTGGAGGCACCAGGACCCAGCGGAGCAAACTTTTTGCTGGAGGGTCAGCACCAGAGATGAAGCTCGTGAGCCTCAGCTCGTATGGGTAATGACTATCTCGGCGTCAGACCTCCAACCGCCTAGTACCTTTTTACCGAGGAGGTGCAGCATAACTAACCTAGAAGGATAACTCTAACCAAAACCGACATAAGACAGTCCGGACAACCCGTATAAGAAGGGTCAAGAGTCCATCAATGAACATCATATACCACTCCTAGAAAGTACAACTGTGTACTCAATGTAACGGTAGATCTTCGAGGGCTGTCTCTTGCAGCAGGTAGTACATTTGGGTCCTTGTCAGAGGGCACTCTTCTGTACGGCAGTTTTCTTCTAGCAGTCTTTGCCTAGGGGCCGCCAACACATGAAATCATCATCCTGCACCTATATAAGTGTGGGCGGCCCTAGGCATCCTCAGTTCCGTGCCGGATTCAGCTCGCTAAGCGAGGACCAATGGAGAGCTGAGGTACCTTAGGTGCCCCCTCATGTATATACTTGGAACAGAAGTTGTTCTCTTAGAGAAGGAAGGGAATGGAGGAGGATCATACTTGCTGCAAGAGATACCCCTCGAAGATCTATCATTACGGTGAGTACGCAACTGCACTATCTTCCACGGGGGTAATCTCTTGCAGCAGGTAATACACTTGGGATGACTCTCAAGCAGTAAACCCTGGAAAGGTGGAAAACGTTATGATAGAAGGCCTTGTAGAACAGCGCGACCAAAGGCCATCCTATGGTGAGAAGCAATGCCTAAATTGCAGTGTTTCGTGAAGGTATGTATTGTGGACCATGTGGCTGCATTGCAGATATCCGTGATAGATGCACCTTTGAAGCAGGTTGCTGTAGTGGCCATGGCTTGGGTAGAATGGGCATGAACAGGTCCTGGTAATGGTTTGTTATATTTCTTGTAACAAAAGGTTATACAATGTGCCAACCAGTTGGAGAAGGTCTGCTTAGCGACCGGGAAAACTTCCCTGGTTGGGGCAAAGGTAACAAAAAGCTGAGGTGTCTTCCTGAAAAATGTGGTACTATTTATATATCATCTCAAAATGCAATGAACATCTAAAGTGTGTAGGATGTACTCTCCTGAATTAGAATGCTCAGGGAAGTAGACTGGCAGTTGTATAGACTGACTGTTCTGAGACCACCTTGGGAAAAAAGGAGGGATTGGTACGGAGGGACACTCTGTCTTCATGGAAGATTAAGTAAGGCTCCTACACATTAGGCATGAAATTCAGAAATACGTCAGCTGAAGTAACAGCTACTAAGAATAAGGTCTTCCAGGCTAGGAAGCGAGGTCATAGTCAGCCGCAGGCTTGAAGGGGTAGAGTCAGCTTTCCAATAGGGAAATTCATGTCCCATAGAGGTAAGGCTGTCTAATAGGAGGTTTGAGGTGTAACATTCCTGTTAGAAACATCTTGGCAAGGTGGTGTTGGTAAAGTAGTCTCCCTCTAAAGGTTCATGAAAGGCCAAGATAGAGGCCATATGGACTTTAATAGAGGACTAGCTCAAGCCCGTCGAGGCGAGTGAAGCCAAGTATCCAACACCTTAGTCAATGGACATGAATAAGGGTCCAAAGACCGAAGCGCCCATAGGGAGAAGCGTCCATTTGGCATTATAGGTTTGCCTGGTAGATGGTTTGGTGGAGGCAAAAGAATGCTGGCCACGGTGAGGAGACTTGAAGACGGGCTATGAAAGCGTCCTCAAGAGCCAAGCATGAAGGTGTAATGACTTCAGGTTGGGGTGAAGGAGGGTTCCCCAATCCTGTGTCAACAGGTCTGATCTGACGGGTAACGGGATTGGGTTCGCCACTGATAACTGTTGAAGTACGATAAACCACACCTGCTGAGGCCACAGAGGGGCTATAAGAATCATGGTGGCAGGTTTGAGTTGTAACTTCCACAGAGTCCGTTGCAGGTGGGATGGGGGAAGCACGTAAGAAGAGTCTTGTCAATGGTTGGAACAGGGCAGCGATAGACAGTCCCTTTCTGTTCGGGATAATGGAATAGTATCTGGGGAGACGGTGATTGTCGGGGAGGCAAAGAGGTCGAGGTGCAGGGTCCCCCATAACCAAAAGATCATCTGAAGGACTTTGTGATGAAGTGTCCACTCGTGTGTGGAGGTCTGGCGACTGAGAATGTCAGCCAAGGTATTGTGGCTTCCTGGTAGATGGACGGCAGTCAACATTAGATGTTGAAGTATGGCTTCTTGCCAAACTGCCATCACCTTCCTGCAGAGAGTGCGGGATTTGGTAGCTCCTTGTTCGTTCAGGTAATACACCATGCGGTGTTGTCTGACTGGATCAGGAGAGGCCCCGGAGCGAGGTGGGGTCACAAAGCCTGAAGGGCGAGGCGGTTCGCTCTCTTTTCCAGTGGATTTATATGGGGAGGGATGGAGTACACGGGCCACCTGCCTTGTGTCCTGTAAGGACCTAGGTGCGCCCCCTCAGCCGTCGGAGGAAGCATTCATGGTCAACGTCTGCTGGGGAGGAGGGTATTGGAAGGGCATACCCTGAAACAGGTTGGCACGATGGGTCCACCAGTCGAGGGCCGAGTGTAACGCTGGAGTGACTCAGATTCTGTCTTCGAACTCGATTTTTGTCTCCACTGACTTTGAAGAGTCCACTGGATTGGTCTCGTAGATGGGCAAATGCCACCGTGGGGATAGCTGCGGCCATATGTCCCAAAAGGCCTAACATGCATCTGGCTGTGAAAAATTGCTGATTTTGTATCTGGGAGGCAAGAGACAGAAGTCTGTCTTGCCTGTCGGCAGGTAGGTAGGTAAGCCCTGGTGGAGGTGGTGTCCAAAATGGCCCCGATACACTGAAGGTGTTGGGTGGGAATTGGATTGGACTTGGGCCAGCTGATCATAATTTCCAGGGACTGGAACAGAGTGATGGTCACCTGGAGGGACAGAAGCAAAGAAGTTCTGGAGTCTGCTTTTATAAGCCAATTGTCTAAGTAAGGGAAGATGAAATGACCATCCCGTCGAAGGGCTGCCACCACCACCACTAAGCACTTGGTAAAGACCCTCAGGCCGGATGATAGGCCGAATGGGAGGACCTGAAATTGGTAGTGATGTCCTAGCAGGTAGAAATGAAGGAACCAGTGGCGGTGGGTGTATGGAGATATGCAGGTAGGCATCTTTCATGTCTAATGCTCATAACCAATCTCTTGTTTTAACATTGGCATGATGGATGTTGAAGTGACCTATTCGAACCGCTTGTATTGTATATGTAGGTTCAGTTGTTTGAGGTCTAGTATTGGTCAGAGGTCCCTGGTGCATTTGGGTACCAGAAAAAAATGGGAGCAGAATCCCTGATGGTACTCCAAAGGAGGAACAGGATAGATGGCGTTCTTGTGAAGAAGTACCCGAAGTTCCTCTTGAAGGATGGGGATATGGTCGGGTGGGTAGGAGACAGAGTGGGGAGGGTGAGAGGGGGCAAGGAAGTGCGCTCCAGCGTATGCCCCATCCGGATGATCTGAAGCACCCACTCGTCTGATGTTATAGCTTGCTAGGCCTTTAAATGGACAGCAAAGTGACCACCCATTGTTTCCGAGGCCTGGTCGAGGAAGCCTGGGCAAAGCCCTAAATGGTCACTGGGAAGTGGGCCAACTGGCTCCACCAGAAGGGTGGGAGCAGGAGCCCTTGGAGGTAGGGAGCGGCAGTCCTAGATGTTGGTTGAGAATGACTATGGAATCCACCTCTATAGGTACCTCTGTGTCTGCCACCCTCTTCGATTGAAAGGAGGATTGTGAGCGGTACTGGTAAGATGGCTGTGTGAATGATACATGCCATGTACTGTATGTAAAGTCCAACCTGAAGCCTTGAGATCATAAAGGAGCATCTGGGTACCAGGACCAAAAAGTTTGGACCCATTAAAGGAGCATTCACCACTTTGTGCTACATGTCTGGTAAAACCAGAGACGTAGTAACCAATCATGCCGCCTGAGGGTAATACCTGTGCCGATATACGAAAGCAGAGGTATCCATTGCATCATACACTCAATGAAGCAGATGTTGAGAGATGGATGCCAGCTGAAATTGTTACTAATAATTGGTCCTTCTCCTGAGAAGGAGGAGTTATCGACTAGTTCTATAGCCAAGAACCAGAGGTATGTTGGATTTAACCATATGTCCCATGTAGTTTAAGATTCTGAGATTCATGGTACCCACCTGGAATACCTTCTTCCTGAGGTAATCAATATGGCGGATTCCTTATCTGGGGGTAAGGAGTTCATCTGCTTTGGACATTTGGTGCGATCATGAGCCGCTGTAATTATTACTGAATCAGCTTCGGGTAGTAGAAAGGAAGGATGGTCGAAAGGAGCCTGATAAAGGTGATCCGCCTTCTAGGAATGGCTGGAACAGCTGAGGGCTGATTTCAAGTGGCCAGCACTGCATTTCGGTAAGTTTGTATAAGTGGGGATACCACTACAACAGGTTCCTCAGGGAGTTCAAGGTAGTTGGCCATGTTCTTTCTTTGTTATCATGTTCTGTAGTTGAAAACCCCAGATTTTTGAATTTGGACCATCAGCTCATGGAAAGATGGGTCATCAGGAGAAAAGGCAGCTGCCTGATGAGAAGCATATTCATGTAAAGAGGAGAGAGTAGTGATAGAGGACGGAGGATGGGAGTCCAGGTCCTGGGGCTCAAAATACTCAAGATCTCCTGGAAAACCTTCAGGAAATTCTGCCTCTTCAGAGAAACATTCTTCCTCATAGGACTGGGGGGGACCAAGCAGGATAGGGATCTCTATCACCTTGAAAGCGCTTAGGTGGAGGAGTTGGAGAACATGAAGGGCAACCCATCTCTTTAGAGAAAGGTTCAGATCCGCCATTACTTCCAAGACTGTTTGCACCATGGCTGCCATGTCCACTGAAGTAGTACTGAGGGTGGAGCTGGCTGCCCTGGGAAACCAAAGGAATAGTGCAGGTAACTGGGCGTGATGTATAAACAGGTCTCAGCCCCTGGGTGATAAATACCAGGTCTCGGTCCCTATCTGGTTGGCCCCTGTGAGAAAGTGGCTGTGAAGGAGGAGGGGCCATGACCATAGAAAATCCTGTAGTTTTCCTCATGAATATCTGACCTGTCATCGATGGGGCAACGAAGGGGATGTAGTAGAGTGCTTAAAAGCAGTTGTCGCTGACGGTAAATGAACTACCATCGACATGGAGTCCCCAGAGCTAACATAAGGTTCTGCAGAAACTGCTGAGATGGCTTCGGAAAGTGCTGTCAACCCAGAGTATAAACTTCCATCGACAAGGTAGTAGTTCTGGGAGGGCATCACAACGGGGAGCACCAGTAACGCTGACTGTTGAGTGTCTGCCCGACGAGGATGTGGATGATTTTTCCTTATCCCGTCTATGCATCTTGTGTGAAGATGTAGTGGAGGGCTCCTTGGGATGGGCCCCTTTCTCTAAGAGAGACAATTTCTGCTCCATTAGTTGAGATTCAATTTCCTGCAGTTGTTGTTGATGTGTTGCCTGCTTTAATTCCTGGCAATGTCTGTAGGAGATGGTGTCGTGTGTGGGACCCAGATACCCAACACAAACGGTACAGTTGTCGTAGTGGTAGATTTTTCTACCGCAACGACAGGACCGGAAAAGTGATGACTTGCTTGTAGATTCTTTGGACATTCATCGATGAAGATTGGGAATGGAGAAAAACCTGTTCCCAGCTCAAGTTCTCGCTGACGACTGCTTCACAAGTGCTAAGCCGTGCAAACTGAAGACGGCGGAAAATGAACTGAGGATGCCTAGGGCCACCCACACTTATAGGTGAGCAGGATGATGTCATGTGTGGGCTAATTCCCAGACAAAGACTGCTAGAAGAAAGCTGCTGGGCAGAAGAGCACCTCTGGTGAAGACCCAGGTGCACCATCTGCTGCAAGAGACTACTCCCATGGAAGATCTACTGTTACAGGTGAGTAACCTGTGTTTCAGGGACGGATGCGATGTTCTAGCCACTCTGACTGGCAGACTCCTAGCAGTTCTCAGGGAGGAGGGAGGCAAGGTGTACCCCCTTCCCGGGACTTAGGTAACAGAGACTGGAGAGTTGAGGCCCCAAAACCAGCATCCCAGCATGACTCTAGGTCAATGTGGTAATGGGAAATGAAGGTGTGTGTGCGGACTTCCAGGTAGCAGACCTGCAGATTTCCTGGATAGTGACATCCCTAGAAGCAGCCACCGACGCAGCATTATGGCTGGTGGAATGAACCCTTAGCCCTCCGGGAGGCTCCCTACCCACCAACCTATAGCAGAGATCAATGCAGGATGTGATCCACCTGCAAATCATCCACTTGGCTGCAGGTCTGCCAGGTGCAGCTTCAGTGTAGGTAACAAACAGCTATGTGCTCTTTGTAGTAAGTGAGCACCCGTCTCAGGTCCAGAGTATGGAGCCTGTGTTCTGCCTCCAGGTGTGATTGGTGAAGAACACCAGTAGAGTCATCACCTGTTCAGGTGAAACCCCACACAAACCTTCGAGAGGAACTTCAATTTGGGGCACAGGCCAACCTTGTTCCTGTGGAAGATCGGGTAAGGAGACTCCATTGAGAGCGCCTGGAGCTCACTGATCCTTCTGACTGACATGAAAGCCACCAGGAAGGCGGACTTCAAACAACATGAAGCCTTGCTATATTATGACATATGCAGTATAACCCCAGGTTAGAACTGCTCCGGAGGTGAAAGAGTTAACTTTCCATGCAGGGCATGGAATCTTGAGTGCGAGCTCGGTTGAACACTCTGTCTGTTGCAGCTCAAACTTAAACTGTCAGATTCTCTTTACTCCACCTCATTGAACAGTCGCTCCGGAGATTCCTCCTGCTGCTCGGTTCGTTTGTCGGTTTTAAAGTGTAATTCTCGGTTTATTTTACCGAAATTTAACCGCAATCGTCGGTTCAAGCTCTGTCTGTGGTATTGTAAGTAATAGATTGGCTTTTGTTTATTTTCTTCTGTGTGGAACTTGTAAACGTCTTTTTGGTTCGGTTTGAACCGATCAGATTGGGTTTAAAATTACTTTCTGGTCCCTTACAGTGCGGTTCCCGGTTCTTATCGGTTCTAAAAAAAACGGATTTTATTACGGTTTTTTTCCACGACCCGTGACACGGTTGGGATCCGATAAGAGAGTCTTGCTTGGTGGATTGCCATTAACGGGCAAGTTTTGGTTAGGCTGGCACTATGTCTGAGAAACCCAAAAGAAAAACTGGACCCACTGGTTTCAGCACTGTGGTTCTGGGAAGCCTTGCTAAGGCTGACCCACACACCACTTGTATATTACTTGGGGTTTGACCACCTCAATGCAGACTGCCAGATTTGTAAGAATTTTCCTGCTGCCACCATGGAAAAGAGAGTTGGTAGGCTCAGGGAAAGGAGGCAAAAGTCCGCTGACCGGATGGTACAGCCCGGTTTGGTCCCAACCGAGCCCTGAGGAGTGCCCTCTGACCAGGCGATACTTCCTCGGGCAAACCAAGAGCCAGATCTGAGGAGCCGGTTCCAACTAAAAGGACTAGAAAGTCAGCTACTTTGGGGTCAAAAGTTCTTTCTCCAACCGCTGAGGAAATAGCCAAAGTTATTCAAATTGTCCAGTCTCTTTCCCCGGGTCTGTCCGAACCGACACCATTAGGGAAGTGGTCGGTTCGGACGGTTCCTCCGGTTCAAGATTATGATTCTGAGGATTTTTATGAACCGGAGGAGGGGTATGAGGAGCGTGAGTGTGATTTTGACAGTCTGGATGTGTCCATTGAGCCGGACATCTCTCCAGACAGACCTTCAGGGGTTTCCCTCCCAGGCTACCTGAGTCCCCTTCTCATTTTTTGTTTTACAAGAAAGTTGCTGAGACTCTGCAACTCCCTGTTGAGGAGGCTGTTGATGATCAAGAAGAGCCTGATTTTGTGGAAATGATGGATATTCCAGAGTCTAGGAGACTGTCTATTCCTTGCACAAATCTTTTAGGAAACAGACAGTAAAATTCTGAAAACCCTCATTCTATCCTCCTGTGGATAAAAGGATGGACAAGAGGTATGCTTTATCAGGCTCTGATACGAAGTTCCTCTCCAGCAATGCAGCCATGTGGGGTAGTGCAGGCTGCAGCCTGTGACAAGGCTATTATTCCTCTAGCACTCACCTCCTGAAAAGGATTCCAGGAGGATGGATGCCATGGCAAAGAAACAGTACATGGCAGCATCTTTGGGACTCAGACAGGCAAATTATATGGTGTTTATTCAGCTAGGTACCAGAAATCCAGATGGGATACTGTCCTGGCCCTAGCAAAACAGGCCCCTGACCAGCTTGCCAGAGCTGGAGCAGGTGGCTGCAGATGGTCTGAGGCATCCAAGGTGCAATTTATGCTGCAGAGACTCCCAATGATGTTTCATCAAGAGTCATGGATACATCTGTGTCTCTTCGCAGAATGGCCTGGCTCAGATGTACTGCCCTGTCACAGGATACCCAGTCTAAGGCTATGGATTTTCCTGTTGTGGGCAATTCTCTGTTTGGGGAGCAGACAGAGAATTATATGAAGAAAATGGATGAGTATAGGACCACCTATAGGAGTGCACAGGCGAAAGAAAGGCAAGCCACCCTCAAAGGCAGCATGTCAGGGGCAGGTCTTTTCATAGGCCTTTTACCAAACCCAGGCCTCCTCTTCTGCTTATGCCCAGAGGGGTTCTTTAGAGGAAGGGCAGAAGGGGTTCTAGTAAGCCTGGTTCTCCCACCTCAACCAAAGCCCCTGAGAAAACAGAGGTCTCTGATGGGGTAGCCAGGGCCGATTCTCCACTATCGGTAGGGCAGGCTGGCTTACTTTGTCCAGGACTGGAAGTCTTTAACATCAGACAAGTGGGTCCTGGAAGTAGTAAGTCGTGGGACTGGTTCTCAGCTTCAAAATTTCCGAAGATGAGAGCCAGGTCTTTTCCACCTGCAAACCCATCAGAGGCACTTGCCCTGGAAACAGAAGTTTCTTCCCTCCTGGCTCTCAGAGCCGTGGAAAGGGTTCCACCCATACACCAGGGCAAAGAGTTGTACTCCAGATACTTCCTTACCCCAAAAAAGACAGGAGAATGGCGTCCATCCTGATCTCAGGTATCTAAACAAGAACCTTTATAACCAAAGTTCAAAATGGTGACTTGGGGATTATTTTACCTTCTCTAAGGCCAGGGGACTGGCTAGCCTCCCTGGACCTCAAGGATGCCTACTTCCATGTTCTCATCAGAAGCTCCCATCAAGTACCTCAGATTCGAACTGCCCTCAGGCCATTACCAGTTCAGAGCAATGCCCTTCGGCCTCACCTCGCCCCAGGGTGTTCACAAAATGCCTGGCAGTAGCAGTTGCTCATTTAAGAAGGCAAAAGATTGCTATCTTTCCTTATCTGGATGACTGGCTCATTGTAGGCCAGTCTCCAGAACAGGTCAAACTACACTTACAAGTAACCCAGCAACTGCTTACATCTCTAGGTTTCTTCTCAATCTTCCAAAGTCAGTTCTGGAGCCTGTCCAGCTTCTCACCTTCATAGGCGCGAACTGAACACAAAAAGAAGCCAGAGCCTTCCTCCTCTGGAAAGAGCAAGGACCTTGGTCTCTCTGGCCTCTTTTCACCCTGCAGGTCTCTCGACCAGCAAGGCATTTTCTACAGCTCCTGGGGCACATGGCTGTTTCTACAGCAGTAGTGCAGGGAGAAAGATTTCAGATGAGGGACATCCAGTTCCATTTGAGAGCCTTTTGGTCTCAAAGGACAGATCCTCTAACCAAATTAATTCCAGTGACTCGAACCCTGATCCAGGCCCTCCAGTGGTGGCATGATCAGAGCAATCTGAGACAGGGGGTTCCCTTCACTCCCCAGTCTCATTCCTTGACCCTTACTACAGATGCATCCCTCTTGGGGTGGGGAGCTCACATGGGCGACCTTTCCACCCAAGGGCTGTGGTCCCCTCAGGAATCTCTGCTCCTCATCAATTTGCTGGAGCTCAGAGCAGTTTTTCTAGCACGCCAGGTTTTTTCCACATCTGTTCAGAACAAGGTTGTTCAGATCAGAACAGACAATACCACTACAATGTGGTACATCAACAAGCAAGGGGGCACTCGGTCTACGGCCCTGTGCACCGAAGCAATGACGTTGTGGTCTCTGGCTTATTCTCTGAACACCTCCCTTACGGCAGTTCACCTCCCAGGAAAGGACAATGTCCTAGCAGATGCCCTCAGCAGGATTTCCAGGGCTATCATTGAATGGGCACTGGACCCCTAGTACTGGAGGTAGTATTTGCCAGATGGGGCACCCCACAAATGGATCTCTTTGCAGCCCCAGACAATCACCAACTTCCCCTTTTTTGTTGCAGGCCCCCAGGGTTGGGCTCAGTCCCTCTGGATGCCTTCCTCCTCAGTTGGGAAGGGAAGTTCCTCTATGCTTTTCCCCTTCCCCTTCTTTTCAAGGTGCTAGTCAGAATCAGATCTCAATCCTGCAAGATGATTCTGATTGCTCCAGATTGGGCCAGGCAGCCCTGGTACCCACTCCTCATGTCCTTAGCAGTCCACCTTCCCCTGTGTCTTCCCAGGAATCACAACCTGTTAACCTGTGCCCAGGGAGAGTTTGGTATCCAAACCCTCAAATCTCTCAATCTCAAGGCATGGCTCTTGAAGAGTTAGAGTTTGTTGACCTACACCTTTCCCAAGGTGTATTGATATATTGAAGGCCTCTAGGAATCCTTCCACCAGGGCTACTTATAATTCAAAATGGAAGAGATTTTCCATTTGGTGTGCTGGTAAACATATTTCCCCAGAATCTGCTGGCGTGCCCACGATCCTGGATTATTTGGTGCATTTGAATTTTGGGCTGAGACCAGCTACCCTAAAAGTGCACTTGGCAGCTGTGTCTGTCTTCTTATCAGCAGGTAAGCCCTCTTCTTTTTCAGCTCACCCTATGTTCTCCTGTTTTTAAAGGGTTGCTTCACACCAACCTCCGCTCAGGGACCCTGCCCCTACTTGGGATCTTAATATTTGTATTGCTCAGCTTATGCAACCCCTTTGAGCTCATTGTCTTCAGCAGAGCTTAAGTACTTGACTTGAAAACTGTGTTTTTGGTAGCCATCACTCTGCCAGGCGATAAGTGAGCTACAAGCATTGTCAGTGGATCCTGATTTTATCTCCTTTCATAGAGATAAGGTGGTCCTCAGGACTAACAGGAAGTTTTTGCCTAAGGTGGTTTCAGACTTCCACCTTAATCAATCCATGTCTCTTCCTGTGTACTTCACTGACCATTCCTCCTCTGGTGAGAGGAGATTGCACAGTTTAGATGTCAAAGAGCCCTTAGTTACTATATAGAACGTATCAAGGGTCAGCAGGTTTAATCCCCAATTGTTCCTCACTTATGGTGAGGCTGGTAAAGGAAACCTGCCACTAAAAGATCCATTGCCAGGTGGATTGTCTCTGTATCCAATTCTGCTATGAAAACTGGTAGGTTCCTCCTCAGGCCTGAGGGCTCACTCTACCAGAGGCACAGCTGCGTCTCTGGCTGCTGCCAGGGACATTCCTATCCTAGAGATATGTCAAGCAGCTACCTGGAAAACAGTTCACACTTTTACTAAGCATTACTCCCTGGATATCCAGGCTAGGGGTGATGCTCGATTTGGCACAGCTATGCTTCAGAGCCTATTTCCCAAGTAGGTTCTGTCTCTCCTCCATGGAGGTACTGCTATGTAGTCTGCATATGTCATAATATAGCAAGACTTCATGTTGTTTGAAGAAAAAATGGCTCACCTTAGTAAAGTTGTTTCTTCTAATGGAGTCTTGCTATATCATAACCTCCCCCCCCCAGCCTGCCCCTCTCAGAACCTCTATTTTTGGAATGTGGGTGGGCAGTGCAATGTTGGCACTTCATAGATGCCCACTTTATTTTCACCCTTTCTTAGGGTGCTTAGGTGTTATGCTTATTATTTCTCTCTTGAATCCCCTGACTTGAGTCTTTGTTTTGGGATCAAGAATAAAAATGTGTTTTTGTAGTTAGTAGCCAGTGGGCTGGTGTAGGTTTACGGCTTCCACACAGAACCTTAGTGAGTTTTTGCTCGTAAAGATCTGACAGTTTAAGTTTGAGCTGCAACAGACAGAGTGTTCAACCGAGCTCGCGCTCAAGATTCCATGCCCTGCATGGAAAGTTAACTCTTTCACCTCCGGAGCAGTTCTAACCTGGGGGTTATACTGCATATGTCATAATATAGCAAGACTCCATTAGAAGAAACAACATTACTAAGGTGAGTAATTTTTTCTTCCATGACATGTGAGTCACCTCACACCTGAGCACTGGTTCGAATGGCTTGCCCATGAGCTTTGCCAAAACCAGCAGTAAGTCCCACGGTGGTGGTGGTGGTTCATGCACCATAGGGGAAATGTCATCAAAGCCACTGAAAAAATGCCAGACCACCTTCTCCTGTGCCAACGACTGCTGATCAACCCATGCCCAGTAAGCAGAGATGGCTGCCAGGTGCACCTTGAGGGTCACTGATGAAGTCCCCCTTGGGAGCGAGACCACAGATAGTCCAAAATGCTAGCCACTGGACAGGACAAAGGATCCGACCCCTTGCCCTGACACCAAATGGAGAATCTCTTCCATTTGACGGCATAGCATTTTCTGGTTGATTCCTTTCTAGATGTCTCCACAACAATGAGGACATCTTCAAAGAGACCCAAAGCCTAGAACTCTAGCTGCTCAGGAACCAGGCTGTCAGGTGCAGGGATTGAAAGTCTGTGTGAAGTACCTTCCCTGATTGATGGAAAGCAGGTCCAGGCATGCTGGAAGATGCCTCAGGAGCCTGTTGCTGAGGCTGAGGAGATCAGGGTACCAAAACTGACGGGGCCAGTCCAGAGCCACCAGGATTACCTGTGCCTTGTCCCTCCTGACCTTGAGGAGCACCTGGTGGATCAAGGGAAGTGGAAGGAAGGTAAAGAAGAGGGCTGGGGTCCACTGCCTCAAGAAGGCACCCCCCTGCAGCGAGCCCTGCTGAGGGGGGACGGGCACAAAACAGCCATAGCTTTGCATTCTCTTTGGAGGCGAATAGGTCCACCTGAGGGGTGCCCCACTGGGAGAACAGACTGAACTACCTCTGGGTGGAGAGACTACTTGTGAGATGCCTCGCCCACCCGGCTGAGGGCATCCGCCAGCTGACTGGCGGCTCCTGCCACATGGAT
Source organism: Neoceratodus forsteri (assembly GCA_016271365.2). Lineage (NCBI taxonomy): Eukaryota > Metazoa > Chordata > Ceratodontiformes > Ceratodontidae > Neoceratodus > Neoceratodus forsteri. The sequence goes on along the minus strand of CM028131.1, from coordinate 1,227,227,346 downwards.
AGCCAGGAGATCTGCCTCCAGGCTGTGCACGAGGGTCCAGATGTGGAGAGCTTCCTTGCACAGAGGCAAGGAGTGCGTCCTTCCCTGCTTGTTGAGGTAGTACATAGTCATGGTGGTGTCCATCTGGACCTGGACCACTTGACCCCGGACAAACGAAGCGAATGCGGTCAGGGCTAGCCGAACAACTCAGAGCTCCAGCAGGTTGATATGGCAATGGGACTCCTGGGGGGTCCAAAGCCTGTGGACTCTGTGGTCCCCCAGGTGGGCACCCCAGCTCGTGAGAGAGGCATCGGTTGTCAGGATGATTGTTGGCTCGGGATGGACAAACAGGATCCCTTCCTGTAGATGCTCTGGGATGAGCCAGCACTTGAGGACGTCCTGTATCCTCTGGATCACAGTGACCAGCTGGTCAAAGTGAGATTTGTGCTGAGGCCACTGGCAGGCCAGCTCCCATTACAGGGAGCGCATATGCCAACAGGTCCATTGGACCACGCTGGTGCAGGCTGCCATGTAACCCAGAAGGCGCAGGAAGTCCTGGGCAGGGCACAAGTGCCCAACAAGAAATGATTGGGCAAAGGAGGAGAGAACCTCTGCCCTGTCCGCCAGGAGCCGAGCTCTGGCCCGGCACGAATCAAAATCTACCCCGAAGAAGCTGATCACCTGTGAGGGCACAAGTTCTGACCTGGCCTCCTTGACCAAGGTTGATGCAGGTCTGGAGGACCATGTCCCTGGACCACTCCACCTCCTGCCTGGAGGGACCTGCTATCAGCCAGTTGTCCAGGAAGGGGTACACCCAGACCCCTTGGCGCCTCAGGTAAGCTGCCACCACTGCTATGCATTTGGTGAAGACCCTTGGGGCCAAGAAGAGGTCGAAAGGCATGACCTGGAACTCATAAAGGGCTCCCTCTGCTCGGAAACGGAGGAACCTTTGGTGGGACGGACGGATTGGAATGTGAAAGAATGTGTCATGAAGATTCAGAGAGCAAAACCACATGTTTTGCTCCACAGATGGTATGATCTGGAATAGAGTTACCATCCTGAAGGTGCAGGACCTTAGGAATTTGTTAAGGTCATGCAGATCTAGAATGGGGTGCCAGCCCCCCCAGTCCGATTTGGCAAGAGGAAGTATTTGGAAACAAACCCTGGGTGTTCCAGAGGATCTGCAACTCTGACCACGACCTCCTTGCAGAGGAGTTGGGCTATGTCATCTCGAAGAGCTGACCTAATGTCTGAGGATACCAAGTCCTCCCATGGGGCGCAGGCTCGGCTTGGAGGGTACTGCTCAAATTCCAGATGCAGACCCTGACCGACCACTTCCAGAACCCACCTGTCCGTGGTAACAGTGGACCAGGCAGAAAGGAAGTGGCAGAGCCAGCCCCCCACAGGAGGACCCAGGGGAGGCGTGACAAGCATGGGAGTGGCAACCCCCATCCCGTCACTGATTTGGTTTGGAAGAGAAGGATCTGGCTGAGAAGCCACCGGGTTCCTTCCCTCCTTACTTTCGGACCACTGAAGCCATGGACTTGGCCAGAGGTCGCCAGGACTGAGCCTGCTGGCCAGACCGATGCTGGGCTGGTTTTACCACAGGAGTGGAGGACCGAAAGGGCTTGTGCTTCTGCTGCTTGGAGTCCTTGTTGTCCTTCTGGGTGGATGTCACAGAGTCCAGGGTGGCACTGGACTTTTCAGTGTGCTGGAGGTGACCTTCCACACCAGGCCCAAATAGGTAACTGCCCAAAAAGGGGACATCCGCCAGCTTGTGCTGGGTATCTGCCGTGAAGGTCGAGATCCATAGCCAAGACCTACGGTATATGGCAACCACGGCCACCACTGAGTGGGCACAAGAATCACCAATATCCAGAGCTGTCTGGAACTGCTGTTTCGCCATTGCCCTACCCTGGCCTCGGACCTGTTTGACCATGGTCTAAAGGTCTGCAGGGAGCCTAATAGGGCATGACAGAAGTGTGCCATCAAAATGGCTGAGCTCACCTGGCGGAGGCCTAATGAGGAGGCAGCACAGACCTTTTTGTCCGAATGGTCCAATTTCTTGGACTCTTTGTCCGGCAGTCTGTCAACATCCCCAGTACTGCACTAGTGCCAAAACACGGAGACAGCCACCAAATCCCTCAGGGCGGCTCCACCATGATTGGCGGAGAATCCTGCTTCAGTCGAGCCAACGTGGTCTGATTTGGCTCCACTGGGGGGGGTTGGGGGAACGGTGTCAACCGGCCCCGTCAGGGGAGTCGGCATCGGCCTTTCATAGCTGGTGTCGGCTTTGGCCCAGACAGAACTGTTGCCACATGAGGTCTTTTTAGCATTGACGCAATTTGCGCCGAAACCTCTCCTCACCCAAGGAGGATGAAGATGAGTAGTGGCAGTGCCACTTACCATGGTGCCGAGAGCGGGACTGCCGATGTCGGCGGGACGTGCTCAACCCCGAAACTGAAGATGACTGAGACCTTGACCTCATCCGTCGGTGGTGCCAATGGGGAGCCTCAGAGGGAGCCAGGGAGGTCTGCATCTCCTCCTGGTCTGGGTTGATGACCGGCAGGTCCAGCTCAGCAGGCTAGGCTGACCGATCAGTGGCCACCGGCAGGACCGGAGTTCTGAAAAGAGAGTTTCTAGCCTCTTCAGACGACAACTGGTCGATACAGTTGAGAAAAATCTTGGCTGCATCATCGGCTGCCATCTCAGCCAACTGGTACAACAGGGTTACCTTGAAGCCAGTGACCAAGGCTGTAGTTTCGACCGTAGTCTAAACAGAAGATTCGTGAGAGCGGGAATGTTCCTGGTCCCAGGAGCTTTGATGATGAGTCTTCTCTTTATCCTTCTTGGTTGCCTCCTTGCGTGAGTGGAAACTGTGCGACTTGGAAGGGCCCTCTCCTTTGGTTGAAAGGGACTGTTACAGCTCCTTGAAGGAGGCCAAATAGGTGGAGCACAACTGGAGCGGAACAAAGGCTGAGGCAGAAGAGGATTGAGCAGCGGCCTGGACCGCCTCTTCCTCAAAGGCCTTAAAGATCAACTGCAAAGCTCGTAATTAATTACCCTTTTTTCCCCCCACAGGTATCAGCAGATTAACAAATATAGGGCTGGATATTCAAACTGCGCCATTCATAGGTGCAAGCCCTTGAGCTGCGCAAAATAGTTGCGCAGGGGTGTGTCCTGGGCGATATTCAAAGGAGTTGCGCTATTGAGCAACTCCTTTGACTATCACCCCCCAGCCACAGCCACTGTGCATGGCGCAGTGGAACTTGCGCCACCGCAAGTTGACAAAGTGGAGCATTCAACTTGCGGTGGCGCTAGTACCATTGCGCCATGCGCAAAATCACGATATTCAAAAGGTGACATGCAAATGGGGCTATAATTCATGCAAGGCGGGGGGGCCATTTGCATGTGATTATGTCCCCATTTGCATGCCATTAGCATGTAGGTGCGCCGATCCCCGAGGACTTGCGCCTGGCGCCCTGCCAGGCAGCAGCCGTCGGGGACCGACGCCCCGCAGCCCGATCAGCTGGCAGGTACTCCCTCCCACCAGCCTGATCGCTGGCATCAATGTGGCTCCCCACCCTCTATGTTCGGGGCTTATCATTACACCGCCCGCGATCGGCATTTCGTCCACTGGACCACCAGGGATACTGACGGGGAGGCTGGAAATTATTACACATACCGCCCGCGATCGGGCATTTCGTCCACTGGACCACCAGGGATGTGGAACGGGAGGGGGTGGAATTGTTACACATACCACCCGCGATCGGGCATTTCGTCCACTGGACCACCAGGGATATGAACGGGAGCTACATTGATGCCCGCGATCGGGCTGGTGGGGGAGTACACTATGCCCTTGATCGGGCTGCGGGGGCACAGGGACTGGGTTGGGGCCAGCCACAGGTGACAGCTGCTGTGTTGCGCCCTGCAATACAGCAGCTCACCTGTGGGTGGCCCTCGACTTAAGCCTTTTTTTGGCTCAAAGTCCTGCAGGCGCAGGTTGGGGGTTGCGCCTGCACAACTCTGCACAGCCCGGCTGAATATCGTGCTGTGCAGTTTATGCATGGTTCCTCCCCCTCCAGTTCAGCATGCATTCATTTGCATTGCGCTGTTGCTCAGCATGTTTTCTGTGGCGCAACTGCCTCCTGCTGAATATCGCAGAATAGAGCAAGTTTGGACTTGCGCAGGCGCAACCCTATTACGCATGGCGTAACCCTTTTGAATATCTGGCCCTCAGTATCTAAATATCAGTTGTCTGTGTGTTTTTATGTTAGAAAGCTGTTATTTTATGCCACAACAGGATTGAGGATGCCTGGTGACTGTGCTGTCCAGCTGTTTTTTTTCTCTTTAACACAGTGTTCTGACAGTTCTTGATGTCATTCTTGGAGTGACGTATGTTTCGACAGCGCGTGCATACATCAGCCCAGTGTGTCTCGAGATCCACCTTGTCACATACTCGTAAAAAAAAAAGAGGAATGAATAAACATCATAGTCCCTGTATTGCCTATTGTTATATCCATATGCTGTCCCCTGTAATGCTGAAGATACAAAAAGAAAAATATTTAAACTGCTCTTGCGAGTCTCACACTCCTCCGTGACTGTGTTTGAATACTAGAGCTCTCTTTCATTGTTAATCTGTTGCCAGAGGTAGAAGTAGAGGTTCGTTGTAAGCTTACATTTCTCAAATATATATTTAAATACTGCCTAATATAGTACTAATGCTAGCCAGTTCAGCAATTATTACAGTGGCCAGTTTTTAAGCATTTAATTACTTAGAGTAGGTTGATCACGATCGGTGCCTCACCAACACTGCTACGATTTTTTTATGCAAAGTGTTTACTAAAAACAAAATTTCCTTCTTTACCATAATTAAGTAATGAATCATGGCTATTCTTCCTACCCCATAGTACTGACAGAAGCGCGATCGCGATCAGGGTGCCACTGCCACAGGTCTGAAACTGTTAGGAAAGGAGATAGGCAGTTTGTTTTTTATTGACCACATTGTAATTTTTATCCTCCAGTGTCAGAAGAGAGTCCCTGTATTGAATCAGCATGATGATTATTGTGGAAGAATCATATGTAGATGTTCAATTTATTTTTTTCTCTCTATTTTACCCTTTGTCTGCTGCTCTCACTCCCTCTGCCTCACCCCCTTCCAGCTCGCTCTATCTCTTTGCTGACTTGACTGGTCACTGCTTCAATTTACGGCAAGATCATTTAACAACTATAACTGCAGTAGATTTCGTTTATTCTGAACGAAATAAAATGAAATACATGTAGGGAATCAGCAATATCCAGAGCAATACAGTAGGCAATAGGCAATACAGGGACTACGATGTTTATTCATTCCTTTTTTTTTTTACGAGTATGTGACAAGGTGGATCTCGAGACACACTGGGCTGATGTATGCACGCGCTGTCAAAGCATACGTCTCTCCAAGAATGACATCAAGAACTGTCAGAACACTGTGTTACGGAGAAAAAAACCCAGCTAGACAGCACAGTCACCAGGCATCCTCAATCCTGTTGTCGCATAAAATAACAGCTTTCTAGCATAAAAGCACACAGACAACTGATATTTAGATACTGTATTTATTAATCTGCTGATACCTGTGGGGGAAAAAAAGGGTAATTAATTACAAGCTTTGCAGTTGATCTTTAAGTTGCTCTAACTGCTTGGCGGACCCCGCAGCCACGGAGACCACCCAACAGGCATCCTTCCATTTGACCGGCGGGTAACGTTTCTCTGGTCGGCCCAACTTCAGGCGGGCAGTGTGGTCAGCGAGGACATTCAGGTGGAACGACCGACAAATGTCGCCGGCTTGCGGATGATGATCGTGGCCCAGACAGTAGATGCACAAGGCGTGGGGGCCCATATGGGACATCTTCTGCCCGCAAGGGCACCGGTGAAACCCGGGTGAGGTTTTATCCTCCATCTCGGTCGCAATCAAAAGATCGAGGTGAAGATGAAACTCGAATGAGTTTTAGTGTAAGTTTAGGAAGAAAATCCAAAGATTTAAATTCCAGGGCCTACTCAACGCAGGAGCGGTAAGGACAGAACCTGCTTCTTCCAGTGGAAAGAAGATCTAGTGTCATGGGAAAGAGCCATGGGAGTTACCACCCAGGTGGGTGGGAGCTTGAAGACGTTTCCGGTGATCCTTAAGGGAAAGGCAACTGCCACACAGTGTGGATAGATCATCATATCCATGTCCCTACAATACCTTGTTCCTAATAACCTGCATCTCTGTATGAGCCAGGTCTGAAGGTGAAGGAAAGCTGGTTGGGATGGAGTAGAAGACCCTGAAACATGTCCAACCTGAGAGGAAGGACCCTCTGCTGGCTGGCTGGCTGACTGATAGCCTGTTTAACAGAAAAACTGCATCTGTTGAGGCCAACAGGGTACAACCAGAGTGCTTTTTGCCCCTTGTGCATCCAGTTTGAGCAGTACTCCCAGCACTAGGGGACCTGGAGGAAACGCACACAGGAGAGATTTTGCCATAGCAGTCTAACAGCATCATAGCAGTAAATGCCATTTCTTAGGCTTCTGAAGCAGACCTGAGGCAGTTTGTGCAAAATAGTCTACATATGTAGCGCCCCACTCACTGAATAGTGATCTCACAAAATCAGTTGAAAGGCGGGCCCGCTTGGCTAAGCCCCACCTCCAGTGTGTACTAGACTCCTGGAAGATAACTGACAAGGAGTAGGATCCCATGCTCCAGGCTCTTTTTCCACATTCTCATTGCTTCTGAGCAAACAAGGTAAGAGAGTGCTCATCCTTGTTTGTTCATGCAATACAAGGCAGACTGTCATCTGTCTGGAAAAAGACTGTTTTGTAGCTGTTCAGATCCAATATGGCTGAGAGGCCATACAAGAACAGTTTGCATGTGCAACCCACTGAATTGGAGATGAGACTCTGACGGGTTCCAGACACCTTGCGGTTGAAACACTTACAGTGGGCTACCGAATAAGGAGGCCTCCAAAGAAAGATGTGCCAGGGGATCTGGATGGGAGAAGGGAAACTGTGGAGGAGATTGTTCTCCACTGACTGGCAAACAAGTGATCAAACCAGAGGCTTGATCAGCTGTTATAAGGCCAGCATGGGTTGCATGGAGTGGGCTTAAAGAGACGGCTGTCCACAATGTAGCATGCTATTCGCAGGATTATCTCTGTGTAGTGCCCTAAAGGGAAGGCTAGGCCCCGACCGTATCTAGGAGAGCTCCTAGGAACAGCAGTTACTGCGAGGGATGGAGCTGAGACTTCTAGATTCAACAGAACTCCAAGAAGGGAGGAAGCGAGAGGCTGTGGCCAGAGCTTTGTGGCTGGATGAAGAGGCTATCAACCAACTGTCCGGCAAAGGGGAACTTGGAGCCCTAACATCTCGAGTGAGCTGACAGAGTGCAGGGAGCAGGGCCTAGACTTATCTTCCTCGATATCCCCACTGGGGGGGAAAGAAGTAGAGAGGTCCCCCTAACTGGGAAGCTCTGGTGTTGATCAGGTGCCCGACAGGACGCCAGAGGCAGCACAAGGGACAGCACAGACCTGGCTCAGATTCGGCGCCAGGCACAATGCCGAACATGGTGCCAGACCCAGTGCCGGACCAGACGCCAGACACAACATTGGAAACAGCACCAGACACGGCATCAAGCACTAGACACATGGCGCTGGGAACAGAGCACCAAAAGAATAAGAGACACAGCATTGGGGGCCAGTACCTTAAGAGGTGGCACCAGGAGGACTGGATGCGGTACCAGGCGCTCCCCAGCACCGACCTGGCATTGAATGAAACCAGAACCAGAAGAGTCAAGAGGGATGGTGCCAAGAGGAACCAAACCAGTGCCTGAGGGTGCCTGGTGCCGGGAACCCCCTGGAGCTGACTCGGCACCAACAAGAAACAATCCCTCGCTTGGAGCACTGGAACCAGCAACCACTCAGGCTGCAAGGGCCAGTAAGGGCAGAGAACGACATCAGGAGATCCTGTTGACCTGATATTGGTATGAGCCCACATGACGCCGAAGACAGGTCAACCCGGCACTGGGACTAGTGCTAGAAGTTGCCCCAGGTTAGACCTCGAAAGACTCAATCCGGCATCAACACCAGAACCAGAGCCAGCACCGGCAACCCAGAGCGCACCTAAGTGACTGGCAGTGGTACCCAGCTGGTCCCACCATATGACACTAGGTGGGGGTACAGCCAGCGGGACAGGAGTTGGCAGTGCGGTCACTGACAAGGGCAGAAGGCCGGTGCCAAATGCTTTACCTGACTTGGTGGTCTCGCTCGCAGGTTCAGTGCCACCAGCCTACAAGGGTCAGGGACTGGGCCCACAAGCAGCGACACCCCAGCCTGACGCTATACCCACTGCTCCAAAGAGCTGCCCAGGGAAGACTGCCCACTGGGGACCCCATTAAGGGACAGAGAGGGGACTCCAGGCCTAAGGCCTCAGTCCCCCGGCACCAAGGCCCACAATGACGCCGAAAAGGCTATGGCCCCAGAAACCAAGGGTCTCAAAGAAGACTTTCCAGAAGGTGAACTTGAGTGGAACCATTTCTTTCTCTCTCTAAGAGGTGAGAGGAAGAACTCAAGGCCGAGCACTGCCAAGAACCTGACTGGAATCGGGAAATGGCCCACTCTTTCCTGCTCCAGACGACTGCCCTTTCTCTTCCTCTGAGCACAGGACCATCTATGGACAAAACCCTTCCCTCGTGGGGAAGTGGACCGGACATGGCCCTGCTGCTAGAGCAGCCTGCCCGAAGGCTCCCTACCATAATCCTGCAGCTACGTCCTGACGTCGGCTCGGCTGGACTGAGAGAAACCGACAGAAAAATTTATAAAACATTTACATGAAATTTCTAAACTGGTACAAAAACAACAAACTCTAGCTTTAAACAACTAAAAACTGAAAGAACTGAAATAGACTGTCGTATAGCCGTAAAATTCTGATTCCCTGTAGGGCGAGCGATGTCATCACTGAAGTGCACTGGACAGTGGGGGAAAAGGAACTGAGGCTGTTTGGGGCTGGTGCAGAGGTAAGCCTGGCAGTGCAAGTCATTCTTGTGGCGCTGTGCATGCGCATGGCTTACCTCGGCACCAGCCCTCCTGCATTGTTCTGGTTCCTGCAGGGTCCTTGTGCCTCCGGCACAGACCCACTGGTGTGAACAAATGGTGAAGATACATTCCTGGAAGATCACCTGGAGCTCACTAATCCTTCTGGCTGATGTAATGGCCACCAAGGAGACCATCTTCCATGACAAACAAGACATCTCACACCTGTGCATAGGCTCAAATGGCTTGCCCATGAGCACAGCCAGCACCAGCAGAAAGTCCCATGGTGGTGGTTCACGCACCAGAGGGATCAGGTGGTCCTGGCCCTTAAGAAAGCACCCGACCACATTCTCCTGGGTCACCGTCAGCATACCAGCCCGCGCCCGGTATGCAAAGATGGCAGCCAGCTATACTGTAAGGATTGTTGCTCGCAGCCCCAACTGAGAGAGGGGCCAGAGGTACTCCAGCATAACTGCCACAGGGCAGACCAGGGGAACAAGCTCCTTGCCCTGACACCAAATGGAAAACCTCTTCCATTTGAAGGCATAGCACCAGTGAGTTGACTCTTTTTGGGAGGCCTCCACCATGCGGAGTACATCTTCCGAAAGACCGAAGGCCTGGAACTCTAGCCGCTTAAGACCCAGGCCATAAGCTGCAGGGAATGATGGTCCGGGTGCAGGACCCTCTCCTGTTGTCTGGTCAGCAGGTCTGGATGAAGAGGCAGCCACCACAGAGTCCTGCTGCTGAGGCTGAGGAGATCCAGTAACCAGAACTGTCTGGGCCAGGCTGGTGCTATCAGGATCATCAGCGCTCTGTCCTTCCAGGCCTTGACCATCACCTTGTGGATGAAGGGGAAGGGAGGAAAGGCGTGCTCAAGGCCCGGGGTCCAGGGCCTTGCGAAAGCATCCCCAACACTGTCCCGGGACTGCAGAGGTGGGCATAAGACAGCCTCAACTTTCTCCCAGGAGGCAAACAGGTTCACCAGAGAAATGCCTCATCTGAAGAATAGGTGGCTTATTACCTCCTGATGTGGGGATCACTTATGCAATGTCTCTTCCACCTGACTGAGAACATCTGCCAACTGACTGTTCACTCCTGCAACATATATCACCAGGAGATCTGCACTCAGGCTGCACAAGAGGGTCGAGGTGCGGAGGGCCTCCCAGCATAGAGGACAGGAGTGAGTTCTGCCCTGTCTGTTCAAGTAAAACATGGTCACAGCATTGTCTGTCAGGACCAGCAGAACCTGACCCCTGACCAGAGAAGCAAATTCTGTGAGAGCCTGCAGCACTGTACAGAACTCCAGCAGGTTGATGTGGTGATGAGACTCCCGTAGGAGAGCAGAATCCCTGAGCTCTATGGTCTCCCAGGTGTACTCCCTACCCCACCAGAGATGCATATGTCATAAGCATGATGGTCGGCTCTGGGAGGACAAATGGGATTCCTTCAACCTGATTGTGAGGATCCAGTCACCACTGGATGGCATCCCACACTGGCTGGGTCACTAAGACCAGCCTCTCCAGATGACCTAGGTGCTGGGACCACTAGCAGCCCAACTGTCATTGCAGGTGACACATCCATCAGTGTGGCCAATGGACCACATTGATGGTGGATGCCATGTACCCCAGCAGCCACAGGAAATCATGGGCAGGGTGCAAACACTGAACCTCAAATGATCAGGCAAAGAGGTAAGATTCTGAGCTCGGTCCGCAAAGAGAAGGGCCTTGGCCCACAGGGAGTCTGCCTCTGCCCCAATGAACTTGACCTGCAAGGGGATCTGTTCAGATTTGGCATGGCTGACCAACAGGCCCAAGTCTCTGCAGGTCAGGAGGTGAGATCTCTGAACTGCTCTACAGCCTCTTTGGATGGTCAGGCTAGCAGCCAGTTGTCCATGTAGGGATACACCCTGATACCCTGGCACCACAGGAAGGCTGCCACCATTTCCATGTACTTGGTGAAGACCCTGGGCACGAACGAGAGGCCGAAGGGCATGACCTGGAACTGATAAAGAATCTCTTCTGCATGGAACCAGAGGTACAGACAGTGGATTATGATGTGGAAGAACATGTCCTGGAGATCCAGGGAGCAGAAACACATGCCCTGCTCCAGGGATGGTATAATCTGATTCTGGGTGACCATCCTGAACTTGTGCTTTTAGACAAAATGGTTCAGATTGTGCAGATCCAGTATGGGGTGCCAGCCCCTGTAGATTTTGGGACCAGGAAGTACCTGGACACATACCCCTGATGTGACGGGAAAGGGAACTAGAGCCATGTATTCTTTTGATTCATTTATTCTTTTCTGAATATGCATCTGCCTCAGGCCCAAAATGGCTAGCAGATCACATGATCAAGTAGTATATGACAGCTTATGTCAGGCAGGGTGGAGGGACCAATGTTCTTGTGGGAAAGCTAACAGAAAGGCTAGGGAGGAGGCAATAAAGCAATAACCCCAGAGGGGAGTCCTTCCTGGAGATGTTCCCATGTTGGAGGAAGGACCCAGGTGCATGTCATAATGTTAGCAAGGAGGGGCAGAATGGTGCAGACACACACACACACACACAAACACACACTCACTCAAAGGAGGCGGGGACATCATGGAACCATCACTCAAAGGGAATGATACCCCTCCCCACAGTGAAAAGGAAATAAACTGAAGTGCTAGAAGTCAGCACTTTCTCTTGGACTTGGAACATCTGAAGACCAGGGGCCCTGCCATACAAAGACTAGCTGACAGGTAAGATAGCACAGAAAGGGACAGTGCTTTCCTGTAGCTAGGGCAGGTGAAGGGTTTTAGGTGAGAATAGCTCAGAATTCAGCTGTACACCAACTATCTGTTGAACTAGTGTTGTTTTCTGCTTCTTGGTAAATGTGCAACCCTTTTGTTTTCCTGTAAATACATCCTGTTGTAAGTAAATGTAGTCTTTTAGTAAAGAATCATAGTTTCATAGAATCAGTGACTGTTTTATTTAAAAGGGTAATTCTACTATTTCTGCTGAACTCTGTTTGCAGTCCGTCTCTGAAGGGGCACTCTACCCACAGTTATTGTGTTTGACCTTCCTGACCTTGAGCATGAAGGAGGTAAAAAACAGGTTCCCTGGATCCTGCTGGTAAAAACCCACTGTGGTGGCAGTGAACTTGAGGTCCCTGGTGTGTGATTTTTCATCACACCTGACTTGACAGGATGTCTGGGACACCGGCTATGGCTCTTTTTGTAAGAAACTGAGCAATGTTCTCCCTTAGGGCGGACAATGTGTCTTGCGACAACAAGAGCTCCTGAGAAGCATAGAATCAGTATGGCGGGACAGCCTCGAAGTGAAGAGGCAATCCTCTGCCTACCACCTCTGCTATCCACTTATCTGTAGCTATGAAGGACCAATGTGTCCAGAAGTGGTGTAACTGACCCCCCACAGAAAGCTGGGTCACAGACTGACCAGGAAGGACAATGACAACCCCCGACTCATCACTGGGCAGCTTTGGAGGGGGCACCGGCCCCTGGGACTGGAAGGGCACTACTTCCATTACCCCTACCTCTTTTAGGCCCTCGGCCACCGAACTTGACTTTGTGTCGCCAGACCTGGCATTGCCAATGCTGGGACTGCTGCCGAGGTTGCTGGAGCTGAAGGACCAATATTGGAAGGTCTTTGTTTTAGGCTTCGGAACCTTAGGATCCTTCTGGGATGAAGCCACAGAATCCAGGGTAGCACTGGACTTCTCTATTCTGGGATGTTCTTCCACCCCCAGGCCAAAGAACAGCCTGCCCCCAGGGGTGGTGGGGGCAAAGACAGTCAGGGAATTTAAGCTGGCATGGGACCGGCAGTGTAGGAATCTCAAGGAAACAAAAAATTAGGTGGGGGGTGGGTAAAAATAAAATAAATGGGCAGACTAGATGGATCATACGGTTTCCATCTGCTGTCACATTCTATGTTTCCATGTTAAAAAGGTCACTGTCCAAGAAAGGGACATTGGCCAGCTTGTGCTGAGTGTCCACTGTAAAGGTGAACAGTCTCAGCCAGGCCCTGTGACACACTGCAAGAGCGACTACCGTGGAATGGGCACAGGATTCACCCATGTTCAAAGCCATCTGGAGCTGGTGTTTAACCAGTGCTTGACCCTGGTCCTTGATCAACCTCACCGACAACTGCTTGTCAGCAGTGAGGTGAGGGAGGATTTCATTCAGCACTCCCAGCAGCGAGTGACCAAATTTGGCCATCAGGACAGCATGATGGGTTTGATGCAGGCCCAGAAAGAAGGCGGCGTAGACCTTCCTGCCCGCGTGGGCAAGCTTTTTTGACTTATCAGGGGGCTTGTGCACATCCCCTTGACTCCTGGATTTCCGGAAGGCAGAGTCTGAAACCAACCCCTCAGCTATGGGTTGGCCCGAGAACCCCAAAAGGGACCCTGTAGGAACCACATATTTGCAGACCATATGGGTGGAGGGTGCCGAGCAGGATGCTGGATGCTACAAAAGTACTAGGGCCTGTCCCAAGATGCCCTCAGCCATGGGAAGGCAATCCCAGGGGAAGTGTCCTGGTCCAGAATGTCCATAAAGGGGTGTTTAGCCTTCTTCTGGACTGGCTCCAAGGACACACTCATGGACCCCTATATAAGGTCGAGGAGAACCTCGAACACCAGCCCAAGGTCGGTGGACATTTCATCGACCAAGGCCTGGTTGAAGGTATGGGTCTTCAAGGGCAACATGGATGACCCATCCAAGGACTCCTCAAAAAAGGCCCTTGACCATTTGCTGCCGTGGAACAGCCATGTGTCTTCCGATTGGGTGATCTCCACTGACAGCTGACCTGCCAAGCTGGCTGCAACACAGCAGTCCTCAGCTGGGGCTCCCACCAAAGGCTGCAGTGGAGATGGCTCCACCCATAAGGGTTAAGAGGCAGATGCTGGAGATAGCTGCCAAGGGTGGGCTGGTATGGGCATCACTTACGACTGCCTGGTGACCGCAGGTCGGGGGGGCCTTACCCCACCCTGCAATGGTCCACTGCTGCCAGAGGAGCTACTTGTAGTGCATTCACATCCTGTGGTGGTGCCTCTCCTTGCCAAAAGATGAGGAAGTCTCGGAGTGCTAACAACGGCGCCACTCGGTCGAGCAAGATTGACAGCATGAACGGCACCTCGATCTCGACCCGAGGGCAGATGTCAAGTGGAAGTCTCCAGAAGGTCGGTGTAAACCACATGCCGAGCCATACAGACAAGCATCAGCTTAGAAGACATGACCACCGGAGGAGGCTGTTCCCCAGTAGAACCGAATGTGGGACACCGACCGACCCATGACCTCCTGGGTGAGGACAGGGAGAACCGGGGTCTAGAAGATAGACTCCTCATCTCTCTGACAACTGGTCGAAAGGGTCGAGAAAAATCTTGACAGCCTGCTTCATCGGTGTCAAGGCTGACAACCCTTACAGGGCCACCGAGGAGCTGTTGACCAACCCCTTGACTGAAGGGAGCGTGATCGGAGTTGAGTGCTCAGCGTAAGTCAAGTGGTCGCTGGAGTCAAGAGAGCAGAAGGACTGCAATCTCTCCTAATCCCATGTCTGGCACCATGGCATTTATGCTTTTTCCCATGGTAAGCAGGGCTCTCTCCAAAGGCCTAGAGGGCCCAGCATATGTCCCAAAACACTTCTGAGAAGGAACTTATGATGCTGGCTCCAGCCAGAAGTAGCACCGAGGCTGATTAAATACTCACTTTGGCAGTGCCCCACTCTCAACAAAATCCACCAGCTGAGCTGCCAACCTGGCCACAACAGAGGCCTTCTTGCAGCTTTTTGGCTAAAGTGAAGGGTCTCTGTTGGCCAGTTGACCTAAGAGGAGCCAGGTCCTGCAGTTTTCCTGCGATGCTGCAAGTATTACCTGACATAGGCCACAGCCAGCCATGTTATGTTGCAAACTGAAGTAGCATATGAGGGGCCCATGTTCGACAACTTCTATCGACATGATACAGAATTTGAAGCCGCGGGATAGCTTAGCTTCCCCATTTCCATTTTCTTAACAAGCAAGGTAGAGCCAGAGTGAAGCATAACACTGCATAACAGATGCTTTCCATTATCTATACCAGCTAAAGCAGTTTTAAGCAATTCAGCCTCTGCAGGGCTATCAGGCAAAGCCAGAAAGTACAGTTACGTAAGAACAGCATAACAGTAGATCTTTGAGAGGAGCTCTTGCAGCAGGCTATTACAATTAGGACTATGCCGCAGGCACTAGGACCCATTGGAAACCTTTAGTTAGCAGTCTCTCGTGGGAAGTCGCCCCTGATGTTGGCTCCGCCCTGACACCACCCAATGGTATATCAGGGGGCGGTCCCCAGAACCACCTCAGTTCACCTGCCGGAGACCCATGAGTAAGGCCCGGAAGACAGACCAGACGGAAGGTTGCCATAAAATAATGCAACAACAGCTCACCAGGGAGAAGGAGGGAGGGAAAGGAGCACCTGCTGCAAGAGCTCTTCTTGAAGATCTGCTGTTACGTTAAGTTCTTATGTAACTGTACCATCTTACTTCGAGTGGGAGCTCTTGCAGCAGACTATTACAATTAGGACTGAATCCCAAGCAGTCCTGCAGAAAGGAACAGGAATTGGGAGGTGGCTGTAAGCACCAGTTCTGACAACAGGGCAATTTATTAGGAAAGGAGGCCCTGAAGGACCACTAGGCCGAAGCCTGACCTAGGCCAAGATGCAATGTCGAGACTGTAGTGCTTAATGGAGGTATGCACTGAGCTCCAGGTAGCTGCTGCACAGATGTCTCCAATGGAGACATTTCGCAAGGATGTGAATGAAGTAGCCACTCCCCTGGTAGAATGACCCCAACTGAGCCCGGTATGGTTTTGTTGTACTTGTTGTAACAGTAAACAATGCAACTAAGCAGCCATTTCGATAGGGTTTGCTTTGACACCAGAGTGCCTTGGCATCGAGGCACAAAGACCACGAACAACTGCTCTGTCTTACGGTGTGGAGCAGTACGTTTAAGATAGTACTTCGGCGCCCTGTGGACGTCCAGTGTATGCAGGAGCGCTTCCCCTCTATTTGAGTGATCCGGACAATATACCGGAAGATTGACATCCTGATTCAATGTCAGTTCAGACACCACTTTTGGCAAAAACTTAGGATTGGTTCTCAAGGACACCCTGTCCCTATGAAAAATCAAATAAGGCTCCTTACACATCAGGGCCCGAAGCTTGGAAACTCTCTGACCAGAAGTAACTGCAACCAAAAATAACACTTTCCAAGAAAGAAAAGTGACGCTCGCAGTCCGCAGGAGGCTCAAAAGGGGGAAGGGTGAGCTTCTCCAGCATAAAAAGGAGATCCCAGGGGGGTAATGGATCTCAGATGGGAGGTTTGATATGTAAAATGCCCCTCAAAAAAGTACGGGACATGTCCATTTGGGTGAGTGTTTTTCCTTCCATTGGTACATGGTAGGCAGAAATAGTCGATAAATGTACCTTTATGGAGGAGTAGCTCAAGTCTTGATTCAGTAAGGAGAGAAGATACTCTAATATTGCGTTCACAGGACCGGTAAGAGAGTTCAACTGATGGGGTGAAGCCCATAGACAGAATCGCTTCCACTTCATGGCATAAGTGGATCTAGTTGAGGGATTTCTCGCTGCTCCGAGAATGTCTGCCACCTCCTAGGAGACCCCAAACCTGGATTTTACTAAGTCTGCAGGAACCAGGCATGAAGGTACAGGGATCTGAGGTCCAGGTGGACCAATGTTCCCTGATCCTGAGACAGTAAGTGCAAGCTCAGCGGCAGCTGAATTGGAGGTTCTACTGCCAGCTGCTGAAGTAGTGGGAACCTAATCTGCCGAGGCCAGAACGGGGCGATGAGGATCATCTCTGCTCCTTCAGCCTGAAGCTTCAGAAGAACCCTCTGAACAACAGGGAAGGGAGGGAAGGCATACAGAAACCTCCCTGTCCAACAGGGGGACAATGCGTCTAGCCAGAAAACACCAGGCACGGGCTCTCGCGAGCAGAAACTTGGCAGTTTGGCATTGAGTGGAGACGTAATAAGGTCCAACTCTGTACGGCCCCACCTGTCGAACAGTTGGTCTGCCACTGACTGGAGGAGCTCCCACTTGTGAGCCTTGGACCAAGACTGGCTTAGGCTGTCGGCCAAGATGTTTTGGACACCTGGAAGATGAACAGCAGTGAGATCTAGGCAGTGTTCCAGTGCCCAATACCAGACACTCATCGCCTCCCGGCATAGAGGGCAGGAGCGAGTGCTCCCTTGCTTGTTGATGTAAAACTCTACCAATGTGTTGTCCATCTGGATGAGAAGAGGGCCTGGTGATAAGTCCATCTGAAACACCCACAAGGCGTTCAGAACCACTCGCATCTCGAGAATGTTGATATGGAGCTGATACTCGTCTGAAGACCGTGTCCCCTGGGTTTGTCCATTTCCCAGATAAGCACCCCAACTGAGACAGGAGGCGTCTGTCATTAGGACCCATCTCAGGGCTCCTGCCAAAAAGGGACCCCTCTTTCCAGGTTGGAGGAGTCCAACCACCAAGAAAGAGTCCTTATTACTGGGTCGGAGATCCTGACCGGCCAGTCCAGCTCGTCTGACCTTTGGTCCCACTGCACCCTGAGCATCCATTGTGGAACTCTCATGTGGAGGCAGGCCAAGGGGACTGTGGGAATGACCGCCGCCATGTGCCCCAGAAGTCTGAGGAAGGTAGTGGCCGGGACCTGTGCAGCCATGGATACCGTCCAGGCTACACCTCTTAGACGATCCCCCCCCCCCGTCCTGCGGAAGGAAGGCCATGCCCTGAACTGTGTCGAGGACCGCTCCGATAAATAGGAGTCGCTGAATGGGCTGTGGTGGAAGACTTTGAAAGGTTCAGGGTGATCTCCAGCTCTCGGAAGAGAATAAAGGTGTCTTCAAGAGTGTGAAGTAGCTGAGCCCTGGAAGGCACTGCCAGGAGCCAGTCGTCTAGGTAGGGGAAGATGTAACAGCCCTGGCATCTGACAGCTGCAGCCACCACTGCTAGGCATTTGGTGAAGACTGGAAGAGTGGAGGAGAGGCCGAACGGTAAAGCCTGGAACTGATAATGTCTCCCCTGGAAGTGGAACCTCAGGAACCTCTGATGGGGAGGGAAGACCCTTATATGCATATAGGAGTCCTGCATATCCAGGGAGCAGAGCCAGTCCCCTTGGTGCAAGAGGAGAATGAGGCCTGGTGGAGTGACCATTCTGAACTGTTCGTACTCTATGATCAAATTTAGGGAACTGAGGTCCAGGATGGGCTGAAGGTCCCCAGTCTTTTCTGGAACCAGGAAAAAATGGGAATAGTAGTCCCTTCCCTGTTGTCCGTGGGGGACCGGCTCGATCACCCATTTCAGCAAAAGAGTCTGTATCTCTCCGTCTATTAGAGGAATGTGCGAAGGAGGATAATGTGAGGACCCTGGTGGTTTTTCTGGAGGGATCTGGGTGAACTCGAGAGCATGTCCTCTCCTTATCAGGTCTAGAACCTAGAGGTCTGATGTGACGCTGCCCCATCCCTCTTGGTAGTGGGAGAAGCGACCCCCTACTGCCTCCCCCACTGCCTGTGGCGGGGGGTCGGTAGTGAGTCACTGGGTAGATCCGGGAACCAGCAGAGAGGGCTGGGAGGACTTGGAGCCTCTAGAGGTCAAGCTCCCTGAAGCTTGGGTTGTGGCTTTCCTCTTTTTTATTTCCCCCCGTTGAGGTTCAGATAGGATTATGGGGGCTTCATTCTTCATCATAGACATATATGTCAATGAAATAATGCCCATCTTTTCCATCATCATTTCCCTATCAATGGGTCCAAGATTCCCCCTATTTATTATTATTTGGTCAAATAATAAATGTATTTTATTTTTCATTGATTCTGTTTATAACTAAGTAAATTATTTTATTCCTATTTGGATTTGTCTGTAAAAGGGGGCCCAAATCTTTTCAAACATTGTGATATTTTCATTTTTCAAATAATAAAATCTTTCTAGTTTCGTAACATCCATCAAATAGTTTAACCATGTTTCATAGGCAGGGGCATTGGGTCCTTCCACTTTATCAATATACATTTCTTTGTCAAAATCGTGGCTATTGTAATAAAGATTTGCTGATGATATTCTAATTGTGGATTTTGTCCTGAGTGGGCTAATAATATCAAAAATTGATTTTTGGTAACAGTTACTTTAAGAACTTTATTAATTAAGAGAAAAAATGTTGACCAATAGTTGGTCAGAAAAGGACAACTATGTATCACGTGAATTAAAGTACCTGAGGTGTGAGAACATTGGGGACACATGGCAGAAATGTTATCATTAATTCTATGTCATTTGTATGGGGTGAATTCTTTTTACAATTAGCAACCTGCAAGACCCCTTATATTGTAGGTGGGGATTTTAATCTTACATTAAGGAAGGAGGACAGAACCCCTCTATCAAATAATGCATTTAAATACTCTATAAAGGTAATTAAAAATTACAAAATGGATCTGAAATTAAGCGATCTATGGGAGGAAATAAAACCAAATTAAAAAAAAAATTCTTTTTTTTTCAGCAAGACATCAAGCCTACTCCAGAATTGACTTTTTTCTAATCTCAGAATCTCTATTATATGCAACAAACTACATAGACTATCCAGGTATAATAATTTCTGATCACTCCCCATGTGTAATGGACTTGCAACTACAAAATGAAAACAGAACCAATTTTCTTGGCGAATGGACATCACATTACTTAAGAATCAAAACACGGAGGCATTTATAAAGGATAAAGACTTTGTTTTTTTTTTTTACAACAAGTACAGAAGCCGATACAAATATCTTAATTATCTGGGAAACTTGTAAAAAGTGGGTAAGGAGTACACTGTAAAAATTAAAAAATGATAGGAAAAAACGCTAGAATGAACAACAAATCCATTTAGAACAGGATATACTGAAAGCTAGAACAAATTCATGCTACAACTCTAGACACAAATTAACATAAAAGCATACAGAATTGAATAAATTAATAACCGATAGAGCTAAATAACAAATATTGCAAACAAGAACAACCTATTATATCTCATCAGACAAACCTTTGAAATTAATGGCATGGCAGCTTAAAAAAAAATCAAGAACATAATAATACAACGCAGATTAAAGATGAAAAAGTTGACTTTTATTAAGACCCGGTTCAAATAGAAATTTTTTTGGTTGAATTCTACAGAAAATGATATACCACAGAAGTTAACAAAGAGGATAATGCAGCATAAGAATTGTTGCAATCTATACAAACAAAACAAATTACAAATGAGATAAAAATATTATTGGATGAACCCATAACGCAGGAAGAGCTATTAAAAGCTACAGAAAACCTATCCTCAGGGAAAACACCAGGCCCAGATGGCTTTCAGATTGAATTCTACAAAAAATTTAAAAACATTTTGACCCCGATAATTACCAAACTATTTAACACCATTAACATAATATAAGTTATCCCTTATTCATTTAAACAGGCTACCATATTATTATTTCATAAACAAGGAAAAGACCCTAACAACTGTGGCTCCTATAGACCTATCTCCTTATTAAATACAGATTACAACATTTTTATCAAAATATTGTCAATGATGCTGGAAGGGACACTCCTGACCCACACAGAATTAAACCAGAATGGTTGTATAAAAGGATGAAAAATTAATGATAATTTAAGAAGTACAATAAATATCATCGCAAACAATATAGCACAAGACTCGATACTATTAACAGTTGATGCTGAAAAGGCTTTCGACAGGATTGAATGGAATTTTATATCACTTTTACTGGCCAAAATGAAATTTAATCCACGATATATAAACTCGGTAAAAAATATATATCTTGCTCCAGAAGTTAATATTAAGATAAATAATACCTTATCAGAAACAATACAATTAACTAGAGGAATGAGACAGGGATGTCCCCTCTCGCCTTTGATATTTGCCCTAATTATGGAACTATTTGCAACAGCAGTAAGAGAATATCAAAAAATCTTAGGAATTATTTTCAATAACACCACTCATAAAATAAGCCTATATGCAGATGACGCTCTCCTATATAGGACCGAACCCTCAAGCTCTATAAAAGAATTTATTAAACTATCAACATGGTATGGGAAAGCATCAGGATATAAAATTAACTGGCAAGAAACTTTAATATTAAAATTGATAACTTTGAACTACAAATACCAGATAAATGCATATGTGAACAAACAGAGTCCCTTAAATATCTGGGAATCACTTTACATGGTTTTCCTCTTAAAGCCACCTGCCCGCAGGTACTGGCCATGGGTATTCTGCCCTGAGGACTTAGAAATGGCTGTTTGTGGAATGGTTTCTGATCCCCCTTATATAGCTTTTGGATGGACCAGATGGACAACTCAGAATCTTGGAGGCGAGAGAGGAGTTTCTCCATCTCCTCCCCAAAAAGGACGGAACCTTGGAATGGAAGGTCCAGGATTCTGGACTGCAGATCCTGTGAGAATCCTGAAACTCTAAGCCAGGTGTGGTGCTTATGGCAAACGCCAGAAGCCGCTGCCCTCAAGGCCATATCTGCAGTGTCATACGAGGCTCTCAAAACATGAGTGCATACGTCTGAACCAGACTTCAATAGATCCAAAAGTTTGGTCTTTTGTGCAGACTCTGGTAAGGCTTGACCCACTTCTAGGCCCTTCTTCCACTAGCATTCTGGTACTGGACCATATGTGTGAGGAAGTTCAGAGAACGGATAGAACAGATGGAGGCAGAATAAACCTTCTTGCCCACCTGATCCAAGGATCTGGACTCAACATTGGGAGGCTGGGAGCTGAGGTGTTTAGGCTTTTTAGATTTGTCATGGGCAGCTGTAATCCCCAAAGAGTCCACCTGAGGGTGTTCTGCTAGGAAAGGTTTCTCCCTCGGGGCTCGGTACAGCCTGTCCAATTTCTTTGGAACTGCCAGGGTGGTAGAGGGATGCTTCCAAGTAATCCTAGTAAGGTCTTGGAAGGCATCTACAAGAGTAAGAACTAACAAAGGGTTTGGCTCCTTCTGCCTCAGGTATTTTGCCAACCTCCGGCGTTCTGGATCCAAGCCCTCTGTCTCCGATCCATTGGAGGATTGGATGTGCCGCGTGATGTCAATGAAGGCTGGATCATCAGGAGGCGATATTGGGAGTGTCTTTCTTATCGGAAGACACTGGCCTTTCCCGTGAGGGGGAACGGTCTGACCCAGAGGAACTGGGATGCGAACCGTGGCCCACAGAAGAAGAGGAAGCTGATCTTAAGTGGGTGTGGGATCTGCTCCTCTCATATGAAGGTCACCTGCTGGCAGACCGACATCGGCTATGGGACTGACGACGGCTGTGGGACTGGTAACGTCTGGTCGAGTGCCGAGGACGGCTTGCAGACCGGTGTCGGCTAAGAAACAATCTCCTACTGGTAGAGAGATGGTTACTACTGGATCTGGATCGTTGTCCGTGCCGACGTTCCTTATGCAAGGTCTGGTCACGGGTATCTGCTGGAGTGCGTGACCAAGACTTAGGCCTTGGTTTACGAGAGGGACGTTTGGGCATGGGAGAAGAGGGTTTATCTACCTGGCTCTGGTCCTCTACTTCCTCCGGAGCCAGAGTTGGGTCTAGCTGCGGTGGGAGCACATCTTTTTTAATTTGACCCCACCAGAACTGGAAAAGTTCAGTGAGATCCTCCTCCTTGATGGCAGTCGTGGACCCCGTCAGTAGACTGGGCTTGTCTGGTGTGTGAGGAGCTATAGGTGAGGATGGAAGGTCAGGTAAGCCCCTGGGGGAGGAGTCATCTTCCTGATCCTCAGGGGTGGAGGCCTTGCGGGCCGACGAATGTTCGGCGACGCCTTAGCTGACATCCATTCCGTCTCCTGTGCCATTGACGGTTTAGAGCCATTCGGCTTGGAAACCATCAGCGGCTTCAGTTTAGAGGGCTGAACCATTGAAGGGCGGTGAGCCAACGCCGGCTTTGAACCTGGCTCCCACTCCTTAAGGTCAGAGGTCTTGCCAGGAGCCTCTGGAATGCCCAAGGTCAGGATTTTCTTAGACGAACCGAAGTTCCAGAAGAGAAACCCAAGGTCCTGACTCCCGAGGTGGAGGGTGTCCGCAAGGGCACCGGCTTCACTTTCAGGGTGGAAGAGGCCTGCACAGATACTGGTCCCTGACTACCACTACCCAGCATCAGTGGCTTGGCAGGAGTGGTAGTATCTCATTTTCCTGCGGAGTGCTGGGAGTGGTGGGAATGATTGGAACCACCCGACCCAGAGGACAACTTTTTCTTATAGGGTGAGCAGGAGCGCGAATGCCCCTTTGA
This sequence comes from Neoceratodus forsteri, assembly GCA_016271365.2. Classification (NCBI taxonomy): domain Eukaryota; kingdom Metazoa; phylum Chordata; order Ceratodontiformes; family Ceratodontidae; genus Neoceratodus; species Neoceratodus forsteri. The sequence continues at coordinate 1,227,204,032 of CM028131.1, read as the reverse complement.
CCGGCCCCGGTCCTTTTCACAGGACTTACGTTGGTCCGAGTCCCGCTTTTTCTCTTTATGCTTTGTGGACCCGGAGGAGGACTTCTCTGCTGGTGAGCATTGCATCACAGCCACCTGTTGTTCAAGGAGATGGGGCTTAAGAGCCTTAAGGTGGCAAATTCTGGTCCTGCCTGTAAAGCCGCTGAAGACTGAGCAGCCCTTGCTGTCATGGTCCGGCCCATGGCAAAAGATGTAGGCCTCGTGGGTGTCCTTCGCTGGTATCTGGTGGCCAAAGGCACACTTTGTCCTCTTTTTTTCGGGTGAAAAGACTGACAATGGTGAGGTCAACATGCAGTAGAGATCGATGTAAATATGAAAGGTGGACTTTTCCAAGAGAACCAAGAAAAAATTGTAGTGATTTCACTAGAAAACTACTAGATGTCATTCTCAAGGCAACCGAAGAGCAGATGGAAGCAGGTCTGCGGTGGGAAAAAAAACTGAGGTGGGGCTGGGGACCACCCCCTGACATACCACTGGGTGACATCGGGGGCCGCCTCCACTGGAGACTGCTAGCTAAAGGTTTACGATGGGTCCTACTGCCTGCGGCATAGTCCTAATTGAAACAGCCTACTGCAAGAGATCCCACTCGAAATAAGATCAGTAGACGTAACAGATTTCCACAAGCCATTCTGATATTTAATTATGTAGGTCTTGTAATTTGTAATTCTTAGGCTTAGTGATGCAGAGGAATAAGTTCTGCCCATAAAGTCTATCCTTCGGGAGTCTTTGTCAGGAGGCAAAGTGCTCATGTGTCTAGGAGCCCTAGAGCAATCAGCAACAGCCATGATAACCACTGAATCAGTTTCAGGCTCAAAGCACAATAAGGCTTAACAGATGGAGCAGGGTACTGTTTATCATCCTTTGTAGGCACTGCAGATAAGATATTAGACCAATGTCAGGCAGCAAAAATAGCATCATCTAATGCAAGATATATACTGGAGGCACTACAATAAGTGGTGCAGCAAAACCTCTAGAACTCCATAAAATTTTATTACTGGAATCTTCTTCACCCTCAAAGCCCAAGACATCTTGGATTTGTTTGAGTAAAGCCTGGAATGAGGAATCTTCAGGAGGAGAAGTGGGGTTATAACTATGGAGTCCTTACTACATAAGGGAAGGGTGGAACTGGATGGCAAATCCCCTTCATAGGGATCTTCATCCCTCTCTTCATCCTCCAAATCCTCCTCCCAATTAAGGAGATCAGGATTATTTTTCCACCTCTTCGTCTGGAATGATGATGAGGGCAATCAACTGAGTCAGCAGTTGCCACAGAGGAATAAGCAGTGTGCGTCTCGGTCCTGTTGACTACAGTACTGATAGGCAAGGCCCAGTTGATGGCATATTAGTTATCATCATTGGAAGCGATGGTAACAAGCACTGGATTAGTTCTGAGAACAACACCAGCACAACCTGGGAGTGACAGCGCCCATTAAAGGGTCCAGGACTACTGGGATCAACAGGACTGAACCAGATTTTTTATTTTTTTTTATTTTAGTTTTTGTTGACCGGGTAAGTGCACTAGACAAATCCTGCCTATTTTCAGGCACAACCCGGGGGAGGGGGATACAGATGAATGCCAACTGACCTTGAACCAGATTAAGCTGTTGCTGGTATTTTTCGTGAATACTTACAAACCATCTATACTAGGGTATGGCAACACCACAGCTAAGCCCCGACCTTGGTACCTCAACGATGTGCAAACAGGGAAGGGGTTGCTCACAGGTGAAGTGGTGCGTTAGTTAAATTGAGACAAGAAAACTGGAAAACCTCGCACGCACCCAATACCCAGGAGTCAGATAAAGCTCAAGACATATTATTGCAAGTAGAAAAAACATTTTATTTACTTACAATATCCGTAAAGTACTGTTTCTGCTGGGCATACTGCCAAAAAGGTGTGAACATCCCACAGTTGCCACAGAACATGTTTTTTTTATGTTGCAGCTGTGGGATGTTAGTAAGTTTTTGGCAATATGCCCAGCACGAACAGCACGTTATGGATATTGTAAGTAAATAAAACTTTTCTACTTGCAATAGTATATCTTGGGCTTTATCTGACTCCTGGGTATTGGGTATGTGCGAGGTTTTCTGATGCGCGTGTCTCAACAACTGTCAAGGGGACTGTAGTCATTGTTGCCCGAAGTGGACAAATGATGAGGACTTGCCCTCCTTTACTGGAGACCTTGACCTCACTGGTGAAGAAGGATCTTATCTCTATGCTTGTGATGATGACTGGAGGAGGAGGACTTCGATGATGGCTAGTCTTTTTCTTTACCCGTCTCCCAAGCCCTCAATGACTGAAACAGTGACAGCGGAGCCAAACGCCTGGGAGTTTCATTCCCAACAGTGGTCGGGCAGAAAGGAAAAGCTGGCTTGGAGCCCATGGCCTTGGCTTGAGCTTCCACAGCCTTTATGGCAATGAAGGTTTCCAGAGCCTTCTTTCGGCATCTCCTGTGGCCCGGTTGAATCTCTACCCAATCTTGCTGGCCCTTACAGTGTGAGCATCATCTTCGTAGATCTTGTAACCGCAGGTACAGAACCTAAATAAAGGTTCTTTTGATGGTGGCATACAAAAACAACTTTGACAAAGTTAAATTAGAAAAATAACAAATGTGAAGAAACTATGACATTGTTTCTCTGCAGATCAGATAAGTGGTAAGTGGTCAATGGTGGAAGGAAGAAATTAGGAATAATGGGTCCGCCCACATTTTACAGGTGCCATATGTGGCCTCCGGCTACCAATAGTTTCCAAGTGGTCCTGATGCCGATGGCTTACAGCTCCAAAGGTGTGGCCCAATGGAGAAGACATCCTTGATGAAGATCAAGATGTTCCCAGCTAAGTGTGCCCTCATGGCCAAATATTTTACAAAAATCTAATTACATCACCCCTTGCACTACTCAATATCCTCTTGCCGATGACGGCCATGTTTGGTCAACAAAGGCATGTGACAGGTCATCAGCATAAGGCGATGGCTTCACAGAATTATGGATAGCTGGCCCATACTGCAGTTCTCTGAAAAGCACATTTAGGTGGGTATTAACAAAGGAAAAAAAAGTTTAGAACCTACCATGGGTGGAACGATGATGTAAAAATTGCGCAGATGCATGTTCTTTGAACTTCGAAATTCAGGAGAGAACACATCTACTAGCATTTTGAAATACTCTGTACCTTCCGCAGAATTCCGAGTGAGGTCACTTAGGACCAGATCCAGTTGCCTGCCAGAAAAATCAGACTTTGGTTGATGATGTGCTATCAGGACAGACTGAAAATGGATTCAATTTTACCTTTACATCCTGGCATTATCAGCTGGTTAGAGAATCAAAGCCAAAGTCTTCCTAGGGGGCCACTGGCCTTTGAATTAGGGAACAACAGAGAAATAAAGGAGTGCCAGAACCATTAGCCAATGGCAAGATACTATGATGAGGATGTCTGCACAGAGTCACAGTCCCTGCAATAATCAGTGAATGTCAATATATGCCAGTACAAGTGGAGAGAGCAGGTACAGAACATAAAGGCAAATAAAACATGCAAGCTGAAGAAATACATATTAAGATATTTGTTACAGTGTTTCCATTGGGGTTGTGCATCTGGGGCTTTGCTGTACCCTCTAAAAAATTTTTGGGGTGGTGTGGAGGCCTGAGGCGGTTGCGCCTTATCTCATGCCATGCCGGCAATCCGGGTTCAGGAACGGACGCCGGTGACTCAGCGGCCGACTGGGGGAGGGAGGATTAAGCATCCACAGGACAGCTCTCCTCCTTTGGGGGAAGGGGGTTTCAGTGACATGCAGTTGACTGCCACCTGGAAGTATCCAGGTGGCAGTGTGGTTGGGCACGTAGAAGACATGACCGCACATAGACGTTTGAGAACATCTCCATGGAAGTGGAGCTCGTCCATTATGTCATTGCATGTGTGCAGTCTCAGGGAGAAACCAAGCAGGAAAAAACTCTGGCCACTGGATGATGTGCGGCCTCTCGCAGACCCTGCACTGGTGACCGGGCATCCACCACAGTCCTGCAACTAGAGGATGCTGGCGAGAAGGTAACTCCCAGGAAGTCAGGTGACGAGGCTGGGGGGACTGGACAGAAGGGAATGAGCAGGAGACAACCAGGGGATAAAAACCTGTATGGCAAAAAATACAAAATCTTTTGGGGTACTAACAATTATGGGGCTCACTCTGCCCTTATTAAAATGTTTAGGGGGTACAAATCATTTTAATTTTTAAGGGGGTACAAACCATTTGGGGTGGTACAGCAGGTCAATACAAAATATATATATTTTAAAACATCCTCTCTGTAAATTGTTTTGCAATTTTTGCAGGGTTCCCAGACATACAGGGATTCCTGTATTGTAGAGAGAAATGGAGCAATCTGCAGGTAAAGTGATGCCATAGATTTGCACTGATTTTACTGGGAAAACGGATCAATTCAGCTTCCATATGGAATAATGTACAGAAAAGCACAGGGAAAATTGCCTTGGAGTAACAGGGAAATGTCAGAGTTATCTCAGACAAATGCAGGGGAGAAGCACAATAAAGACTCCAAAACATAAACATACATTTATTGTGTTTCTAGCAAAGTTTGGTTAGATTGCAGCAAACCTCAGAGCTTCAAGACTTTTTCTCAGGGGACTTATCTGATAGCTCTGTATTTGCAGCACACTAGCACTTTTGTCTTGCTGCAGCTCCACAATAGTAAACCCTCTCCTACCTATCTAAACCTTGCCCTTACAAATCCCTTCACTAGCACCTCCAGTAGTGAAAACTCGTTCACAGAAACTCCCCTACCAATGCCTTATCCCCCCCATAGGCTTTCTACAATAAGTTTTTTAAGCATTCAAACTTTTTCAGTTTAATTTTTCTAAGTCCCTTTGATCGTACAACATGGAAGGTGCTGCGCAGCAAAATCTCCTGTTATAGTGAGTCTCCGAACTGCTCGCTTGCTTTGAAAAGCATACAAGCGAGTGGTGTGGACCTGCACTATAACAGAAGATGGTGCCACGCAGCACCTGCCTTGTTGTATGATTGCGGAGCCTGTACAAGTAAAAGTAAGTTGAGATGCTTAAAAAATTACTTTTAATTGTAAAAAGCCTAATCGGGGGGGGGGGGGTGGTTAAGGCTTTGGGGGATGGTGAGTTTCTATGAACAACAGTTTTCCTTTAAAAGGAAGTTACTTACCATAGTAACAGCTTTTCTTCTATTGGATGTGAAATCCAGGTCCAACTTGTGCAACATATGCTTATGCGTGATGCCCCAGAGCTTAGAATGTTTTCAAAGCATACCCTCTGCAGTGTATTTGTCTCAAGCCCCCAGCACTACAATGGTAGATCTGTGAGCTGAAGAGGCAAAGATGACTCGAGACATAAACTAAAAATGAGTCCAATTACAGTAATTAAATTAATATTACTATTTTAGTAATTAGAACATAAATTTGCAGTGAGAAATACAAAGAAAATGAGCATCTTTAGAAGCTCAAGCATTAAAACAAAACGTCAAAACTGATGTTGAATAACCTAATTACTTATCCTAAAAAGGGGAGACAGAGAAGGGCATGCTGACTAGCAATTAATATCCACTAGAGAAAAGCTATTACTACAGTGACTTTTCCTTCCAACAAAGTGAATGAGAATGACACAGTCAAACCTATGCAGAATCCAAGCAGTGCCTGGGTTGGAGAGTTTCAGGATAACTTGGGGGACAGGTTTGAAAGATAGATATCCCTAACCCAGCATCCTCAGGTGCAACGGTCCCCGGGACCATTTTCAGGCCTGATGTGGGCCATCAAGGTGGCACAAAACAGTGAACAGTATGGACAAATAATAGGGAACAATGAGAGTACATACATTACAGGAGTTTAAGCATGGAATGATATCATTGTGTATCTATGCAATAATGGGATGTAAACGTGTAGACAGAGGACCAGTAGCTTTACCTATGTCTGCCAATAGAACATATCTCGTTGCTGCAACTGATGCAGCAGTACTCCTGTGGAATGAGCTATGATTCCCTCTGAAGCTTCTTTCTCTGTTTTATTGCGACAGAAATTTATCGTGAATACTATCTACCTCGATATGGATTTCTTAGATGATGGGTGTCCCTTGGACACCTCACCATAAGCAACAAAGAACTGTTTGTTATCCTTCCTAAACGCCTCAGTTCTCAAGACTACAATTTGTTGTGGAAAATCAGGCATAGTGTGTCAATACCTAGTGCCTGCAGCTCACAGACCATCCTTGCTGCAGTGATAGCAACCAGAAAATGAAAATTATGTACTTATTGTAATTGATCTTCCAGAATATCTTCACCATTGATTACCACTTATGGGTCTGAGGCTGGAGGCACTAGGACCACCACAAGAGCAAATTGTTTGCAGGAGGTAACTGACATTGTGTACAAAGGAAGACAGGATCAGATACGTCTATCTCAAAGGTATGAGGAAAGGATATAGGAAAACCAAAATAAACAAAAAAATAAAACCCGACTACCAACTTAGAAATAAGAACAGGGAACACTAGGTGGTACAAGAAGTAGTTGGATATATAAAGCTAGAGCCTCATACCGCTAACAGACAGGTGGATAGCGGCATAAAAAAACAGGGCAGCAGCCTTGAGCATGTGGCTCTGGGAGAAGGACAAGGGGGGGTTGCCCATGAATAATACCCCCTTGCAAAAGGAAGATAGCACAATGTGTCAAAACACGAAAAAAGACACACAGACTCCTGGAAAAAAGGGACAACTCCATACTACCATATAACTGATTAGTTAACCCTGTCCCTCTTTTTTCTTCCATCAGGGAAGAAGAAAGAGGGAACCTAGGTGCATCTAGAGTTGCAGGAGTGCACAGTCCAAAGAAGTCGAGATGTGTTCATCTCTCCAGGCACCTGTAAGGGTAGAGTGCCAAAGGCCCAGATACACAAGGAAGAAAGGAGCATACCATCCAAATAAAGTCTGCATAGTCAGAGAAAGGACTACATCAACATGATCTGCTAGGCTAGTGTATGGTTTCAAAAATGCACATAGCACCCCCCTCACACACACACATGCAGAGCAGCTGCTCAAGTGCAGTTACTTTCCAGAACCAACCCCCTTTTTTTGGCTGGTTGGTGAGAGGGTCCCAAAGGACTCTTGCCACATTTCTGTTTTTTTAATGAGGGTGAGCCTCTGAAGACTGCTCAGCCCTTTTTTGGGAAGGTTGTTGAGAAGATAGTAGCACTGCAGCTCAAGGAACACCTGGAGACCTTTGACATCTATGAGACATTTTAGTCCAGGTTTAGGACGAGGCACAGCACAGAGATTGCACTAGTCCGGGTGCATAATGACCTCCTCATGGCAAGAGATCGAGGGGAACGGGTCAGTTCTCATTCTCCTCAATCTGTCATCAGCATTTGATACCGTGGACCAAATTGGGTTGTTGGATTGCCTTAGAAAGTATTGTGGACTCGACGGTACTGTCATCAACTGGTTTGAGTCCTTGCTCTTGGCAGGAGGTAGTGGGTGGTGATGGGGAATTTCTCCTCCTCCCCAATGCCCCTAACCTGTGGAGATCCTCAAAGTTCGATCCTATCACCGATGCTGTTTGTGGTACACATGCTACCCCTGGGGAGGATCATTAGGCAGTACAGCCTGGGTTTTCACTGTTATGCAGTCGATACTCAGCTGTACATGTCTTTTGCACCAGGGACAAAAGGTGCAGTCAATGTGCTGAATAAATGCCTTGCCGAGATCCAGGACTGGATGAACTCTAACTGGCTGAGACTTAACCCAGATAAGACAGAGGCACTAGTGATTGAGCCGGGCCACAGGCACGATGGGGATGCCTCCGGGGCAACAACAGGTTTGGTCCTGGGGTCGACCACGTTGACGGCATCCTCTAGGGTGAGAAATCTGGGTGTTGTCCTCGACAACAAGCTGACATTTGGAGCTCAGGTGTCAGCTGTCGTTAAAAGTGGTTTTTTACCACCTGAGGAACACTGCCCAGATTAAACCCCTAATTCCACCTGAGGACCTGCCGTCACTGGTGCATGCCTTTGTAACATCCAGACTCAACTACTGTAATGCTTTTTACCTTGGGGTTAGTGGAGGGAACCTCCGCCGGCTGCAGCTAGTGCAGAACGCAGCGGCCAGGCTGCTGACAGGGCTATCTAGGTCCTGTCATGTGACCTTCGTTCTGTGGGATCTGCACTGGCTGCCGGTCAGGTGGTGGGTTCTATTCAAGGTGGGCCTGCTCACCTATAAAGCCCTATACGTGTTGGGCCCAGGCTACCTGTCAGACCTCCTTACTCCTGCCATCCCGGCTTGCTCCTTTCGTTCCTCCACCCAGGGCCACCTGGTGGTTCCGAGGACTGGGCTGAAAACCTCGGGTGATCGTTCATTCGGGGAACTCTGCCAAGATCCTCGAGGGGAGGCTCCTACAGTGGAGGCGTTCAGGAGAGGCCTAAAGACCCACCTGTTTAGCTTAGCTTTTCTAGCGAATGTCTTTTAAAACTGTTTTAACTTATTATACAATTTTTAAAATGTAATCTGTAATTGACTGATATTAAAATGTGTCTGTTCACATTATTGTTGCTGTTAACCTGTACGGCACCCAGAGCACCTGGAATTGGGCGCCTAACAAATAAATGATTACTTACTTACTATATTGCTAGAGTGAAACCCCCTAGGAGAGGCGTAACTGCCAGCACTTGCAGGGTGAGCATGGCCAGAGGACCTGGCTCTGTCTGAGTGGGGAATGGTGGGCAGGGCATGTTAATCAATGATTAAAATATTTATTTTTATTTAGTTTCTGTTGACCGGGAAAGGAGGACTAGACAATTCTGCCTATTTTCAGCCTCGTCCCGGAGAGGGGGATACAGATGAATACCAACTGACACTGAACCAGATTAAGCTGTTGGTATTTTTTTAGTGAATGGGGGAAATTTGGCCAGGACACTGGGAAAATTCCCCTATGTATTATCTTCTGAGTGACCGAATAATTGAATTTCGTAATAATCTCCACTTATGAGGATGAAATAAAAATAAGGGTGTACCGAATTGTGAAATGAACAAACTGTTTTTTCTTGTACAATAAAAAACAGAAACAGTCAATACTTTTTATTTTCATCTAATTTTTTATAAAATTTACTACAATGTTTAAATAATTGTACCAATGTTTACCATTTGGAATACTACTTAACTGTATTATGATAAGTTTCTAATGGTTGGAATATTTTGTATAAATTTGTATATTTTATTTGGCTGGCAGTATAACCTAGAGGTTAGAAGAACGAGGTGTGAATGAGCTTGGTACATCCAGCAGACCAGACCTGAGTTTGATTCTCACAACCTCCACCTGCATACTGTGCGACTCTGAGCAAGTCACTTAACCGCCCAGTGCTCCCGGGTTGCCCCTGAAAACAGGCACTTGTGCCGAGTGGGCCTTACCCGGTTACCAAAGACTAAAATAAAAAAAAAATATTTTCTGTTCAAATTGACTTATAATAAAAAACACCCCTACTCTTTTTGAGAAGTGCCATGGGATCTTTAACACCCACCTGAACTACCACCAGAACAGGCAGATGGGACCTCGATTTAACGTCTCAGCTGAAAGAGAGCACCTCAGGAGTGCAGCACCCCCCTCATGTTGCACTGCAGTGTCAGTACTGCGATTTAACCCAAGTGCCTGGTGTGGGGCTAGAACCCACAGCCTTCTGATCTTCCAGACTCAGAGGCAAGTGTGCAACCTGCTGAGTCACTGACAAATACACATATTCCAGAAGATCAATAATGACAAGTAAGTATGTAATTGTCATATCTTCCAGGAATCAATCTCCATCACTGATTCCAATTTAAGGGTCAGAGTACCAAACTTCCCTGTTTCTGAGGGAGGAGCTGGCTCACCCTGCGTGGGTTAGAACGCCTGAGGGCAGGGGCTCCTCACTAATCTGGCAGGACCAGAGACTGGTGAGGGCCAGGTGGGGGGTTCCTGTGGCACAGGAGCAGGAGGGTTCAGTGACAGTTCACACCTGAACCTGAGGAGCAGAAATAAGCCTCCTGGAAGTGCCAGTTAAGCAACTTATGCAGGGCTAAAGGTCATGCCATCTGCCTAATGCAGACTACAGTTCCTGCTAACCTGAAGGCCACCTCACTGGCACTGTAAGATGCCCGTGACTGATGCCGAGCTCCCTCCAGGCCCTAAAAAGAAAGGTCAGTGGCCCACCTGTCTCACTTTGCAGCAGTGTAGCTAACAGTGTGCTTAGCTACCAACCACAGGCGATGGTTATAGGTAGCCATATATATCTGTGTGCAGAGCTGCATATTAGGGCAAATTCCAAGGAGAAAGCTTTCCTGCCAAGGGCATCCTGTTGAGTGGAATCTGCCTCTGGTAGTTGACATGCGAGGGGCTGTGGTCCTGATGGGGCCTGCAGTACTTCAAGCCACAAGCCTCGAGGAGGGTCAAAGTACCTCACTTGTGGACCCTGTGGGTGCATGATACCGCATGAGGAGGTTCCTTGGGATGGCTGAATTAGATAAGGGATGCCTCCACACTGCCCTGCATGCCTCTTTGAAGGCTCTAGGTCATAGGGGAACAATAACAGTATAGAGATTGGGAACTACAAGGAGTTTCAACAGCAGAGCTGCTGGATCCCAGCTTGTGAAAGCATTTACTGTAAGTCAAGCACCTGGAGCATCTCCATCAAGAATCACTGACACAAAGTGCACTCAGCAGCGGAAGGTAGGTGAATAGTGGATTAATTATCTTCTGAGGAGGATGTCAATGGAGATGAGGCGCTGACTCAGGAGACTGTGCGTGTGTTGGAGAGAAGGGCCTGTACTGGGCCCTATCAGACTCCCTGTGCCAACTCTCTAAGGCATCAATGAAATCCCAATGCTAATTCCACATTAGTTCCCCTTAGGGCCTATGAACAAGGGCAACCTCTCCACAAAACGGAGAGACCCTGCTAGAGAGGGTCAAGACTATTGGTCTTGAAGGCCTCAACCTGGGCTGCTGAACTGCACAAGGGGCCTCGCCCAAGGGGAGGGCCTAGCAGATTCACCCAAAGGGTGTCCTCCTTCATCTAAGGAATGACCAGATCACTGCCCATGGGGTGAATCCCTAGGTGAGGAGGGCAGTGCCGTACAGGTCCCACAGGGAGACCCCGGTCTTCACCAGTGACAATGATGTTCAGCAGCTCTGGGGACAACTCTGCCTCAAGGCCACCATCCAACCCCAAGTTAGCGCTGTCTCCAGCACCAGGCTCAGGATCAGTGACAGTTTCAGAGATGGTATCATCCCCATCACCAGAGCCATCAACACCCTTGACACCACACTGGGTGCCAACTTTGATATCATTCCCACAGCCACTGCTCTCCTCGGTGTCATGAACAACCTCAGACTTGGGGGACAACCTCAGGGACAACATAGTTGTCAGCACCTCACCAGCTAGTACCAGTACCATGGCCATCGGTGTCTCCATCACTGTGTCCTGTGCCGTCACCCTCCTATGTGTCACTACAGACACATGAACATACAAAATTGCCAGCAGATACAGGCCTATCGGTCTATCTAGTCTGCTCAAGTGTGCAGCACTTCAGTCTTTCAGACTGGAGCTGCCCATGTATCCTTCACTCCCACCCCTGCCCCCCACAGTTTGAACCCTCCTCTGAACCTGTCCTACTCCCTTTTGAAGCTGCCCACCGTCTGCAGTGATATCACCTCCTCCAGCAGCGCGTTCCACCCTGCCACCACCCTTTCGGTGAAATAGTGACTTCTCATTTCCCTCCTGAATCTGCTTCCTTCCAACTTCACACTGTGCCCCTTGGTTTCCCTTCCACCTTTTAATTTGAAAATACTTCTGGTGTTTACTCTGTTCATACCCTTCAGGTACTTGAGGGTCTCAATCATATCCCCTCTCTCCCTTCAATCCTCCAAGGAATACATACTGAGCTCTCTCAGTCTCTACTCATAAGGTTTATCTCCCAAACCCAGGATTATTTCATTGCCCGGCACTGTACCTCCTCCAATATCTTGATGTCCTTTTCAAGTAGGGGGGGCCAGTACTGCAAGCAGTACTCCAAGTGCAGCCTCAGCAGGGACCTGTACAGGGGCAGGATGATTGCCCTTCTCCTAGAGGTAATTCCCCTTGCAACGCACCCCAGCATTCTGTTGGCCTTTGCCACTGCCTTCCTGCACTGGGCTGAGTGGTTCATTTCCCCTGTCACTAGTGCACCCAGATCCTTCTCCTACTTTGACTTGGATAACTACACTCCTCCCAACCAGTAACTATTTCCAGGGTTCTTGGCTCCCAAGTGCATGACTTTGCACTTCTTGGCATTGCACCCAAGTTGCCATGTGTTAGACCATTCCTCCAGTTTTGCCAAATTCAACTGGAGTACTGTACTGCCTTCTCCTCTATCAACTTCCACACAGATCTTGGTGTCATCGGCGAAGAGACTGATCTTATTCTTTATCCCTTCTGCGATATCAGCAATGAAAACGTTAAATAGCACTGGTCCCAGCACTGAGCCCTGTGGGACCCCACTTGTTACCACCCTGGGCTCAAATACCTCACCACCACTATTTTCTGAAGTCTATTCTTCAACCAGCTCCTGACTTATCTAACCAGTTTCCTCCCTGCTCCCAGGTTTGCTGGTCAGCCTACCATGCGGCACCGATTCAAAGACCTTGCCGAAGTCCAGCTATGGGACATCCACCACATGACCCTTGTCCAGTGCCCGCGTCACCCAATCGAAAAAGTCCACCAGGTTCATCTGGCAGGATCTGCCAGAGACAAACCTGTGCTGCCTGCCGTCCTGGAGATCATTATCCTCCAGAAATTTTACCAGCCTTTCCTTGAGGGTAGTCTCCATTAGCTTTCCAACAATTGAGGTTAGGCTGACTGATCTATAGTTCTCTGGTTCATCCTTGAGCCCACTCTTATGGAGGGGCACCACATGCGCCACCATTCAATCCCTGGGTCAACATCCCATTTCCACAGAGGTGTTGAACAGATCCGCCAACGGCCCCGCCAGGACTACTGCCAACTCTCTCAGTACTCTAGGATGAATTCAGTCTAGCTCAGGTGCCTTATCAACCTTCAGGGACTCAAGGCCCTCCAACATCCTTCCCTCTGTGATTCCCAATCCGTGATTTCCCACCCACCCGCCCTTCCCTTTGGTATGGGCCCATCCCTCTCCTTGATGAATACTGAACAGAAGTACTCATTGAATACTTCCCTGCTCTGCCCCTTTTCTACCCACCCACTGCCATTCTTGATCTTACAATCTGATCCTTACTCTTTTTTTTTTATAATAAAAGTTTTTATTAGACACGAGGTTCAAGTGCATTCACAGAGATAGATTTAATACAGAAGCAAATTATTCAGCTTGCATGGAAATACATTAAATGTCATACAGTACTGTATACACTGATAGCTAGAGGGTTTCAGAGAGCAGTGTAAAAATGTTCAATTACTTACAGTAGTTTACTTAGATTCAAGGGACAAAATCCGGGTAAGTGTTTAACTGGTATAGAACCCATTTTCTCCATTTGATGTAAAAATGTTCCACTCTAACCCTCATTCTAGTTGCCATCCTCTCCAGTCCATATATTTCTCTCACCAAAGCTAACCAAGACCCCTTGGTGGGAAGCTTTTCCGTTCCCCAAAGTCTGGTTATTACCTTTTTTTGCTGCCAATATCATCAGGGTAGTTTGCAAGTATGTGGGTTTATCCACCTTTAACCCAAATGGTGTTGTGGCAGTTAAAATAAAACCAGGTGTAAAGAGATCTGGGTTGTCATAGATTGCCACTAATTCCCAAATAACCTCCCGCCAGTAAGGGCCTAGCAAGTCACAGTCCCACATTATGTGGGTCTGATCTGCCTGGGTGGCCCCGCAGTTTCTCCAACATTTACCCTCATGTTCTCCCATAAATTTGGTTACTACTGCAGGGGTACGGAAGTATCTATATCTTAACTTCCATGCATACTCGCTCCAGTAGGGAGATCCTGAAGCTCTCACCATCACCACAGTGGTAGCCTTCCAATTAAGTTTGGGGACATCGCCCCTATTTCTTGAGACCATCGGAGTCAAATGGCTTCCGTGGTGTCCTTAGGTTTCTTGCTTAGGGCTGTGTAGGCAGCACTGATGAGGTGGTCCATACTAGTGCCCCTCAACTGGGAATAAAGTAATATTATTATTTGTGGGGGTTCTCTGCTATTGCCACCAGGGCCTCTTCAGAAGGTTGTAGATATGATTTTAGCTGGAGATATTTATGGTATTGGCTTTGAGGAAGTTTGTATAGTGACTGGCGTTGGGCAAATGAAAGTACACCTCCTGGGCCTATTAGCTGTGAGACATATTTAAGGTTATATTTGTACCACTGAAACATTGATTTATCTATGGCATTCGGGGGGAAAGAGCTGTTAACTGCCAATGCTCTGAGACAGAATGTCTCCATGGGGGTAAGTTTTTTATTAATTACCTGTAGCCACTGTTTAAAAACCTCTGCAGTACACTGTGGGAATTTTAAGAGGGGGAAAACATCTAGGTGGGTAACCGAACAGATAATCTGTTAGATCAGGAATATCACTCCAAGTTATCTCAAATTGTTTCCATAGCATATCATATATGGGATTAATCCAGGAGAAAAGCACTCTCATGTAAGAAGCGTGGGCATATTCTTGAAGGTTTGGTAATTCAAGCCTCCTCGCTCTCTGGACAGCTGCAGCAGAGTATAACGGATTCTGGGGGGTTTACCTTGCCAAATGAACCTAGAGATAAGTTTATTCCAAGACTGGAAATATACTGAGGTTGGCATGATGGGGAGGGTCTGCAAGAAAAATAATATAGGGGGAAATATGTTTTGCTTAATAGTTTCTATAACGTGCCAGGAAGCTTAACGGGATATGTGACCATTTAGTTAGGTCGTCTGTGAGATTTTGAGTTAGGGGTTCAAAATTAGCCATGTCCAAGTGGCTCAGGTTTTTAGTTAGGCGAATCCCTAAATACTGCATCGACTGCTTGTACCACTTAAAGGGGTAGGCTCTTTTTAGGGACTGTGGGGGGACAAAGTCACATAGTAATACTTCTGTTTTTTTTTTTTATTAATTTTATACCCGGATATCCCTCCAAAGATTTCTAGCTGCTCCCAGAGTTTCGGTATTAATTTTTCTGGGGAAGACAAGGATAGGAGGATGTCATCAGCAAATAATGAAATTTTATACATTTTGCCTCCCATGGGTATTCCCTGAATCTCTGGGTGCTGTCTAATTGCTTGAGCTAACGGTTCAAGGTATAGCGCAGACAATAAGGGGGATAAAGGGCACCCCTGACGTGTACCCCTCTGAAGGGGGAATGGGTCTGATAGAGAGCCATCTAATTTTAAATAAGCTTTGGGGTTTTTATATATGCTTTGCAGCTGTTGTATTAATTCCTGTGGGAATCCAAAGCAGGACAGGGTTGCCCATAAAAAGGACCAGGCAACCCTGTCAAATGCCTTTTCAGCATCTAATCCGACCAGCGCTAAGGGGATAGATATTTTAGCTGCGTACTCTTTGAGAAGATGTGTGCGGCGAACTGCATCGTGAGCTTGGCGATTTTTAATAAAGCCAACTTGGTCAGGGTCAATCAATAGGGGCAAGATATTTTCAAGACGATGGGCTAGGATGGACATGTATACTTTGTAATCAAAATTTAGCATTAAGATCGGTCTATAAGATGAAGGATATCTGGGGTCCTTATCTGGTTTTAAAATTGCAGAGATGACTGCATATTGCCATGAGGGTGGGGGTGGGGGGTCCCCTGCTTGTATCTCATGTGTGGCTTTCAGTAGGAGTGGTAATAATTCCTCCTGAAATTTTTTATAGAACTCTAATGGATAGCCATCTGGTCTGGGGGCTTTCTGTGTTTTGGCTTCCTGTAACACTGTTTCAATTTCTGATAGTGTGATAGGGGCTTTAAGAGCCTGCACATGGGAGGAAGCCAATTTTGGAAGTTGTAATTTATTTAAATAGCTCTCTATCTGTCCACTCGAGTTAGGTGGGTCAGCCTTATATAAATTTTGGTAGTATGCTGCCATGATTTGTCTAATTGCCGAAGGGTGATTTTCCAACTTCTCTGATGTCGGGTTTTGCATGGCTGTAACACAGGTTCTGGTCTTCTGCATTCTAAGCTTACAAGCCAAATTCCTTGCTCCCTTTGGGCCCCCCTTGTGCGTTGAGAGTCTCAGATAAAATAACTGCTGTTCAATTTTTTGATCTATATATTTTTGTATTTTTTGTTTTATAAGTAAAAGCTGTGACTTTACTGTTCTGTCCCCTTGGACATACAAATCTTGCTTTTCTTTTAATTCTTCCTGGAGTCGGGTCATCTGGGCCTCCCTTTCCCTATGTTTTTTAGAGGAGTAAGCAATAACTTCCCCCCTGAGTACCGTCATAAAGAGTATCCCACAGCATCACCGCAGAGACATCTGATGTGGAGTTTTCCCTGAGGATGTAAGGGACCCAATCTTTAATTAGCTGATAGAACTCTGGATCCCTGAGGTGCATCAAACTGAGGCACCAAAATGTTGTTTTATACCCACCTCCAAGATTAAATTTTGTATATATTGGAGCATGATCTGACAGCAGTGTCATTCCATGCCAGACATCCTGTAATGTCTCTAAATGTTCTGCAGTTGTGAATATATAATCAAGTCTTGATGCTACCCCAGTCCCAAAAGCCATGTAAGTGTACTCTCTTTGTGATGGGAAACAATGGCGCCACACATCCACCAGCCCCAAGGAGGAAAGCGTTCCTCTTAGATATTTTTGGAGTGCGTTAGTTCTGTGGGGGAGGTGAACTGAAGCATCCTTTGCAGGATTCAAAGTGGTATTTAAATCTCCTCCCATCAGAAGCTGACCCTGAAGGACCCCCAGAAGACGGGGAAAAAATTTCTGAGCCAAGTTCTTCAAGGTCCCAGGTGGGAAATATACAGAGGCCAGGGTTACTGGGCATCCATGCAGTTTGCCTGTGGCAATGGCATACCTTCCCTCTGGATCAATAACTACTTCTTGCAGGTCAAAAGGAACCCCCCTCCTAATTAAAATAACTGCTCCCCTTTTATGGCCTGAACTATGTGAAGAGGCTATTACTGTAGGAAATCCCCACTTTGTGAATTTGTCATGTTCTGAAGCCGACAAGTGTTGTTTCTTGCAAAAAAAATAATTTCTGGATTATCCCTTTCAATAAACTGCAGCAATCGAGATCGTTTAACAGGACTATGAATCCCATTAATATTTAGTGATAAAAGTAAAGAAGATTTACCCATAGTAAGTATTAGGTGTTATCTATATGGTATTGCAATCCCGAATTTATGCTTGTCCCTCCCTCTTCCCCAAATCTCTGGTGTCTGCCCTCTGCGGCTCTCAACCCGTGTAGTAAATTCACAAAGTGCTTCAGTACCAGTAACAGTATCTCAGCTTCTTGTGCTGCTAGTCCCTCGATGCCTTTTTTTTCCGGTTAATATTGAATTTCTAATATTATTGCTTACCCATAAGATAGGGTATCAAAACAGTGAACAACCATTAACATTGCCATCAAAGCTGTCAGCTTAAAGTAACAAGTGCTGACTACTAAACGTCCTGGTACAATAGTCCTTAATATAATCTGATGTAGGAAAAAGTGATAATGATGTCCAGAACAAGAAATATAACCAGGCAACAAGTACACAGTAGTAGTGGGAAAACAGTTTCAGTGTAGACCACCCATAACCTAATCTCCCACCTCCACACTGGTACAGCAAACTATGTACAACAAAAATTATAAAACTGAATAGTAATTCCCAAGGTAGGGTGGGATCTCTACTCCCTCCTATGAGGGAAAGATTGTTGTTTCCCTGTGGGGGTGACTCACGAATCCAACGTGGGCCCCCAGTGCCATGAAAATACAGAAGTGTCACGACGCTTGTGAACAGCATATGCAGCCCTGTGCAATGAAGTTGTCTGCGCTCAGAATGCTGCTTACAGGGCTTCTGCATGTTGCCGTCGCCTGAGGGCCACCTACAGTGTGGCATGTTACTCTAACGCCCCAAAAGTGGTTTTTTGTTCACTGTGTTTTTATCCCCGTGTCCCCATATTAATAAGAAACCTCAGAATAACATGGGGAGATTATTATTAAGCAGTGAAACATACCTGGGGGGGATGTGACTACATGGAGGGGGGGTTGTTACACCCCATCCCTTGCTCCACCGGATCTGTGGTTTCCTTTAAGTCTCCTTTTAGGGTACTGGGATTTAATTCCTTGTTCTCATTCTTTTCTTTTTCCCCACTTCATCCCCTGTAAGTATTACAGACTTGTTCTTAAGATGCTGATTAATAAAGAACATTAATGCAAGGTCAACACTTATATAATGTCCCAATTTCCCCCCCCCCCAACTCAATCCGCCTCATCCCACCATTTAAGTCCCCATGTTCATGATTATGCCATGGCTCTCCTCTGGAATAGACATAGTTACCAAAGTCCTTGGACTGAACAATTAATCTGGGGCAGCTTGCTGAAACTTGTGAAGCAATTTTTTAATATCCTGTAACGTGGAAAGTCCTTGCCATTTCCTAGATTGTGCTGCATGCGCCTTGTCTTAAAGTGTCCCTTGAATTTGTAGCTCCTGATCCTGCGGGTCTGATGCGAGTGTTTGAACCACCGCAATGTTCTTAATTTGCATGGCTTTTGCTGCTTCCTCCGGAGATTCCAATGTCTGCGGGCCATCCGGGAACATGATACTGAGTTTTGCAGGGTACGGTGTAAAGAAATTCAATTGTTGCTGTTTTAATGTTCTTAGGAGTGGTGCATATGCTCTCCTTTCGGCTGCTATCTGTGGAGAGTAATCATTGTTGAAATACAGACGCCAGCCCTTATATTGTACATCCCTCATTCGCCATGCTTGTGTCTGTAACTGCTGTTTTACAGCATAGTTCAGCAGCCTGAGCACTACAGAGTGTGGTCTCTGGTCAGCCTGTTGTGGCTTTGGGGTAAGGGCTCTATGAGCTCTCTCGATGTTGATTTTAGCAGAGGGGGGTCGAGTTGGAGAACTTCTCTGAGCAAAGTGTACAGAAATTTAAGCACATCTCTCCCTTCCTCGTCCTCGGGCACCCCATGTATATGCAGATTGTTTCTTCTCGACCTATTTTTAAGGTCTTCACATTTATCATTTAACATTTTTTGTTCATTTAGCTAGTGCACCACCACTCTCTAAACTATCAGTTCTGTCGCATATTTCCGTATGCGCTGTCTCCAGTTCTGTTACTTTCTGGATGGTTTTATTTAATTCTGTGGTCAGTTCAGTGCAAAAAGTTCTTACTTTGTCCCTGAAGCCTTTAAGTTGGGCCAAGATTGTAGCATTGCTGGGTTGTCCGTTTGGAGTTGGTGGGGATTCCACCATGTCTACCAGACCTGGAGTAGCAGTTGGAGAGTCGGCAGGCCATTTAGGCTGTTTTGCTGCTGCTGAAGGGGTTTTTCTCTTTTTTCTGGCACCCATGCACTTCTGCGACTCCTCTGCATCTAAAGTTTTTAGGTTTTGTATGGATTGCTCTGCTTTTTGGGAGTCTGTTTATCTGGGCCCAGCGGAGATGTCTCCTCAGTGCTGCATTCCTCTAGGTGGCTCAACCGGAAGTCTCCAATCTTTACTCTTTCTCTTCTCCCTTATATACCTGAAAAAAATCCTTTCCACCTTCTTTGATCCCCTGGGCCAGACTCAGTTCTCTCGACACCTTGGCTGCCCTTACTGTTCTACTCACTTCCCTGGATTTCCTCACATATTTCTCCCTGTCCTCTTTCATGTTGGATCTTTTGTAGGTTCTAAAGGCAGCTCTCTTTTCCCTCACCCTCTCCCATACCTCCTTATTCATCCAACTTGGCTTCTTGGTCCTGGATTTCTTGCTCTGCCTCTTGTCACATGTGCTAGTGACCTTAGCCACAACCCTCTTGATGATTGCCCGTTTTTGTTTGGTGTCCATGTTCGGGCGGATGCTAGCTATGTGCCCTTCCAGTATATTACCGATCCTGCCAAAGTCTGCCCTTTTGAAATCCAGGACCTTAGTCCTTGTAGTGGCTACCTCCTTACCTAGATTGATTGAGAACCACACTGTATGGTGGTCGCTTCCCGCCAGGGGTTCCTCTACTCCAACATTCCTCACTTGTTCCCCATCCTCCAGCACCAGGTCCAGGATGGTCCCCTCCCAAGTTGTTTCTGCTACCCTCTGTGTCAGGAAGTGGTAGATTAAAGTCTCCCACCACCACAGTGCTCCCTTTGCCGCTAAGCCTCTCTAGCTGCTCCCCCAGCTCCCTATCAATTTCCTCATTCTGTATCGGAGGCCTAAGAAATACCCCCAATCTAACCTTGCTACTCCTCAGGTTGTATAGCTGCACCCATATGGCCTCCGCCATGCCTTCCTCTCCTCCTCCTTCATATTACACCTTATCCCTTCCCTAACATAGATGGCCACCCCAACCCCTTTCCCCTATCCCACCGGTATAGCTTGAATCCTGGGATGGCTAGGTCCCAGTCATGGTATTGTGTTGCCCATGTCTCAGTGATGGTGGCCATGTCCACCTCCCCTTCCACCATCAATGCCTGCAAGTCTGTCATCTTGTTCTCCAGGCTCCTAGCATTCAGTGATACCACACTCCATTTTGATCTACCGCACTCTGCGCCCTTTCCCTTCCCTTTGAATCTGGCTCCTGCCTTGCTGTGGGGAGAGGTCCAAAGGACACCCCCCTCTGTTGGTGAATCCCCCCCCCCCAGAAGGGTGGAGGACATCATGGATGGTGACAACCTCCGAACTGGCAACAGCGTGGACAACGGCCCTGGTGTTAACAGTAATGCTGTTTTGGCCTTTTAAAAATGGCTGCACAAGGTTTATGTCTGGGTTCAATGTACATTGTTTATTTGGTCCTAAATGATACCCTGCTAGCTCAATCTGCCTATCAACCATCGCCATATGAGAGAGCAAGGGAAAAAGGGTGTATTATTTCCGTGGATGGTGGTGACTGTTTTAACATTACACATCCATTGGGTATTCATCACAAGACCCTGGCATACAATATAGGCCTTTCCACAAGAAAATCCACTTATATCTGTGTACGGGTAAGACTTAGCCTTACCCCAGCGTTCATTTTAGGTTACTTATGCTAGCAGGGGACATAGAACAGAATCCAGGACCTATAGCTAACACTATTGACACCAACACAGATTATTTTCTGACTGTAAAAGGAGGCCTTAAATTTATCCAATTTAACGCTAGCAGTAGTGCCTCTAAGTACATGAAATAGATAGAGGTCTGGGTTAATTACTATAGGCCAGATATCCTAGCAATATCCGAAATATGGCTTCGCCCCGCAATTTCTGACAATGAATTGGCTTTACAAGAATACCAAGTTTAAAGAAAGGATAGGTTGAAGGGTGGGGGGGAAGAGGTCATGTTTTATATAAAAAAAACTTTGTCAGCAGAACTGCTTACTCATGCAGAGTTAAGTAATCATTGCCTTTAGTATTTAGGGCTAGAGGTTTGTTTGGGAGCATTTAAAAACTTATATTTATTTTATTTATTGATACATATTGGAATTTACAACCTTTGAGTCAGAGACTCCTTTACAAAGGCTCCACGTCAGGAGATTACAGTGTAATTACATAAAACAATTTACATAGAGTAGAAAAGAATAACAAGTGTTTACAATCAATGTTTTGGAAAACAAAATAAAGATGCATCAAATTCTTAGGCCACCGGGGCATATATTTATTGTATTTACAACCATCCCAAAAATAATAAAGTACAGTTGCATAAGAACTTACCGTAACAGTAGATCTTCGATAGGAGCTCTTGCAGCAGGTAACACCATTAGGACTGTAGCTGGCAGGTGCCAGGATCCCACGGAAACTTTCTAGCTAGTAATACCTGGCGAGGGACCGCCCCCGACGTCAGCCGGACATCACGCATGGTATAAAAGGTGCGATCCCCCAGCCCATCCCCAGTTCTACTGCCAGAAACAGCCTAGTGAGAAAAAAACAGAAAAAGAGAACTGAGGAACGAAGGTATCAGAGATGGAGAAGAAGTCACCAGGGGGAAGGGGGGAATAGTACCTGCTGCAAGAGCTCCCCTCAAAGATCTACTGTTATGGTAAGTTCTTACGTAACTGTACTATCTTACTTCGAGATTCACTCTTGCAGCAGGTAACACCTTTAGGACAGAGTCCCAAGCAGTAGAGGAGAAATCCTAAGCAGAAGGGTGGAGGAAGAAGTCTGCTCAGAGGAAATTAGGACAGGAGGCCCTCAAGGACAGCAAGTCCAAAGTCAGCCCTGCGGCGAGAAACAATGTCCAGACTGTAATGCTTCACAAATGTGTGGACAGAACTCCAAGTGGCAGCCACACATATGTCTGCGGTAGACACATTTCTCAGTGAGGCGAAGGAAGCTGCCATGCCTCCATGGTGGAATGTTCCTTTACCGAGCCCGGTAAAGGTTTGTCGTACTTACTGTAACAAAACACAATGCAGTTAACCAACCATTTGGATAAACATTGTTTAGAAACTGGCACCACTGGCATACAGGAGGCAAAATTCAGTGTCAGTGGCTCAGCAGGTAGCACACTCGCCTCTGAGGCCGGGAGATCAGAGGGCTGTGGGTTCAGTTCCCACATCTGGCACTTGGGTTAATATCCCAGTACTGACACTGTAGTGCAGCATGAGAGGGGTGCTGCTCTTCTGAGGTGCCATCTTTTGGATGAGACGTTAAACCGAGGTCCCATCTGCCTCGATTGGTGGTAGTTCAGGTGGATGTTAAAGATCCCATGGCACTTATCGAAAAAGAGTAGGGGAGTTTCCCCGGTGTCCTGGCCAAATTTCCCTCATTCACTAACCCTTAGGCTGCCGGAAGATTTAGAACGCATAAATACCACCAACAGCTTAATCTGGTTCAAGGTCAATTGGCATTCATCTGTATCCCCCTCCCCCGGGTCGTGCCTGAAAATAGACAGGATTTGTCTAGTGCACCTATCTGGTCAACAAAAACTAAACAAACAAAAATAAAAAGACACAAACAACTGATCAGACTGACGCAGAGTGGGTGTGCTCCAAATAGTATCTGAGAATCCTGTGGATATCCAGAGTATGTAACAGAGCCTCCCCTTGGTTTGAATACTCTGGATAATATATTGGCAGGTGGATATCTTGATTCAAGGTAAACTCTGAGACCACCTTCGGCAGGAACTTAGGATTAGTTCTTAAGGACACCCTGTCCTTGTGAAAAAAACAAATAGGGCTCCTTACACATCAGGGCCTGAAACTCGGAAATTCTTCGAGCAGAAGTAATGGCAACTAAAAATAACGATTTCCACAACAGAAAGCACAGCGAGCAACTTGCGGAACGCTCAAAGGGAGGCAGAGTGAACGTCTCTAAAACAAACAAAAGGTGCCAAGGCGGGATGGGGTCCTGGATGGGAGGCTTCAAATGAAGTATGCCCCACAGAAAAGTGAGGGAAGGGTCCAGCTGGGCAATGTACTTGCCCTCAATAGGCACATGACATGCGGAAACTGCAGACAAGTGCACTTTCAACGAAGAGTAGCTGAGTCCTGCATCTGACGAGAGTGAGGAGGTACTCCAGTACCGAGTTCACTGGGCAAGTGAATGGATCCAAGCTCCTGGCGGTTGTCCAGACGCAGAACCGCTTCCATTTCATAGCGTAGGTGGCCTTAGTGGAGGGCTTCCTGGTGGCCACTAGGATGTCCGCTACTCTTGGGGAGACCCTGAATCTGGAGATGGCTAGGTCTGTAGGAGCCACACATGGAGATGCAGAGATCTGAGATCTGGATGGACCAGGGAGCCCTGCTCCTGGGAGAGTAAGTCTGACCAGAGGGACAGGGACACCGGAAGTTCCACCACCAGTTGCTGCAATAGTGGGAACCAGATCTGCTGAGGCCAGAGCGGAGCCACCAGGATCATTTCTGCCCTCCAACTCCAACCTAATTTACTCACTGCAGAAGGGGAAAGGGAAGGAATACGTAAAGAAACCTCCCCGCCCAGGAGAGGGACAACGCGTCTTGCCAGAAAGCACCAGGCCCTGGATCTAGCAAGCAAAAATTGGTCAGTTTTGCGTTGGATGGTTAGGCGAATAGATCGGTTTCTGGGTGACCACATCTGGTGAAGAAATTTTCCACCACTGCAGGAAGCAGTTCCCACTCGTGGGCTCTGGACCGAGTCCACCTGAGGCTAACAGCCAGAGAGTTGTGAATGCCCAGAACGTGAACTGACAAGAGTTCCAGCTGGTGATCCACCACCCTAGTCCACAGTTGCATAGCTTCTCTGCAAAGAGGATAAGAGTGTGCCCCCACCGCTGATATAAAATACCACTGACATGTTATCGGTTTGTATTAGCTGGGGACCCGTCAAGATGATGGTCTGGAAGGCTTGAAGGGCGTAAAGAACTGCCCTCATCTCCAGCACACTGATGTGGAGATAAAGCACCTGCTGAGTCCAGGATCCTTGAGGCTGGCGAATGCCCAGATGCGATCCCAAACCCTGGCCTGACCTCACTGGTGGTCAGGATCTGGGTGGGAGATTCCTCCCAAAAGGAAACCCCTCTGGAATGGTTGGAAGTATCCAGTCACCATGCCAGGGACTGCTTGACTGGGCTGGATACCAGGATTGGCTGGTCCAGGTAGTCTGACCCTTGATCCCACTGAACCCGGAGGTTCCACTGGATCACCCTCATGTAAAACCAGGCCATAGAGACCATGGTGATGGCTGCTGCCATATGTCCCAATAGCTGGAGTACTGTCTGGACCGAAACTTTGCAAACCATAAGCAGCTGTTAAGCATGGGACTGAAGGTGTTCTGCTCTGTCCTGGGGGAGGAAGGTCTTGTGCTGTATCTAGGATTGCCCCTATATATTGAAGCCCCTGATTTGGTCAGAGGTAGGACTTGGAGAGATTGAGAGCAACTCCCAGGTCCTGAAAAAGGCAGAATTTGTCTTGAAGGGTTTCTACAAGCTGGTCCTGAGAGGGGGCAGTTAGATGCCAACTGTCAAGGTAGGGGAAGACATAATGCCCCTGCCTCCTAAGACTTGCGGCTACCATGGCAAAGCACTTGGTAAACACCGTCGGTGTAGAGGACAGGCCGAAGGGCAAGTCCCTGAATTGGTAATGGTGGCCCTGAAAGCGGAAGCGCAGATACTGCCTGTGTGATTGGAAAATCAGGATGTGTAGGTATGCATCTTGCATGTCCAGGGAGCACAGCCAGTCCCCCTAGTGTAACAGGAGAAGGAGACCTATAAGTGTGACCATCCTGAATTTTTTGTACTCTATGTACCGGTTCAGGTGGATTAAATCCAAGATGGGATGGAGATTGCCTGTCTTCTTTGGCACGAGGAAGAAGAAGTGGGAGTAAAACCCTTTTCCTCGTTGTTCCAGGGGCCCGGCTTGATGACCTTCTTTTGAAGGAAAGCCTGGATTTCCTCTGCTATGAGGGTGCTGTGAGCCTGAGAATATTGAGACATTACTGGAGGGTTGTCTGGAGGAACCTCCATGAATTCGACGATGTGCCCTCTCTCGATGAGCTGTAGGACCCAGTGGTTGGACGTGATCCGATGTCACCCTTTGGTGTGCAAGGAGAACCAACAACCCCCCCCCCCACCGCTTCCCCCATGGACTCTGCTGAAGGAGGCGGGTTGGGCAGTGAGTCAGGCGGAGGAGCCGGGGAGGGGAAGCGCAGGCTGAGAGGTTGTGGGGACCCGTGGGGCAGAACCTCCAATGGCAGGGGTAGTGGTCTTGCGTTTGAAGCCAGCCCGCTGCTGCTGCTGGTGTTGACTTTGAAATTGCTGTCATCCAGTCTTACAAAAGGACTGTTTAGGTTGTTGCTTAGTTTTGTACATAGTTTGTACTGACCTAACTGCTTTCCCTGCTTCCAGCAAACGGGTGAAGATATTTTGAGTATCCTCCCCCAATAGGACCGACTCTCTGAAAGGGGCATCCATGATCTTGGACTGGACGTCCTGGGTGAACCCTGAGACTCTCAGACAAGAATATAGGTTGATACAGACTGCTGAAGCCACAGCTCTGCCCACCAAATACATGGTATCATATGAAGCCCACAAGACCTGGTTACCGACGTCCGAACCGGATTTCATGATGGCCATGAGCTCCGCCCGTCTGGGTGAGTCTGGCATAGTCTGCACAATTTCCAGTGCCTTGTCCATAGGGCATTCTGGAACTGGACCATGTGGGCAAGGAAATTCTGTGACTGGATGGCACAAGTAGTGGAGGAAAAAACTTTCTTGGCCCTATGATCGAACTGCTTAGAGTCCTTATCTGGGAGTAGTGTAACCATGGACGTCTGGACCTGTCGTGGGTGGCAATCAGCACCATCGAGTCTGCCCCGGTTGTTCCATGTAGAAGAGATCATCCTGGGGAACAATGCACAACTGGTCCGATTTTTTGGAGACTGCTGGGGTTGAGAAAGGACGCTTCCAGCCAGCTTACTGGCGTCCTTGCACGAATCTACCACTGGGGGCACTACAATGGGGAGGGCGTCCTTCCTTCAAAGGAAGTCAGACAATCTCTTCCATTCTGGTTCGAGGTCTTCAGAGTCCCATCCATTTAATTGTTGGATATAACGCATCACATCCATAAATGAATGGGTCGTCAGGCAGGGTGTCCTTGCTGATGTAAGGGTCGAACGGAGGGTCTGAGTTGCCACGATCTGAAGAAGAGTAAGACTCTGACTCTGAGTCCGGAGACGGGGAGGGCGACCTCGCTGGCCTTCGTGGACATTTCTCTGGTGAAGGAAGGCCCTTGTCAGGCATCAGCCTCCTAAGAGGCAGAGTAGAAGAGTGGCCCGAGGGATCAGCTGGAGAAGTTCCTTGGGGTGCTGGCTTAAGAGGAGTTGAGGGGGACCCTTTATCTTTGAAATAGGCCCACCAGGCAGCAAAAAGCTCATTAAGACCCTGCGTGGGGTTCTGTGGCAGGGCTGGAGTATCTGGCGTGGGGGGGGTGCATGGATGGCCCCGGCATCAGGTCATCGGCAGGGGTAACCCAGTGCTGGTCATTCTGGTGGCTGGATCACTGGAGGACCCTCAGGCATTGGAGATGTCTGATCTGATATCCGGCCATCGGGCATCAACCCCTCGGGCGTTGGACGATTGGGGCACTGGAGTCTAATGGCATCTGTGGAGGTGCTAGGTTTTCCCACAGGGGTACTGGGGAGATCAGAGCAGAAGTGACCGGCGCAGGCAGAGGCTGGGCTGGGGAACTAGCCAGCGAATGCCTAGGTGGAGTTGCCTACAGGGGAGGCGTTGCTCTTTACTGGGACTTATGCCCATTGCTTCCGGAGGAAGAGGGTGACTGTCCAGGGTGCCGCTTACTAGCATTGGCCCCCAATGTCAGGGCGGACTCAGTGGACACCCTGGCCAGGAGGGTGACAGACAGTGGCTTGCTGCCTGAAGGACCACCGGCAGAGCCACTAGGCTTAGAGCCCCCAGGGGTAATGGACTTAAGCTTGAGCAGCTGGGAGGTGTGGCAGAACTTCCCACGCCCTGAAAAGCCTTCTCCCAAAACTGAGATGAGGGAGGGAGGCTTAGAGACCGAGAGCCCAGAGGCCACGACTTCGGCGGGGGCCGAAAGCAGCCTTCTGCCCGGGATTTTTCCTTGTCCGTGTGCTTGCTGCTCGATGTCTTCTCTTTATGAGAAGAAGAAGATGGTGAGGATGAAGAGGTCTTGTGGTGATGTTCCTTCTCCATAGCAGAAATCTGCTTCTTAAGCAGAAAGGCTTCGAGGGTCTTCTGGCGATGGAGCCGTGTGCGCTGGCTGAAATCGCAGCAGTGCTGGCAGACCTCGATGTTGTGGTCTGGGCCCAGGCAGAACAGGCAGGATGAATGGCCATCTTTATGTGGGATCTACTTACTGCAGCACACTTGAAAGGGTGCCTCTCAACCGATGAAGTTGGAGAAGAAGACGACATGCATGAATACATCGAAATACTGTTTGAAAAGGAAAATAAGAAAGGCACTGAAAGCATGATCAAAATGGCAGTCGACTAGCTGAAGGCATCCACAGAGGTCCGACTAGCATGGCTGACGGTGGGAAAAGAACTGGGGATGGCCTGGGGGACTGCCCCTTTTATACCATGCATGACGTCGGAGGTGGGCAGACGCTGGGGGCGGTCCCCCGCCAGGTACTGCTAGCTAGAAAGTTTCCTTGGGGTCATGGTGCCTGCCGGCTACAGTCCTAAAAGTGTTACCCACTGCAAGAGTGAATCTCGAAGTAAGATTCTGGGGTTTCAGTACTTTATTGAACTAGTGACTACCCACGGCAAAAGGGAATTACTGGTACAGTTGAACCTCAATTATCTGGACACCAATTATCCGAATTATTCATTCGTATGAACTAGTGACCAGGTCCCAAACAATGTTACCTCATGCAGTCACACCTTGATTATCCAGACAATCGAGTATCTGGACAAATTCCACATCCCCGGCTGGTCCAGATGATTGAGGTTCGACTGTAGTAGGTGATTTTAATTTGAACTGGTTAGGCAAAGACTGCTTTAAATATAAGACTACACTCCTGGATTTAGGCTTGCAGCAACTATTAACTAACTCCATTTCGCCTTAATTTAAAATCTAATAGGCACACTCTATTGAATTGTTTTTTAACCAACAGAATTTATTTATTTAAATTTTGGTAACCGGGTAGGCCCACTAGAACGTTGTGGTCCCTTTTTCAGGGGCGACCCGGGATTAGTTACATGTACCTAGAGGAAGGGAAAAACCAATGCTTTGACATGTACAGTACAGCAAGGCTTACACTGAGTGAGTAAACAAACATTACAGCCCAGAAACTGATACAACAATATTCAAGACTTTTGGATAGGAACATACAAATGACAGTTATAGACCTATAGAAGTGATAGAAACATAGAAACATAGAAGTTGACGGCAGATAAGGACCGCAAGGCCCATCCAGTCTGCCCATTTCTTTTTCTACCTTATAAATGTGCCATCGGCCTTTGCTCTGTCAGTGACCTATCTATTCATAGTCATTTGTATTGCTCCCTTATGCCTATCCCATGCCTGTTTGAAGCCCTGCACTGTATTCATAGCCACCACTTTTGTGTGAAGCCATTCCATGCGCCCACCACCCTTTCTGTGAAAAAGAATTTCCTCACATTCCCCTTAATCGGCCCCTCTAATCTCATGCTGTGTCCTCTTGTCCTGCTATTTTTCTTATATTTAAACATGTTAGACTCTTTTTCACCTTGTTTATGCCCCTTAAGGTGTTTGAATGCCCTCGATCATATCACCTCTCTCCTCCTTTGCTCAAGGGTATACATATTGAGCTCCGTTAATCTGTCCTCATATGTCTTCTGATGCAGTCCCTGCACCATTTTGGTTGCCCTTCTCTGGACTGCCTCAATTTGGTTAATGTCCTTGTGAAGGTGTGGCTTCCATACTGCACGTAGTACTCCAGATGGGGCCTAACCAGTGTCTTTGTACAGAGGATTATTACCTCCTCTTACGACTTGTGATACCCCTACTAATACACCCTAACACCCCCTAGCCTTACCTACTGCTTTAGAGGTCTGCTTGGATGATTTTAGGTCATCAGTGATGATGATGCCCAAGTCTCTTTCTTCCTTTGTGACTGCTAGCAACTCCTCCCAGCCTATAGGTAGCTTCAGGGTTTCTTCCCTATGCATGATTTTGCACTTCTTTGCATTAAACCCAGTTGCCACTCTTCTGACCATTCTGCTAGTTTATCCAGATCTCTTCTCATTCTACCCACCCCATCTGGATCATCTACTCTGTTGCAGATCTTGGTGTCATCTGCAAACAGACAAGCCTTACCCTCTAGTCCATCTGCAAGGTCACTAATGAAGATGTTGAAGAGGACTGGCCCCAGGACTGATCCCTGAGGTACCCCACTTGTGACTTGCATCTCTTCTGACTGTATACCATTTACCACCACTTTCTGTTTTCTGCTCACAACCAGTTTGCCACCCAGTTGACCAACTTGACCCACCCCGAGCCTACCCAGCTTATTTATCAATCTTCTATGTGGAACAGTGTCAAAAGCTTTGCTGAAGTCAAGGTACACATCAACTGCTCCTTGATCCACCACTCTGGTTACCCAGTCAAAGAAATCTATGAGATTAGTTTGACAGGACCTTCCTTTTGTAAACCCATGCTGTCTTGGATCCTGTGCCCCTATGGATTCCAGGTGTTGCACTATCCTTTCCTTAAGGAGTGCCTCCATAATCTTGCCCACTACTGAGGTAAGACTGACCAGTCTGTAGTTCCCCGCCTCCTCCCTGCTACCACTCTTGTGGAGCGGGATCACATGAGCCCTTCTCCAGTCTTCTGAGACCTCTCCTGTGCTCAGAGACTCACTAAACAATTCTGCTAATGGCTCTGCTAGTTCCTCCTTTAGCTCCTTAAGTACCCTGGGATGCATGCCATCAGGTCCCATTGCCTTATCCACCCTGAGCTTAGCAAGCTCTTGTAGGACCCTTTCTTTTGTGAAGGGAGTAGTGCTCACCTCCCTCCCCTGTGTCCATGATGCTGAGCTGTGGGCCCTGCCCTACCTTCTCTTCAGTAAATACTGAGCAAAGTATCTATTTAGGATAGATGCCTTTACAGGGTCCTCCTCCTCACATGCTCTTTTCTCCATTAAGCTTAGCAATACCCCTCTGGACTTTCTCCTTTCACTAATGTATCTATAGAAAGTCTTGTCACCTTTCTTTTACTGTTCGTGCTAGTGTTTCCTCAGTTTGGGACTTTGCCTGCCTTACTGCCTTACCTGCTTCCCTTAGGGCAGTTTGGTATGCCTCCCTATCTTCATCCCGGTGTGTTCCCTTATATTTCCTGAAGGCCAGCCTTTTGGCTCTGACCTTTTCTGCTACTGTATTTGAGAACCAAAGAGGTTTCCTTCTTCTTTTGCACTTCCTTTTCTGTCTAACACAATGGGATGTTGCTTCTGAAGTGCATAAATATTATTGCCATCAGGCTAGTGGACCTGACCTTCCTATATGCTGTGTTATTTGCAGAGATTACACCCTAAATTGGGTCCCTTTGGGGGACCTTAGGTAAAGTAGCAGCACTGAGGCCCCTTCCCAAGGTGTACTTTTAGCCCTTTCTTGAAACCCTCAGTGGAGGAGCTGTCTTGTAGCTCTTGTGGGAGACCATTCCAGAGTTTGGGGAGGGCAACCCTGAATGACCGCTGTCCTAAGGATGATATAGCTTTGGGTACTTCAAGTAGTGTTCAGTCGGTAGATCTGAGCTCACGTCTCTTTGTCTTGGGGACAAGTAGATCTCGTAGCTCAGGAGGGGCCCCGGGTTGTTGTAGTTTAAAAGCCAAGCACAGGGAGGGATATTTTAATCTAGCTTCCAGGGATGGCCATTCTAACACCTGGAACACCATGCAGTGGTGTTCCGTCCTTTCTGCCCTGGTGGTAAACTGGCAGGTCCTGTGGTAGAGTGCGCACAGTCACTGTCTTTCTGTAGCCCTCAGCGACTGGAGCAAGGTTGCTCCATAATACAGGGTGGGGAATATTGTCCCGTTGCCTACCACTACTCTAGTTTTCTTAATGAGAAAGGGGTTTGATCTGTAGAGGAGGCCCAATTCTTGGTTCACTACCTTTGTGAGGTGGTCCATATGCTTCCTGAATGAGACCTGCTGGTCAAGGTACATACCCAGGTACCTTTATGCTGTTTACTACTTCTATCCCTACTCCATCACGGGTGGAGAGGGATAGAAAGTTGGATCTATTCGGACCCAGTCTTTTAGGGCCAAAGAGCATGGCTTTTGTCTTCTTGCTATTCAGGACCAACCTGTTAACTTGGCACCAAGTTTCAAGGGCTGTGAAGTCCTGTTTCAACTCCAGATTTAAGGACCCCATGTCCTTTCCTGTTCTGTGCAGCACTGCGTCATCGGCATAGAGTGTGACTTTTGCCCCTCCGCAGTGTTGGGGGAGGTTGTTGGTGACAGGGAGAATAGCAGGGGGCCTAAGATAGACATATTATTGCCAGTGGTCTAATGCCAGATTCTATCAGCGACCAACACGCAACCTTTGGAATCTGGAAAGGCGGACAAATGCAAAAGTCATCTCCTAGACATATCGAAATTAGAAATTAAAATAAATTAGATGTTCCTAAGATCTTTTTTTTTTTAAACTGTTTCTCACTCTGGGCTCCGGGCATCCTTCGGGAGTGCCCACTCGGCTGTGCCTCTCACTCCCTGCCTGAACCCCTGCTACTCCCAGGCTCCCCCCCCCCGAATGACTCGGTAGTTCCAGCTCCCCCCGGGATCCCCCTCGGGGAGAGGGCCCACCCCTCCCTTGGCGGCACTGTCTGGAAATAGAGGGACCTACCTTTGTTGTTGGGTCGGACGTGGGGAGTCCTGGGTGCGCTGGGCCGGCGCTGGGATGTGGGTGTGCCACCGGGGCCTCCGTCATCTCACCAGAGCGCCAGAGGGTTTTTCTGTGCTTAGTCTCTGAGGAGCTTGGCCGTGCAACGACAGCTAGACACTACGTTCCGCCACCCGTCAAGCCCCTCCCCTGCTATGTGTGCGCCGCAGAGTCTGTGCTGCACCTGACTGTCACCAGGTGCCGCTACAAAGTGGTGCAACACCAAAACTCTCCCCAGGGAAGGGAGAGCTGTCCTCCAGATGCTCAATCCCTTCCCTTTCCTACCGACCCCCAGTGGCCCTGGCTCGTTCCCGAACCCAAGTCGCGGTGTGGCGTCCAGTGCCTCAAACCTCAGCACCACCGGGCTGGCCAGATGTTCCTAAATTCTTAAGTAAGTTATCTAACATAGATTGGTCTTATTTGAAAGTTATTCCAGATGTAGATTGCGCACTGGACTACTTCATTAAAGTTTTTATGGAAATAGTTAAATATGTACCAGTAATTAGGAAGAGAGCAAGTGGGAGAAAAACCAAATGGCTAAATAAAAATCTCTTTAAGCTGATGAAAGATAGGGATTCTGCCTGGCTAAAACTCAAAAAGCGCAATATGGCCTTTGATTTAAACGAATACAGGAAGAAAAGAAAATTGTAAAAAGGAAATCAGAGCAGCCAAAATTAATTTCTTTAAGCACCAACAAGTGGAAAATCTGACCAACACAAAAAAAATTCTGGGGTTCTATTAGATCCCTATTAACCCCTTCTAATGATACAAGCACTGGTATGCTAAAGGATGGGGTTGTGTTGACTGACCCTATCTCAATAGCTGATGAATTTAACTCACAATTCACAAATCTGGATAAATATCAGAAAGGTCAGTAGGGACAAGCCACTACTGATCAGGAAGTTAAACTAACAAGGTCGAGTTTTTCATTTAAAAATTGTTAAAAGTGCTGAAGTACTAAAACTGCTTAAAAAGTTAAAAATTGATAAGGCACCTGACTGTGATGAACTTCCGTTCAAACTTTTGGTACTTGCATCCTCTAAAATTGCTTAAACCCTTAGTCTAATATTCAACTTTTTTCAAACAGGACAAATACCCAATTTGTGGAAAAAGTCCTATATAATACCCATTCATAAAACAGGGTCCCAGTCAGAATTCAGTAACTTTCGACATTTATCAATCTTGTCAGCACTCAAAAATACAGGAAAAGATAGTACACTCACAGCTAAACGATTACATTAGGACCCATGACTTAATCTCTCCTAACCAGAATGGCTTTTTGTGTGGGGGGGCGGGATACAGTACTAAGACTGCCTTAGTTGGTTTCACGGACACTATCCATAGGGCTACAGAGACCGGTGGCCTAACAGGGGCAATGTTCGTGGACCTAACCAAGGCATTCGATTTAATAGACCACACCATCTTACTGAAACATCTTGAGCATGTGGGACTTGGAACCCATGCTGTTAATTGGTTCAGGGATTACCTTGACAATAGGTTCAAGTACATTCAATTCAATGTTTTTTTTTTCTACATTCCATAGGGGCCAGTGTGGAGTGTATTATTACCAACATTGTATTATAATTCATTTTTGTTTACTAAGTTAACAGTTAAGGATCTGGATTTAGTTAATAAGACTTTCAATTCAATATGTCGATTTGTGACAGCTAAGCCATATAAGACTCACCACGGTACGCTTTATAATGATCTTGGATGGCTGCCTCTCAAGTTGAGTTTTCAATACAGCTTAGGCTGTATGCTTAACAACACGATTAAGCTTGGACAACAATCTCCCTTATTCACTTTACTTGAAGTAAAAGGAGAAGCAAGAACACTTCGATCCTCCTCCACTTTTAAATTGGCTTTACCCAGAACCTCAGCTTGTATGGGGAGAGGGCTTTTTTCAGTACAATGTCACAAACTTTGGAATTCTTTGCCTCAGCACTGTATAGATGCTGACAGTCATTATAATTTTAAAGCATTTTTTTTTAAACCATTTACAATTACAAACTATATGTAAATGTTTTTAAGAACGTATTTCTGTTTTTGTTAGTTTTATATGTAATCTATTCT
Organism: Neoceratodus forsteri; assembly: GCA_016271365.2. Lineage (NCBI taxonomy): Eukaryota > Metazoa > Chordata > Ceratodontiformes > Ceratodontidae > Neoceratodus > Neoceratodus forsteri. The sequence goes on along the minus strand of CM028131.1, from coordinate 1,227,169,526 downwards.
TTGTATATTATGTCAACTAAGCCTTACTGTTAAGGCTCCGGGTCGTTCCTGAAAACGGGCCTCGGCCCAGTGTGCTTACCCGATAAATAAAGTGACATGAAAATGAAATGAGTCCCTCAGGGCTCCATACTTGGCCCTTTACTTTTTACTCTTTTCACTGACCCTATTTCACAAGTACCACATAACTGTGACTTAATACTTTACGCAGACAATGCAGCACTGGTGTCTCATAGTAGATCGATTCTATAAGTTAATTTTGCACTAAGCCATGAATTTACTGAAATTCAAAACTGGTTCTGTCAGAACAATCTGGTTTTAAATAAAATAAAAACTAAAGCCATGTTGTTTGGATCTGATGTTAAAATAAAAAACAATACTCAAGTGATTTTATAGTTTGTTGGGGGAGTCCAATTGAGACTGTAGATTTGTTTAAATATTTGGTTATTATTTTGGACCCATCCTTAAACATCAATGTTTACATGGATAGTCACTTCAAAGTTACATGCAAAGATAGGAACATTATACTGATTAAGAAATTTCTTTTCAAAAGTAAAACGTCTTGCTATCACTCAACAAAATCTCCTCCCAATACTGAATTATGCATCACTGGTCATTGATACGGCTCCTGCTTGTACTGTATCTAGAAAAGAAACTCTGCTACAAAAATAGGGAAGTTTGCACTTTTGGCTCCCCATCAAACACACCATTGCCAAATATTAAATCAACTCAATTGGTTCTCTGTACAGAATATTTACAGGTTTACAATGTCCCGCTTTGCATTCAAAATATTAAATACTGGAATTCAAGTTACTTTATGAAACTCACTCATTAAATATTCTTCCTCTTATGAGTCACAGTCCTCTACAAAGTCTCAATTGGTCTTGCTCCTCATACGATCAAACACAGACAAGGGAAACCTTCGCCTACTGTGCTGCCTCTGTCTGGAATAACTTACCTCTTAATGTTAAGCAATCTACATCTATTAATACTTTTAACATGGCAGCTCTTAATCATTTTAAAAATCAAAACAAATGTGTATGTAAATGAATGTACTGTATTTGTCATTTTTGTATCTTTATACTGTCAGAATATGTGCATCTGTGTGCTGTATTTCTTACTTGACTTCGGGTCGTACCTGAAAACGGAATGTAAATTCTAGAGTACCTACCTGCAATTTCAAATAAATGAATGAATGAATGATGGTCCCTCTCATGACACCACAAACAATGTCAGAACTGGGCCCAGCATCATCCCCAATGCCACCTGCTGCATCGTTAACGTGAAGCGTGACAACGGCATGGGAGACACCAGAGGATGATGTCAAAGCATCCACTGGTGTAGACTGAGTGTATAGCTGAGGCCTACCACCGGGGACATCTACTGTTCAGGGCAGGCAGACTGTGGAGGGTTCACAGTTGACCGCCATGAGGGAATCGATTGTCCACAACACCCAACCACCAGAGTCTCCACTGCATCAGCGTGGTGAGGTCAAGGAAAAATGGAAATTACATACCTACTGTAATTCTTGGTCTTCTTGGACGAAGTCTTCACCACTCATTCACATTAATGGGAGTACGCCGGAGGTGCTAGGACCCAGCTGAAGCAAACTTTTCAGGAGGGCCGGTACGTGAGATGGAGCCGCGAGGAAGTAGCACTGCAAGCCCCAGTGCGTGTGGTAATGACTATCTTGGCGTCGACCCTCCAACCGCCTCAGTACTTTTTTTCCCCCAAGGAGGTGCAGCGTAACTAACTTAGAAAGGACTAACCTAAAAATTCGGACATAAGATAGTCCGAATGACCCATGTAAGAAGGGTCAACTACAAAGTCTTCACAGCTCAGTCACTGAGGGAGTGAATACCATAACCAGAGAAGTGAGCTCGGGGTATGGTGGGTGGGCATGTGAATGAGTGATGGGGACTTCGTAAAAGAAGATCAAGAATTAAGGTAGGTACGTAATTTCCATATCTTCCTGGACATAAAGTCTCCACCACTCATTCACACTAATGGGGAGTACCAAGCTAAATAATCTCCAGAGATGGGCGGCAGGAGATAAAGAGCTCACGTGTTTAGAAGTCCGTTAAGAATGGTTCTGTCAAATGATAGATGTCATCTGGCATGGACGTCTAAGGCGTAGTGCTTAACAAAAGTATGCATGGAGCTCCAGGTAGCCACATTGCAAATATCTGCAATGGGCACGTTACAGATTTCCGCCAGAGATGCCGTAACTGCTCTGGTAGAGTGAGCGTACACTCTGCCTTCCAGCTTGACCTGTGCCATAGAACTGAGTGGCGAAGGCATGCCAATAGCCACGCTGAAATGCATCTGATAGCAACAGGTTGACCCAGCCGGGTCTCGCTGAAGGAAACAAACAGTTGTTGAGCCTTGTGAATTTCTTTCATTCTATCTAGATAGAACTGCAACGCTCTCTTGACATCCAGCGAATGAAGGGTATGTTCCCCTTCATTCTGGAAGTTCACAAAATAGGTAGGAAGAACTAAAGGTTGGTTTAGATGGAATTCAGAGACGACCTTAGGAAGAAACTTAGGATGAGTCCTAAGAACTACTTTGTTCTTGTGAAATACAGTGTACGGAGGGGGGATGTCTGTGACCAAAGCGTGTGTTTCAGAAACTCTATGGGCCGAATTAATGGCCACCAGGAAGCCCGTTTTCCAAGTGAGGAACTTCAACTCGCAAGTAGCTAGAGGCTCGAAAGGTTTATGAATGAGCATGTCCAGCACAAGGTTAATGTCCCAGGCTGCAACTGGACATCTAATAGGAGGTCTTGTATGCAGAAAGATGAACTTTGACTGTGGAGTACTGCAGACCTGTGTTTGAGAAGTCAAAGAGATACTCCAAGACTTTACTAGGTGGGCAGGAAAAAGGGTTCCAAGAGGATTTTGCACACCAGATAGAGAAACATTTACATTTAGTTGTGTAGGTTTTTCTAGTGGCTCGCTTGCGCGCAGCCAAAAGAATATCTGAAACTCTAAGAGAAACACTGAACCTATTCACCTCTATCTCTTCAGGAGCCAAGCGTGAAGGTGAAGCAACCTCAGGTTGGGATGGACCACAGGACTCTGGGTCAGAAGGTTCGTCTGAAGAGGAAGTGTTTTCGGGGGGGGGGGGCGATAGCTTGTTGAGCAGCGGGAACCATATCTGCCAAGACCAGAAGGGGGCAATGAGAATCATTCTGCCCTCCTGAGACTCCAATTTGAGCAGTACCCTCTGAATGAGGGGAAGAGGAGGAAAAGCGTATAGAAAGTGTTTTGTCCACCGCAGGCTGAACGCATCCTGACAAAAAATGACAGGTCCTTGATTTCTGGAGCAGAAGAGAGGCAGTTTTGCGTTGAGTGGGGACGCAAAAAGGTCCAAGTCTGGAGTTCCCCACTCTTTGAAGAGTGACTGAACTATGGTTAAGTTGAGAGATCACTCGTGAGGATCCACCTCCGTTCTGCTAAGGTGGTCTGCCAGGTCATTTTGTACTCCTGGCAGGTAAACTGCCTGAATCAGAGCCTTGTGTTCCAGACACCATTCCCACACTCTCATTGCTTCCCTGCATAGTGGGTGAGAGTGTGCACCGCCCAGTTTGTTGATGTAGTACATCACTGCCTTGTTGTCCGTTTGGAGGAGAATGTTCTTGTGACAGAGTATGTCTTCCAAAGCCTGGACTGCATAGAGGACAGCTCTCATTTCCAAGATGTTTATGTGAAGTTGAGACTCATCCTGAGCCCACGTACCCTGGGTGTGGAGATCCCGGCAGTAAGCTCCCCAGCCCATCAGAGACGCGTCTGTGGTAATGGAGATCTGATGATCCAAAGGGGTGAAGGGATATCCTTCCAGAAGGTTGTCTTCCTGAGACCACCAGGTGAACAACCTCTTCAGAGGTTCCGTCACCTTGATGAGAAAAGACTGAGGGTGAGTGGTTGGGGACCACTGAGCATCCACCGAGAGGTTCTCCTGTGAAGACGAGCCAAGGGTACAGTGAACACCGAGGATGCCATGAGGCCCAGCATCTGCTGCATCGAGATAGCTCGAACCGAGCTGTGTTCTCTGATGTATCGGGCCATCTGTAAGATATCGCTCCTTCTGTCCTCTGGAAGAAAAGCCTTCGCACAGGAGGTGTCCAGAACAGCTCCTATGAAAAGGAGCTTCTGGGAGGGCTGCAACTGTGACTGGATTCCCATAGACGTGAGAAAGTCTGAGGCCGTGGCTACGGCCTCCAGAGTCTCTTGCCTGGAGAGACTTGCTAGGAGCCAGTCGTCCAGATATGGGAACACTTGTGTTCTGATTTTCCTGAGGAGCACCACAAGAACTGCACAACACTTTGTAAAAATTCAAGGCACCAAGGATAGCCCAAAGGGCAGGACTCTGAACTGATAGTGTTAAACCAATGCCACGAACCTTAGGTATTTGTGGTGCTTTGGGTGTATGAGAATGTGTTGGTAGGCATCCTGCATGCCCAGGGAGGCTAGCCAATTGTGTCGATGAATCAAAGATAGCAGGGTACCGAGTGAAGATATCTTGAACTTCTCCTTGTGAAGGAACTTGTTTAACTTTCTGAGATCCAGAATGGGGCGTATGCCACCAGATTTCTTTGGGACCAGAAAGTAATAGGAGTAGAAACTTGTGTTTCGTTGATTCAGCGGAACTACTTCTACTGCCCTGTTGTTCAGAAGGCCTTGTACCTCGGAAGCAAGAATGTCTGAATGTACCGCCGACAGTCTGGGCTGTCGTTTGGGAGGATGATCCTGAAGGGTTTCCTAAAGATTAAGAGAGTACCCCTCGCGGATTACCCTGAGGACCTATTTGTCTGATGTTATAGATTTCCACTGGTTGTAGAACTGAGTCTGATGTTATAGATTTCCACAGATTGTAGAACTGAGTCAGACGTCCTCCCACCTGGGCCGGAAACTCAGAAGGTGGCACTGGGCGCTTTTGGGGCTTGTGCCTTCTGCTGCACTTTCTTTTGCGGCTGAGGGTTCTGGTTTCTGTTAAAATCTCCTCTGCCTTTGCCCCAAAAGGACTGACGGTTGTGAAACTGGTGTTTGTTTCCACCTCCTCGGGAAGGGACGAGCGTAGGTCTGGCTGTCTTAATGGCAGACCTAGTCTTCCGTGTGGCCTCTAGTGCTTGCTCCACCTGAGGTCCGAACAGATACATACCATCGAAAGTTAAGGCCATGACTTGCTGCTGGGCATCACTCGTGAAGCCAGAAGTATGCAGCGAAGAGTGGCGACAGGTGCAGATGCCAGCCGCCACCCAGGAAGCAGTATCGAAGGCGTCCACTGCAGCTTTAACCTGTTGGTTATTGGACTCGATACCCCTAGTTGTGGTTTGAAGTAGCTCTGAGTTTGCCTCCAACTCAGGCAGAGCTTCTACCATTGCTTTGAGCGAATGCCAAAGGACGTACTCATACTGAGAAAAATGGCCCTGGTAGCTGGCAATGCGCATGCCCAGGGTTGAGGCAGCAAAGACTCTCTTACCTAAGGTGTCTATCTTGCAAGATTCTTTGGTTATAGGATGGGCTGTAGATTCTTGAGGTAGGAAAGCCTTATTTTCTGCCAGGACCACAATGGCATCAGCAAAGGCTTGTGAGGCCAAAATGGGGCGATCCTTGGGGGGGCATACTTCCTATCTATGGACTTGGCCACAGAAGGAATGAGAGACGGATTCTTCCACACCATCTGTGAAAGGGTCTCGAAAGAGGGCTCTACCGGAGGAGTTAAATCCATAGGGATTTCTGGGACATGAAGACACTGAAGACGCAAAAGCTTCCCAGGATCGATTTCTGTGATCTGGGAGAGAAAGAGTAGAATTTAAGTTCTTTAGCAGAGACTTAAAGGAAAGGTCCTCAATAATAGGTGCTGCAGGAGGATTGATCCCTGCCCCCAGGGCAATGTTGGCATCAAAATCATCACCCAGGCGAAGATCTGGATCAGGCTCAAAATCACCTCCTGACAGTCCAGAGGGACTGTATAGACAGAAAAAGAGTGAAAATCAAGAGGAAGAATAGAAGAGGTAAGAATCGGAGTTGAAAACCCCTGAAGACCAGATGGCGCCGTACTCATCCCCGGCGCCATCGAGGAAAATGGCGCTGAGAACAAAGAAGGAGCCATCAAAGGAAACGGCATCACAAACGGCACTGACAGGGCCCCCGGTGCCACAGATGTTGCTGACAGAGCCTGCGGTGCCACGGACGTCGCCGACCGAGTCCCCGGCGCCGGAGAAGTCAGTACCGCGGACAACAGCAACGTCCCAGGAGTGTGAGAACCGTGACTAGAAGGAAAAGAAGGAAAAATGGCAGGAGATAGAGGCATCGGTATCAACCCTTGTGCTGCAGCTGTGTGAGGGGGATAGACATACGAGCACGCACGGAGTCGACGGCACTGAAGAAGGCACCACCCGACTAGGAAGGCCCAACTGACCCACCCGCCCTTCTGAAGCCGAATGGCCTGAAGGCCCCGGTGTCAGACTGGCCGGTTCGGGGAATTGGACCAACCTCCGAGCCCACTGCTCCGTAAGAGCAGCCCAATGGTAAAACTGCTCATTGGAAGCTCCTCCAATAGATGGAGAGGAGCTCCGGTGTTGAGGAGCTCGGCCACCAGAGACAGAAACCGGCGACTCTGACAGAGGAGGAGACCGGCGCCTGGCCCTAATAACTGACCGTCTAGGCACAGACGTACCTGAGGGTAAACTTTGAGGATGTTGCTTTCATCTTCGATATATGTCAAGAAGAACCGAGGCCAACGGGTGCCGAGAATGGGACTACTCCATTACGCTGGAGGGACCCGCCATCCTGAGCACTGGACTGTCTGTTGTCAAACCCCTCTTCCGGGGAGGGTGGCAGACCGGACCCGGCACGGCTGACTGAAGAACTTTCATACGAAATTTTCCTACCGTCACCTGACCCACTCATGGTCAACTCCGTCAATGTAGGGATGAGGACTTCTCTCTTATAAGTAGAATTTATTAAATATAATCGGTACTTATCGAAGATAAACTACAAAACAATAAACTGAAAACTAAGTTGCTAGTTTGAAGTTTGACTCCCGGAGGGCGAGCAATGTCGTCACTGAAGCGCACTCGACGGCGGGAAAAAAGTAACTGGGGCAGTTGGAGGGTTGACACCGAGACAGTCATTACTGCATGCGCCGGGGCTCGCGGTGCAGTTTCCTCATGGCTCCAACTCAGGCGCCGGCCCTCCTGAAAAGTTTGCTCCTGCTGGGTCCTAGCACCTCTGGCGTACTCCCATTAGTGTGAATGAGTGGTGGAGACTTTATGTCAAGGAAGATCTCTGTACTTCTATGGAACCAGAGGTCCTGGGAAGAGGCCCAGGTGAAAGGCTTAATGACCTAATCTTGGCGTGCAACACCTACCTCAGAAAGTAGGGGACAGGGTGACCCCACTTCAGTATGCAGCTCCTTGGGGTGTGGTGGCCCACAGAGAAGCAGACATTGCATGCATTCATATTGTGCTTCAGTCCAAAGACAGGCCAGGCAGATCTGATGCCAGTCCGGAACAGCCATAAGTTTTCCACGGGGCAGTGATGCACAATAGGCAGCTGTTGAACCTTCTTCAGCGATTTCTCCCTTTTTTTCATTGGACTTCAGCATTGTAGAAAAATAAGAGACGGGATACTACAAAGAAATTAGAATAGCGATGACGCGGTAAGAAATAGTAGTGACAAGATGAACTGAGGCGATGCATTTCCATGGTATGCACTCAGCGGGAAAAAATGGAAATTACGTACCTACCGTAATTCTTGATCTTCTTGGACGAAGTCTCCAACCCTTATTCACACTAATGGGAATCGCCGGGCGCCTAGGACCATGCCGGAGCAAACTGTTTTGTAGGAGGGACGGCGCCAGAGATGGAGCTGCGAGGGGCAGCGCCGCAACCCTCTGCTCATGCGGCAATGACTATCTCGGCGTCGACCCTCCAACCACCTCAGTACCTTTTTTCCCCTGAGGAGGTGCAGCATAACTAACCTAGAAGGATAGCCTAACCAAATACCGGACATAAGATAGTCCGGAAGACCCGTATAAGAAGGGTCAAGAAAGAAGTCTTCACAGCCTAAAGATAGAGGGAGTGAAGACCAACAACAGAGGTGAGCTCGGGGAATGGTGGGTGGGCATGGGAATGAGTGGTGGAGACTTTGTCCAAGAAGATCAAGAATTACGGTAGGTATGTAATCTCCTTACCTTCCTGGACATAAAGTCTCCACCACTCATTCACACTTATGGGAGAGTACCGAGCTAATAATCCCCTGAGAGGGAGGCAGGAGAGACCAAGAGCTCACAGATTTAGGACAGAAGTCCATTAAGGATGGTTCTGCCAAACGAAACATGTCTGGCATGGACATCCAGGGCATAGTGTTTGACGATAGTATGCACTGAGCTCCAGGTGGCCGCATTGCAAATATCTGCAATGGGCACATTGCGGATTTCCCCCAAGGATGCCGCGACTGCTCTTGCAGAGTGAGCGTACACTCTGCCTTCCAGCTTAACCTGCACCATGGAATAAAAGTGGCGAAGGCATGCCACCAGCCTGCTGAAATGCATCTGATAGCGACAGGTTGACCCAGCCAGGTCTTGCTGAAGGAAACAAACAGTTGCTGAGCTATGCGAAAATCTTTTGTCCTATCTAAATAGAAACGCAAAGCTCTTTTGATGTCCAAAGAAAGAAGAGAACGCTCCTCTTCATTTTGGAAGTTTGCAAAGTAAGTAGGAAGGATCAAAGGTTGGTTTAGATGGAATTCTGAAACAACCTTAGGGAGAAACTTAGGACGGGTCCTAAGAACTACTTTGTCTTTATGAAACACAGTATACGGAGGGTCTGTGACCAAGGCATGTATCTCAGGGACCCTGTGGGCCGAGGTAATGGCCACCAGGAATGCTGTTTTCCAAGTGAGGAATTTCAACTCACAGGTAGCTAGAGGCTCGAAAGGTTTTCAAGTGAGCATGTCTAGCACAAGATTAATGTCCCAGGTTACGACCAGATGTCTGATAGGAGGTCTGGTATGTAGAATTCCCTTAAGGAACCTCTTAACCATGGGTAACTGAGCCAGTGACAAGGAAAGTACTGGCTCATGATAAGCTGAAATGGCACAAAGGTGAACCTTGACTGTAGAGTATTGCAGACCTGAATTTGAGAGGTCCAAAAGGTACTCTAGAACTTTATTTGGTGGGGAAAAGGATTCAAAGAGGATTTGCACACCAGAGCAAAAACGCCCATTTGGCTATGTGTTTTCCTAGTGGTTGACTTGCACGCAGCCAGAAGAATATCTGAAACTCTCATGGGAGACATTGAACCTGTTCACTTCTATCTCTTCAGGAGCCAAGTGTGAAGGTGAAGCAATCTCAGATTGGGATGGACCACAGGCCCCTGAGTCAGAAGGTCTGCCTGAAGGGGAAGTGGCTTCGGAGGGGTTTCTGACATACTGTTGAGTAACAGAAACCATATCTGCCGAGGCCAGAAGGGAGCAATGAGAATCATTTTGCTCCCCTGGGACTCGAACTTGAGAAGTACCCTCTGAATTAGAGGAAGAGGCAGAAAGGCGTACAGAAAGCGTTTTGTCCACTGCAGCCTGAACACATCCTGACAGAAAATGCTAGGCCCTGGATTTCTGGAGCAGAAGAGAGGCAGTTTTGGGTTGAGTGGGATGCAAAAAGTACAGTTACGTAAGAACTTACCATAACAGTAGATCTTGAGAACAGCTCTTGCAGCAGGTTACACCATTAGGACTGAAGCCGCTAGCGCCAGGACCCACGGAAATCTTCTAGCTAGCAGTCTCAGCTGGGACCGCCTCCAACGCCGGTCCTGCCCCGACGCCAGGTGTAGTACATAAGGAGGCAGTCCCGCCCAGAATCCCAGTTCTCCCGCCCGGAGACTTCCGCCGCTGGATGACATCAGAAGAGGAGACTGAGGACTGCCATCAGATGGCCAAGACTAAAGACAGACCTTTCCAATCCAAGGATGGATGTTAGGTTAGAACCTACTTCTCCAAGGGGAATGGTGGTGGAAGAGTACTGCTTCAAGAGCTGTTCTCGAAGATCTACTGTTATGGTAAGTTCTTACATAACTGTACTATCTTCTTCGAGATACAGCTCTTGCAGCAGGTTACACCATTAGGACTGATTCCCAAGCAATGGCGACATTGTAGCGCCATCGGGAGGAGGAAAGACGGAGATTAAAGCCCCTTCTGAGCCTAAGATAGAAGTCCCTGGAGGACAGCTAGGCCGAAACCAGCCCTTCGCCTTGAGGCGATGTCCAGGCTATAATGCCTGATAAAAGTATGCACCGAGCTCCAGGTGGCTGCAGCACAGATAGCTGAAGTAGACACATTCTTCAGTGCTGCGAAGGAGGTAGCCACTTCTCTGGTGGAATGGCCCTTGACCGCTCCTGGCAAGGGTTTTCTGCGTTTGTCATAACAGAAATAGATACACTGAATGAGCCAGCGTGAAAGGGGCTGCTTCGAAATGGGGGCCCCTTTCATCCTCTCAGCGAAGGATACGAACAGCTGCTCCACTTTCCGGTGCTATCTGGTTCTGGTCAGATAATATCTGAGACACCTATGAACATCCAGGGTGTGAAGCAGTGCTTCTCCTCGATTGGTGTACTTGGGAAAGTACACTGGTAAATCGATGTCCTGATTAAGGGTAAGGGCCGAAACCACCTTAGGCAGGAACTTAGGATTTGTCCTCAGGGATACCCTATCCTGGTGGAAAATTAAATAAGGCTCTTTATACATGAGAGCATGTAATTCGGAGATTCTTCTCACCGAAGTAACAGCTGAAGTTACCACCTTCTTGGTGGCTATCACGTCAGCCAGAAGGATGGGAGAGCTCCAGGCGCTCTGCATCGAGTCTCCTTACCTGGTCTTCCACAGGGACAAGGTTGTCCTGCGCCCCCACCCGAAGTTCCTTCCGAAGGTGGTGTCGGTGTTTCACCTTAACCAGGTGTTGACTCTGCTGGTGTTCTACCCCAATCACACCTCGGAGGCCGAATAGAGGCTCCATACTCTGGACCCTAGAAGGGCGCCGCCACTATAAGGAGCGCAAGGCTGGAATTGGGGAGAGGTTCGCCAGCTGTTTGTCACCCACGCTGAAGCCGCACCTGGCAGACCTGCAGCCAAGCGGACTTATAGGCAGGTGGGTCACCTCCTGCACAGATCTCTGCTATAAGTTGGCGGGCATGGAGCCTCCCAGAGATAAGAGCTCATTCTACCCGCCATACTGCTGCATCGGTGGCTGCTTCCAGGGACGCCCCTATCCAGGAAATCTGCAGGCTGCTACCTGAAGTCAGCACACCTTCATCACCCATTACCACACGACCTTGAGTCACGCGGGATGCTGGTTTTGGGGCCTCGGTTCTCCAGTCTCTATTCCCTAAGTAGGGGTGTGCGCCGCCTCCCTCCTCCGGAGAACTGCTAGAGTCTGTTAGACAGTGTGGATGAACAATATCCATGTCCCTAGAAATACAGGTTACTCACTTGTAACAGCAGTTCTAGGAATGGTATATGTTGTTCATCCACACGACTCCACCCAACCTCCCTGGCTTCGACGCACAACCTGAGCTTCCAGCGGGCCAGATCTGGTGTCATGGGGCGGAGCCGAGAGTTTTACCACCCGGGTGGGTGGGAGGAGCCAGCTTGAAGACCTTACGGCAAGATTTAAAGCGGCAAGGATACCTGGGTCTGAGGGAGGGTCCGCCACCTCTCTGATCACCTCCTTCTCGAGGAGGAGAGTGATGTCGGCTCGGTGAGCCGACCGCGAGGCTTCGGACCCCGAGGCCCCCCGAGGTGCGACGGCTCTGAAGGGTGGGGCCTGCTCGAACTCCAGAGGCAGGCCCTTTCCCACCACCTCCAACACCCACCGGTCTGTGGTGATAACGGACCAGGCGGAAAGAAAGTGGCGAGCCGCCCCCCCCACGGGGGGCACCTGGGGTGAGGCGACGGGGTTGGGGCGACACCCCTCAACCCGTCACTGGGCAGGCTTGGAGGAAGGACCAGCCGAGGGACCTCCAGGGCCTTTACCTCCCTGCTTCCTGGAGGAGGAAGCCGAGGGCTTGGGTTTGGGATGCCAAGCTCGAGCCTGCTGGCCCTGACGTTGCTGGGCCGGACGTACCGCGGGCGCAGAGGGACGAAAGGGCTTAGGCTGTGGTCTGCGGCCTTTGTCCTCTGTGCGGATGAGACCGAGTCCAAGGTAGCATTGGACTTCTCGATCCTCTGCAGGTGACCTTCCACCCCAGGGTCGAAGAGGTCGGGTCCCAGGAAGGGACATCCGCCAACTTGTGCTGGGTATCCGAAGTGAAGGTGGATATCCTCACCATGCCTAACGGCGACATAGCCACTAGTGTCGCTACTGACCTGGCACATGAGTCTCCAATGTCCAGAGCAGTCTGAAGCTGCTGTTTGGCCACTGCCCTGGTCCTGCACCTGCCTAACCGTGGTCTGCAGGTCCGCCGGAAGATGAGGAACTACCTCGTCCAGGGAGCCCAACAGGGCATGAGAGAAATGTGCCATGAGTACGGCCGAACTGGCCTGACGAAGGCCGAGGGAGGACGCAGTGTAGACTTTGTGCCCGGCATAGTCCAATTTCTTGGACTCCTTGTCGGGAGGTTTGTCCACGTCCCTAGCGTTCCCGGCACGCTGGAAACGCTTGTCGGTAACTAGCCTCGGCTGAGGGGTGTTCCGAAAAACCGGACAAAGAACCGAAGGACCGCGATACTTCCTGGCCATCCTGGCCGAGGGCACAGGACAGGAAGCAGGGCGCTGCCAGAGCTCCAAGGCCGGGCCCACTATGGCCTCGGCCACCGGAAAAGCCTCCGTAGGAGAATCCCCTCGGTCCAGTATCTCCATGAGAGGATACCTGGCCCGCTTAGACACAGGTTTGAGCTTCATCCCGGTGGACTCCGAGATGAGCTGAAGCAATCCCAGATAGGACGAACGGCTATCGTCCATCGACTGACCCCCAGAGGACTCCAAGTCTACTCGCCTGGAGAAAAGGGAGGAATCGCCGTCGGACTCTGAAGAGTCCGCAAAGAGCTGCCTCGGGCCTGAGCCACCCTCCACCTGCCGAGGTCGATCGGGAGTGAGGGTGACAGACAGCCTATGGGGCAGTCCCTGAGCCGACCGAGAATTCTTGGTCGGAGCCCCAAATAATGGCTGTGGAGGCGGAGGTTCCACCGGAATCGGTGGAGCAGCTGGTTTTGGCCGAACAACCGGCCTGGGAACAGGCTCCTCGGGTAAGTCGAGGGGTTGTTTCAAGCCGCCTCCGTGACAGCCACTTAATGGCCGGGAAGGCGCCGCTTATTCCCGTCAGAAGGAGCTGTTGTCACATGAGGTCCTCGCATCATCGACGTAGCTACGCTGAAGCTTCCCCGCCTGAGGAGGAGGACGAGACCAGCAGCGGCGCCGCCATTGCGGTGCCAGGATCGAGACCCTATGACGGCGGAACGGGCCGGACCGCGAAGAAGTCCGAGACCGAGACTGAGAACTCGGCTTTTCCGAGGGGGGAGGGACGGGGAACTGGCTCTCCCCTGCCCGGAGGGTTCACCCGAGGCTCTGGAACCGGAGGCACTGGCAAGCCCACGGGATCCTCAACTCCCACCGGGGAACCGGGAGAGGGATTCTTGGCTTCGCTTGCGACAACCCGTCCAACGGGTCGAGAAAAATCTCGACTGCGCCGACAGGAGTCTCGGTCAACTGGCCTGATGGGGACACCGTGAGACCAGTGGTCAAGCCGAACGATCGACTGGTCAGATGGTCGACAACCTGGGAGAGGGAACTCCGCTCCCAAGAGCGCTCGATGGGGGACTTACCCTTGTCTTTCTTTTGGACCGAGAAGAAGGTCCAGCAGACGCTGGTCCCTCTCCCTAGTGGAGAGGGACAGACAAAGCTCCTTAAAAGAAGCTGTATAAGAGGAACCCAGGGAGAGCAGGATAACTGCCGCGCCGAGGAAGATGCGCCCACGCCGCCTCTTCGAGGGGCGATCATCTGCTCTAGTTGATCCATTGAAGCCCGGCCGCATGAGACCGCCGACCGGGCCTCTTTTGACTTTACCGAGGAAAACGCTTCGGGACGCCCCAGTTGTAAACGGCAGCACGGCCTCGAGGACGAGGCTGAGAAGGAAGAGCACAGGTCCTAAGCCTGCGGTCGTGCTCAAGGCCTAAATAGTAGACGCACGTGGAGTGCGGATCTGTCCGAGACATCTTCTGCCCGCAAGGGCATCTCCGAAAACCGTGAGTCGATTGGTCCATCGCAGCCGCGAGGGACAGAAGACTGAAGTCTAGAAGTGCAAAAACTTTTAAATTCGCAAAACCGAAGAATTAGAAACCAGTCTTATACGCAGAGCGTTAAGGAGGAAACCTGAGCTTCCAAGCGGTAAGGAAGATCTGGCGTCATGGGGCGTTGCCGAGAGTTTTACCACCCGGGTGGGTGGGAGGAGCCAGCTTGAAGACCTTCCGGCAAGATTTAAAGCGGCAAGGATACCTGCCAGACAGTGTGGATGAACAACATATCCACGTCCCTAGAAACAATGTTTTCCACGACAGAAAACGTAGCTCGCAATCCGCGGCTGGTTCAAAGGGTGGCAGTGTAAGCTGCTCCAGGACGAAGGGCAAGTCCCAAGGAGGGACAGGATCCTTAATGGGCGGCCTAAGGTGGAGGACCCCCTTTAGAAAGGCACGAGTAGCATCCAACTGGGCCACCATGTGATGGCCTATGGGGGCAGGTACTCCAGAACCAGCTTCTCAGGACAGCCTAAGGGCGAGAAGCCGCGTGTTTGAGTCCACAGGCAAAACCTGCGCCACTTCATGGCGTATGTTGCCGGTTTTCTGGTGGCAGAAAGCACTTCTGCCACCTCTTGCGAGACCCCGTGTCGCATTATGGCTATGTCTCTAGGAGCTAGGCATGTAGGTTCAATGAATGTAAGTTCGGGTGGACTAGTGAACCCTCCTCCTGAGACAACAGGTGGGAGCTGATTGGCAAGGGAAGTGGAGGTTCCCGGGACAATTGACTCAGAAGCGGGAACCAAATTTGCCTAGGCCAAAAAGGCGCTATCAAAATAAGTGTCGCATGCTCCCTCCGAAGTTTGAGAAGCACTCTCTGGATCAACGGGAAAGGAGGGAAGGTGTAGAGGAATCTGCCTGCCCAGGAGAGGGACAACGCATCTCGCCAGAAAACACCAGGCCCTGGATCTAGTGAGCAAAAATTGGGCAGTTTTGCACTGGATGGGGACACGAATAGATCCAGTTCTGGAGTGCCCCATCTGTGAAACAGATCCTCTGCCACCTCCTGTAGAAGTTCCCACTCATGGACCCTGGCCTGGGAGCGACTCAGGCTGTCTCGACAGTGTTGTCCACCCGGGGACGTGAACTGCAATGAGGTTTTGCGCGCGTCTGATACCCATTCCCACACCCTCATGGCCTCTCTGCAAAGGGGTAGGAGTGTGTACCTCCTTGTTTGTTGAGGTAATACATCACCGCAGTATTGTCTGTTTGTAACAGGAGAGTACTCGGTGGAATCTCTGACTGAAAGGCTTGCAGGGCATAAAGGACTGCCCTCATCTCCAATATGTTGATATGGAGATGAGCTTCCTGGGTAGTCCATGTTCCCTGAGATCTCACCCCGTTCAAGTGCGCTCCCCACCCCAGCCCTGAGGTGTCTGTGGAGAGTGTTATCACCGGGGACGGTGCTGTGAAGGGAACCCCCACAGAGAGGGTTCCTGGATCTAGCCACCATTGCCAGTCCCGAATCACGGACCTCGTGATTTTGACTGGATGCTGCAGATGGTCTTGCCTTTGGTCCCATTGCACTCTTAACATCCACTGGGTTACCCGCATGTGGAGTCTTGCCATCGGGACTGTTGGAATGGCTGCAGCCATGTGCTCGAGCAGGCGAAGGACCAATCTGGCTGGGACGGTCTTCTTCGCTGATAGGTCCCTTATGAGGGATCGGATGCGTTCCGCTCAGTCTTCGGGAAGAAAAGCTTTCCCCTTGACGGTGTCCAGAACTGCCCCTATGAACTGCAGTTTCTGGGACGGTACCAGGAGAGACTTCTTGTAGTTGATTAGAATGCCCAGAGACTGAAAAAGGGCCTGAGTATGCTGAATGGCCATCAGCAATGCCTGCTTGGAGGAGGCCATGAGAAGCCAGTCATCCAGGTACGGGAACACAGTGGCCCTGTCTCCTCAGAGACGCTGCCGTGATTGCCATGCACTTGATGAATACCCTGGGTGCTGATGACAGCCCGAAAGAAAGCACTCGGAACTGATAATGGCGGCCGAGAAACTCGAAGCGCAGGAACCTCCTGTGCACTTGAGCAATAGGGATGTGCAGGTAAGCGTTCTGCATGTCCAAGGACGCTAAGAAAGCATCATTCTTCAGCATGGGGATTAGTTCCGGGAGGGTCACCATGCGGAAGCGCTTGTAAATGACTGACATGTTGAGGTCGCTGAGGTCCAAGATTAGATGGAGGTCCCCTGTTTTCTTTGGAACCAGGAAGAAGTGTGAATAGTAACGTGCTCCAAAGCTTCTTTCTGTAGAAGCGTGAGCACTTCCTGCCGTATGAGCAGTGCGTGCTGACCCGAATAACGGGAGAGCAGAGGAGGCCTTATGGGAGGGTTGTCTACAAATTCTATATAATGGCCTTTTTCGACCCCCGACCTTCGTTTCCCATTGATCCTGAGGAGGGGCGGGGGCCCGGAAGGAGTCATGCTGTGGCAGCATTGGATCCTGCAGGTTGGGCCGACTTGGTAGCTCATTGGTCTCTGCCTGAGGATGTCTTAGCCTGGGCTTTCCGAAAGAAGGAACCCCTCTGTTGCTGGCTGGAACGAGGTTGTTGCCTTTGGGTCTGGCTGCGAAAGCGACTCTGGTTCCTACGAAAGGAACTAAGTCTAGATCTGTACATGGCATGGACAGATCTAATAGCCTTCCTGGCTTCCTGCAATTTGGTGATCACCTTTTCCGAGGCTTCACCAAACAGAACTTCGCCATAGTAAGGAGTATCCATGATATTTTTCTGGATGTCCGGGGTAAACCCGGAGACACAAAGCCATGAGTGTCTCCGGAGACACACCTGAGGCTGCCGCTCTGGCCGAAGAGTCCGCAGAGTCGTATGTGGCTCTGAGCACCTGGGTCCCCACGTCTGAACCTGTACGGAGGAGTTGCAGGAGTTCCTCCTTTTGGCCACCGTCTGGCAGTTTCTCCGCCACGTCCTGTCCCTGTTCCCACAACGCGTTCTGGAACTGAACCATGTGGGTGAGGTAATTCAATGATCTAATGGCGCAAGTCGCGGCCGCATACGTGCGCCTGCCCAGCACGTCCAACTGCTTGGACCCTGGGTCTGGTGGCTGCGTACTCAAATGTTGCGGTTTCTGAGATCGGTCATGAGAGGCTGTAATGACTAGGGAGTTGGCCAGAGGATGGTTAGCCAGGTACTGGTCCTCCCTTAGGGCCTTGTACAGGCGGTCAGCCTTCTTCGGCATTGCCGGGGTCGAATGTGGATGCTTCCACGCTGCCTTGGTGACATCCACAAAGGTGTCCACCAAGGGTGGCACTACCACAGGCTTGGGGTCTTTTTGCCGAAGGTAGTGGGCAAGGCGTAGTCTTTCCGGGTCGAATTCCTCGGCATCCCATCCCATGTTCTCCTGAATATGCCTCATTATTTCGGAGAACGAGGGGTCATCCGGAGGAGACCTAGGGAGGTCGCGTGGGTCCGGAGATGGGATGCTGATTGGTGAAGGAGACCTGGAGCATTCAGAGATGTCAGATCTGGAACCCTCCATAGACGGTGAATACCGGCGTCTTCTGGGTGTCTTGGGGCTGGGTGACCCTGAAGAGGATCTTGATGGAGGCCTTCTCTTCTCCAAAGATCTACCCCTAGGAGGTGCTGTTGGCTCCTGGGGGGAAGGTGCTCGTCATGCTGACCCCTTGGGTGAAGGAGGGGGTGCAGGCGCCGGTGGTACCGCGGGTGCAGGAGGAGGCTGCGTGGTGACCACATTCTTTTTGATGGTGTCCCACTAGAAGGTGAAGAGCTCCTTCACTTGGATAGTTTAGGCCCGACGACGGACCGGCGTGGTGGCCTGTCGTCGGGGCCGGGCGCCGGCTCCCTGGGGGTCTCTGGTTCTGGAGAGGGTTCCCGTTGGAGTTTGACGGGTCCGGGATCGCCCGCCTGGTCTTCGGGCTGGGTAGACTCCTCCTCCGACAGTGCCTCCCGACCGACATCGATAGGCGGTGGTGTGGTCCTCCTGACTGCAGTATCTGACGCCGGTCCCCCCGCCGGCATCCTGGGGGACCAATGCCTGACCGGCGACGGGTGACGAACGGTCGCCGGTTCCCTGGAGTGCTTGTGTACCTTGGCCAATGTCGGGTCCGACGTCCTCTTAAGGGAGGTCAGCTCCTTGGTCTTGCACTGGGGTGGCAGCGGTAGGGAGACTGACTGGACGTCGGAGGCTGAATGCCGGGAAGACGACTTGTGGGACTCCCCAGACCTGGACGAGGCCTTAGCCGAGGAAGTGGCCTGGAGGTCTTGGCAGGCCACAGAGAAGAGGAACCACTGCTCAATTTGACCACAACCAGGGGAGGCTGAGAGCGGGCCCTCGACGGAGAGCGGTCCGACCTGGAGCCGGAGCTGCGGGAGTCCGAGGCCCTGGAGGGGGATCTGGGTCTCACCTTCTCCCGGTGCTTCTCATGGTACCTGTGTGACTTCCCTGAAGATTCCCCTTTGGAGGAAGGTTCCATGGCCTTAAGTTTTTCTTCGAGGAGGAAAGCCTGAAGGGCCTTCTGTCGGCGGATTCTCGTTCAGCTATTAAAGCCCTGACAGAAAAAGCAAGCCTGGGTGTCATGGTCTGGGCCCAGGCAACGAACGCAGGCCGAATGAGGGTCTTTGAAAGGAATCTGCTTTCCGCAGGCACACTTCGAAGACTGGCCCTCCACTGAAGTTGGAGAGGACATCAGACGAAAAACGACTGAAGAGAGATGAATTTGCAAAGTTTGAAAGTTTTCCTGGTCGTCGCGCACTAGAACTAACCGAGGGGTCGAGACTTGCAGAGTCGACGGCGGGAAAGAAATGAAAATTACGTACCTACCGTAATTCTT
Organism: Neoceratodus forsteri; assembly: GCA_016271365.2. Lineage (NCBI taxonomy): Eukaryota > Metazoa > Chordata > Ceratodontiformes > Ceratodontidae > Neoceratodus > Neoceratodus forsteri. The sequence continues at coordinate 1,227,150,429 of CM028131.1, read as the reverse complement.
GATCTTCTTGGACGAGTCTCCACCACTCATTCACACTATTGGGAACTGCACCGGAGGCACTAGGACCCAGCGGGAGTAAACTTTTTTGCTGGAGGGCCGGTGCCAAAGATGGAGCCGCGAGGAGCGGCACCGCGAGCCCCAGCTCGTGCGGTAATGACTATCTCGGCGTCGACCCTCCAACCGCCTCAGTACCTTTTTTAACGAGGAGGTGCAGCGTAACTAACCTAGAAGGGTAGCCTAACCTAAGAACCGGACATAAGATAGTCCGGGTGACCCGTTTAAGAAGGGTCAACAAAGAAGTGTTCACAGCCTAAAGATTTGAGGGAGTGAAGACCAACAACAGAGGTGAGCTCGGGGGATGGAGGGTGGGTGTGTGAATGAGTGGTGGAGACTCGTCCAAGAAGATCAAGAATTACGGTAGGTACGTAATTTTCATATCTTCCTGGACATAAGTCTCCACCACTCATTCACACTATTGGGAGAGTACCGAGCTAATAATCCCCCGAGAGGGCGGCAGGAGAGACCAAGAGCTCACGTTTCTAGGACAGAAGTCCATTAAGGATGGCTCTGCCAAAGGAAGAATGTCGTTTGGCATGGACATCCAGTGCATAATGTTTAACAAAAGTATGCACTGAGCTCCAGGTGGCCTCGTTGCAAATATTTGCAATGGGCATGTTGCGAATTTCCGCTAGGGATGCCGCGATAGCTCTAGTAGAGTAAGCGTTAACTCTACCCTCCAACTTAACCTGCACCATGGAATAGCAGTGGTGAAGGCATGCCACTAGCCATGCTGAGATACATCTGATAGCGACAGGTTGACCCAGCCGGGTCTCGCTGAAGGAAACGAACAGTTGCTGAGCTTTGCGAAAATCCTTGGTTCTATCTAGATAGAAACACAAGGCCCTCTTAACATCCAAAGAATGAAGAGAATGTTCTCCTTCATTTTGAAAGTCCGCGAAGTAAGAGGGAAGGACCAAAGGTTGGTTTAAATGAAATTCTGACACAACCTTAGGAAGAAATTTAGGATGAGTACGAAGAACTACTTTGTCCTTATGGAACACAGTATACGGAGGGTCTGTGACCAGGGCATGTATCTCAGAGACCCCGAGGCTGAGGTAATGGCCACTAGGAAGGCAGTCTTCCAGGTGAGAAATTTAGCTCACAGGTAGCCAGAGGTTCGAAAGGTTTCCGAGTGAGCATGTCTAGCACAAGATTAATGTCCCAGGCTGCAACTGGATGTCTTGTAGGAGGTCTGGTATGCAGAATTTCTTTAAGAAATCTCTTAACCACAGGTAACTGAGCCAGTGTTAAGGAAAAAAATGGCTCATGATACGCTGAAATGGCACTAAGGTGAACTTTGACTGTAGAGTACTGCAGACCTGAATTTGAGAGGTCTAAGAGGTACTCCAAAACCTTATCTGGTGGGCAGGAAAAAGGGATTCAAAGAGGACTTTGCACACCAGAGCGAAAAACGCTTCCACTTGGCTGTGTAAGTTTTCCGAGTGGCTGGCTTCCGTGCAGCCAGAAGAATATCTGAAACCCTTCGAGAGCCATTGAACTGGTTTACTTCTACCTCTTCAGGAGCCAAGCGTGAAGGTGAAGCGATCTCAGGCTGGGATGGACCACCAGTCCCTGAGTCAAAAGGTTCATCTGCAGGGGAAGTGGTCTCGGAGGAACTGCCAACATATTGTTGAGTAGTGGAAACCACAGCTGCCGAGGCCAAAGGGGAGCAATGAGAATCATCTTGTCCCTCTGGGATTCGAACTTGAGGAGTACCCTCTGAATTAGAGGAAGAGGCGGAAAGGCGTTAAAGAAAGCGTTTTGTCCACCGCAGCCTGAATGCATCCTGACAGAAAATGCCAGGCCCTGGATTTCTGGAACAGAAGAGAGGCAGTTTTGCATTGAGTGGGGATGCAAAAAGGTCCAGGTCTGGAGTTCCCCACTCTTCGAATAGTGACTGAACTATGGTTGAGTCGAGAGACCACTCGTGAGGAGCTGTCTCTGTTCTGCTGAGACGGTCTGCCAAGTCGTTCTGTACATCTGGCAGGTAGACCGCTTGAATTAGAGACTTGTGCTCCCAAGCACCATTCCCATACCCTCATTGCTTCCCTGCATAAGGGGTAAGAATGAGCACCGCCCTGCTTGTTGATGTAATACATCACTGCTTTGTTGTCCGTTTGAAGGAGAATGTTCTTGTGACAGAGGATGTCCTTCAACGCTCCGGACCGCATAAAGGACGGCTCTCATTTCTAGGACATTTATGTGAAGCTGGGACTCGAGCTGAGTCCACACACCTTGAGTGTGGAGAGTCTGACAGTGAGCTCCCCACCCCATTAGGGATGCGTCCGTGGTAATGGAGATTTGATGGTCCAGAGGAGCAAAGGGATATCCTTCCAGGAGATTGCTCTCTTGAGACCACCAGGTGAGTGACCTCTTCAAAGATTCTGTCACCTTGATGAGATAGGACTGTGGGTGAGTGGTTGGGGACCACTGAGTACTGAGCATCCACTGAGTGGTTCTCATGTGCAGACGTGCTAGTGGTACAGTGAACACTGAGGATGCCATGAGGCCTAGCATCCGTTGCATAGGGACAGCTCGAACCGAGCTGTTCTGTCTGATGTATCGGGCCATCTGTAAGATATCGCTCCTTCTGTCCTCTGGTAGAAACGCTTTTGCACAGGAGGTGTCCAGAAGAGTTCCTATGAAAAGGAGCCTCTGGGAGGGCTGCAGCTGCAATTTCTTGAGGTTTAGCAGGACTCCCATGGACGTTGAGAAAGTCTGAGGCCATGGCAACAGTGTCGAGACTTCCTTGCCTGGAAGGGCTCACTAGAAACCAGTCGTCCAGATATGGGAATACTTGTATTCCGACTTTTCTGAGATGTGCTGTGAGAACTGCACAACACTTTGTAAAAACTTGCGGCGCCGAGGATAGCCGAAAGGGCAGGACTCTGAACTGATAATGGTGTCCCAAAGCCACAAAACTTAGGTATTTGTGATGCTTTGGATGAAGAGGAATATGTTGGTAAGCATCCTGCATGTCCAGGGAGGCTAACCAGTCGTGTTGATGAAGCAAGGGTAACAGGGTCCCTAATGATATCATCTTGAATTTCTCTTTGGGGAGAAACTTGTTTAATTTTCTAAGGGTCCAAAATGGGGCGCATGCCCCCGGTTTTCTTTGGAACTAGAAAGTAATGGGAGTAGAACCCTGTGTTCCATTGATCCAGTGGAACTACTTCTACTGCCCTGTTGTTCAGAAGGCCTTGTATTTCGGAGGCGAGAAGCTCTGACTGAAGAACTGACAGCTTTGGCTGCCGCTTGGGGAGACAATAAGGAGGGTTCTCCGAAAAATTGAGGGAATACCCCTTGCGGATTATCGGAAGGACCCATTTGTCCGAAGTTATGGACTTCCACTGGTTGTAGAATTGAATCAGACACCCTCCCACGGCTAAAAAGTCCCCCTCGGGCAGCTGAGGTGGGACTTGGGCCAGAAACTCAGAAGGCGGCACTGGGCGCTTTGGGTCCTTGCGCCTTCTGTTGCGTTTTCTTTTGAGGCTGAGGGGCTTGATTTTTATTAAAACCTTCTACCTTTGCCTCGAAAGGACTGATGGTTATGAAACTGGCGTTTGTTAACACCCTCTCGAGAGGGGGTGGGAGGAGGTCGAGACAATTTAATGGCTGACCTAGTCTTTTGTGTGGCCTCTAGAGCCTGTTCTACTTGAGGGCCGAAGAGATACACACCATCGAAGGGCAACACCATGACCTGTTGCTGGGCATCATTTGTGAAACCTGAAGTCCCCAGCCAAGAATGGCGGCAGGTACAAATGCCCGCCGCTGCCGCTCGGGAGGCAGTATCGAATGTGTCCATAGCTGCTTTAACCTGTTGGTTGTTGGACTCGATGCCCCTGGTTATGGTTTGATGAAGCTCTGAATTAGTGTCAGACTCCTGTAGAGCTTCAACCATTTGTTTGAGCGAATGCCAAAGAATATACTCATATTGAGAGAAATAGCCCTGGTAGCTGGCGATACGCATACCCAGGGTGGATGCAGCAAAGACTCTCTTACCTAAAGTATCTATCTTACCAGATTCTTTGTTTATAAATCGAGCTTTAGTAGTCTGAGGAAGGACGACCTTATCATTCTCTGCCAAGACTACAATAGGACCCACAAAGACTTGGGAGGCCAAAATGGGTCGATCCTTGGGAGCAGCATACTTCCTATCTATGGGCTTAGCCACAGAAGGAATGAGAGCAGGATTATTCCATACCATTTGAGAAAGGGTCTCAAAGGAGGGTTGTACTGGGGGAGTTAAATCCATAAGGATGTCCGGAACATGAAGGTATTGGAGTATTAAAAGCTTCCCAGGATCGATGTCCACAGTCTGAAGAGAAAGAGTGGAATTCAAATTTTTCTGCAGAGACTTAAATGACAGGTCCTCTACCACAGGCTCTGTAACTGGATTAGATCGTGCTCCTTCCACATCATCACCCAGTCTAAGATCTGGGTCAGGCTCAATATCATCTCCTGACAGTTCAGGAGGGCCTGTATGGACAGGAAAGGATTGAAAATCAGCAGAAAAAGAGGAAGGAAAAGAAATCGGAGAGGGGACGCCTTGAAGATTAGTAGAAGAAAAGGCTGGCCTCAGCGCCGAAGAACAGCACGGTGCCGAAAGGCCACACGACACCGACAAAGCAGACGGCGCCCAGAAACTGAACGGCGCTGAAAAGCTGCATGGCGCCGAGAGTGACGTCGAAGACGGCGCCGAGTGACCCACCAACGCCAACAATGCCGAAACCAACCCAGGGCATCGAAAATTAGAATTTGAGGGAAAAGAAGGAAGAATATCAGGAGATAGAGGCATCAGTGTGGCCCCCTGCGCTGCAGCCATGTGAGGGGGGAAACACCTGAGCGCAGAGTCGACAGCACCGAAGAGGGCGCCGCGTGACTAGGGAGGCCCAATCACCCTGCCCGATCCCCTGAAGAGCCCGAGGGCCCTGATTGACCGGGCCAGGCAGCTGGACCAGCCTCCGAGCCCATTGCTTCATAAGAGCGGCCCACTGATGAAACTGCTCATCGGAAGCCCTACCAGAAGGCAGGGAAGGACTCCGATGTTGAAGAGGTCGGAGACAAGAACCAGAAACCGGCAACTCCGAATGAGGAGACCGGCAACTGACCCCAATGACCGATCGTCGATGCACACACATATCAGAGGGCGACCTCGAGTGATGCCTTCTCTTATTTGACCTACGGGTCGAAGAAGAGCTCGAGGCCGAATGGTGCCGAAAATGGGACCGTTTACTTTTATGCTTCCGGGGGGACCGCCCATCCCTCGGGCACTGGACCGTCTGTTGTCAGACCCCCCTTCCGGAGAAGGCGGCAGACCAGACCCAGCCCTGCTGACTGAACAGCTTTCATATGAAGTCTCTACCGCTACCTGACCCGTCATGGTCGACTCCGTCAATGTAGGCTGAGACTTCTTTCTTTGATAAGAATAAATTATCGTAAGCGTACATTATTTGAAAATACTACAAAATAATAAACTGAAAACTATGCTGCTAGTTTGAAGTTTGACTCCCGGCAGGTGAGTGACGTCGTCACTGAAGCGCACTCGATGGCGGGGAAAAAAGGAACTGAGGCAGTTGGAGGGTCAATGCCGAGACAGTCACTGCCACACGAGCAGAGGCTCGCAGTGCCGCTCCTCGTGGCTCCATCTCTGGCACCAGCCCTCCTTCAAAAAGTTTGCTCCCGCTGGGTCCTAGCGCCATTAGTGTGAATGAGTGGTGGAGACTTTATGTCCAGGAAGATCAGAACTGAGGTTAGTAAGGGGGCTGGCAATGGTTCCTGACTGGCGTGCAACACCATGTCAGGGTGCACAGGTGCCATGTCTAGTAGCCGTGGTCGGACCCCTGGCAAAAGCTTTGCTCCCACAGGGTCCAAGTACCTTCAAGCCCAGACCCATAAGTGGGAATCAATGGTCGACGATCGGTCATTGGGTTCACCAGTATAGCCTAGAGCAGTGGTTCTCAAATGGTGAGGCCAGCCTCCCAAGGGAGGCCCCATACTGTTCCAGGGGAGGCCCAGTCAAGTCTGAGAATGTACAGTATTTAAATGTTAAGTTTTGGATGTTTTGTGTGAAGGGATGAAGCAAACTAAATATGGATAGTGGCAGGAGAATTTCTTTGCTTATGCACAAATTGGTGACCAGGAAAGGCCCTGAGGCACAGCTTGTTTATACTGTAGGTGTGTATTTACATGTAAATTGGTGACTAAGAAGGCACACTGAGTCAAGGTTTGTTTCCACAGTAGGTGTTTATATGCAAATTAGTGACTGGGACAGGCACACTGAGTCGAGGCTTGTTTCTACAGTAGGTATTTATTTACTGTATATGCAAATTGATGTCTGGGAAAGGCACACTGAGCCAATGCATGTTTCAGGGGTGACCTTGGTAAGGGATACAAGAAGTTGCTTAACAGGGTAAGAGGGGGAGAGATGATGTGGCTAGGTTAGTTGTTCCAGATAGAGAGGAAGTAGAGTAATAAGGGTCCAAGAGTCAGGATAGTGGAGTGACAAGGATAACCTGTGGTGTGGGGTTGGGAGTGGAGAACAGTAAGTCAAATAAAAAGAGAATATGCTCCGTCAGCATTATTAGTCTCACTTGATTCTTGGAGTACTGTGCAAAAGTATGATTTTTATCTCCTATGGGGAGGCCCAAGATTTTTTCCAAATATGAGGGAGGCTCGAAAATCTGTTCCATGGCTTGGGGGAGGCTCACTATTACAAAGTGTGAGAACTAATGGCCTAGAGGTTAGAGGAACGAGGTGTGAACAAGCTTGATACATCCAGCAGACCAGACCCGAGTCTGATTCTCACAGCCTCCACTTGCATACTGTGCGATTCTGAGCAAGTCACTTAACCGCCCAGTGCTCCCAGGTCGCCCCTGAAAACAGGCACTTGTGACTAGTGGGCCTTACCCGGTTACCAAAGACTAAAATAAATAAAATAAATAAAAAGACTGATTTGTGGAAGATCAGTATGTTCAGTCGTGCTTTTTTCTTTGTTATGGTCGCCCATACACTATACAGAAAAAGGCACAGGAAACCATACGCTGCAAGGCTGTGTTTCAACCTCAGGGTTGGTATGACAATCACGGGATTTAAGAATGCATGGGACAGACATAAAGGAATTCTGGAGGTCAAGGTTAAGGGGCAACAGACCTCTAGGAAAACGTAAAGTAAACTTACAAGCTCAAATGGGCAGACTGGGTGGGCCGTAGGCCCTTATCTGCCGACACTGTCTATGTATCTATGTAACCGGGAGGCTCGAGCTTTGCTTTTGAGGTCACTATGTTGTCATGACAAAGTCTCAGTAGAAAAATATATCCTTGTTGTGTGTGGTTGTCCGTACATTATTCTATATATATTTACATTAAAGCAGCAGTGCAACAAAATTGGGTAAAAAATTTGACCTTAACGTTTTTTCAGTATAAAAGATTCCAGACCTCTTCTAGTTTTACTTGGTGTTAACATTTTCTAGTTCCACCAAAATCTGAGTATTTTATAAATGAGTTAATTTAGTTTTTCTCAAGAAAAAAAATATGGTCACCATATTTGGCTTGGAAATACTGTTTTAGACCCAGTAAGAAGTAAATAAAAAGAAACTCCTAGCAGCACAGAAGTTACCTAGAAAAGTTGATTTGACAGGAATGCTACATTTTTTTCATTAACAGTAGTTCAAACTAGCTTTTTGGAAAAACATTCTTCTTTGCATTGTTGCTTTACGGTTATTTAATCTATTTCTTAATGTGTAAGAAGCACTATATGTTAATATAGAAGGCATAAAGTAATTAGAGTTGATACAAAATCAATAAACGGAAGGGTTGCACTTGATAATAAGTTCTATATTGTATGCACACCCAGTGCTTTAACTAAAACTCCATCCCGGAGGCTAAGTTACTTCTTAGTTCAGTAATCACTCTACAACTGATGAGAGTGGGGAAGTAAATTCAAGATACCTCACCAAGGGTTGTCAAAAACTTCATCCTCGTTATCTACATGGTCAATTGACCTCTCAAACATTAGTGTTTCCTTAAAGATAAACATCCACAGATTCTAGTCAAATTCTCTATGTTCGGGGACTTAATATCAGTCTTTTAGTAACAATGCTACCAAGTGCACGTATCCTTCCATCAGAATAATTCAATGATAAGTCAGAGTATTTATCAAATAGAAATAAATCTGGAAGGAATGGCAATTTGGTTTTCTGGAACCTTTTCAATTCTTTAGGTGTATATTCCCACTATGGATGTATTCTGAGACCTTGCCATAATAAATGAAATAAACTACCTGGTTGCATACAATCATGTAGACAAAACCTTGCCAAAATTGAACCCATATGAAATAAACTGCAAGGTGGGTAATGCACACTAATATTTTGTACTATATGCTTTTGTTCTTTGAATCTGCCTTTTTATGGAGGTCAATCCAATTACACTTATAAAACGTTTTGTTATGTTCTTTCACCTATTTTGTTTAAGTTTTTTAATAGTAATTGGGGCCTTTAAGTGAATCTGCATTAATTATAGTTGTGTAAAGTACAGTTATGTAAGAACTTACTGTAACAGTAGATCTTCAAGAGAGGCTCTTGCAGTAGGTAATAATCATTAGGACTAGAGCCATCAGGCACTAGGACCACACAGAAAACTTTAGCTAGCAGTGTCTGGCAGGGAACAGCCCACACGACGTCATGTGACAGACGTCAGCGTGACACTATATAGTGGGTGGTTCCCATGCCCGCTCTCCAATTCTCCCGCCGTAGACCAAAGAAGGTGCGTCAGGAGAAAGGAGTGGGCTTCTGGATCCGATAGAAAGGCTATAAAGGAATAGCTGCAGAAGCATGGGGAAAGTGGGAGGAAAAAAGGTACCTACTGCAAGAGCCTCTCTCGAAGATCTACTGTTACGTTAAGTTCTTACGTAACTGTACTATTTTACTTCGAGGGCTCTTGCAGTAGGTATTAACCATTAGGACAGAGTACCCAGCAGTGAAATTCAGACAAAGGCTGAAGCATGGGAGGCAGGAAAGGTCTGCAGTAGTTACCAGGTTAAGACAGGAGGCCTTGAAAGACGACTAGTCCAAAGCCTGCCATGCACCTAGAGGCAATGTCCAGACTGTAATGTTCAGTAAAGGTGTAGACAGAGCTCCAAGTGACTGCCGCACAAATGTCTGCGGCAGAAACATTCCTGAAACAAGCAGTAGATGCAGCCATGCCTCCAGTTGAATGCCCCTTTACTTCTCCCAGAAGGGGCTCAATATACTTCTGATAAAACAAAATGCAGTTTGCTAACCATTTGGATAAGCATCGTTTGGAAACTGCTGCGCCCTCTCTCTTAGGTGCAAAAGAAATGAAAAGCTGATCCATTTTACGGACGTACTTCGGTAGTGTAATAACGCAAGGTTCTGTGCACAGAGTGTGTGTGCAGAATGGCCTCCCTTTGATTAGAATGCTCAGGGTAATACACTGGCAAATGTATGGTCTGATTCAAAGTAAATTCAGACACCACCTTAGGTAAAAACGTAGGATTAGTACGCAGAGCCACCCGGCCTCTGCGGAAAAGCAAATAAGGTTCTTTACACATCAGGGCCTGAAGCTCAGAAATCCTTTGAGCAGAAGTAATGGCAACTAAAAAGAGCGCGTTCCAGGAAAGGTAGCACAGGTCACAACTCGGGGGCCATTTCAAAGGGAGGCAAAGTGAGTTTCTCAAGGATGAAGTTCAAATCCCATGGAGGAATGGAGTTCCTGACCAGGGGTTTCAGATGGAGAATTCCTTTCAGAAAAGTTTTGGAAACCTCCAACTGTGCTAAAGTTCTGCCATTCACCAGAGTGTGGTAGGCAGAAATGGCAGACAAGTGGACCTTCAGTGAAGAATAGCTAAGGCAAAGGTCAGAGAGATACAGCAGGTATTCCATGACCTGTGGGACAGGACAAGAGAAAGGGTCCCATCTCTTGTTGGTTGCCCAAAGGGAGAACCTCTTCAATTTCATAGCATATGTGGTCCTTGTGGATGACTTTCAGGCCTCCACAAGGACTTGAGCCACTCTGGAAGAGACTCCAAAGCATGCAACTGCTATGTCAGCAGGTGCCACGCATGAAGGTGAAGGGACTTGAGACCCGGATGGACCAGCCTGCCCTGGTCCAGAGTCAGCAAGTTCTGGCAGAGGGGTAGGGAAACCGGAGGCTCCACTCTCAACTGCTGAAGCAGAGGAAACCACACTTGGCAAGGCCAATAAGGGGCTACAAGAATCATGTGGGCCCCCTACTTGCTGTAGTTTCAGAAGCACCCTCTGCAACAGTGGAAAGGCATACAAGAACCTCCCTGTCTAGCAGAGAGACAGCACGTCTCGCCAGAAAACACAATGCCCAGGAACGAGTGAGCAGAAACTGGGTACTTTTGCGTTAGATGGGAAGGCAAACATATCAAGATCTGGGTGACCCCAACGACTGAAGATGTCTTCGACTACTGACTGCCTCAGTTCCCACTCATGTGCCCTTGCCCAAGTGCAGCTGAGGCTGTCCACCAGGACATTTTGAACATTTGGGACATGCACTGCCGTGAGCTGCAGGCAGTGCTGTACCCATATGCGCATTGTTTCCCTGCACAGAGGGTACGATTGCGTGCCTCCCTGTTTGTTCAGGTACCATACCATGCACATATTGTCTATCTGTATCAGGAGGGGCCCAGGGAGGAGTAAGGGCTGAAAGGCCTGATGGGTGTATAATACAGCCCGCATCTCTTGCACACTGATATGCAGAGAAAGCTCCTGCTGAGACCATGGTTCCTGTGTCCTTTGTTCGCCCAGATGGGCATTCCAGTCCTGACCAGAAGCATCCATTATCAGGGTCTGGACTGGCGGAGGCATCTGAAAAGGAACCCCTCTGGTGAGACTGGACAGATCCTGCCACCAGAGAAAGTCCTGAGACATGGGACTGGACACCAGAATCCTGTGATCCAGGTAATCTGATTTCTGGTCTCACTGGACCAGAAGGGTCCACTGCATAATCTGCATGCGGAGCCTGGCTAGGGAGATAGTGGGAATAGCCGCTGACATGAGGCCCAGAAGCGTCACGACCGAACAGGCCGGGGTCCATTGGCTGGTGGCCACTTGAATGGCCTGCTGACGCAGGGTTTCCACCCAGTCCAAAATGAGGAAAGCCTAGCCTTGAACAGTATCCGACACCGCCCCAATAAACTGGAGGTGCTGGGAAGGAACAAAGTGGGATCTGGGGTAATTCACAGTGATTCACCACTTGCCTGAACAGATTCAGGGTAGCAATCAGGGAGGCCACCAGGCTGTCCCTCGACGGCACTGACAGGAGCCAGTCGTCGAGGTATGATGATGATGATAAAATGTTTATTTTTATACAGAATGTTACATTAAGGAAATACAGGTTACTCACCAGTAACAGGAGTTCTAGGAATGGTATATGTTGTTCATCCACACTTATTGGCAGGTTCCTTGCCGCTTTAAATCTTGCCGGAAGGTCTTCAAGCTGGCTCCTCCCACCCACCCGGGTGGTAAAACTCTCGGCTCCACCCCATGACGCCAGATCTGGCCCGCTGGAAGCTCAGGTTGTGCGTCGAAGCCGGGGAGGTCGGGTGGGTCGGGTGGATGAACAACATATACCATTCCAGAACTCCTGTTACAGGTGAGTAACTTGTATTTCTAGGGACATGGATATGTTGTTCATCCACACTTATTGGCAGACTCCTAGCAGTTCTCCGGGAGGAGGGAGGCAAGGCGCACACCCCCAATACTTACTTGGGAAATAAGGACTGGAGAACCGAGGCCCCAAAACCAGCATCCCGGCGTGACTCAAGGTCGATGTGGTAATGGGTAATAAAGGTGTGTGCTGACTTCCAGGTAGCAGCCCTGCAGATTTCCTGGATAGGGACGTCCCTGGAAGCAGCCACCGATGCAGCAGTATGACAGGTAGAATGAGCTCTTATCCCTCTGGGAGGCTCCATGCCCGCCAACTTATAGCAGCGATCTATGCGGGAGGTGACCCACCTGCCTATTGTCCGCTTGGCTGCAGGTCTGCCAGGTGCGGCTTCAGCGTAGGTGACAAACAGCTGGCGAACCTCTCCCCGAATTTCAGCCATGCGCTCCTTATAATAAGCAAGCGCCCTTCTAGGGTCCAGAGTATGGAGCCTATATTCGGCCTCCGAGGTGTGATTGGGGTAGAACACCGGCAGAGTCAGCACCTGGTTAAGGTGAAACTCCGACACCACCTTCGGAAGGAATTTCGGGTTGGGGCGCAGGACAACCTTGTCCCTGTGGAAGACCAGGTAAGGAGACTCGATGCAAAGCACCTGGAGCTCTCCCATCCTTCTGGCTGGCGTGATAGCCACCAAGAAGGTGGTCTTCCAGGACAGGTGAGAAGATCACACCTGTGCATTGGTTCAATGGCTTGCCCATGAGCATTGCCAGTACCAGCAGTAAATCCCATGGAGGGGGAGGTTCTCGACCGGAGGGGAAATGTGATCAAGGCCTTGAAAGCGCCCGACCACCTTTTCCTCGCCACAGACTGCTTCCGGCCCGCGCCCGTGAAGCAGAGATGGCTCAGGTGCACCTTAGGGTCGTCGACCTAAGCCCTTGACTAGAAAGGGACCATAAATAGTCAAAATGCTTGCCACAGAACAGGAGGAAGGGTCCAAGCCCTTGCCTGACACCAAATGGAGAATCTCTTCCATTTGAAGGCGTAGCATTTTCTGGTCGACTCATGCAGGACGCCTCAACAACATTGAGGACCTCGCCGGAAAGACCCAAGGCCTGGAACTCTAGCCGCTCAGGAACCAGGCCGTCAGGTGCAGGGATTGAAGGTCCGGATGGAACACCTTCCCCTGATTGACTGAAAGCAGGTCCGGGCGAGCTGGAAGCTGCCTCGGGAGCCTGGAGCTGAGGCTGAGGAGATCTGGGTACCAGAACTGGCGGGGCCAGTCTGGGGCTATCAGGATCACCTGCGCCTTGTCCCTCCTTGCTTTGAGAAGCACCTTGTGAATCAAGGGAAATGGGGGAAAGGCGTAGAAGAGGCCCGGGGTCCACAGCCTCGTGAAGGCATCCCCCTGCAGCGAGCCCTGCTGAGGGGGGCGGGTATGAAACAGCCTTAGCTTCGCGTTCTCCCTGGAGGCAAACAGGTCCACCTGAGGTGTGCCCAGTGGAGAACAGATCTTGTACTACCTCCGGCAGGAGAGACCATTAACGTGAGATGCAGCCCCTATCCGGTTCAGGGCATCGGCCAGGGTGTTGGGCTCCTGCCACATGAATGGCTAGGAGATCCGCCTCAGGCTGCGCCACAGTGACCAAATGCGAGAGCTTCCTTGCACAGAAGCATGGGCAGCGTCCCGCCTGGCGGTTCAGGTAGTACATGGTCGTGGTATTGTCCGCCGGACTCGGACCACTTGACCCCGGAGAAGCGGGCAAAGGCGGTGAGAGCTAGGCGGACCCCCGGAGCTCCAGCAGGTTGATGTGGCATGGGACTCCCGCGGGGACCAGAGGCCGTGCACTCGGTGTTCCCCCAGATGGGCACCCCAACCCATCAGAGAGGCATCGGTCGATAGAGAGACCGTCGGCGCAGGGCGGACAAACGGGATGCCCTCCTGCAAATGGAATGGAACGGTCCACCACTGGAGAGCGTTCCACATCTCCTGGGTCACTATCACTAGCTGGTCCAAAGGATCGCAGCGTTGTGACCACTGGCTGGCCAGTCCCCATTGAAGGGGGCGCATGTGCCAGCGGGCCCAACGGACCACGCTGGTACAGGCCACCATGAGACCCAGAAGGTGCAGGAAGTCCCGGGCAGGGCACGATTGCCCAACCAGAAATGATTGGGCAAAGGAGGTAAGAACCTCGGTCCTGTCCGTCGGGAGTCGTGCTCTGGCTCAAAGAGAGTCGAGCTCTGCCCCGATGAACAGGATCACCTGCTTTGGCTCGAGTTCCGACTTGGCCTCGTTGATGAGAAGGCCAACTCGAGTGCAAACCTGGAGGGCCAGATCTCTGGACCGCTCCACCTCCCATCTGCAGGAGGCTGCTATCAGCCAATCGTCCAGGTAAGGGTACACCCGGACCCCTCGGCGCCGCAGGAATGCTGTCACCACTGCCATGCATTTGGTGAAGACCCTGGGAGCTGGAGATAAGCCGAAGGGCATGGCTCGGAACTCCAAGAGGGATCCCTCCGCTCGAAAGTGGAGGAATCTCCGATGTGATGGACGGATAGGGACGTGAAAGAACGCGTCCTGTAGGTCCAGAGAGCAGAACCACACGCCGTGTTCCAGAGATGGTATTATCTGCGCCAGAGTGACCATTCTGAAGGTTCGAGACCTTAGGAACTTGTTCAGGACATGTAGGTCGAGAATGGGGCGCCAGCCCCCCGTCCGTTTCCGAACCAGGAAATACCTGGACACGAACCCTGGGTCTGAAGGGGGGTCCTCCACCTCCGTGATCACCTCCTTTTGGAGGAGGAGAGCGATGTCGGCTCGGCGAGCCGCCAGTGAGGCTGCGGACCCCGAGGCCCCCCGAGGTGTGATGGCTCTGAAGGGCGGGGCCTGCTCGAATTCCAGAGGTAGGCCTTTTCCCACCACCTCCAGTACCCACCTGTCCGTGGTAACAGTGGACCAGGCGGAAAGGAAGTGTCTGAGCCGTCCCCCCACGGGGGGAACCAGGGGTGAGGTGACAGGGATGGGGGCGACACCCCTCAGCCCGTCACTGGGCAGGCTTGGAGGAGGGACCGGCCGAGGAACCTCCTGGGCCTTTACCTCCCTGCTTCCTGTTGGAAGCAGACGGCTTGGGCTTGGGATACCAAGGTCGAGCCTGCTGGCCCTAGCGTTGCTGGGCTGGGGCGGCCTTGTGGTATAGAAGACGAGGAGCTTAGGCTGTGGCTTGCGGCCTTTGTCCTTCTGGTAGAGAAGGACCGAGTCAAGGTAGCATTGGACTTCTCGATCCTCTGCAGGTGACCTTCCACCCCAGGGCGAAGGGTCAGTCCCAAAAGGGAACATCCGCCAACTTGTGCTGGGTATCCGAGTAAAGGTGGATATCCTCAGCCAAGTCCAGCGGCCGCATGGCCACTGCGGCGCCACAGACCTGGCACATGAGTCCCGATGTCCACGGTCTGGAGCTGCTGTTTAGCCACTGCCCTGCCCTGGTCCCGCACCTGCCTGGCGGTAGTCTGCAGATCTGTGGGAAGATGAGGACAACCTCATCCAGGAGCCCAATAGGGCGTGAGAAAATGTGCCATGAGGATGACGAACTGGCCTGGCGAAGGCGAGAGAGAGACGTAGCATAGACTTTTAGCCTGGCATGAAATCCAATTTCTTGGATTCCTATCGGGAGGTTTGTCCACATCCTGGCGTTTCCGCCACGCCGGAGCAGCTGTGTAACCAACCCCTCGGCCGAGGGTGTTCAAAAACCGGACAGGAACGGTAACGGACCACATACTTCCTGGCCAACCTGGTCAAGGCACAGGGCAGAAGCAGGGCCGCTGCCAAAGTTCCCAGGCCGGACCCACTGTGGCTTCGGCCACCGGAAGAACCTCCGTAGGAGGACCCCTCAGGTCCAGAATCTCCATTGAGGGGATACTCAGCCCGGTTAAGCAAGGTTCGAGCTTCATCCGGTGGACTCCGAGATGAGTCGAAGCAACCCTAAGAAGGACGAAGGGCTATACGTCCATTGACTGTCCTCCGAGGACTCCAAGTCTATCTGCGCTTGGAGAAGAGGAGGAACCATCATCAGACTCAGAAGAGTCCTCAAAGAGCTGCCTCGGCCCTGAGCCACCCTCCACCTGCCGAGTTTTATCGGGAGTGAGGGTGACCGACAGCCTATGGGAGCAAACCAAAAGCCGACCGAGAATTTTTGGTGAACCCAACCTAATGGCTGTGGGCGGAAGTTCCACCAGAATCGGTGGGGCAGCTGGAATTGGCCGAACAACGGCCTGAGTAGCAGGCTCCTCGGACTACACGAGGGTTGTTCGGCTGCTCCGGTGACAAGCCACTTAATGGCGGGAAAGGCGACTGGATTGACTTATTCCGGTCAAAAGAACTGTTGCCACATAAGCTCCTCGTACCTCCGGCGCCAACTGCGCCCGAAGCCTCCTCTCGTCCGAGGAAGGCGCGGCGCCGCTTGCCGTGGTGCGGGACGAGACGCCTATGGCCTTGGGATCGGTTGGACGCGGTGTCCGGGCGAGACCGAGTCTCGACTAGGCGAGGCGAGGAAAAGTGTCGAAATCGGCACTCCCTCGGCTCGGACGATCCACCAAGCTCCGGAACGGAGGCACAGGCGAGCCGACGGGATCCTCAACTCCACACGGGGAGTTCTCAGCTTCTCCAGCCGACAACCTGTCCAACGGGTGAGAAAAATCTCGACTGCGGCCGAGGAGTCTCGGCCAACTGGCCTGACGGGACACCGTGAAGCCAGTGGCGAAGCTGAGGGGTCGATCTAAGCCCACTGTCGACAAGGGAGGGGATCTTTCCGGCTCCCAAGAGCGTCGACGAGAGACTTACTTTGCTCTTTTGACCTGGAAGAAGGTCCGAAGAGGTTGGACCCTCACCTTTGGTCGAGAGGTCAGACAAAGCTCATAAAGAAGCGGTAGAGGCACCGAGAGAGGCGGGACAAATGCGCATGCCGGTGAGAAGCCCCTCGAGGCGATCATCTGCTCAAGCTGATCCGCCGAGCCCGCCGCCGCGGACACCGCCAATCGGGCCTCTTTAGATTTCACCGGTGGAATTCTTTTCTCGGGGCGCCCCAGTTGTAATCGGGCAGCATGGTCTTCAAGGACGTAGGCCGAAAAGGAAGAGCACAAGTCGCAGACCTGCAGGTCGTGCTCAAGACCCAGGCAGTAGACGCACATGGAGTGCGGATCCGTCCTAGACATCTTCTGCCCGCAAGGGCACCTCCGAAATCCGGGAGTCGATTTGTCCATCGCAGCCTGGAGGAGGAGAAGACCGAAGTCTTTTTGCAAAAAGTTTTCAATTTCAAACTTTTCGAAGAATTAGGAACCAGTCTTAAGCGCAACGCGTTAAGGAGGGAACCTGAGCTCCAGCGGTAAGGAAGATCTAAGCGCCATGGGGCTTAAGCCGAGTTTACCACCCGGTGGGTGGGAGGAGCCAGCTTGAAGACCTTCCGGCAAGATTTAAAGCGGCAAGGAACCTGCCAATAAGTGTGGATGAACAACATATCCATGTCCCTAGAAACCTTATTTTCAAGACAGTCCTGTACATATCACATACAAATTCATTTCACATATTACATAAGAAACAATTACAATACATATTGTACTGTTGTTCATTCACCCTTATTTCATACAACTAAAATTTCCTAAGGGGGGGGGGGGTTCTAATGACAGTCACATCTATGGTGCAAAACTGTTTGTGGTTTACTCTGGAAGACCACCTGCAGGGAATCTGTAGCTGGCGCTAGTATCCTGAGCCAGGCAGCCAGGATTAAGACTTTTTGGGCTGAGGGAAACATTTTACAACAAGAAATACTTCTAGGCACAAGGGAATTATGATAAAATCACTGTGGGGACTGTGTAAAATTATTTAACTATACTGCATGTTACCTTATGTTCGGCCGATAGTTCCGGGCAGATAGTCCCAGGCTGCCGCTCACTAGGGCCAAGTGAAAATGAAAATTACATACCTACCGTAATTATGATCTTTCTGTGTATCTTCACCATTCATCACAATTGGGTTCATGGCCGGAGGTCATGACCCTGTAGGAACTTTTTTTTTTTTTGTAGGTGGAGCCGGCCACCATCTCTGTAGCCCTCGGCTGGCGCGTTGCAGTAGGTGCTTGCAGGTTGGCCGTTAGGCACTGTCGACTCTACCTGCCTGCCAGTTCTGAGTCACCGCGGAGAGGTAAGAGGGAGGGACAAGGAAGTCCAAGGGACAGGAAAAAGGAAAAGATATAAACTAAAAGGAGAAATAACGACTGAGAGGACAGAAAGAGAGAAGTCGGGAACTAAAGGGATTGGGAGGGGCCCCAATCTCTGGAAACAGAGGAGGGAGGTAGGGTGGGGTAAAGAATTTAGAAGGTAGGAAGAGAGGGGAAAGGGTAAACACATCTCAGACCCTGGTCCATCTCCAGATTGTATGGGAACTGCAAGGAGTAGCCAAAGGCTTCTTGCCAGAATTCAAGGCACAGAATAGCTGGCAAAAAACTCCATCTGAGCAGAGTCGGCTATTCTGGAAGAAGAAGGGCGCAGAGAATTAACACCCTCCCAAGGAAAGATTTTTGGTGAAAAAGGAAAAGGATTTTTTTTTTTTGTAATAAAGGATAGTCCAATGGACAAGGAAAAATAAGATGGACAGGAAAAGGAGGAGGAGAGAATGGAGGGCGACTGCCAACTCCCACCCCACAGGGGTGGAGCTAACGTACTGGAGAAGGAGTGCACCCCATGCTGACCACTCTCCCCAGAACCTTATCCCCCTATGTGCCCCTGTTCACCCCACTCCTAAAAAGAAAGGCGGGAGGGTGAGGTTGGGCACAGAGGTGGACCCAGAGACTGGGGCCCCAGGGGATGGAGGGAGGGATTGTGACGAATGGTAAAGATACACAGAAAGATCATAATTATGGTAGGTACGTAATTTTCATATCTTATCTGTGTCAATCTTCACCATTCATCACATTTGGGTGAGTGCCGAGCCCCCCCCCCCCAACCAAAGGGGGTTTTCTTACACCCTAAGGGACAAAGTCCCTTAGCTCTCAGTGGGTGACACACTAAGAGGGAGAACCTTCAGGGCCTGGAGAGCCGGGAGTGGGAGAATGAGGCAGGGACCCCGGAGAAGAAGAGTTGCCCGACAAACACTGTCTCGCCCACGGGAGAAGAGACAGGTTCTCTGGTGAGTCGGAGTTAGTCACCCTACCAGCTGACAAGGGTGACAACCGGGAAAGACGCAGCCATGCTGTCCGCCTAGTGCAGATCGCTGTCGCTACGACCCTGGCAGCTACCTTGTTGGTATCATAGGATGCCCTCGCTTGGTGCCTTGCTAGCTCCAGGCCATGTGCAGAGAGTGCAATGGCTTGTCTGGTTTGCTCTGTGTCAGGCAACGAGGCTAGGAATGTTTTTTTTTTTTTTATTTAGTTGTTTAACCAGGTATAGCACACTAAGCTGAAAGCTTTTTTACAGGAGCGACCTGGGAGCACAAGGAGGTTAAGTGACTTGCTCAGGGTCACACAGTATGCAAGTGGAAGCTGTGGGATTCAACCCAGGTCTGGTCTGCTGGATGTCACCAGATTTGCAGCTCAGAGCCTTGAGACCACTCGCTATACTGCCTCCTAAAAGTTGACCTAGCCTGGACCACAAGAACCTGTCATAGGCTGCATAGTGGGCCTGATGTGCAGAAATAGAAAGCAACAACCATGCGGTAGAAAGCCTCCTACCCCAGAAGTCAAAATCTGAGGAATCTTGATCTGGGGACCGGTCACGTGAAGAGCGCGAAGCCCATCGGGAGGCGTCCAACTGTGACAATCGGACTGCGGATGAGGCATGGATGGAGACTTCGGGCGCAATACCGCTGGCAGAGATCCCTAGGGGCAGGAACTCCGGAGAAGGGCCTCTGCCAGGAGGCTAACTGGTCCCTCCTGAAGGGAGCAGGCCGTGGGGGCACCACAAGGGTGGCCTCGCTTGAAATCGCTTAGAAAGGCATGCACGAGTGCTCTGGATTGCTTACAGTGGAAGGGTGAGGTGCAAGTCCTCCAACATCCTCGCGAGGAAACGCTGATACTCAGTGAGATCAGCGGCTGGAGAGATGTGGACAAAAGGCTCCTCTCCCCCAGAAGAGGGGGATGAAGAGTTGGAGGGCACCGACTGCTCAAAGGGTGGCTGCTCAGGGGGAGGTTGAAAAACCAGTCTGTCCATTGCCCTAACATAAGCTTGGAACTGAGCAGCCATAGCCCTGAACTGCTCCCAGGAGAGAGGCCCGCTAGGACCAAGGATGCCTGGAAGCGCAGAAGGTGGCAGAGGGATGGGGACAGAGCCGAGAAGAGATGTCGGCTGACCTCCGCCTGGGCTAAGGAGCAGACCAAGAGCACCCAAACAAGAAAGTGCTCCGGAAGACTCCACAGCCGACAGCTGAACAACCATTTCGGTACTGCCTTGGCTGTGCCCAGAAGAATCCCCGACCAGGGCCGTACAGGTCCAGAAAGATGGTCCCCTACCTCAAAAGAATGGGTCTCTCTCAAAGACACCGAGGAGGAAGAGCAGAGCTCCGCACTACGGCTTCTTCCAGAGCCCATGTGGGCCCCAGAAAAAGGTCGCCGAGCAGACCCCATGCCCCTCGACACCTCGGAGTCCGAAAGAGCCCTCCTCTTCCTCGAGAGGGCCAGCCTAGGTAGCCGACAGCCCTGGCCGGCACCTGAGGGAGCTATCCAGGACACAATACCCTCCCCTCCCATAGAAGCCCTGATTGGCCCCAAACTTGGGCGATCCAGGCACGCCACAGGCAGGGATACCACTGCTGAGGGGTCAGTGAACCCACCAAGACCGGGCTGCGGAGCAATGGTGGCCTGCACCACTGCCCACTGGTCAGCACCCGACCCCAGTCTCAGCAGCCACCGACACCACCTCAGAAAGGGGCTGACTCTGGCTTGTCGAGGACACTACAGGCCTGCCCACACCAACAGTGAACCCCAAGGGGTCAGACTGCTCATCTGACTCAGAGCCCGACTCTGCCTCCAAAGAGGTAGAGGCCGAGGCCCTGTGCCAGACTGTAGGAGGGCGCCCGGTGCCATCCCTGCCAAATGGGGTGCCGGATTCCGAGACCACACCCAAGCCAGTGCCAGTGCCCCCCACAGCACCGCGAGCGGTATCCGCGGAGGACACGGCTCCGGCCTGAACAGCAGCCCCAGAGTCAGAACCAGTCACGGTGCCGTCCGGCTCCACAGTACCCCGAGCAGTGCCGAGGGCGGGGATGGCGCCACTGACGGCTCCGACAGTGCCATCGGTGCCACGGACTGCACCGCCCGGCCCCAAGGCACCGCAAACAGCACCGAGGGCAGGGGCGGCGCTGACAACGGCACCGACAGCGGAATCCGACGGCCCCACGGTGCAGAGTCCCGAGGCGGACACAGCGCCATGCTCAACCTCGGCACCGCGAGAAGAAGACAAAGACAGCGCCATAAAGACTCCCACGATGCCGCTAGCAGTATCGGTGCCGAGTGACAAGCCGGTGCTGACGATGGCTCCGTCAGAGCCCACGGTGCCGAGGCCCACAATGGCGCCGACCCAGGCCTTGCGAACCGCAGGTCTAACACCGGGGAGCCCTCACCCCAAAAAGGAGCGGAACGGACCTCCTGCACTGTGGAAGGAGCCTCGCAATGACCAGGCTACTAGAAGCCGAGGCTCCTCCTCCTCCTTGGTCCATGTAGAACTGGGAGTGGACCGGAGGAAGGCCAAAAGTCGTGGCTTGGCCCAACAAGTACACCCGACCCCAGTCGGTAGAGCTCGCACTCACTTTCCAGCGCATTGTTTGATGACCCGGTCCATGGAGAAACAGGTGTCGCATGTAATCCATGTCATGAAGTGGGCCAAGACACGTGAACAGCAGGTCGTGCTGATTGGTGACAGAAAATTCTACGGCCACAAGGGCACCGTCGCATGGGGGGCCGTCCCGTCTTCGAAGTCTTCTTGCCCTCCGACCCAGACACGACCTAAGAGGAAAAAAACACCAAAAACTGACTTGACATCGCCAAGAATTAAAATAAATGGAAAGATCTTACCAAGTGACGTCGAATAAGGCAACTAGAACCGGCAGGAAAGGAGCCGGCAGACTGCGGCACGGAGGAATAAAGGCTGAGTACGAAACTGCGTATGCGGTAGGCCTCAAGTTCTGCAGAGCTTCCACACGAGGTGACCTTGGCGAGAGCGAAGAACTGGCAGGCAGGTGGAGTCGACTGGCCTAACGACAACCCGTGGGCGCCCGCATGATAAATGCGGCCTCGAGGGCAACGCCGATGGTGCGCCGGCTCCACCTACCAAAAAAAAAAGCGCGCTCCTGCGGGATCATGACCTCTGGCCATGAACCCAAATGTGAAGACTGACACAGATAAGATCTGCTAGTATGAGAAATGTTTTGAAATATTAAGTAGAGCAGGGGAGCAACACTTTGTTATTCTGTGACATTTAAGGGGCCAGATATTACTACTGCTAGTTTGCACAGCCGAGATCGACTAGGCAGAAATATTTCCAGACTGCTAGCTATTTAACAATTTTAAGCACCCTTTGTTTAAATTCCTACTGTTGGTATCAATGTTCCCATAGCATGGTGCACTCCCTCTACTGTGGAACTGTCTGGCGCCAACTGCAGACACCTTCTATTGTTTTGCAAAGCCGTTGCCCCCACCCCCCCAATCATCTGGTCTTTAGTGTAACTGCAGATACTCCCGATAGCGATTTAGCTCCTTTTTGTTCCTTTGTTGTACAGGCCCATAAATCTTGCCTGTTTTTCCTTATCTCAACAGGAGCCAGCCTTGGGGCACCAAGGCAAGAAGCGGCCACACTCCACAGACCGCCCAGTTAAACCATCTGACGCCGAAGCTCCCGAGCCAGGTGAGGCCCTTGCAAGTCATTGGCAAGCTCCCTGGAGCTCTGATTGGACAAGCTGAAAAACCGCAAGCTGCAATTGGTGGGTGCGGTTTACAACTTTCGCTCCCATTGGCTGGCGCTGGTCTCCCGAGCCAGGCAGCCAGGATTAAGACTTTTTGGGCTGAGGAAAACGTTTTACAACATGAAATTTCTCCGCCCACCCCGCCGTTTATTAAACAGATCTCCTCCCCCAGTCTAGGTGCTGCTGCCTCCTTATTGGCTCCGCACATTGCAAAGAACAGGGTGATAAATCTAATTAAAATGGTACCACGAGTTAGTCGGTGGCACTGCACAAATACTCCCAGTAGATCCGCTACCCCAAGAGGCTTGTTGTGTTGCGCTCCATTGCAATCCATCGTAACCCTACATAGGCAGCTCGCCTAGACCTACACCTTTGGTTCAGTCCTGTTACGGCCCCCCGAACTGTCCTGAGCTATATCTTTCTTTAGCGTAGCCCTGCAGCCCCTGTACAAAATGCTACCTCAAAACATTCTGCTGTTATGCTTGATAGTTTCCCTTGAACCTCATTCAACGCAACTTCTTAACGGCCAGGTTGGCATAATTAATAAGGTATCAACATCTTTGCAGCACTGCCTTTTAGGCTTTTGCGAATTACATTTAGACAGCTGCAATATTACAAGTCTGACATTTGTCTAGCTTCAAATTCCTTGTTCCATGCCACCAGTGACCTATGGAAACTATTCATTTCCACAAGCCACAAACTCAGGGACTCCCACTGGATCTGTGCCACTCTGGTACTTGCACCATATCAGTCCACCATCAGTCTCCTTCACCCTCCTTTACCTGCTCTCACTTTCAATGAGGTCCCTAACGTATCTTCATGGGGGCACACTAACAATTGGAGCTCCATCGTTGCCAAACTCCAACCAGCACTGCAACAAAAGAGGTAAAAACCGGCTGGCAAGATTACTGCTGGAAACTCTTAAGAAAATTATTTTTTGACTGCTCATTTGTGCTGGTAATGTTGAGCTCAACCCAGGACCCACCCTACCAATATCAACTCTGGCTCAGTTGGGCCAACTGAATGGAATGAGCTTCATCAACATCAATGCTTGCAGCTTGCTAAAGAAACTGAACTCAATTCACACATGGATCAACCATACCTACCCTGATGTATTGGTGGTCACTACAGGCCTTCGACAGAAGAAAGCGTAGCAATATATATATATATGGGACAGATATTCAACCTCGGTAGCACATTCCATTTCCATGACCAAGGAGTTTGAATGCCTTATCGTAAATGTGCAGCTTACCCAGTCAACACAGCTCCATATATCAGGCTGCTGTAGGCAGCCTGCAGCAGGCGTTAAGGTACTACAACATCGAAGTGAGGTATTAAGCACCCTCACTACTGAAATAGTAATCCTGGGGATCTCAACATGGATTGGTTCTCTGCTGCCTCCAAAACCCTGAAAGATCTTTGCAACAATTTTTATATGCAACTTATTTCTGACGTCACTCATCCCAATGCTAAAAACCCTGAGAAAAGTACATTACTTGACCTAATCTTAGTGAATAAACCACACCTATTCACCCATGGAAGTGCTTTCTTTAATGATATTAGTGACCACTGTATGACTGCCTCTGTGAGGGCCACCCCAAAAATGGTGTCATCCTCCAAATACAGCTCTAAAAGAAGCCAAAAGAACTTCAGTCCAATGGCTCTCTGCATGGAGCTCCAACGTGCTAATTGGCAGGACTTCTATTTGGCACCTTCTGTTGATATCGCTTATGAAGAATTTCATATAATTGTGCTCAGAGCCATAGATGCCCATGCTCCCCTGGTAAGAATCAGAACAAAGGAAAGAACTCGCTCCTGATTTACGCGTGAATTCAAGGCAGAGCTTTTGCAAAGAGACTCCCTTTGGAAAAAAGCAAGGAAAACCAAACTTGCAGCTGACTGGTCCTCCTTCAGAACAGTCAGAAACAGATGCACAAAACTTATCAGAAATGTAAAAGCAAGTTATTTCCAAGCAAAAATTGACTCTGGTTCTAGCAATGCGAACATTTTCTGGAAAACCTTAAAGGAAATTGAAGGCTACTCACCTGCACGCTCACTCCCACAAAATATCATAGTGGGAGGTGTTATAATCACAGAGAACAATCAATTACAGATTGACTAAATTCCTGCTTTGCCACAGCAGGCTTAGCCTTTGACTCTTCACCAGCTAATAACCTCCGAGCGCAGTTAAGTGATCAGAGGCCGGAATGGCTAAATCTCAGCTTATTAAATCCTAAAGCAGAATTTACTTTCCACCCTGTCACTGTAAAGCAAGTTGAGGATCTGCTTCTGGCCTTTGACACCAAGAAACGCCCTGGTGCGGATCTAATAGAGCCTTATTACTTGAAACTTGGCTACTATATTTTATCTGCCCCAATTACCGACCTGTTTAACTTATCTCTCACCCAAGGCTCTATCCCAGCAATATGGAAAACAGCACAAGTTATTCCACCCCTCAAGTCTGGTGACACTAGTGACCTAAACAATTACCACCCAATCTCCCTACTCCCTATACTATCCAAACTTCTCAAAAAAGTAGTAAATGCTCATCTCAGGCAACACCTCGAGAACCATAATCTACTCAGCCCAGTACAATCTGGGTTCAGGCCACATCATAGTACCATCTCTGCACTGGCCAAAGTCACCAATGACTGGCAAATGGCACTAGATAACAAAAAGGTTTGTATGCTCCCTGTTCCTAGACCTCACTAAAGCCTTTGATACTGTGAACTACGACCTCCTCTGTCAACCCTGCATATCACTGGAGCAGCCCCATCCGCTACTAAGTGGTTTGCCAACTACCTTACAGATCGCTGTCAACAAATTAAAGCGGATGGTAACCCCTCTGCACTTAAAACAGTGCAGAGAGGTGTATCCCAGGGGCCCATACTAGGTCCGCTGCTATTTGCAATCTATAGCAACAATCTAAATGTAGGTATCACGGATACTACAATCCATCTATTTGCTGACGATATGGTGTTGTACTTAAGACAGGCCTACTCTGGACTTGCCCCACAAAGACCTCCAGATTGAATTCAACCAGCTCCAAGAAAATCTACTGCACCTAAAGCTGTTATTAAATGCCAAAAAAACTAAGGCCATGCTCTTCGCCCCAAAACCCATGACCAGCAAACACAAGAGCCCACCCATTATCCCTCATATTCGTACGCTGATGCATGAGTCACTGGAATATGTGGCTAACTTCAAATATTTGGGGTTTGGTTAGATGACAAGCTTATGTTCTCTGAACATATTGAAAATTTAATAAAAAAGTTAAAACAAAGACTGATTATCTTCTTCAGGATAAAATATTTACTTATACAAGGGGCCAAGCTACGACTAGTACAAACCACCTTTGTACCTCTCCTGGACTATGCAGATATTCTTTACAGACATGGACCTAGCTCGGCTTTAGGGAAACTAGATTCTCTGTACCATCAGGCAATCAGATTTATCACCGGTGCCCCATACTCCACTCACCATTGTACACTGTATGCCATGCTAGGCTGGAGTCCCCTTACCTGTAGACGTCACAAAAACGCAATCCTCTGGACACTCAGAGCCATCTCTGGTAAACTACCTGCATATATCTCTGATTGTCTTCCCATTTGCATGGAAGGAAGTCATCTACTCAGAAACCTTACCTATACTTCCCTTGTCACCCCTAAGGTTAGAACATGCTTTGGGGAAGCTGCCATAGGTCACTGTCTCCCTGCCCTCTGGAACAACACACAAACATCTCTAGAAATCATATTACCTATAAAAGTACCTGCTTTTGAACATCTTTTTGGAAGGGTTTTTAAGGAAGTCTGCAAATGCTTTCGCTAACTTAACCATATTAGTACTCTTTCCCGACATAAAAAAAAAATGCCTTGTATAACTAGTCTTCAACGTAGGGAACTGTATATATTGCATCTACTCTATGCAACTGTATCATATTGTATATTTTGCAATACATGTATTATTTACTTCATTCTATCTGTACCAGACTGTGCTGTATATATTTCCATTGTTGTCTTTTTGTCAGGAAGTTGTCAACTGACCCGGGTCCACCTTGCAAATGAGTTGTCTGAATGGTGTTTCACCTGGATAAATAAAGATCGATTGATTGATTGATATATCCTTCGGTAGTACATTCCACTCTTTTGTTACTACATTTTGTAGCATAAGTTCCCAAATCTATTGTTTATTCTCTGGGCAGGAAGATTCTCCCCATTAGCTCTCAGGTCATACTTTACATTTTTCTCTGTACCCTTGTCAACAATATGCAGAGTCCCGCGTTTTCTACGATTCTGCGGTTGCAGCAACTGCTGCAAAAACATGGTCCTGCCGCAGAAACAAGCCTCGGCTGCAGAAACAGCATTTCTTGGTGCAGTAAAAATGTCCGTCACCACTGAAAACCCCAACTAAATGGCTAAAATGATTGTGAGCAAGCTTAAAATGGCATTATTGTGAGTTGTTGGCAGTTCCATTATACATCCACTCCCCCCCCCCCCCGGGTTGCAACATTGAGTGGGACCACCACTTTCCAATCCACTGGCACTCATCCCTGATGCTTGTGACCATTATGGCCTTCTACGAACACTGAGGGAACTTCAGGAAATCTATTTCATGAGAAAGAATGGTGGTTCTGTTTGCCAATTGCAGAACTGTGGAATGAAAAAAGTATTAGTAATTATTGAAGACAAAAAATAGGAGGCTTTCTGGACCTTTGACTAATGTAAAATGGTCCAGCTGCTCTAGCCTCAAAGTAAATCCTTACACAGTGGGAGAGAAGAAGATATGGAAGCCAAGTGGCATTGACACAAACGACACCACCGGTGTTGAACTGTGTGGGCAGGAGGAAGCAACTAGAGCAGCATTACAGCACAAAGCACCACTACCAGGCTTCAAGCAAGTGGGTGGGAGGGAGCCGTTGGAGCAGCACTGTTTTGCAACCATGCAATACTGGTCTTCAAGCAACTGGGCAGGCAGGGGGAGAAATTCTCAGGAGCATAGCTGTGGTAAAGCAGCACTTGACAGGTGGGAAAGAGCCATGGGACAATAAAACAGACTGCAGTAAAAAAATAACTCTTCAATTCCCCCATGCCCTACATATAATCCAAATCATAATGCCACAATTGCTTTGCATTGCTCTGCCTGTGAATCTGACACAGATTTTATTTTGGGGCTCATCTGAGTTGCCAGAGTGTGTAAAGCCCATCACAGAACTGCTGCAGAATCGCCGCCGAATTGCTTATAGCCTGGCCACAGAATGTAGGTCATTTGCTGCAGTGAACACGGGGCCCTGCTCACCTGTAACAGCAGATCTTCTACGGACTGGTCTCTTGTAGTAAGTCATTACTTATGGGGGTATCCACCAGGTGACGCTGTCACACGGCAGCTTCTTCCAGCAGTCTTCTGTGAGGGCCACCCGCGCGACATCACTTCCTGTGGATGTGTATAAGAGTGGGTGGCCCCCAGTACCCTCTGTTCATTTTCCTGCCGGCGTCACCTCTCCTGACCTCCTGGGAGGCAGTCTTTGACTCGAACTTGAACCGACTGTTCTACCTTCTGTTCCGGGCCTGTGGCCTACTCACAGTACCCCCATACTTCTTTTATACAGCAGGCCCATTGTTCCATTAGAGCTCCCAGTACACCTGCTGCTCCCTGGCCCAGGCACTCTTGCTGGGTCGTGGGATTCACTAGGGCTGCTGTTAACAGCCCAGCCCGATTTTGCTTCTCTCTGCCGGGCCTGTGGAACACTCCCAGGCCCTGGC
Source organism: Neoceratodus forsteri (assembly GCA_016271365.2). Taxonomy (NCBI): domain Eukaryota; kingdom Metazoa; phylum Chordata; order Ceratodontiformes; family Ceratodontidae; genus Neoceratodus; species Neoceratodus forsteri. Next base: position 1,227,122,020 of record CM028131.1, on the reverse strand, counting down.
TCTTCTACTTCCAGGACCCGGGCCTGCGCACCACTCGCTGCACCCCCAGCTCCTGCCTTGGGTCCTGGGTATGTGTACTACTCCCAAGCCCTGGATCTTCTACTTCCACTAGGCCAGGCCTGTGCTCCTCACAGTGCCCCAGCCCTCCTTGCTCACAGCACCCCTGCTGCTCCCTGGCCCAGGCTCTCTTGCTGGGCCTTGGAACTTGCTCATGGCTGATCATCCAGCCAGATTAGAATGGACCTCGGGGGCCGCCTTAAAGGCTCCCTGGTCAAGGGAACTCATTCCAGGCATAGGAGGGAGCAGGATTCAGACTCCTCACACTCCCTCTGCCTTACTCCATCGATGGTGGCTCCTCCATCGTCGACTGAGCATTCCTCATCATCGGGGCTGCTTCCCCCGTCGATTAAGCCTGCTGGGCTTGTTTTATTTTCGATGGGCCTCATCCAGTCGACGGAGCTTGTTTCTGAAGTCTCCAGTCGACGGGCTGTGTTACCCAGTCAATGGAACACTCCTCGTCGATGGGGATGTTTCTCCCATCGACGACACGTGCTCTTTGCTCTCCCTCGTCGACTGGACATGATTCTGATGTTCTCTCATCAACGGAGGCTTATTCTCCATTGATGGGGCACTCCTCGTCAATGGGGACACCTCTCCTGTCGACGGAATGGCATGTTTTGCATGCCTCGTCAATGGGACGGCTGCCACTGTCGACGGAGAGGCTTGTTTCTGGTCTCTCGTCAATGGGGATGATTCCACTGTCAATGGAGGAGCCTCTCCTCCTTCTCTCCTCAACAGGGGTGCTTCCCTTGGTGATAACGCCCCCCCCCCGCTCGTCCCGGCACCTTGTTTTGGCAACCTCAGGGGTCTCCCGCCCCCCCGTCGCCTGCTTTGAGCCCTTTGGATGCGACTTTTCATAGGCCTTCGGCCCCGCTGAGAGTACCTAACCCTGAGTCCCTTATCTCTTTGCTGGTCCCTGACCACAAGGGTTGGAGTGCCTTCCCCCATTATTCAGGGCCAGTGGTTCCCAGGATGGCTCACCCTCCTGCTAGCGCCGCCCTTCGGCACCCTCCATTTCTGGACCCCCGTCACAAGTGCTGGGCATCGCCCACATTGTGCTGGAGTCCTACAGTCCATGGACTAGGGTGCTGCCCCGCCCGTTCCCCTCCATCCGACTGGTCCTCTGCCTGGCTCAGGCGCTTCCCCTGGTCCCCCTCCTCCCATTTATGTGGACTCCTTTATGGGGATTCCGGGATGGGATCCTTTTGTGGGAATGTTTCTGGCGGGGACCGTGGCACCCCCGTCCGCATCCTCCTTTTTGGAGGCCGCCCGCTTGAACTCCTGATCTCTCCTGTCTCCCGGATCCCTCCTTCACGGAGCTCATGCTGTAGATACAGCACACTTTTGGCTTCCCTGCTGCAGATCAGGACTCCTATTGTCGGGACATGGCTGCATACCTCGATGTTCCCGTGGAGCCTGCCATGGTTGTCCCTCCTTTGATTCCTGTGTATTTTCACGCACTCTCTCATATTTGGTCTCATCCTGCTTCCGTTCAGCCTTCCTCTCGTGGCCCTGATCAGCTCAGCCGCTGTCTGCCATGCCCTCCCTTTCCCGTCCCCCTCTCCATGCGTACTCCGATGCAGTTGCTGCATCGGCCCACCTCTCGGCCTCTGGCGTCGCCCATCGGTGCTTTTCACCTGGCTGCGGGTTTCGGGTTTACCACCTGGCGTCCAGCTGTCGGTCGCCGATGCCCCTGTTTCTGGGTACCAGCTGTTTGGACCTGGTGTTCAGTCCATCCTGGAGTCCCTTCAGGCTTCTGGGCATGCTCTCTGGTCTGTTCTGGACCTCTTTCACACCTCCAGGTCCCACCGCTATGCCACCGCGGGCAGGCTGCCTCATGCCCAGACCCTACCGCGGTGCCTCTCAGGACCACAGCAGGACCTCCAGGGGGGGTCGGCTCAGTCTGCCCCTCCGCAGTGTACCCACCCCTCAGGTGGGGCGGGACCCACTTCTGCACCTTAACCCGCTTTTCAGGTTTCCCCCGCCTCCTCTTGCAGGCCTCAGAGACACTCGGGGATCTCTTTACCTTTTCCTGGAGGCTTGATCCTGGACCGGACGCTTCACTCCTCCATGTGGATCTGACTGCAATTCCTGCTACTCTCCCTGCTGGAGCCCTTCAGTTGTTCCTTCCTTTGACCATCCGGGATATTTTTTCCCCGGTGCTCCTCTTTCTGCTTTCTGATCCACTCTACTTGTCTTTCAACCGAATTTGACTTTATGCCAGAGTCTGTTGACCTCCGTATCATCAGGATGAATCACTGTGCCTGGCCACCTACAGTTTTTTCTACATCATGCCTCCTGCATGCTGTCCTCACCCACCTTTGAGCCTATCTGCCTGTGCGGGTGTGGTCTGAGTTGATATTTCTCTATGATTTCATGTCAATTGTCTTCGCCTAACCGTTGGCCTATCTGCCTGCACAGAAGAGGTTTGAGTTGACATTTCTCGGAAATATCATACACGTTGTCCTCCCCACCTTTGGCCTATCTGCCAGAGTGGGTGTGGTTGCAGCTGAGATATTTACTGTGAAGTTAGCTTTTTTGGCACTGTGGACAGCTGGGTTTTGCACAGGCTCGACCATCAGGTGTGCCCGCTGGCCCAGCTTCCAGCCTTGCCTTTCCTCCCATTTGGATTCTACTGCTTGGTAATCTCCCATAAGTAATGACGTACTGCAAGAGACCAGTCTGTAGAAGATAGTACAGTTACATAAGAACTTACCATAACAGAAGATCTTCCGTGGACTGTCTCTAGCAGTAAGTCCCCCGCCCTCTGTTCCCCTGCCTTGTTGCCTCGATTCTGCGACTCAGGACGTTGGGTGGGATTGCTGTTCTCTGTTTTTCTGGCCCTCTTTTACCTCGGTCCAGACCGTGCTCACCAAAGCTGACGGTGAACAGAAGGTACTGGGGGCCACCCACTCTTATACACCTCTATATGAAGTGATGTCGTCTGGGCGGCCCCCATGGAAGACGCTGCCGTGTGACAACGCCACTTGGTGGATACTCCCATAAGGAATGACTTACTGCAAGAGACAGTCCTCAGAAGATCTACTGTTACGGTAAGTTCTTACGTAACTGTACTTTCTAGGAGTGGTATATGTACATCCACACTTCTGGCAGTGTCCTTTCCCCTTTAAGGCATGCTAGAACGTCTTAAAGCTGGCTCCGCCCACCCATCTGGGTGGCAACTCCCTCAGCACCGCCCCGTGACATCAGATCTTACCTGCTGGAAACAAGATCGGTATGCCACTTGCCAGAGGAGTTTGGGTGGGTCAGTGTGGAAGTACATCCCATACTAACTAGAAAGTACAGTTGTGTACTTACCATAATGGTAGATCTTCGAGGGGTATCTCTTGCAGCAGGTAATACACTTGGGTCATCGCCAGAGGGTGCTCTTGTGCACAGCAGCTTTCTTCTAGCAGTCTTTCCTAGGGGCCACCCACATGACATCATCATACTGCACCTATATAAGAGTGGGTGGCCCCAGGCATCCTCAGTTCCCTGATGGATTCAGCTCACTAAGCAAGGACCGACGGAGAGCCGAGATACCTTAGGTATCCCCTCATGTATATATATTTGGATAAGAAGTTGTTCCTTTAGAGAAGAAGGGAGATGGAGGGAGGGATTGTACCTGCTGCAAGAGATACCCCTCGAAGATCTAACGTTACAGTAAGTATGCAACTGTACTGTACTATCTTCCATGGGGATAATCTCTTGCAGCAGATAATACACTTGGGATGACTCCCAAGCAGTAGATGAAGGAAGGGTGTAAAAGTTATGATAGAAGGCCTTGTAGGACAGCGCGGCCAAAGGCTGTCCTACGGTGAGAAGCAACATCTAAATTGTAGTGCTTCGTGAAGGTATGTATTGTGGACCATGTGGCTGCATTGCAGATATCCGTGACAGATGCCCCTTTGAAGCAGGCCGCTGTAGTGGCCATGGCGCAGGTAGAATGGGCTTGAACAGGTCCTGGTAATGGCTTGTTATACTTTTTATAACAAAAGGTTATGCAATGTGCCAACCAGTTGGAGAGGGTCTGCTTGGTGACCAGGAAGCCTTCCCTGGTTGGGGCAAAAGTAACAAAAAGCTGAGGAGCCTTCCTAAAAGATTTGGCATGATTTATATAATATCTCGAAATGCGATGAACATCTGAAGTGTGTAGGAGGTATTCTCCTGAATTAGGATGCTCAGGGAAGTAGACTGGCAGTTCTAGAGACTGATTTAAGGTGTGCTCCGAGACCTTAGGAGAAAAGGAGGGATTGGTATGAAAGGACACTGTCTTTATGGAAGATTAAGTAGGTTCCCTATACATTAGGACACGAAGTTCAGAAATAAGTCGAGCTGAAGTGACAGCAACTAAAAATAATGTCTTCCAGGCCAGGAAGCGGAGGTCACAAGTAGCTGCAGGCTCGAAGGGGTCGAGGGTCAGTTTTTCTAACAGGAAATTCAAGTCCCATGGAAGGGTGGGCCACCTAATAGGAGTTTTGAGGTGAAACATATCTCATAGAAACATCCTGGCAAGGTGGTGTTGATAAAGTAGTCTCCCTTCTAAAGGTTCATGAAAGGCCGAGATAGAGGCCAAATGATCTTTGATAGAGGAGTAGCTTAAGCCCGTTGAGGTGAGCGAAGCCAAGTAGTCCAATACCTTAGTCAATGGACATGAATAAGGGTCCAAAGACTGGGAAGCAGCCCATATGGAGAAGCATTTCCATTTGGCATTATAAGTTTGCCTGGTAGATGGTTTACGTGAGGCCAAAAGAATGTTGGCCACTGGTGAGGATACTTGATGGCGGGCTATGAAAGTGTCCTCAGGAGCCAAGCGTGAAGGTGTAGTGACTTCAGGTTGGGGTAAAGGAGAGTTCCCTGGTCCTGTGTCAACAGGTCTGGCCTGATGGGCAACTTGAGTGGATCCACCACTTAGAATTGTTGAAGTAGGGGAAACCACACCTACCGAAACTACAGAGGGGCTATAAGGATCATGGTGGCAGGTTCAAGTTGTAGTTTCAGTAAAGTCCATTGCAGGAGCAGAGCGGGGGGGAGGGGGGAAGCATATATGAAGAATCCTGTCCACGGTTGGGACAGGGCATTGACAGACAGTCCCTTTTTGTTCGGGATAATGGAATAGTAGCTATGTAGGCAGACACTGTTGGCGGAGGCAAAGAAGTCGAGGTGCGGGGTCCCCCAAAACCAAAAGACCATCTGAAGAACTCCGTGATGAAGTGTCCACTGATGCATAGGGGTCTGGCAAATGAGAATGTCGGCCAAGGTACTGTGGTGTCCCAGTAGATGGATGGCAATCAACGATAGATGCTGAAGTATGGCTTCCTGCCAAACTGCCATCACTTCCCTGCAGAGAGCGCAGGATCTGCTACCTCCTTGTCTGTTCAGATAATACATCACCGAGGTGTTGTCTGATTGGATCAATAGGGGTCCCGGGATGAGGTGGGGACGAAAAGCATGAAGGGCAAGGCAGACTGCTCTTATTTCCAGTATATTTACATGAGGAGGATGGAGTACCAGGGCCACCAGCCCTGGGTCACGTAAAGGACCAAGATGTGCTCCCCAGCCGTCGGAGGGAGCATCCATGGTCAACATTTGCTGAGTGGAAGGGACTGGAAGGGCATGCCTTGAGACAAGTTGGCACGATAGGTCCACCAGTCTAGGGCTGATCATAGAATGGGAGTGACTCGGATTCTGTCTTCGAAATCCCCTGTTTTTTGCCTCCACTGACTCTGAAGAGTCCATTGGATTGGTCTCATGTGTAGACGGGCAAAGGCCACTGTGGGGATGGCTGCAGCAATATCTCCCAAAAGGCATAACAGGCATCTGGCTGTGCTAATCTGCTGAGTTTGTATCTAGGAAGCCAGACATACAAGTCTGTACTGTCTGTTGGTAGGGAGATAAGCTCTGGTGGAGGCGGTATCCAGAATGGCTCCTATATATTGGAGCAGCTGGGTAGGAGTTGGATTGGATTTGGGCCAGCTGACCGTAATTCCTAGGGACTGGAATGGATTGAGGGTTGCCCGGAGGGACAAACGCAGAGTGGTTTTGGAATCCGTTTTTATGAGCCTATTGTCGAAATATGGGAAGACGAAATGTCCGTCCCATCTCAGAGCTGCCGCCACCACTGCTGGGCACTTGATAAAGACTCTCAGGCGGATGAGAGACCGAATGGGAGTGCCCGAAAGAAATGTTGTCCTAGCAGGTAGAAGCGAAGGAACCGGTGGTGGGAAAGGCGTATGGGGATATGTAAGTAGGCATCTTTTATGTCTAATTCGCATAGCCAATCCCCTTGTTTTAACACTGGCATGATGAATGTTAAAGTGACCATCTGGAACCTCTTGTACTGAATGTGTAGGTTCAGTTGTCTGAGGTCTAGTATAGGTCTGAGATCCCCGGTGTGTTTGGGTACCAGAAAAAAATGGGAATAGAATCCCTGATGGCACTCTGAAGGAGGAACCAGATAGACTGCATTCTTGTGAAGAAGTGCCTGGGGTTCTTCTTGAAGAATGGGGATACAGCTGGGTGGGTACAAGACAGAGTGCGGAGGATGAGGGGAGACAATGAGGTGCATTCCAGCATATGCCCCATCCATATGATCTGAAGTACCCACTCGTCTGATTTTATTGCTTGCCAGGCCTCTAAATGGAGGGCAAAGCGACAGCCCACCGCTTCCGAGGCCTGATCGAGGAAGCCTGGGCAATGCCCCAGTTGGTCACTGGAAAGTGGGCTGACCGGCTCCACCCGAGGGGTGGAAGCAGGAGTCCTCGGAAGTAGGAGTGGCGGTCCTGGAGGATGGCTGAGAACGACCACGGAATCCACCTCTATAGGTACCTCTGTGTTTGCCGCTTCTCTTTGATTGAAAAGAGGATTGGGAACGGTACTGGGAAGATGGCTGTGAGGAATGATACATGCCATGTACTGTACGAAAAGTCCAACCAGAAGCCTAGAGATCATCCAGAAGCATCTGGGTGCCAGGACCAAAACATTTGGATCCAATGAAGGGGGCATTTACCATTTTGTGCTGCACATCTGGTGTAAATCCTGACACACATAACCAAGATTGTCGTCTGAGGGTAACACCTGTGGCCGATATGCAGGCAGAGGTGTCCACCACAACATACCCCAAACAGAGCAGATATCGAGAGATGGAGTTGCCAGTTGCCACTGTTGCCAATAACTGGACCTCCTCCTCAGAGGGAGGGAGGGAGTTTACTGAGAAGTTCTAGAGGACCAGAGGGTGTGCTTGTATTTTACCATGTGTCCCATATAGTTTAAAATTCTGAGATTCATGGTACCCACCTGGAAAACTTCTTACCAAGGTCATCAAGACGGTGGGATTCCTTAACAGGGGATAATGAGCTCATGTGCTTTGGATGATTGGTATGATCATGAGCCGCTGTGATCACTACCAAATCTGCTTCAGGGGTAGCGGAAAGGAAAGGGTGGTCGAGAGGAGCCTTATATAGATGATCCACCTTTCTAGGAATTGTAGGAACAGCTGATGGCTGATTACAAGCAGCCAGCACAGCAATTTGATAAGTTTGTATAAGTGGGGGTACCACTACAACAGGTTCCTCAGGCAGTTCAAGATAGTCTGCCATATCCTTCCTTTGTTTTTCATGTTCTATAGTTGAAAACCCCATGATTTTTTGAATTTGGACCATCATCTCATTAAAGGATGGGTCATCAGGAGGAGAGGCAGCTGCTTGACGGGAGGCATCCTCGTGCAAGGAGGAGATAGTCAAAACAGAGAACGAAGGATGGGAGTCCAGATCCTGGAGCTCAAAATCTTCAGATCCCCTGGAAAATCTTCATGAAATTCTGCCTCTTCTGAGAAATATTCTTCCTCATAGGATGGGGGGGTGGGGAGCCAAGCTGGAGAAGGTTCTCCATTACCTTGAAAATGCTTAGGTGGAGGGTGGGAGAACGGGAAGGGCGCCTGCCTCTCCTGGAGTGGGAGGTTCAGAACCCCTCATCACTTCCAAAACCTGTTGCACCACTGCCACCACGTCCAATGAAGAAGTAGTACAGGGCGGGGCAGGTGGCCTCTGGGAAACCAGAGGAATTGTGGGGGTAATTGGATGTGATGTATAAACAGGTCTGGCCCCTGGTTGATAAATACCAGGGTCTCCGTCTCTATCTGGTTGGCCCCTGTGAGAAAATGGTTGTGAAGGAGGAGGGGCAGTAGCCATGGAAAATCGGATTTGTTGTCGATGGGGCAGTAAATGGGTAGGCAGTAGAATGCTTAAAAGCTCTCTACTGGGATTAAAGAACTAGAACTCTACTACTGGGACCTTCAATTTAGGGTCAAAGCAAAAAAAAAAAGTTAGTGTGTTTGTCTGATTTGGCTGAAGTGAACTGTTATCTGTGCAGTTCTCCAGGTGTTTGTCTCAGGCGGCTGAAGGGAATTATCTGTGCAATTAACTAAGTGTAGAAAGAGCTGTAAACTAGGGGGAGTGGCTCAGCTAGTAGGAAGCCAGGTTAAAGCCATATTTAAAATCTGCTCATGATAGCTTCAGGCAGAGAACACCAAGAGGAAGGAGCTGCTGTTATGACTACACTTCTCTACTGGGACAATATTGCCCTTTTCCCCCTTCCCTCTACCCTAAGCCAGTTCTACTTTTATAGGCACAGGATTTGACTGACAACAGGAACTTCCTATTTGGGAGCATGAAGTGAGTGATCACAGAGCCACAAAAGACTCACCATCCTAGAAGGAAAAGAGTAGCTCTCCGTCCCCCCCTAGCTGCTGGAAGTCTGATTCTGAGCAAGTAAGGAGACTACTGAGAAATCTAGGAACTTCTTGTCTCAAAACAGGAAGATCGGGAGCTTAAAGAGCACAGAGGCAGTAAGTAAGTAGGGAGAAAAAAAAATTAAAAATAAATGAATAAATAGAGGAAAGAGTAAATATACCAAACAACAGTTAAGGGGCCAGAAATAAGATATGATGGGAGTGGTGCGGTGCAGTGCAGTGGCTGTGGAGCAGCAGTCTTGCAGGAGACATTCTGGAGGATGCGGTGTTGTCCCATCTGCAGGCACCTCTCTGGGCTGAGGGAGGAGGTTGCTGATCTCCAGGCTGAGTTGGCCAGGATTTGGGGGGACCTCCTCTCCCACCCAGGGACCACCAGGGCCACTGCCATTGCCTCAGAGGTCGCCAAGAAAGAGGAGCGGTTGGACCACAGTGGGCTCAGGGAGGATGAGGGTGGTAGAACACAGGTGCATCCCTCCAATTGTACCTCTCCATAATTCGTATGGTGTTCTGGCAAAGTGTGGTTCCTCTATGGAGGCACCCACAGTGGAGACCAAGGAAGATGCTGGGAACCTTCACAAAGGAGACCCACAGGAGGGTGGCATGGGACCCCACAGGGGAAGAAAACAACTCCTGGTGGGGGACTCCATTGTTAGGAGGGTAGAAAGGGGAAAGGGAGGTATGGTGCCTGCCTGGCGCCATGGCTTGGAGGAACAGGGAGCAAATCCTCAGGATCGCCGGAGCAGCTGCACGGGGGAGGGAGCTGTATGCCATTGACCACATAGAGACAAATGACCTGGCTGAGAAAGGGATCAGAGCAGTACAGGAAGAGTTTGTGGAGTTGGGGAAGGGCCTTAGACAAGTAGCACACATGGTAACCTTCTCGGAGGTGCTGCCTGTCTATGGCAGGGGTGAGGCTAGGGTGCTCCACACCATGGGATTCAATCAGTGGTTGAAAAACTGGTGCAGAGCTCAGGGATTTGGCTTCACTGGGGACTGGGGGTCCACCTGGAGTGATGCAGGCCTATAATGGCGTTATGGTCTGCGTCTGTCCAGGAGGGAACCAGTATCCTAGGTGATAGGTTTAAATGCTTCATTGGCAAGCATTTAAACTAGCCGGGGCACTGGAAAGGAACAGAAATCCTAGCCCCAAAAAAAATATCAGGGTAGTAAGAGGTAAACACCAGGATAGAGATGTCGATAGGGAGAAGGGCAGGGGTAAATGGAGAAAATGACAAAGGCAATAAGGACAGAGATGGGACAAAAAGGGGGTAAGGCCATCAAGAAATGGAGGGTAATGAGTACCAATGCCGTAGTCTGGGCAACAAGCTCCCTGAACTGGTGGCCTTGCTGGAAGAGGGATGCCTGGATATAATAACAGTCACAGAAACATGGTGCACAGAGAACCATGACAGGGATGTTAACATACCAGGGTACACAACTTAGAGGAGAGACAGGGAGGGGAGAAGAGGGGAAGGAGTAGCTCTCTATGTAAGGGAAGGGATAAAGGCAACGGAACAAAAGAGTAAACAGGGAGGAGAGGAGGCACTGTGGTTCACCTTAGAGACTGGAAATAGCACCACAATCCACACAGGGGTTGTATACAGACCCCCATCTCAGGGGGAGGGAATGGACAAGGATATGAAAGAAGGCATCCTTAGGATGGCAGAAAAAGGGGAGATACTGTTGATGGGGGACCTGAATATGCCAGATGTTAAATGGAGCACCTTTGCTGCAGCCACATCCAAGAGTAGGGCTATTCTCGATGCCCTACAGGTGGCATGCTTCAGACAGCCAGTTTTGGAACCCACTCATGAGGGAGCAATCTTAGACCTCATACTCTCAAATGGGGACAGTGAGAGGATCTCAGATCTAGAAGTGGGTAGCCATCTGGGAACAAGTGACCACCAAACAGTATGGTTCACGATAAACTCAGCTACAGAGTCCAGCCATACAAAAGTGAGGGTACTGGACTTCAGGAGGGCTGACTTTGGCAAGATGGGAGAGTGCCTCAGAAAAGCACTAGTAAACAGGCTAGAAGAAGGGGTGGAACAACAATGGGGAAACATCAAAACTGTCATCACAGAGGCAACAAGCATTTGTGTGAAGCAAATAAACAAATCAAAACAAAAGAAAAAGCCACTGTGGTTCTCAAAAGAGGTGGCAGGGAAGGTTAGAGAGAAAAAGAAAGCATTTAGGAAGTATAAGGAAACACAGTAGGAGCTGGACAGAGAACTGTACCAGTTAAGGCAGAAGGAAGCAGGGAGGGAAGTCAGCATCGCAAAGGCCCAAACTGAGGAAAAGATAGCCAACTCAGTTAAGAAGGGGGATAAGAACAGGTTAATCACCTGTAACAGGAGTTCTAGGAGTGGTATATGTTGTTCATCCACATTCTCTACGTGGCACTTGCGGGTTGGCCATTAGGCGCCATCGACTCCGCCTGCCTGCCAGTTCTGAGTCACGGAGAGGTGAGGAAAAAGGGGTTGGGAGGGTGGGACAAGAAAGTCCAAGGGACAGAAAAAGGAAAAGATATAAAACCAAAAGGAGAAATAAACGACTGAGAGGACAGAGTAGGAAGAAAAACTGAGATGCTAAGGAGATTGGGAAGGGGGCCCCAATCTCTGGAAACAGAAAAAGGAGGGAGTTAGGGAGGGAAAGGGAATTTATGAAACATAAACTTTAGCATGAGAGGGGGGAAAACACCAGTAACATGCTGGATTCTGCCCTGTCTCTAGATTGTACAGGAACTACAAGGAGTAGCCAAGAAGCTTAATCACCAGAATTCAAGGCACAGACTCACTGGCAAAAGAAAACTCCTTTAAGGCAGAAAAACGGATCTTCTAAAAAGAGGACAGGGAACAGAGGTTCTCCCCCCTCTCCCATGGAAAACGAAATTTTTAAGTAGGGATAAATCTCCTTTAAAACATGTCCAGCGGACAAGTAAAACTGAGGTTTGAAGAGCAAAAGAAGGAGGCGAGGATGGAGGGCAACTGTCCACTCCCACTCCACAGGAGTGGAGCCAGAGCACTAGAGAGGGAGTGCCGCCCCATCCCAGCCACTCTCCCTCCAGATATACCATCCCACCATGTGCCCCAGATTACAGATTACAGGTGGAGTTAGGGAGGGATAGGGAATTTATGAAACATAAACTTTAGCAGGAATGGTGCTGACGACGGCTCCAACAGCGCCTTCTGAACCCCCCACGGTGCCGTGCCCATGTCCGGTGTCGCGAACGGCTCCAGAACTGGACACGGCGCCATGCTCAACCTTGGTGCCGTGGACGGTACTAAGGCAAGGATAAGAAAGGGACGGCGCCGTAGAGACTCCCACGGTGCCGCTAGCACTATTGGCGCCGAGAATGGTGCCGACAGCAGCCACAGTGCCGAGCGATGGACCAGCACCGCCGCCGACTCCGCCAGGGCCCACGGCACCGCGTGCGGTGCCGATGCCCGAAACAGCGCCGACCCGGCCTCATAACTGCTGGTCTGACACCGGGGAGCCTTCATCAAGGGGCGATTGCCATGCCGGTGCCTCCCACCTGCCCCCCGAAGGGAATGGACTGGGCCTCCTGCACCACAGGAGGAGCCTCAGCCATGGCTAGGCTACTAGAAGCAGATGCTCCCTCCTCCTCCTTGATCTGTATAGAACCAGGAGGGGACCCAGAGGAAAGGCCGAGAGAGCGTGGCTTGGCCCGATGAGTGCGCACCCGGCCCCCGGAAGTCGGCGGAGCTCGTCCCACTTTCCACAAGCACTGTTCGATGACCCGGTGGTCCATGGGGAAGCAGGCATCGCACGAATCCATGTCGTGAAGCGGGCCAAGACATGAAAGGCAGTGGTCGTGCTGGTCGGTGACGGAAAATTTTCGGCTGCATGGGGGGGCCGACCTGTCTTTGAAGTCTTCTTGCCCTCCGACCTAGACATGACCTACGGAAATAATGCAAAAACAAGACTCGATGTCGCTGTAATAAAGAAATATGGAAATATCTTACTGGCGACGTCAAGTGGCTAGCAGAACCGGCAGGAGGAACTGACGGACTTAGCATTGAAAATTTTTCTAAACAGGTGAACTGCGAAGCAGGAAGGCCTCAAATTGCTGGAGAAAGCATCCCACGAGGTGACCTCGACGGTGGGAGATGAAGAACTGGCAGGCAGGCGGAGTCGACGGTGCCTAATGGGCAACCCGCGAGCGCCATGTAGTACTTCGGCCTCGAGGGTGGCGCCGAGAGCATGTTGGCTCCACCTACCCAAAAAAAAAAAAAAAAAAGCTCCTGCGGGGTCCTGACTGCCGGCTGAGTACCCAAATGTGATGAATGGTGAAAACTGACACAGATAAGATCTACTGTTACAGGTGAGTAACCTGTTCTTCTAGGAGCGTGGCTATGTTGTTCATCCACATTCTCTGGCAGACTCCAAGCAGTTCTCTGGGAGAAGGGAGGCAAGGCGCACACCCCCTACTTGGGAAATAGAGATTGGAGAACCGAGGCCCCAAAACCAGCATGCTGGCGTGACTCAAGGTCAATGTGGAAGTGGGTAATAAAGGTGTTTGCAGACTTCCAGGTAGCAGCCAGACAGATTTCCTGGATAGGGATGTCCCTGGAAGCAGCCACCGATGCAGCAGTATGGCGGGTAGAATGAGCTTTTATCCCTCTGGGAGGCTCCTTGCCCGCCAACTCATAGGACAGACCTATGCATGATGTAATCCACCTTGCAATGGTCCATTTGGCTGAAGGTCTGCCAGAAGTGGCTTCAGCGTAGGAGACAAACAGCTGGCGAACCTCTCCACGAATTTCTGCTGTTCTCTCCTTGTAATGGGAGACAGCATGTTTCAGGTCCAAAGTATGGAGCCTGTACTCGGTGACCGAAGAGTAATTAGGGTAGTAGACCGGCAGTGTCAACACCTGGTTAAGGTGAAACTCTGACACCACCTTCGGAAGGAATTTTGGGTGGGGGCGCAGGACAACTTTGTCCCTGTGGAAGACCAGATAAGGGGAGTCCACCAAAAGCGCCTGGAGCGCTCCTGTCCTTCTGGCTGACGTGACAGCCACCAGGAAGGCAGTCTTCCATGACAAGTGTGAAAGCTCGCACTTGTACGTGGGTTCGAATGACCTACCCATGAGCTTTGCCAAAACGAGCAAGAGATCCCATGGAGGTGGAGATTCACGCACCAGAGGGGATATGTGATCCAGGCCTTTGAAAAAACGCCTGACCACTGTCTCCTGCACCAATGTTGGCTGACTGGCCTATGCCCGGTAAGCAGAAATGGCTGCCAGGTGCACCCTAAGGGTCGATGACCATAGACCTCCTTTGGAGAGAGACCAAAGGTAATTGAGAATGTTAGCCACAGAACAGGATAAGGGGTTCAGACTCTTACCCTGACACCAAATGGAAAAACATTTCCATTTGAAGGCATAACATTTCATGGTCGATTCCTTTCGGGATACCTCCACCACAGTGCAGACATCCTCGGAAAGACTCAAAGCCTGGAACTCTAGCCGCTCAGGTACCAGGCTGTCAGGTGCAGGGATTGAAGGTCTGGATGGAAAACCTTCTCCTGATTCAGAGATATCAGGTCTGGGCGTGTACAAAGCCGCTCCGGGGGCCTGCAGCTGAGGCTGAGGAGATATGGGTACCAGAACTGGTGCAGCCAGTCTGGGGCTACCAGGATCACCTGCACCTTGTCACTGCTCACCTTGAGTAACACCATGTGGATCAAGGGAAATGGAAGGAAGGCATAGAGGAGGCCTGGGGTCCACGGCCTCGAGAAGGCATCCCCCTGCAGCGAGCCCTGCCGAGGGGGGCAGGCAGGATACAGCCTCAGTTTGGCGTTTTCCCTTGAGGCAAACAGGTCCACCATCGGTTTGTTCCAATGGAAGAACAAGCTGTAAGCTACCTCTGGATGGAGTGACCACTCGTGGGATGTCTGGCCTATACGGCTGAGAGCATCCGCCAGCTGGTTCAAGACTCCTGCCACATGAATGGCTAGGAGATCCACCTCCAACCGGCTGACAAGAGTCCAGATTCGGAGCGCCTCCTTGCATAGCAGATGGGAGTGCGTGCCGCCCTGTTTGTTGGGGTAGTACATGGTTGTGGTATTGTCCGTCTGGACTTGAACCACTTGACCCTGGAGCTGAGGAGCGAAAGCTGTCAGCGCCAGTCTGACTGCTCTGAGCTCCAACAGCTTGATGTGGCATCGGGACTCCTCGAGGGTCCAGAACCCATGGGCTCTTTCGTCCCCCACGTGGGCTCCCCAGCCCATGAGAGAGGCACGGACAAACAGGATCCCTTCCTGCAACCATTCTGGGATGGTCCACCATTGGAGAGCATCCCACATCTTCTGGGTCACAGTGATCAGCTGGTCAAAATGACCGTGGCACTGAGTCCACTGAGCGGCTAGCTCCCATTGGAGGGGGCGCATGTGCCATCTGGCCCAATGGACAACTGAGGTGCACACTGCCATGTAACCTAGAAGGCACAGGAAGTCCCGGCAGGGTGCAAGTGCCCAACCAGAAATGATTGGGCAAAGGAGGAAAGAACCTCTGCATTGGCTTGATGAGAGTCGAGCTCTGCCCCGATGAAGCCCATCACCTCAGAGGGCATGAGTTTCGACTTGGCATCGTTGATGAGGAGGCCTAGTTGGGAGCAGGTTCAAAGAGCCAAATCCCTGGATCTCTCCACCTCCTGAAGGGAGGACCCTGCCAAGAGCCAGTTGTTGAGATTAGGGTAGATTCGAACTCCTCGACGCCTGAGGTGGGCTGCCACCACTGTGATGCACTGGTGAAGACCCTCGGGGCCGATGACAGGCCAAATGGCATGGCTCAGAACTCATACAGGGTCCTCTCGACCCTGAAGTGGAGGAACCGCTGATGGGATGGACGGATTGGGACGTGGAAGAACACATCCTGCAGATCCAGTGAACAGAACTACAGGTTTTGCTCCAAGGATAGTATGATCCGGATCAGAGTCACCATCCGGAAGGTGTGAGACCCGAGATATTGACTCAGATCGTGAAGATGTAGGATGGGGTGCCACTCCCCCGTCCACTTAGGCACCAGGAAGTAAACTGGACACAAAGCCTGGGCCTGTAGGAGGATCTGGCACTGCAGCTACCGCCTCTTCGTGGAGGAGCTGAGCAATGTCGTCTCGAAGAGCCGACTGAGTGCAAGCTGAGATCCTTTCCTTCTGAGGGGCGCGGGCTCAGCTGGGAGGGTACTGCTCGAATTCAAGAGGCAGTCCCTGGCCGATCACTTCTAGAACCCACCTGTCTAAAGTGATATCGGACCAGGTGGAAAGAAAGTGGCGGAGCCGGCCCCCCATGGGTGGACCCAGAGCTGGCATGACGGGCATAGGGGTGGCAACCCCCAACCCATCATTGAGCAGGCTTAGAGGAGGAGAAGGCTACTGGGCCAGCACCTCGGCCTCCTTTACGGGGCTGCTGAGGACCCTGCTTGGGCCTGGGGTGCCAAGCTTGAGCCTGCTGTTGCTGCTGACCTCCTTGATAGGAGGGCTGCCTAACCGCAGGGGAAGAGTGCTGAATGGGCTTCTTCTTGCACTTCTGCTGGTTCTTGCCCATAGAACCCTTCGCAGAGGTAGCATCCAAGGTGGGACTGGACTGCTCTATGCGCTGGAGGTGACCAGCCACTCCTGGACCAAAGAGATCGGTGCCTAGGAAGGGCACGTCAGCTAACTTGTGCTGGGTATCCACCGGGAAGGAGGACAGCCTCAGCCAAGCCCTGCAGCGAGTGGCCACTGCGGCTGCCAAGGAGCGGACACAGGAATCTCCAATGTCCAGGACTGTCTGGAGCTGCTGTTTTGCAACAGCATGGCCCTGATCACGGACATTGCTTCACTGTGGTCTGCATGTCCGCCGGGAGATGAGGGAGGACTTCCTCTAATGACCCAAGGAGGGCATGAGAGAAGCGTGCCATGATAACAGCCGAGCTGGCCTGACAAAGGCCTAAGGAGGAGGCCACATAGATCTTACGGGAAGAATGGTCCATATTCATGGACTCCTTGTCCAGGGGTCTGTCAGTGTCGGCTGAGCTACCAGTACGTCTGAATACAGAAGCAGTCACTAGGCTTTCAGCCGAAGGATGTCCTGTGAACCCCGCCAGGGACCCCATGGGCACCACATACTTGACGGCTATGCAGGCAGATGGAGCTGGGCAGGAAGCAGGATGCTGCCAAAGCTCAAGGGCCAGGCCAACGATGGCTTCGGCCACTGGAAAGGTCTCCATCGGGGTATCCCCCCTTTTGAGGATATCTGTAAGAGGGTACTCCGTCTTTTTCTGAATGGGTTCCAGGGCATTCTGGTGGATTCGGAGATCAGGTGGAGGATGCCCTGAATGGAGGAAGGAACTTCCTCCAGTCCCGCCACTGATGACTCATCATCCCCAGGATGAGAGTGTAAATCAGTGTCGTCCGAGTCCGAAGAGTCAGGATACAACGGTCTCCCGCCTAGGTTTCCCTCGACACGCCGAGGGTGATCGAGGATGACCGTGATCGACAGACGTCGGGGAAGCCCGGTGTCTTGTCGGTCCTCTTTCGAGGGAGCCCCCTCCCTGAGGCTGCTCAGGCAGTGGCTCCACCAAAATCAGTGGAGAGACCGTAACAGGCCGAGTCGGGATACGAGCCAGACCCACGGGAGGTGGAACCAGGGCTGTCGGTTCTGGAGGGGCGTCGGCCTGGGAGGTAGAAGCCAAGTTATGGCCAGTGCGGCCGGCTTCTGCCCGGTCAAAATCAGCTGTTGCAACATAAGATCCTCATAGCGTCGATGGAGTTTCCCTCGAAGCCTCTCCTCGTCCAAGGAGGATGAAGATCTGTGACGGTGCCTCTTCTTGGAGTGTTTGTGGCCCTTTTTCGGCCATTCGACCGAAGGAGTCCTATTCACTGATCGAGACCGACAGGGTCAGTTCGGTAGATCAGGAGTCACCAGAGTCAGTGAAAACCGAGGTTCTGGGACAGTTTCCTCAATCGGGACACCCGAGGGCAGTGTCTCTTCATCGGGAAGGAAAAGGACCGGAGTCTGCGATAAAGGCTCGATCGGGTCTAGCGTAATGGCCAGGTGGAAGGTCTGTAAAGCTGGCGGCCGAGGAAGCGATCTCAACCAAAGTCGAGACCGCATGTTCCTGGGACTCGGACCTCTCTCAGTCCCAGGAGCGTTTCCATTTAGTCGAAGACTTAGGGTCTGTATCCCTCATCCGAGGGCGGGAGGAGTGTGAGCCCATGGGCGCCTCACCCCTAGTGGGGAAAGACTGGCACAACTCCCTGAAGGAGCCCGTAAACATAGAGCCAAGGTTGAGTGGAACAAAAAAGCTTTGACTGGCCGAAGCTTGAGCCGCTTCCTCCTCAAATGCCTTCATCTGTTCCAACTGCTCGGCGGATCCCACGGCCACGGAAACCGCCCACCTCGCCTCTTTTGATTTCACCAGCGGGTTCCTTTTCTCCTGTCTCCCCAATTTTAGGCACGCCTTGCGGTCATCCAGAACGTTGGGATGGAAGGTCAGACAGAAGGTGCAAGATGAGGTGTCATGTCAGACACCGAGGCAATAAAAGCACGTTAGGTGGGGGTCAGTGCGCGACATCTTCTGGCCACAGGTACACCAGCGAAATCCAGGGGACGATTTATCCTCCATGTCAGATGGGCTGTAACTGGAGTTGTTAGCTCTGACGAGTTTTAGAAGTTGCTGTAAACAGATTGCGAAGTCAAGGACTTCTGGTGCTAAGTAACACGAGGGAACCTGATTCTTCCAGCGGAAAGGAAGATCTGGCGTCATGGGGTGGTGCCGAGGTATTTACCAACCAGGTGGGTGGGAGGAGCCAGCTTGAAGACTTCCAGCAAGATTTAAAGAGGGAAGGGACATGCCAGAGAGTGTGGATGAACAACATATCCACACTCCTAGAAAACCTTTTATAGGTACCTCAGGAAGCCAGGAAGCCTAGAAAGACAAAGGGAGGGACAGTGAGGCTGAATAGAATGGACTGTGGGTGGGCAGAGAGGGACAGTGAAAAAGCAGGGATACTGAATGAATACTTCTGCTCAGTATTCACAAAACAGGAGGAGGGGGAGATGCCTAATCCAATTAACAGAAGCACTCTGGATTGGGGGTGTCGAGCCCAGTCCTTTCTTGAAGAAAGGGTTCTGAACGAACTCCTAAAACTGAAGGTGGACAAAGCAATGGGGCCTGACGGAATTCACCCCAGAATTCTAAAAGAATTAAGGGGAGAACTAGTGACACCACTAACTACCCTTTTTAACAAATCATGGGAGGATGGTGTGGTACCTGAGGACTGGAGGAAGGTGGATGTGATTCCCCTTCACAAAAGTGGGAGCAAGACGGAGGCATGAAACTATAGACCTGTGAGTTTGACCTATGTGGTAGGGAAAGTGATGGAATCACTTCTGAAGGAAAGAATTGATGAGTACCTAGAGGCCAGTGGGGCACAGGACCCAAGGCAGCATGAGTTCACAGCTGAAAGGTCATGTCAGACAATTCTAATTGATTTCTTTGACTGGGTGACCAAAGTAGTAGACCAGGGAGGGGCTGTGGACATGGCCTACCTAGACTTTAGCAAGGCATCTGACACAGTCCCACACAAAAGATTAATAATCAGATTAACCAGCCTGGGAGTGGATCCCAGGATGGTAGCCTGGGCAAAACATTGGCTGGACACCAGGACACAGAAGGTAATTGCAAATAGAGTCCACTCTGAAGAAATGGAAATTACGTACCTACCATAATTCTTGATCTTCTTGGGCGAAGTCTCCACCACTCATTCACACTGATGGGATCTAAGCCGGAGGTGCTAGGACCCAGCGGGAGCAAACTGTTTTGCAAGAGGGTCGGCGCCAGAGATGGAGCTGCGAGGAGCGGCGCCACCAGCCTCAACTCGTGCGGCAATGACTATCTCGGCATTAACCCTCCAACCACCTCAGTACCTTTTTTCCTGAGGAGGTGCAGCGTAACTAACCTAGAAGGATAGCCTAACAAAAACCGGACATAAGATAGTCCGGACAACCCGTATAAGAAGGGTCAACAAAGAAGTCTTCACAGCCTAAAGATTGAGGGAGTGAAGACCAACAACAGAGGTGAGCTCGGGGGATGGTGGGTGGGCGTGTGAATGAGTGGTGGAGACTTTGTCCAAGAAGATCAAGAATTACAGTAGATACGTAATTTCCATATCTTCCTGGGCATAAAGTCTCCACCACTCATTCACACTGATGGGAGAGTACTGAGCTAATAATCCCCCATGAGGGCGGCAGGAGAGACCAAGAGCTCACAAATTTAGGACAGAAGTCCATTAAGGATGGTCCTGCCAAACGAAAGATGTCGCCTGGCATGGACATCCAGAGCATGGTGCTTGATTAAAGTATGCAGCTTGCTCCAGGTAGCCACATTGCAAATGTCTGGAATGGGCACATTGCGGATTTCTGCCAGGGATGGCGCGACTGCTCTAGTAGAGTGAGCGTACACTCTGCCCTCCAGCTTAATCAATCAATCAATCATTCTTTATTTGTATAAGGCGCCTTTCTTAAACCAAGGTGCCTGTACAATATTACATAAAACAATAAATAGTTAAAACAACATTAAAATAATCAAAAATCATTAAAGGCTTTACTAAAAAGGTAGGTTTTCAAAGCACCTTTAAAGCTTTGGACAGTCGGGCAATTTCGCACCTGACAAGGTAGAGAATTCCACAGGGTCGTGGCCATGAAGCTAAAAGATCTTGCCCCTGAGTTTTTAAGCGAACCCTGGGAATCTCTAGCAGTCCCTCGTCGGTGGATCGGAAGAGCAGCGGGCGCAGTAAAGGACAAAGGGCTCTTTCAGGTAAGCAGGTCCCTGATCGTGTAGGGCCTTATAGGTCAGCAAACCGACCTTGAAGGTGATTCGCCAGCAAACTGGCAGCCAGTGCAATCCACGGAGCACAGGCGTTATATGACTGGACCTAGAAGAACCAATCAACAGCCTGGCTGCCGCATTCTGCACTAGCTGCAGGCGGCAAATTTCAGCCTCCGGTAGCCCAAGGTAAAGGGCACTGCAGTAGTCAAGGTGGGAGTTAACGAAGGCGTGGACCAAAGTTGGAAGATCATCTGGAGGAACCAGGTGCTTCACCCGGGCGATGTTCCTCAGATGGTAAAAAGAGGTTTTGACAACCGCTGACACCTGAGATTTAACTGTCAGACAGTCGTCAAATACAACGCCCAGGTTCTGCACCCGGTCTGAGGTAGTCAGCTGGACACCCCCAAGCCATAAGCCCGAGGGCGATCCAGCTAACAAACCCGCCTCCCAGTGACCCTGGTCCACAACCAACATGTCAGTTTTTTCCGGGTTCAACTGCAGCCAACTCACATTCATCCAGTCTTGGATTTTGGCAAGACAGTTGTTAAAGACTGAAATGGCAGCATCCTGGCAGGGCACAAAGGACATTGACAGCTGGGTATCATCTGCATAGCAATGAAAACCCAAACCGTACTGCCTAATGATCACTCCTAATGGCAGCATATACACTGCAAACAACATGGGTGCCAAAACGGAACCCTGCGGTACCACGCAGGATAGGGAGACTGATGCTGAGGAAAAAATCCTCGGACACCACCCTCTGAGTCCTACCCTCGAGGTAAGATCGAAACCACCTGAGGACTGTATCAGACAGCCCACAGATAGATCACAAACGTTCCAGTAGCACACCATGGTCCACAGTGTCAAACGCTGCAGAGAGATTAAGAAGGACCAAGATAGAACAGGTCCTTCGATCTCTCGCTATTAGGAGGTCATTTAGTACCCGAACAAGTGCTGTCTCGGTACTATGCCTTTTCCTAAATCCAGACTGGAGAGAATCATAGACATTGTTGTTGGTCAGATGATTATCCAACTGCGATGTAACCACCTTCTCAATAACTTTACCCACAAAGGGTAAGTTAGAGAGAGGCCTGTAATTTGCCAGACAGTCTGGGTCCAAGGAGGACTTCTTAAGAAGGGGCTGAACTACAGCCTCCTTAAGAGGATTTGGAAAAATTCCCCTCTCCAAGGACCTCGAGACTATCTCAGCAAGGACTGGACCAATTTTATCCACACAATCCACTAAGAGACGTGTGGGGCCCGGGTCCAAATCACAGTTGGTCGGATGCAGTGATTGGATGATCATCACAATGTCACTGATTGTGGGGAGGCTGAAGTCAGACCACACAGACTGGGTGTCCGACATCTCCTGCCGACCATCACAACTCCCACTGGAGATGGTCAAGCGGACATCAGATCTGATTTTGGCAACCTTATCTGCAAAGAATAGAGCAAACTCCTCACACTGTTCTTGAGAAAAGGCTCTTCTGGGCTGAAGACAGATTGGATTGCACCATCTGTCCACTGTCCGGAAGAGCTGAGCTGGTCTATTCTGTGCAGCTGCAATCTCTCTGGACAGGAATTCTGCCTTCTTACGAGAGACTGTGGATTGATAGACCACACAGTGGTCCATCAAACTAAGTTTGTCACCATCCAGACCCGACCTCCGCCAGCACCTCTCCAACCTTCGTCCAGCTCTCCTCAACTCCCTCAGAGTCTCGTCAAACCAAGGAGACCTGGGGCGAAGAGTGAGAGGACGAACACGAACAGGAGCAATGGAATCCAGGGCCCCTGCCACCGCCTTATTATAGGCAAGTACCAGTTCTCCTGGATCCATGCAATCTCTCGGTAAGCCCGACAGGTCCAACACCGCCATCAGGTCGTCCGGGGAAACACCCCTTAATGGGCGGTACCAGACCATTTCCATAGGGGCTGACCTACTAGGGGTGGCCTCAAAACTGAACCCAATGGAGTGATAGTCCGACCATCCAACTGGTTCCACCACCAAGTCGGATATCTCCATCCCCAGAAGGAACACCAAATCCAATGAATGACCACCAATATGGGTCGAGGAGGAAATAACCTGTGTGAAGCCCAGTGAAATCATTAACTGGAAGAAGTCTTGACCAAAATGCGAGAGTTCATCATTGACCCAGGCGTTGAAGTCCCCCAGAACCAACCATCTGGGGGACCCCAATGTCAGGTCGACAATGAAGTCTGTGACTGCCCGCAGGAAAACATTCTCATCACCAGGTGGACGGTATATGAAAAGTATCCTGCGCCCCACACCCTCGCCTAAGATACATTCAAAGGATTTGGTAGTTCCCACTGGTACCTCCACTAGGCCCAGTTCTGTTCTAAAGCAGATAGCACCACCCCCGCCCCTTCGATCCACCCTCGGGCAGTGTATCACTGAGTACCCGGCCGGAACTGCTGCCGCCAAAACTGGTCCAGCATTCTCATCCAGCCAGGTCTCAGTGATGCACGCCAGGTCAGATGACCCAACAAAATCAGCTATAATAGCCGTCTTGTTTTTAACAGACCTGGCGTTGCACAACACCGCCCGAGTAGGATGAGCCTCCGAGGATGACTGTGCTACCTGCTGACTATAATCAGAACCCTTGGGTATGGGCACCAGACAGGGAGGTCCCCTTTCCTGGGCCCATTTCACCCCAGGGCGTCTCCTTGTCTCCACTATCCCTATCCGCTCACTCCTTTCTATTCCCCCTCCAGACCCAGCCCTCATCCTCCTCTTTCTTCCAACAATCCCCAAAGCCCTACACCGTCTATAAACCTCCGGCGGTAAGGGGGGACAAGAAAAAGGACGAAGGTCCCTGAGCCTGGAAGGGGAATAATACCTGACTGTCCTAGTGTTCTCCCAGCACATAATTAACACAACAAATAAACAATCTAAAAAATTAACCCAACTCTTAAAACTTAAATAAATACAAAGCTCTACAATGAAAATAAAATACAATTTAACCAAACCTCAGACTATTGATTTTAAGGGCTCTCACCCCCCAAATCCAAACAAAGAAATATAAACAAAAACAAAACACTAACTAAATTCCCCTTCCCCACCTAGTCCTCTCATCACTGGGGAAGAGAGATAAAACAATATACCTTAAAGTAATTAATTAAATTAATTCCCTCTCCGCCCAGTCCTCTCATCACTGGGGAGAGAGGAAAATACTCCCAATATCAAACAATAACATAAACTATAAATCTAATAAACAAATAAGTAACTAAATAACTGGATATAGAGTCCTCTCACCACCCAAATATCCAGATAAAAAATTAAATATTATAAACCAATTCCTTTAATCCAAACAAAATATCTATAACTTAAAAAGGACTAAAGTCTGAAGTCAAATGTTTGCCACAGTTTCACCAAGCTCTAGGTTGGCCGGTAATCAGTTTACCCCTCTCACAGGTGAAAACCAGTTCAATACTGCAGACCGCTCTCAAAATAAGTCAGAAATTTGTCTCTCCAAATAATAGTTCAGGTTTTAAAATGAGCTCCCACTTTCATTTGAAAACCTCAAACAGAAGTCTCATGTTCAAATAAATAAGAGCAGTCTGTAATTAAAGTTCACTGCAAACCCACAGAGCAGGGAAGATCCAGTAATCAAGTAGCCAACTAAATTTAAAAACTCACAGTTAAAACCAGCTATAATGGAGAAGAGAAAATCAGTCCAGGATACCCGGAGGATACAGTTCACTTCCTTCACATAGCCAGGGGACAAAAAGTTTGATTTCTTCATGCAACCAGCTAAATTATAGCAGACATCGCATTCCGACACCAAATGTTCCACGGCTTCAGGACACCTGGCTTCTCTCACCCCCGACCACAGGGAGATCCCCACCCCTAACCCAGTCCCTCTTACCAAATCTGCTCACCGCACCAGCTGCCCGCCAACTGCCGAGTGGTGAACGCGGAAGAGCCGAGGGTACAGCCGCCCTACAGCAGCGGCACCATGGCTCACCACTGGCTCGAGGTCAGGGCCAGGGAAGGATCTCCCCCCACCTGCACCATGGAGTAGCACTGGCGAAGGCATGCCACCAGCCATGCTGAAATGCATCTGATAGCAACAGGCTGACCCAGCTGGGTCTCGCTGATGGAAACAAACAGTTGTTGAGCTTTGTGAATTTGTTTTGTTCTATCTAAATAGAAATGCAGAGCTCTTTTGACATCTAAAGAATGAAGGGCATGCTCTCCTTCATTTTGGAAGTTCGCAAAGTAAGTAGGTAGGACCAAAGGTTGGTTTAGATGGAATTCTGAAACAACCTTAGGGAGAAACTTAAGATGGGTCCTAAGAACTACTTTGTCCTTATGAAATATAGTATATGGGGGGTCTGTGACCAAAGCATGTGTTTCAGAGACCTTGTGGGCCAAGGTAATGGCCATGAGGGAGGCCGTTTTCCAAGTGAGAAATTTCAGAGCACTAGTAGCTAGAGGCTCAAAAGGCTTTCGAGTGAGCATGTCTAGCACAAGATTAATGTCCCAGGCTGTGACTGAACGTCTGATAGGAGGTCTGGTATACAGAATTCCCTTAAGAAACCTCTTAACCACAGGTAGCTGAGTCAGTGACAAGGAAAGTACTGGCTCACGATGAGCTGAAATGGCACAAAGGTGAACTCTGACTATAGAGTATTGTAGACCTGAATTTGAGAGGTCTAAAAGGTATTCTAGAACTTTGTTGGGTGGGCAGGAAAAAGGATTCAAAGAGGACTTTGCACACCAGAGAGAAAAACGCTTCCATTTGGCTGTGTAAGTTTTTCTAGTGGCTGGCTTGCGCGCAGCCAGAAGAATATCTGAAACTCTGCGAAAGACATTGAACCTGTTCACTTCTATCTCTTCAGGAGCCAAGCGTGAAGGTGAAGCGATCTCAGATTGGGATGGACCACAGGCCCCGAGTCAGAAGGTTCGTCTGAAGGGGAAGCGCTTTCGGAGGGGTTTTCGACATACTGTTGAGTAGCGGAAACCATATCTGTTGAGGCCAGAAAGGAGCAATGAGGATCATTTTGTCCCCCTGGGACTCGAACTTGAGAAGTACCCTCTGAATTAGAGGAAGAGGAGGAAAGGCGTATAGAAAGCGTTTTGTCCACTGCAGCTTGAATGCATACTGACAGAAAATGCCAGGCCCTGGATTTCTGGAGCAGAAGAGAGGCAGTTTTGTGTTGAGTGGGGATGCAAAAAGGTCCAGGTCTGGAGTTACCCACTCTGCAAATAAGAGACTGAACTACGGTTGAGTCGAGAGACCATTCGTGAGGATCTGTCTTTGTTCTGCTGAGACGGTCTGCCAGTTCGTTCTGCACTCCCGGCAGGTAGACCACCTTGATTAGAGCCTTGTGCTCCAAGTACCATTCCCACACTCTCATCACTTCCCTGCATAAAGGGTAAGAGTGAGCCCTGCCCTGCTTGTTGGTGTAATACATCACTGCTTTGTTGTCCGTTTGAAGGAGAATGTTCTTGTGACAGAGAATGTCCTTCAAAGCCCGGACTACATAAAGGATGGCTCTCATTTCTAGAACATTTATATGAAGCTGGGACTCGTTTTGAGTCCATGTACCTTGGGTGTGGAGACCCTGACAGTGGCCTCCGCCTCATCAGGGACGCATCCGTGGTAACGGAGATCTGGTGATCCAGGGGAGCAAATGGATACCATTCCAGAAGGTTGTCCTCTTGCGACCATCAGGTGAGCGACCTCTTCAGAGGTTCTGTCACCTTGATGAGAAAGGACTGAGGGTGAGTGGTTGGGGACCACTGAGTACTGAGCAACCACTGAGAGGTTCTCATGTGGAGACAAGCTAGGGGTACAGTGAACACAGAGGATGTCATGAGACCCAGCATCCATTGCATCGAGATAGCTCGAACCGAGTTTTTCTCCCTGATGTATCAGGCCATCTGTAGGATATCGCTCCTTCTGTCTTCTGGAAGAAAGGCTTTTGCACAAGAGGTGTCCAGAAGAGTTCCTATAAAAAGGAGTTTCTGGGAGGGCTGCAACTGCGATTTCTTGAGATTTAGCAGAACTCCCATGGACGTGAGAAAGTCTGAGGCCGTGGCTATGGCGTCAAGAGTTCCTTGCCTGGAAGGGCTTGCTTCAAGCCAGTCATCCAGATATGGGAACACTTGTATTCCAATCTTTCTGAGGTGCGCTGCGAGAACTGCACAACACTTTGTCAAAACTCGTGACGCAGAGGATAGCCCAAAGGGCAGGACTCTGAACTGATAATGCTGGTCCAAAGCCACGAACCTTAGGTATCTGTGATGACTTGGGTGAATAGGAATAGGTTGGTAAGCATCCTGCATGTCCAGGGAGTCTAGCCAGTCATGCTGATGTAGCAAAGGTAACAGGGTTCCTAGCAATGTCATTTTGAACTTCTCTTTGGGAAGAAATTTGTTCAATTTTCTGAGGTCCAAAATTGGGCACATGCCCCTGGTTTTCTTTGGAACTAGAAAGTAATGGGAATAGAACCCTGTGTAATCCGTTGATCCAGCAGAACTACTTCTACTGCCCTGTTGTTCAGAAGGCCTTATATCTTGGAGGCGAGAAGTTTGAACTGAAGTACTGACAGTTTTGGCTGACGTTTGGGGGGACAATCCACAGGGTTCTGTGAAAGATTGAGGGAACTCTAGCATTGGTGCAATGGCCCCCTTCCCCCCAACGGAAGGAAATGCTAGCCCTATCCAAGACCCTGGTAACATTACTGCTACTGTTGGCTGGGGACATTGAATCCAACCCTGACCAATTCCCACCCCCCCCACTCTACAGCTCCAACAGGGCCTAAAACGAGCACACTTGAACATTAGGAGCCTCCTTCCAAAAATCGCAATGCTATAACCAATTCTCATCCCTAATGCCTGACATTCTGATTATCACTGAAACCTGGCTAAAACTACACACCCCGGATGCTTGTATCTCAATTCCAGGATACACCATAATCTGACAAGATCGGCCCAAGGCTAAACGGGGTGGTGGCATCGCAATGTACATTTGCTCCTCCCTAAACTTTACCACACCGCTAACACATTCTATTAACTCCTTAATGGCGAAAATCACATTCCCCAAATCCATCCCAGTTTTATCGCTGGCTACAACCACCCCCAAACTCCCCTGTATCCACTATCATGGACCACCTAACACAGCCTTAAAATCCCATACATTAGGAGGGGAACTCCATGTCCTACGTGATTTTAATGCTAATTGGCTCTCCGCATCTACCTCTAAAATTCAGAATGGTATTGCTGCCCTAAGTCTGTCACAACTGATTACAGAACCCACCCAACTAAACTTTACATTTTAGAAACACATGCTACTGGACAGGACACTCACCTCCCATCTGCATCGCATAATTGCAGCAGGTCTATTACCTGACTCTCTAAGCGACCATCACTTAATCTATTCGATAAGAAAAATTCATAGGCCCAAGGCACAGACCCCCAAAACCATACTGGTACGGTCCTTCAAATCCTTGGACCGCTCCTCCCTTCTATCTGACCTGGCAAATGTTGACAGGTCTTTCATCCCTCATGCCCCCTCTATTGACTCTGCCCTAGACTATTTTAAGTCCAAGTTCCTCTCAGTCTGGGACTCCCATGCCCCTCTCAGATGGAACAGGATGCGGGGCTCTCACCTACCCTGGATCACCGCTGATATCACGGACAGCCCCAAAGCTAGGGACCAGGCTTGGAAGGCCCATAAAGTTACTGGCACCTTCTCAACTTCACAGAAGTACCGCTCTCTTCGTAACGCATGCACAAGACAAATCTGCCGGGCTAAAGCAAATTACTTCAAATCCACCTTCCTAACCAATATTAATCACCCATCCAAATTCTGCAAGGTGGTACAATTGCTCTTCTCCCCCCATCTCAGCTACCCACCCCTATCTTAAATGCCAGTGGCTCCACAATAACGGATCCACTCGTAGTGGCCACTGAGTTTAATTCTTTCTTCATGAACTGTACCTCATCACTACTATCCTCTCTCCCTCCAGCCCCACCTTCCTCCAACTCTGCACAACCCTCCCCCCCTTCATTCTCCTTCCGAAATGTTACTCCGTCTGATGTTTACAACACCCTGGTTGCGCTAAACCCCACCAAGGGTAAATGTCCTACTGGGTAGGACTCCAAACTGCTCTTCCTGTCAGCCCTGGCCATTTCCTTACCCCTGGCCTTCCTCCTCAACCTTTCCTTCTGTCTCTCACTTCTATCCCAACTCAATGGAAGCATGCCACAGTTATCCCCCTTCCGAAAGGAGGCAACCCCTTCTCCCTTGGAAACTATCACCCTATCTCCCTCCTCCCCATCCTAGCAAAACTGCAGGAACACTTAGTCCTCTTCCAGCTCTCCTCCTTCCTTGACTCTACCGCCTTTTTCACTCCATACCAGTCTGGGTTTCGGAAGTCCCATTCCACCACTACCTCCCCTCCTGAAGCTCACCGATTTCATCCTTACCGGCATGGACCAAGGCCTCATCACCTCTGCCATCTTTGTCGACTTTACGAAGGCTTTCGGCACTGTATCCCACCCTCTCCTCCTTTCCAAGCTCTCCCAAGCAGGGCTCTCTGGTGCGGCCACCAGTTGGTTCCACTCCTATCTCATTGGCAGGACACAGTCTGTCCTGATTGGCAACTCCACTTCCTCCTCCCTACGCATTTCGACTGGTGTCCCCCAAGGCTCGGTTTTTGGCCCACTACTGTTCTCCATTTTCCTAAATGATCTGCCCTCTGCCTGCCCACACACATTCATTCACAAGTATGTGGATAATACGGTCTTGTATACATCCGGCCCCTCAACCTCTGATGTTGCAACCAGACTTCAGCATGACTTCAACAATGTCCGGCTCTGGTTTCGCTCCAATCAGCTCTTCCTGAATGCCAAGAAAACAGTCTCCATGTCCTTCAGCACAAGGCAGAGACTCTCGGCTCCTCTCCACCTACCACACCCTGGATGGGACAAAGCTGGAGGACTGCAACTCCTTTAGATACCTTGGGGTTTGGCTTGACCAACACCTCGACTTTTTTGTACATATCGAGGCCATGCACAAGGAGCTGCACCCCAAACTGGGCGCCTTGTATCATAACCGTGGATGTATCCCACTGCTAGCTCACCATGCTATTGTACAGAAAATGATTCTCCCAATTTTCGACTATGGCGATGTAGTCTACAGTGCCACTCCCAAAATGTCCCTTACCAGACTGGATACCCTCTTCCACTCATTCTATCATTTCATTCTTGACTGTCCACACAGCACCCATCATTGCATCCTCAACCAAACCCTAGGCCTCCCCTCTCTTCAGGATAAGAGGCAGTCCCACTGTGCTAGTCTCATGGCCAAGTACAGGTCACAGTCCCTGCCCCATTACCTTTACTCAGCCCTATCCTCGCCTCCCCCCCCCCACCGCACTCCCTCAGACATCATGACAACCGCTCCTTGGCTGTCCTGCACATGTCCACCACTACAGGCCAGGCGGCCTTTTCATATCGTATGCCTAGACTGTGGAATTCACTCCCCTCAGCCATTCGGCATCTCCCTCCGCTCACTGCCTCAACTCTCTTCTCAAAGCACACTTCCACTCCACCTGTGCATGCACCTAATCCCTCCCATTTCCAGACTTAGGCCTGAGCACTTCAACCTGACTGTGCATGGCAGCCCCTGCTGCCTGCTTAATTCCCACTGATCATCTCATGCCACCTCGCTGGTGGCACTGGAAATATTATATTGTCTTTTATGTCTATTTTGGATATAAGCGCTCTGTATATCTGTATTGTACCCCTATATGGATGTATTGTAGTTATTGTATATAACTGTATATCATGTGCTGTTCTTACATTGCTGTTGTATATTGTTGCAGTGCCTCCTATGACAACTCCCCCCCCCCCCGATGCATCTGGAATGGTGCAGCTGCCTGCTCAGTATGCCTTTCCTGGTAAAACTTTTCAATAAATAAAATAAATGGAGCCTGTGCTCAAAGTTCGAGGTGTGACTGAAGTGCACCAGAAGATTAAACATCTGGTTAAGGTGGAAATCTGGCAGTAGGAACCTTGGGTTGGGGCGAAGGACAACCTTGTCCCTGTGGAAGATCTGGTAAGAAGACTCCAACGAAAGCGCCTGGAGCTCACTGATCATTCTGGCTGACATGATAGTACCAAGATGGTGGTCTTCCACGCCAGGTGAGAGATCTCACACCTGTGCATTGGTTCGAATGGCTTTTCCATGAGCTTTGCCAATACCAGCAACAAGTTCCAAGGTGGTGGTGGTGGTTCACGCACCGAAGTTTAAATGTGGTCAAGGCTTTTGAAGAAGCTCCATACCACCTTCTCCTGCGCCACCGACTGCATATCAACCCGCGCCCGGTAAGCAAAGATGGTAGACAGGTGTACCTTGAGGGTCGTCGAATGGAGGTCCGACAGAGAGGTACCAGAGATAGTCGAGAATGCTAGCCACTGGACAAGGTAAGGGGTCGAGCCCCTTGCCCTGGCACTAAATGGAGAATCACTTCCATTTGAAGGCATAGCATTTTCATGTCGACTCCTTCTGAGAAGCCTTGACCACAGTGAGGACATCATTGGAGAGACCCAAAGCCTGGAACTCTAGCCGCTCAGGAACCAGGCTGTCAGGTGCAGGGATTGAAGGTCTGGATGGAGTACCTTATCCCGAATGCAAGAGAGCAGGTCCGGGCGTAGACGGAGATGCCTCGGGAGCCTGCTGCTGAGGAGATCTGGGTACCAAAACTGGAGAGGCCAGTCTGGAGCCACTAGGGTCATCTGTTCCTTGTCCCTCCTGGCCTTGAGCGAGGATCGAGGGGAATGGAGGAAAGGCATAGATAGGGTCAGGGGTCCAAGGCCTGGAGAAGGCATCCCCCTGCAGTGTTCCCTGCTGAGTGGGATGGGTACAAAACAGCCTCAGCTTTGCATTCACCCTGGAGATGAACAGGTCCACCAGAGGGGTGCCTCACTGGGAGAACAGGCTATGCACTAACTCCCGATGGAAAGACCACTCGTGAGATGCCTCACCCACATGACTGAGGGTGTCTGCCAGCTGGTTGGAGAAGCTGGCCACATGGATGGCTAGGAGACTGGCATCCGGGCTGAGCACAAGGGTCCAGATGCGGAGAGCTTCCCTGCACAGAGGAAGGGTGTGCGTCGTACCAAGTTTGTTAAGGTAACACATGGTCGTGGTGTTGTCCGTTTGGACCTGAACGTGACCCTGGATGTGTAGAGCAAAGGCAGTCAGCGCTAGCTGAACTGCCCAAAGTTCCAGCAGGTTGATTTAGCATCGGGTCTCCTCAGGGGTCCAGAGCCCATGGACTCTGTGGGCACCCCAGGCCACCAGGGAGGCATCGGTCATCAGGATGACCGCTGGCTCTGGGTGGACAAATGGGATTCCTTCCTGCAGATGTTCTGGGACTAACCATCACTGGAGGGTGTCCCACACCAGCTGGGTCACAGTGACTGGCTGGCAGAAGTGGCCCTTGCTCTGAGACCACTAGCGGGCAAGCTCCCACTGCAGACAGCACATTTTCCACTGGGGCCAACCGACCACGCTGGTGCATGCAGCCATGTATCCCAAGAGGCACAGGAAGTACCAAGCAAGGCGCAACTGCCCAACCTGAAATGACTGGGCAAAGGAGGAGAGGGCCTCTGCCTGGTCCGCCGGAAGCCGAGCTCTGGCTCTGCAGTAGTCGAGCTCTGCCCTGATGAAGTCAGTCACATACAAGGGTATGAGCTCTGACCTGGCCTTGCTGACCAGGAGGCAAAGAGAAACATAGGTCTGGAGGGCCAGATCCCTGTACCACTCCACCTCCTCCCTGGAGGGACCTGCTATTAGCCAGTCATCCAGGTAGGGGTATACCCAGACCCCTTGGTGCCTCAGGTAGGCTGCCACTATTGCAATGCATTTGGTGAAGACCCTGGGAGCTGAGGAGAGGCCGAAGAGCATGGCCCAGAACTCATAGAGGATCCCCTCTGCATGGAAAGACAGGAACCGGCCATGGGATGGACGGATTGGGCATGGAAGAATGCATCTTGAAGATTCAGAGAGCAAAACCACATGTTCTGCTCCAGAGATATTATGATCTGAGACTGAGTGACTATCCTGAAAGTGAACGACTAAAGAAACTTGTTCAGGTCATGCAGATCTAAGATGGGGTGCCAGCCCCCTGTCCGTTTTGGCACCAGGAAGTACCTGGAGACAAACCCTGGGTGTACTGCAGGATCAGACACAGGAGCCACTACCTCCTTCTGGAGGAGCTGGGCAATGTCTTCCCGAAGGGCTGACAGCAGGTCGGCAGACACCATGTCCTCCCATGGGGCATGGGCTTGGCAAGGCGGGTAAGCCTCGAATTCCAGAGGCATACCCTGACCGACCACCTCGAGGACCCACCTGTCTATGGTAACAGCAGACCAGGTGGAAAGGAAGCGGTGGAGCGGGCCTCCCACAGGAGGAACCAGGGGGTTCAGGAACAGCTTGGGGGAGGTGCACCCATCCCTTCACTGGGCAGTCTTGGAGGCAGAGGAGGGACCGGCTGAGGAACCAGCAGAACTGCGACCTTCTGGTTTCCAGACGACTGAAACAACTGACTTTGGCCGAGAACACTAAGCCTGTGTCTGCGGCCCAGCTGGGGGCTGGGATGGCTTGGTCACAGGGGCAGAGCGGGGCCAAAAGGGCTTCTTTTGAGCCTTAGAGCCCTTGGGATCCCTTTGGGTGGAGGTTACTATGTCCAAGGTGGCACTGGACTTCCAGTGCGAGTAAGGAGCCCTTCGACACCTGGCCCAAACAAGTCAGTGCCCAAGAAGGGGATGTCTGACAGCTTATACTGGGTATCCACCATAAAGGTCAAAATCATTCAACAAGCACTGCAGCGGCCACAGACCGGGTGCAGGAGTTGTTAATGTCCATGGCCATCTGGAGCTGCTGCTTAGCAACCACTCGGCCCTAGTGCTGGACCTGCTTAACCATGGCCTGCAAGTCTGCAGGGAGATGAGAAAGCACCTCATCAAGGGTGCCCAGGAGAGTGCAAGCAAAGTGGGCCATTAAAAGGCACAAACTCACTTGCTGAAGGCTGAAGGAGAAGGCCGCACAGACCTTCTTGGATATGATCCAATTTCTCAGATTCCTTGTTGGGAGGTTTATCCACGCCCCCGACATTGCCTGTACACCGATAGACCAAGTCAGCCACCAGACCCTTGGCCAAGGGGTGTTCGGTGAAACCCAACAAGGAACAGGTAAGGACTGCATACTTGTGGGCTATATGGGCCGACAGCGCAGCGCAGGAGGAAGGGTGCTGCCAAAGTTCCATAGGGGAGCCAAAAATGGTCTCAGCGACCGGGAAGGCCACCCCAAGGGAGTCACCACAGTCGAAAATCTCGGTCAGAGGGTATTTAGCCCTTTTCTGGATGGTCTCCATCTAAAGACCCGCAGACTTTAAGATTAAACACAGCATGCCCACGAAAGAAATGAGACCATGCTCCATCGACAAGTCCTCTCCCAGCTCAACATTTAACGAACGGGAGTGTAGACAGAAGCCCTCAGACTCGAGGACTTGTTGAACAAAGATTGACTGCCTGAGTCCCCGCTTCCCCTATGGGGTTTGTCGGGAGTCACGGTGACCGACAGCCGATGGGGCATCCCTGTAGCAGAGCGCACATCCTTAGAAGGGGGGCCCTCCTTCAGCTGTTTAGGTGGCGGCTACATCAGAATCAGTGGGGAGGTCGGGGCTGGATAGGGTGGGGCCTTGGTGTGGGAGCCATGTGATAGCTGAGGAGGTGGTGGATGGAACTGGCTTAACCCCTGTGAACAAGAGCTGGTGTCACATAAGCTCATCATAGCGCCAATGCATTTTGCAGTAGAGCCTCTCCTTGTCTGAGGAGGAAGAAGAGGAGGAGGAGTAGCAGTGATGCTGCTTGCCTGAATGTCGAGAGTGGGAATGCCGATACCGACAAGAGTTGCTCAACTTGGGACTCCGGGATTGGGACCGCGACCTCAAGTGTTGGGGCCGCTAACGGCAGGTCTCGGAGGGAGCCAGTGAAAGCAGAGGATCCTCTAGATTCACCAGATCCTGAGGAGAAGGGAGCAGATCAGCAGGCTGGTCCGACCCTTGCTGGGAGATGATAGGCAGGACCGGAGTCCTAGAGAGGGAGGTTATCGGCCTCATCTGGCAACAACGAGTCAACTAGCTCAAGAAACATCTCAACAGGTTGGTCGACAGGAGTCTCGACCAACTGACTTGACAGGAAAACCATGGAGCCAGTGGCAATGGCCGAAGGATCGACTGTAGCTCAAACCTCCATAGAAGCATGGGAATCTGAGGCCCGAGAACACACGCAATCCCACGATCGATGATGAGACTTCTTTTAGCCTCTTTTTTAGAGGATTAGGATTTAGTGCCCAGAGAGGGCCCTGCCCAAAGGTGGAAAGGGACTGGCACAAATCCCGAAACGTCCCTAAAAAGGTGGTGTCTAAATGAAGCTGCAACCTCTTCAAATTTTGCAAGCTGTTCAGTGGACCCTGCAGCCATGGGGACTGCCTGATGGGCATCTTTTGATTTAATGGGATGCACCCCAGCAGAAGCCGAGCGTGAAAATATTTCAGAGTTGTACGATGCAAAGTGTGACACAGGCCACATGCCTGGGGATTGTGTTTGTGGCCTAGGCAGCAGATGCACGTGGTGTGCGGGATCCAACCGGGACATCTTCTGCCCACACGCATACTTTTTGAATCGCCCCGCCAACTTCGAGTCGTCCATCATGGAGAAGTGAAGGAAATCGCCTGAAGATGGAGAAATTTGCAATTGCGAAAGTCTGAAAGTAAACAGCCTACTCAGCGTGGAGAGTGGTAAGGAGGGAACTTTCTTCTTTCAGTGGAAAGGAAGATCTGACATCATGGGGCAGTGCTGAGGGAGTTACTACCTGGGTGGGTGAGAGGAGCCAACTTGAAGACTTTTCGGCAGGAGATTTAAAGGGAAAGGATACTGCCATAAGTGTGAATAGTACACCATATCCATGTCCCTAGAAAGTACAGTTACGTAAGATTTTTCCCTAACAGTAGATCTTCGAGAGGAGCTCTTGCAGCAGGTAACACCTTTAGGACTGAAGCTGGCAGGTGCCAAGACCCCACGGAAGCTTTCTAGCTAGCAGTACCCGGTTGGGGACCGACCCCATCAGCCCACCCCCGAAGTCCCACATGGTATAAAAGGGGCAGTCCCCCAGCCCATCCCCAGTTCTACCACTGGAAACCGGCTAGTGAGATAGAAACAAAGGAGAACTGAGGAACAAAGGTGTCTGAGATGGAGAAGAAGGTACCAGGGGAAGCAGGGAAAAAAAGTACCTGCTCCAGGAGCTCCTCTCTAAGATCTACTGTTATGGTAAGTTCTTACGTAACTGTACTATCTTACTTCCAGACTTACTCTTGCAGCAGGTAACACCTTTAGGACAGAGTCCCAAGCAGTAGAGGAGAAATCCTAGGCAGAAAGGTGGAGGTAGAAGTCTCCTCAAAGGAAATTAAGACCGGATGCCCTGAAGGACAGCAAGTCCAAAGCCAGCTCTGCGGCAGGAAGCAATGTCCAGACTGCAATCCTTCACCAAGGTGTGGACAGAACTCCAAGTGGCAGCCGCACATATGTCAGTGGTAGACACATTTTTCAATGAGGCGAAAGAAGCCGCCATTGCCCTGGTAGAATGACCCTTTACCAAGCCTGGTAAGGGTTTGTCGTACTTATTGTAACAGAACACAATGCAGTTAACCAACCATTTGGATAAACAATGTTTAGAAACTGGAGCCCCAGCCATACCGGGGGCAAAGGAAACAAACAATTGATCAGACTGACGAACAGGATGGGGGCACTCCAAATAGTAACGAAGCACCCTGTGAACATCCAGAGTACGCAGCAAAGCCCCCCCCCTCGGTTTGAGTACTCTGGATAGTATACTGGTAGGTGGATATCCTGATTCAAGGTAAATTCCAAGACCACCTTCAGCAAAAACTTAGGATTAGTTTGCAATGACACTCTGTACTTGTGGAAAATATAAGACTCCTTACACATCAGGGCCTGAAGCTTAGAAATCCTCCGAGCAGAAGTAATGGCAACTAAAAATAACACTTTCCATGACAGAAAGCGCAGCTTGCAGCTCGCGGCAGGCTCAAAGAGAGGCAGAGTGAGCTTTTCAAAAAGAAACAAAAGATCCCAAGGTGGGACAGGATCCTGGATGGGAGGCTTCAGGTGAAGCATGCCCTGCAAAAAAGTGTGGAAACGGTCCAGCTGGGCAATGTACTTGCCCTCAATAAGAACATGGTATGCGGAAATGGCAGACAAGTGCACTTTTAGCGAAAAGTGGCAGAGTCCTGCATCGGAAAGAGAGAGAAGGTACTCCAGCACCGAGTTCACTGGGCAGATGAATGG
The DNA here is from genome assembly GCA_016271365.2 of Neoceratodus forsteri. NCBI lineage: Eukaryota > Metazoa > Chordata > Ceratodontiformes > Ceratodontidae > Neoceratodus > Neoceratodus forsteri. The sequence goes on along the minus strand of CM028131.1, from coordinate 1,227,084,973 downwards.
ATCCAAGCATCTAGCAGTGGCCAAACATAGAACTACTTCCATTTCACAGCATAGGTCGCCTAGTGGAGGGTTTTCGGGCTGCCACTAGGATATCCGCCACCCTTGGGGAAATTCCAAATCTAGAAATGACTAGGTCTGCAGGAGCCATGCATGCAGATGCAGAGATCTGAGATTCAGATGGACCAGGGAGCCCCTCTCCTGGGAGAGCAGGTCTGACTGAAGGGGTAGGGGCACCGGAGGTTCCACCACCATTTGCTGTAATAGTGGGAACCAGATCTGATGAGGCCAGAACAGGGCCACTAGGATAATTTCTGCACCTTTTAACTGCAACTTGATGAGTACCCGTTGTAGAAGGGGAAAGGGAGGGAAAGCATAAAGAAACCTCCCCGTCCAAGAAAGGGACAACATGTCTTACCAGAAAACACCAGGCCCTGGATCTAGCGAGCAAAAATTGGGCAATTTTGCATTGGATGGGGAGGCAAATAGATTAGGTTCTGGGCAACCCTATCTGGTGAAAAGATCTTCTGCCACTGTGTGAAGCAGCTTCCACTCATGGGCCCTGGGACCGACTCCGACTGAGGCTGTACGAAAATAAAATAAAAAAGGCGCTGAAAACACGGCAAATATGGTGGTCGACTAGCTGAAGGCATCTGTAGAGGTCCAACTTGCGTGGCTGACAGCAGGAAAAGAACTGGGGATGGGCTGGGGGACAGACCCATTTATACCATGTGTGATGTCAGGTGTGGGCCCCCACCAGGTACTGCTAGCTTGAAAGTTTCCGTGGGGTCCTGGCGCCTGCCAGCTTCAGTCCTAAAGGTGTTACCTGCTGCAAGAGCGAATCTCAAAGTAAGATCTGTGTTATTACTAGTATTTTTTTCAAATTCTTTCAAAGAAATAAAGTCTTGCTCTATTAGTAAATCGGCCCAGTTTACAATATTGACTGCCTAATAGTTTAAACCACTTGTTCAGAGCACTTTCCTGTTTTTTTTTCCTCCAATTTATTACGTTATCTATTGTGGAAAAAAGCATCCAGTGTTTTTTTTTTTTTTGTGTGTGTGTTTATTGTTCCATAACTGACAAGCTTTTGTGATGGATATAATTATGATAAATAAAAATTACTCTGGAAAAATTATCACTCTGGGGTTATATTTTTTTAATAAGTTTCTGGATATAGGAATTGTAAATGCTGTCATCCTGCATCATATTATTTTCTTTATTTAGCCCAACTGAGTGCTACTCTAACTTTGCAAGAATTATTGTAATGAAGTGAATTCTGGGCACTCCATCCCACACTCGTGTAGGTATGATTAATGTTTTCCAATCCATTCTTGTAGAGCCAACATGCCAGATGAATTTCACAAATACTCTCTCCATTTTATCAAACCAAGCCTCTGGGATTTCTCCCTGAAGTGCCTGAACATAAACATATGATGTGGCAGCTGGCCCAGAGGCACCGAGGATTGAGATACTGGACACCAAACTTCACGCCACGCTGGTGTCCAGAGTTCAAAAGCAAACTTAGGTTGATAGACAACAGGGCCTGGGAAGAGGATGGAATGTCCGTAAGACAATTCTCCTCTCCCAGGAAGGGTGGGCTTGCAGGCCCAGGCTATGACTGCCATCAACTGATGGGCTGGTGGTACTGCAGACCTGCATGGCACAGAAGGGAGGGCTACAACCTGGTGATGCATGCATGCCTCCACACGAATGCACCACACTGGCTGCGGCAGGTGATGTGGGTGGAAAAATAGAGTTGCAAAAAAATGGAGCTTGGGCTTAATGAAGCCCCGCCCGCTCGCCTGCAGACCCACCTGAGATGCCTCAAACCATCTGGATGAGCTGGGGAATTACCTTCCTGCTCTGGCCCCGCCACAGGGGGGAATCCATGGGGGACCAGGTTGAGGTAAGCCCTGGAAGAGACAAGTGCTGGTGGGCAGGAGCAGCACAAGGCTCGACAACCACCCGGGTGTCCTGGAGAATAAAGAATGGAAGAAAAAAATATTAAAAAATAAATAAGATGTGGCATAGCCATCATCTTTAAGGTTTCCACCATACTCCAGAGGGAAAGCGATAGATTTTCCTAGCCCTCAAGTAACTTTTTTTTGATTTACACTTGCTTTACTAACAGTCATTAACAGCAGCACAGAGAAGATTTTGTGCAATCAAACATGCAGTAAAAGCAGTTTACATACACCATGTAAAAACTATATAGCAATGCACAGTAAGATAATGCACTAGACAATTTTTATCCTTTTACTTACAAGTAAAAACCTAACCTAACTAAACCTAGCCTATGGAGTGACAGTGTACACTGACCTGGCCCTGAAGGAGTCTTCTTTTATTGCCTCAAGTAACTTCTTCATTTTTAAATAATTACAGTTAATATTATGCGTGTTTTCCTCTAAATCACTGTAAAGATATATGCCAAGGTATTTTATTTTTTCTTCTATGCGAATGGGTTGTAATATCTGCAAGGTCTTTGTTTTTAACTCAGTCAATGGTAATACCATGGATTTTGCTTAGTTTAATTTGTACCCAGCTATTTCTGAAATGGTTTTTATTCCTTTAATCAATGTTGGCAATTCAACTGAAAAGGCTTTTTCTTACCCTTGGCTGGCTTAGGGTCATTCTGAGATGAAGCCATAGAATACAGGGTGACGCTGGACTTCTCAATATGGGTGAGATGTCGGTGCCCAATAAGAGCACATCAGTCAACTTATGCTGGTATCTGCTGTGATGGTGAACAATCTCAGACAGGCCCTATGGCACATGGACACACAGCAGCCACTGAGTGGGTGCATGAGTCACCCCAGTCCAAAGTTGTCTGGAGCTGGTGCTTGGCCAGCATGCAGTCCTGGTCTTAGCAGTGACCTGCTTGGCGGCCAAGAGTGGGGTGGAGGGGGAGGACACCCAACAAGGCCAAACAAGGAATGGTTAAAGTGAGCAATCATCATGGTGTAGCTGGCCTGCCTGAGAACCAAGGAGGACACTGTATAGACAGGGCCAGAATATCCCAATCTATGTCTAGGAGGTTGAGATCCCCCACTACCATTTTGTTTTTTCCACCATGACAATTTGACATGGTTGTAAGTTCTGTCATGAAAGTCAGTCTTCTGAACTTGTTTTTAACCTATGAACCTACCTCTGCGTTTTGTGGCCCCTTTATTTCTGTCCCTAGTTCCCTACTGCCCTTCTCCCCGTTCAGTCAGTTTACAGATAACCCCCATGTGCAGTTTGTTACCTAATGCTGTTGTGAGCTGCAGTCACAGCAATAATGTTTCCTCATTATTTCCCCCGACACACCCATCCTGTACTGCCTCTATGTCATCCTTGACATAAGAGGGCTACCCTGCCTCCTTTTCCCTTCCCCCCAGCCTGCCTATACAGGTAGACTGGTACTGCTAGGTTCCAGTCACTATTCCTGGTGGTCCACGTTTCTGTAATGGCTTGGAGGTCTAACCCCAATTCTACCACCATCGCTTGGCACTCACTAATTCTGTTTTCTATGCTCCTGGCATTTAGGTAGACTGCCATCCAACTAGCACCTAAACCATCTCCCCTTATAAATTTTCTCTTTGTTCTCCCCCTTCCTCCTCAACTTTCAGGTTTTGCTTCTCTCTGCTGGCTTTGTGAGCCCCCTAGCACCTTATCACGGACCCTTGCACTGGTGCTATCATCCACATTGCTCCTAGTCCCCATTTTTGGGGAAGTCTTAGCAAGGTTCCTCTTCAGATTGCCATCCTCTGTTGTTCCCCCAGCATGTTTTCCCTTTCTCAGTTTAAAGTCCACTTATAGAGACATCAATCATCTGCCCAAGTGCACACTAGCCTCCCTCTCGTTAGTTGAAGGCCACAGGTGGATGCGGATGTGCTGTAGCAGAGATATGAAGGATGCTGAATCACAAGGGGTGCAATAGCTGTCTGCCGAGTCGATATCCATTTGACTTTGGGACAGTGCCATCAGCGAGTACTCCACGTTGGAATCACTGTCCAGAAAGAGAGACTAGGGTTGTCGCTCTAGGGTATGGACCATCCGCTTCATCAGGGTGATAACCACCAAAAGGAGCTTAGGAAGCCCAGACTCAGGCCTTGAGTTCTTCTTTGGAGAACAGGCAACCAAGATGGTGTTAAGGTAGTGGTAAAATCAGTTGACCTCGAACCTGGACTAGCATCCCAACCAGTGCTGCAGCACTGCCTCTTTATACATGCAGAACAGTCGACGCTGGACATGTCCACCTGAGGAAGAGGATGAGCAGGATGATGACCATGTCCTTTGATGTTGATGGTGTTGACCCAAGTGAGATCAAGATCTTGACCGGGACCTTGATCTTGACCTCTAATGTCGATAAGGAGAAAAATACGGGCCTGATAAGGATGGAGTGGAATACAACTACCTGTTTGTGCACCTGCACCACTGTGGGTGGGATTGAAGTTGGAATCTGAGTAGGGACCACCGGCGGAGACTGCAAAAGTATGGGTTTAACCAGTGACACTGGCAGCACCAGTGCCCAAGAGTAGGACAAAGACTCATTCCCTTCTGAATCCAGGTCAAGGGGGTTGATGACGATCTCAACCAGATCAACTGGCGTTGACTGGGTCGTCAACTCCTACAGGGGTACCGCTGGAGTCCTGTCTCAGCAGATACAAGGGAAGAAAGAGACTTGGGCATCATCATCACAGATGACCTTAAATCATCCAAGCAGACCACTAAAGCAGTAGGTAAGGCTAGAGGGATGCTGGGGTGTATTAGTAGAGGTATCGCAAGTCGTAAGAGGGAGGTAATAATCCCTCTTTACAAGACACTGGTTAGGCCCCATCTGGAGTACTGGGTGCAGTACTGGAGGCCGCACCTGCACAAGGACATTAACAAAATGGAGGCAGTCCAGAGAAGGGCAACCAAAATGGTGCAGGGACTGCATCAGAAAACATATGAGGACAGATTAACAGAGCTCAATATGTATACCCTACAGCAAAGGAGGGAGGGAGAGAGGTGATATGATCGAAACATTCAAATATCTTAAAGGCATTAACAAGGTGAAAGAGTCTAACATGTTTCAATATAACATAAATAACAGGACAAGAGGACACAGCATGAGATTAGAGGGAGGCCGATTAAGGGGTAATGTAAGGAAGTTCTTTTTCACAGAAAGGGTGTTGGATGCATGGAATGGCCTACCTCAGGAAGTGGTGGATATGAATACAGTGCAGAGCTTCAAACAGGCATGGGACAGGCATAAGGGAGCAATACAGATGAGTATGAATAGATAAGTCATTGACAGAGTACAGGCCTACGACACATTCATAAGGTAGAAAAAATGGGCAGACTGGATGGGCCTTGCGGTCCTTATCTGCCGTCAACTTCTATGTTTCTATACCAAAATAACTCCTGATGGTACTTAGGAGATTACCTTAGCGTAATATTCTCCAACTATCTAACTGACAGATCACAAAAGGTGAAATGGAAAGGGTTTACTCCAGCTGCCTTACAGTCACTGATGGAGACCCCCGGGGCTCACTATTGGGTCCCCTATTATTTTCTCTATTAATTAATGACACAGGCAAAAACTGTGATAATGGGAACCTAATACTATACGCAGATGACACTGTGGTTTACTGGAGTAATCCTAACCCCAGCACAATTGCTGCTGGCCTTTCCACCAGCCTAAAAACCCTAGAAAGATGGTTTGTCTCCAGTATGCTCATGATGGACGACAGAAAAACAAAGGCTATTCTATTTGGACCCAAATGTTTAGGTGAGAATAGGCAAAATCTGCTCCTGCTATCTACTGTGGCTGGGCTCCAGATCAATGTGGTCGACATGGTGAAATACCTTATTTACCTTGACCAAGACCTGACTTTCAAACCACATACAGATCACATAACCAAGACTATTCACCAGAAACTTGGCCTTCTCTATAGACTGGGCAACTCTTTGGCACCAGACTCAAAGACTATCATAGCAAGGAGTACCCTGCTTCCCACATTGGTCTATGGTGCCACAGTATTGCAGTTCCTCAGGGAAGGTGAAACTCACAGAGTAAATGTTTTGTAGAACAAAATTAGCCATTTTGCATCCAGCTCACCACCTAGGAGGCACTACTGTGAGGCTCTTTCTGAGCTAAACTGGCCTACGCTGGAGTCCAAACTCTCTTACCCTCTCCTTTGCCTCACCTTTAAGCTTACCAAGATCCACACCCCTCCCCAATTTAATAGGGCTATTGACCCTGAAGCCCCTGAGGTATGCCCTCCATTCAGCAAACAACAATCTACTTGATAGCCCCTGGATACAAACCAACCTTGGAAAAAGTTCCTTCACACACGCTGCCCCTTACTACTGGTGCTCTCTTCCTGAAAATCTAATCAATGACATTTCATTAGAAGGGTTCAAGGCTGGACTTGAAGTGTATATGTTAGAATGCTACCAATGCAGCTGTTACCGCTGAACCTCGTACGTCGATGCCCCTTACCCCATTCTAACTGACATGCAGCACATTGTATTGCATCTTGGCATGTAATCTAGATGATCTGTGAACCTATGAAATTTATGAATTTATTAATCACTGATTTCATTTCTCTGTATTGTTATACCTGTGAACTTAGCTACTAAGTAACCTACTGATGGTAACTAATCGCTCCTATGTATCTGTATGTAAGATGTGCAATCACCTATGTCCTGTTATTTCCGTCTTTCTATGACTTGATGGACCACAAGTACTGCATGTAACTAATTCCGGGTCGTCCCTGAAAAAGGGATCTCTGGTCTCAGCAGGCTTACCCGGTTACCAAAATGCCATACATAAACAAATAAATAATATCTGCCACTGGAGAACAGAAGGACTAGCTCCTGAGTATCAACTGTTGTGAAACACGCAAGACAAGACATTTAGGGTCTGACAAAATTTGTACTGCATTTTCAAGTCTCCAAGATGGGCTGGGAGATAATAAAGATGAAGATGGAAGAAAATCACAAAATATTACTGAGTGTCTACATTTTGCTTTCAGTAGTGGGCTGGGAGCATGGTTCTGAAGTGTTCTGTTCATAGGCTGGAAAGTCTTTGTATGAAGATATGGTATGATGAGGGCCAACGCAATTGGCCTAATTATTATGCGGATCAGACAAGGAAATCTTGTTACTACAGATAGAAAACCTAAATAAGAACATAATTTGAGGCTATAATTAGAGAAAAATCAGATGACAGAAACAGTGAGGCCCATCCAAACAAAACCCAAAGTCTGCTCCCAGAAGTTTCCTCTTAACGGTGGGAAAGAAAAAATTACTCACCTTAGTAATGTTGTTTCTTCTAATGGAGTCTTGCTATATTATGACATATGCAGTATAACCCCAGGTTAGAACTGCTCCGGAGGTGAAAGAGTTAACTTTCCATGCAGGGCATGGAATCTTGAGCGTGAGCTCGGTTGAACACTCTGTCTGTTGTAGCTCAAACTTAAACTGTCAGATCTTTATGAGCAAAACTCACTAAGGTTCTCTGTGGAAGCCAGTAACCTACACTAGCCCACTGGCTACTAACTACAAAAACATATTTCTGTTCTTGATCCCAAAATAAAGACTCAAGTCAGGGATTCAAGAAAGAAAAATAAACATAATACCTAAGCACCCTAAGAAAGGGTGAAAATAAAGTGGGCATCTATGAAGTGCCAATATGCACTGCCCACCTCATCCCAAAAGTAGAGGTTCTGAGAGGAGCAGGTTGGGGAGGTTTATAATATAGCAAGACTCCATTAGAAGAAACAACATTACTAAGGTGAGTAATTTTTCTTCAAACAACATGAAGTCTTGCTATATTATGACATATGCAGATTACACAGCAGTACCTCCATGGAGGAGGGATAGAACCTACTTAAAATAGGCTCTGAAGCACAGTTGGTGTTAAATCGAGCATCACTCCCAGCCTGGATATCCAGGGAGTAATGCTTAGTAAAAGTGTGAACTGTTTTCCAGGTAGCTGCTTGACATATCTCTAGATAGGATGTCCCTGGCAGCAGCCAGGGACGCAGCTGTACCTCTGGTAGAGTGAGCCCTCAGGCCTGAGGGAGGAATCTTACCCAGTTTTCATCGCAAAATTGGATACAAGAGACAATCCACCTGGCAATGGATCTTTTAGTAGCAGGTTTGTTTTACCAACCTCACCATAAGTGAGGAACAATTGAGGATTCAAACCTATGACCCTTGGTACGCTCTATATAGTAACTAAGGGCTCTTTGACATCTAAATTGTGTAATCTCCTCTCGCCAGAGGAGGAATGGTCAGTGAAGTACACAGGAAGAGACATGGATTGATTAAGGTGGAAGTCTGAAACCAACTTAGGCAAAACTTTGTTAGTCCTGAGGACCACCTTATCTCTGTGAAAGGAGATAAACCAGGCTCCACTGACAACGCTTGTAGCTCACTTATGCCTGGCAGAAGTGATGGGCTACCAGAAACACAGTTTTCCAAGTCAAGTACTTAAGCCTGCTGAAGACAATGGCTCAAAAGGGCTGCATAAGCTGGGCAATGCAAATATTAAGATCCCAAGCAGGGGCAGGGTCCTGAACGAGGGTTGGTGGAAGCAACCCTTTAAAAACTTGGAGAACACAGGGTGAGCTGAAAAGAAGAGGGCTTACCTGCTGATAAAGACAGACACAGCTGCCAAGTGCACTTTTAGGTAGCTGGTCTTAGCCCCAAAGAATTCAAATGCACTAAATAATCCAGAATCGTGGCACGCTAGCCGATTCTGGAGAAATATGCTTACCAGCACACCATATGGAAAATCTTTTTCCATTTTGAATTATAAGTAGCCCTGGTGGAAGGCTTCCTAGAGGCCTTCAAAATTTCCAATACGCCTTGGGAAAGGTGTAGGTCAGCAAACTCTAACTCTTCAAGAGCCAAGCCTTGAGATTGAGAGATATGAGGTTCGGATACCAAACTCTCCCCTGGGCACAGGTTAACAGGTTGTGATTCCTGGGAAGACACAGGGGAAGGTGGACTGCTAAGGACATGAGGAGTGGGTACCAGGGCTGCCTGGCCCAAACTGGAGCAATCAGGATCATCCTGCAGGGTTGAGACCTGATTTTTACTAGCACCTTGAAAAGAAGAGGGAAGGGGGGAAAAGCATAGAGAAACTTCCCTTCCCAACTGAGTAGGAAGGCATTCAGAGGGACTGAGTCCAACACTGGGGGCCTGCAGCAAAAAAGGGGAAGTTGGTGATTGTCTGGGGCTGCAAAGAGATCTATCTGAGGGGTGCCCCATCTGGCAAATACTACCTCCAGTACTAGGGGATCCAGTGTCCATTCATGATGGCCCTGGGAAATCCTGCTGAGAGCATCCGCTAGGACATTGTCCTTGCCTGAGAGGTGAACTGCCGTAAGGAAGGCGTTCAGAGAATAAGCCAGAGATCACAACTTCATTGCTTCGGTGCACAAGGCCATAGACCGAGTGCCCCCTTGCTTGTTGATGTACCATATTGTAGTGGTATTGTCTGTTCTGACCTGAACAACCTTGTTCTGAACAGATGTGGAAAAAACCTGGAGTGCTAGAAAAACTGCTCTGAGTTCCAACAAATTGATGTGGAGCAGAGATTCCTGAGGGGACCACAACCCCTGGGTGGTAAGGTCGCCCATGTGAGCTCCCCACCCCAAGAGGGATGCATCTGTAGTAAGGGTCAAGGAATGAGACTGGGGAATGAAGGGAACCCCCTGTCTCAAATTGCTCTGGTCCTGCCACCACTGGAGGGCCTGGATCAGGGTTCGAGTCACTGGGATCAATTTGGTTAGAGGATCTGTCCTTTGAGACCAAAAGGCTCTCAAATGGAACTGAATGTCCCTCATCTGAAACCTTGCTCCCTGCACTACTGCTGTAGAAGCAGCCATGTGCCCCAGGAGCTGTAGAAAATGCCTTGCTGGTCGAGAGACCTGCAGGGTGAAAGAAGAGGCCAGAGAGACCAAAGTCCTTGCTCTTTCCAGAGGGAGGAAGGCTTTGGCTCTTTTGTGTTCAGTTCTGCGCCTATGAAGGTAAGGAGCTGGACAGGCTCCAGAACTGACTTTTGGAAGATTGAGAAGGAAACCTAAAGATGTAAGAAGTTGCTGAGTTACTTGTAGGTGTAGTTTGACCTGGTCTGGGGACTGGCCTACAATGAGCCAGTCGTCCAGATAAGGAAAGATGGCAATCTTTTGCCTTCTTAAGTGGGCAACTACTACTGCCAGGCATTTTGTGAACACCCTCGGGGCCGAGGTGAGGCCAAAGGGCATTGCTCTGAACTGGTAATGGCCTGAGGGCAGTTCGAATCTGAGGTACTTTCGATGGGAGTGTCTGATGAGAACATGGAAATAGGCATCCTTGAGGTCCAGGGAGGCTAACCAGTCCCCTGGCCTTAGAGAGGGTAAAATAATTCCCAGAGTCACCATTTTGAACTTTGGTTTTAAAAGGTGTTTATTTAGATACCTGAGATCCAGGATGGGCCGCCATTCTCCTGTCTTTTTTGGGGTAAGGAAGTACCTGGAGTACAACCCTTTGCCCTGGTGTAGGGGTGGAACCCTTTCCACAGCTCTGAGAGCCAGGAGGGAAGAAACTTCTGTTTCTATGGCAAGTGCCTCTGATGGATTTGCAGGTGGAAAGGACCTGGTTCTCATCTTCAGAAATTTTTTTTGAAGCTGAGAACCAGTCCCTGGCTTACTACTTCCAGGACCCACTGGTCTGATGTTACAGACTTCCAGTCCTGGACAAAGTAAACCAGCCTGCCCCCTACCGGTAGTGGAGAATCGGCCCTGGCCACCCCATCAGGGAGCCTGTTTTGCAGGGGCTTTGGGTTGAGGGGTAGAAGTAGGCTTACTAGACCCCCTTCTGCCTCTTCCTCTAAAGAACCCCCTCTGGGCATAAGCAGAAGAGGAGGCCTGGGCTTGGTAAAAAGGCCTATGAAAAGGCTTGCCCCTGACATGCTGCCTTTGAGGAGTGGCTTGCCTTTCTTTGGCCTGTGCACTCCTATAGGTGGTCCTATACTCATCCATTTTCTTCAAATAATTCTCTGTCTGCTCCCCAAACAGAGAATTGCCCACAACAGGAAAATCCATAGCCTTAGACTGAGTATCCTGTGACAGGGCAGTACATCTGAGCCAGGCCATTCTGTGAAGAGACACAGATGTAGCCATGACTCTTGAAGAAACATCATTAGAGTCTACTGCAGCATGAAATTGCACCTTGGATGTCTCAATACCATCCGCAGCCACCTGCTCCAACTCCCTGGCAAGCTGGTCAGGGGCCTGTTTTGCTAGTGCCAGCACAGTATCCCATCTGGATTTCTGGTACCTAGCTGCATAAGCCATATAATTCGCCTGTCTGAGTCCTAAAGATGCTGCCATGTACTGTTTCTTTGCCATGGCATCCATCCTCCTGGAATCCTTTTCAGGAGGGTGAGAGGCTAGAGGAATATTAGCCTTGTCACAGGCTGCAGCCTGCACTACCCCCACAAGGCTGCATTGCTGGGAGAGGAACTTCGTATCAGAGCCTGATAAAGCATACCTTTTGTCCATCCTTTTATCAACAGGAAGGATAGAGTGAGGAGTTTTTAGAATTTTCACTGTCTGTTTCCTAAAGGATTTGTGCAAGGGAATAGACAGTCTCCTAGACTCTGGAATATCCATCGTTTCTACATAATCAGGCTCTTCTTGGTCATCAACAGCCTCCCAACAGGGAGTTGGAGAGTTTCAGCAACTTTCTTATAGAACATAAAATGAGAAGGGGACTCAGATAGCCTAGGGAAACCCCTGAAGGTCTGTCTGAGAGATATCCGTTCAATGGGCACATCCAGACTTTCAAAATCACATTCACTCTCCTCATACCCTCTTCCCCTTCCTCCGGTTCATAAAAATCCTCAAAATCATAATCTTGAACTGGTGGGACCGTCCAACCAGCGCTTCCCTGATGGTGTCGGTTCGGACGGAACTGGAAAGAGACTGGACAATTTGAATAGCTTTAGCTATTTCCTCAGCGTTGGAGAAAAACTTTTGGCTCCACACTAGCTGACTTTCTAGTCCTTTAGTTGGAACCGGCTCCTCAGAGCTGGCTCTTTGTTGCCGAGGAAGAATCGCCCTGGTCAGAGGGTCCCTCAGTTCTGTTGGAACCGAACCGGCTGGCCATCCGGTCAGCAGATCTTTTGGCCTCCTTCCCTGAGCCTACCAACTCTCTTTTCCACGGTGGCAGAACGAAAATTCTTACAAATCTGGCAGTCTGCATTGAGGTGGTCAAACCCCAGACAATATACACAGGTGGTGTGTGGGTCAGCCTTAGCAAAGGCTTCCCCACAGAGGCCACAGTGCTGAAACCCAGTGGGTCCGGTTTTTCTTTTGGGTTTCTCAGACATAGTGCCAGCCTAACCAAAACTTGCCCGTTAGTGGCAATCTGCCAAGCAGACTCTCTTATCGGTTCCCAACCGTGTCACGGGTCGTGGAAAAAAAACCGTAATAAAATCCGTCTTTTTTAGATCCGATAAGAACCGGGAACCGCACTCTAAAGGGCTAGAAAGTTAATTTAAAACCCATCTGATCGGTTCAAACCGAATCGAAAAAGACGTTTACAAGTTCCACACAGAAGAAAATAAAATAAGCCTATCTATTACTTACAATACCACAGACGGAGCTTGAACCGACCAATTGCGGTTAATTTCGGTAAAATAAACCGAGAATTACACTTTTTAACCGACAAACGAACCGAGCAGCAGGAGAAATCTCCGGAGCGACTGTTCAGTGAGGCGGAGTAAAGAATCTGACAGTTTAAGTTTGAGCTACGACAGACAGAGTGTTCAACCGAGCTCGCGCTCAAGATTCCATGCCCTGCATGGAAAGTTAACTCTTTCACCTCCGGAGCAGTTCTAACCTGGGGTTATACTGCATATGTCACAATATAGCAAAACTTCATGTTGTTTGAACAAGAACATTGAGGTAGCTGGGTCTGGTAGCACCACCTACTGATGCTAGCAAGAGCTAATATAGTGTGCTGGAGCCGCTGGCCCAGAGGTTTATCTCCCGTGAGTTTCTACTGTCTCCAGTCCCAAGACCAGAGAGTGTGACTTTATAAAGCAGATTGACTCTTAGAAGATTCTTGTGGTTTTAAATAATTGATTAGCAGTTTTTTTCTTGGGACAATGCTAAATGTACAGAAAGTTTTATACAGGTTTTCTAGAAGTGTTATGTTTGTTAAACACAGTGAGGCAAGTGCTATGCATTTTCACAATGCTTTAGCACTTTTGTGAGCAAAACGCTAATCAATTTTTGGAGTTAAATAAAACCCTGGATTCTGATGGTTGCTATCCTGGAGACAAACTGCTACTTACAGGCTTTGTCACACATAAAAGCTTCTTTTCTTACCGAGCTGCATTCTGTGTCTCTTCTGAAAGTCCCTCTTCTTTTACTAGCTCCTCAAAATTTACAATGTCTTCAAGATCTGGAACAAACCTATAAAAATACAATTCATTAGATCTTCCACAATGTCATTTGTTCATTAGTTCTCAGTCCCCAGCAAGGAATCACTGCTGCTTTCATAAGCAGTGCTGTTGTGCCAGAGCTACATGCACAACGTACCTGATAGCATTACTACAGCAGTGAAGCCCACCAGATCTGATCATCCGTACGTAGCCCATAGCATTTCCTAACAAAATAAAATAAATAAAAAATTAGACTGCAGTTAGTTACAGACTCTGTCAACACATTTACTCAATGACCATCATTTTGTGTTTTACTCAATTTAATGAGGCAGGGCAATAAACAACGCTGGTACAATAAATTCTTGAACATGGATTCTGTGGAGATCCTATAAGTATACGTACAGTAGCTGCTACTTCTTGAAGGAGATCTGCAGCTTTATCGAAAAGCAGAATGTAACGACTTGGTTTGATTATTTTATAATCGGGTAAGTACATTGGAGCTGCAGCTCCTTTTACAGACAGGACCAGGATCACAGATCACAATAAATACAAAAAACATTTGTACACATAAAGTACAAAACTACAAATCAAGACTAAAAACAAGATTACTGGTATCAATATTTACAATCTAATTCATGCACTGCCCCTTCAAGTATGTTGTTTTTAAAGAGACAGCAAAAACTTGGATCAACATGCATCTTAAGCAAAATGGTAATTCATTACAGATTTTTAAAGCACTGTACCTGACTGACCATTGTCCAAATGTTGCACATTTTAAGGGTAATTTGAGCATAAACAAATCTGAGGTTCACCTGGTGGCCTCAAGCAGTGCCTCCATAACCTTAAGACTTGCTGGCCTCAAAGTGCAGACACCCGAACTTGCTGGCCAGCCTAAACAGAAGTCAGAAAGAAGGGTCACTCGAGGCTACAGTCCATTCTCAACTTTCTGACTCACCACACCACAGTATTATTTAACTGAAAAAAAAGTTTATGTTCAATACGTGGCTTCGTATTGATCTCTTGGACGTTACCACCATCCTAAATTCTGGACAGATTCGAGTATCTCCACTCAAAAACTGACACACTCACTAACTTGGGCATCAGTTTCCTGGGTGGGAACGTATCAACCGTCTTATAAAGTCCAGTGATTGGGGGCCGCTAGTGAGCACTCTTGGTACTAAGACGTGTTTTCCTTCTGCACTGCATCTCTGAAACGGTTTTCTTTAAATATTACAGTTTCAAACTTAATAAAACTGATCAAGACCATTTGGACTGGACTTCTCTAGCTGAGCTGAATTGAATTATATAAATTTTTTATCATGGGGAGGCAGAATAAAGGTGTTACAGGTGGTCCAAAATCCCAGCAGTCAACGGAGCCCCAGGCTGCGGCACCTACCCCTGCTTCAAGTACAGCAGAGCTGCCATGGAGATCCCTGCAAATATTGATGCAAGCCATAGACGCTAAGGTGGGCACAATTTTACAATGCCTCGGAGAACAAGATATTAAGGTTGAGCTTGCCACGAAAACTGATAGTACGTCCGAGATCCAGGCTTATCAGGCCTTAGCAACTACCGCTAAATTGGTCCAGAAGAATGCACAACTCCGGTACTGACCGGGAGCTCAAGAAAATGCACATTGTGCTTGTAATGTGCATATTGTCGGGCTACTGGAGGGACAAGAAGGGGCTGATCTTTTATAATTTCTGCAGTCCTGGCTTCCAACAGCACTGCGCCGGGACCAGTCTACAGTGGATCATTTTATACAGGCTTACCATATAGCACCACGTTTTGCAGAAGTGCAGAGAGATCTTCCACGGATGGCTCTCTCAGTTACAGATGGTGTCCTGATGAAGGAAATCTTGTTAAAAGCTGCCCGAGAGTCAGATTCATTACATTGCAATGGGAAGACTATCCACTTGTTTCCCCCTTTTGCCACGACAGCACGCAGGAAAAAGTCTGATGGTGTCTGGGCGAAACTGCGTAATTTGGTAGTGGTGCATTCGCTACTCATGCCTGCTCATTTGAGAATTTACTATGGAGGCCAAACATTTAAATTTTCGGATCCTGTTGAAGCTGAGAAAAAGGTAGCGGCTATCGCTAAGGAGTTTGAGGTCGCCCATAAAAATGTGCCTGAAGATGAAGGAGCGGATTCCGATTTGGAGGACACTTGAATTTGGCCCAGAGGTACTATGTAAGGTGGATGCCTGGTATTGTCCGTAGTTCTGGTTTTGGGACTTACTCGGACTCAAGTTTGTTCATATTATAAAATTTTAATTATAGATCATTATAGTTGGTTGCTGGTGATAATGGTTTAAATAATATTTCATTACCCTGGTGTTTACATACAATATAAACATTTACAGAGTTTGGACTGTATGACGCAGTTTGGGCGCTATAGTGGGGTGCTACATTTAATTTCGGAACTGTTTGGGACTCACAACTTGATCATTTGGTTCTGTACACCTTGAAACACTGCCTTAAAGCAAACAAGCTTTTCCATACATATAGCTCCTTTGTTTGGGGAGTTCATGTTATTGTTTTAACTTTTCATTAAGGACAGATCAGTTATTATATTTAAATATAGCTGATGTTAACTGTCCAAAGGTGTGTGTGTGTGTATGTATGTGTGTGTGGACACGATCATGTACCGTTCACTACATGTTCAGAAGGTGGTAATATCAATGTTGATTGTTGAGGAACAGATGTTTGATAAGAATTTTTTGATGGGAAATCCACCATAGTTTGGTTTGCAGAGTGTAGCTATTTTATGACAATTTCTGTGTTTTTTTTTTTTTTTAGGACGACTACCCCCAAATTGTGTGCTTGTGACTGTTTAGGCTACATATTCCTGATCCACTGGATGGCTCCTTTCTGTATGTTGATGTCTGACATGAGTGTATTATATTTTTTCATTCATGTATGTGATGAAAAGTGATAAAAATAAGGTATAAAAAAAAAATCCAGTGCTTCATCTCTGTTGAAGCTTTCAGAGATACCCAGACCCTTTAGGCTGTTTAGAACTGCCTTTACGGTACTTAGCGAGGAAGGATCATGAACAGTATCCCTAACAGTGTGAAAGTACATCAAAAGCTCTCTTGCTTTGGTTCCATACCCTCACACTCGACACTTCATTCATTCAGGTCTCCCAGTGTACCCACTGCCTGCCAAACTCAACTTCCATTACTGGTTGTTACCAGCAGGCTTCCCCTCTGAAGTCCAGCCTGTCTGTGCTGGAGGCCTCCTAAGGGGTTGTCGAGAGAATGCAAACTTTTACAGGGAACTGGGACTTGGGGGTGGGTGTCTGAGCGTTAGGGGTTGGATGGCATGGGGAGGCTATGGAAACCATCATCTAGTGTGTCAGATCAAGCAGTATTTTTCCATTTTCTAAAATGCATGGTGACCCAAGATACCAAATGCACCACCACCTTGTTTATACCAGGGGCCACTAGATATGCTGTGCTTGTGAGTTGGCTCGCTACCTGCATCCAATAATGGGGGTGGGGGGTGCTGTATGACCTGCGTGCTCTTAGGTTAAGTGGTATTTAAGGTACAGCAAAAGTATTCTGAAGTCAGGTTTAAAAAGGCAACATGAAGCAGTGATCAGAAGAAAGGAGAGAACAATGATGGAAATGGCCCACAGGGTGCTTCATCTAATTAGTTCTTCAATAGCTTAACAAGGGAGAAAAGTATGGTTTACTGATTACAGCACTGAGCTGTGAAACAAGAGATCTAGATTCAAATCCCACCATAGTTAGTAACTCGTTGAGTGACCTTGGGCAAATCAATTGACCTCCCTGTGCTTTATTCCTCATTGCTATTAAATTGATTATAGTAGGACCCCCCCGTAAATGAGACATTGCATTTCAGTTTGAAAATTGTTACTCCATTTTTGTTACATACCTATTTGGCTGATGAGCTGTCTGAACTGGTCAAGGTAGCTTAGTCCATCAGGTGTTATGCCTAGCTTTCGGATGCCCCGGTTGAACTTTTCAGCTCTCTCAAAAGGGTACTGCAAGGAAAAGTCATTAGCGTTGGTATCCTGTTTCTGCATTCCAACCACACGCATGCACTCAAAAATCCACCACAAAAATCACAAGGCTGTTGTTGTAAATGTGCCCTATGGCTCAACTGGCTGTAACAGGTCTTACTTACTGATCACTAAACCCAGTTATTACTGTATTATTAAAACCCCATACCCAGTACAGGGCATCGCAGACAGCAGTATACAAATCTACTGTATATGAGGGGCAGGCTGACAAGGTTTCACCAGGATCAACTGGTGCCACAAAAAGGTTCTACCATTTGTTCTAGTGCAGACAATAAAGAGCAGTTACGTAAGAACTTACTATAACAGTAGATCATTGAGAGAATCTCCCTCATTGGACCACACCATTGGAACTCTAAGCCGTCAGTTTCAGGACCACTGGGAAACTTTTGCTAGCCGGAGACCGCCCACAATAACATGCAGTTGTGCCACCTACATAAAATGGGTGGCCCCAACACTCCCCAGTTCCCTGCTGGAGATGAGCCTCAGACGGCTTTTTTCTGTGAAGAACCATGAGACCAATACCTGTACCAGGCAAACAAGGAGAGGTATGGGACTGAATACAGAATGCATGGAATAAGGCCTTAGGTACAGCATCCTGTTTATTCCTCAGAAAAGTGGGAAGGAGAGAAGGTACACTATGGCCCAATGGAGGAGATTCTCTTGAAGATCTACTGCTACAGTAAGTTCTTAAACAACTGTTCTATCTTTATCAAGGATATCTCCTCCATTGGCCACACATTTGGAACAATTCCCAAGCAGTACAAAGCACTCGAGGAGGATGGTACACTCTGACATGTGATCAGGATAGAAGGCCTTGCAGTACCACAAGGCCAAAGCCAGCATGTCTACGAGAGACGATGTCCAGACTTTAATGCTTAGCGAATGTAGGTACAGTGTCCCATGTGGCTACAACATGTGTCAGCAGCAGGGACCTCCTGAAAGCAAGCAACAGAAGTAGCCATGCCCCTCATGAAGTGGAAGTTCCTTGCCGTACTTCCTATGACAAAAAAATTAAAAAGTTAGCCAGCCATTTGAATAGGCACTGTTTGGATAGAGGTGTGCCCCCTTTTCCAGAGGTGAATGAAACAAAAAGCTGAGAAGTCTTTCTACAGCTGAGTGCGACTGACATAGTATCTCAGTATTCTATGCACATCAAGAGTATGGAGCAATGCCTCACCATTACTGGCATGCTCAGGGTAATAAACAGGAAGGTGGATTATTTGGTTCAGTGTAAATTCCAATACCACCTTTGGAAAAAAACTTAGAACTGGTACCTAAAGAGACTGCCTTTGTGAAAAATCAAATGAGGAGGCTCATTCATTGGAGCCTGAAGCTCAAATTCCACCAGCAGCGGTCATGGCAACTAAAACCAACGTTTTCCACAAAAGGAAAAGTAGGCCACAAGCTGCAACGGGCTCAAAAGGAGCCAAGGTCAATTCTTTAAGTATGTAATTCAAGTCCCAAGGGGTGGGGGGGGAGTGGATTATGGGCAGGTGGTTTCATATAAAGGATACCTCTCAGAAAAATATGGGACACCTGTAATTGTGCAATCATATGGCCATCAGTAGGGGCATGGAATGCTGATATGGCAGCAAAATATGAAAATTACGTACCTACCGTAATTCTTGATCTTCTCTTGTTTCTTCACCATTCATTACTGATTGGGTTAGTGCCGGAGGCGCGCACCCGCTACGGGAGTTTTTTTTTTTTTTGGAGTCGGCTCCAACGGCGCCGCCCTTGAGAGTGACACACTGCGTCATGCGCGAGGGGCGGCCGTTAGATGCCGCAGACTCCTCCTCCATCTCAGTCCTGGTAGCCGGAGAGGCGAAAACAAAGGATAAGGAAAAAAGGAGAGCGAGGCAAGAGAGCCGAGGGACAGAAAAAGGAAAGGATATAAACTGAAAAAAGAATAAGCCAGTAGAGGACAAACAGAGGAGAGAGAATTCCTACCCTAAGTGACCGCAGGGCCTCCTTTCCGGGGCGGCTCTAGGGGAGGAACAGATAGAGAGAAAGAGAAAAAAAGAAGAAGAAGAAGAATAAGGAGAAGAAAAGAAGGCATGTTGAGAGGGGAGAACAGTGCCCACAGAGGCACTGGTTGAGAGGCTTATAAGCTCGAAACTAAAACAAGGGAGCAAGAATCCCTGCTGATAGGACTGAGAGAGGGTTCAACTGAACCGCCTGCACAGATCGGACATAAAGGGCAGATTCTCTAATCTCTCAACATGCCAAGTCCCTACATCCTAGCTGAGAGCTCATAGACTGCCCGGGCAGAAAATCTGTTCCGGAAAGAGAGCGCCCACCTAGGAATGGGAATATGCCCCTTAGCACCCTATTAAGTGCTAACACAGAAGTGTATGGGGAAGGATTATGCCATACGGAAGGCAGCTCTGTATGAAAGGATAGAGTGGGAACTCAATCAGACTCCCTTAAGGCAAGGCAAGAGCAACCGCTCAAGGCTAAGAAGTGCAAATGCACCAGCCAGAATGAGCTGAATAATAACACCTGCCAGGGGGAGTCTAAATTTCTTTGAGGCCGAGCCAGGGCACGGTCTCAAACTGTGAACTGCGTAACGTGATCAAGGTGCCCAGAGGTCGCACCCTAGGGGCACTCAGAAAGAGTTCCCTCAGAATAGGTGAAACACAGACCCTGCTCATTCCTCTTTACCTTGAGGAAAAAAGATCCATTCAATAAGAACGGAAAATAGAAAATTTTTTTTTTTTTTGGCATAAAGGCCAAAGGGAGGGAGAGGAATGAGACGGGAGGGGGAGACGCCACAGTAGGAGGCCACTGAGGGGAAGGTGGGTGGGTATCAGTAATGAATGGTGAAGATACAAGAGAAGATCAAGAATTACGGTAGGTCTGCACTTTCATATCTTCCCTTGTCAATCTTTCACCATTCATTACTGCTTGGGTGAGTACAAGCCTCCCCAAAAGGGGGGAAACCCTGAGGGAACAGACCCCAGCCTCCTGTTGGTGAGAACAGAAGGGAAGACCCTGGCTAATCAAGAGAGAAGCCTATGGGGAGAAGAGCTAGGAGGTGCCCCCCGAGGACGGGGAGACAGAGGAAGCCCCTGCAGAAGTCTCCTAGCTCTGGAGGAAAAGAGACGGGTTCCCCCGGAAAGCGGAGTGAATCACCCTACGCCAGGTCAGGGGTGACAACCTTGATAGACGAAGCCATGCCGTCCGTCTAATACAGATCGCTGTCCCTGCAAGCCTGGAAGCCACCTCACTGGTGTCATAAGATGCCCTTGCTTGGTGTCTTGCCAGCTACAGGCCTATAGCAGAGAGGGCAATAGCTTGTCTGGTTTGCTCCATATCAGGCATTGATGCTAAGATTTGGGAAAGCATCGACCACAAATGCCTACTGTAGGCAGCATGATGGGCCTGATGAGATGGAATGCAAGACATCGCACGAGAGGAAGAGAACACTCTTCGCCCCCACCGGTCGAACTGTAAAGAATCAGAGTCCAGTGGACGGTCATGCGCCAGGCGGCGGCGCCCGGAGGGAGTCTCTAGGTATGCCAAACCCAAGGGTGGGTTGGGAGTACCTAT
This sequence comes from Neoceratodus forsteri, assembly GCA_016271365.2. Lineage (NCBI taxonomy): Eukaryota > Metazoa > Chordata > Ceratodontiformes > Ceratodontidae > Neoceratodus > Neoceratodus forsteri. Next base: position 1,227,063,962 of record CM028131.1, on the reverse strand, counting down.
GGATTCCGAAGGGGCACAATACCTACGTTGGCAGTCTGCCAGAGCTGGAGAAAGGGCGGCTGGCGACTGCCAGGAATGGATAGATGCCTCCTGGAAGGGAATAGGCCAGGATAGTACCACCAAGTGCTGGGCACTGAATTCGCCGAGGAATTCACGCATCTCCCATTCAGTATTATCTCACCTAACATAGGAAATTTGAAGATCCCTCACCATCCTCGGAAGGAATCGCTGATATTCAGTGAAATCAGCATCGGAGGAGAGATGAACAGTGGATTCCTCTCCCTCAGAAGAGGGAGACGAGGATGATGGAGAGCTTGAGTGTCCAGAGGACTCCTGCGGTGGTGGGGATAGGCAAAAAACCCGCTCATTCATGCACCTAACATATGAGGGGAAGGCTCCGCAGAACCTCTGAACGCCTCCCAGGATAACAGGCCCGTGGGACTGACATGGCCTGGGAGAGCGGGGGGGTGGTTGCAGAGGAATGGGAGAAGGGCACCTACGGAGAGGCAACTGTCCTCTGCTAGGGCTCTGGAATCCGGGGAACGGAGCCCGAGCTGGCGGGATGCCGGACAACAGACCAGGTCGCAAAACAGAACCCTGGGGATGCGTAGCCTGGAAGAGCCCAGAAGGGGATCCTCCCCTATGATGAACCTGGGACTGCATGGATCCAGAAGGGCAGCCCACAGCAACGCCACCACAGGGGTCCCCGGGGTCCAAAACGGAAAGACGGGGCCCAGCGCTATGGCTCCGAGCCACACCCCAAGGGGTGGCAGGCAGAGACCGAGACGCCTGAACCCTGCCCCTCGACCCCTCGGACTCCAAGAATGCCCTCCTCCTCGACCCCAGTGACCTCCCACCCGAGGGGGTGCAGCAGCACCAGGGTCGGTAGCTGCCATGAGCCCCCCAGGAGGGAAAGCCCCTCCACCCCCACTCCATCGCGCCCCAGGGACCCGAGACCACCCGCAGCCTGGGGGGCCTCAGGGGAGGACGGCAGTGGGGACAGAGGAATAGGTGCACTGGGCCGCGTAACACCTCATGCCACCGGAGACCCTGACTCCGAAGAGTCAGGTTGCCAGGATGGGTCCACGTCTGAATCATCAGCCTCCGAGGAGGAAGAGATCAGCTGGACCACAATACTAGCAACCCCAGGGGTCCCCGGTGAAACAGCGTCGCGAATGGTGCCAGACGACCCCGGACCCCGGGCGACACCTAAGCCCGGTCCCCCAACGGTGCCAGCCAGACCCACGGCACGGACATCGGCGCCGGGACCCCACTCGGCACCGCCAGAAGAGCGAACTGGGCCTGCGGCCCCGAAGGCCAACATGGCGCCGGGATCCAAAATGGCGACAGAAAGCGGCATCGAGGGTCCACCGATGCTGGGCCCAGCAAGCGTGGGCCTCGACACTGGGGAGCCTGCACCTCCGAGGAGGTGACTGCCGGCTGGTGTCTCCGCCGCCCCGGAGGACCTCGATGCTCCTCCAACACCGCAAAAGAAGCTTCCTCTTCAGCAAGAGAAGATGAGAAGCCTCCTCCTCTACAGACCGTATAGGCCCGAGAGGGGACCCGGAGGAAGGGCCTAGAGACCTTACCTGGGAATCCCTGGAGCGGCGCCGTCCCCTGAAAGTTGGCGGGGCCTTGCCGATCTTGAACGCGTGAACTTCTAGGACGTGACGGTCCATGGAGAAACAGGCATCGCACACATCCATATCGTGGTTGGGTCCCAGGCAATGAAGACAAACATCATGCCGATCCATGACGGAAAAATGCCGGCCACAGGAGCACTGACACACAGGGGCACGGCCTGCCTTCGACTTACGTTTTGGCCCCGAACCCGACATGATGCGAAAAAATTATAATAACACAGCAAAAGCTCTCAGCGCCGTCCAAGAAAATATAAAAAGAATGGTCTTACCGGGTTTTGACGGCGTCGAGAGAAGATCGAGGAGGAGTCTGGATTGAATCCGGCCTAACTGTCACTAACCGTGTAGCAGGTGCAGCCTCGACGGCGGGAGAAACAGAACTGAGATGGAGGAGGAGTCTGCGGCACCTAACGGCTGCCCCTCGCGCATGACGTGGTAGCTCTCGAGGCGGTGCGTTGGAATAACTCAAAAAAAAAACTCCCGCAGCGGGTGCACGCCCCCGGCACTAACCCAAGCAGTAATGAATGGTGAAGATTGACAAGGGAAGATATGGATTTTACGTACCTACCATAATTCTTTATCTTCTTGGACGAAGTCTCCACCACTCATTCACACTGCTTGGACTATGCCAGAGGCACTAAGACCCAGCAGGAGCCAAAAATTTTCTGGAGGGCTGGCGCCGAGGTAGGACCACGAGCCCAGCTTGCGCCGTATAGGCTAGCTCGGCATCAACCCTCCAACCGCCTCAGTATCTTCTTTTCCGAGGAGGTGCAGCATAAACTAACCTGGGAAACTAACCTATGTCAGACATAAGATAGTCTGAATAACTGTGTAAGAAGGGTCAACACATTAGTCTTCACAGCCCAGACATCAAGGGAGTGAAGACCACAAACAGATAAGTGAGCTCAGGAGATGGTGGGTAGGCGTGTGAATGTGTGGTGGAGACTTCGTCCAAGAAGATCAATAATTACGGTAGGTACATAATTTCCATATCTTCCTGGACACAAAGTCTCCACCACTCATTCACACTGGTGGGAGAGTACCAAGCTAAAATAATCCCTCGAGATGGGCAGCAGGAGAGAAGAGCTCACCTAGGACGGAAGTCCATTAAGAATTGTCTTGCCAAAAGATTGATGTTCCCTGGCATGGACCCCCAAGGCGTAGTGCCTTATGAAAGTGTGCACAGAGCTCCAAGTGGCCGGACTGCAGATGTCCGCAATGGGCACGTTGCGAATTTCCACCAGAGATGCTGCGGCTGCTCTGGTAGAATGAACGTATACTCTGCCTTCCAGCTTGACCTGTGCCATGGAGAAGAAGTGGAGGAGGCATGCCACTAGCCATGCTGAAATACACCTGATAGCAACAGGCTGATCCAACCGGGCCGTGCTGAAGGAGACAAACAATTGTTTAAATGTGCAAATTTCCTTACTCCTGTCTAAGTAGAACTGCAAGGCTCTCTTCACATTCAGGAAATGTAGGGTATGCTCCCCCTCATTCTGGAAGTTCGTGAAGGAGGTAGGAAGGACCAAGGGCTGATTCAGATGGAGTTCTAAAACAACCTTGGGAAGCAACTTGGGGTGGGTCCTGAGAACCACCTTGTTTCTGTGAAATACAGTATACGGAGGGCCTGTGACTAAGGCATGTATTTACGATACTCTGAGGGCGGAAGTGATGGCCACAAGGAAGGCTGTCTTCTAAGTCAGAAATTTTAGGTCACAAGTAGCTTGAGGCTCGAAAGGTTTATGGGTGAGCATGTCTAGTACAAGGTTAATGTCCCAGGCTGCGACTGATCATCTAACTGATGGCCTGGTATGCAGAATGCTCTTAAGAAACCTCTTAATCACAGGTAGCTGAGCCAGAGATAAGGAGAGTACGGGCTCATGGCATACTGTGATTGCGCAAAGGTGAACCTTAACGGTAGAGTATTGCAGGCCTGTGTTTGAGAGGTCTAGAAGATACTCTAGGACTTTGTTCGGTGGGCAGGAAAAGGGGTTCCAGGAGGATTTTGCACAATAGATGGAGAAACATTTCCACTTAGCCATGTAGGTTTTCCTAGTAACTGGCTTACATGCCACTAATAGGATATCAGAGACCCTACATGAAATGTTAAACCTGTTTACCTCTATTTCCTCAGGAGCCAGGCATGGAGGTGAAGGGACCTCAGGTTGGGATGGACTACAGGGCCCTGGGTCAGTAGGTTCATAAGAAGTGGAAGCGGTGTTGGGGAAGTTTCTGATAATCTGTTGATTAATGGAAACCAGATCTGATGAGGCCAGAATGGGACGATGAGAATCATTCTGGCGCCCCGTGCCTCAAGTTTGAGCAGCACCCTCTGAAGTAAGGGAAGAGGAGGAGGAAATGCATTCAGGAAGTGCTTTGTCTGCCACAGTCTGAATGCATCCTGACAAAAAACGCCAGGTCCTGGATTTCTGGAGCAGGAGAGAGGCAGTTTTGTGTTGAGTGGGGACACAAAAAGGTCCAGGCCCCAACCTCTCCTTTGTTCAAAGAGTGACTGTACAACACTTGCATCGAGAAACCACGCGTGAGGCTCTGTCTCCGTTCTGCTGAGACGATCCGCCAGATTGTTCTGGACTCCTGGCAGGTAGACTGCCTGGATCAGAGCTTTGTGCTCTAGGCACCATTCCCCACTCTCTTCGCTTCCCTGCATAAGGAGTAAGAGTGTGCTCCGCCCTGCTTGTTGATACAGTACATCACTGTCTTGTTCGTTTGAAGGAGAATGGTCTTGTGACAGAGTATGTACTTCAAGGTCCGGACTGCGTATAGAATGGCTCTCATTTCCAGAACATATATGTGAAGTTGAGACTCATCCTGACTCCATCGACCCTGGGTGTGGAGATCCTGGCAGTGGGCTCCCCATCCCAGCAGGGACGCATCCATTGTGATGGTGATCCAGAGGGACGAAGGGATAACCTTCCTGAAGGCTGTCCTCCTGAGACCACCAGGTGGGCGACCATTTCAGTGATTTCGTCACGTTGCTATGAAAGGATTGTGGATGTGTGGTTGGCGATCACTGAGTACTGAGCATCCACTGAGTAGCTCTCATGTGAAGACGAGTCAGAGGCACAGTGAACACTGAGGATGCCATGAGACTCAGCATCCGCTGCATTGAGAGAGCTCGGACTGAGCTGTTTCTCTGATGAAGCAGGCCATCTGGAGAATGTCTCTCCTTCTGTCCTCCAAAAGAAAGGCTTTTGTGTTGGAGGTATCCAAAAGGGCTCCTATGAAGGGGAGCTGCTGGGAGGGCTGTAGCTGTGACGTTCTCAAGTTTAGCAGAACTCCCATGAACGTGAGTAAGTTTGAAGCTGTAGCTATGGCTTCTTGAGTCTCGTCTGGAGGGGCTTGCGAGAAGCCAATTGTCCAGATACGGAAACACCTGAATTCCGATCTTCCTCAGATGAGCTGCAAGAACTGCAAAGCACTTTGCAAAAACTCGAGGCACCGAGTATAGCCTAAAGGGCAGGACTCTGAATTGGTAGTACTGACCCAACGCCACGAATCTGAGGTATTTGTGATGGCTTGGGTGACAGGAAAAGTGTTGATAGGCATCCTACATGTCGCATGAGTGTAGCCAATTGTGTTGATGAATCCGAAGTAATAGCACCCCAAGTGATATCATCTTGAACTTTTCCTTGAAAAGGAACTTGTTTAACTTCCTGAGATCTAGAATAGGTGCATGCCGCCTGTTTTCTTTGGAACTAGGAAGTAATGGGAGTAAAAACCTGTGTTCTGCTGATCCAGTGGAACTATCTCTACTGCCCTGTTGTTCAGAAGGCCTTGGATCTCAGAAGCAAGAAGTTCTGACTGAGCGACAGACAGCCTGGGCAGTCGTTTGGGTGGATGATCCAGAGGGGTTTCCGACAGATTTAGAGTGTACCCCTTGCGGATTATTCTGAGCACCCATTTGTCTGATGTGATTGACTTCCACCGGTCATAAAACTGAGTCAGATGCCCTCCTGCTGCCGAGGAAAAGTCCCCCTCAGACAGCCGAGGTGGGACTTGGGCCAGGATCTCAGAGAGTGGCACTAGGCGCTTTGGGGTCCTGTCCCTTCTGCTGTGTTTTCTTTTGTGGCTGAGGGGTTTGGTTTCTGTTAAAGCCCCCTCTGTCTTTACCATGAAGAGGACTGACGGTTCTGAAACTGATGTCTGTTCCCCACCCCTTTGAGGAGTGGGAGGGGGTCTGGCCATTTTGATGGCTGTTTTAGTCTTCTGGGTGGCCTCCAGTGCCTGCTCGACCTGAGGACCAAACAGATACATACCATCGAAAGGCAAGGCCATAACTCTCTGTTGGGCATCATCTGTGAAGCCCGAGGTGCACAGCCAAGAGTGGTGATGGGTACAAATACCAGCCTCCGCTGCTCTGGAGGCAGTGTCAAAGGCATCCATGGCAGCTTTAAGCTGTTGATTATTGGATTCAATACCCCTAGTAATGGTTTGAAGGAGCTCTGAGTTAACCTCCAAATCAGGAAGTGCTTCTACTGCAGCCTTGAGTGAATGACAGAGATTACACTCATACTGAGAAAAGTAGCCCTGGTAGCTAGCAATACACATGCCCAGGTTTCCCAAAGTGTCCATCTTGTGAGATTCTTTGATAATTGGATGTGTTGTAAATTCTTGCAGAATAACAGCTTTGTCATTCTCCGCCAGAACAACGATGGCATCAGCAAAGGCTTGTGTGGCCAGAATGGGGCGATTCTCGGGAAGGGCATATTTCCCATCTAAGGACTTAGTCACAGAGAGAATGAGTGCCGGATTATCCCACACCATCTGCGAGAGAGTCTCGAAAGAGGGTTGCACCGGTGGGGTAAATTCCACAGGAATATCCGGAACATGCAGGTACTGCAGGCGCAGCAACTTCCCAGGATCGATATCTGAAGTCTGGAGAGAGACTGTGGTATCCAAATTTCTGAGCAGAGACTTAAAAGAAAGGTCCTCGACCAAAGGCTCTGTTGAAAGAGGTTTATTTACTGCCCCAGGGAGGAATCATAGTTGAAGCTGTCCCTTAATCGTAGATCAGTATCGAGCTCAACGTCATCTCCTGTCAGTCCAGAGGGACTGCATAGACAGGAAAGGGATGAAAAGAAGGAGGAGGAGGAGGAGGAGCAGAGAGAACTGGCGTCGAAAACCGCAGTATCTCATCCGGCACTGCAAGCGTCCTTGGCGTCGCAACAGGAGGCACCACCAAAAACACAGGTGGCGCCGGCACAGAGCACAGCACCGGCACAGGAAGCGGCACCGAGCACGGCGCCGGCACCAGGAAAGACAGCACCGAGCATGGCGCCAGAGAGGCTGGCACAGTGCAGCAGAAGTTCCCAACCCTTGACTCACAGAAGAGTAACAAAGAAATTCAGCAGGAGATAAAGGCACCGGTGTGGACCACTGCGCCGCAGCCATGTGAGGGACATGAACACTAGAGAGCGGCGTCAACGGCACTGGAGATGGTGCATGTGACTAGTAAGCCCCAACCGTCCTACCCGCAGATCCGAGACTGATAGGCCCGAAGGCCCCCGGCGATGGACTTGCCAGCTCAGGTAGCCAGGATAACCGATGCACCCATTGCTCCATAAGAGCAGCCCAGTGGTGAAACTGCTCGCCGGTAGACCCCCCCCCCCACCGGGCAGGGAAGGACTCTGGAATTGAGGATGCCAGGCACCAGAGACAGAGACCGGAGGGGACCCTGGAAGAGGCAGAGTCTGGTCTCTGCCTCCAGAAACTGACGATCGACGTGCAGACATACCAGAAATTAACCTCGATCAGTGCAGTTTCTTTTTCGACCAGGAGGCCGAAGAAGAGCTCAAGGTCGAGCGGTGCCAAGAATGGGACCGCTTTTTGTGCTGGGAATACTGCCCATCCCCCCAGCACTGGATCTGCCTATAGTCGGACCCCTTCCCTCTGTAGAGGGCGGTGGACCAGACCCAGCCTGGCTGACTGAACAGCTTTCATGCAAAGTCTCCCTACTGTCACCTGCCCTGTTCATGGTCGACTCCGTCGAAGGAGAGCTGAAGACTTCTTCTACGATAAACTAAAATAAAATTACTATTTTTATTCTATTCTCACTAGAAAACAATAAAACTATGATAAACTAATCGAAACTGAAGACTATAGCTGCTGTCGTATAGATGTGAAGTTTTGACTCCCGGCGGGCGAGCAACATCGTCACTGAAGCACACTCAACGGCAGGTAAAAAGGACCTGAGGCGGTTGGAGGGTTGACACCAAGGTAGCCTATATGGCGCAAGCCGGGCTCGAGGTGCCACTTCCTCACAGCTCTACCTCGGCGCCAGCCTTCCTTAAGATTTTTGGCTCCCGCTGGGTACTAGCGCCTCTGGCATAGTCCCATCAGTGTGAATGAGTGGTGGAGACTTTATGTCCAGGAAGATGCACCTTTACAGAGGAGTACTGCAGACCTGAATCAGATAATGAAAGCAAGTATTCCAAAGAGACATAAAAAGGGTCCGTATTCTGAGAAGCGGCCCACAAAGTGAAGCTCTTACATTTCAAAGAATAAGTATGTCTGGTAGAAGGCTTTCTAGCTAAAAGCAAGATATTGGCAACCTTAGGACACACCCCCAAACGTGTGATGGATATGTTTTCAGGAGCTGCAGCAGTAGGGACTTTAGGTCCGACAGACCAGAGACCCCCTGTCCTGTGCCAACAAACTCTGACACAGGGGCACAAGAACAGGATGCTCTACTGCCAGATGCTGTAGGAGTGGAAACCTTATATGGCGAGGTCATTGAGGAGCTATGGGGATGCAAGTGTCACTCTATGCTCTTACCTTGAGCAGAACCCTCTGTATGACAGGAACTTGGAGGGGGGGGGAAGCATACAGGAATTTAGAGAGATGCAATGTGTCTCGCCAAAAACTCCAGACCCTGGAGTGAGCAAAAATGCAACAATTTGGCATTGTATGGGGACGCAAAAAGGTCCAACTCTGGATGACACCATCTTGCAAAGAGGTCGTTTACCACGTAGGGCAGCAGTTCTCATTCTTGAATCAAGAACTGAGACCTGCTTAGCTTGTCTGCCAAGACAGTCTGGAGATCTGGGAGAAATATGGCCGACAGCAGAAAGCCATGATACATTGCCCAGTACCAAATGTTCACTGCTTCCCTGCATAGGGCATAGGAGTGAATGTCCCATTGTTTGTGGAGATGTAACAGTGTACTGGTAGAGAAACAGTGGCTCCAGGGTATCAAATGCACTTGAGCAATATGGGTGTTTGCCCTGTCATGTCACAGGAAGGCACACCCCCATACGTGTTCAGTACCGCCCCATTGTACTGCAAGCACTGACATGGGGTCAGTGTGGACTCTGGCACATTCACTGTTATCCCTAATGACTCAAACAGTTGTGTCATTTGGGAAAGGGTGTGAAGAAGAGCTTCCCTGGAACTGGCCTTCAGGAGCTAATTGTCCAGGTAAGGCAAGACAAAAAGCCCTTCCCTGCGAAGGGCTGCCGCAATCACTGCTAAGCATTTGGTAAATGCCCTCGGTGCTGAGGATAAGTCAAAGAGCAACACTTGGAACTGACAGTGCTTGCCCTCAAGCATGAAGTGGGGATATTGTCTGTGGCACTGTCTGATCTTGACATGAAGGTATGTATCATTCATGTCCAGTGAACACAGCCAGTCCCCTATTTGCAGGAAGGGAATTAAAGCCTGCAGAAACACCATTCAAAACTTTTTGTATCTGATATACAGACTGAGGTCTCAGAGGTCCAGCACAGGATGTAAATCTCCCATTCACTATATAACTAGCAAGTATCTGGAATAGAACAGAGGAATTATGTACTTACCGTAACAGTAGATCTTCCGAGAGAATTTCTTTCATTAGGCCACACCTTTGGAACTATACCCGTGTCAGCACTAGGGCCACAAGGAAACTTTTGTTAGTTGGGGGCCAACCATGATGAAATCATGTGTCAGCATCTATATTAATGTAGGCGGCCCCACCTCTCCTCAGTTCCCTGCCAGAGATTAGACTCGGAGGACCTCCACCCATGGGGAATCAGGAGATACGACCAGCCCAGGCACACAAGGCAAGGCAAGGCATAGGGCTGGATATATGATGCTTGGATTAGGGTTCAGGGACAATATTTAATGTAACCCTCACTGAATCAGAAGGGAGACTGAGGAGGGGACGGCATGACTTAATAGAAAAGATACTCTCGAAGATCTGCTGTTACGGTAAGTATGTAACTGTTCAATCTTCTTTGAGGTTATCTCTTTAATTAGACCACACCTTTGGAATGATTCCCAAGCAGTACTAAAACATCAGAGGGAGTCTGGTACAGTCTGACACATTCAAGACAGCAGGCCTTGCAGCAGGTAAGCCTGAATCCAGCACGTCTACGAGAGACTATGGCCAGACTGTAATGTTTTGTGAAGGTGTGGACAGTGCTCCATGTGGCTACAGCACAAATGTCAGGAGCAGAAACATCTCAAACAAGCAACAGGAGTGACCATTCCCCTTGTGGAGTGACTACGAACCTCACCAGGAAGTTCCTTACCATACTTCCAATAACAGAATGTAATACAATGTGCCAGTCATTTGAACAGGCACTGTTTAGACATGAGGTGCCCTCTTTTCCAGGGCTGAATGAATCAAAAAGCTGAGAGGACTTTCTGCACTCCTTGGTGTGATACACATAGTATCTCAGTATCTTATATACATCCAAAGTACGGACCACTGCCTCACTCCAATTGGCATATCAGGGTAATAGACAGGAAGAAAAAATTACTCACTTTAGTAATGTTGTTTCTTCTAATGGAGTCTTGCTATATTCTGACATATGCAGTGAGTCCCAACCTTCGAACTGCTCCGGAGGTGAAAGAGTTAACTTTCCATGCCAGGCATGGAACGCTGAGTTCGAGCTCGGTTGAAACTCTGTCTGTTGTTCTTCAAACTCAAACCGTCAGATCTTTACTAACTAAACTCACTGAGGTCCTGTGGTGGAAGCTGTAACCTATACTAGCCAACTGGCTACTAAATATAAAAACACATTTTGGTCCCAAAACAAAGACTCAAGACAGGAGACACAAAAATGAAAACACACACCAAGTCACCCCAAGAAAGGAGGGTGAAAAAACAAGGTGGGCACCTACTAGTGCCAATGATCACTGCCCACCCACCCACATCCCAAAACAGAGGTTCTGAGAGGGGGGCGGGGTCAGAATATAGCAAGACTCCATTAGAAGAAACAACATTACTAAGGTGAGTAATTTTTCTTCAAACAACATGAAGTCTTGCTATATTCTGACATATGCAGACTACAAAGCAGTACCTCCATGGAGGAGGGACAGAACCTACTTAGGAAATAGGCTCTGAAGCACAGCTGTGCCAAACCGAGCATCACTCCTAGCCTGGATGTCCAGGGAGTAATGCTTGGTAAAAGTGTGAACTGTTTTCCAGGTAGCTGCTTGACATATCTCTAGAATAGGGATGTCCTTGGCAGCAGCCAGGGAAGCAGCTGTACCTCTGGTAGAGTGAGCCCTCAGGCCTGAAGGAGGAACCTTACCCAATTTTTCATAGCAAAATTGGATACAAGAGACAATCCACCTGGCAATGGATCTTTTAGTGCAGGTTTCCCTTTACCAACCTCACCATAAGTGAGGAACAGTTAGAGGGAGTCAAACATGTGACCTTGGTACGCTCTATGTAGTAACTAAGGGCTCTCTTCACATCTAAGCTGTGCAGCCTCCTCTCGCCAGAGGAGGAATGGTCAGTGAAGCACACTGGAAGAGATATAGATTGATTAAGGTGGAAATCTGAAACCACCTTAGGCAAGAACTTCCTGTGAGTCCTGAGGACCACCTTATCTCTATGAAAGAAGATAAAATCAGGCTCCACTGACAAAGCTTGTAATTCACTTATGCGTCTGGCAAAAGTGATGGCTACCAGAAACACAGTCTTCCAAGTCAAGTACTTAAGCTCTGCTGAAGACAAAGGCTCAAAGGGGGGTTGCATAAGCTGAGCAATGCAAACATTAAGATCCCAGGCGGGGGCAGGGTCCCTGAATGGAGGGTTGGTGTGAAGCAATCCCTTAAAAAACTTGGAGAATACAGGGTGAGCTGAAAGAGAGGAGGGCTTACCTGCTGAAATAAAAGCAGACACAGCTGCCAGATGCACTTTTAGGGTAGCTGGTCTCAGCCCCAAGCTATTTAAGTGGACCATATAATCCAGGATTGTGGGTAAATCAGCAGATTCTGGGGAAATATGCTTTCCAGAGCACCATATGGAAAACCTCTTCCATTTGGAATTATAAGTAGCCCTGGTGGAAGGTTTTCTAGAATCCTTCAGGATATCCATTACACCTTGGGAGAGGTGTAAATCAGCAAACTCTAACTCTTCAAGAGCCAGGCCTTGAGATTGAGAGATTTGAGGTTCGGGTACCAAACCATCCCCTGAGCACAGGTTAACAGGCTGTGATTCCTGGGAAGACACAGGGGAAGATGGACTGCTAAGGACAGTAGGAGTGGATACCAGGGTTGTCTGGCCCAATCTGGAGCAATCAGGATCATCTTGCATGGTTGAGATCTGATTTTGACTAGCACTTTGAACAGGAGAGGGAAGGGGAAAAGCATAGAGAAACTTCCCTTCCCAATTGAGAACTAAGGCATCCAGAGGGACTGAGCCCCAACACTGGGGGCCTGCAGCAAAAAAGGGGAAGTTGGTGATTGTCTGGGGCTGCAAAAAGATCTATCTGCGGGGTGCCCCATCTGGCAAATATATCACCTCCAAGACCAGGGGGTCCAGTGACCATTCGTGATGGCCCTGGGAAATCCTGCTGAGAGCATCTGCCAGGACATTGTCCTTGCCTGGGAAGTGAACTGCCATAAGGGAGGTGTTCAGGGAGTAAGCCAGAGACCACAACTTCATTGCCTCGGTGCACAAGGCTGTAGACAGAGTGCCCCCTTGCTTGTTGATGTACCACATTGTGGTGGCGTTGTCTGTTCTGACCTGTACAACTTTGTTCTGAATAGATTTGGAAAAAGCTTGAAGTGCTAGAAAAACTGCTCTGAGTTCCAACAGATTGATGTGGAGCAGAGATTCCTGAGGGGACCACAACTCCTGGGTAGTGAGGTTGCCCATGTGAGCTCCCGACCCCAAGAGGGATGCATCTGTAGTAAGGATTAAGGAGGAGACTGAGTGACAAAAGGAACCCTTGTCTCAGATTGCTCTGATCCTGCCACCACTGTAGGGCCTGGATCAGGGTTCAGTCACTGGGATCAATTTGGTTAGAGGTCTTTCCTTTGAGACCAAAAGGCTCTCAAATGGAACTGAATATCCCTCATCTGAAATCTTGCTCCCTGCACTACTGCTGTAGAAGCAGCCATGTCCCCCAGGAGCTGCAGAAAATGCCTTGCTGGTCGAGACACCTGCAGGGTGAATGAAGAGGCCAGAGAGACCAGGGTCCTTGCCCTGTCCAAAGGAAGGAAGACTCTGGCTTTCTCTGTGTTCAGCTCTGCGCCTATGAAGGTGAGGAGCTGGACAGGCTCTGGAACACACTTTGAAAGATTCAGAAGGAAACCTAGAGAAGTGAGCAGTTGCTGAGGTATCTGTAGGTGTAACTTGACTTGGTCTGGGGACTGACCTACTATGAGCCAGTCGTCCAGGTAAGGGAAAATGGCAATTTTTTGCCTTCTTAGAGAAGCAACTGCTACTGCCAGGCATTTTGTGAATACCCTTGGAGCAGAGGTGAGGCCAAAGGCATTGCTCTGAACTGGTAATGGCCTGAGGGCAGCTCAACCTGAGGTACTTCGATGTGAGCTTCTGATGAGAATATGGAAGTACGATCCTGAGGTCCAGGGACGCCAGCCAGTCCACTGGCCTTAGAGAGGGTAGAATAATTCCCAGAGTCACCATTTTGAATTTTGGTTTTAAAAGGTGCTTGTTTAAGTATCTGAGATCCAGGATGGGCCGCCATTCTCCTGTCTTTTTGGGGTAAGGAAGTACCTGGAGTACAACCCTTTGCCCTGGTGTAGGGGTGGAACCCTTTCCACAGCTCTGAGAGCCAGGAGGGAAGAGACCTCTGCCTCTAGGGCAAGTGCCTCTGTGGATTTGCAGGTGGAAAGGATCTGGTTCTCATCTTTGGAAACTTTTTGAAGCTGAGAACCAGTCCCTGGCTTACTACTTCCAGGACCCACTTGTCTGATGTCAGAGAGTCCCAGTCCTGGACAAAGTAAGCCAGCCAGCCCCCTACAGGTAGCTGAGAATCGGCCCTGGCAACCCCATTGGGGTGCCTGTTTGGCAGGGGCTTTGGGCTGAGGGGTGGAAGCAGGCCTGCTTGTACCTCGTCTGCCTCTCCCTCTAAAGAACTCCCTCTGGGCATAAGCAGAAGAGGAGGCCTGGACTTGGTAAAAAGGCCTATGAAAAGGCCTGCCCCTGGGAAGCTGCCTTAGAGGAGTGGCCTGTCTTTCCTTGGCCTGTGTACTCCTATAGGTGGTCCTATACTCATCCATTTTCTTCATGTAATTCTCTGTCTGCTCCCCAAACAGGGAATTACCCAACAGGAAAATCCATGGCCTTAGTCTGGGTATCCTGTGACAGGCTAGTACATCTGAGCCAAGCCATTCTGCGAAGTGCCACAGATGTAGCCATGACTCTTGATGACACATCATTTAGTGCACTGCAGCATGGAATTGCACCTGGATGCCTCAATACCATCAGCAGCCACCTGCTCCAGCTCCTTGGCAAGCTGGCCAGGGACCTGTTTTGCTAGAGCCATAACAGTATCCCATCTGGATTTCTGATATCTAGCAACATAAGCTATATAATTCGCCTGTCTGAGTCCCAAAGATGCTGCCATGTACTGTTTCTTTGCCATGGCATCAATCCTGCTGGAGTCCTTGTCCAGGGGTTGTGAAGCCAAGGGAATATTTGCCTTGTCACAGGCTGCAGCCTGCACTACCCCCACATGGCTGCATTGTTGTGTAAGGAACTCCGTATCAGAGCCTGACAATGTGTACCTCTTGTCCATTCTCTTATCCACAGGAGGTATAGTGCGAGGAGTTTTTAGAATTTGAACTGTCTGTTTCCCAAAAGATTTATGCAAGGGAATAGACAGTCTCCTAGACTCTGGGACATCAATCATTTCCACGTAGTCAGGCTCCTCTTGATCATCCATAGCTTCCTTCATAGGGAGCTGGAGGGTTTCAGCCACTTTTTTATAAAACATAAAATGAGAAGGGGACTCAGAAAGCCTAGGGGGAGACACTCCTGAAGTTCTGTCTGGGGAGATGTCCGGGTCAATGGGCACATCCAGACTTTCAAATCCACATTCACTCTCCTCAAACTCCTCTTCCCCCTCCTCCGGTTCATAATATTCCTCTAAATCATACTCTTGAACCGGTGGAACCAGCCGAACTGGCGCTTACCTGATGGTGCCGGTTTGGTCGGAACCGGGGAAAGCGACTGGACAATTTTAATCGCTTTGGCTATTTCTTCAGCGGTTGGAGAGGAAAGTTTTGGCTCCACACCAGCTGATTTCCTAGTCCTTTTTGCTGGAACTGACTCCTCAGAGTCTGATCTCCTTTTGCCCGAGGAAGTCTTGCCCTGGTCAGAGGGCACTCTCTCTGGTTCGGTTGGAACCGAACCGGGCTGGCCATCCGGTTCACCGGACTTTTTGGCCTCCCTTTCCCTGAGCCTACCAACTCTCTTTTCCAGGATAGCTGCAGGAAAATTTTTACAAATCTGGCACTCTGTATTGAGGTGGTCAAACCCCAGACAATAAACACAGGTGGTGTGGGGGTCAGCCTTGGCAAAGACTTCTCCACACACACTGCAGTGTTGAAACCCAGTGGGCCCGGTTTTTCTTTTGGGTTTCTCAGACATAGGGCCAGTCCTAACCAAACTCACCCATTTATGGCAATCCGCCAGGTAAGACCCTCTTATCAGTTCCCAACCGTGTCACGGGTCATGGAAAAAACCGTAATAAAATCTGTTTTTTTTAAACCGATAAGAACCGGTAACCACACTCTAAATCACAGATTAAGATATTTTAAACAACCTGATCAGTTCAAACTGAACCGATAAACCGTTTACAAGTTCCACACAGAAAAGAATTAATGTAAAACCTATCTAGTACTCACAAATACCACAGACAGAGCCTGAACCGACCGGTTGTGGTTTAAATTTGGTCAAAAACCGAGAAAAACAATACTTTAACCGACAAATGAACCGAGCAGAAGAAGAAATCTCCGGAGCAACTGTTCAGTAAGGCGAAGTAAAGAATCTGACGGTTTGAGTTTGAAGAACAACAGAAAGAGCTTCAACCGAGCTCGAGCTCAGAGTTTCATGCCTGGCATGGAAAGTTAACTCTTTCACCTCTGGAGCAGTTTGAAGGTTGGGACTCCGCATATGTCAGAATATAGCAAGACTTCATGTTGTTTGAAGGTGTATTGTTTAATTCAATGTAAACTCAAATACCACCTTCAGCAAAAACTTAGGATTTGTATGCAAAGAAACTTTGACTGTGAAAAATCAAATATGGAGTCTCACACATTAGAGCCTGCAGTTCTGAAATCCTTCAAGCAGAAGTGATTGCAACTAAAAATAACGTTTTCCATGACAGGAAATGAAGGCCACAACTCCTAGCCAGCTGTAAGGCAGCCAAAGTCTGTTTCTCAAGGATATACTTAAAGTCTCAAGACGGGGCTGGATTGCAGATAGGAGGTTTCATATGAAAAATACCTTTCAAAAAAGTATGAGACACCTCCAGTTGTGCAACCATATACCCCTCAATAGGGACATGGAAAGCTGATATAACAGCCAAATGCACTTTTAAGTGAGGAATAGAGTAGATCAGAGTCTGACGTGGATAGCAAGTATTCCAGCATTACACTTACATGACATGTAAATGGGTCTAAATTCACAAAGTGAACCGCTTCCACTTTCACAAAATAAGTATGTAGGCAGAATGCTTTCTGGCTGCAATCAGTACATTAGCAACCTTAGGGGGATACCCCAAAACATGCTATGACTATGTCTTAAGAGCCATGCATGCAGAGGTATGGACTTCAGGTCTGGATGAACCAGTGATCCTTTGTCCTGTGACAACAGACCCTGATGCAGAGGTAAGGGTACCGGAGGCTCCACTTCCATCTGCTGTAGAGGTGGAAACCATATTTAGCTAGGTCATATCAGAGCAATGAGGATGACAGTTGCACTCTCCTTCCAAACCTTTATCAGCACCCTCTGTATAAGAGGAAATGCATATAGAAATTTCCCTTTCCAAGAGAGGAACACTGCTTCTTGCCAGAAAACTCCAGGACCTGGATCCAGCAAGCCGAAACACGGCAGTTTTGCATTGTGTGGGGACGCAAAAAAAAGGCCCATTCTGGATGACCCCATCTTGCAAAGAGGTCATCTACCACAGAAGTTAGCAGTTCCTACTCATGCATTTTGGACTGTGACCTGCTTAGCCTGTCTGCCAAGACGTTCTGGAGCCTTGTGAGATGCACAGTTGACAACTGTAGACCATAAGACAGAGCCCAATACCACACTCTCATTGCTTCGCTGCATAGCAGGTAAGAATGAACTCCTCCTTGTTTGTTGATGTAATGCATCACACTGGCATTGTCCATCTGTATTAATAGAGGACCGGGCACAGATGCGCTTGAAAGGCCTGGAGGCTGTACAGGACAGTTCCCATCTCCAGGACATTTATGTGTAACTTAGCCTCTATCTTCGTCCACAATCCTTGAGTCTGGTAAGGGCCAAGATGAGCATACCATCGGGAGCCTGAGGCATCCGTGGTAAGGATCTGTTCACCTATGGAACTGAGTCGTCAGGCACTAGGATCCCACAGAAGCTTTTCTGCAGCAGTTATACAGGGGCTATCCATGTGGATGTCAGGCTCTGATGTCACATACCCTACACAAGTGCAGAAGGTCCCACTCCCTCCTCAGTACTTTCCCTAGCCAGAGTCCATGATGGGCAGGAGTCCCACTAGGGAACCGAGGAGACAGAAGAGGTGCCCAGCCAGCAGAAGAGCTGGAGCAACAGGATATGAAAATTACGTACCTACCGTAATTCTTGATCTTCTTGGACGAGTCTCCACCACTCATTCACACTATTGGGATCTGCGCCGGAGGCACTAGGACCCATCGGGAGCAAACTTTTTGCTGGAGGGTCGGTGCCAGAGATAGAGCCTGAGGCAGCAGGCCTCACAGCCTCAGCTATGCGGTAATGACTATCTTGGCGTCGACCCTACAAACTACCTCAGTACTTTTTACCAAGGAGGTGCAGCGTAACCAACCTAGAAGGGTAGCCTAACCTAAAAATCGGACATAAGATAGTCCGGGCGACCCGTATAAGAAGGGGCAACAAAGAAGTCTTCACAGCCTAAAGATTTGAGGGAGTGAAGACCAACAACAAAGGTGAGCTCGGGGGATGGAGGGTGGGCGTGTGAATGAGTGGTGGAGACTCGTCCAAGAAGATCAAGAATTACGGTAGGTAAGTAATTTTCATATCTTCCTGGACATAAGTCTCCACCACTCATTCACACTATTGGGAGAGTACCGAGCTAATAATCCCCCAAGAGGGCGGCAGGAGAGACCAAGAGCTCACGTTTCTAGGACAGAAGTCCATTAAGGATGGCTCTGCCAAAGGAAGAATGTCGTCTGGCATGGACATCCAGTGCATAATGTTTAACGAAAGTATGCACTGAGCTCCAGGTGGCCGCGTTGCAAATATCTGCAATGGGCACGTTGAGAATTTCCGCTAGGGATGCCGCGACCGCTCTAGTAGAGTGAGCATAAACCCTACCCTCCCACTTAACCTGCGCCATGGAATAGCAGTGGCGAAGGCATGCCACTAGCCATGCTGAGATACATCTGATAGCGACAGGTTGACCCAGCCGGGTTTCGCTGAAGGAAACAAACAGTTGCTGGGCTTTGCGAAAGTCCTTGGTTCTATCCAGATAGAAATGCAAGGCTCTCTTAACATCCAAAAAATGAAGAGATCGTTCCTCCTTTTGGAAGTCTGCAAAGTAAGAGGGAAGGACCAAAGGTTGGTATAGATGAAATTCTGACACAACCTTGGGAAGAAATTTAGGATGAGTCCGAAGGACTACTTTGTCCTTATGGAACACAGTATGCGGAGGGTCTGTGACCAGGGCATGTATCTCAGAGACCCTCCGGGCTGAGGTAATGGCCACTAGGAAGGCAGTCTTCCAGGTGAGAAATTTTAGCTCACAGGTAGCCAGAGGTTCGAAGGTTTCCGAGTGAGCATGTCTAGCACAAGATTAATGTCCCAGGCTGCAACTGGACATCTTGTGGGAGGTCTGGTATGCAGAATTCCTTTAAGAAATCTCTTAACCACAGGTAACTGAGCCAGTGTTAAGGTAAAAAACGGCTCATGATACGCTGAAATGGCACTAAGGTGAACTTTGACTGTAGAGTACTGTAGACCTGAATTTGAGAGGTTCAAGAGGTACTCCAAAACCTTATCTGGTGGGCAGGAAACGGGATTCAAAGAGGATTTTGCACACCAGAGCGAAAAACGCTTCCACTTGGCTGTGTAAGTTTTCCGAGTGGCTGGCTTCCATGCAGCCAGAAGAATATCTGAAACCCTTCTAGAGACATTGAACTGGTTTACTTCTACCTCTTCAGGAGCCAAGCGTGAAGGTGAAGCGATCTCAGGTTGGGATGGACCACCGGTCCCCGAGTTAAAAGGTTCATCTGCAGGGGAAGTGGTCTCGGAGGAACT
Organism: Neoceratodus forsteri; assembly: GCA_016271365.2. Lineage (NCBI taxonomy): Eukaryota > Metazoa > Chordata > Ceratodontiformes > Ceratodontidae > Neoceratodus > Neoceratodus forsteri. The sequence goes on along the minus strand of CM028131.1, from coordinate 1,227,044,594 downwards.
GCCAACATATTGTTGAGTAGTGGAAACCACAGCTGCCGAGGCCAGAAGGGAGCAATGAGTATCATCTTGTCGCGCTGGGATTCGAATTTGAGGAGTACCCTCTGAATTAGAGGAAGAGGTGGAAAGACGTAAAGAAAGCGTTTTGTCCACTGCAGCCTGAACGCATCCTGACAGAAACTGCCAGGCCCTGGATTTCTGGAGCAGAAGAGAGGCAGTTTTAGGTTAAGTGGGGATGCAAAAAGGTCCAGGTCTGGAGTTCCCCACTCTTTGAATAGTGACTGAACTATGGTTGAGTCGAGAGACCACTCGTGAGGATCTGTCTCTGTTCTGCTGAGACGGTCTACCAGTTCATTTTGTATTCCCGGTAGGTAGACCGCTTGAATTAGAACCTTGTGCTCCAAGCACCATTCCCATACCTTCATCGTGTCCCTGCATAAGGGGTAAGAATGAGCACCGCCCTGCTTGTTGATGTAATACATCACTGCTTTGTTGTCCGTTTGAAGGAGAATGTTCTTGTGACAGAGGATGTCCTTCAACGCTCGGACCGCATAAAGGACGGCTCTCATTTCTAGGACATTTATAGTAGCTGGGACTCACCTGGAGTCCACGACCTTGGAGTGTGGAGAGCCTGACAGTGAGCTCCCCACCCCATTAGGGACGCTATTTCATGGTAATGGAGATCTCATAGTCCAGAGGAGCAAAGGGTACCTTCCAGGAGATTGTCTCTTGAGACCACCAGGTGAGTGACCTCTTTAAAGGTTCCGTCACTTTGATGGGATAGGACTGCAGGGAGTGGTTGGACCACTGAGTACTGAGCATCCACTGAGTGGTTCTCATGTGCAGACGTGCTAGGGGTACTGTGAACACTGAGGATGCCATGAGGCCTAGCATCCATTGCATCGAGAGAGCTGGGACTGAGTTGTTGTCCCTGATGTGACGGGCCATTTGAAGGATATCGTTCCTTCTGTCTTCTGGAAGAAAAGCCTTCACACAGGAGGTGTCCAGAAGAGTCCCTATAAAAAGGAGCCTCTGGGAGGGCTGCAACTGCGATTTCTTGAGGTTCAGCAGAACTCCCATGGACGTAAGGAAGTGAGAGGTCGTCTCTACAGCGTCCAGAGTTCCCTGCCTGGAAGGGCTTGCCAGAAGCCAATCGTCCAGATAAGGGAACACCTGTATTCCGACCTTTCTGAGGTGCGCTGCGAGAACTGCACAACACTTTGTAAAAACCCGTGGCGCCGAGGATAGCCCAAAGGGCAGGACTCTGAACTGATAATGTTGTCCCAGAGCCACAAACCTCAGAAATTTGTGATGCCTCGGGTGAATGGAAATGTGCTGGTAAGCATCCTGCATGTCTAGGGAGGCTAGACAGTCGTGTTGATGAAGCAAAGGTAACAAGGTTCCCAGAGAAATCATTCTGAATTTCTCCTTGGGGAGAAATTTGTTTAGCTTTCTGAGATCCAAAATGGGGCGCATGCTCCTGGACTTCTCTGGAACCAGAAAGTAATGGGAGTAGAACCCTGTGTTCCGTTGATGCAGCGACACTACTTCTACTGCCCTGTTGTTCAGAAGGCCCTGAATCTCGGCGGCGAGAAGGTCTGACTGAAGGGTTGACAGCCTGGGCTGTCATTTGGGAGGACGATCCGGAGGGGTCTCCACAAGATTGAGTGAATACCCCTCGCGAATTATCCGAAGGACCCATTTGTCTGAGGTTATGGACTTCCATTGGTTGTAAAAGTGCATCAGACGACCTCCCACCGGAGAGGAAAAGTCCACCTCGGGCAGCTGAGATGGGACTTGGGCCAGCAACTCATTAGGTGGCACTGGGCGCTTTAGGCCCTTGCGCTTTCTGTTGTGTCTTCTTTTGAGGTTGGGCAGGTGGGGTTTTATGGAAACCTCCTCTGCCTCTGCCTCGAAAGGACTGACGGTTATGAAACTTAAGTTTATTGACACTCCCTCGAGAGGGGACAGGAGGGGGTCAAGCCAACTTAATGGCTGACCTAGTCTTTTGTGTAGCTTCTAGAGCTTGTTCTACCTGAGGACCAAAAAGATACGTACCATCAAAGGGTAACGCCATTACCTGCTGCTGCGCGCCATTCGTGAAGCCCGAAGTGCGGAGCCAGGAATGACGGTGGGTACAAATACCAGCAGTCGCCGAACGGGAAGCAGTGTCGAAAGCATCCATAGCTGCTTTAACCTGCTGGTTATTAGATTCGATACCTCTGGTAATGGTTTGAAGAAGCTCTGGCTTTGTATCCGATTCCGGTAGAGCTTCAACCATCTGCTTGATAGAGTGCCACAGGATATACTCATACTGGGAGAAATAGCCCTGGTAACTGGCAATACGCATACTTAGGGTAGAAGCAGTAAAGACTCTCTTACCTAAGGTGTCTATCTTACGAGATTCTTTGTTAATAGGTCGAGCTGTAGTAGTCTGAGGAAGAACGACCTTATCATTCTCTGCCAGGACTACAATAGGATCCGCAAAGGCTTGAGATGCCAAAATGGGACGATCCTTGGGGGCTGAATATTTCCTATCTATGGATTTAGCCACCGAAGGGGTGAGAGCAGGATTATTCCATACCATTTGAAACAGCGTCTCGAAGGAAGGCTGAACTGGAGGAGTCAAATCCGTAGGGATCTCCAGGGCATGAAGGTATTGGGAGTCTTAACAATTTCCCAGGATCGATGTCTGTAGTCTGGAGAGAAAGAGTGGAGATCAAATTTTTCAGCAGAGACTTAAAGGACAGGTCCTCGACCACAGACTCTGTAGCAGTAATAGATCCTGCTCCCTCCACTTCATCACCCAGCCAAAGGTCTGGGTCAGGCTCAATGTCATCTCCTGACAGTCCAGGAGGGACTGTATGGACAGGAAAGGAATGAAAATCAGAGGAAAGGGAAGAAGGAAAAGAGTGAAAGGAGGAGTCCTGAAAGGCGGGAGACGCCCTGAGAGCCCCTGGCGCCGCGGAGGTGCACGGCACCGAGAACGACGCTGAGGGACCACGCGGCGCCTAAAGCGGCGCCGAGGACCCACACAGCGCCGAGAAGCCACACAGCGCTGAGGATGGCACCAAGGACGTCGCTGAGTGTGCCGTCGACGCCAAGGGCACCGAAAACACCCCAAGACTCCGAAAAACAGGTTTTGAAGGAAGAAGAGCAGGAGATAAGGGCATCGGTGTGGCCCCCTGCGCCGTAGCCATGTGAGGGGGGGAACACCTAAGCGCAGAGTCGACGGCACCGAAGAAGGTGCCGCGCGACCAGGGAAGTTCAACCGCCCTACCTGGTCTCTCAAGAAGCCCGAAGGCCCCCGAGTGACCGAGCCAGGCAACTGAACCAACCTCCGAGCCCATTGCTCCATAAGAGCTGCACACTGATGAAACTGCTCATCTGAAGACCTACCTGCGGGCGGGGTAGGGCTCTGATGTCGAAGACATTGGCTACCAGCAGCAGAGGTTGGCGACTCCGAAGGAGGAGACCGAGCAACCAACCCCAATAACCCGAGCGTCTCGGCGCCAGACATATCAGAGGGCGACCTCGGTGATGCCTTCTCTTTTTGACCTGTGGGCGAAGAAGAGCTCGAGGCCGAACAGTTGCGTGAATGCAACCGTTTATGTTTATAGCTTCAGCAGGGGACCGTCCTCGGCATTGACTGACTGTTGTCAGACCCCCTTCCGGAGAAGGCGGTGGACCGGACCCAGCCCGACTGACTGAACAGCTTTCATACGAAGTCTCCCTACCATCACCTGACCTGCTCATGGTCGACTCCATCAAAGTAGGCTGAGACTTCTCTTATTTTTAAAATAAGAATAAACTTAAGCGATACTTATCGAGATATTACTGCACAATAACAAAACTGAAAACTATGCTGCTAGTTTGAAGTTTGACTCCCGGTGGGCGAGCGACGTCGTCACTGAAGCGCACTCGACGGTGGGAAAAAAGGAACTGAGGCGGTTGGAGGGTCGACGCCGAGATAGTCATTACCGCGCGAGCTGAGGCTCATGGTGCTGTTCCTCGCGGCTCCATCTCTGGCGCTGACCCTCCAGCAAAAAGTTTGCTCCCCATGGGTCCTAGTGCCTCCGGCGCAGATCCCAATAGTGTGAATAAGTGGTGGAGACATGTCCAGGAAGATAGCTGAGCTGAAGAGTAGAGGAAAAGAAAAAAGGGGGATGGAGGGTGGGATGGCATGACCTGAAGACAGAATTGTACAGCGCCTTGAAATTCGAAAGGCGCTTACACAAATAAATGTTATTATTATTATTATATGACCAGTTTGAATAATCTGGAGTACCCATGCGTCTGTCGTTATTTGTTGCCAAACCTCCAAATGAAGGGCAAAACGACCCTCTACCACCTCCGAGACTTGGGTGAGGAGGAGAGGGGAGAGCCCTAGGGAGTCATTGAGAACTGGAGTTGCCGGCCCCACATGAGGGACGGGCACAGGAGGGACACATGGTGGCTGAATTGCCTCTTGTGGTTTGATTGTGTCCCAGAAAAGTACCCCGGTTAGAGTACTTGAAACGGTTTCCTCTCTTATTATAGTATGAGGATTGGGTCCGTAGCATACAGTACATGCCCTGTACCATATGGAGGGTAGGCTCAGAGGCCTGGAGGTCGTCCAAAAGGATTTGGGTACTGGGGCCAAAAAGCTTGTCGCCACAGAAAGATGTGTTGACTACTTTATGCTGAAAATCTGGTGCTAGATCAGATACCCAAAGCCAGGCAAGGCGATACTAGTGGCAGATAAACGAGTGGAGGTATCAACCACAGCATAGCCTGATCTAAGAAGGTGGTGAGACACTGAAGTAATGGTTGACATGATTCGGAGAAATTGCTCCTTCTCTGAAGAAGGAGGTAGTTTATAAAGGATGTCCATGGCCGAAGCACCCAAGGTGCACTGGTATTTAACCATGTGGCCCATATAGTTTAAGATTCTTATGTTCATGGTGCCAGAGGCAAAGACCTTCTTGCCCAGGTACTCCAGTCTCGAGAGATTCTTTATCCGGAGGAAGAGCTCATATATTTAGGTTTTAAGTGTGTGATCATGATATTGGCGACCAAAGAGTCAGCCGTAGGAATAGCGGACAAATATGGATGGTCCAAAGGGGCTTGGTACAGCCGGTCAGCCTTACGCGGAATGGCCGTTAAGGCTGAAGGCTGGCGCCACGTGTCAGAGATGGTGTTTTGATAAGTAGGTATCAATGGAGGAAAGACCATGACAGGCTCCTCGCGTAACTAGAGGTATTCAGCCATGTGTTTATATTGTTAACATACTAACATACTATTTGCCAGCAGATTAGGCCTTATGGTCTATCAAGTCTGCTCGAACCTAGATCCTTAGTTGGGTGCCGAGACCCTCCCATCCCTTGTGCTCCAGAAACCCCTATCATCCATCCCCACCCCCCCGGGACAGGCCATCATCTGATACATCCACTTTCTGTGTCTGTCCCACCCTTTCTTAAAGCTCTCCACTGTGGATCTCTGAACCAGCTCACCAGGCAGAGCATTCCAAGGGTCCACCACCCTCTCAGTGAAAAACCTCCTCCTCTTTTCCCCTCACCCTTCCACCTTCCAACTTCAAACCATGCCTCTGGTGATGCCTCCTGCTTTAGTCTAAAGATCCTCCATGTTTACTCCTATTTATTCCCTTGAGGTACTTGAAGACCTCAATCATGTCCCCTGTCTCTCCTCTCCTCCAATGAAAACAGGCAGAGCTCTCAAGTCTGTCCTCGTAAGTCAAATCCCTAGCCTCGTGATCATCTTTTTGCCTCCTCTGTACCCTCTCCAGGAGCTGTATGTCCCTCTTCAAGTGTGGTCTCCAGTACTGTACACAGTACTCAAGGTGTGGTCTAACCAGTCCATTGTACAGTGGCAGAATCACTTCCTTGCTCCTAGAGGTGATCCTCTTATGCATCCCAACATCCTGTTTGCCTTGCTAGCTGCTCTCCTGCACTGCTCAGTGTTATTCATACATGTATCCACCATGACCCTAGGTCTTTTTCCCTGTTGAGGCTTCCAGCACCTCCTCCCAGGGTGTACCTGTGTTTAGGGTTTCCCGACCAGATGCAACACCTGCACTTGGTGATATTGAAATTAATTCCAGTGTGAGCCCAGCTTTCCAGGGTGTCCAGGTCCTTGCAGGCCAACCTCCCTCTCCCTCAACTACTGCTCCCCATCTTGGAGTCATCCGCAAGAGACTCATTTCACACCCTATACCATCCCTGATGTCTGATATGATGCATTAAACAGGATTGGACCCAGGACCGAGCCCTGTGGTACCCCACTACCAACCTCTGTAGGTTCGAGAGCTCCCACACAGACCACTACCTCTGAGTGCGCCCAGCTATCCAGTTTTCAATCCATCTGACCATCAAAGGGCCTACCCTAACCCCATCTGTTTTCTCCACCAGACCATTGTGGGGACAGAGTCAAACGCCTTGCTGAAGTCCAAGAATAATACATCCACAGGCTTACCCCTATCCAGTTCTGATGTTACCCATTCATAGAACTCTACAAGGTTGGTTTGACATGATCTACCTGGCACAAACCCATGCTGCCACTATCCAGACCTCCCACCTCCTCCAAGTAAACCCCAATCGCTCCTTTAGTATACCTCATTAATTTTCCCACCACCGAGGTTAAACTGATGGGTCTATAGTTTCCTGGTACTTCCTTCGACCCCCTTTATGGATTGGTACCACATGTGCCTCTCGCCAATCCCTAGGTACCCTCCCTGTCTCAAGTGACCTGTTGAAAAGCTCCGCCAGGGTGCAGCCAGTATGTCCGCCAATTCCATAGTACTCGGATGAATGCCATCCGCCCAGGAGATTTGTCTTTCTTTAGGGCCTTGAGGGCAAACCACACCCTTTTGGTGGGATGGCATCATCCGTCCCTCCACCTTACTGGTCTTTTATCCTTATCCAGATGCGACACCCTGGGGTACCTTTCCTCCCTTTGCTCCATTTCTGCTGCCCCTGATCCCACTCCTGCCGCTTCTATCCCTTTGTGCCTTGCTTTGTAGATATCCCATCACCTTCCCTAGTGAACACAGAGGCAAAGTACTGCTAAATACCTCTGCCTGGTCCTCGCCTCTTCCACCCACCCTCCTTCTGATCTCAATCTGCTGAGATGGCTCCTTAGTTTTCTCCGCCTCCCCAATGTACCGAAGAACCCCTTTTCCTCCATGTATCCTGTGCCAGCCGATGCTCTTTACTGACTTTGCTCCCCTCACCATACGGGTGACTTTTCTAGATGCAAGCTGGTACATTTCTTATCCCTATCCCTCTTGTTGTTTTATATTTTTGTAAGCCGCCTTCTTTTCTCTGACTGCTACCTGGACCTCACTGGACCACCAGCATGGTTTATGTGACCTTGCTCCCTTACGCTTCAACTTAGCGCAGATCCTGACTGCCTCATGAAGTCCCCGCTTTATGACCTCCCATCTCCTTTCCACACTTGTTGTTGAGGTAATCCCTCAAGTGATCCTTGAGAATATTTCCATGCCCATAAAGTCTGCCCCCTGAAGTCCACTGCCAGTGTCCTAGATCTCACCCCACTCCCCCAATGCTTATTTGAAACCAGACAGTATTGTGGTCACTCCCAGTCAGGGTCCTGTACAACCATGTCCCTTACCAGATCCCCATCTGCCAGAACCACATCCAGGACATGCCCCTCCTTGTGGGCTCCATCACATGCTGTGTTAAGAACACATCCTGGAAGCCATCCAGCAGCCTCTGCTCCTTGGCCACCTTAGAGGACATGGTTCCCCAGTAAGTACCTGGCATATTAAGTCCCCATCAACACCACTCCTTCCCTTTTGGACCACACTGGGCAATGATGTTGTCCAGCAAACCATCCTCTAGAACATCACTCATCCCGGGGGCCTATATGCTACACCCAGCTTGACCTTATCTCCTGCTGGGGATCGTGACCCATAAGGCCTCCACGCTTCCCTCTGCCTCTTCTACCATAGCAATTTCTATGTCATCTCTAATGAACATAGCCACCCACCCCTCTGCCCTCCTTTCTATCCTTCCTAAGCATAGTGTACCCCGTACATTAGGTCCCAGTCATGATTTTTGTTGGCCCACGCTTCCTGACTGCCGCCACATCCACCCCTCCTCGAACAGCATGGCCTGGAACTCTGGCAACTTGTTTCCCAAACTCCTGGCATTTACTAACACTAACCCCACCCTTATCCCTGATCCTTTTGTCTAACCCCACCCAGATTCCTTATACTTCCATCCTCCCCCTGCTCCTCCTGAAACCTCCACCTCCAGTCTGTTTCCCCCCTCCCCCCCTTGGGCTTGAAGGCTACTCCCCTCATCTGGAGGGGAGGGCTTCTGGTCAGCCCCTCCCTTATCCCCTATTGTTTATCCTGTTCTGTGGAGGAAAAATGGAAATTACCATAATTATTGATCTTCTTGGACAGTCTCCATCACTCATTCACACTAGTGGGATAGCGCCAGAGGCGCTAGGACCAAGGGGGAGCCTAAAAATTTCTGAAGTGTCGGCGCTGAGACAGGACCATGCATGCGTGGCAGCGTGAGACTAGCTCGCGCCTGTGTAGGTTATCTCGGCGTCGACCCTCCAACCATCTCAGTACCTTTTTGACCAAGGAGGTGCAGCATAACTAATGAGAATAACTCATCTTGAGTTTCTGGGCCTGAGAGGGTCCAGATGGCCTTTGCAAGAAAGGTCAAAGAACAATGTCCTCACAGTCTGAGCCATAGGACCATGAAGACGAGGAAAGAAAATGAGTGAACCCAGGGGATGGTGGGAGGGCGTGTGAATGAGTGATGGAGACTGTCCAAGAAGATCAATAATTACGGTAAGTACGTAATTTCCATATCTTCCTGGACCAAGTCTCCATCACTCATTCACACTAGTGGGAGAGTACTGAGCTAAAACCAACAACGCTGAGTAGGGTGGTAGGAGATAGGGTTCACTCAGAAAGGACAGCCAAGGACTGTCCTGCTAATAAAAAGAGCTGTCTTGTAAAGAGCATCTAGAACATAGTGCTTACAAGGTAAGCGCTCGAGTTGTAACTCACCACTTTGCAGACGACTGCAATGGGCATAAAATGAAAGTCTGCCAGGAAGCCACAACCACTCTAGGAGAGCGGCAAGAACCTGGCCTCACAATTTGGCCTAGGACCAAAATTAATAGTGTCAAAGACAAGTACTAATATAACATAAAGGGACCTCAGGAACTGAAAGAGTCGGAGGTAAAGTCTACTGGTTCAGGGTAGACCAGAAAGTGCAGATGGAAACCCCCACTATCAGGTATGGCTGACCTGTAAACAACAGGTCCAGGAGCACTTGAACCCCTTACTTGGTGAGCAAGGGGGTCCAGGTGGGGTTAACCCATCAAAGAGAATGGTCTCCACTTAGTCACAGGAACCTTCCTGATGGAAGGCCAAGCATGACTTAGAAGCCTCTTGTGGTGGTCTAGTAGAACCAGATCCTACCCACTGCATATTCCAAAAGGAATCATCTTGCCCCTGTGTGTACAACTGTAGTAGCAGTCTCTGAACTCAGGGAAGAAAGGAAAAAGTGTACAGGAAGACGTGTCCACTGCGGAAAAACACATTCCGACAGAAATAAACGGGCTGGATTTCCAAGGCAAATAAGAGGCAGATGTGCGTCGAGGAGGGACACAACAGGACCAAGTTAGGGCTTACCCATTTGTTGAAGTGACTGAAAGAGGCAGTGACTCAATGCAGTGAGGCACTACTCACTCTGGCCTCCCTGAGGGGAGTAGGAAAGGATTCTAGTTTGTTTGCTGGAAAACAAACATCACAACTCCATCACGCACTTGGAGAGGATAGCCTTATGAGTGACTGGCATGGACAAGTGCGCAGAAACCAAAAGTGTGAATATTTCAGAAGCTACCTCATAAAAAAGACCTACTTGACCTTCCGTCAAGAAGGAGAAAATCACCTGTTAAGTTAAAGCAAGCAAGGAAGTAGGAACCTAAGTTCCGACTCGACGGAGAGGCGCTTCTGCTGTGCCAAGGCTCTGCTCAAGAGAAGAAAGCCTGGTAAAAAGAAAGGGGAATTAACAGACTAGGCAGTCGCCTAGGTCTAGGAAATGTCTGTGAATGAGAGAAATCTCTCTTAGAGAAAGAGATGACCCATACCACCACCAGATCAGACTCCCCCTAGAGGAAGAAGTAGTCAGGTACTCTTTACCGTACTTTGGAGACGAGTGCCTCAGGGGCTGAGGCGGAACCTGACCAGGTCCAAAAAAGGGGGGGGGGGTATCAGGTAACTCTGGCTAGGCCCTGTGCTGGGATAACATTTTTTTATTTTTTTTTAGTCCGAGCCTAACAAGGCTTTCAGACTGCTATTTTGCAAGGATTGTCTTGATACAAAATGACGAAGATGTTCTCCATTTGAGTGCAGAAGGAGCCTGAGCGTCCATACTGAAATCATGACCGGACTAATAATCACAGCTGGAGAGATGCTAACCACCTGTGCCGAAGAAGCCACCGAAGAGGCAATATCACAAAGGGGCTATAGACCCCTATCAAAGGAGCGGAAGAGCCAGAGCGGCACTCGACCATTAAATTAGAATGTTCCACAGAGTGTAACTGTCTTGACGATTGAGAAAGTCTAGACGCAGAAGTGTATGGTCCACGGACACAGTGTGAAATACTATAGTGGACCCCATTTCTGAGGAACTACTGAAAAGATTTTCAATCACGGACTCTGATGATAGAGAGGACGTGCCCTTCAGTATATAAAATGAGTCGTCCGCTGTATTACTGACCAGGACAAGGAAAGACCCATCTAGATGCCCTTCTACCCCAGAAGGACCTCCAAGAGAGGTCCAGGTCAGAGTCACTAGAGACTCTGCCATCAGGAAGGATGTCGAGGAGCTTGGTACCATGTAGGGAGCTGAGAAAGTGCTGAGCAGAATGAGATTCCGCTGGCATAGCAGTACAGCAGAGTTCCACCAGCAGAAAACCGCTGGATGACACAAGATCCTACATAGACTGCCACTCACTAAGATGTGTGGAAAAAATAATCCGCAGAACAGGAGTTCATTCTGCGGAAAACATCCCGCCACAAGTTCTGTGGAAAGGAAGTCCAAAAAGGAAAAATGTGTGTCTAATTCTGCCATACAGCATCCACTAGCACCTGTGCGGCACCAGCATCACTCATGGCACAAGAGGGCACCAAGAAGTGCCTATGCCAACCTGGGCAATACCCGAAGGCACCTGTGGCAGTACCCGCAGGCACCCTCGGCACCCATGTAGCTACGGCACCCGAGGACACCCCCCGACACCCATGGCACCATGGTACCCAAGACACCCATGGCAAGAATGGCACCCGAGGGCACCAGTGGCACCCATGGCACCCGTGAGTGCTCACAGCACCACCTGTGGTACCCACGGGTGCTCCGGCGCCACCCATGGCACCCGCGGGTGCCTGGCACCGCCCGTGGGTGCCCGGCACTACCCACGGATGCCCAACGCCGCCCGAGGATGCCTGGCGCCACCCACGGGTGCACAGCGCTACCCAGACACCTGCGGCACCACTGACGGTGCTGACAACTAACGGCAGCAACAACAGCACCCACGGCACTGCACAGAGCGATGGCGCCGACCCACAGCGCCAACTAAGGCATGGAGCCGACCAAGGCACCGAGGCACGGCACTGACCAAGGCACGGTGCCGACCAAGGCACCGAGCCATGGCGTCGAAGGAAAATGCCAATGGAAATCCTGAGAAGGGGAGAAGGAAAAATTGGGTAGGCACGAGGGGTTGACCCAATGGCAAAGGCACCAAGAGGGCACCTTGCCCATCGTGATCCAATCGATCCGGCTTTGGTCCAACGGCTCCGAAACCTGGAGGTCCCGAAATCAGGAACAGAGCCAGGAAAAACTGGAAAGTCAAACCCCCTGCTCCACAGGAGCGGCCCAGAGGTGAAACTGCCCACCGGAGCTCCAACGAGGACAGAGATGGAGCTCGGAGTCGAGAATGCAGCTGTTAGGAGCGGGGCCAAGAGGAACCCACCAAAGTCGGTTCAGGCCCATTGCCCCACCCGAACAATCCTTGTGCAGACATACCAACAGGCAACCTCGAGTGGCACCGAGGAAGAAGAGCCTGAGGTTAAGCGGAGCCGGATCCCCGGAACCGCTAGATTTGTGCCTCGGAGGACTGCCCTCCACCCCAAGCACAGGACTGTCTGTAGTCAGACACCTCCCCGTTAATTAAGCGGCAGACCGGAGACAGTCCGCGGTTGGAGGGTCGACGCCAAGATAGCGCCTACAGGCGCGAGCTAGTCTCGCGGTGCCGCGCATGCGTGGTCCTGTCTCGGCGCCGACCCTTCAGAAAATTTTAGGCTCCTTCTTGGTCCTAGCACCTCCGGCACTATCCCATTAGTGTGAATGAGTGATGGAGATTTAGTCCAGGAAGATCCTCATCACTTTCTGGATTTGTATCATTTTGTTGAAAGAGGGGTCCTCAGGAGGGGAGACAGCTAAGGGGGCTGGCAAATCCTCGTCCAGAGAACAGACCACGGAGAATGGAGAATCCTGATCTGGAAGGTCAACAAATCGAAAAATCCCCTTCATAAATATCCTCCAGGAGGTCCCCCAAGTCGGGTTTCTCCTACAAATAATCCTCTAACAGAGGAGGTGGGGGAGACCAGGGCGGAACATCCTGGTCCGTATGAAGCCTTTTAGGCAGAGGGGAGGGAGAATGCTGGGGAGGATGAGCCAGCATCTGAGAAGGAGACTGGCTATAGCCCATAGAGTGTAGTACTGTATGTAAAATCCTTTCAATATTGGGCACCTGAGACGGTGGGATATCCACCTGCCGAGGTTGGCTGTTTGAAATAATAGGTGTAAGAGAGGGTACCGGCTGGTGGGAGGTACCTGGATGTGCCCCTGGAAAATACAGACCAGGGTCTCTGTAAATCACCAGCACCCCGGTAGGAAGGCACCTGAGAAGGTGGAGGGGTGTGAAGTAGAGCAAACGACGTTGGTTTGCCCCTATGAACTCCTGTCACTGACAATGAGTCAGGAGAAACACTGGCATTGCATTGGGAAAAAGTCATCGACGGGAAAGGGGATCCTGTTGACGAGGCAGCTGTTTGCTTGGCTGCAGGAAAGACAGTGGTCATCAACAAAGGAATGGAAGCCATTGTCGACAGCAGAGCAGTGTTCTGAACTGTTCTGAGTGCCTGGACAAGCCCCGTTGACGAAAGAAGAGCTCTCGTTGATGAGGAAGGCAAAAAAGAATGCTCTGTCGATGGTGGACATGTGGAAGAAGTTACCGTTGACGTGCGACGTGGTAGGGAGTGTGGGGGGGGTTTCTCCTTCTCCCTTTTCTGCCAAGAATGAGACACTGAGGTGGGGGAGCCCTTGGAACAAGCCCCCTGGGTCTCCAACAGAGAAACTCTGTTCCATAAGTAAATTCTTGATTTGCTGCAACCGTCGACGACGAGTTGCTAAATTAAATTCCTGACAGAAAGCACAGGAGGTGATGTCGTGTGTGGGTCCCAGACACCTAACACAATATAAATGGTTATCGAATTTGTAAATCTTCCTGCCACAAGTGCAAGAACAAAATAAAGCTTGCTTGCTTGGAGATTCTTTCTTAGACATTCGTCTGATTCAGATCCTCGCGATGCCTGCTACACAGAAGATTGAGCTAGCTGCTGTGCGAGCTGAAGACGTCAGGAAAATGAACGTAGGATACCAGGGACTGCCCACGTCTATATAGGGAGCAAGGCAAGGATGGCACGGGTGGGCAGTCCCTGGCAAAAGACTGCTAGAAGAAGCTGCTGTGTGACAGCGCCCTCTGCTGAAACCTCCCAGAAGTAATGACCTACTGCAAGAGACCATTCCGTAGAAGATCTACTGTTACAGGCGAGTAAACCTGTTCTTCTAGGATCGTGGATATGTTGTTCTATCCACACTGTTTGGCAGACCCCTAGCAGTTCTCCGGGATGAGGGAGGCAAGGCACACCCCCCCCTCAATACTTACTTGGGGAACAGAGACTGAAGAACTGAGGCCCCAAAACCAGCATCCCAGCATGACTCAAGGTCAATGTGGTAATGGGTGATGACGGTGTTTGCTGACTTCCAGGTAGCAGCCCTGCAGATTTCCTGGATAGGGACATCCTTGGAAGCAACCACTGATGCAGCAGTATGGCGGGTAGAGTGAGCTCTTATCCCTATGGGAGACTCCTCGCCCACCAACCTATAGCAGAGATCAATGCATGATGTAGTCCATCTGCCAATCGTCTGCTTGGCTGCAGGTCTGCCAGGTGCGGCTTCAGCGTAGGTGACAAACAGCTGGCGAATCTCTCCCAGAACTTCCGCCGTCCACTCCTTATAATAAGAGAGCGCCCATCTCAGGTCCAAGGTATGGAGCCTGTACTTGGCCTCAGAGGTATAATTGGAGTAAGTACACTGGCAGGATCAACAGCTGATTAACGTGAAACTCCGACACCACCTTTGGAAGGAATTTCGGGTTGGGGTGCAGCACAACCTTGTCCCTGTGGAAGACCAGGTAAAGAGACACAACAGAGAGCGTCTGTAACTTCCCAGTCCTGGCTGATGTGATAGCCACCAAGAAGGCGGTCTTCCACGACAGATGTGACATCTCACACCTGTGCATCAGTTCGAATGGCTTGCGCAAGAGCTTTGCCAGCACCAGCAGCAGATCCCACAGTGGTGGTGGTTCAAGCATCGGAGGGGAAATATGGTCGAGGCCTTTAAAGAAGTGCCAGACCACATTCTCCTGTGTCACCGTCAGCTGACTGGTCCATGCCTGGTAAGCAGAAATGGCTGCCAGATGCACCTTAAGGGTCGTGGACCAAAGACCCCCTTTGGAAAGAGACCAAAGGTAGTAGAGGATACTAGCCACTGGACAGGACAAACCCTTGCCCTGACACCAAATGGAAAACTTTTTCCACTTGAAGGCATAGCACCTCCTGGTCAACTCCTTTCTGGATGTGTCCACGACTGTGAGTATATCCTCAGAGAGACCCAAAGCCTGGAACTCTAGCCGCTCAGAAGCCAGGCTGTCAGGTGCAGGGACTGAAGGTCCAGATGGAATACTTTCCTCTGATTGACTGATATCAGGTTCGGGTGTGCTGGAAGATGCCTTGGGAGCCTGGTGCTGAGGCTAAGGAGATCTGGATACCAGAACTGGCATGGTCAATCTAGGCATCCCCCTACAGCGAGCCCTGCTGAGGGGGGCAGGCATGAAACAGCCTCAGCTTCATGTTCTCCCTGGAGGTGAACAGATCCACCTGAGGTTTGACCCAGTGGGAGAACAGGTTGTGTACTACCTCTGGATAGAGAAACCACTCGTGGGACCTCTCGCCCACACGGCTCAGAGCATTCACTGGTTGGTTTGAGGCTCCTGCCACATGGACGGCTAGGAGATCTGCCTCTAGTCGACACACGAGCGTCCAGATGCGGAGCGCTTCCCTGCACAGAGGCAGGGAGTGAGTGTTGCCCTGCTTGTTGAGATAGTACATAGTCATGGTATTGTCTGTCTCGACTTGCACCACTTGACCCCGAAGGAGCAGAGTGAATGCTGACAGTGCCAGTCTGACTGCTCTGAGCTCCAGCAGGTTGATATGACATCAGGATTCCTCAGGGGTCCAGAGCCCGTGGACTCTGTGATTCTCCATGTGGGCACCTCAGCCCTTGAGAGGCATCGGTCATAAGGATGACCATCAGCTCGGGATGGACAAACAGGGTCCCTTCCTGCAAATGTGCTAGGACTGTCCACCACTGGAGAGCATTCCACATCTTCTGGGTCACTGTGACCAGCTGATCGAAATGACCATGGCGCTGAGTCCACTGGCTGGCCAGCTCCCACTGAAGGAGGCGCATATGCCACCGGGCCCATCGGACTATGGTGCTGCAGGCCGCCATGTACCCAAGAAGTCGCAGGAAGTCCCAGGCAGGGCGCAAATGCCCAACCAGAAATGACTGGGCAAAGGAGGAGAGAAACTCCGCCCTGTCCGTCGGGAGCCTGGCTCTGGCTCGGCAGGGGTCAAGCTCTGCCCCGATGAAGCAGATCACCTGTGAGGGCATGAGTTTCGACTTGGTCTCGACCAGGAGACCAAGATCGATGCAGGTCTGGAGGGCCAGATCCCTGGACCTCTCCACCTCCTGTCTGGAGGAACCCGCTATAAGCCAGTCGTCAAGATAAGGGTACACTCTGACCCCTCAACACCAAAGATGGGCTGCCACCACAAGCAATGCATTTTCTGAAAACTCGGGGGCTGATGACAGGCCGAATGGCATGGCTCGGAACTCGAAGAGGGCTCCCTCCGCTCGAAAGCGGAGGAAACTCTGGTGAGACAGATAGATTGGGACGTGAAAGAACGCATCCTGAAGGTCCAGAGAGCAGAACCACATGTTCTGCTCAAGTGATGGTATGATATCTAAGACAGTGTTACCATCCTGAAAGTGCGGGACCTGAGAAATTAGTTCAGGTCGTGCAGATCTAGAATGGGGCGCCAGCCCCCCGTCCGTTTCAGGACCAGGAAGTACCTGGAAATGAACCGTGGGTTGACAGTGGGGTCCACGACTCTGGCCACCACCTCCTTTGCAGAAGAGTTGGGCGATGTCGTCTTGGAGAGCTGACTGAGTGTTTACGGACACCATTTCCTCCCGAGGGGCATGGGCTCGACCTGGTGGGTACTGCTCGAATTCCAGAGGCAGTCCCTGGCCAACCACTTCTAAAACCCACCTGTCCGTTGTAAAAGTGGACCAGGTGGAAAGGAAGTGGTGAAGCCGGCCCCCCACAGGAGGACCCAGAGCTGGTGTGACAGGAATGGGGGTGGCCACCCCCATCCCGTCACTGGGCAGGCTTGGAGGAAGAGGGTCCAGTTTGGGGACCACCTGAACCCCGTCCTCTGGGTTTATGGGCTGCCAGGGGCCTGGATTTGGGCCGAGGGCGCCAAGGTTGAGCCTGCTGCTGATGCTGCCCCGACTGGAAATGGGGATGCTTGGCCGCAGGGGCAGGATGCCAAAAAGGCTTCTTCTTCTTCTGCTTTTTGGAACCCTGGGATTCCTTCTGAGCAGAAGTAAGAGAGTCCAAGGTGGTATTGGACTGTTCGATGCATTGGAGGTGACCGTCTACATTTGGGCTGAACAGGTCAGTACCCAGGAAAGGGACGTTCATTAGCTTGTGCTGCGTATCCGCCGTGAAGGTGGAAACCCACAACCAAGCCCTGTGGCGCATGTCAACTGCGGCCACCACCGAGTGGACTCAGGAATCTCCAAGGTCCAAGGCCATCTGGACTTGCTGTTTCGTAACTGCCCGACCCTGGTCGCGGATCTGATTGACCATGGTCCAAAACATTTGGATGAAAAGCGGACACATTTCAGACACCTGGGTGTGGACGCACCTCCAGGCAAAACGCACGGTATGCAGCAGAGCTTATATACCCTTTTTGCCCATAGTAAGCAAGAAAGAGAAACTGAGTGAGGACTTATCCTCCATCACGGGTGAGATCGCAAAGCGATTAGGAGAAACTCATACGAGTTTTAGTTTTGTTAAATCTGGAGATTTATTTGCCATGACCTACAGTAGCGCGTAAGCGATAAGGAGGGAACCTGAAGTTTCCAGTGGAAAGGAAGATATGGAGTCAGAGGCGGAGCCGAGGCATATACCACCCAAGTAGGTTGGAGGAACCAACTTTTAGACCTTCTGGCAAGAATCTTAAAGGGAAAGGACATGCCAAACAGTGTGGATAGAACAATATATCCACGATCCTAGAAAGTGTACTTTAAGGGAGGAGTACTTAAGACCTGCATCCAACAGGATCAGCAGATACTCCAGAATCTGATTCACTGGACAGGTGAAGGGGTTCAGGCCATGGTAAGCGATCCATACAGCAAAACGCTTCCACTTCATGGAATAAGCAGCCCAGGCGGAAGGTTTTCTAGCAGCCACCAGGACGTCAGCTACCTTCTGTGATATCCCAAACCAAGTAATGGTTATGTCCACAGGAGCCAAGCATGAAGATGAAGGGATCTGAAATCCGGATACACCAGGGTCCCCTGAGCCTGAGTCAACAGGTTCCTGCAAAGGGGCAGAGCAACTGGAGGTTCCACAGCCAATAGTTGCAGTAATGGAAACCATATCTGCTGAGGCCAGAATGGAGCCACCTGAATTAGAGTGGCACCCTCCATCTGAAGATTGATGAGTACCCTCTGAATTGGACGAAAGGGTGGGAAGGCATACAGAAATCTCCTTTTCCAGGAGAGAGACAACATGTCTTGCCAGAAAACTCAGGCCCTAGCGAGCAGAAACACGGCAGTTTTGTGTTGAATGGTGACGCAGACAGGTCCAACTCTGGATGACCCCACCTGTCGAAGAGGTCTTCTACAACCGAGGACAGCAGCTCCCACTCATGTGTTTGAGACTGTGACCAGCTGAGGCTGTCCACCATGGCATTTTGGGTGCCTGGCACATGGACGACTGACAGTTCTAGACCATGATCTAGAGCCCAGTACCAAACCCTCATTGTTTCCCAGCACAGAGGGTAGGAATGGTTCTACTCCTGCTTGCTGATGTAATAGACCACACTGAGACTGTCTGACTGCACCAACAGAGGGCCCAGAGAAAGATGGTTCTGAAAGCCTGAACTGCCTGCATCTCTAAGACATTTATGTGGAGGAGAGTCTCCCAGTAGGACCAAAGACCCTGCGTCTGGCAAGAACCTAAGTGGGCGCCCCAACCCAGACCCGACACATCCGTGGTGAGGATCTGGTAGAGGTGGGGATAAGAATGGAGAACCCCCCCCCCCCAGCCGGCCCAGTGGTGCTGAGGGTTGAGGCGCTGGACGCCACACCTCGCGCCACACTGGAGACCTGGGTTCGGGGACGAGCTCGGGTTGTTGGGGATCAGCGGTGGGAGAGAGGATTGAGCGTCCAATGGACTGCTCTCCTCTCTCGAGGGAGGGATCCTGGGGTAGCCCGGTGCAGCAGTGGCCCCAGTGGAGACCGGCGGCACTGCTAGGCATTGGGCTCGTACACTACGGGGCGACGTCGAGCAGCTGCCTCTCGGACGTGGGTGGGTAACCAGAACACGGAAAAACTCGACGCCGAGGATCAGGCGACGGCACCTATCCACCATGCCCAATGCTGGGCTCTCCATGGGCGGCCTTCAATTTCCACGTCCACTCCTCATCCGATGACAGAGTCTGACTTGGAAGTTCGCCCAGGTAGGAGGGGCGACCCACCCCGGATAGGGTTAGCCAGGGGGTGCTGTCATCGGAGAGGAGGGAGAGAGGAGGTTTAGCTTGGGGATCCTCAGGCGGGCAGTACAAGGCTAGGATGCCTGAGAGAGGACCTCAGGGCTGCGACCGGAGGGAAAAAGAATTGACAAAAAAAAAGAAAAGAAAAGAAAGGAGACCCCCTTTAAAAGACTGGCCAGGTCCATCCACCAGTGAAGCACCTTGCGCACTGGTGAAGAAACCAGGACCAGCTGGTCTAGATTGTCCAAACACCGATTCCACTGAACCCTGAGGGTCCACTGCAGAATCCTCATGTGCAAACTGGCCAGAGGGACCATAACAATGGCCAGAGCCATGAGGCCTAGCACACTGAGGAAGGTCTGGGCTAGAACATGCCGGTTTTGAGCAACTTCCTGGGCCTTGGCAATAAGGTGGTCCGCCCTGTCCTGAGGAAGGAAGGCCTTGCCCTGAGCAGAGTCCAGAACTGCCCTTATGTACTGCAATCTCTGAGAAGGGATTAGCACAGACTTGGGCTGGTTGACAGTGACTCCCAAGGACTGGCATAGCAACAGGGTGCATTCAAGAGTGAACAACAGACGTTCCCTGGACTGGGCCTTTGGTAGCCAGTTGTCCAGATAAGGGAAGATGTAGAGGGCCTTGCACCAAAGGGCTGCTGCTACTGCTGCTAAACACTTGGTAAAGACCCATGGTGCAGAGGATAAGCCAAAGGGCAATCCCCTGAACTGGTAATGCTCCATTTGGAAAAGGAATTGCACATACCTCTGGTGAGGGGGGCAAACCAAGACATGCAGGTAGGCATCTTGCATATCGAGGAAGCATAGCCAGTCTCCCTGCTTGAGCAGAGCCAGAAGGCCTGGGAAAGTAATCATCCTGTACTGCTTGTACTGGACAAAAAGCTTCAGCTCCTTAAGGTCTAGAATTGGCCTCAAGTCCCCTGTTAGCTTGGGAATCAGGAAGAACCTGAAGTAGAACCCTTTGTACCTTTGTCATCTGGGCACTGGCTCTATGGCCTGTTTGCCCAGCAGGGTGAGGACCTCCACCCTTAGCACTTGTGCGTGATCTGGAAGGTAAGACATGGGAACTGGGGGGGGAGGGACATCTGGTGGATGCTCTAGAAGCTCTACAACATGGCTCAGTTCGATGACCTGCAGGATCAAAGCATCTGATGTGATGGTTAACCACTGAGACACATGGAGGGAGAACTGACCTCTGACCACCACCTCCTGACAGGGAATGAGAGGAGGGGGTTCTGAGAAGGAGTCAGGCGGAGGCTGAACCAGCTGATGGGCAGCATTTCCACCCTCTGACTGCTTGGAAGATGGTCCAGAGGCAGCAGAGGAGGGGGCAAGAAGGGAGGAGCTGGCCCTACACTTACCCTGAAGCTTGGCTCCTGGACCAGTCTTGTGAAAGGAGGGTCATGGACGACTCCTGGATTGGTTATGGTACAAGGAGTGAACAGATCTAATGGCCCAGCCCAAAGCCTGCAGTTTGTTTATGATATCCTGCACGGCTGGACCAAACAGTTTATGTCCCACAAAGGGGCGTTCAGCACCTTCTGGTGGACATCATTCGAAAAACTAGAGACTCTCAGCCAGGAGTGCTGTCGAAGGCAAATACCAAAGGCAACTGCCCTGGCTGTGGTGTCAGCCATATCACAGGTGGTTCTAAGGAGATGCTTACTAATATCTTCCAAGGCCTGAATTACCTTAAGAAGTTCCTGCTTCTGGGAACCCTCTGGGAGGGCCTAAGCAGCCGCTTTACCCCTCCTCCAAAGGGTATTCTGGTACTTGAGAAGTCAGATAACTGGCATTCTGAAGGCCAAGGGTGGCAGAGGCAAAAGTCCTCTTACCCCAAAGGTCCAATCTCCAGGACTCACGGTCATGAGGCTAGGAACTGAGGTGCTTCGGAGCTGTAGTCCTGTCATAAGCTGCCTTGATGACTACCGAGTCAGTTTCAGGTTGGCCTGCATAAAAGGGCAATCCCTAAGGTGCTGGATAAAGCTTATTGGCCTTCCTGGGCATGGCTGGCACAATATTAAGCCTGTGCCAGGCTGCAGTGGTAGCATCATTCAGAGCTGGCAGCAGAGAGGGAATAACCTTAGGTGGAGATTCAGGGATTTCAAGAAGTACACCAAAGTCCTCCTAGTTTCATCCTCCTCCTCAGTTTAAAACCCCCTGGTGGAGGAAAGCTGCTTCCTGATGTTGGAAAAGGAGGGGTTCTCCTTGGGGGACCGGGGAGTGTGCTTAACTGACTCCTCACTCCCAGAAGATACTGTGGACCGTGGACCTGTCACGAGGATTCCACATCTTCACAGTCTTTCTCCTCCTCCTCCTCTTCCTCAGGGAGGATGAGGTCAGGATGATATTCCTCTTCGACATCGGTTTGCTCAGAGGCAGGGACTGATGAATGGGGTACCGATAGCTCTATAGGAGGCGCAGGGTGAGAGGGCTGAATTGGCGTTGACGCCAAATGAACAGCCGATGGTGAGGGAGACAATAGCCAGGGCAGAGGAACCAGCTGCTGAATTAGAGATGTTAATGCAATAAGGTTGACAGTCGGAAAAGGATACTTGTCGACACTGTTATCGATGCAGGGGATGTGTAGCCCTGGTACAACGGTGAACTGCTAACTATGGAGGTAGCGGGGGGCCCCTGCGCCTGCAGACCTCAAGGCTCGAGAGGTGTTGACAGCAGAGCAGGAGCTGATGACCCAGAGGCTAATGGCCCTTCCACAGCCGTATGATGGCTGGGAGATGATACCACTATGGGGGACCTGGACAAAGTAGAGGCCTGCATGGGGCTGGGCACTGATGCCACATCAGTCAATGAGGCAATCTCTGGGGAAGAAGAATAAGAATCCAGCAGGGACCGGGATCACCATCAGTCTTTGGCCCACTTTTTGCCCCGATGAGAGTGTTTCCCCAAGGATCTGTCTTGGACCTTTGCAGCCTGAGAGCCTGTAGAAGATGCCGGTGACAGGGCGGAAGGGTCTCCAGAAGACTCTTTCTCTCTGCTGGCTGGCTGTTGCTCCATGAGGAACTTCTGCAGGGCTTTTTTGCATTGGCGCCAAGTGGTCAGATTAAATTTCAGGCAGGACTCGCACGCGAGGACGTTGTGACTAGGCCCAAGACAGCATACACAAAGTTCGTGATCGCTGGTGGTGGAAATCTTTCCGCAGCTGCAGCAACAGAAAAGACCTGATGAAGTAGCTCTCGAAATACAAAGGACCGACGAATCACTTTAAAACAAAGTGATTCCCAGGTAACGTTAGAGAAATAATTGTGAAAAATGGCAGTTGAACTGAGCTACAAAGCTTCCACAGAGTTCTTGAGCGAATGGTTGATGGTGGGAAAGAATTGAGGAGGGAGCGGAGCCACCCATGCGTATGTAGGGTGTGTGACATCGGAGCCTGATGTCCATGTGGGCGGCCCCTGTATAACTGCTGCAGAAAAGCTTCAGTGAGATCCTAGTGCCTAGTATTGAGTATGGCTTTGACCAGTGGCAATTACAGCTTCGGGTGTTAACAAGTTGGTTCCATAAGGACGTTTTGAAGCACGATATAGTTGGCGCTTCGGAGATGGAGGGGGGCAGTGTGTTAAACCAGGAGGGGGCCCTAAAGCTGAAGGCTCTTTGGCCGTGAGAGGTCCTAGCTCTAGGGATAACAAAAGAGGTTTTCCCAGAGGTCCGAGTATGAACTAGTGGGACAGAGCAGCGGATGGTGGTGGTCGATCCTGGCGGGATAGCCCAAGGAAGGTCTTTTGTAAGGGTACAGGTCAGATATTTGAGGCGCCCAAGATCAAGTATCAGCGCCTTTAGCGATAGTAGACAGGTGTGTGCTAGCCTAGGTGCCCCAGCACTAACCTGCAGGCCTTATTCAGAGAAAGCGAATTTTATGGAGTGCGGTCTGATCAGCAGCACCATACACCGCAGTCCACTAGGGACAGGATAGAGGAGGTGATCATGAGTCAAGAGCCTCCGGGGAGGCAGTGTTTATACCGATGTAAGATGCCCAATTGATATTAGTGGCAGTGGCTAGGGCTAGATGTGTCCATGGAAGGAGAGGGAGGTCAAAATGGATCCCTAGGTATTTTATAGGAGCAAACTTGTTCGAGTGGGAAGAGGACCCAGAGTGAATGAGGAGTTTGAAGTTGCAGGACTTGTTTTGAGGATGAGTGAAGAACATGGTTTTTGTTTTTTTAAGATTTATCACCAATCTATGTTCCTTGAACTAGCCCTCGGCTTCAGCGAAGGACTTCTGCAGCGAGTCCTGGAGGGCAATAGGGTTACGACTTGAGGCAAAGATGACTGCATCATCAGCGTACAATAGAATGTTCCCCGAGCAAGAGCGTGGAAGGGTGTTAAGGTAAAGGGAGAATAGTAAGGGGCCCAGAATGGAGCCCTGGGAACCCCAGAAAGATGGGACAGATGTCTGAGTAGGTTCCATTAATTTTTACGCTGTGAGTGGTCAGACAGATAACTGGTGCACCAGGAGATAGGCCCAGCAGCAAAACCAGAGAGACTAAGGGCATCAAGAAGGAGGGTGGGAGACAGTGTCGAAGCTTTAGAGAGGTCAATGAAGACCGCACCAGCCAGAGAACCAGTGTCTAAGGAGGAGGAGAAAGTTGGAGAACTCTAGGAGGGCTGTGTTGGCATCGTGGCCCACTCGGAAGCCATGCTGCTCAGGACATAGGACATTGTAGGTGGAGAGGTAGTCAGAGATTTGAGAGGCCACCACTTTTTCCAGGGCCTTGGAGAGAGGAGAGAGAATGGAGATTGGCTGATAGTTTCCAGCCACAGTCCTATCACCACCTTTAAAGATAGCGGTGACAGCGGTGACTTTCCAGGCAGTTGGAACCTTCCCCAGGCAAAGAGAGTGGTTGATGAGGCACGTGATCGGGGTACTCGTTCTCGTTCTCGTTCTCGCAGCACACCGTCAAGGATAATGCCATGACCTGTTGCTGGACATCATTCGTGAAGCCTACAGTGCGAGCCAGGAATGACCATAAGCATAAAATGCTCACTAGAGGCAGTATCAAAAGCGCCCATAGCTGCTTTAACCTGTTGGTTGTTGGACTCGATGCCCCTAGTTATGGTTTGAAGAAGTTCTGAATTAGTGTCTGACTCCGGTAGAGCTTCCATCATTTGTTTGAGCGAAAGCAAAAGAATATACTCATATTGACAGAAATAGCCCTGGTAGCTGGCAATACGCATACCCTGGGTGGAAGCAGCAAAGACTCTCTTACCTAAAGTATCTATATTATGACATTCTTTGTTTATAGGTCGGACTGTAGTAGCCTGAGGGGGGATGACCTTATCATTCTCTGCCAAGACTACAATAGGGTCCGCAAAGGCTTGGGAGGCCAAAATGGGTCAATCCTTGGGAGCAGCATACTTTCTGTCTATGGACTTAGCCACAGAAGGAATGAGAGCAGGATTATTCCATACCATTTGAGAAAGCGTCTCAAAGGAAGGCTGTACTGGGGGAGTTAAATCCATAGGGATGTCCGGGACATGAAGGTATTGGAGTCTTAAAAGTTTCCCAGGATTGATATCTTGTAGTTTGGAGAGAAAGAGTGGAATTCAAATTTTTCAGTAGAGACTTAAATGACAGGTCCTCGACCACAGGCTCTGCAATAGGATTAGATCCTGTTCCTTCCACGTCATCACCCAGCCTAAGGTCTGGGTCAGGCTCAATATCTTCTCCTGACAGCCCAGGAGGGACTGTATGGACAGGAAAGGAGTGAAAATCAGAAGTAAAAACAGGAAGGAAAAGGGTTCTGAGATGAGAAGCCCTGAAGACTGGAAGACGTCACGCCCAGCTCCTCTTCGGCACCGTGCGACCGAGCACAGCGCATGGTGCTGACACGCCGCACGACGCTGGGGATGGTGCTGACAGGCTGCACGGCACCGAGGACGGCGCCGACAGGCGCAACACCACCAAAGACAGTGCCGAATGACCTACTGACGCCAATGAAACCAACACAGAGCTCCGAAAGGAAAGATGTGAGGAAAAAGGAGGAAGAAGACCAGGAGACAGAAGCATCAGTGTGGCCTCCTGCGCTGCAGCCATGTAGGGGGGAAAACACCTGAGTGCAGAGTAGACGGCACCAGAGAAGCCGCATGACTAGGGGGGCCCAACCACTCTACCCTATCCCCTGAAGGGTCCGAAGGCCCCTGAGTGACCGGGCCAGGCAGCTGGACCAACCTCCGAGCCCATTGCTCCATGAGAGCGGCCCACTGATGAAACTGCTCATCTGAAGCCCTACCAGAAGGCGGGGAAGGGCTCCGATGTCGAACAGGTCGGTGACCGGAAACAGAAACCGGCAACTGACCCCAATGACTGACCGTCGACGTGCAGACATACCAGAGGGCGACCTCGAGTGATGCGTTCTCTTTTTTGAACTGTGGGCCAAAGAAGAGCTTGAGGCCGAACGGCACCGAGAATGCGACCATTTTCTTTTATGCTTCTGGGGGGACCACCCTTCCCCTCGGGCACTGGACCGTCCGTTGTCAGACCCCCCCCCTTCTGGAGAGGGCAGCGGACCGGGCCCAGTCCGGCTGACTGAACAGCTTTCATACGAAGTCTCCCTACCGTCACCTGACCCGCTCATGGTTGACTCCGACAATGTAGGCTGAGACTTCTTTCTTGTAATAAGATAAAATATAGTAAGCGGTACTTATTCGAGAAATACTACAAAGTAACAAACTGAAAACTATGCTGCTGTTTGAAGTTTGACTCCCGGCGGGCGAGCAATGTCGTCACTGTAGCGCACTTGACGGTGGGGAAAAAAGGAACTGAGGCGGTTGGAGGGTCGATGCCAAGATAGTCATTACCGCACGAGCCGAGGCTTGTGGTGCGGCTCTTCGTGGCTCCATCTCTAGCGCTGACCCTCTGGCAAAAAAGTTTGCTCCCGCTAAGTCCTAGCGCCTCCAGCGTAGATCCCATCAGTGTTAATGAGTGGTGGAGACTTTATATCCAGGAAGATCTGACCCCTTGTTTACAGCTCTGCAAAAGGCTTAAAAACTGCATCTCAGGTTAACCCCTTAAGTTCCAAACAGCTTTTTGCAGTCATTTCAACAGTATAACTATATACACTTTTAAACAAAGGGATCCCAGTATCAGTGACACTTCCACATAAAGACTCACATATATTTTACAACCGCAGATATGCAAGGGGGAAGAAAAGACAGAAATAGCGAGGGAAGGCAGAGAGATAGCATGAGACGGAGAATTGCGAAACCGTTGGGAGTGATCAGTTCCTAGGTCTCACAAGAAAACTTGGTTGCACAACCAGACAGACAAGACAGAAAAGGAGAGGAAAGAACAGATCCTTGCGTTTAAACTTGTTCTGCGTAACAATTGGGGCAGGGCCTTATTCAACGGTCACATACCCCCTTCTTTAAGAGGGAACCTGTTTTAGAAAACAGGTTTCCAAAACTTTCTTTAACTTCTTTTCTAACATTAGCTTATAACCTTTACAGTACAGTGCAAATGCAGTACAGCAAACAGAAAAGTTCAAACTCACACATTTTGTTTTTTCAACCTTCAGAATTCTCCATTCCTTGTCCATATCTGGACAGAAAATCTGTATTGACATTCTCTTTCCCAGATTTGTGCATCACTTTAAATTTAAATGGCTTTAGTGCCAGGTACCACCGTGTGATTCTAGAATTTTTATCCTTCATTTGGTTAAGTCGACAGAGAGGACTGTGATCTGTTACAAGTACAAAGTCAGCTCCTAGTAAGTAAAACCTAAGGGACTCCATGGCCTACTTTGCCGCAAAGCATTCCTTTTCAATGGTGGAGTACCTTTTCTCTCTGTCGTGCAATTTCCTACTGATGTATAGAATAGGATGTTCCTTCCCATCTATATACTGACTCAAGACTGCACCTAGGTCTACCTCTGATGCATCAGTCTGTAACAGAAATTGTTTTTCAAAGTCTGGGCTTCTTATAACAGGGGCTAAATATAATGCAGCCTTAATGGCCCGAAACGCCTTGTCACACTCTGAGGTCCATTTCATAGTATTCAGGAACCATTTCTTTGTAAGTTCGGTGAGGGGAGTAGCTAACTCAGCAAAGCTGGGAACAAATCTCCGGTAATAACCAGCCAGCCCTAAAAATGACCTGACATGTTTTTTGGTTTTGGGGACAGGGCTGTTAGCTACAGCTTCTATCTTGGAAACCTCTGGCATGACTTCTCCATTTTCCAAAACATAGCCCAAATATCTGATGATCTGCATACCCAATGCACACTTGATAGGATTAATTGTCAGACCTGCCTTTTTGATCGACTGGATAACTGCTGATAGGTGTTCCATGTGGCTTTTCCAGTCTGGACTGTACACTACGACATCATCCAGGTACGCAGCACAATAGCCAGTGTGAGGGGATAAAATTACATCCATGCACAGCTGGAATGTAGCGGGTGTGCAATGTAAACCAAACGGAATGGTGGTGAACTGACAGAATCCTAAAGGAGTGGCAAATGCAGTTCTGTCTCTGGATTCTTTAGCTAGGGGGATACGCCAGTAACCCTTGGTGAGGTCGAGGGTACTGATATACTTGGCACTCCCCAGTCTGTCCACCAAATTATCTATTTTGAGCACAGGATAACTGTCAAATTCGAATACTTGATTAAGTTTACTAAAATCAAGGTGGATTTCTTACACCCCCTTCTTTTTTGTTTACAATCACCACTGGTGGTAACCAAGCACTTCTTGACTCTTCTATGATACCCAAGTCTTTCATTTTTTTGTATTTCTTTAACCATGTCAGCTCTTAACCACTCTGGTAATCTGTAGGTCTTTTGTCTAATAGGGCAAGTATTCCTTGTCACTGTTACATGCTTGACCCCTTTTGCTCAGCCTGGTACTGTGGTACTGTTAAATGTCTTTATCAAGTTACAAATTTCTGCAGTTTGTTCGGAGGTTAAGGAAATATTCACCTTTACAGAATCAGCAGTTACAGTTTGTTCCGGTCTGTCATATGCTACATCAATATCTTCTTTATCAGTTTCTGGTAAAACCAGCAAAACAGCTTTTGGTGTTTTTTCAACCCATTTCTTGAGGAGGATAGCATGGTACTGTATATCTTAGTAGGATTTTTCCTATCAGGGGTCTCAGTCTCATAGCTAACTGTGCCAGTACGTCTAAGCACTTTATAATGCCCTTGCCACTTCATTAACAGTTTATTTTCTGCAGTGGGTAACAGTAGCAAGACCTTTTCAATTGTCTCAAAAACGTCTTCTTTTACCCCATGGTCATAATACACCTTCTGCTGGTTTTGGGCCTCTTCCTGATTACTATGGGTGATTTCAACATATTTTGCCAGCTTCTTTCTCAGGGCACACATATAAGATGTAACAGATCCACAAAAATGGAATGCTCACCCACATAGTTTACTTTCATGCACGTCTCTTCCCTGTTTAAAAGCCACATCAAGGAAATTTTCTTTCCCCCCTACAATTTGCAGTGGCAATTGCACCAAATTCCCTCCTCTTACCTCTCTACACCTTCCTCCCCTCACCTGCTCTCTTTGGCTTTCCAATCTTCTCCTAAACCCCTACCCCCATACTGCTCCATTCAGCAGTCAGAGCTTCAGAAGCCACATGGCAAGGCTCCACAGAAGAAAACCCACCCCCATACAGCTATGTGCAGCTGTCAGGGCTTCGGGAGCCACACAGTAAGGTACGGACGCCTGCTTCAGCAGCTCTCAGGGAGAGAGCAGACTGTGTTCTGGGGGGGGTGTTACAAAAGGGCATCTGTGTTTGTAGCTGTGTTACAGAACAAAATGGGAAGTCTGTTCTTACACCCTGCCTGTTTTTCCTCCTAGCTGCATGGAGTGCCTAAGCTATATTTCAATCAGTGGATATATTTAGCAGTTAGCAGTTCTGAGGTGTTTGAGCTAGTTTTGCTGGGAGCTTTAAGCATTAAAGACTGTTAAGATTGTAGCTCAGCTGTAATTCGGAGCATTAGCGTAGTACAAGTTTGATTTGAATTTACCTTGTAATTTGCTGATCTCGCCATTTTTACTGTGGCTGGCTATCTGATCCTGCGTTGGGCTCATGCATGCGCACTCTGCACAGGCGACAATCCCTATTGTCCAGCTTCCTGCCACTTATCCTTCTCTCTCTGTTCTTCTAGGTTCCATGGAAGAAAATCCATCACCATCCTGCTCTGTTCGGCATTTGGAGCTTCGGGAGCCACAGGGCAAGGTACGGATGCCTACTTCAGCAGCTCTCAAGGAGAGAGCAGACTGTGTGCTGGGGGGATGTTAGACAGTCAATGCTATGTGTCAACTGCCCCACCCACTCCAGCCACCCTCCCACCCAAGGTTGTCCCAACCTTTACTAGAAGGTCTTGATCACGTGTCATATCATGTGATCTTTTTCAAAGACCTCAGTTTCCCACTTGCAGGTTATAATATCTGACCAGTAGGGGTCAGTCTAGAGTCTCCTCATCCCCCACTCTCTTATTACTGCTTGGTCCCTCCTGGCCCTCTCTCAACCAGCTTCCTCCTGCCTGCACCCTCCCATTACTGCCCCATCTGCTCTCTGCTTCACCTCCTTCTAGCACCAGGACTTGAACTCTTGAACATATACTCCGTAGGCAGCTGTCCTACCACTGCGATATAGGTCCTGGCTCAACTATTGCCTATCAATACTCAGTACTTAAATCGTGTTTTCATCTTATTTAAAGTATTCTCCATTTTTCCACCTTCTAATCACCCTCCCCACCCATTATACGTAATCATGGTACCTTTGGCCCACCTACTATTCTTCTTCTTGTTACTATTTGTACCCTCTCCCACACCCTCTCCTATCCTGTCACCACCTACTGTAGTTCACATCTATCAAATAATGCCATGCATGTGCTGGCAAGTGGCACTCTTAGTACGTCACCGTATCACGCCCCTAATTACTACTGCACAGTATCCTGCCCTGCTAACCATTTTACCCTCCACTCCTTAATCCTCTTGCCCCTCATCCTCTCCCTGCCAATTCCCTCCACTGTTACCAAGCCTCACCGCAGGTATCTTGTGCACAATACTAAAGTGCCTAAACGTGCTCTCCTCGGGCTTGCACTTTTACTCCTTCTCTCAGGGAATGTACACACTAATCCCAGGCCTGTCCCACTTCCCTCTCCCCCAATCCATCGTGCAGGTGGCCTCATACTTGCATCAGTAAATATCTGTAGCCATCTGCTGAAACTCGATCCCCTCCAAGTCTGGATGAAACAACATAACCTAGACATCCTCGCAGTAGTTGAGGCCTGGCTCTCTCCGAAGATTCCTGATTCGGCCATCGCCCTGAATGGCTACTTACTTTTCAGAGAAGACAGAGTAAGGAAGAGGGGAGGTGTCTGTGCACTCTACCTCCGGGACTCTCTTCATGGGCAGGTTATCCCGTCCACTACCCCTGGAAATGGGGAGCAGGTTCTTACTGTTAAAATAGCTATAGGCAATCAGGGTACGTCTATCACTATAATGACAATATATATTCCCCTCAATAGACCAAAACATAGCTTCGACTCCCTCCTCGACCGCATATCTAGGCTGCCCAACAACACTGAGATCATTGTACTTGGTGACCTAAATACAAACTGGACTGCCCCCTCTGCTGCACCTTACAGGGACTCAGCTGCTGCACTGGATCTTACTCAGGTTGTGCTCTCTCCCACTAGGACCAACTATAGGACGGGTACCAGTACCCTAATTGATCTCATCCTTACCAACCATCCTGAGAGACTTACCAATGTCACAGTGCTACTGGACTCACTCAGTGACCACTCTCCCAATCTCTGCTCTTGGTCTAATTGCTTCTCCAACCCCCACCCCCAAAGATCTCATACCAGCACCATCTTAAAAAGGGCATGTTACAGCAATTTAAAAACTACCTCCTCAACTGTGACTGGACTCCCACTGACACTGCCACTAGCGTTGATAATGCCCTAGCCTATTTCATTTCCACTTTCAATTCTGCTTGAGATATCTTTGCCCCTTTTTGTTGGTGGAGATCGACTCACTCACACCTGTGACCTATATAAGCAAGCTAACTGGCTAAACTTCAAAGGCAGGCTTGCTTACCACACCTGCCTGCTTGCCACGAAAATAGCCTCTGGTCTCTCACCTCCTGAAACCCTTCACCTCCTAACCCTTGTCCCCATCCCAAGACTACCAGAAGCTCTTCTAAAGCCACCTTCCTGGTACCATTCTGCAGGACTTCCCTAAGGCAGAGGGCATTTATGTACAGGGCCCCCTGTTGGTTAAATGAACTGCCACTGGAGGTCTCCTCAATAGTAAAATTAGGCCCTTTCAAACACTACCTCCAACAGCACCTTCTTGACATGGATAGTTGCGACTGCCCCTAAACCCTCTGCCCCTCCTATTTCGGGTTCTCCATTTAATTTCAGCATTGCTCACTGACAAGATATGAAAATTACGTACCTACCGTAATTCTTAATCTTCTTGGACGAGTCTCCACCACTCATTCACACTATTGGGATCTGTGCTGGAGGCACCAGGACCCATCGGGAGCAAACTTTTTGCTGGGGAGTCGACGCCAGAGATGGCGCCGCGAGGAACGGCGTCCCGAGCTGGCAATGACTATCTCGGCGTCGACTCCCCAACCGCCTCAGTAGCTTTTTTACCAAGGAGGTGCAGCGTAACTAACCTAGAAGGGTAGCCTAACCTAAAAAAAACCAGACATAAAATAGTCCAGACGACCCATGTAAGAAGGGTCAATAAAGAAGTCTTCAAGGCCTAAAGATTTGAGGGAGTGAAGACCAACAAGAGAGGTGAGCTCGGGGGACGGAGGGTGGGTGTGTGAATGAGTGGTGGAGACTCGTGCAAGAAGATCAAGAATTACGGTAGGTACGTAATTTTCATATCTTCCTGGACATAAGTCTCCACCACTCATTCACACTATTGGGAGAGTACCGAACTAATAATCCCCCGAGAGGGCGGCAGGAAAAACCCAAGAGCTCACGTCTGTTAAGACAGAAGTCCATTAAGGATGGCTCTGCCAAAGGAAGAATGTCGTCTGGCATGGACATCGAGTGCATAATGCTTAATGAAAGTATGCACTGAGCTCCAGGTGGCTGCATTGCAGATGTCTGCAATGGGCACATTGTGGATTTCCGCTAGGGAAGCCGCTACCGCTCTGGTAGAGTGAGCGTAAACTCTACCCTCCAATTTAACCTGCGCCATGGAATAGCAGTGACGAAGACACGCCACTAGCCATGCTGAGATACATCTAATAGCGACAGGTTGACCCAGCCGGGCCTCACTGAAGGAAACGAACAGTTGCTGAGCTTTACGAAAATCCTTGGTTCTATCTAAGTAGAAACGCAAGGCCCTCTTAACATCCAGAGAATGAAGAGAGCGTTCCCCTTCATTTTGGAAGTCCGCAAAATAAGAGGGAAGGACCAAAGGTTGGTTAAGATGAAATTCTGACACAACCTTAGGAAGAAATTTAGGATGAGTACTAAGGACTACTTTGTCCTTATGGAACACAGTATCACGGAGGGTCTGTGACCAGGGCATGTATCTCAGAGACCCACGGCTGAGGGAATGGCCACTAGGAAGGCAGTCTTCCAGGTGAGAAACTTAGCTCACAGGTAGCTAGAGGCTCAAAAGGTTTCCAAGTGAGATGTCTAGCACAAGATTAATGTCCCAGGCTGCAACAGGACGTCTTGTAGGGGGTCTGGTGTGCAGAATGCCCTTAAGAAATCTCTTAACCATAGGTAACCGAGCCAGTGAAAGAGAAAAAACCGGCTCATGATACGCTGAGATGGCACTAAGGTGAACCTTAACTGTAGAGTACTGGAGACCTGAATTTGAGAGGTCCAAAAGGTACTCTAAGACTTTATCTGGAGGGCAGGAAAAGGGATTCAAAGAGGACTTTGCACACCAGAGGGAAAAACGCTTCCACTTAGCCGTGTAAGTTTTCCAAGTGGCCAGCTTCCGCACAGCCAGAAGGACATCAGAAACTCTTCGAGAGACATTGAACCGATTCACTTCTACCTCTTCAGGAGCCAAGCGGAAGGTGAAGAGATGTCAGATTGGGATGGACCACGGTCCCTGAGTTAAAAGGTTCATCTGCAGGGAAGTGGTTTCGAGGAATTGCCAACATACTGTTGAGAAGTGGAAACCACAGTTGTCGAGGCCAAAAGGGAGCAATGAGAATCATCTTGTCTCCTGAGACTCGAACTTGAGGAGTACCCTCTGAATTAGAGGAAGAGGCGGAAAGGCGGAAAGAAAGCGTTTTGTCCACCGCAGCCTGAACGCATCCTGACAAAAAATGCCAGGCCCTGGATTTCTGGAGCAGAAGAGAGGCAGTTTTGTGCTGAGTGGGGATGCAAAAAGGTCCAGGTCCGGAGTTCCCCACTCTTCGAATAGTGACTGAACTATAGTTGAGACGAGAGACCACTCGTGAGGCTCTGTCTATGTTCTGCTGAGACGGTCTGCCAAGTCGTTCTGTACACCTGGCAGGTAGATTGCTTGAATTAGAGCCTTGTGCTCCCAGCACCATTCCCAGACCCTCATCGCTTCTCTGCATAAGGGGTAAGATTTAGCACCGCCCTGCTTGTTGATGTAATACATCACTGCTTTGTTGTCCGTTTGGAGGAGAATATTCTTGAGACGGAGAATGTCCTTCAAAGCTCGGACCGCATAAAGGACGGCTCTCATTTCTAGGACATTTATGTGAAGCTGGGACTCGAGTTGAGTCCACACACCCTGAGTGTGGAGAGCCTGACAGTGAGCTCCCCACCCCACTAGTGAGGCGCCTGTGGTAATGGAGATCTGATGGTCCAGAGGGGCAAGGGCATCCCTGCAGAGATTGTCCTCTGAGACCACCAGGTGAGAGACCTCCGTAGGGGTTCTGTCTCCTTGATGAGATAGGACTGCGGGTGAGTGGTTGGAGACCACTGAGTACTGAGCATCCACTGGGTGGTTCTCATGTGCAGACGGGCCAGAGGTACAGTGAAAACTGAGGATGCCATGAGGCCCAGCATCCATTGCATCGAGAACGCTGTAACTGACCTGTTCTCTCCGATGTACTGGGCCATCTGAAGGATATCGTTCCTTCTGTCCTCTGGGAGAAAAGCCTTCGCACAGGATGTGTCCAGAAGGGTCTCTATGAAAAGGAGCCTCTGGGAGGGCTGCAGCTGTGATTTCTTGAGGTTCAGCAGGACTCCCATGGACGTAAGGAGGTGAGAGGCCGTCTCCACGGCATCCAGAGTCCCTTGCCTGGAAGGACTTGCCAGAAGCAAATCATTCAGATAAGGGAACACCTGTATTCCGAGTTTTCTGAGGTGTGCTGCGAGAACTGCACAACACTTTGTAAAAACTCACGGCGCCGAGGATAGCCCAAAAGGCAGGACTCTGAACTGATAATGTTGTCCCAGAGCCACAAACCTCAGGAATTTGTGATGCCTCGGGTGAATGGGAATGTGCTGGTAAGCATCCTGCACGTCTAGGGAAGCTAACCAGTCGTGCTGATGAAGCAAGGGTAACAGGGTTCTAGAAATCATTTGAATTTCCTTGGGAGAAATTTGTTTAGCTTGAGATCTAGAATGGGGCGCATTCCCCCAGACTTCTTTGGAGCCAGCAAGTAATGAGAGTAGAACCCCGTGTTTCGTTGATGCAGCGGCACAAGTTCTACTGCCCTGTTGTTTAGAAGACCCTGAATCTCGGCAGTGAGAAGGTCTGACTGAAGGGCAGACAGCCTGGGCTGTTGTTTGGGAGGACAATCCGGAGGGGTTTCCACAAAATTGAGTGAGTACCCCTCGCAGATTATCCGAAGGACCCATTGTCTGAGGTTATGGACTCCCACTGGCTGTAGAAGTGCATCAGCCGACCTCCCACCGGAGAGGAAAAGTCCACCTCGGGCAGTTGAGGTGGGACTTGGGCCAGCAATTCATAAGGTGGCGCTGGGCGCTTTGGGCCCTTGCGCTTTCTGCTGCGCCTTCTTTTGAGGTTGGGCAGGTTGGTTCTATTGAAATTTCCTCTCCTCAAAGGACTGACGGTTATGAAATTGACGCTCTACTGGCATGCCCTCGAGAGGGGGCAGGAGGGGTCTAGCCAACTTAATGGCTGACCTAGTCTTTTGTGTAGCTTCTAGAGCTTGCTCGACCTGAGGACCAAAAAGATATGCACCATCAAAGGGCAATGCCATTACTTGCTGTTGTGCATCATTGGTGAAGCCTGAAGTGCGCAGCCAGGAATGGCGGTGGGTGCAAATACCAGCAGCTGCTGAACGGGAAGCGGAGTCGAAAGCGTCCATGGCTGCTTTAACCTGTTGGTTGTTAGATTCAATACCCCTGGTAATGGTTTGGAGAAGCTCTGGTTTTGAATCCAACTCCGGAAGAGCTTCAACCATTTGCTTGAGAGAGTGCCACAGGATATACTCGTACTGAGAAAAATAGCCCTGGTAACTGGCAATACGCATACTTAGGGTAGAAGCAGCTAAGACTCTCTTACCTAAGGTGTCTATCTTACAAGATTCCTTATTAATAGGTCGAGCTGTAGTGGTTTGAGGAAGGACGACCTTATCATTCTCTGCCAGGACTACAATAGGATCCGCAAAGGCTTGTGATGCCAAATGGGACGATCCTTGGGGCTTGAATATTTTCTATCAATGGATTTAGCCACCATGAAGAAAGAGCAGGATTATTCCATACCATTTGAGACAGCGCCTCGAAGGAAAGCTGAATCGGAGGAGCCAAATCCAGAGGGATCTCCGAGGCGTGAAGGTATTGGAGTCTTAGCAATTTCCCAGGATCGATGTCTGTAGTCTGAGAGAAAGAGTGGAATCATATTCTTCAGCAGAGACTTAAATGACAGGTCCTCGACCACAGGCTCTGCAGCAGAAGATCCTGCTTCGTCCACGTCATCGCCCAGCCGAAGGTCTGGGTCAGGCTCAACGTCATCTCCTGACAGTCCAGGAGGGACTGTATGGACAGGAAAGGGATGAAAGCCAGAAGAGGAAGGAGGAAAAGAGACAAAAGGAAAGTCCCCGAGAGCTCCCGGCGCCGAGAATGACGCAGAGGAACCACGCAGCGCCAAGAAGCCACACGGTGCCGAGGACGGCGCCGCAAGTGACGCCGGTAGCCGCAGACGAAACAGCGGGCGACGCCGAGGATGGCGGCGGGCCACACGGTGTCAAGTCGCCTCCCAGAGAACGAAAACAGGTTTTGAAGGAAAAGAGCAGGAGATAAGGGCATCGGTGTGGCCCCTGCGCTGAAGCCATGTGGGGGGGGACACCTAAGCACGGAGTCGACGGCACCGAAGAAGGTGCCGTGCAACCAGGAAAGTCCAACCACCCTACCTGGTCGCCCAGAGAGCCCGAAGGCCCACGAACGACCGAGCCAGGTAGCCGAACCAACCTCCGAGCCCACTGCTCCATAAGAGCGGCCCATGGATGAAACTGCTCATCTGAAGACCTACCTGCAGGCGGAGTAGGACTCCGATGTCGAAGACGTTGGCTACCAGAAGCCGCTGCCGGCGACTCCGAAGGAGGAGAACGGCAACTAGCCCCGATAACCAAACGTCTACACGCAGACGTATCAGAGGGCGACCTCGAGTGATGCCTTCTCTTTTTAGACCTGCGGGCAGAAGAAGAGCTCGAGGCTGAACGGTGCCGAGAATGCGACCGTTTGGCTTTATGCTTCCGCGGGGACCACCCATCCCCCCGGGCTTTGGACTGACCGTCGTCAGACCCCCCCTTCCGGAGAAGGCGGTGGACCGGACCCAGCCTGACTGACTGAACAGCTTTCATACGAAGTCTCCCTACCGTCACCTGACCTGCTCATGGTCGACTCCGTCAGTGTAGGCTGAGACTTCTTTATCGTTTTTATTTGAAAATAAGAATAACTTAAGCGATACTGTATCGAGATAATACTACAAAATAATAAAACTGAAAACTATGCTGCTAGTTTGAAGTTTGACTCCGACAAGCGGCACGTCGTCACTGAAGCGCACTGCGGGCGGGAAAAAGGAACTGAGGCGGTTGGGGAGTCGACGAGATAGTCATTCTGCCACATGAAGCTGGGCTCGCGATGCCGCTCTTCGTAGCGCCATCTCTGGCGTCACCCCAGCAAAAAGTTTGCTCCCGATGGGTCCTGGTGCCTCCGGCGCAGATCCCAATAATGTGAATGAGTGGTGGAGACTTATGCCCAGGAAGATCAAGTCTGACTGCTTCATTAATTTAACTACAAGTGTATTGGTTTCATCCATGTAACAATGCTTACTGAATCTAGCTGACTTCTGTATGTTATTTGTAACTAATTCTGTAAGCCTGTTATGTCCTTGCCCTATTGTTACTTCTGCTCTGTTTTTGACGTGGAGCCTTTGTAAATGAGTTTCTGACTCAAAAGTTTGTAATTCTGATATCTTTAATAAATAATAAATCAACAAAAATTATATTTTTGTACATATGTAATATAATGTATTATGTAACTGTATCATGTTGTAACTACTACTCGGCAAGCACACCTGCTTAGTACCATGGTTCTACACCTGATCAAAGGATTACCAATGCAGGACCTCTCTAGACCAGAATGGATTCGTCATCCTGCTACAGAGGAAACAGACATACTGCTCATATGGTTATACTTACTGTCCCTTGCCTCAGTTTGAACTCCTACTCCTTATGTGTTGCCTCTAGCATCCAACTGTACAATGCACTACCTCATGGAATTGTCTCTATTCCCAGGGTCACCCCTGAAAAAGGGACATGTCTGTCTCAGTGGGCCTACCCGGTTATCAAAATTCAAATAAATAAATAAGATTGTTTCTGATGGAGGTTATCTTCCCATGTTTCTTTTATTACATCTAGTGGCCCTCTAGGTTGTCTACCATACAGCATTTCAAATGGTGAAAAACCTGTTAATGCCTGTGGCACTTCTGTGTAAGCAAAAAGCAGGTACGGTAAGTATTGGTCCCAGTTTTTCCCTTCCCCTTTTACAAACCTGTTTAACATGAATTTTAGGGTTTGGCTAAAACGCTCAAAAAGACCGTCTGTCTGAGGGTGATAGGGAGAGGTTCTTATGGCAGTGATACCTAGTAGTCGGTACAGCTCCTGCAGTAATGCAGCACCAAAATTACTACCCTGATCAGTAATAATCTTTTTAGGTATGCCCACCCTGCTGAAAATTTGGCAAGTTCTGCTGCCACTTTTGGGGCTGTGATATTATGCATAGGAACTGCCTCTGGGTTTCAAGTAGCATAGTCACATACTACCAGAATGAATCGATTACCCTTTTTACTTTTGTCTAAGGGGCCAACCATACCCACTGCAATTCTCTCAAAAGGCTCATCTATCAAGGGTAGGGGCACCTTGTCTTTTTTAGTCACTGGGGCTACTTTCTGACACTCAGCGAAAGAAATGCAATAGGTAGTAACATCTTCATGAATTCCAGGTCAGTAAAATATGTACAGCAATCTGGCAAGGGTGCGATCCTTCCCCAAGTGACCAGTCATAGGACTATCATGTACGATCTGTAACAATTCAGATCTACAGTTTTGTGGTATAACCAATTGTTCTATCTGTTCCTGTGGCTGAGGTTTAACCCAAACTCTGTATTGTAGCCCATTACATTTTTTAAACATAGGTTCTCCCTGTTTTGGTTTCATCCCCAACTGCTTAAAATAACCCCGGAGAGAAAAATCATTAGCTTGCTCTGAAAGAAAATCACAATCGGTTATCAGTTTAGTTTCAGTATTTTCAAATGTTAACCCCTTATGTCCATCAGCCTTTTGTTGCCACTGCTTCTTCAGGCGTCGTCTTTCTTTCCTGGAATTCCGGATCTTGGAGCTGTGCTCAAACAAGTCTGAATCAAAATCAGCGAAAGGAAACGAGTCCCCACCATCTAAGATTTTCTTTGCCTGAGCTCTTGTCACCACAGCTGCTGAAACATCAGGATTTACTCCCTCTGTGATTAAATCAGTAAATCCTAGAAAATCATTTCCAATAATCACAGGTACAGGTAACTTAAGTACTACTCCCACTTTCATTCAGTGAGACACCCCATTAATACTCAGAGTCACTTGGCTGGTGGGATAGTATCAAGTGTCCCTGTGGAGGCAGATGACACCAGTACCTGGTCCTTTTGAACACTGTTTTCCCAGCACTTAAATATGCACTAGAGTCTGCCTGCTTCACAAATCTACAAGTCCCTTCACAGTCTTATCTCCCACCTTCACATCTGTTAAGTATTTGCCCCAATTTGCTAAGGACAAATCTGCTCCAGTGTCACTCTTCTTACTACGACAATTTCTTGCAATATGACCTGGCTCATTACAGTTATAGCAAATAAAATCTTTGGGTGCAGATTTGATACCCCAACCAGTGTTCTTATCAGACTGGGAGTTTAAATGGGAAAAAGAGCGTCTTACCTGTGCTTGGTTGTCACCCCGCTGCTATGACGTCTGTCTGGTCATTTGGTAGTCTTCAGCGAAAGAAACAGTCTTTTCCCCACTTTCTGATTGGTGCTCTTTTACCCAAAACTGCATGTCTGTAGGTAGGATGTTGATGAACTGCTCCATTACAAATGTTTCGATGATCTGTGGGAGTGTTTTGCCCTCTGGTTGGAGCCATTTCATAAGGAGTTCTCAGAGTCAGGTGAAGGCTGTACTTCAGAGACCGAAATCTGTGCCTGTAGGTCTCTCCTGAGAGGTCATATCTTTTAAGGACCTCTCTTTTCACCAGGTCATAGCTTTCTGACTGTGCAGTGTCCATTTTGCTGTAGGCAAGTTGGGCTTTCCCTGTCAGGTAAGGTATCAGTCTGATTGCCCATTGCTGCTTTGGCCACTGGCAGGCTGCGGCAACCCTTTCAAAAAGTTGTCAGGTATGCTTAGAGATAGCATCTGAGGGACACAACTTTGTAAAGTTTAAGGTCTTTAAAGTTGTTGGTGCTTTGTTGCTCTGCTCGAC
Source organism: Neoceratodus forsteri (assembly GCA_016271365.2). NCBI lineage: Eukaryota > Metazoa > Chordata > Ceratodontiformes > Ceratodontidae > Neoceratodus > Neoceratodus forsteri. Next base: position 1,227,004,419 of record CM028131.1, on the reverse strand, counting down.
CTATGCCAGAAAGAATGATTGCTTCCAAGGCATCCAATCATTGCTGCTCCAGTCACTGCATCTCCTTTTCTCTGCTGCTCCTGTCGCTGCATCTCTTCTTTTCTCTGTTTCTCCATTTCTTGTTGTTGTACAGCCCACCATTTGAAAAAAGGCAGTCAGGCTTTCAGGTTCTGTCACTGCCTGCTCTTTTTTCCATGACTGGTGCTGGCTGTAAGGTCTCAGTTTGGACTTTTGTTTCTGCTTCTAGTTTGACTGCCATTCTTCTGGTAATCACTCCTGGACTTGCTGCTGCAGAATTCATACCTTTCTTCTATGCTTCCCTGGTACCAGGTCTAGTACCCATGCACAAAACTCCTGGCTGAGAGTATGCACCATGTGAATCCCACTGTTAACACCACCTGTCATCGAGGCACATGCCAGGTAGCATAGGAAAACCAGGAGCAGTTTCAAAGTTCGCAAATAGAGTTTTATTTTTCTCAATAACAGCAAAGTAAAAATTATTATTCAGTATAACTATTTACAAAGGCAGTACAAATAAAGAAAACCAAGTCCTTCTTCTGAGGGCATCTCTTAATTCCAAGTTTCAGTCTCTCAGTCTCCTCATCTCTCTAGCAAAAGCACTGTTGCTCTTTTTACAAGTCAGTGTCTGGGAACTTGTTAAGAGAGCCTGCTTCTCACAGAATGTTCTTGTAAGTTTAGAGAATGTTCTTGTCAGTTTCGGTGCAGGTGCAGCAAAAAGAAGACAGTGACCCAGAACTGACCTCTTGTTTATAGCTCTGCAAAAGGCTTAAAAACTGCATCTCAGGTTAACCCCGAGTTCCAAATAGCTTTTTGCAATCATTTCAACAGTACAACTATATACAGTTTTAAACAAAGGGATCCCAGTATCAGTGACATTTCCACATAAAGATTCACATATATTTTATAACTGCAGATATGCAAGGGGGAAGAAAAGAAAGAAATAGCAAGGGAAGGCAGAGAGGCAGCATGAGGCAAAGAATTGCAAAACCGTCTGAGTGATCAGTTCCTAGGTCTCTCAAGAAAATTTGGTTGTGCAACCAAAACAGACAAGACCAAAAAGGAGAGGAAAGAACAGATCCCTGCGTTTAAACTCTATCTGCATAACAAATGGGGCAGGGCCTTATTCAACCCTGTCACAGTCTGGACTTCCTCTTTTAGAAAGGACAAGTGGCCCAGAGGGTAAGAGGAATGAGACGGAGGATGAACTGGAGGAGCTTCTATCAATTCCAGAGCATGTCCTTATTCTATTATTTCCAGGACGCACTCATCTGTAGTGATCTCCCTCCACTGCTTTAGATGCAGGGAGATCCTTCCCCTAACTCTCGCCCCTGGAGGCAATAGCGGGGGAGGGGTAGAAGGGAGACTGGGACCAATTCCTCTGGGTGCTTTTGCATGGGCTCCAGGGGGTTGTGGACACGGGAGGGTCCCACCACCTCTACCATGGGATGCTGACAGTATGGATGGTTACCTCTGGCAGCAGGCCTATGAAAAGATTCTCTACCATGCCCTCTGGTGGACGAAAGAGAAAGGGATTTCACAGACCTTAAAGTCATTTTGGAGGACTGAAGGTCACAAAGTGTCTTTTCAACATCCTTATCAAACAGTTTCTTGCATATCAGTAGCAAAACCAGCTACTCTGAGCCAGGGATAACACCTAATGCAGATACCAGAGGCTGATGCCCTAGCAGAGGCATGCAACACATCATATGCTGAATGCAGTAGATGTTTGCCAACTTTGGAATTAGCAGGCATGGTTTTAAGCAAATCAGTCTTGGCAGAACCATCAGGTAATGCCTATGCTGCAGTACATGCAGACTTCCATAGGATATTCTGATCATTTTTCATATGGGCCTGGTAATTAGCAATCCACAGGCCCAAGGATGGTGAAGCATAAATGTGTTTGTCCATTGTATCCAACCTCCTAGGTTATTTATCTGGAGGTAAAGCAGTCATGTGCCTGAGGCCCTAGAATGATCAAGAGCAGCCATAATGACTACAGAGTCAGTTTTAGGCTGTGCAGCATATTAAGGATTAACAGATGGGACTGGGTAGTGTTCATCAGCCCTCCTTGGAACTGTAGGCAAGGTATTGGGCCTATGCCAAGAAGCAAAGGAAGCAACCTCTAGTGAAGGATATACAGTACAGGAGGAAAAACAACTGAAGCTGTGGAAGGAACTTTCAAAAATTCCACGAGAGTCCTTTTAGTGGAAACTTCATTTTCAACAGCAAAACCCATGGCAGACTGCATTTGCTGAAGCATAGTCTAAAAAGAAAAATCCTCAGGGGAAGACCTGGGTGTACAAACCACAGAGTCCTCGCTGAAGGGTGACAGGGTGGAGCTAGAAGGCAAGTTACCTTCTTCAAACTACTTCTCACCCCTGTATTACTCTTCTAAATTCCCCTCAATGTCCATGAAGTTAGGATTATAGTCTACTTCGTCATCATCAGAAATGATGACGGGAGGCGGCCCGCTGGCGCAGCGGTTGGATTTCTGCTTGCGACGCCAGCGACCCAGCTTCAGAAATGGACCTGGGGAGCCAGAGGGCTGGCCAGGGGAGAAGGATCGAGGTGCCCTCAGGCTGCTCTCCCTCGGGGGGTCGAGGTCGGGTGAGTGTTCAGCGCGCATATGACTCCTGGCAGAGGCCAGGGGGAATCACAAGTGCCAGCGCCCCACCCATGGGGCAATCTAAAATCACGCTTGCGGCCACCACGAATTAAGCCTGTCCTTGGTTTCGATTAGCTTCCAGGCCGGCTCCCCGATCCAGTCCCATGATTGTGGCATAGGCCCGGTGCTGCAACTCCACCCTGGTGGGTAAGCCGGGGGTGTCAAGGCCGATATGGAAGTGGAAGCGCAAGGGTCTGTGACCGGGCAGATGCTCCGGCAGCCGCAGGCAGGAAAAAGAAGCAAATTTAAAAAAAAGAAATGATGATGGGATGTACACAAGGAACTGATGACATAGGCAGCGGCTGAGAAGGAGAAGGAGGAATCACCCGAGTGCTTCTGGAGTCTGTCGACAAAGGCCCTGGTTCAGGTGGCTTTGTCAATGGCAGATCTGGCATAAGCAATGGCAGAATGTGACTTAACATATCTGAAAACGATGCCAGCACAGCCTGGGAGTCAATGGTACTCCCAAAGGAGTCTGGGACTACCTGCGTCGAAGGGTCAGAGCCTGATGACGGTGGCAATATACCGTACATAGTAAGTATGGCAGTGCCTGAGCCAAGCCCTAACCCTGGTGTCTCCAATGATGGCCGATAGCGTATGCCACCGGAGTAGGCGCCGATGAGGATGCACCAGATTTTAATATGCAACTCTCGCATGCCCTCACTTCCAAGATAAACCCAAACAACACACACAAACAGTGTAAGTGTCATCCTTTTAGATTTTGTAGCTGCAGGAACAATATCAGTACAAAGGTTCTCTGTTCTTCGGTGGCATAGAGATGACAATGGAAAATATACAAGCAATTGAAAGTAATGAAAAATCAGCAACAGCTATTTTGACTTTGTTTCTCAGCAGGTTCAAAGAGGATGATCGACGGTGGGAGAATGAACTGTGGAGTATTGGGGTTGCCCTCATTATATAGGTGGTGACACCGTGAGTCACTGTGGATGGCCCCCAGCTAGCAAAAGTTTCCGAGTGGTCCTGACAAGGACTGCTTACAGCTCCGAAAGGTGTGGCCCAATGGAGGAAATATCCTCAATGAAGATCTACGAAGTACAGAAATGTGTTTCATTCTTTTGTGACTCATCAGTGCAGTACAGTCGCTCTCTCAGCTGAGCACCATTATACACTTAGACTGGCAAAGCCAATGACCAAGGAAAGCAGTCACAAGCCCAAATCAGGCACTCCACTTCAGCAGAGTGGCCCCGGCGCTGCTACCTGCCGGCGGCCAGACCTCTGCATCCAGCTCACCACCCCTGATCAAGGAAAGCAGCCACAAGCCCAACTCAGGCTCCCCACTTCAGCCGAGCGGCCCCAGAGCTGCTACTTGCCAGTAGCCGGACCTCTGCATCCAGCCCACCACCCCCTGACCAAGGAAAGCAGCCACAAGCCCAAATCAGGATCTCCACTTCAGCCGAGCGGCCCCGGCGCTGCTACCTGCCGGCGGCCAGACCTCTGCATCCAGCCCACCACCCCCTGACCAAGGAAAGCAGCGACAAGCCCAAATCAGGCTCTCCACTTCAGCTGAGCAGCCTTGGTGCTGCTACCTGCCGGCAGCCGGACCTCTGCATCCAGCCCACCACCCCCCCGATCACGGAAAGCAGCCATAAGCCCAAATCAGGCTCTCCACTTAACCCGAGCAGCCCCAGCGCTGCTACCTGCTGGCGGCCGGACCTCTGCATCCAGCCCATCACCCCCGACTAAGGAAAGCAGGTACGATCAGTCAGCTTCTAGCTCAGAGCTGCCAAGCTTCAATCCCCATAATTAGACTGGCTCCTGGGCACTGTGGCTGCTTTCCGATTGGATGCTGCAGATCCCCAATGAGACAGCAAGCGCCCAAGGTACCTTTTTCAAATCACAGCTCAGCCACTGCCTTGCTGTACTACTCTCTGGACAGTTTTTTCAGTTTTTTTTCACCTACCCCCCCCCTTTATTAAACACACTTCCCCAGTGATCCCTGCCCCGAGGTCTCATACTAGTCAATTACAGCAACTTCTTAAAGGGGCTCTCCTTTCCTGCAACTTCTTAAAGGGGTGATCCTCACTTGTGCTCAAATGTAACAAACATTGCTACTGCCTTATCTTTATCAGCCCTTTAGTCCTTGCATTTTTCTAGAGTAGTATTAATCTTAGACTTCCCCCCTACCAATCATGACTTCGGTAACAAGATTAATGCCTTTTTATATTCTTCCGACCACTCTCTGTATGGTCTCAGGGCAGCCACGCAATGACCCTAACCTGCCTACTCTCCTTATCGCTGAGCATACCCATGGCAATACTTACTGCACCAGAACGTCGGTGCTTGACTCTGACCTACCTGCCACTTGCAGGCCTGACAACACAGCCTGGCACACCTGGTCCAGAACTCAGCACGCCCAGCCACGGCTTCCTCCTTCCACAGTCCTACTCAGACTGCCCTCGCTCTCCGACAAGCATGCCATCAGAATAAACTCAAGAAGACAGCACAAAGCTAACACCAAATACTTTAAAAGTTGTTTGGTTAGACTAGCCCTCCTGTTGCTACTTCTCTCAGGTAACATCCACCCCAATCTGGACCCCCCTCAAAATCAGGGTACGATTGCCCAGAAACCAGGCACATTAACCTTTGCATCCCTAAACATCTGCAGCCTGGCAGCAAAGTTTGACAATCTACAAGCCTGGGTAGCCCTCCATAATCCTGACGTGCTGTCAGTTGTCGAGACATGGCTCTCTCCCAGGATCCCTGATGGTGCCATCAGTCTACCAGGTTACACAATTTTAGGCAAGATCGAGTATCTAAAAGAGGTGGTAGCTGTGCACTCTACCTTAAGGACAGCTTACAGGGCATAGTCCTAAATTTACCCAGCCTAGGGCTGTTCTCCCAGGCTCTTGCCATTAAGGTTCTTCTTGGGGCCCATAACAAAACAATTACACTGTTATTAGTCTACACCTCAACAAAGAACTCGGCTCAAGGTCTCCAAGCCATCATAGACTGCCTTGGAAGCCTGACCCTAAGCTCCGAGGTTATACTTCTTGGTGATTTCAATATTAATTGGTTTGCCCCTTAAGCTAACCACTTCAAAGATGCAATTCAGGCTGTCCACTTTACACAGCTCATTGAAGACCCTACTAGGACCAATTACAGAATGGCCACTAGTACTCTGCTCGACTGGGTACCCACGAACCGACCTGAGCATATTTCCAATGCCTCGGTCCTTCCGGACGACATCAGTGACCACTCCCTTGTCATGTTTAGTTGGGCTAATAATTTCACCAAACCCCCTTCAAGAACAGTCACCAACAGAGTCCTCAAGCCTGGTCACACAGGCCACTCTGAAGCCGATCTCCTCAACGCTGACTGGTCAGCAGCGTTTGGGGCTCCTGACACTGATAGTGCACTTGACCATTTCATCCTCCTATTCAATACGATCTGTGACACTCATGCACCCTTGAAAAAGCGTAAAATCAAAGGCCATTTCAACCCCTGGATGAGCCCGGACACCCTTGAACTTATGAAAAATAGACACCATCTCTGGCATGTAGCCAGAGCCACAGGGAAGCAGTCCGACATCCTGAATTACAAACAGTCCAGGAATAACTGTACCAGGACCATCCGAATAGCCAAAAACATATACTACAAGGAGGCCCTAGCTAAGAACTGGAATGATGGTCGTAAATTCTGGGCAAACCTAAAAGAGGTCACCGGCCATGAGCCCAAAATGGCCCCCACCATGCTCAGCGTTGATGGAGCCCCATCCTTGATCCTAAATCTATAGCCACACCTTCAATCTTGCTTTCACTGACCTCCGTAATGTCCTCCCTACTGACTTCTTCTCCCTCACCAACCCTGCTGCTCCTTCATAGACCCCAGTGCATCCTCTTTTTCACTTCAAGACTATTATTATCGAGGAAGCCAGGAAATACCTGTGTAAGGTGCTCGGTAAGGGGAGATACAGTGGAGATAACCTCAATCTGAAACTCAGCTCGCTCTCTCTGGAAGAAATCCTGTCTTCCCTTACCCATATCCTCAACCTATCACTCCAGTTCACAGTATTCCCTCAAAAATGGAAAGCCGCAGTAGTTACCCCTGTGTACAAGAGCAGGGATTGGGCCATGCCCGAGAACTATAGACCCATCTCTATACTTCCACCACTCTTGAAGGCCCTGGAACAAATCGTCGCGGATCAACTTGTCGAATACCTGGACAAACATAAGCTCCTATGCCCTGGGCAGCATGGCTTTAGGGCAGGGCACAGCACACTACAGCCCTCCTGGAATTCACGGGCTTCATCCATAAATCTCTCTATCTTGGACAGCTTGCTGGGGCAATCTATATCGATCTAACAAAGGCCTTCGATACATGGTCAATCATGCCCTCCTAGTTGACTAACTCACTGCTATAGGCCTTGCCCTGAGACAGTTGCATGGTTCTGCAGTTACCTGCACTGCCGCTCCCAGCAAGTCAGGATAGGTACTATCCTCTCAACAGCAAACCTGTCTGCTCAGGCATTCCGAAGGGGTCAATACTGGGACCCCTCCTATTCAGCTTATTCTTGAATTGCCTCCCCCAAGCCAGTCAAGGCCACATCCTTCCTTGTGCAGATGATGTGGTTGTCTTCTCAAATGGCTCAGAGCCCAGAGCCCTTGAGCAGCAACTACAGAGCGACTTCACCAGTGTAGAGACGTGGTTCAAAGATCATAAATTGATAATGAACTACAAGAAAACAAAAACCATGCTGTTTTCCAGCTCTCTAAACAAACGCAAAAACTACCCACTATCAATATGCAACAGTGGTGGGGTTTCCCTTGAACTTGTTCAACACTTTAAATACCTTGGTATCACTATTGACAACTCGCTCTCCTATACTCTCCACATTGACAACACGGCCAAAGCTATCAACAAGTGCATAGGGCTACTTTATCATCACAAGCATAGCCTCTCCCCTGAAGCCCTCAGCATAGCTGTTCACAGTTCTGTGGGTTCTCTGTGGACTACAGGCAGCCTATATATGGTTCTGCCACAGATACTGCTCTCCAGAGCATAAAAACTGCACTCAACAAAGCCTGCTGACTCACCTTAGGTGCGCACTGACTGACTCACACCTGTGATCTCTATGCCAGGGCACACTGGCTCACACTCAATGGACAACTAAAATATCAATCCTGCCTTCTGGCCATAAAGATCTGTCTTGGTCAGCTACCACCAGGGGTCCTACAACTTCTGGTTCCCAGCAGTAATCCACGGCACACCCGTAACTCCAAACACCAATACTTCCTAACTCCGAAATGTCAAACATCTCAAGGACAAAGGTCCTTTGCTTACCGTGCACTGCTGTGGTTCAACTCCCTCCAGAAGAACATTGAGTGCCTGCCCACACTGGGTACTTTAAAATCAAACTTGAAGCGCCTTATGATATGCAAATCTCGATGTGCCTGCCATCGCTAGAACCACCTTTCCACCCCCCATCACTACTTCCATCCCCTGCCCCCTCAACCCTTCTCTCTCTCCCCTGAGTAGGCCCTCCTGCCCCCCCACACACACTTAGCACCCTCTCCCTCTGCCTCCAATCTAGTCACCTCCCTCCGATCCCTACTGATATTACGCTCTCCTCTTGCACACTGTGCTTGGGCTCCTCCCCTTCACCCCCTCTTTCTTTTTTCTTTAGCACTTAGCAACGCTCCAAACAACCTCTTGTTTGCGGACAACTGACTGGTTTCTCCGTTGGGCACTGTAAATTGTCCTTTTTCCTGTACCTGTACTGTGTTTGATATATAATCCTGCTTGTTTATCTTTGTATTTCTGCAATCCCTTTGTATAATTTAACCTATCTCTTGTACTGAAATGTCCTGACGTGGAACCTATGTAAAGAGCTCTGAGCTCAAATGGTTTTCCGAGTACTGAAATAAATATATAAATAAAGTATTCCTACACACTGCATTCATTTTCCTTATCATTCAGCTTCTTGCTCAGATCAGTAGTACATCTTACTGTACTGCAGTATTTCTGATCAGTGTTCTACATTTCACAGTGTGCTGTCAAGGATAAGGGTAGCCCTAAATAATATCTGCCAATCTATGTTAAATGCTGAACATCATCAGCATCATTGTGAAGTGTATAATTGTGACTGGTTATCTCTGAAAGCTTAAGGCTAGTTGCACTTGGCATCTGGGCAAATGCCACACCCAGTGAACTTCCATCTGTTATTGCAAATGATTTTGTTTGTGTGACAGGTACTTCACTAGATTTATATCAAGGGCAATTTTAATCCTCCTGAAAAGGACACCTACACATGGCCAGAAATCTACTGTATCAATCAATAAAATATTGGAATACCTTACCACTTTCAACAAGGAAACCTGGTAAAATTGGTGGTTTAAAAAAGCTCTACAGCATAATTTGTCTGAGTCTGTGGAATGTGTGTTTTACATGAAGTTATGTATTATGTAATTTTTTTTTTTTATCAATGACAACTGTACTTTTTAGATCTCTGGACTACGACACCTTTATAAATGGGCATATTATGGACAAAGACATTCCTAATAAGACCAGTCAACATCAGTTCTGGGAAATGAAACTGACCAGCAAGAAGAGCAGTACAAACCTCTATGTGAGGCTGTATAATTAGCAGTACATCAAGAACTATAAAATAGCTATTCTATAACACGATTTGCCCATGCTTGGGATTTTTTTAAATCGACCACAAAACCAATAAATTATTTAGAATCAAGTCTTTGTACCTGTAAATATCTGACTAAAAATATAACAGTACTACAGTACTTGTAATGTATTTCCAAAATTAGAGGAGTTACCTTTTGATCATTTTCATCTTTTGTTTCTCTAAAGAAACGGATGTCCTTGATAAGCCGTGATTTGATGTGTTCATCATACATAAACTGACTAAAGATGTAAAACTTCTTTCTTAAAAACTGGAAGGTGAAATTGACCTGGAACGAAAGTACAACATTAACTGTACAGTAGGAGTGCTGTATTTTGGCTCTTATGAAACAAGATGAACAAACTAGCTACTGTAACACAGACAGAGAAATCTCTTGGGAGCTTCTAACACTACTGAAACTATCTACAGGTTACTTTTTAACACAATAACAGAATTTGAACTTCTTACATGAATTAAACGGTTAACGTAATAAGGATCAACAGACTTGTACAGCATATGCTAAAAACATACACTCAGATATCTTCTGCTTGTTCATAGAGGGAAAAGAAATCTTGTCATCAAACATCCTTTCTGTTGCCACCAGTCACTGTGCCCCAAGTAGGGAAGGCAGTAGGGTACTAGATACAACTCATGTTATCCAAAGGGTGACCCAAGGCTGAGTTATAGGACAGCTACCAAACAGTAGGAAAAAAAATCCCATCAACCTGCCCTGGCCGATGAGACAACAGATGCTGAATGCAATGATGGTGACCATGTTCTGCATCGGAGGGCGGGAAAGATGTTTAGTATGTGTGGCATGTCCATGTACGATTTGTCCATGAGGAGCTGTAGTGATGGCTGACTGCATGAAGAGGAGACCTGGCAAATAAGACCTCTCTGGTCTCTGATGCCAACCCTCAGCAAAGAGGAACTTGATCAGTAAGTTTGTCAGGAGGACCTCACAGGGTCCTTTCAGGGGGAGGGGTAGCAAAGAGAGTATCTCCCATCAGGTGTGTCACTGTGGAGCTTGCCTAACCATTCACTGTAGAACCAAGACAGGGATTAACGTAGCAGCAGCTGACTCACAGAGGGGTAGTGTGAGCAAGTCTGACAGGGAGGAAGGGACAAAGAAGGAGGCACTCAGACAAAGAGGTTTCCTGGGCAGGTATCATGTGAGGCAATCCCCGATGGAGGATCCCAGTACCTGGGAGAAGGGAAATAAGGTGAAAAACAGAATAAAAAAAAAAATACAGAGAACATGGAGTTGTTTCTTCTCTATGACAAACTAGCCTCAAAATGGCAGAGTCTCCTTCTTCTTCTAGTAGGCATTGTCCCCACAAATCAACCTTGGGTCTTTCTTGGGTCATTTTAAGTTGTGTACATATAGAATATGGGGATATTATATTCTGGAGGGATGGCATCAGTTAGTTAAAAGAATAGTTACATAAGAACTTCCAGTACAGTGTTCCACATTCATTATTTTAGTGTGGTGGGCCACCACCCTATATTTTTTACCACCACTCTATATTTGTAGCCGTCAGCTTAATTTTGTTTTTATATAATCCTTCAAAATTGTCTTTTACCACCATCCTTTATTGTACTACTATTCTTGTTTTGATACCAGTGCTCTAAACCATTGCACTACTATCCTTATTTTGATACCAGTGTTCTAAACCTTACTTAAAATGACTTGTGTATATGTACAGTGTATCTGGAGGCCCAAGGAATAATACACCTTTAGCCCTGATCACCACAACCACCACCCTGTATTTGCAGGCTATTGGGAACCCTGCAGTAACAGCAAATCTTCGAGAGAATCTCATCAGGCCACACCTTTGGAACTATACCCACATCAGCACTAGGACCACATGGAAACGTCTGCAAGCAGTCCAGCCAGTGGCCACCCATGATAATGTGCGTTACCATCTTAAATAAATGTGGGTGGCCCCTCCTTTCCTCAGTTCCCACTGGAGATCATGCTTGGAGGACCTGCCTCTAGGGAACCATGAGAGACACCAGCACTCCACATGCCAGGCGAGACAGAGTGCTGGAGAGACAGCAATACAAAGATCCTTTGTCACAACCCCGAAGGGGAAAGAAGGGTGGGACGACATGGCCTGATGAAAGAGATTCTCTCGAAGATCTGTTATGGTAAGCTCTTGTGTAACTGTTCTAGCTTCCTTAAGGATCTCTTTCATCAGGCCACACCTTTGGAATGCGTCCCAAGCAGTACCAAAAGTGAACAGTCTGGGCTGCTGGAGCCTACAGACTTATGATAATAGGTCTTGTAGCACAGCTAGACCAAACTCAGCTTGTCTACAAGAGACAATGTCCAGACTAAACCACACTGGGAAGTTCCTTACCGCACTTTCTGTAACAGAATGTAATACAGTGTGCAAGCCATTTGAATAAACACAGTTTAGAAAGTAGGCCGCCCTCTTTCCCAGGGGCAAACAAAACAAAAACTATGAGGACTTCTACAGTCCTCTGTACAGTGTGTATAGTACCAGAGTATTCTATGTACATCTATGGTATGAAGCAATGCTTCCCCTGGATTGGCATGCTCTGGACAGTACACTGGTAGGTGGATGACTTGACTTAATGTAAACTCCAATACCACCTTAGGTAGAAAAGTATAGTTATGTAAGAACTTACCGTAACAGTAGATCTTCGAGAGAGGCTCTTGCAGTAGGTAATTACATATAGGACTGATGCGGCCGGCGGCAGGACCCCACAGAAAAATTTCTAGCTAGCAGTCCCTGGCGAGGGACCGCCCCACGTCAGGTGACCGGCGCCACGACGCCGGGTATGCTGTCCTGATGCCTGCCTTCCAGTTCTTTTCCGCCACAGGCCGAAAGCGGTCGGACGAGAGGAGGAGCGGATATTTTCCTGAATGGAAAAGGAGCTGAAAAGCCTAGGGGATGGAGGGCGGAAAGGTATTACCTACTGCAAGAGCCTCTCTCGAAGATCTACTGTTACAGTAAGTTCTTACGTAACTGTACTATCTTACTTCAAGAGGGCTCTTGCAGTAGGTAATTACATAGCAGTCTGGAACAAGGTAGGCACCGGGAGGAGGAAAACTACTCCAATAAGAAACTTTAGTCATGCAAGCCTCAAGACAGGAGGCCTTGCAAAACAGCTAGCCCGAAGCCTGCTCTACGGCGAGAGGCAATGTCTAAACTGTAGTGTTTCGTAAAGGCGTGGACGGAAGTCCAGGTGGCAGCAGCGCAGATGTCTGCTGCGGAAACATTCTTGAAACAAGCCGCCGAGGCCGCTACTCCTCTTGTGGAGTGCCCTCTGACTTGACCCGGAAGGGTCTTGTTGTACTTGTCATAACAGAAAGCGATGCAATGAGCCAACCACTTAGACAGGCATTGTTTGGAAACAGCATTGCCTTCCCTTTTGTGAGCAAAAGAGACGAACAACTGGTCAGTTTTTCTGAAATCCTTGGTCCTGTTAGTGTAGTATCTCAGAATCCGGTGAACATCCATAGTATGGAGCAAGTACTCCCCCTGATTAGAGTGCTGTGTAAAGAAGGCAGGTAGCTCTATGGACTGATTCAAGGTAGACTCTGCTACTACTTTAGGTAGAAACTTAGGATTCATGCGAGGAGCAACTCGTTCTTTGTGAAAAATCAAGTAGGGAATTTTGCACATCAGGGCCTGAAGCTCGGAAATCCTCTGAGCCGAGGTAATGGCCACCAAGAAGAGCGTCTTCCACAAAAGAAATTTCAAATCCACAGAAGCTGCAGGTTCGAAGGGAGGAAGAGTAAGTTTCTCGAGGACAAAATTCAGGTCCCAAGGGAGAGCAGGAGTATGAATGGGGGGCCTCAGATGGAGGACCCCTCTGAGAAAGGTCTTGGAGACCTCCAGTTGAGCGAAAGCTTTAACTGCGAAGGGGACACGGTAGGCTAAGATAGCCACCATGTGAACCTTCAAGGATGAATGGCTGAGACCCAGATCGATAAATGACGAGGTACTCCAGCAGAACAGCCACTGAACAGGAGAAAGGCTCCACATTCTTAGAGGCTGCCCAAATAGAGAATCTCTTCCATTTCATGGAATAAGTGGACCTGGTGGATGGCTTTCTAGCCTCCACCAAAATTTCCGCCACTTTTGGAGAGACTCCAAAATGATACTGGACTAGGTCTGCAGGAGGCATGCATGGAGTTGAAGGGATTTGAGTCCTAGATGAACCAGGGTCCCCTGGTCCTGGGTCAGTAACCCCCGGGATAGAGGAAGGGTAAGAGGAGGATCCTCTGAATATTGTTGTAGAAGAGAGAACCAGATTTGCCTGGGCCAGAAAGGAGCGATCAGAATCATTCTCGCCCCTTCTGTGGCTAGTTTCTGCAATACTCGTGGAATCAGAGGAATTGGGGGAAAAGTATAGACGAATCTGTCCTTCCAGTCTAGAGATAGAGCGTCGTTCCAGAAAGCGCCTGGCCCGGAACGGAGGGAGCAAAGGTGTCAAGTTTTATGCTTTGGGGGGAAGTGAACAGGTCCACCTACGGAGTCCCCCAAAGCTGAAAGATGTCGTCTAGTACCCCTTGATCCAGTTCCCACTCGTTAGCTAGGGCAGAGGAGCGGCTGAGCTTGTCTGCCAGAGTGTTGTCAACTCCTGGGACGTGAATCGCTGTTAGGTGAAGGTCATGCTGTGTCACCCAATCCCAAACCCTCACTGCCTCCCTGCAAAGAGGGTAGGACCGAGTTCCTCCCTGTTTGTTGATATACCACACTACGCACATGTTGTCCATCTGAACGGCTAGATGGCCAGGAAGAATGCATTAGTGAAGGGCTTGGAGAGCGTACAACACAGCCCAAAGTTCTAACACACTGATGTGGAGAGCTTGTTCCAATTTTGACCAGGAGCCCTGGGTCCGATGAGGTCCTAAATGGGCTCCCCAACCTTCACCTGAAGCGTCTATAGTCAGAGTCTGGGAGGGGGGAGGATGAAAGAAGGGGACCCCCCGGAACAGGTTCTCTTGGACCATCCACCATTGCAAGTCTCGTACCATCGGCGATGAGATCAGGACTAATTGATCTAGGTCGTCCATGAGTTGATTCCATTGAGAGCGAAGAGTCCACAGAGATCCTCATGTGGAGTTGAGCTCGGGGGATCATCAGGATGGCAGCCGCCATAAGCCCCAGAAGACGGAAGACCAATCTCGCCGAGATTCTCCTGCGCTCCAATAGCAGGGAAATCTGGGACTGAAGAGAGGCTGCCCTGTCCGGAGGCAGGAAAGCCTTGCTGACAGTCGTATCGAGGATGGGCCCGATGAACTGTAGTCTCTGAGAAGGATCCAGATGAGACTTGGAATGGTTGATGGTAATACCCAGGCAGGTAAATGCCTGCTGGGTAAGGGAGAGAAAACGCAGGAGTTCCTCCCTGGATGGGGCTGCCAGGAGCCAGTCGTCCAGGTAAGGGAACACCTGAACTCCCATTGTATGCAGGTAGGCCACTACCACAGACAGGCATTTGGTAAATACTCGGGGGGCCGAGGATAGATCAAAAGGGAGCGCCTTAAATTGGTAGTGGTCCCCCTGAAAAGCAAAGTGAAGATATTTGCAGTGAGAAAGGCGAATGGGGATGTGCAGATAGGCATCCTGCATATCCAGGGCACAAAGCCATTGATCCGGCCGAAGGAGGGGCAGAAGGCTCTGCAGAGAGAGCATCCTGAACCTTTTGTATTCGACATAAAGATTCAGGGAACTGAGATCTAGAATTGGTCTGAGATCTCCTGTCTTCTTCAGGACCAGGAAGAAATGGGAATAGTAACCCGATTCCCTGAAGATGGAGGGGGATGGGTTCTATCGCTTGCTTCGAAAGAAGAGCCAAGATTTCTTCCCGGACCAAAGGAAGGTGTTCCCTTGAATAGGTCGACTTCAGAGGTGGGTGGCGGGGTGGTTTCTGAAGAAACTCTATGGCGTGCCCTTCCGCGATGAGCTGGAGCACCCAAGAATCCGTAGTTATCCTCTCCCATCCCGGAAGGTGGAGGGAGAACCTCCCTCCTACCGGTTCCTCTGGAAAGTCCAGAGGCAGTGGGAGAGGAAAGGAGTCAGGTGATGTGGGGCAGCGCCGCAGCAGAAGCACCCGCTGCTTTTTTGGGCGGGGCTGCGGCTGTGGGGCCGGACGCTGGTGGCCCGCCTTCCCTGTGGTTTCGCTTGGCCGAATCTGTCTGCGAAAGGGACAGCACTGCTGCTGATGGGGATGGTACATGGAATCCACGGATTTCAGAGCCGTCCCCTTCTCCTGCAAATCGGTGATGATGTCCTTGACATCACCCCCGAAAAGCACTGACCTCCGAAAAGGGGCTTCCTGAATAGCGGATTGCACCTCCGGGACCAAACCTGACACTCGGAGCCAGGCATGACGCCGTAGTCCCACAGCGAAAGCGGAGCTCCTTCCGGCAGTGTCCACTGCATCGTATGTCGTCCACAAAATGTGGTGACTGGCCGAACAAGGAGAACGGACGAGGTCGGCTAACTCCTGTTTGACCTGGGAGTCAGGCAAGGAGTCCAGCTTGGATTCCACCTGGGTAAGGATAGCCTTCTGGTAATCCCCCATGTGGGCGACATAATTTAGGGCCCGAATTCCCAGTGTGGAAGAGGCGTAAATCTTTCTTCCATACTGGTCCAGAAGGCGAGACTCCTTATCCGGAGGAGACGAGCTCAGATGCTTTGGATGTGCCAACCAGCCATGAATGGCGCTAATCATGACTGAGTCGGCACGTGGGTGAGAGTCGAGATAATCTACACCATCGGGAGCCTGGTATAGCCTGTTAGACTTCCTGAGAAGTGGGGCTAACGACGACGGTTGTTTCCAAATCGTGGAAACAAGGTGGGCATGAGGCTGTATCCAGGGTGGCACTAGGGTTGGAGCTGTCACGGGCTGGTCCAGATGCTCGGCAAGTTTAACCCGCTGAGGGTCTGGTTCCAAGGAGCGCCACTGGTGAACTTGCTGGATTTTTCTAAGCAATTCCGTGAAGGAAGGGTCCTCCGGAGGACACCTTGGAGGGGTCCTCGGCCGGGGCTTAGACGGAGAGCGGGGCTTGTCGTCTCTCTCTCGGAGCATCCGTCGGAAGAGTTCGAGGAGTCCGAGAGGGAAGAAGCAGAAGAAGAAAAAGACTCCCTGACACGACTAGGGGGAGGAACGGGTTCCTTGGGTGGTACCCGGGAATGCATGTCCTGCCCCTCTCAGGATTCAGAGGGAAGAGCCCTGGAGTCTGGAGGTGGAGAGGGAGTATGCCACCTCGGACGTACGGGAGATGGTGGCGGCACCGTTGTCGTAAGGTGGCTCTCTACCTCCTTGGTGAGTTGAGCCTTGGCCTCGGCCCAAGAGGCCAGAGTCTCCTGCAGATCCACCGGTTGCCGTGGGGGCGGTGGAGGTGGAGGAGGAGGGGGAAAGGCATACGGGTTGTACCCGTAAGGCGAGTATGCAAAACCAGGCTGCAGGAAACCCGCATCAGGTATACTGGGCGCCGGTACTGCGAGATCAGGATCGGCATCGGATACTGCGGGCGCTGGATACTCGCGGTCCCGGTACGACGGCGCCGGATAGGACGGGCGGGCACCCGGAGCCAGGGGCTGCTGCCGGAGCAGACGCCCGGTCGGCTTGTCTCATGTTAATGGGCCCGGAGGGCCCGACGGAAGGGGGTATCCCCTGCTGGTGTCGGAGGGACTGGTGTCGGAGGTACCAGCGTTGGAGCTGGCGTCCGGGGGTCCAACATCAGATCCGGTTCCATCGGAGGAGGGTCTGATGAAGAGGAAGATCCCGATCGCCCGGGATGGAGGGGCGGATCCTGGGGTCACGCTGGGGTGACTCAGGCTCCCAGGCGGCAGCGAGATCGCGGGAATCAGTGCGACGGACGGGGGTCCGCTCAGTTCCCACGCCCAGCGACGCCGGAGGAGCCATGTGCGGCTTATGGGCAGCCTCCCCGCGGGCGCCGGAGGAGCCGCGTCCGCCTACGGGGAGGATCGGTCCAGTCCGGGAGAAGTCGTACGCCGCCCCGAACGGTCGGGCGTCTTATCGACCCTCTCCATGCAGACGTTGGAGGAGCCGAAGTCTGACTTAGTGGAGCCGCCCACAGCAGTAGGCCGCAAGCCTGCAGCCGAACCAGGGACGGAGGCCTCCTTTCGTCCGGAGGCGCCCGCAAGGCCCGAGCATGAGCCAGACGGGCGGGCCGACGCCTCCTCCAAAACCTTGGAGGCTGCCATCAAATGGTTCCCCAGGGGATATAGACCTGGGCGGCCTCCGGCAGGAGACGGTAGAGGGAGGACTTCTCCCAGTGCCTTTCCTTGTCCTTTTTCCGATGTCCCTCGGGGGAAGTGGACGCCTGCCTCAACTTTTTCAACTCTTTCTCCATCTGAGACATCTTTTTCCTGAGGAGATGGGCGTCCAGGGACTGTTGGCGCCATTTACAGGTAGCCGCGTTGAAGTTGAGGCAATGCTGGCACTTGTCGACTGGGTGATCATGGCCTAGGCAGAAGAGGCACTGGGAATGGCCGTCCTTGTGTGGCAGTTGGGCGCCGCACGAGTCGCACTTGCTTTTGTGTTCGGAAGGTGTAGGGGACGACATACACCGATGATATACCTGACAACAAAAAGAATAACTATTTTTCAGTAAAAACCGACGAAAGGCAGGGCTGACGAGGCACGAACTTTACCGCGAGGCACTGCACGAGCTAACGGTGGGAAAGAACTGGAAGGTGGGCGCCTGGGACTGCCTTTATACCGACCGTATGACGCTGGTCACCTGATGGGGCGGTCCTCGCCAGGACCGCTAGCTAGAAACAGCCTGTGGGGTCCTGCCGGCCACAGCGCCAGTCCTATATGTAATTACCTACTGCAAGAGCCCTCTCGAAGTAAGATCTTTTGATTAGTATGCAAAGACATGCTGTCTCTGTGGAAACTCAAATAAGGAGGCTCACACATTAGAGCCTGTAGCTCTGAAATCATTCAAGCAGATGTGACTGCAAACAAAAATAACACTTTTCAAGAAAAAGTTTAAACCGCAACTCATGGCTAGCTCAAAAGGAGCCAAAGTCAGCTTTTCCAAAGTAAAATTCAGATCCCAAGCTGGGACTGGATTTTGAATGGGAAGCTTCACGTGTAAAATGCCTCTCAAGAACGTATGGGCTACCTCCAGCTGAGTGACCATACAACCATCAACAGGCACGTGGAAAGCTGATATAGCAGCCAAGTGCACCTTGACTGAGGAATATTGCAGGCCTAAATCCGGTAAGTACAGTAGGTACTCTAGAACCTGACTGACAGGACAGGTAAATGGATCCGGGCTATGTGAAGCAGCCTACAAAGCAAACTGCTTCCATTTCATGGAGTAAGTGTGGCTGGTAGACAGTTTTCTAGCAGACACCAGAAAATTTGCCACTTTCTGTGATACCCCAAAACAAGCTATGGCTATGTCTTCAGGAGCCATGCATGTAGATGTAGAGACTTTGGGTCTGGATGGACTAGGGTTCTCTGTTCCTGTGACAGCAGACCCTTGCACAGGGGCAGTGGTACTGGGGGTTCCACTGCCAGCTGCTGCAGCGGGGGACACCATATCTGTCAAGGCCATGAGAGCAATGAGTATCAGAGCTGCCCCCCCTCCATCTTCAGTTTGAGTAAGCCTGAATTAGTGCAACAGAAAAGGGAACACTGTTTAATCAGGAATAGCACACAAGCTGAAGCTTGTTTCTAGATGCAACCTGGGAGCACATGGAAGTTAAGTGACTTGCTTAGGATCACACAGTATGCACCTAGGCAGCTGTGGGATTCAAACCCAGGTCTCCAGATCTGCAGCTCAGAGCCTTAACCCACTGCACTATATTGCCTCCCTACATACATACATACAGAAACTTCCCTTACCAGAAAAGGGAGAATGCGTCTTGCCAGAAAACTCCAGGCTCTGGAGTGAGCGTGCAGAAACGCGGCAGTTTTGCATTGTGCGGGGATGCAAAAAGGTCTAACTCTGTACGACCCCATCTTGCGAATAGTTCGTCCACCAGCGAGGTCAGCAGTTCCCACTCATGAATCCTGTACTGTGACCTGCTTAGTTTGTCTGCCAAGACGTTTTGGATGCCTGGAACATGTAATGCCGATAGTTCTAGACTGTATACAGAGCCCAACACTATACTTGATTGCTTCCCTGCACAGTGGGTAAGAATGAGTTCCCCTTTGTTTGTTGATGTAATGCATCATACTGAAGTTGTTAGTCTGTATTAGCAGAGGATCTGGGGACAAATGGCTCTGGAATGCTTGGAATCCTTATAGGACTGCTCTCATTTCCAGAACATTTATATGCAAAGTGCGCTTCCACCTGGTTCTGCGTGCCTTGTGTCTGAAGAGGTCCCAAGTGGGCTCACTATCCTGATCCTGAGGCATCCATGGTGAGGATCTGATGTGGGATAGGAATCAAGAATGGACACCTTTAAGCAGGCTGCTGTATTCCATCCACCACTTGAGCACTTCGCATAATGGAGACGTGACTAAAGCCATCTGTTCTAGATCATTTGTGAGCTGATCCCACTGGACTCTCATGGTCCACTGTGGATCTGCACATGAAGCCCGGCCATTGGCACTGTAACAATGGCTGCCATCATAAGACCCAGAAGGCATAGAAATGTTCTTGCTGAGAGAAAATGGCTGTTGTGTACCAACCGTGCTTGTATAATCAGCCATTCTGCCCTGTCCAGTGGCAGAAACACAGAACTCCGGGCCATATCCAGAACTGCCCCTATGTATTACAGGCATAGGCAGGGTGTCAGTACAGGCTTTGTTATGTTGACTGTCATCCCCAGAGCACTGAACATCTCTCTGGTTCGAGCTAAGGTCTGCAGCAATTGTTCCCTGGAGCAGGCTTTTAATAGCTAGTCATCTAGGTAAGGGAAAATATACAGACCTTCCCTGCAAAGGGCTGCTGCCACCACTGCCAAGCATCTGGTAAAGACTTTTGGTGCAGAAGATAAGCCAAAGGGCAACACTCTGAACTGGTAATGCTCCCCTTGAAACAGGAACCTCTGATATTTCCTGTGAGATTTCCAGATTTTGATCTGAAGGTATGCATCTTTCATATCTAGAGAGCAAATCCAATCCCCTGTTTGCAACAGGGGAAGGACCCTGCAAAGAGAGACCATCCAAAACTTCTTGTATTCTTTGAAGAAGTTTAGGCCCCCTAGATCCCCTGTCCACTTCGGGACGAGGATGTATCTGGAGTAAAAGCCTTTGTGCCTCTGTGTTGGAACTGAATCAGAGTCTGTACTTCCTCTAGCAACAGGGACATGTGCCCTGGTGGGTATACTGTCACAGCTGGTGGATGATGAGGAGAGCTGTCCAGAAGTTCCAGAGCATGACCCTTCACTATAATCTCCAGAACCCATTTATCTGTAGTCACCGCCCTCCACTGCTCCAGATGGAGGGACAGACAACCCTCTACAACCACCCCTGGAGGTAATGGTGGTTATGGGGTGTACGAGGAGTCATGCTGAGCCGGGGGGGGGGGCAGAGCCACTAGCTTTAACACCCTTAGGTGCTTTGTATGGGCATCTGTGGTTAGGAGGGGGACTGACAAGGCCCACACACTTGTGCCTCTACCCTGCTGTTGATAGGCCTGATGGTGTCCTATGTCAGTGAAGGGATGAAAGCTGCCCCTACTCCTACCCCTGTTCTGGGTATGGAACAGGAATTTCACTGACTCTAGAGTACTGCCAGATGTCTGAAGGTTTCTCAAGGCTTCTCTTCTACATCATGACCAAACAATTTCTGCCCTCTAATGGGGCATTGAGAACTATTTGCTGCACATCAGTGGCAAAATCTGCTACCCTGAGCCATGAATAGTATGCAAAACAAATGCCAGAGGCTGCAGCAATGGCAGAGGCATCAGAAAGATATGCTGTGTAGATCAAATGTTTCCCCACATCAGCACCAGCATTAAGAATTTTGACTAACTCCTGTTTAGCAGAACCCTCAGACAAGGCCTGTACAGCAGCCTTAGCCTTCCTCCAGAGGATGTTCTGATATTGTATCACATGGGCCTGGTAATTGGCAATCTGCAAGCCCAGCAAGGCAAAGGCAGAAGTATGTCTGGATTCTCTATCAGGAGAAAGAGTGCTCAGGTGCCTAGGTGCCCCAGGCCTATCATGGGTAGCTGTAATTACTGCTGAGCCAGTCTTAGGCTGGGTAGCATAACAAGGTTTTCCAGAAGGGGCGGAATACATTTTGTCTGCTCTTCTGGCCACAGCTGGTATGTTGTTAGGCCTGTATCAGGCCGCATATGTAGCATCCTACAAAGCTGGAAACAGGGAAGAAACAACAGCAGAGAGAGAGAGAGATTCTGACATCTCCAGAAAATCCGCAGGTTCTTTTTGGTAGAATCCTTCTTCTCTAAGGTGAAGCCCATGGCTGCCTGCATTTGCTGCATCATGGTAAAAAAAATGAGGGCTCTTCTGGAGGTTATTCTTGGTGTATTCACTACAGAGTCTTCGCTACAGGAGGAGACTGTGGAGCTGGGGCCATATCCGTACTGGCTCTCCTCAGCATAGTCTTCCTCTTCCTCCTCACCCTCAACCATTATAAGCTTATGATTATATTCATATTCATCGTTGATTCTTTCACTGACAGAAATGAAAGGCTGTGCCAGCGATGCTGGTGGTGGCTGAGGTCTAGTCTTCAAGGTATTTACTTGCGATGATGACAGGGTACTTGTAGGAGACCCTGTTGACGGGCTCCCTGGAACAGGAAGGCCTGGCAGCAGATGATGTATCATGTCTGAAAAAGATAGTACTGTCTATGCATCTGTGCCGCTTTAGGCAGTGGGTGTGACTGCAGGAGTCAACAGTGAAGGGTGAGTCTCCGTTGATGGCGATATACCAGCTGTTAATAGGCCTGGTAGTGCATATGCCAAGGCCCGACCTTGGTGTTTGGTCGATGGTCAGGGGGTGGTCGGCGCCACCACAGGAGAGGATGGGGTCATAGTAAAGAACTGAGGAGAAGAGGAGCCACTCATGTTTTTGTAGGCATCGAGGTGTGACATTGTCATGGGTGGCCCCTGGCTGACTGCTTGCAAAGTTTATGTGTGGCGCTAGTGCTGATGCAGGTATACTGTAGTTCCAAAAGTCATAGTAATTGTAGGAAGTTTTCAAGCATTGAAGGCAAATTGCTCATTTTTGGCTTGCCATTTTCAATGCAAATAGCCCTGTCTATTAATTGTGCTAGAGTGCTGGTCCACTGATTTTTTTTTTAAAGTTTCCAAACTACTGCTAGTCACTACAAATTTAGGAAGATCATTCCATGCCGTTACAACTCTCTGGTTTATCTAGCTACCCCTCTCACTTCTTCTATATTCTAGCAGCACAGCAGCGCTACTATAGTTAGGGCTGAGCAGGGATTTCTACTGTATGTTAAACCTCAAACTTTGCACTTTATTAGCTTCGCAACTGATCAAACAGATTTGCACTAAATTTTACATGTGCAGTCGGGGGTCTCTTTTCGTGCCAAGTTGCATTCCAGTCAGATGCTAGATTCCATGAACCGGATAGTAAAAACAAAACAAAACAAAAAAATATCGTGAGGAAAAAAAACGCAGTTTTTTTTTTTTTTGCTGTTTTTCTGTTATCGCCTTGTGTCTAGATGGTTTGGAATTTTAACCATAAATTTTCATGGTAGAAAGGGCTTGGGCCATAGTGGTGTCTTTCGCAGGTTTGGTGAAAAAAATATTACCCTGTTTCAAAGTTATTAAATTTTGAAATGTTGGTTCTGAGCATGCTCAGTACGGGACTTTTGGATAACTGCTTAGAATGAAAAAACAATTTGGTCCATATGGGGGTAATCCTTTTTCATATAGGGGCAATCCTTTTTCATGAGGGAAAAAAAACATTTTTTTCGTATGGCTGCCATCTTGTTTCTATTATAAAAAAAATTTGAAAACACACAAAAATGACATTCTGCACACACACCAACACATGTGTCTTACTAATCAGGACCACGATAGGTGGATTCTTTATTTATGACTTTGATAACCGGGTGAGTGCACTGATCCCAGGGACCATTTTCAGGCATGACCGGGGCCATAACACATGGCGCAGGGTGACAGTGGAGTACAAGGTAACAGTAATACACATGAAACAGATTTGATACAAGCAACAATAGTAAGCACAATATACACAATATATTTGAGAACAGTGAATACAAGGTTTCAATATTGGACATGAGGAGATTTGGTACAAAACAAACAAATTGTAGGCACAGTGTACAATGTGTGACTGCATCGTCCAGTGAGCAAGTAATACACAGGATACTCAGTAAAAAATATATATACAATATGTACAGGCAAGGAAGTCAAATATTACTGTGAAAAATACAATACAACAGTTTTTGGAAAAATGACCCAGAATTGTCTTTTCTATATATTTTAAAATCCTTTTTTGTGACTTGATTTCTTTTTTTTGTATGGACAAACAAAAAAAGGAATTCGACCATACAAAAATGATCCTTCATACAAAAAAAAAAAAAAAAAGAATGGGGGTGGGGGTGGAGAAAAAGTCCAAATTCTTTTATATGAAGGGATCCTTTTCATATGTTTTTTCGTTGTATGAAAAGGATGCCTTCAGAAGAAAAACGACTTACAGTTAGTCCCCCCCATTCTTATTTCATCTGAAGGCAACCATTTTCATATAAACAAAAAGAACATACAAAAAGATTCCTTTTATGCTTTTTTCTGGTTCTTTTCTTTTTATGTAGTGATTTTTTCAGATGTTTTTTTTTTTTCATAAAAGCATGTCCTGATAAGAAGAAAGATTTTGGACTTGGTTATTCCTCACTCCAGATTTTTTTTTCAGATGAAGGAATCCTTTTCGCATGGGTTTTTTCATTCATACAAAAAAGGATGCCTTCATATGAAAAATGATTTTCAACATAGTTTCTCTTCTCCCCCGATTCTTTTTTCGAATGAAGGAATCCTTTTTTGTTCATACAAAAAATGATGCCTTCATACGAAAAAAGATGTTTTCCCATGTTTCACATTCAACAAGCCAGAACTCCTTCAATATTTGCAGTTCAGGGACAATCTATACATCAAAACAAAAAAAGGTCTTAATGAGTACTACAAGAACATACAATACCCCCACCCCAAAAACATTAGGGACTATATAAACCATACAAATTAAAACATCAAAATTCCCATAGGATAACATTGGAAGTTTAACAAGTCATACAACCAAGCAAATATATTGCTTTTTTTGGCAGAAATGGAGGCCCTGCACTTCCACACCAACATGGAGTTATGCATCTATGGAGGGATGGAGGCACAGGGCCCTCCGAGCCTTGTGCTTACACAGGCAAATGGATAAGTTCACGCAGGTCCCAAAGGGACTTACATGAATGAAGATATGATTATGCTATCTCAAAATGTAAGGAAATTCATTGAAAAAAAAAAAACATTCTTAATGCACCAGTTATGGTTAAAGCGACAACAGTAGGGAAATGTGGTGTTAGGGTTCCCAACTATAACATCCCACCCCAACGCTGCAGGCAGCAACAGGAAAAAACATTATGGTTTCACCTCTCCTGAGTCTTTGCAAATCAGGTGTGGGGTGTACCGTGGGGTTGTCAACCTTAACACTCATCCCATTCTCATATATTCTACATATCTCAGCTTATTTACTGATAGAATGGGGTGAGCATTAGGGCTGACAACCCCAAAGTACACCCCCCCCACACCTGATTTGCGAAGACTCAGGAGAGATGAAACCATAAGAAAAAATTACTCACCACAGTAATGTTGTTTCTTCTAATGGAGTCTTACTGTATTCTGACTATATGCAGTTAACCTCAGCACTTGAACTGCTCTGTTGAGTAAGGGGGGTTAATTCTATGCCAGGGCATAGAACATTGAACTTGAGCTCGGTTTTCAAACCTCTGTCTCTAGTACATCTCGGTGTAACCGTCAGATTCTTATGAGCAAAAACTAACTAACTAGAATTATGGAAATTGTTTTAATTTTAGGCCTAAAAAGGCCACAAAGCTTGGGTCCAAAAAACTCAAGTCGAGAACCCAAGGAGAAAGAGTAGACAGTGAATTAAGTATATAACAATAACAAAAGAACAACCACCACCCCACCCTACGTAAAGGGAGGGGTGCAAGGTACACCCCTGAGGTGCAACTCTGTACCTGCCAACCCACATTCCAAAAAACTAGGATCTGAGAGGGGAGGGAGGTCAGAATACAGCAAGACTCCATTAGAAGAAACAACATTACTATGATGAGTAATTTTTTCTTCAAACAACATGAAGTCTTGCTATATTTTGACTATATGCAAACTACCAAGCAGTTCCCCCCAGGAGGAGGGGACACAGAACCTTACTTTGGGAACAGGATCTGCAACACTGCTGTACTAAACTGAGCATCACTCCTAGTCTGGATGTCCAGAGAGTAATGCTAGGTGAATGTACGGACTGTTTTCCAGGTGGCTGCTTTACCTATTTCTACCAAGGGGATACCCCAAGCAGCTGCAAGGGAGGCAGCTGTACCTCTAGCTGAGTGGGCCCTCAGGCCTGAAGGAGGTTCTTTTCCCAGTTTGGAATAGCAGAAATTGATACAAGAGACAATCCACCTGGCAATAGTCATTTTAGTGCAGGTCTACCTTTTCCCAGTTCTCTGTAAGTGAGAAATAGCTGAAGACAATTCTTCCTATGTGCTTTAGTATGCTCTATGTAATAGCTAAGAGCCCTTTTCACATCCAGGCTGTGTAATCTTCTCTCCCCTGAGGAAGAATGGTCAGTGAAAAACACAGGTAAAGTCAGATTGGTTCAGATGAAAATCTGATACCACTTTAGGTAGAAATGTTTTATTTGTCCTGAGGACCACCTTGTCCTTATGAAAGGAATTGAAGTCAGGTTCTACTGACAAAGCCTGTAATTCACTGATCCTCCTGGCAGAAGTAATAGCCGCCAGGAACACAGTTTTTCCAGTCAAGGACTTAAGCTCGGCAGAAGCTAAGGGCTCAAAGGGTGGCTGCACAAGCTGTGCAATGCAGACATTCAGATCCCAAGCTGGAGTAGGCTCTCTAAGAGGAGGGTTAATGTGGATGAAGCCTTTGAAGAACTTACTGAAAACAGGATGGGATGCCAGGGAAGATCCCTCCCCTGCAGAAAAAAGCAGACACAGCTGCTAAATTAACTTTAAGGGTCACAGGCCTAAGGCCTAGGCTATTAAGATAAACCAAATAATCCAAGATCGTGGCAATACCTGCAGCCTCCAGCTGTATACCTCTCTGAGAACACCAAATGATGAACCTTTTCCATTTGGAATTATAAGTTTTCCTGGTAGAAGGTTTCCTAGAGACCTTCAAAATATCCATGACTCCCTGAGAAAGATGCAGGCCTGCATATTCTAACTCTTCAAGAACCAGGCTTTGAGACTGAGAGACTGGAGACTGGGATACCAAATCCTCCCTTGAGAGGAGGTTAATAAATTGCGTCTCCTGGATAGAGACAGGGGGAGTCACGCTGCTGGAGACAACAAGAGAGGATACCAGGGTTGTCTGGCCCAGTCTGGGGCCACTAGAATCACTGTGTAGGGTTGAGACCTGATCTTGATCAGGACTCTGAATAGTAGAGGAAAGGCATAAAGAAACCTGCCTGTCTAATCTAATAGGAGAGCATCCAAAGGAACAGTCCCTAGGACTGGAGGTCTGCAGCAAAACAGAGGAAATTGATAACTGACTGGGGCTGCAAAAAGATCTATCTCTGAAGTGCCCCATCTAGTGAAGATAACTTTCAGGATATGAGGGTTCAGGGTCCATTCATGATGGCCCTGGGACATTCCACTACTCACACACCCCACCCAAGTACCAGACCCATTGCTGCCCCGAGACTTACACCACTGCCACAGCTTCTCCACAATGTCCGCTCCAGTATGACCCTCCCTCCCCAAACTTATTCCACTGCTTCTGCCCCACACAAACTCAGCATGGCAGGCAACTGGCCCTGCCATCCCAACCTTATGGTCACTCAGCATACCAAGCGTGGGGAGTGCACACAGTCCGTACCGCTCCACAGCTGGACACATTAACAAGCATAGGCCTCTCCTCAGGAGTTATCTCTCTCCTCCTATTTTTTTTTTTTTTTTACTTTTTCTCTTTATCCCTCCTATCTGCTCTCGGTGCCCACTCCTTCCGTCCACTCATTTCCTCCATTCCACCTTCCGAGGGATCTGCCCCTAGAGTGCCTTTTCTCTCCTCATGCACAGTGGGGTCTGTCCCTACTTGGTGGTCTGGATGGAACTGGAGTGGCTTTCATCAGGGCTACGGAGGTGTTTCTGTTTTCTCCCTTGATGCCCTACCCTCTGGGGGCGTCCAGCGCTTGGGACATACGTCCCGGTGGTGGCGTGCTGAACCGCCATGCCTCTCATGCGCCCGTCGGCGTGCCACTCCGGCTCCGTCGGTAGAGTCGCCTTCATCCTTCCTGTTGCCGGTGCTTCCACTGGCTGTGGAAGGGATGCAAGCGAGGTGCATTCTTGGTCTTCCACCCGAGGGAGGAGAGCATCCGTTGGGACGCTCGATCTTCCTCTCCCTGCCGACCTCCCCGCCACCCAGAGTCCGGCTCACTGCGGAAGCAGGTGTGTGTCCAGCACTCAACCCTCAGCGCCACCTGGCCGATTCTCCTCCTATTTCTATCTGGAAACGTACACCCAAACCCGGGACCCAGATCCTACAACACACAGAAACAGACACCAGCCACTGACCTCTGCATTGGGTCCACGAATATCTGCAGTATACTGAAAAAAAAACGCTGCACTCCAATGCTGGATTACAAGGCACCAACCAGACATCCTAACCCTGGTTAAAACCTGGCTATCCAAGTCCATCCCCGATTCAGCTGTCTCCTTTCCTGGCTACTCACTCTTTAGAGTAGACAGAGTGGGCAAGCAGGCGGCGGGTGTGCAATTTTTGGCACACCCCTGGCCCAGGTACTACCCCCAGCATTAGAAAACACAAAAGCGCAAGTTGCTATGACTGAAAACTCCCAACTCATCAAAGGCACCCCTTATAGTCACTGCGAACTATCTCCCACCCCGCAAACAAACACAAGCCCTCCACTCACTAACAGAGTGCCCTGCCAGCCTCCCCCACAAATCAGAACACATACTGCTAGGGGATCTCAACATAAACTGGCTCAGCAAAGCAGCCACCTCCGCCTCAGATGTGCTCACAGCCCTTGACCTACATCAGTTGGTGACTAAACCAACAGAGAGCCTTTGCTTATATTGCTCCATTTATCTGGAATGAAATTCCTTGTGATGTAAGACATTTGTGTTCTGCTAAAGTGTTTGCAGATGAATTGAGGATGTTTTTTGAATTACAATTTAATTGTAAATGTTTTTTATGATTATTTTCTTTTGTAACAAAGACCTTTTTTTTGTCTGCAATATTTGTATTGAACATGTACAGTATGTCTTTTGTATTGTATATGAATGTTTTTATGTGGGTCACACCTGCAAAAGGAACTAGTTTTTCAGTGTGCTTACCCATTAAGTGAATAAACTAACAAACAAACTAAACCAACTAGGTGTAACCCAGCCATGGGCACACATACCTTGCTGGATGTCATCCTCACCAATTGGCCCCACAAAATCGAGGACATTGAAGTCCTACCAAACTCCCTCAGTGACCACTCCCCAGTAATCTGTTCATGGTCAGGCCAGCAACCTGCACCACCCCTAACCACAACACTCCGACGCCAACTGCGCCCAGGCAAACTCTCCAACTTTAAACAGCACCTTACTCAATGGGAGTGGTCCCCAATATACCATGCCCACAGCACTGATGATGCACTTAGCTACTTCCAGGACTCCTTCATCCAGGCCTGTGACATCTTTGCCGCTATAAAAAAGGCAAGCATCAAAAAACAGAGCACACCATGGATAACTCCATCCCTCCTCCAGCAGCTCAAAAGCTGTGATAACCTTTGGCACAGGGCCAATGAATCAGGCAACCCTGCCAATAGGCAGGCATACAGAGTTGCCCGGAACAGCTGCACCTGGGCTATTCAGAAGGCAAAAGCCGAACACTACTGAGCCACCCGAACCGCCTCCTGGGGCTCATTACACAAGTTCTGGGACAACATAAAGTCCCTAAATGGTAAAACACACACGCCGCCCCAGTCCTAAATTGCATCTAAGGGACTGGTCACCACAGACCCTAAGGAGATTGCCAACACACTCAACGACAACTTTACTGACCTAAGCTGGCTCTCCCCAAACTTCTTCGACCCAGTACCCACCCAGACCCCCCACCACCCACGGCCACCTTTCTATCTCCGGGCTATCTCCACCAGGAAGCAAGGCAATACCTAGCCAAAGCTCTGAACGGTACTAGCCCCCGAATGACCCAATTGACATCAAACTCCTCTGTCTGGCACTGGACGTGCTGATTACCCCGCTCACCAGCCTCCTGAACTGCTCACTATGCCTTGGTCAGTTTCTCACAGCCTGGAAGAATGCAGTTGTTACACCAAACCACAAAGGCAGTGACCCCCTAACACTGGGAAACTACCAACCAATCTCCATTCTACGCCCACTGTCCAAAGTGCTAGAAAAAGTTGTGGCAGATCCACTGACTGACTACCTTAAAACCCATGACCTACTCTGCAAAGAACAGCATGGGCTCCATGCTGGGCATAGAGTACCACTATGGCCCTGCTAGAATTCTCAAACTACATACATACTGCTCTTGATAGAGGGCACGTCATAGGAGCCATGTTCTTAGACCTATCCAAGGCCTTTGACACGGTCAGTCACCCCTCCTACTAAACTCCCTCCTCCTAATGGGGTTCTCACAAGGCCCTTGGACTGGTTTACTAGTTACCTGTCTTCTAGGTCCCAGTGTGTGCGGATAAATAACACAGTCTCCTGCTCGCGTCCCATCCACTCAGGAGTCCCACAGGGATCCATTCTAGGGCCCCTGCTTTATAGCATATTCTTGAATGCAATTCCCACTACCTGCCCTGAAATGATCCTCCTCTACGCGGACAACTCCATCATCAGTGCCTCCCACACCAACCCAACCGATCTTCAGGCCTCACTCCAGAACGCGTTCAGCCAAGTTGAACTCTGGTTTGCCAAGCACAGACTAGTCATGAACCTGAAAGCAACCAAGACTTTACTTTTCGCACATCACCAAAGCAAATAAAAAAATGCCCAACTGCATATTCAAGCACAGTCACTCTATACCCTGGCGCAGGTCCTGTCCTATAAATATCTAAGGGTTATCTTTGACTCTGCCCTCTCCTTCCACGCACACATCAACACCCTCACATCTGCTACCAATGCACGCATTGGTCTCCTCTATCGCCATAAGGACTGTCTTACACCAGAAGTCCTGAGACTAGCCATAACCTCCTCAGTAATGTCTCTGATTGACTGTGGGTTGCTGATCTATGCTGCCGCAGATGCAACAGCTATCGGTAAAATAAAAGTGGTCATTAACAAAGCCTACTGGCTCTTAACTGCTGCAGACCACATGACACACACATGCATGCTCTATTCCATTGCCCAGATCCTGAACTTTGACAAGAGGGTCCACTACCAGTCCTGCCTCTTGACAAAAAAATCCCTCCTTGGCTTGACCCCCCCAGGCCTATCTGCCTCCCAAATCTCCTCTTCCCTCACAGTGTACACACGCGCCTCGACCAAAGCTGCACTGGCCATTCCCAGAGTTAGAACCACACTTGACCAGAGGTCTTTTCTGGTCAGGGCTCCCTCCTACTTCAATGCCCTCCCGCCATCGGTCTCTAACCATCAAAAACTTGGTCCCTTTAAAAAGGCACTCAAGACCCACCTCCTTGCCACCTGCACCAGCACACTCTAAGTCCACCACCAGTGCCTTCACCAGCCGCTTAGAATGGCCACACAACCTCTTTCACAGTCAGTGGCCTGCAATTCTTACTCAAGCAATCGGACATATTCTCCAGACAGACTGCTCTAGAATTTGCACTACCTGCTTCCCCTAACTTACTCAGTTTACTCGGCTCCAGCCAAGCATAAAAGGCATGTGCACTGTCCCCCCATTCACTCTCTGGCCACTAACTGACCTCTTACTGTTAGATCTATCCTACGCACTGTCAACAGCCACAACAATGTACTAGACAGCCTTGTAAACTGGTCAGGACATCCTTGTAAAATGGTCATGCTGTAACCGGAAGTCAAAGTGCCCTGGCACTGTACCCTGTATCGTACTGTTTACTATGTTGCCCATAGCCTACAGCCTCAACTCTGCATCAGACATCCTAGTATACTGTTTCATGATGCAACCTTACCATCAAACTGCCCTGGAATTGTATATTGTATCGTACTATCTATTGTATTTACCTATGTCTGTATTGTGTATTGACGTGGAGCCTTTGGAAATGAGTCTCTGACTCAAAGGTTGTAATTCCAAGATTTTAAATAAATAAATATTCTGCTCAAAGCATCTGAAAGCACATTGTCCTTCCCTGGAAGATGAACTGCTGTCAGGGAAGCCTGGAGAGAGTAAGCTAAAGACCACAGTTTCATGGCTTCTGTGCACATGGCCGTAGACCGAGTGCCTCCCTGCTTGTTTATGTACCACATTGTGGTGGTGTTGTCTGTCCTGACTTGCACCACTTTGCCTTTGACTGACTCCAGGAAAGCCTGGAGGGCTAGGAACACAGCTCTGAGATCCAGGAGACTGATGTGAAAGAGAGACTCTTGCTGTGACCAAATTCTCTGTGTAGTGAGAGTCCCCAGATGGGCTCCCCAACCCAGGAGAGAGGCATCTGTGGTTAAAACCACTGAGGGGGCTTGACTGAGAAATGGGACACCCTGTCTGAGATTGTCCTGATCCAGCCACCACTGGAGAGCCTGGACCACAGTCCGAGTCACTGGAATCAGTTTGGTGGGAGAATCTTTCTTCTGAGACTAAAATGACCTTAAGTGGAACTGAATGTCCCTCATCTGAAACCTGGCCCCTTGCACCGCAGCAGTGAAAGCTGCCATGTGGCCTAGGAGTTGGAAAAGTGCCTGGCTGGTCGAGAGACCAGAGGCCGAAAAGAGGAGTCCAGATCTGTAAGGGTGGTTACCCTTGTCTGTGGGAGGAAGGCCCTTACCTGGACTGTATCTAACTCTACTCCTATAAAAGTGAGGAGTTGTACAGGTTCGAGAACTGACCTGGGAAGATTGAGGATGAATCCTAGGGAACAGCAGATTCTGAGAAACTTCCAGAGCTGACTTGACTTGGTATGAGGACTGGCCTACAATGAGCCAGTCGTCCAGATAAGGGAAGATTGAGATACCTTGCCTTCTGAGGAAGGCCACCCCTACTGCAAGGCACTTTGTAATTACCCTTGGAGCTGAAGTGAGAACGAATGGCATGGCTCTGAATTGGTAATGGCCTGAGGGCAACTCGAAACTGAGGTACTTTCTGTGGGAGCACCTGATAGGAATGTGGAAATAGGCATTCTTGAGGTCCAGGGATGCTAGCCAATCCCCTGGCCTCAGAGAGGGGAGGATTACTCCCAGAGTCACCATTTTGAACTTTGGTTTTGTGATATGTTTATTCAGATATCTTAAGTCTAGGATGGGTCGCTACTCCTCTGTCTTTTTTGGGGCAAGGAAGTACCTGGAGTACAGTCCTTTGCCCCTCTGTTGTGGAGGAACTTGTTCCACAGCTTTGAGAGCTGGCAGGGAAGAAACCTCTGCCTTTAAGGCAATGGTCTCTGATATTAATGCAGGAGGAAAAAAACCTGACTCTTATTTTTGGAAATCTCTTGAAACTGAAAGACAGGCCCTGGCTTACTACCTCCAGGACCCACTTGTCTGAAGTAAAGAGACTTCCAGGCCTGGAAATAGTAAGCCAGCCTGCCCCCTACTGGTATAGGGGAGGCGACCTGAACTGACACATCAGGGTGTCTGTTTGGCAGCAGCCTTGGACTGGGAAGAGGATACAGCCCTGCATATCCCCCTCCTACCTCTCCCTTGGAAGAACCCCCTCTGTGGGAAGGAAGAGGAGGCCTGGGCTTGGTAAAAAGGCATATGAAAAGGCCTGCCCTTGCCCCTAGACTGCTGCCTCTGAGGAGTGGCTTGCCTCTCTTTGGCCTCTGCACTCCTGTAGGTGGTCCTGTATTCATCTATTTTCTTCATGTAAGCCTCCGTCTGCTCCCCAAACAGAGAATTACCAACCACAGGGAAATCCATGGCCTTAGCCTGAGTATCCTGAGACAGGCTAGTACATCTGAGCCAAGCAAATCTCCTGAGAGACACAGATGTAGCCATGACTCTAGATGCCACATCATTACAGTCGACAGCAGCATGAAATTGCACTTTTGATGCCTCTATTCCATCAGCAGCCACCTCCTCCAGCTCTTTGACTAGCTGGGGGGAGCCCTTCTTTGCTAGTTCCATTACTGTATCCCACCTGGACCTCTGATACCTAGCTGTATAGGCCATGTAGGTTGCTTGCATGAGTCCCAAGGAAGATGCCAGGTACTGTTTATTTGCCATGGCATCCACCTTCCTGGAATCTTTATCTGGGGGGTATGAAGCCAAAGGAATGTTAGCCCTGTCACAGGCTGCAGCCTGCACTATTCCAACATAGACACATAGAAACATAGACTCTGACGGCAGATAAGGACCGCTAGGCCCATCTAGTCTGCCCATTTCCCTACCTACAGGATAGGCCGCAGATCCTAGTTAACCAACAGCCTATTTCTTCCTACCCCCACAAGAATTGCCTTATGTCTGTCCCATGCATTCTTGAATTCTCCCACAGTTTTAGACCCCACAACCTCCTCAGGAAGGCTGTTCCATGCATCCACTACCCTCTCTGTGAAATAATACTTCCTCACATTGCCCCTGAACCGCCTCCTTCTATCTTTAAATTGTGTCCCCTTGTTCTTACAAGTCTCTTTTTCTGAAAGATGCTACCCTCTTGGACTTTGTTGATTCCACTGAGGTACTTAAAAGTTTCTATCATGTCCCCCCTCTCCCTTCTTTCCTCAAGGGTATACATATTAAGCTCCTTTAGTCTCTCCTCATACGGCTTCTCTTGCAGACCCTGCACCATTTTAGCTGCCCTCCTCTGGACTACCTCTATCCTGTCTATGTCCTTAGGAGATGGGGTCTCCAGAACTGGACACAGTACTCCAGATGGGTCTCACCAACTGTCTGTACAGAGGGATAACAACTTCCTGTTTTCTGCTGATGATGCCTCTCCCTATACATCCCAGTATTCCCCAGCCCTCCCTACTGCCTTCTCACATTGCTTGCCCACCTTAAGGTCATCTGACATGATTACCTCCAGGTCCCTTTCCTTTTTTGTTGTTGTTACTACCTCCCCACCCATTGTGTATTCTTCCCCTGGGTTCTTGTTTCCCAGGTGCATTATTTTGCACTTCTTTGCATTGAATCCTAGCTGCCATACTTCTGACCATTCCTCCAACCTTGCCAAGTCCCTTTTCATCCTTTCCACACCTCCTTGTGTATCAACCCTGTTGCAGATCTTTGTGTCATCTGC
The DNA here is from genome assembly GCA_016271365.2 of Neoceratodus forsteri. NCBI lineage: Eukaryota > Metazoa > Chordata > Ceratodontiformes > Ceratodontidae > Neoceratodus > Neoceratodus forsteri. Next base: position 1,226,969,574 of record CM028131.1, on the reverse strand, counting down.
AAAAGGCATACTTTCCTTCTAGTCTCTCTGCAATGTCACTGATGAAGACATTAAAAGGATTGGACCAATACTGAACCCTCATGGCACCCCACTAGGAACCCCTTTCTTCAGAGTGGACTCCATTTATGATTACCTTCTGTGTCCTGTTGTCCAGCCAATGTTTTACCCAGGCTACCACCCTGGGACCCACTCCCAGGCTGGTTAATTTGACTATTAATCTTTTGTGTGGGACTGTGTCAAATGCCTTGCTAAAGTCTAGGTAGGCCATGTCCACAGTCCCTCCCTGGTCTACTACTTTGGTCACCCAGTCAAAGAAATCTATTAGATTTGTCTGACATGACCTTCCCGCTGTGAACCCATGCTGCCTTGGGTCCTGTGCTCCACTGGCCTCTAGGTACTCAACTATTCTTTCCTTCAGAAGTGACTCCATCACTTTTCCTACCACAGAGGTCAGACTGACAGGTCTGTAGTTTCCTGCCTCTGTCTTGGTCCCACTTTGTGAAGGGGAATCACATCGCCTTCCTCCAGTCCTCGGTACCACACCATCCTCCCATGATTTATTAAAGAGTAGCCAGTGGTTTCACTAGTTCCTCCCTTAATTCTTTTAGAATTCTGGGGTGAATTCCATCAGGACCCATTGCTTTGTCCACCTTCAGTTTTAGGAGTTCTTGCAGAACCCTTTCTTCTGTGAAAGGACTGGATCGACTTCCTATCAAGAGTGCTTCTGTTAATTGGATTAGGCACTTCCCCCTCCTCTTTTGTGAATACTGAGCAGAAATATTCGTTCAGTATTCCTGCTTTTTCACTGTCCCCCTCTGCCCACCCACCATTCATTCTAATCAGCCTCACTGTCCCTCCCTTTGTCTTTCTATGCTCGCTGATGTACCTATAAAAGGTTTTATCCCCCTTCTTAACTGAGTTGGCTATCTTTTCCTCAGTTTGGGCCTTTGCTATTCTGACTTCCCTCCCTGCTTCCTTCTGCCTTAACTGGTACAGCTCTCTGTCCTGCTCCTTCTGTGTTTCCTTATACTTCCGGAATGCTATCTTTTTCTTCCTGACTTTCACAGCCACCTCTTTTGAGAACCATAGTGGCTTTTTCTTTCATTTTGATTTGTTTATTTGCTTCACACAAAGGCTTGTTGCCTCTGTGATGGCAGTTCTGATAATTCCCCATTGTTGCTCCACACCTCCTTCTAGCCTGTTTGCTAGTGCTTTTTCTGAGGCACTCTCCCATCTTGCCAAAGTCAGCCCTCCTAAAGTCCAGTACCCTCACTTTTGTATGGCTTGACTCTGTAGCTGAGTTTAACGTGAACCACACTGTTTGATGGTCACTTGTCCCCAGATGGCAACCCACTTCTAGATCTGAGATCCTCTCACTGCCCCTGTTTGAGAGTACGAGGTCTAAGATTGCTCCCTCACGAGTGGGTTCCGGAAACTAGCTGTCTAATGCCTGCCACCTGTAGGGCATCAAGAATGGCCCTGCTCTTGGATGTGGCTGCAGCAAATGTGCTCCAGTTAACATTTGGCATATTCAGGTCTTCCATCAACAGTATCTCCCCTTTCTCTGCCATTCTAAGAATGCCTTCTATCATATCCTTGTCCATTCCTTCCCCCTGACATGGGGGTCTGTACACAACCCTGTGCAGATTGTGGTGCCCTTTCCAGTCTCCAAGGTGACCCACAGTGCCTCCTCTCCTCCCTGTTTACTCTTTTGTTCAGTTGCTTTTATCCCTTCCTTTACATAGAGCTCTTCTCCCCTCTTCTCCCCTGCCTGTCTCTCCTGTAGGTTATGTACCCTGGTATGTTAACATCCCAGTCATGGTTCTCGGTGTACCATGTTTCTGTGACTGCTACGATATCCAGGCATCCCTCTTCCATTAAGGCCACCAGCTCAGGAAGCTTGTTGCCCGTACTCATTACCCTCCATTTTCTGATGGCCTTACTCCCTTTTGCCCCATCCCTGTCCTTGCCTTTGTCACTTTCTCCATTTACCCCTGCCCTTCTCCCTATCGACACCTCTATGTTGGTGTTTGCCGCACTTACTACTGTGATTATTTTGGGGGGGCTAGGATTTTCCTACTCCTTTCCAGTGCCTCCCCCCTTGGCTAGTTGGCTGCAATGGTTGAACAAAAATTCCGTACCTGAGCCTGACAGAGTGCATCTCCTGTCCATTTTCTTATCCACAGGAGGTAAAGAGTTAGGCATTTGCAAAATTTCCCTTGTCTGTTTCCCCAAGGACTTGTGAGGAGGGATAGACAGCCTTTTGGAGTCTAGGATGTCCATCATTTCCATATAGTCAGGCTCTTCTTCCTCATCATCAGCTTCCACCACTGGAAGCTGGAGAGTTTCAGCTACTTTTCTGTAAAACAGAAAATGGGAAGGGGACTCAGAAAGACTGGGAGGGAAGACATTGTAAGGAGTGTCTGGGGAGATGTGAGGCTCTATACACTCATCTAGGCCTTCAAATTCAGTATGCTCGAAATCCTCTTCCTCCTCTTTGTCTCCTTCCCACTCCACATCATAAAACAATTCTGGATCAGAATCTGATGGAGTTGGGTCCAACCGAACTGACTGCTTAGTCGGAGGGATCGGTTGGGAAGGAACTGGACGAAGCGATTGCACAATGCTTATCGCTTTGGCTATTTCAGCAGTGGTTGGAACTTGTGGTTCAGGATCCGAACTGGCTGACTTCCTTTTTCTTTTTTGACGGAACCGACCCCTCAGAGTTGGTTCTCTTTTTGCCCGAGGGTGTAACGCCTGTGTCAGCAGGCACCCCCTCAGGTTTAGTCGGAACCGAACTGGGCTGGCCATCCGGTTCAGCGGACTTCTCGGCCTCCCTTTCCTTCAGCCTACTTAATCTCTTGTCTAAAGTGGCTTTGGGAAAGTTTTTACATTTTTTGGTAGTCTGATTTGAGGTGGTCAAACTCCAGACAATAAACACAAATGAGGTGGGGATCAGCTTTAGCAAAAGCCTCCCCACACTCAATACAGTGTTGAAACCCAGTGGGCCCGGCCCAGTGGCGCTGAGGGTTGAGGCGCTGGACGCCACACCTCGTGTCATGCCGGAGGCCCGGGTTCGGGAACGAGCTTGGGTCTTCAGGGGTCGGCAGGGGAGGGAGAGGATTGAGCGTCCGAGGGACAGCTCTCCTCTCCTGAAGGGAGGGGGGCATTTGCCCGGTGCTTGGATTGGCTCTGGCAGAAGCCAGAGAAACAGCAAGCGCAGGAGCACGTACAAGAGAGGGCTAGGAGTGGCAGTCGGCGAAACACCTTGACGTCAGGGCACCAGCCACTTCCTCAGAAAGGGGAAAAAAACACCACTGGAGCATGGCTAGACAGAGCACCAAAATACTGACCCTAATGGCGACTGCTTGCCTGACCATTGGAGGACCTGACGAGACACTGAAGCATCGGGACGTTCGGGTCCCGTCCCATACCCGCCTGTGGGATATAGCCACGGCTCCATGGGGGAACTCCTGGGGAATCAGATAAGGCAAGTTGAGGGGTGGTAGCTGGTGTCTCCCAAAGAAGCGTAACTCCACAGTGAGAAGGTGGATGAAAAGAAAGTTAAAAAAAAAACAAAAAAACAAACAAAAAAAAAAAAAACAGTGGGACCAGTTTTCTTCTTTGGTTTCTCAGACATAGCCTTAACCTACAAATTACCCTTAACAGCTTTTAAGCCAGGTAATGCACCCTTATCAGTTACCAACCGTGTCACGGGCTGTGGAGAAAAATGAAGAAAATCTTGTTTTTTTGAAATCGATAAGAACCGGACACCACTACTAAAATCCCAGAAAAACAGAAATATGAGACTGTTTCGCTTCCCAACCAGACCGACCGATAGGAAACCAAAGAAAAACAATTTCCACAAGAAAATTCTGAAACAATTCACTATCTATCTACTTACACTACCCTGTACCAAAGACAGAGATCTGATACCAAAAAAAAAACAAGAAAATCGGTTGAACAAACTGACCGATTCAAACTTTACTGAACCGAACCGAAGGAGAAATCTCCGGAGCGACTTCACAGTTAGGCGGAGTAAAGAATCTGACGGTTACACTGAGATGTACCAGAGACAGAGGTTTGAAAACCGACCTCGAGCTCAATGTTCTATGCCCTGTCATAGAATTAACCCCTTACTCTCCGGAGCAGTTCAAGTGCTGAAGCTAACTGCATATAGTCAGAATATAGCAAGACTTCATGTTGTTTGAATGTTTTTTTCCTGTTGCTGCCTGCAGGGTGGGGTGGGGTGTTAGGGTTGGAACCCTAACACCACATTTCCCAATTTTTGTAGATTCAACCCCAACTGGTGCATTAACAAACTTTTTTGCAATGAAAATATATCTATATCTATATCCTTTCCTTTGATAATCGTGGTGTGCCCTGATGAAAAAGATATCCTCAAAGAAGATAGAACAGTTACGTAAGAACTTACTGTAATAGTAGATCTTCCAGAGAATCTCTCGCAGCAAGTCACACCTTTGGAACTACAGCCATCAGGCACCAGGACCACACTGAAACTCTTCTAGCTAGCAGTCTACAAGGGGCCACCCATGACAACAATGTCACCATTCCTACATACACGTGGGTTGCTCTGAGCCCTCCTCAGTTCTCCTGCCGAAGACCAGACATAAAGGATGTCCCCCGAAGGAAACAAGGTAGGGCAGAGGTTCCTGACATTGAAAAATGAGAGACAGCGGTGCAAAGCACCCTGGAAAAGGAGACAGACACAGAGGAGTAAGGGGGATGGAGGAAGGGATGGCATGACTTGCTAAAAGAGATTCTCTCGAAGAGCTACTGTTACAGTAAGTTCTTGTGTAACTGTTCTATCTTCTTTGAGGACATCTCCTGCAGCAAGCCACACCTTTGGAATGAGGAACAAGCAATACCAACAGAGGGACAGTCTAGGTGGCTAGAAGCAACAGGCCCACGAAACAAGGCCGTGTAGCCCAGCTAAACAGAAGCTTGCTTGTCTTCTAGAGGCAATACCCAGACTGTAGTGTGTAGAGAAGGTGTGGACAGTACTCCAGGTAGTAGCTGCCCAAGTCTCAGCAGCTGGGACATTCCTAACACATGCAGTCGAAGTGGCCATGCCTCGGACTGAGTGGCCATGTGCAGAAACAGGAAGCTCCTTACCGTACTTCCTGTAACAAAAGGTAATGCAGTGGGCCAACCATTTGTACAAGAACTGCTTTGAAACTGCGATGTCCTCTTTCCCCATGGGTGAAAGAAAAAACAGCTACAAGAACTTCCTAACAGCCTTCATACAGTGAACAGAATACCAGAGTATTTTATGTACATCTAAAGTATGGAGCAATGCTTCCCCTGGATTGGCTTGCTCCGGAAAACACACAGGTAGGTGGATGGATTGATGAGAATAAACTCAGACACCACCTTAGGCTGAAACTTAGGACTAGTATGCAAAGATATCCTGTCTTTGTGGAAAATTAAATAAGAAGGTTTACCCATGAGTACCTGGAGCTCTGAATTCCTCTGAGTAGAAGTAAAATCAACTAAAAATAACTCTTCAAATGACAGAGTGTAGCTCGTAAGTCGGGGCTGGTTCAAATTAAGTCAAAGTAAGCTTGTTTAACACTAAATTCAGATTCCAAGGAGGAGTTGGATCGTAGATGGGAAGCTTCAAGTGTAGTGTGCCTCTCAAAAACGTATGGTGCACATCCAGCTGGGCCACGGCACGTGGAAGGCCAAAATGGCCGACAGGTGAACCACAATGGAAGAGTACTGCAGCCCGGCATCAAATAGGGAGCGCAAGAACTCCAGAATCTGAGTCATTGGACAAGTGAAAGGATCTAGGTGGTGGGAAGCAGCCCACAGAGCAAAAGCACTTCCACTTTATGAAAGAAGGGGCCCTTGTGGAGGGTTCTGTGGCTGCCACCAGGACACCAGCCACTTGCTGGGAAACTCCAAGCCTCATAATGGTATCTCTTCAGGAGACATGCATGGAGAGGAAGAGACCTGAGGTCCGGATGAATCAGAGTGCTTGCCCCTGTGACAGCAAGCCGGGGCACAGAGGCAGAGGTACAAGGGGTTCCATGGTCAGCTGCTGCAGTAAGGGGAAATAGATCTAATTATGCCAGGAGGGAGCCATGAGGATCAGAAGGGCCCAGTCCATTTGAAGTTTGATTGAAACCCTCTGAATAGGGGGACGGGAGGAAGGGCAAAAAGGGACCTCCCTTTCCAGGAGAGGGACAACACATCTCGCCAGTAAACTCCAGGCCCTGGAGTGAGCGAGCAGGGATGTGGCAGTGATATGCAAAAAGGTCCAGTGCTGGATTACCCCATCTATCGAACAGGTCTTCAGCCACTGAGGTCAGCAGCTCCCACTCATGCATTCTGGACTGTGACCCACTTAACCTGTCTGCAAGGATGTTTTTGATGCCTGGAATATAGACTGCCGACAGCTGTAGACTGTGTGCTAGAGCCTCATACCAGATCCTCATCGCTTTCTGACATCAAGGATACAAAGGAGTCCCTCCTGTTTGTTGATGTAGTGCACGGCACTGATGTTGTCCTTCACCACTAACTGAGGGCCAGGGGACAGATGGGTCTAGAGGGCTTGTAATGCACACAGAATGGCCCTTACCCCTAGGATGCATACATGGAGGGAAATCTCCACTCTAGTCTGTGTGCCTAGCAAGGCCCCAGATGTGTTCCCTAGCCGAGCCCCAAAGCATATGAAGTGAGAATCTGTTGAATGAAGGAAATGAGAAGGGCACCCCTTTTAGCAAATGGCTGGGGTCCATCCAACACTAGAGCACCTCTCGGACAGAACTGACTAGAACCTGCCCATCTACAGCATTGTTGTGCTACTCCCATTGGACTCCTAATGTGCCTTGAGGATCCGCATTCTCAGCCTGGCCAAGGGTACCAAGATACTGGCTGCTGCCATAAGGCCCAGCAGTCTCAGGAATGCCCTGGGTGTGACACACCTGTTGTGCCAAAGCAACAGGGTCTGTACCGTGAGGTGCTCCACCCTGTCCTGAGGCAAGAAGGCTAAGCCCTGAGCAGCATCCAGAACTGTCCATATGTACGGCAGACACCGGCAAGGGAACAAGACGGACATAAGTAGATTGACCGTGATCGCAAGGGTGTGGAACAGTTATCTGGGACATGCTAGGGCATGAGACCTTTGTTCCTTGGGCTGAGCTTTGAGCAACCAGGTGTCTAAATAGGGGAAGACTTATAGACCCTCTCTCATGAGAGCTGCTGTCACAACTGCCAAGCACTTGGTAAATACCCATGGTGTAGATAAAAAGCCAAAGGGCAATACCCCAAACTTGTAGCGTCTCCCTCTGGCAGAAGTACAGTTACATAGGAACTTACCATAACAGTAGATTTTCGAGAGAGGTTTCTTCAGTAGGTCATTACAAATAGGACTGACACCACCTAGCGTTGGGCCGCATGGCAGACTTTTCTAGCAATCCCTGACAAGGGACCGCCCACCCGTCATGTGACTGACATCAGCGTGGCCATATATAGTGGGCGGTCCCCACGCCCACCCTCCAGTTCTCACGCTGGAGCCAGGAAGAAGCCTGACAGCAGGAGCAAATAGGATTTGGAGTCCCTGTGCAAGAAATAAAATAAGGGGAATGAGGGAGGGAAAAATATGACCCACTGAAGGAACCTCTCTCGAAGATCTACTGTTACAGTAAGTTCCTACATAACTGTACTATCTTACTTTGAGAGGGTTCCTTCAGTAGGTCATTACATATAGGACAGAGTCCCAAGCAGTCCCTCCAAAGAGAGACCATGAGAAACCAGGGAGAAGGAGAAAATAGCTCCAACAGAAATTGGGAACCAGAATGGACCCAGCCTAGGACAAAAGGCCCTGCAAGACAGCTAGGCTGAAGCCAGCCCTCTGCCTAGAAGCAACGTCCACACTGTAGTGTTTGGTGAAGGTATGGACAGAACTCCAAGTAGTTGTGGCACAGATATCAGTCGCAGAGACGTTCCACAAAAAAGCAGTGGAAGCAGCCATGCCCCTAGTAGAATGACCGCTGATGGGACCCGGCAGAGGTTTTTCATACTTTTGGTAACAATACCGAATACAGTTGCCTAACCATTTGGAAAGGCACTGCTTGGAAACCACTTTACCCTTAGACCTGGGGGCAAAAGAAACAAAAAGCTTATCGCAGCTCCAGAAATCCTTGGTCCAGTGTGTGTAGCACCGAAGGATCCGATGGATGTCCATGGTGTGCAGGAGTGCCTCACCTCTATTCGAAGGGGACGGAAAGTAAACAAGAAGCTCTACAGATTGGTTCAGTGTGGCTTATGACACCACCTTGGGTAGAAACTTAGGATTTGTCCTCAGAACTGTCCGGTCCTTGTGGAAAATAAGATAAGGCACTTTACAAACCAGAGCGTGAAGCTCAGAAATTCTTCGGGCTGACGTAATGGCAACTAAAAGTAAAGTCTTCCAGAAAAGGAAGTGCAAATTGCAGCTCATGGCCGGCTCAAATGGGGAAAGAGTGAGCTTCTCCAACACAAAGTTCAAATCCCGAGGTGGAGTTGGGCTGCAGATGGGGGGATGTCAGATGGAGGATCCCTTTCAGAAAGGGTTTTGAGACTTCCAACTGAGCCACGGGTTTACCATCCACCAGCTCGTGGTATGCCGAAATTGTGGAAAGGTGGACCTTCAAGGAAGAATATGACAGACTAGAGTCTGATAGATGAAGGAGGTATTCCATGATTTGAGGCGCAGAACAAGAAAAGGGGTTCCAATTCTTGGAAGTCGCCCAGATGGAAAAACATTTCCACTTCATGGCATAAGTGGAATGAGTAGAAGGTTTTCTAGCCTCTATAAGGACTTGAGCGACTCGGGAGGAGACCCCGCAGCGAGAAATCGCTATGACTGCAGGAGCCATGCATGAAGATGCAGTGTCCTGAGCTCCGGATGTACAAGACGACCTCGATCCTAGGTCAAGAGGTCATGGGTCACTGGAAGTGGAACTGGTGGTTCCCTGGACAGCTGTTGCAACAGCAGAAACCAAATCTGTCTCGGCCAGAAAGGAGCAATGAGAATCATCCTCACCTTCTCTGGCTGAAGCTTGAGAAGGACCCTCTGGAGAAAAGGAAATGGAGGGAAGGCATACAAAAATTTCCCTGTCCAGGAGAGAGAGAGAGCACATCGTGACAGAAAGCACCATGCCCTGGAATGTACAAGCAAAAACTGGGAAGTTTTGTGTTGTATTGGGAGGCAAAAAGGTCCATTTCCATATACCCCCAATTTAGGAAAAGAGATTCTGCCACTTCCTGATTTAATTCCCATTCGTGAGTTAGGGTCCGATACCTGCTGAGACTATCCGCCAGGACATTTAGAATGCCTGGAACGTGCACGGCCACAAAAGCCAGATTGTGCTGAACCGCTGAGTTCCACACCCGCATCGCCTCTGTGCACAGGGGCTGCGATCGGGTTCCTCCTTGTTTGTTGAGGTACCAGACTACCGACATATTGTCCGTTTGGACCAGCAGTGATCCCTTGGGAAGGAGGGTCTGGAAGGCTTGTAAGGTGTACAAGACCGCTCTCATCTCCAGAACGTTTATGTGCAAAGGTGCTTCCAAGCTGGACCACAGTCCTTGAGCTTGGTGCTCCCCCAGATGCGCTCCCAACCCCATGTTCGAAGCATCCATAGTTAGGGATACCAGAGGACCAGGGCTCCTGAAAGGGAGACCAGAGGAAAGGTTGCAGGGGTCCCTCCACCAAAACAATTCTTTCTGAAGCACTGAGGAGACCAGTACTGGATGGTCCAGGTCATCCAGGAGTTGGTCCCACTGCACGCGCAAAGACCAGTGAGTAACTCTCATGTGAAGCCTTGCCAGGGGAACAGCAGTGATGGAGGCTGCCATCAGGCCAAGAAGGCAGAGGATCTCTCAGGCCAGGATAGTCCTGGATGAAGCCACTCGCGAAGCCTGATGGATCAGGGTCTCCACCCTGTCTGGAGGAAGGAAGGCTCTGCATTGCACTATATCCAAGACTGCCCCAATGAATTGTAGCCTCTGGGACGGGATCATGGATGACTTGGGAATACTGATTGTAATCCCCAGTCTGCCAAAGAGGTCCAAGGTGAAAGACAGCCTCCAGTAAGGAGTCCATGGATGGGGTTGAAATCAGTCAATCATCCAGGTAAGGGAAAACTGCAATACCCTGGTGGCATAAAGAAGCCGCCACCACCGCCAGGCACTTGGTAAACACCCAGGGTGCCGAGGACAGACCAAAAGGGAGCGCCTGAAACTGGAAGTGCTCCCCTTGGAATTGGAACCACAGGAAATGGCGGTGGCCAGAGAAGATCAGGATGTGCAGGTAAGCATCCTGCATGTCCAGAGCGCACAAACAATGATCCTCCAGAAGGAGTAGGAGAAGACTCTTGAGCGTCAACATCCGAAACTTTTTTGCACCTGACAAACTGATTGAGGTTGCTTAAGTCGAGAATGGGTCTGAAGTCTCCCATCTTTTTTGGAACCAGGAAAAAAGGGAGTAAAACCCCCTGCCCTTTTGCCGGAGGGGAACACGCTATTGCTTCCTTGAGCAAGAGGCTTTGATCTTCTCGGAAGAGAAGAGCCTGACCCCTGGAATAAAAAGACCTTTTTGGCAGATATTCTACAGGAATTTCCAGAAATTCTATGGTGTGTCCGACGGACACTAGTTGCAGGACCCATGCGTCGTAGGTTATTGGCTTCCATTCCTGTGCATGGCGGCGAACCTCCCCCCCCACCACCTGCTCCTCGTTGTGAGACTGAGGAGGTAGTGGGGAAAGTGAGTCGGGAAGTGGCAGGACGTTCAGTGGGAGGACCCCCTGTGTGTCTCTGGTTCTTGGAGGCTGGAGGAGTGGCAGAACCTGTGGACTTGCGTTTGCCCAAGTGCCGAGCCGGGGGCCTGCATCCCCTGCCACCAGGTCCTTTTCTGAAAGGGCTGCTGCTGCTGAGTGCCCGATCGGTACATAGATCTCACTGACCTGAAAGCAAGGCCTCTGTCCTGGAGATCAATGATATCATCTTTGGTGTCCCCACCAAAAAGCACAGAGCCCCGGAAGGGGGCATCCTGAATTGCCAACTGTACCTTGTTGGCAAGGCCAGAGATGCAAAGCCAGGAATGCCATCTTAGGGCGAAGGCAGTTGCCGAAGTGCAAGCTACAGAGTCAACGGAGTTGTATGTAGCCCGCAAAGCATGCCTACATGAAAAGCGAGAGAGGCGAAGGTCCTTGGCAAGTTCCTCTTTGAGGCTCAAGGGTTCCATAGACTGGATACAAGCCTCTAACCTGGCCAGGGTAGCCTTTTGGTGGGACACCATGTGGGCCACATAGTTGAGAGATCTAAGCTCACATGTGGCTGAGGCATAAACTTTTCTACAGAACTGGTCATTTGCCTCGACTCTTTGTCTGGAGGAGAGGTGCTCATGTGCTTGGGTGCAGCGGAGCGGTCATGAGCAGTTGAGATGACAACAGAGTCCGCCTTAGGATGCATATTTAGGAACGGAGCATCCTTCAGAGCCTGGTAAATCCTGTTCGCCTCTTGGGGACAGCCGGGAGAGAATGAGGCATCTGCCAGACCGTAGAGGTGAGGTCCTGGTGAGGCCTGATCCAGGGAGGAATGGGGATCGGAGACAGAGACTATAAGTCCAGGTGTTTGGCTAGCCTCTGTCTCACTGGGTCTTTGTTCCTCCAACTCCCAGTCGAAGAAATCCTTCATGGACCTCAGAAGATCCGTGAAGGCAGGGTCCTCTGGGGGCGACTTGGGGGAAACCTTGCCTTTTGGACCCTTGGGCTCCTCCAAGGTGTCCTCCACCGACTCGTCAGCATCCTCCTCCTCATAATCATCATCTGCCCCCTCGTCAGGAAAATTACGAATGTCGGGAAGGGTAATGTCTTGAAGAGCCGCCCCTGAGACATGTACCATGGATGGAGAAGAGCTTCTCGCGGATGCAGACCTAGGAGACCGCGATAGAGGGAGTCTCATCTCCAGGTCTGAAACCAACTCTGAGCGCACCCCCTGCCACCAAGACTGGATGAAGGTCTTAAAATCTGGCGTATCCTGAGGAGGAGGTTGTGGCTGAGGGGGAGGAGGAGGCATAACTGGTGGGGGTTGGCAATGGTAACCCTTGTACCCCTGATAATAATGGTAGGGGTTATAACCAGGGTAGTACTGCCCAAAAGAACTCCATTCAGGAGGACGACCAGCCAGGAAATGGTCCCCAGGATACCCGAAAGGGTACTGTGGGACAGTCCGGGGTTTGGTATAAATCCCCGTTGTCATATCTGATGGAGGGGGTACCGATGTTGGACCTGCTGTAGGATAAATAGGCAGGGGGTCCAGCGTCAGGATAGGCACCACCCAATCTGGTGCTGGAAGGCAATCCAGCGTCAGAGGGGCTAGCGTCGGGGCCGGACGAAGGGGGTCCGATTGCAGGACCGGGTCTGGCGCCGGCGCCGAAGGCTGGGGCAGACCACAGGGCCCTGGCTGTTGAAGAGTCGTCAGGATATCCAGCATCAGAACGGGATTTGCCGGATCCGATGGTGGAATCGGGGCCAGGATATTTGTCGGCTCCGAAGGGATCCCACCTGGAGGAGGAGGAGAAGGAGGAGATTCTGCTGGAAGGCCAGACTGCCAAGGAGAAGCCTCCTTCTCTGTGACCACATCAGGAAAGCATGGGACAGACCCTGAGGAATCTGTCACATTGAGGGGTTCCACACTGTCTTTGCCTGAAGTACCTGCCTGAGAAGGGGAGGGTAAAGGCAAAGGAAGAGGGCCTTCTCCCCCTGATTCTGCCAGTCTTCGGGTGAGGCGCCACTAGGCCCCGATGGGCGAACCATGCCTGAGCGGCCATCGGAGACAGGCATCTTATCAGGCGAAGCCAGGCAGGTGGGGGAGGAACCCCCGGCCGACTTACCGACTGGGTCCCCGAAGGTTGTGGAGCCGTCTTACCAGCGGCCATGCAGTCCCCAGAGGAGCCAAGGGCCGACTTAGCGGCCGTAGCGGTGTGGCCACCAGAGAAGTCGATGGTAGATTAATCCGCTGAAGATTTGCCAGACTTACCGTCCGGGGTCTTGTTAGGCAGTTGCTGGGCCTTGCTCGTCGAGGGCCGCAAGGTCTCAGGTTGGTCCGTGGAGAGCTCCTGCTCCCGAGATTTCTCCTTATGGTGCTTCTTTGAGGGAGAAGATTTCTCAGAAGAGGACTCCCTAATGCAGTCCATTTGCTTTTCTTTTTTTTAAAACTCAAGTTTATTCAACCTTCTTCAATTACTAACAGTGTACAGTCACTTGTTAGAACCTGTGATTTCTCTGTTTTACAGAAAAAAATGGATAAAATAAAATATCTGTTAATACTTCATACATGGTGACCAAGAAAAAGACTATACGAGACATTTCTAAAATTAAGCAATGCAATTCATTATTAAAACTTTCCATACTGTTATCAAGAAGTATATACAGAAAAAAAAAAGAAAAACATCCCAACAAACAGGGAGAGTATATTCAATCCTCATGCCAAGTAAAAAGAAATTCATCAAGTATAAGCTGCTTAAGAATTTTGTATCAGTAAAAAGGGGAGAAAAAGAAAGGGGCATAATGGGAGGAAAAGCAGAACAGACAGATCATTGGATGCATATATCCAGACTACTACTTCTTCCATTTTAGGGGGCCGTGAAGACTGTGGAACGAGCCGCTTCCCAGGCTATCCAGGAGGACCAAATCATTCTGATTTTTTCCTCGCTCAAGTGTAACTTGGCTGTGATGGATTCCACATCCATAATATTATTAACCCGAGAGACTTACTGCTCTAATTCTGAGGGTTCTCGGCACAACCAATGTACTGCTAGGTATTTTAAGGCTGTAGCTATAAGTGCCAAAGCTACTTTCCTTTTGGAGGAAGGAAAATTCACAATGGTTGGAAAGCCCAGAACCCAGTCAGTGAAAGTATCTGGAATGTTTCAGACAGTATTCCTTGTACTGCCCCCTGAATGTCCTGCCAGTATTGAGCAATCATTAAGCATCCCCAATAGATACGCCAATGTGTGCCCACTGAGCCACACATTCTCCAGCATAGGTCCGTGTTAGTAGTGTTATGATGGTTAGTCACCACCGGGACCAGAAAGTATCGAACCAGGATCCTCCAAAAGAATTCTCTCCAAGTGGGAGATGAAGTCACCCTCCAGCCCTGTCTTAACCTTTTAAGCCATGCCTCCTCTGGGATACTCCCTGACATCTCTCTTTCCCATGCCAGCTTGATTGTCCTGAGGGGGTGTTCTTCCCCAGGACCAATCAACTTATATAGCTGGGAGGTCCACCTCACCTTATCTTTTGATTGTTGTACTAACTGCAGAAAGTTTTCCCAGGGTTTAGGGTAGACGTGTGAGTTCTTTCAGGTTGGCAGGGATATTAGGGATATTAATGAAGTGGCGTACCTGTAAATATCTATGAAAGTCCGAATCATGTAAGCCAAATGTCTCTTAAATTTAGGCAAAGGTAAGACAAGTACCCTGTTCCACTAGTTGTGAGAATCTGGTCAGCCCCCTCAAGTCCCACTTAGCATATGCACCATCTAGATGCGGGGGGAGAAAGTCAGCATGTTGACAAATAATAGAACCTGTAGGGTGTGTTGCGTCCATGGGTTATTAGACAATAAGGACACTGGGGCTGTAGGTAGAGAATATGCCAGGGAACACAAAGACACTTCCCTAACATCCTGTTCCTCTATGTCCAGCCAGCCTGAGGAGCTGCGCCCTGTGATCCAGGCATGGATCACTTGACGTTGATAGGCCAAATAATACGAGTAAAAATCAGGTAATCCCAAGCCCCTCCATCTTGTAAAAGTGATAGTGTTTGTCTAGAAATTGGGAAGGCCCCCCAGATAAATTTGGATAGTCCGGCCATGATACCATGACAAAATGCCAGGGGTATTGGGAGGTTAGCAAATAGGAACAGGAAGCAGGGCAACAGATTCATCTTAATCAAATCTATTCTCCCCGCAACTGTTAAGGGCAACAGGGACCATCTTGCCAAGTCCTGTTGAGCTATACCCCATAATCTGTTATAGTTAATCTCAAACAATTTTGAGGTATCCATCTGAACCCATATACCCAGATAGCGAATCTGATCATTTTTGGCCCAGGAGAATGGGAACCCCGTCTGAAACCCTATTGGGTATTCCACTCAATTTAAGAGCTTCTGACTTGTCATAATTTAATTTATAACCAGACAGTTCTCCAAACCTCCCCAGGATAGACAGGAGTTGAGGGAGCAATGTCCATGGGTCACCCAAGAAGAACACAGAGTCATCCGCGAAGAGTGCAACCTTTTGTTCCCTCCCACTGGCCATCATCCTGATCACCCCTGGATCCTGGTGTACAGCTCCTGCTAAAGGTTCCAAACAGATTGTGAAAAGAACAGGGAATAGGGGACAGCCCTGCCTCGTACCCCTAGTCAAAGAAAAACTTCTAGAGTTTACTCTATTTACCTTAACTGGGGCTTGTGGCTGGGTATATAAGTTTTGAAAAATTTTTAAGAATTTAGGGCCGAATTGCATTTTCTCCATGGCAACTTTTATGAATTGCCAATTAACCCAATCAAGGCTTTTTCAGCATCCAAGGAGATAGTCAACTAAAATCCTGGTTTGTTCTGCTGAGAGGTAATAATGTTGAGCAACCTTTTCATGTTGTCAGATAAGTATCTACATGCCACAAAACTGGTTTGGTCTGGATGTATGATCGTCCCTATTACCCAATGCAGCCTGTCCGCCAGGATACCAGTGAAAATCATCATGTCAACATTTAGAAGTGATATGGGCTGGTAGGAAGAACAAAACAGTGGGTCCTTGCCCTCCTTAGGGAGTACCACTATCTGTGCCTGTGTCCAGGACACCGAAACCTCCCCCCACCCCTGTACATGGTGAAAACATTTTAACATGATAGGGAGCAACTCCTTCCTGGAACATTTATAAAATTCAGATGGTAAACCGTCTAGACCAGGGGACTTGCCTGATTTGATTTGTGCTAGTTTCTCCAGGACTTCCTGGGCCAAAATGTTTGCCTCTAGGATCGTCCTGAGATATGCCTCCAGGGCAGGAAGCGCAATCCCATTCAGGAAGGATCCTACCCTATTTTCATGATCTGGAACTGATTCTTGTCTCTATAATGTTGTATAAAAGTCTGCAAAGCAGGCAGATATATTTATAGGATCTGATACCACCCTTCCTCCTCCAGGGTCCTGTAATTGAAGGACCGCCCTTGAGGTCACTTGCTTTCATAAGACCACGGCAAGGAAATTCCCTGCCTTATTTCCACCCTCATAGAATTTCTGTGCTGTTCTCCTTAGCATGACCTCTGTGTGGGTGGCTAATAAAGACTCCAACCTCTTTTTCTTTGCCTGCCAAAGTTTCTTGTCCTCTAAGTTCAGGGTGAGCTTATAACGGAAGTCTGCTTTCCTTAGCTCCTCCGCTATCTGATCCTGTAGCTTTTGGCGGGCCTTTTTTTGCTGGGAACTGCACTGTATAAATATGCCTCTTAAGATGGCCTTCAGGGCATCCCAGTGAACCGAAGGGGCTGTATCTGAGGGTGGGTTAATCTCCACAAATTCCTGAATGGAGTCAGAGATCTTCTGTTTGATCAAAGATTGGTTCAGAAGCCCTACGTTAAGACGCCAAGTACTATTTCTTGGGCTGGGGGAAAACACCAGTTTTAATAGTAATGTGGCATGATCGGACCATGTTATAGGGAAGATGCTGCAAGTATCCAGCATACCTGCCCGCTCTCCGGGGACAAGGAACATGTCAATCCTTGAGAAACTGGCATGTCTGTGGGAGTAAAAAGTGTAGACAGCTGCATTAGGGTGGAGATGTCTCCAGGCATCGAGGAGTCCCACCTCCCCCAGCAGGCGTTTCAAAAAACTTTCCTTGCTAGCGCTCCACAGGCATGTCCGGGTGACCCTCCTATCCCTCCTGGGTGACAAAACAGCACTGAAATCCCCTCCCAGGATATAAAAGGAGTCTGGAGTATGTACAGTGCTAAGAATTATTTTTTTAAGGAAAGCTCCATTTTCTATTTTGTCATTTGGGACATAGAGACTTAATAAGGTACACTTCATGTTAAAAAGGCAACCTGCAGGCAACATATCGCCTTAGGATCCAAATCAACTCATTGCACACGAATGGGGTGTCCTTCTAATTAATGTATACCTGTCCTCTCCTGTGAGGATGCTCTGGCCATGAAGCGGCATAAACCTCCCACCCACATCCAACGCAATTTGGTGTGCTCAAGCATGGTCAGATGTGTTTCTTGCAGGAATGCCACTGCGGCTTTCATTCTGCCTATTTCTTGAAGCACCCTAGACCTTTTAATGGGGCTACTGAGCCCTTGGACATTATAAGAAATAAAAGTTAGTGCCATACAATATTACTGAAGGAGTCAATATTTCCCCAGACAAGAACCATAAGTAACCTTCTTCAATCGAGCATCCCCACTGCCCCCCCCCCCAAACTCCCACTGCACAATGAATTCTGCCTCCCAGGAATAACAATACAACTTGAATCATTTAACAAACTGATTTTAAACTGCAATTAGACATATTGAACTTTGAACTGTGACTCTAGATGTGCCACTGCCTTCAACCTCTATGTGTGGAGGTGGCAAGGTGTGATAACCTGTTTTGCACCCAATCAAGGGCCATAATCGAAGACCCCTATCTCGAGTGGTGGATCGGGTCGCTCCAAGCATAGTCCCAAAATTCCCAACCCCCCAGCCAAAGTTTTAAGTTTCCCAAGTAATGAAATACAGAGGACAAAACCTCTGCTATGGGCTGCCCTGCCCTGATGTAAATAATTATACACCCTAAACTGCCTAGGCGCCCTAGGGGTAAGTCATCCCCCCCTCCCTCTTCCCCTCTTTATTGCCAGCACCCTTCCTGCCAGGTGCCAGACCTTATTCAAGCATATTTCAACATGGCCACCTACATCTGTGGCTTAATGTATTGGATGCTCATTTAACGAGTCAGGTTACCCCTCCAACAACAGCAAAATAAATGGCTTTATGAGATATAGTCTTACCCCTTTACAGAGAAGGAGAACCCCCAAAAACGGTGACCTGTGCCATCGTTTAAGCTAATAATCTAAACAGTTACATATGTAGTGGTATAATGAGTTCCCCTTTCAATTAGGGCACTGCCCTAAGTGATCCATGTGGACGTTCTCCAAGCATCAGGAAGGAAGCCCAAAGAGAGTTCACAGTCATCGTGGGCCAAAAGAAAAAATATGCACTGTTCTGATGTCCCAGGCCGCTAAACTGTAGCGACAAGTTCCAGGGTTCCCGGGGATCACCAAATGAATCTCACTCACCAGCCCTTCCCATTGTTGTTCAGCTCCCGGTGGCCTCTCGTTTCTTGCCCTTATTCCGGTTGTGCTTTCTGCCTCCCTCTCTCTGATGCAGCAGATACGCTGATGGGCCACCTCGCAACCCCGAAAGCGATTCCAGTAGATCAGTAGGGGCAGACCCGCCGCCACGGCCTGTTTCCTAGTGGAGGCAGAGTTCTTAACCGGATTCCGTGTGTGGTGATCCAGCTCCTTCAAGGTCTCTGCATCCAGCACCTCGTCCACTACAATATTCCACTGCTGCAGAAAGGTTCTGGCCTCCGAAACTGTCAGAAACAGGTGAGTGCCTTTGTTGGTAGTGATACGGAGGGTAGATGGATAGTCAATTCGTGCTTTAACCTCTTTTTCCTTCAGCAATTTCAGTATTGGAAACATTTTTCTCCAACGATCCATGGTCATGGGGGCATAATCATGCACGAAGAAGAGCCTCGCATCACCAAAGATAAGTTATTTTTTTCTGCCAAGCCTTTTGTAAGATGTCTGTTTTTGTTCTGTAGTTGAGGAATGCTACAATAACAGATCTGGGGCAGGCCTTCAGGTCGGTAAGTTTGGGACCCAAGGAGCAATGAGCTCTGATGATGCTGAGGGTGTAATCTGAGCCGAGATTTAGCATTTCTTTGATAAAACTGTCCATGAAGGCATTCATGTCTCCAGATTTGGTACCTTCGGGGATTCCATGAATTCTGATATTGATCCTTCTGGATCTATTCTCAAGGTCCTCCACCTTTTGCTGCAACCAGATCTCCCTGTCGTGTAGATGAAGAAGGGCCCCGTTGTGGAGATCTGTAGTTTTAGAAACCTCAGTGGTGTGTTGTTCGAGATCGGCAGTTTCAGCCTGCTGGTGCATTTGCTCCTTTTGTAACTCAAGGAGTTGTTGTTGAAAATCCCCTATTTTATCTTCCAGTCGCCTAAGTTCCCAGCACAGTTGCCTGGAAGATGATATTGTTTCTTCCTCTTCTTCCAAACTCGATTCATCCGTTAGGGCATGGCATGGAAGAGACATGCCACCCTCATCCTCCCGTGGTATAGGCCCTCGATCAGGGTTCTTCGCAGGCGTCTCCATAACAGTCCTCAAGCCCGTCAGGTCAGCGAAATCATTAAGTTTACTTCTGGTGTTAGCCATTATAAGGTTTAGCTTAGGTTTTTTAAGTAGGGCGGACAGTTTTGACTAAGATTTAGCTGGATTTTGGCGGAGGGTCGGGATAGCTCAGAAGAGCTAGTCCACCATGCCAGGTGATGTCACCGGAAGTCCATTTGCTTTTCTAATTTTTTTACTCTCTATTTATCCCCCGACGCCTCTTTCTACCCTCAACTCTCCACTCAATCAGAGCTCCCAATGCCACAAGCGTTGCGACCTAACAGACTTCAGGGTCTGCCCCTAGAGCACCTCAGTTCGACTCCCCTTCGACCTTGAGAGTCCGGATCACCCCCCCACGAGAGGGGTGAGGACAGGTTCCCCACCTTGATCCCAGAATGTTCACAGGAGAGGGCCTTACCCTGATATTGTCGGTGGTGGCACACCTGCTTGTTAGGGAGATCGTCACCTAGAAGGGTGAGTATTTTCCTCTACCTAGCGCGCGGTGTACAATGGGAAACAAGGGGTCAGGGCGACGAGAGTCGCGGCTTCCGCCCAGTCCCCTGCCACAGTGTCAACCTCGCTACAATGCTGCATTTTCCCCTTCGCACCGATTTCCCCAGTTCACCAGGAGGTGGGCGGTATTGCGGCAGAGAAAGTTGCAGATCCCTCCCAGAGAAGGAGAGCAAGCCATGGGTGCTCAATCCTTCCCAACCACGACGACCCGAGTCTGTTCCGAACCCAGGTCGCCAGGTAGCGGTAAGGCCAGTCCAGCCGCCTCAACTCCCCAGCGCCACTGGGCCAGCCATTTGCTTTCTAAAGAAGCTTAAGTGGGACCCCTTTAGAAGTGGGCCTCCAAAGCCTGCTGTCTCCACTTTTTGGTGGCCTGATTAAAAGTTTGGCACTCCGAGCAGGAGGAGACAGGGTTGTCTGGGCCCAAACAGATCATGCACTTCAGGTGACCATCCTTATGAGGGATCTGCGTGCCTCAGGACAAGCACTTCTTCTTAGGTGAAGACATCAAGTAGTGGAATATCGAAAATAAAGATTTAGCAAAGGAGGAATTAATCCGATGCAAGAACTAACACGATGATTGCTGTATGGAAGTCTGTAATGCGACTGACATGAGGTGACGGCGGGAAAGAACTGGAGGGCGGGCATGGGGACCGCCCACTATATATGGCCACGCTGGCGTCGGGTCAAGTGACGCCAGGTGAGTGGGTCTCATCATCAGATTGCTAGAAAAGTTTGCCAGGCGTCTGACGGCCAGGTGGCGTCAGTCCTATATGTAATGACCTACTGAAGGAAGCCTCTTGAACTAAGATCCTAAGGTACTTGTTATGGGGTGGGCACATCGTGATATGCAGGAAAGCATCCTGCATGCCCAGGAAGCATACCCAGTCCCCTGTGTGTAGTATGGGCAGCAGGCTTTGCAGAGTGACCACCCTTGACCTCCTGTATGGAATACAGAAGTGTAGATTCCTCAGGTCCATAATGGGCCTCAAATCCCCTGTGAATTTGGGGACTGGAAAGAAATGAGAATAGAACCCCCTGTGCCTTCACTCCCAGAGAACTGGTTCTATGGCCCTCATTCACCACGTCCACAGCAGTGAATATACATCCTCTAGTAGCACTGGTATGTGGTCTGGAGGATAAGTAGAGGGAACTGTAAGAAGATCTGGAGGCAACTCCAGAAATTCTAGAGCATGGCCCTGTACTGTGAACTGCAGGTCCCAAGCATCTGTTGTAATCACCCTCCACTGGCCAGGTGGAAGGAAAAGCAACCCCCAACCACCCCCTCCAAATCTGGCGCTGGGGTGTGGGGTTCTAAGAAGCAGTCACACTAAGGCAGATCTGGTGGCCACAGCTGCACCTCCACTCAGGGCTTGGGGGGTATTCATGGGGAAGGATGAGACCGGCAAAGGTGCTCTGCTTTTGCACTAATGCCTGGCCCCTGGCCTAGGTCTGCTGGTAGCCCTGCGAAGGGGTTCTCTCTGCCTGCTTCAGAGTTGAGTGCAGCAGGGGGAATGGACTGATCTTAGAGTCCTTCCTGAAGCTTGCAAGTCAGAGAGAAACCCACACATCTGCCCCAAGGAGCCTGTATTCAGTGGAAGGGGTAGTCAGAGTGAACTGCTAGGCATCGCTAGCAAATCCAGACACCAATGAAGCCTACTAACTCAAGTACCAGCGGCAGCTGCTCTGGCTGAAGCATCCAAAATGATGTAGGCAGACCTCAAGATGGGCTTACCTATATGAGTCCCCAGCAGTGGGAGATGCTCACGGCCCTCCAAGCTGGGACTAAAAGAAAAGGGGGGTTAGGCAGCTGCCGTAGTCTTTTTTTTTCCCTGGAGGATAATCTGGCGTTTGACCATATGGGCCTGATAATCTGCTAGGCTGAGGCCCAGTGTGGCACAAGCAAGAATTATCTTTCCCCTGAGGACCAGTTTTCTCCACCCGTGAACTTAGGGGGAAGGAACAGATCCTTTTATAGGCCTGTCATGGGCTGCTGTATCACAGCAGAAGCAGATGCAGACTGGCCCATAAAAAAGGGCTTTCCTCAAGGAACCTGGTACAGCTTGTCTGCCTGTTGGGGCATGGCGGGGGAAAAGCTTGGCCAGTACCCTGCAGCCAGGGTGGTGTCCTCTAGTGCCAAAGGGGGGCAAATGACCAGAGGTGGAGAATCTGGTAGCGCTGAAAACTCTACCAAGAGTCCCCTGGTGATGTACTGTGAGCATCAACCCCCATCGCAGTGTGCCACTACTTCATCATAGAGATCAAAGACGGGCTGTAGGAGGGGACCTCGAAGTATGCAATGTGGGGTCCTCACTACAGGTGGAAATGGGGGAGCCAAACCTGTCAGATAGGCTCCCAACCATATATTCCTCCTCTGCCTCCTCATGTAAAAGGAGGTCAGAGTGAATGCCTGCACCTCGTTGACATGCTCTGGAAGCCTCAATGAAGGAATCGAGGATGGCAACGCCCTGGAGTGTATAGGGCATGGCTGTGGGGCAGGCACTGACATAGGGGTGCCGGCTGAGAGGCGCCTGATTCGCGCACGTCAACGATGGCTTGCACCGCATGAGTGCACAGTGATGTCGATGGGGAGGACTGGAGCCCTGGCACTGATGGACCATCGCCAGTCTTGGGGGGAGCAGATTTCCCTGCCAGCATACTTTAGGGGTTCTGAGGTCTGAGCTGCAGGACTTGCAACATCAACAGGGGTGACAGCAGCCCCGACATCGATGGGGCCCCTCCGGTCACACCACCAGAATCCACTCTGTGGAGAGCAGAGGGGAGCAAAGGTGGCCTGTGAAGCAGGGCACCATGCGTCATCGACAAGGAGCTGGAGACCCAGCGCTGACACCAGCCGTAGAAGGTCCAGTGAAAGACAATGCAAAAGCCGACCTATGAAACATGAGATCTGAGCTGAAAGGTCCGGCAGGGGTCCATATTAGGCCAGTCACACTGACTATTGTGTTGAAGGGCCCTCGCCAGCAATAAGAAGGCTGACTGAGAGCACTGCCAGACCTGTACCTTGTGGGAAAGAAGGTGTTGGATGGCAGGAGGCATCACCACCAAAGTGGAACAACACAGCTGTGGTCGGTGCCAAGAGAAGCAGCAACCAGTGAAGAGTACTGGGCAGGAGGATCCCCCACTCAGGGGAAGACAGAGGCTTGAAGATGTCCAGTGGGCTCCGGAGGTCCTGGAGAGCCCGTGGAAAGAATTGGCGACACAGTGAGGCTCTTCCATCGAAGCCTGCACTGCCGAGGGGCGACTCGTGGTGCAGACATTTTTGGGGTTGGTCACCAAAGTCGGTGGGGAGCTTGACTGAAGATCAGGATGAAATGGCAGGCCTAACAGTTATAGTCCCTGGGAAAATCCACCACTCTCGAGGAAAAGGGAAAAGTCGGTGGCCGATTACAACAGCGAAGGATGGAAGAAAGCGAAAAGCACGTTTAAAAACATAAAGTGATTTTATAAAATAAAATTGAAGATTTGGCAGTCGACTGAAGCAGCGATGTCTCCACTGAATCCGAAGTGTGATGGTCGATGGCGGGAAAAGAACTGAGGAGGGCACAGGGTCACCCACGTATATGTAGGAGTGCTGACATTGGCTGATGTCATTGTCGTGGGTGACCCTTGTAGACTGCTAGAAACATAGAAACATAGAATTTGACAGCAGATAAGGACCGCTTGGCCCACCTAGTCTGCCCATTTTCCTACCTAACAGATAAGCTGCAGATCCTAGTTAACCAACAGCTTACTTCCTCCTACCCCCCACTAGGACTGCCTTATGCCTGTCCCATGCATTCTTGAATTCCCCACTGTTCTTGACTCCACAACCTCCTCAGGGAGACTGTTCCATGCATCCATAACCTCTCTGAGAAAAATACCTCACATTACCTCTGAGCCGTCCCTCTATCTTCAAATTGTGCCCCTTGTTCTTGCACATCTCTTTTCTGGAAGATGCTACCTCTTGGACTTTGTTGATTCCCTTGAGGTACTTGAAGTTTCTATCATGTCCTCTCTCCCTTCTTTCCCTCAAGGCATACATATTGGGCTCCTTAGTCTTCTTCAGTATGTCTTCTGGTGCAGACCCTGCACCATTTTGGTTGCCCTCCTCTGGACAGCCTCCACTCTATGTCTTTGAGGAGGAGGGGTCTCCAGAACTGCATAGAAACAAGACTGCTAGCTAGAAGAGTTTCCATATGGTCCTGGCACCTGAAGGCTATAGTTTCAAAGGTGCTGCTTGCTGCAAGAGATACCCTCAAAGAACATCTAGATGTTTTAAGAAATTGGTTGATACATTCTATATTAGGAGCACCTCATACTACCCAGCATTGCAAGTTGTTTATCTCACTAAAATGGGTTCCAGTGGAACAAAGAAGGGAGCTTCATCTATTGCTGTTAACCAAAAGAAATGCACTAAAGGGAAGGCCCCTGCTTATTTAAAAAGCAACTCTCTATTATAATAAAAAGTTAAAAACACTAGATTTACACCAATTACGTTTTAACGTTACTGTTTTCTAGTGATTTGTTTTTTAGCTATCTCCTGCAGTTGGTCTACTAAATATTGTAGATAATGCAGCAATGACTTCTCGGAGTGTCTTTCAAAACGTATCTGACTCTCCCCTGCTAACCACATAATTGCTATTAGTGACATCACGGTCTGTTGTCATGGTGAGCACTATGATATCATAAACAAAGTCACTGAGGTAAATAGGGTAGAGGCAAATGTTTTCTATGCAGACCTTTTATATGGACTACCTAGATGTGTTGTAAATCTTGGAAAGGAACAGTGAAAAGGAAAACATGTATTCTCTAACAAAATGTAATAGCTGAAACATCTTATTTAGGAAAGTACATGCTGAAGTGCAGAGTTGCTATTTAAGAGCTCTGGGGCCAGATTCACAAAACTTTGCCCAGGGCAAACTGAGTTTTGCCCAGAGTTGGTATTCACAAAGCCCAGTTTGCCCATACATCATCTTTGCCTGGATGCAAACACAGTTTGTAAGGTGGGACACAGTGCAAATGAAGGGGAGAGGGACCTGCATATTCCCGAAGTACGACCCTTAAAGGTTGTGCTCCACGCAAGGGCCGTTTGCAAAGGCCCTTGCATGGAGAAATTACTGCCAACAAAAACCTGGCAGTAATCCGCGCAACCTCAGTGGTTGGCAGAGGTACTGTGGCCTCCCCTCGCAACCTCCCTCCCTGGTCTCTGATCCCTTCTCCAAAAAAATAAAGTCAGTCCCTGGTAGCTCAACCCCTCCCCCCCGCTCGCAGACTGATATAAAAATTAATGTTTCCATAGTGTAGTGGTCCTTCTCAGTCTCCGTCCCTCCCCAAATAAACTCAGTCCCTGGTAGTTCTGGGTCCACCCCCCACACACACACAAATCACAACTCATTAAAAAAAGTCATGTTTCCATAGTGTAGTGGTCCCTCCCAGGTCTCCGATCCCTCCCTGAATAAATAATTTCAGTCCCTGGCTGTCTAGGATCCCTCCCCTCCCAGACCCCAGATGAAGAATCATGTTCCGTAGTGTAGTGTAGTGTTCATCCCCCATTAACCGATCGCCATCCCCAAATACAGTAAACTTATTCCCCTGTAATGCTAGGGTCCCTCCCCCACCCCTCCAATGACTGCCGGTCCCGTAAGGGCAATACTTCCCTGGCAGTCTAGTGGGCCACCTACCCTGACCAGCCTGCTTCCACCACCCAGGCCCCCATGTCAAGTTATGGTCGGCAACCAGCACGAATGGGGGAGAGACCCTGTATTACCAGGGACTGAATTTATTTATTCAGGCAGGGGATCAGAGACCGGGAAGGGACCACTACACTGTGGAAATATTACTTTTTTATACAAGCCAGTAATCAGGGAGTAAGGAGGGACCCTTGGCAACTGGGGTATATGTATTTCTTTGGGGATGGCGATCGGAGGACAGGGGAAGCACTACACTATGGAAATGTGGCTGCGTAGGTCATGGGCTGGTGGGGGGAACGCACACTAGGCCAAACAAAGGCCATGCAAATGGCCAACTGCACCTTGCATGCCCAATGGGCTCATTTGCATGGCCAGTTCCGTAAATAGGGATTTAGCGTATGTGCACTATTGTTGCCAGACCATTCTCCTCACTGGCTGTGGAGTCAGTGCTACTGGGGTGCTTGGTGCTTCTCCTGGGTTAGTGCTGGCCCTATTCACAGTCGGATAGGGAAGCACGCTATCTGACTGTGAACAGCAGGACTGCCCATCAGTGCAACCGCGAGGTGCAGAGCAAAGTTTTGCACAGCACTTTGCATTTTTTTGTGAATCCTGCCCCTGGTGTCTGTGAGGAACTCTTGTGTGGCCACATGTTCTTCAAATAGCCTTACTCTTGAAGTACCCTACGTGCTTTCCATCAAGGGGAGCTAATTGTCTGCTGTGCATGGTCTCATATGTTGGAATAGACTGCCTGTTATATTAAGACTGTTACCTGGCACGCTATCATCCACCAAATTAAAGGCGCACTTTTAACAATACTGGCATCAAGCGCCATTTGTCACAATGTTTCTTTAACCATTATATAGCTGAAATTGTTATTGTCAGTATGAGATTTATTTATTTAGTTATTTGAATTTTGGTAACTGGGTGGGCCCACTGAGACCAAGGGTCCCTTTTTCAAGGGCGACCTGGAATTAGTTACATATACAGGAGTATATAGTACATGATCAAATGAAGCATGAACAACATAAACAGGATTAGATAATACCATTTTACACAGAACTAAATAATGCTGTATAGACAGACAAGTATGCTTATGCAGACAGATTACATGTAGTGGTGGGACTGTACATGACTAGGTATTAGTTACCTACATTGGGAGTAAATTACATTTATCCAAATACTGGCAATGGAAGTGCAACATAGATCTTAAATGGCGCTGAGGTAAGTACAGTGTTACGACAGTAGTAGTGTACCACAGTTAAGCAGAAAAGGCCCTAAGGCACTTTGCCAAACAGAGTCAACTAGTTAAAGGTCATCAGGTGCGGGTGCACTTATTTTTAGAGAAAAGGAGTACTTTTACCGAATGCTTGAATGAGGGCAGTGAGGGGCAGTTCTGCAGGGTGGAAGGCAGCTTATTCCAGAGCTGTGTAGCTCTATATGTGAACGATCTTTGACCAGCAGCCGTAAGCACTCTAGGTACTTCCAGAGGGGGCTGTGAAGAAGAGCAGAGGATTCTTTGGTGCTGCCTATATGCCACTATGTTCTGTAGGTGGGGTAGATGGTTGCTTAAGATTCTGTAGGTAAGGAAAACTAAGTGGTGATTAAGTCCGTCTTCAAGGGACATCTCAATTTAGAGATGCAAGGACTGTGCAGTGGTGTTCCCTGTTTTCAACCCGTGCAGCAAACATGCCTACCTTGTGGTACAGCGTTCAGAGTCTGGTGAACTCAGTCTCCCGTAGTGAGGATAGTATGGGAGATCCGTACTGGAGCTTGGGGAGCAGGACAGAGTTTGCTACTGCTAGGCAGGCTGCACTGGTGAGGTAGGCTCTAAGTCTGAATAGCAGACCAATCGTTTAGGATATTATTGTAACTGATGTGTTATGTTTACTATTTATTATATTTTTTTAAAGTTATCTGGGATGCTATTAGAAGCCTAGGTGCCATAGCTAACATCCCAATAAACAAACTTGAACTATGTTCTGTTAGCTGTTAAAGGATACTTACTGTTGTGTTCATGATGCCAGTGCCATGGGTGCGAATTGAGTTTGCAATATGCCGGATGTTGATAGTGTTCAAATGCTTGTTATTACTGGTCCTTTCAATGAATATCTGCAAAACAGAATGGACACAACAGCAAAACTATTATTCGCTTTGTTTCATTTATTGATTCTCCTGGTTAGCATATTGAGCAAACTGCCTATTTTCAAATGTGACCAGCACTACAAAGAAACACAGAATTTGTTTTAAACAAGCAAACGTTATCAATTTTTATTATACAAACAACAAACATAACAAATATTCAACAACAAAGAACAAATGCCATTTGTAGTCCATTTTGGATACTGGCCAGCCAGGCCCATCAAAATTCAAGAGGGGTCGGACTTTACAAGATAAGTATATACCATTGTAGGATGAGTCCTATAATTTGATCATGCACTCTACATAAAGGCAATTCATCTAGCCTGGATGACCATGGGGGATAGACTCGGGGCCCTTTACATGCCCAGAGGTTCTCCACTTGATGGCTGGAAGAATCCTTCACTCAGGAAAAGAGTAACAGGGGTGGAGAGTTTCCCACCTGCACCTGTAGGCTGCCATCCTGTTATGCAAACTAGCAGTTATTCTTTCCATTCTCAGGGCATCCAGAATAGCCAAGTGCCTGTGTCTATAGGAGGGGGTGTTAATATGTTTTTGTTTGGGCAATGGCTGCAATCAGCATGATATGTTACCTTTTAGGTGCCATCAGATGTTCAATACCTACTCCCAAAAGGTAAATCTGAGAGTAGGGGTGGGTGAAGGCTGTGTCAAGACCTAGGAGCTGGTCTAGCTTTGACTGAATGGTGTCCATAACAGTTTAGCTTTGGGGCAGTCCCATAGTATGTTTTAGGGTACGCACAAGAGTGTGGCATTTGTTACAAAGCACTGAGACTAGATGCTTCAAACTGAAGTTTGTGGGGGGTGTGAAACATATTATGTGCCACCTTGTGCTGGGTGAGCCTGAGACCATCCACATTGAGGTAATTGTGTAATGCCTTCCACATCTGCAATCTTATGTCAGGATAAGCCAGTTTTGCAAATTCCCCCTGCCAGTTCTTACACTAATCAATGGTTTGGGGGCCTGTTAAATTGGAAAGTTTTTTTTTTTATACAGCAGTGAAGTGGCAGGGCACTGTGTGGTTAGGGTGGATAATTCACCCCATATTTGAAGGCTAGCAAAGTGCCATGGTCTAGGGCCAAAGGTGGAGGCTAATACATGCTGTAGTTGGAGCAACTGAAATACACCAGAACTAAGTAAAATTTTCCTTTGAGTATTTCAAACCTGGTGAAAAAGTTGTTCTCGATGATTTGGCTCAGGGTGTATGTCATAATTTTCCTTAGGAAAGAGGACTGGAGGGTTTTGTGTTATACCCAAAAGTTAAGGTTGTCCCTGAATGGTTGGGAGGGGTCAAATAAGGGCTTAGTTTTTAAGAGCTGGTGAAGGTGCCTACAGATTTTGACAGAGCAGCCAATGGATGTGGGCTTAAGTGCTGCAGGGAGTATGCTAAATGTAACATTGAGCAGTGCTCTGGGGAGACCCCTGTCTGGAGGCATAATTATTTTTCCACAGCTTGCCACCGTGGTGTATATTGGTTGGCTGACTGGGCGGAGCTCTCTTGGAGCCACCAAAGGAACTGGATAGCTCTGCCTGCCATGTAATATAATCTCATGTCAGGAGTTGGAACCCCCCCATCGTCTTGTAGGGAGTAATTTTGCTGTACATCCTTGGTGGCGCCTGCCAGTCCACAGGAAGCTTGTTAGGGTTGAATATGAACATACTAAACACAAAATTTCACAGCAGATAAAGGCCTAGAGGTCTCCATCAAGTCTGGTGCTCAATATGCAGCTAGCACCCCTTATCCTGCAGCTGCCCTCCTTCCACCCTTCCCTTTATTAACCCTCCCTGTCCTGTCCCATCCTCGTTTGAAGCAGTCCACTGTTCTACTGCATACCACTTCAGCAGGTAACGCATTCCACCCAGCCACCACCCTCTCTGTAAAAAAGTGTCTCCTCATCTCCCTCCTGAACTTTCCTCGCTCCAGTCTCATATCATGGCCCCTGGTGTCCCTCCCCTTCCTTACTTTGAACAGCCCCTCTGTACCTGTCTTGTTTATTCCTTTCATGTATTTAAAGGTTTCAATCATGTCACCCCTGTCTCTCCTCTCCTCCAGTGAGTACATGTTCAACTCCTTCAACCTCCTCTTGTATGATAAGTCCCCAAGCCCCTTGATCATCTTTGTTGCTCTGCGCTGCACCCCCTCCAGTAACTTAATGTCCCTCTTCAGACACGGACGCCAGTACTGCACGCAGTACTCCAGGTGTGGTCTAACTAATGACCTATACAATGGCAGAATCACCTCCTCCCTCCTTGAGGATATATCCCTTGCAATACAACCCAGCATTTTGTTGGCCTTTGCAGCTGCCTTCCTACATTGAGCCGAGTTGTTCGTTGACCCTGTAATGAGCACACCCAGATCCTTCTCCTCCTCTGTCTGGGCTAGCTGCACTCCCCCTAGTTGGTAACTCCTCCTTGGGTTCTTCATCCCAAAATGCAGCACCTTGCACTTTTTGGTATTAAAGCCCAGTTGCCAGGTGTCTGACCAGGTTTCAAGCTTTGCCAGATCATCCTGCAACCCCTGCCATCCCACTAGGTCATCCACCACCATGCCTATCTTGGTATCATCAGCAAACAGACTGATCTTGCTCTTGATGTCCCATAATATGTCTGCAATGAATATCCCAAACAACACTGGTCTCAACACTGAGCCCTGTGGAACACCGCTCGTCACTGCCCTTGGGTGTGAGGCTCCCACCCACCACCCTCTGTTGCCTCTCCTGCAGCCAGTTTCCTATCCATCTCACCAGCTTGCACCGCCCCTGTGCCACTAACTTCCTTCCCAGCCTTCCATGGCACTGGGTCAATACCTTTTGAAGTCCAGATACAGGACATCCACTGTATGGCCCTGTCCAGTTGCCTAGTTGCCCAGTCATAGAACTCGACCAGGTTGGTTTGGCAGGATCTGCCATGTGAAGCCATGCTGTCTGCTGTCCTGTAGTCCTTTGGCCTCTGGAGGCCACCAGCCTCTCCTTCAGGATAGTCTCCATTAGCTTACCCACGATGGATGTGAGGCTCACTGGTCTGTAGTTTCCGGTTCATCCTTGGAGCCACTCTTGTGGAGGGGCACCACATGAGCCATCCTCCAGTCCTGAGGTACACACCCGAATGTAGTGAGGCATTAAATAGGTTCGCCAAAGGTCCTGCAGGACCTCGCCAGCTCTTTCAGTACCCTGGGGTGGATGCCATCTGGGCCTGGCGCCTTGTCCACCCTCAGTGCCTTCAAACCCTCTCGAACTCTGCTCTCCATGATTTCCCCATCTGTCACCACTTCCCCCTGCTTCTGCCATTTCTCCCACCTTGGGTGTCACCCCCCTATTCTCGTTAGTAAATACTGAGCAGAAGTACTCATTTAGTGCTTCCACCTTATCGCACCCTGCTTCCACCCAACCCCCCTCCTTCCTAATCCTTACTATGTGGTCCTTACAGCTCCTTTTCTCCTGATGTGCTTAAAAGTCCTTCTCCCCTTCTTAATGCCTTGTGCCAGCCTGAGTTTCGTAGATGCTTTGGCTCCCCTGCTGCCCTTGTCACCTCCTTCGATTCTGTCAAGTACTCCTCCCTGTCCTCCCCTCCCTGTCTTCTTGTACTTCCTAAAGGCAGCTCTTTTCCTCCTACCTTTTCCATGACCTCCTTGCTCAACCAGATCGGTTTCTTAGCCCCAGCCTTCTTGCTCTGGGCTTTGCAGCAGGTTTTGTTGCTTTCACTATCCCCAGCTTTATGAGCTCCCACCTCTGGTTAGTGTCCATACTAGACTGAATTCTGGCCAGGTACCCTTTACCACTTCCCCATCCTCCCAAAGTCGGCCCTCCTGAAGTCCAGCACTATTGTGCCAGATTCCACTCCTTCCTTGCCCATATCCAATGTGAGCCATACTGAGGATGGTCACCCCTGACAGCGGTTCCTCCACTGTAAGTTCTCTCACAAAGTCCCCATTTGCCAGCACAAGGTCAAGGGTATTCCCTAACCTGGTTGGTTCACTGACCATTTGCAGCAGAAAGCTGTCCTGGAAGGCATCCAGCAGTACCTGCTCCCTTCTGTTCCTGGTTGTTGGGGTGCTCCAGTCCACTCCTGGCATGTTGAAGTCCCCCACAATCACCACACTACCCTTCTCGCAGGTCCTCCTGATCTGTCCCGCTAGTTCCCTGTCTAACTCCTCCGTCTGAGGTGGTGGCCTGTACACCACTCCCATTCTAAGAATCCTATTCTTGGAATCCTGGATTTGCATCCAAAGTGACTCCATTACTACCCTCCTCCCCTTCCTCCCTTACACACTTCAGTCCTTCCTTCACATATAGTGCCACCCCTCCTTTCCCAATCACCCTGTCCCTATGAAATAACCTGTACCCTGGTACAGACAGGTCCCAGTCATTGTATTGGTGGCCCATGTTTCGTGATGGCTGCAAAGTCCACCTCTCCCTCTGCCATGAGAACCTGTAACTCTGCAGTTTTCCTCCCAAGGCTCCTAGCATTAAGGATAACCACCTTCCACCCTTTTCTCCCCCTCCCATCCTGTCCTTCTTTCCTAGCATCACCAACAGTACTTGCCATTTGTCCTTTGTCACTGTTATGGGGGGTAAGCTCATATGGTTTCCCAACCTGTGGTCTCTGCATATCTCTTCCCCAACTGCCACCCCCCACTCCTAGTTTAAATTCCCAACTTCCTCTATGTACTGCTCCATCCTCTGTTTCAACACTTTCTTTCCTTCCTCACTCAAGTGTAGTCTGTCCTTGGCATAGAGACTACTGTCCTCCCAGGTCCCTCCCCCAACAGCCCATATCCTTTAGCACAACACCAGGTTCTTAGCCATCCGTTAAATTCCTCTATTCTTAGCTTTCTTGTTGTGCTTGCCTTTGGCACCGGAAGTATCTGGAATGGAGTATGGTGAACCACTCAGTGGGGACTACCTGTACCAAAATACTAATGGGTTATAACACCATGCAAGCACATTCATTTTGATTACATTTATTCTAGCCCATAGGGATAAAGGTAGAGCTGTCCATCTCTGCAGATCCTGCCTTAGTTGTTGGTGGATTCTTGTCAAACATAACCTTTGAGGTTCCCTGACACCATGATGCCCAGATATTTTTTTCCATCTGGGGACCATGTGCCCCTCATCTCATGACACTGGTCTGTATGTGTGGTGGTTTAGGGGCATAATTTGTGTTTTAGATATATTTAGGCAGCACCAGTCAATGAGACAAATTTGTCAAGGGTGTCCAGCACAATGGGGATGGACTGTTCTGGCTTTTCCAAGTAAAGAATGTCATCCACATAGGTGGATATTTTGTATCTAGTGGTTCTCAGTCGGGTACCCACAATTTGCTTGTTAGCCAGAAGAGTTCTGGTGAATGGCTCAAGACAGAGGTTGGAGAGAGAGAGAGAGAGAGAGACAGAGAGGGAGAGAAAGGGAGGGAGGGAGGGAGTGAGGGAGGAGACAGAGACAGAGAGAGTGAGAGAGAGGAGAGAGAAGAGAGGACAACCCTGTCTTCTACCCTTTTCAATAGATAATTTTTCAGAATGAACACCACACATATTTTAGCTGTGGGATGAGAGTACAGTAGTCTGATCCACTGCAGGAAGCTGTCAGGAAATCCAAATTCCCTGAAGTTGTGCAGTAAGAATTCCAAGGAGACTATCAAATGCCTCTTTTGCATCCAAGGACATGAGGACTGCTGGTTCTTTAAGATCCCTGGATGCGAAGAGGATATGGGTGACTTTCCTGAGGTGGTCAGTGGACAGCCTCCCCTGCATAAAACTAACTTGTTTGAGTCCTACAAGTGTGGACCAAATGTTGCTAACTCTAGTGGCCACAATCTTTGCCAATATTTTTATATCTAGACTGAGCAAGGAGGTTGCTCTGTAGTTGGGGAGGAGTTCCAGGTCTTTGTCAGGTTTCGGTATGAAAGTGATAAGGGCTTTTTGCATTTGGTGATCGAGATGTTGCTTGGATTTGGCTTCTTGGAACAGGGCTGCTAAGCGAGGGGCCAGTTCCACTTTCAAGGCATTGTAAAAATGTGGGGAAAAACCATCTGGCCCAGGGGTCTTGTCTGGGGTTAGGCTTTGTATGGCTGCAAGACCTTCCCCTACAATAATATCTTCTTCCAATTTAGTTGCTTGATCAGGTGAAAGTTTAGGGAAGTTGGTCTCCGTTAGGAAGGTCTGAATCCTTTCGGGGGTGCTTGTTCTGTTGCATTCAATTGCTTATAGTATTCTTCAAAAGCCTGTACAGTTTCTCTAGGTTTTGTGATGAGTATGCCGATGCGTGAAGTTCTAACCCCTTTGACTACTCTGGCCATTTCCTGCTGGTTGTGCCTTAGTGCCAGTAACCTACCCCTCCCCCCCCATCCAAATATCTTACTTTGGCCCTGAATATGGTGTGCTCAGCTTGCTCCCGTAGGATTTCTTTGTATTTGGCCCTGTAACTACTGAACTGGAACCAGTCTTCCTCTGGGAAAGTGGCAGTAATGCTTGCTTCCCTATGCATGATCTCTTAGGAAGGAGGACTTTTCTGCTTCCTAGTGGCTGCTAGGCATATGAGTTCCCCCAAGTGTACATTTAAAGGCTCCCCAGATGGTTGTTTGTGTAGTGGCAGACTGCTGGTTTTCAGAAAAAGTGTGTTACAGTCTTTGATTTTCTCCAGAATGGTATTTTCTTTTAATAGATTGTTATTTAGCCGCCAGACCTTGTCTCTTGCTATGTGATCAGTAGGTTGTAGGACAAGTTGGACTGGGGGAGTGGTCTGATACTACTCTGGGTTGGATCTTGTAGCTCATGATTTCATTAAGAAAATCTGCACTTATGTGGTGAAAGTCTAGCATTGAATCCGATTTATGTACTGTGAGATGAATGTGTACTCTTTCACATTCAGGTGTAGAATTCTCCAGGGTTCTGCAAGACCTAATGTGTCCTGTAACTCACAGTAGGCCGTTTGTTAGGGCTGTCAGTGGGGGAACCTGTTCTGTCTGTGGTGGAATCCTGGACTAGGTTCCATTCCTCTACTACGATCATGGGTGTAGCAACAAACTGGGCCAAGTCTGTTAGGAGGGACATGAAGAAAGGAGCATCATCTCTATTTAGGCCATCAAGGGGTCCCAACGGGAGCAGTCTTCATCGACTTCTCCAAGGCCTTTGGCCTAGTCGACCACAAACTCCTGCTGTCTAAGCTGGGTAGACTAGGTCTTGACACCCATGTTCTCAAGTGGTTCGAGAGCTACTTCTCCGGGCATACACAGAGAGTCATCTGGAAGAGTGCAGTATCTGACCCACTCCCTCTAAAAGAGGGAGTACCGCAAGGAACAATACTGTGCCCCCCTCCTCTTCTCCCTGTTCACAAATGACTTAAAAGGCCACTGTGGAGGTAGCTCTGTTGTCCAGTATGCTGATGACACTGTCCTATACCGTTCTCTGGACAACTTGGCTGACCTCGGCCACCTCCTCCAGTTTGATTTAATGTCACTGGAGTTCTGGCTAACAGAGAACAGAATGGTCCTCAACACCGCCAAAACCAAGGCCATGCTGTTTGGACCAAGATCCCTTGGCCAAGACAGAATCCAAGCCCTACAACTCACCTCTGTCTCTTGCAACAAAATCGAAGTGGTGGCCTCCCTTAAATATCTTGGCCTCACACTTGACCAAGGTTTCACCCTAAAAAACCACGTCGACCAAGTTACCAAAACCATTCACAGGAAACTTGGTATCCTCTACCGACTTAAGGACCAGCTGATTCCTGAAGGCAGGATCTCAATCGCCCAAAGCGTCCTCCTCCCTGCACTGACATACGCCGACCCCAGTCATGCACGGCTTGGCAAAGCTAGAGGTCAATAGACTGCAGGTCTCGTGCAATAAGTTGGCTAGCTTCGCCACTCAGGCTCACTCCAGAAGTTACCACTGTGACACCCTAGCACTACTAAATTGGCCCTCTCTGGACGCTCGCATCCAGTGCCCATTGCTCAACCTTGCATATAAGCTTTTGAGCCTGTCCCCTCGACCTGGTCTCACTGGGCTCACTGCCCCCAAGCACAATCCATGGAATCTCCGAACCTCAAGCTGGATTATTCTCGAGGTACCTAGAGTGAGGACCAAGGTTGGCAGAAGGTCCTTTTCCTACACAGCCCCATTTCTGTGGAACAAATGTCCTCCTATGGTGCAGGAAGCCCCCTCAATCAAAACCTTCTGCACTAGACTCAAGGCCCATATGCCTGAAGCCAGCATATGCCACTGCCATGCCACCCGAGATCCCCCCCTTCCACTCCTACCCAAACTACTGCCACGCAACTTTACCTAAAGTTTGTCTCTCCACATCTCTGTACCTCACTCCCCTTCCTTGACCTCCTTACTCATAAAAATGTAAGATTATATCTTTTCACTATGTGCCACTATGTATGTGTTGAAATATGATAGTAATAACCACCTTGTATATTGTGATGTATGTACTCTGTAATGTTACCCAGGTTGCCCCTGAAAAAGGGACCTTCAGGGCCCAGTGGGCCTACCTGGTCATCAAAATTAATACATAAATAAAAATATGGATGCCAGGACCAAATTTTTCCTCCCTAGTATGCATGTCCTTTACAATAATTTAGCATCCCTCTGACCCTGCAATTTGGTCATGGACTAGGAAGAGGTGCTCCTATGTATGAGGATGGCCGTCCCTACCCTATTGTTGCTTTCTCCAGCTACAAACAGTTGTCCTACCCACTCCCTCCTCCACAAGTTACCTTGCTCCATTTTTGTGT
Organism: Neoceratodus forsteri; assembly: GCA_016271365.2. Taxonomy (NCBI): domain Eukaryota; kingdom Metazoa; phylum Chordata; order Ceratodontiformes; family Ceratodontidae; genus Neoceratodus; species Neoceratodus forsteri. The sequence goes on along the minus strand of CM028131.1, from coordinate 1,226,933,036 downwards.
GGGTTTCCTGGAGAAAGGCAATCCTGATGCCACGTGTATTTAAGTGTCTTAGGACCTGGTACCTCTTCTTAGTTTGTGCACCCTTAATGCTCCATATGACCATGGAATATTTGTCAAGAGCCGTAGAAGGGGAGTCCGTCCCAGAAAGTATTTAAGCTCCGGGGACATCAGTAAATGGATACGCTTTGCCTGCAGGAGGGACCTATGGGGTCCATTGTGGACAAAGTATATGGTTCAATATGTAGAATCATGCATTTGTATGCTTACTGCAGTAATGGCACATAATAAACAACATAACTGATAACACTAAATATATAATAACCTGGTAGCACTGTGACAATGAACTCTAAAAACTTCAATGAATGAGAAATTGAGTTCAGGTCGACAGGCAACATCTCAGGGTCCCAGTGGGATGGCTAATGAGCGACACAGGTCGATCCCGAGGATGCAGTCAGTGAAGGTTGGTAGGAGGGTGAGTACCCTCAACTCCGATGACCACAACTCTACTAGACCGATGTTGTAATCCAACTATATCAGTACTGAACTAGCTGCTGGAATCCCTCACCCCATGCAGTGGTGGTGCTCCCCAACTTCCGGTCACTCTTTGATAGTGGCCTGGGCTAGGTACAATTATAAAATGGTTGGCACAGAGGTCATCTTTGGGATGATGTGCCCCCCTAAAAAAAAAATCAGTCCAGTCCCAGTATTAGTGAAGACGCAGTCTGTGTGGTTCCACTGAACATAAAGTTTGTCAAGTTTCAGGAAATGGAAATTACGTACTTACTACAATTCTTGATCTTCTTGGACGCAGTCTCCACCATTCATTCACACTAATGGGATAGCACCAGAGGTGCTAGGACCCAGTGGGAGCCAAAAATTTTCAGAAGGGTCAGCGCTGGGATAGGACCATGCATGCATGGCACTGCGAGACTAGCTCGCGCCTGTATAGGCTATCTCGGCATCAACCCTCCAACCACCTCAGTACCTTTTCGACCGAGGAGGTGCAGTGTAACTAATGAAAATAACTTATCCTAACCTTCCGGGCCTGTGAAGGCCCGGATGACCCTCGAAAGAAGGGTCAAAGAACAATGTCTTCATAGCCAGAACCACAAGGCCATGATAACCAAAGAAACAAAATGAGTGAGCCCAGGGGATGGTGGGTGGGCGTGTGAATGAGTGGTGAAGACTGCGTCCAAGAAGATCAAGAATTACGGCAAGTTCGTAATTTCCATATCTTCCTGAACTCAAGTCTCCACCACTCATTCACACTGATGGGAGAGTACCAAGCTAAAACCAACCCACCCTGAGTAGGGCGGCAGGAGATAGGGCTCACTCAGAAAGGATGTCCAGGGGCTGTCCTGCTAAGAAAAGAAGCTGACTGGAAAGAACATCCAAAACCTAGTGCTTACAAAGGTATGCACTTGAGCTCCAACTCACCACTTTGCAGAAGACTGCAACGGACACAAAATGAAACTCCGCCAGGAAGCCGCAACCACTCTAGAAGAGCAGTGAGAACCCGGCCTCTCAATTCGGTCTAAGACAAAAATTAATAGTGTCGAAAACATTCTACCAATCTAGCCTAAAACATCTCAGGGCAAGAAGGTGATCCAACTGAGGAAGCTGAAGCTACAAAAAAAATGTTGGAGTGTAGCTCTTTGTTCTGTGAAGAAAATCACAGAACCGTTGTAACAATGCTCCCTTCTTTCTGAAGGAAAGGCAAAAAACTCTTAACTATAAGAGCCGGAGGCAAAGTCTACTAGTTCAAGGTATAGCAAGAAGCACAGATGGATACCCCCACTACCAAGTATGGCTGACCTGTGAAGAACAGGTCCAAGAGGCACTTAAATGCCTTACTTGGTGAGCAAAGGAGGTCCAGGTGGGGTTAGCACATCAATGGAGACTGGTTTCCACTTAGTCACTTAAGCCTTCCTGATGGAAGGCCAAAGCGCGATTTAGAAGCCTCTTGTGGTGGTCTGGGAGAACCAGAGCCTACCCACTTCTTATTCCAAACAGGAATCATTCTGCCCATTTGCCTACAACTCTAGTAGCAGTCTCTGAACTAAGGGAAGAGAGGGAAAGTGTACAGGAGGAACATGTCTACTGCGGAGAAGCATTCCGGCAGGAAAAACCAGGGTCTGGATTTCTGAGGCAAAACAGGGGCAGATCTGCATCGAGAAGGGACACAGGAAGACCAAGTTCGGGCTGACCCATTCGTTGAAAGTGACTGCATAATGAGTGAAGTGACTCAATGTGGTGAGGCACCACTCACTCCGGCCTTCCTGAAAGGGAGTAGGAAAAAGGCTCTAGTTTGCTTGCCGATGAAAAAGAAACATCACAGTTTCATCACCTGCTCGAAGTGTGAAACTTCATGTCAGAGGGTCTCCTTCACCCTGGAGGTATCTAGGGAAACTCCTAAGAGAAGGAGCTGCTGGGAAGGTGAAATTAACACTTTCCCCTAAAAGAAAAACTCTTCCTGGGAAAGGGAGAGGAGAGTTGAACAACTGCTTCTGAAGAGCCTAGTCTGGAGCGACTGGCATGGAACCAGTGTGCAGGAAGCAAAGATATGAATACCAAGAACCCATCTCTGAACAAGGACCTACGGTCGAGGAAGGGAGCATGTCGTCTGTTAACTTGGAGCAAGTAAGGAAGTAAGAACCTGTGTTCTGACTCACCGTGGAGTCACTTCTGTTGCTCTGAGGCTCTGATCAAGAGAGGAGAGTCTGACAGAAAGAAAAAAACAGACTGGGCTGCTGCCTAGGACTGGGGAACATCTCTGAATTAAGAGAAATCTCCCTCGGAGAATGTGATGACCCATACCTCTGCTGGAGTGGACTTCCCCTTGAAGTAGAAGAAGTCAGGAGCTCTTCACCATAGTCTAGCTGAGGTGGAACCTGGACCGAATCCAGAAAGATGGTATTGGGAAGTTTCAGGCTAGGCCCTCTCCTGTGATGATATTATTTACATACACATATATATATATATATATTTTTTTCAAAAACAATTAGTTAGAGCCTGACAAGGCTCTCAGGCTTCTACCTTGAAAGGACTGCCTGACACAAGAATGAAGAAGGGGAAATTCAAGAAGGCATGGGACAGGCATAAGGCAGTCCTAGTAGGGGGTAGGAGGAAGTAAGCTGTTGGTTAACTAGGATCTGCAGCTTATCTGTTAGGTAGGAAAATGGGCAGACTAGGTGGGCCAAGCGGTCCTTATCTGCCGTCAAATTCTATGTTTCTATGACAAAGATGTCGTCCATCTGAGGGGCAGGAGGAGCCTGAGCGTCCATAACTGAAACTGGGACCGGACCAATAATCACAGCTGAGGAGATGTTAATCACCCGTTGCTGAAGGAGCCACCACAGGGGCAGTATCACAGGAGGATGCTATATACCCCTATCAAAGGGGCGGAAGAGTCCGGAAGGCTCCCGACCATTGAATTAGTGCATTCCACAGGGTGTAATTGTACTGACAACTGGAAAGAGTCCAGATGCAGAAGTGTTTGGTCCATGGAGGAAGTCCGAATGTTATGGTATCCCTGAGGAAAAACTGAAAGGAAGATCTTCCATCACAGACTCTGCTGATAGAGAAGGCTTACTCTCCCGTCTCTAAAATGAGTCATCCACTGTATCACCGACAAGTAGGACAGGGAGAGACTCATCCAGATGCACTTCTATCCCAGAAGAATCTCCAAAAGAAGGTCTAGGTCAGAATCGCTACAGACTCTGCCACCAGGAAAGGGGTCGAGGAGCTCGATGCCACTTAAGGAGCCGATAAAGTGCTGAGCAGAATGCATAATTCCACCGGCAGAACAGCGCAGCACAAGAGTCCTACCAGCAGTAAACCGCCGGAACTACAAGATCCCACGCGGACCTCCACCCACAGAACGGGACTTCATTCCGTGGAAAACACTTCGCATCAACTTCCATGGAAGAAGAGTTCTGCGGAAGGGAAACTCTGCCACCTGTTCTGTCCGACAGTACCAATCAGCACCACCCATGGCACCATCTGCGGCACCAGCAGCACAACACGCATGGCGCCGCCCGCAGCGCTGGACACCCACGGTGCCGCCCCACATCAATATCACAGCGCCGCATGGCACCAGCGGCCATTCATGGTGTCGTGCGGCACCAATGACACCATCCACGTGCCACGCAGCAACAATGGCACCAGCAGTGCCATCCACAGTGCCTTGTGGCCCCAACAGTGCCATCCACAGTGACGCGCAGCACCAACGGCACCAATGCCACCAACAGAGCCATCCACGGTGCCTCATGGCACCAACTGCATGATCTACAGTGCCGCGCAGCACCAACGGATGCCAGTGGCACCCAAAGATCCTGAGGAAAGAGGGGGAAAGGAAAAGCGGTATCCATGCTGGCCCCTGCATGGAAAAAAGGGAGGGGGTAGGCACGAGAGGTCGATGCAATGGCGAAAGCATCAAAGATGGCACCGCGCACATCCTGACCCAATCGATCAAGCCCCTGTCCAGCGGCTCCGAGGCCCAGAGGCCCTGGAACCGGGAACACTGGCCAGGAAAACTGGACAGAAGTCGAAACCCCTGCTCCAAAGGAGTGGCCCAAAGGTGAAACTGCTCACCGGAACTCCATCGAGGACAGAGAAGGATTTCAGTGTCAAAGAACATGGCCGTTATGAGCGGGGCCAAGGGAAACCCACCAAAGTCGATTCAGGTCTACCGCTCCTCATCACTAACAATCCCCGTGCAGACATACCAGAGGGCGACCTCGAGAGGTACCAATTTTTCTTCCTCCAAGGAGGAAGAAGAGCTTGAGGTCAAGCGGAGCCGGATCCCTAGAACTGCCAGTTTTGTGCTTCGGCAGACTGTTCCCCCCCCCCCGAGCACAGGACTGTCCATGGTCGGACTTCTCCTTAGTGAAGGGCGGCGGACTGGACATAGCCCCTCTGCTGTAACAACTTTCAAACGAAGTCTTCCTACCGTCATCGCTACCATCTAAGGATGACTCCGTTGATGGCAGGTGAGAATTTCTTTTTCTTTTCTTCTTTTTCATAATCTTCTTTTTCTTCTTCTTAACTAAGAAAACAATACTAAAATGTTAAATGAATACTGAACGGCTTAATGCTGCTGTTGTATGGACAAAAACTTTGACTCCGGCAGATGAGCGACATCAACATCCAAGTACACTTGATGGCGGGAAAACAGGAACTGAGGCGGTTGGAGGGTCGACGCCGAGATAGCCTACATAGACATGAGCTAGTCTTGCAGTGCGGCGCATGTGTGGTCCTATCCCGGCGCTGACCCTTCTGAAAATATTTGGCTCCCGCTGGGTCCTAGCGCCTCCGGTGCCATCCCATTAGTGTGAATGAGTGGTGGAGACTTGAGTCCAGGAAGATCCATACTTACAAGGACACCTGGACCAATCAGATCCATTCTGGCAGTTCGTGTTGAAATGAAGAAGGGACTGGTGAGCTCTCGTGGTGGTATGAAGCAGTTCAAGAGGTGAGTACTGCCTGCACCCCTGGGTAACAAGGGGATGATTCCATGCCCTAAGATGATTCCAGTTGGACTGCAATGCCTGGGTTTGCAGGAAGCTGCTCCAGATTTTTGACTGTGCGAATGTTTGTCTGTGTGATCACGTGGTAGTGCAGCTGTTTGACTGTGTACATTCGAGGAGACCACTGTGGCTGAGGGAGCAATCATCTGGCAACAGTCTCTGCCAATCAGGTCCAGGTAGGTGTGTTCTGCACAGGTGTGTTTCCTTGGTAAACTGTCAGTGTAGTGACACAGTGACAGCTGAGTCAGCTGATACCTGACAGGTCGCATCCTGGTGGGAAGGGGGGAGATTGATATGGAGGGCAAAAGGAGAGCTGTCCTTCAGGAGGCTAAAAACAGGATGCCTTGACAAGTTATAGGTGCCATGTTGAATCAGTCTTGCGATCACTGTTCCCTGATCTCCTTGACTCCCAATCAGTCATGTATGTTAATATAAGCACTAAAAAGAGCAAGAAAAGAAGCACCACATGCCGGGGTTGAAGACAGCAGTCACTGTTCAATATATGAAGATGAACACTGGACAGGTCTTTGCATGAAACACTGTTCAGGGCTAAGGCCAGTCTCCCTTTCTTACTGTTTTGTTTTTGACCCATATCTTGCAGTTGGTACAGGGGGAGGGGGAGATGGAAGGGAGCAGTGTGGTAGTTTCTGCTGGGCTATCTCCACTGATGAAAATCTGTGGGACTCCTGGGTTGTAGTTATCACAAGGCGAGCTGGGTACAGCATTGTAAACTTTACTTGGGTGGCATGCAGCGCCTTCTTGATTTGCCTATAGGCGAGGTGCCTTGTCCCTCACGGTGGGTGTAACATCACTGAAAACGTGAAACTTGTGGCCATTACAATTTAGATTTTGCTGCATTCATGCCTGCACCTGTATGTGGACCTCATCTTGATTGGCTATGGCCATCCTGGTCCTCAATTCTGTCCTCTAATTTGCCTTTTTCCCCCTCAGCTCAGCAACAAGTTCATCATCTTGCTGTTTATCTTCTGTCAAGCTTATATGGGCTTCAGTGTCAGAGACCCAGCGGACAGTTGGCCCAGTGGTGAAGAAGGCTGAGGTATCATAGGTGCCTTACCTTGTCCCATGCCAGTGACCTGTGTTTGAGAATGGACGCAGGTCACTTGGGGGTCGGCTGGGGCAGGGAGGATTGAGCATCAGACCTCTCTCCTCCCTCAGGGATGGGGGGACTTTGTGGCTCGGTGATCGGCCGCCACCTGGAGGAATCTCGGTGGAGGTGCTGAGTCATCGTTGGGGGAGCTCCATGACAGAACACGAAGGTGTAACTCCGCTGGAGGTGGAGCATGCATATTGTGGTCACTGCATGTCGTTTAAGGAACTAGGAGAGAAAATGTCTGCAAGAAAACCTAGAGTCACCTTTAGCAAAGGAAAGAGTATTGGAGACAGACTCATTGGCAGCCATTTTATATCATCATTAAGTCCACAAACAGGGAATAGATGGCTAGGCATCAAGTCGAAAAGACTACACAAATGTGGGAGGTGCAATGTGTGCCAATATGCACATACAGGATATACATTTGAAAAAGATAAAATATTTGAGACAAACGAATTTTCAGCATATACAACACCCTTTGTGGTGTACATATACTGGTGTCCATGTGAATGTTACTATGTAGGTAAGACAATAAGGCCAGTTAAACAATGTATACAGGAACATGTAAGGGCTATTATTAATGGTAATCTGTTTAATGCAACTGGGAGACATTTTGCACTGTCACACAACAATAAACCAGACTGTTTAAGATTCACTGTATTGGAACAGGTTAAAAGGAATCTGAGAGGGGGGAAACAGGGGCCAAACCCTTTCTCAAAAAGAAACAAAATGAATCATTCTACTTAAAACAGCAGTACCACTGGGCTTGAATTAAGATATTGATTTTACTCCATACCTATAATTGATAATGGATTACTAATTTGCTTTTCTCCTTCTTTCTCTTTCTTTTTACAGCTCTTCATAGCAATTACCTCTCAACTGAAGAATAGCCTGGGACCCATCTGATCTGAACAAGTGCAAAGCGAGTACTGCATAAACTGCCCACTAAGCACAGATCTACTACCATAATAATGGACTATGGGTTTGGTAATTCTAATGACTGATTGCTCCTGAGTGATTTCAGGCTATGGCTTAACTTGGTTAAACTTTTGAGTCAAACTGTATACCCCTTTACAACCCCCCCCCCCCAAACCTAGTGATTTTATTCAATCATTAAACAGTCCAGATTTGACCTTTGCTTGCTCTCCCTGACCTCCTATTACCCCTTCTTCTGAGATGTGAGTTTTTTTCTTCCCGGTTGATGACTATAGCTATGTATATTACCCCTTGATCCTATGGCTTGCCTGATCTCATTTTAACTTTCTGGACCCCCCACCCCAGTTCTTTATTTCTTTCCTATTAATTTCTGCGCCACACCACTCAGTATGGCTCACATTGGATATGGGCAAGGAAGGAGTGGAATCTGGCACAACAGTACTGGACTTCAGGAGGGCCAACTTTGGGAGGATGGGGGAAGTGGTAAAAGGGTACCTGGCCAGAATTCAGTCTAGTATGGACACTAACCAGAGGTGGGAGCTCATAAAGCTGGGGATAGTGAAGGCAACCAAAACCTGCTGCAAAGCCCAGAGCAAGAAGGCTAGGGCTAAGAAACCGATCTGGTTGAGCAAGGAGGTCATGGAAAAGGTAAGGAGGAAAAGAGCTGCCTTTAGGAAGTACAAGAAAACGGAGGGGGGAGGACAGGGAGGAGTACTTGACAGAATCGAAGGAGGTGACAAGGGCAGTAAGGGGAGCCAAAGCATCTACGGAACTCAGGCTGGCACAAGGCATTAAAGGGGGAGAAGGACTTCTTTAAGTACATCAGGGAGACAAGGAGCTGTAAGGACCACATAGTAAGGTGGAAGCAGGGTGCGATAAGGCGGAAGCACTAAATGAGTACTTCTGCTCAGTATTTACTAAAGAGAAGAGGGAGGTGACATCCAAGGTGGGAGAAATGGCAGAAGCAGGGGGGGAAGTGGTGACAGATGGGGAAATCATGGAGAGCAGAGTTCGAGAGGGTTTGAAGGCACTGAGGGTGGACAAGGCGCCAGGCTCAGATGGCATCCACCCAGGGTACTGAAGGAGCTGGCAGAGGTCCTTGCAGGACCTTTAGCGAACCTATTTAATGCCTCACTACATTTGGGGTGTGTACCTCAGGACTGGAGGATGGCTCATGTGGTGAACCTCCACAAGAGTGGCCCCAAGGATGAACCGGGAAACTACAGACCAGTGAGCCTCACATCCATCGTGGGTAAGCTAATGGAGACTATCCTGAAGGAGAGGCTGGTGGCCCTCCTAGAGGCCAGAGGACTACAGGACAGCAGACAGCATGGCTTCATATGTGGCAGATCCTGCCAAACCAACCTGGTCGAGTTCTATGACTGGGTAACTAGGCAACTGGACAGGGGCCATGCAGTGGATGTCCTGTATCTGGACTTCAGTAAGTATTCGACTCAGTGCCACATGGAAGGCTGAGGAAGTAGTAGGCACAGGGCGGGTGCAAAGCTGGTGAGATGGGTAGGAAACTGGCTGAGGAAGGCAACAGAGGGTGGTGGTGGGTGGGAGCTCTCACACCCAAGGGCAGTAATGACGGTGTTCCACAGGGCTTGGTGTTGGGACCAGTGTTGTTTGGGATATTCATTGCAGACATATCATGGGACATCAAGAGCAAGATCAGTCTGTTTGCTGATGATACCAAGGTAGAGCGGTGGGTGGATGACCTAGGGGATGGCAGGGGTTGCAGGATGATCTGGCAAAGCTTGAAACCTGGTCAGACACCTGGCACTGGGCTTTAATGTCAAAAGTGCAAGGTGCTGCATTTTGGGATGAGAACCCGGAGGAGCTACCAGCTGGGGGGTGCAGCTAGCCCCAGACAGAGGAGGAGAAGGATCTGGGTGTGCTCATTACAGGGTCAATGAACAACTTAGCACAATGCAGGAAGGCAGCTGCAAAGGCCAACAAAATGCTGGGTTGTATTGCAAGGGGTATATCCTCGAGGAGGGAGGAGGTGATTCTGCCACTGTATAGGTCATTAGTTAGACCACACCTGGAGTACTGCATGCAGTACTGGCGTCTGTATCTGAGGACGTTAAGTTACTGGAGGGGTGCAGGCGCAGGCGACAAAGATGATCAAGGGGCTGGGGACTTATCATACGAGAGGAGGTTGAAGAGTTGAACATGTACTCACTGGAGAGAGAGACAGGGGTGACATGATTGAAACCATTAAATACAAGAAAGGAATAAACAAGACAGGTACAGAGGGCTGTTCAATGTAAGGAGGAGGGCCACCAGGGGCCATGATATGAGACTGGGCGAGGAAGGTTCAGGAGGGAGATGAGGAGACACTTTTTTACAGAGAGGGTGGTGGCTGGGTGGAATGCGTTACCTGCTTAAGTGGTATGCAGTAGAACAGTGGACTGCTTCAAACGAGGATGGGACAGGACAAGGGGGAAGGTTGATGAAGGTGAAGGGTGGAAGGGAAGGGCAGCTGCAGAATAAGGGGTGCTAGATACACATTCGAGCAGACTTGATAGACCTCTAGGCCTTTATCTGCTGGCAAATTTCATATGTTCGTATTTCTAAATGGAATTCATAACTGACATGGAGTGTACTAACTGTCTATCTACTGCATAGACGTTACTAAGGAAACTACTTTGAAGTACAAGACAGACTACTGAAAGTCTTCACTGGTTATGCATAGCCACTGCTGTCTAAAAATGTAAACAGCCATAAGAATTGTATGCCATTTCTTATTTTTTACCTTTCATGCTATCACGAGATTAACTGTCATGGGTGAGTGTGTCTTTAATTAATTACTTTAAAGATGGTGATGTCTGTCACTCCTCAGACCCGCTCCCTGACGAAAACCCTGTGTTAGGCTAAAGTGCTGGGGATGTAGGGTGCTGTTCTGGGCAATCCTTGCCACAATAAATGTTTGCAACTTGCTTCGCATACTTGCTTTTGTGCTTCTTCCAGAATGCCGAGTGTTTCCTGTGTACCTCTCTTAGGTGCCTTGGAGTGGGGAGGAATCAGCAGAGCTCCCAGTGCGACTTCAGCATCCATTAGCTCACACTTGTCATTGTTCATCATTCTGTGTTTTACAGCAGGTGCCTGATACTTGTTCTACCCCGGTAGAGCTAACGAATACTCATTTAAAAATAAAAGGTGAAGTGTTAAATAGTTAGATTTTGCCAAATTTTAAAGAGTGGTACCAGAAATGGAAATTACATACCTACCGTAATTCTTGATCTTCTTGGACGAAGTCTCCACCACTCATTCACACTAATGGGAGTTCCCCGGAGGCACTAGGACCCAGCGGGAACAAACTTTTCCAGAGGGTCGGTGCCGGAGCCACAAGGAAGCGGCACTGCGAGCCCTGGCTCGTGCGGTAATGACTATCTTGGCGTTTAACTTTTTTTCCGAGAAGATGCAGCATAACTAACCTAGAAGGACTAACCTACAAGTCGGACATAAGATAGTCCGAAAGACCTGTGTAAGAAGGGTCAACAACAAAGTCTTCACAGCCCAGCCATTGAGGGAGTGAAGACCAAAATCAGAGAAGTGAGCTCGAGGGATGGTGGGTGGGTGTGTGAATGAGTGGTGGAGACTTCATCCAAGAAGATCAAGAATTACGGTAGGTACGTAATTTCCATATCTTCCTGGACATAAAGTCTCCACCACTCATTCACACTAATGGGAGAGTACCAGGCCAATAATCCCCCAAGATGGGTGGCAGATGATAAAAAGTTCACATACTTAGAACAGAAGTCCATTAAGAATGGTCCTGCCAAATGACAGATGTCGTCTGGCATGGACATCCAAGGTGCAGTGCTTAACGAAAGTATGCACTGAGCTTCAAGTATCCGCATTGCAAATATCTGCAATGGGTACGTTGCAGATTTCCGCCAGAGATGCCGCAACTGTTCTGATAGAGTGAGCATACACTCTGCCTTCCAGCTTTCCCTGTGCCTTAGAATAGTAGTGGCGTAGGCATGCCACCAGCCAGGCTGAAATGCATCTAATAGCGACAGGCTGAACCAGCCGGGTTTCGCTGAAGGAAACAAACAGTTGTTGAGCCTTGTGAAATTTCTTTTGTTCTATCTAGATAGAATCGCAGTGCTCTCCTAACATCCAGTGAATGAAGGGCATGCTCCCCTTCATTCTGGAAGTTCGCAAAGTAGGTAGGAAGGACTAAAGGCTGGTTTAGATGGAATTCTGAGACAACCTTAGGAAGAAACTTAGGATGAGTCCTAAGAACTACTTTGTCCTTGTGAAATACAGTGTAAGTAAGGGGGGTCTGTGACTAGTGCATGTATTTCAGAAAGTCTACGGGCCGAAGTGATGGCCACCAGGAAGGCCATTTTCCAAGTGAGGAACTTCAAGTGGCAAATAGCTAGAGGCTCGAAAGGTTTACGAGTGAGCATGTCTAGCACAAGGTTAATGTCCCAGGCTGTGACTGGACGTCTGATAGGAGGCCTAGTATGCAGAATACCCTTAAGAAACCTCTTAACTACAGGTAACTGAGCCAGTGACATGGAAATACCAGCTCATGATATGCCGAAATAGCACGAAGATGAACTTTGGTCTAAAAGGTACTCCAAAACTTTATTCGGTGGGCAGGAAAAAGGGTTCCAAGAGAATTTTGCACACCAGATAGAGAAATGCTTCCATTTGGCTGTGTAGGTTTTTCTAGTCGCTGGCTTACGCACAGCCAAAAGAATATCTGAAACTCTACGAGAAACATTGAACCTATTCACTTCTATCTCTTCAGAAGCCAAAGGTGAAGCGACCTCAGATTGGGATGGACCACGGGACCCTGGGTCAAAAGGTTCGTTTGAAGGAGAAGCATCTTCGGGGAGGGTTCCTTACAGACTGTTGAGCAGCGGGAACCATATCTGTCGAGGCCAGAAGGGGCAATGAGAATCATTCTGCTCCCCTGAGACTCGAATTTGAGAAGTACCCTCTGAATTAGGGGAAGAGGAGGAAAGGCGTATAGTAAGCGTCTTGTCCACCGCAGCCTGAACACATCCTGACAGAAAATGCCAGGTCCTGGATTTCTGGAGCAGAAGAGAGGCAGTTTTGCGTTGAGTGGGGATGCAAAAAGGTCCAGGTCTGGAGTTCCCCATTCTTTGAAGAGTGACTGAACGATGGTTAAGTCGAGAGTCCACTCGTGAGGATCTGTCTCCATTCTTCTGAGATGGTTTGCCAGCTCATTTTGTACTCCTGGCAGGTCAACCACCTGGATTAGAGCCTTGTGTTCCAGGCACCATTCCCACACTGTCATTGCTTCCCTGCATAATGGGTAAGAGTGTGCACTGCCCTGCTTGTTGATGTAATACATCACTGCCTTGTTGCCCGCTTGAAGTAGAATGTTCTTGAAACAGAGTATGTCCTTCAAGGCTTGGACCACATAGAAGACAGCTCTCATTTCCAGGATGTTTATGTGAAGCTGGGGCTCTTCCTGAGTTCACGTACCTTGGGTGTGAAGAGTCTGGCAATGAGCTCCCCACCCCATCAGGGACGTGTCCATGGTAATGGAGATGTGATCAACTAGAGGAGCAAAGGGATATCCCTCCAGAAGGCTGTCCTCCTGCGACCACCAGGCGAGTGACCTCTTCAGAGGTTCTGTCACCTTGAAGGGAAAGGACTGAGGGTGAGTGGTTGGGGACCACTGAGTACTAAACATCCACTGAGAGGTACTCATGTGGAGACGAGCTAAAGGTACAGTGAACACTGAGGATGCCATGAGACCCAGCATCCGTTGCATCGAGATAGCTCGAGACGAGCTGTTTTCTCTGATGTATCGGGCCATCTGTAAAATATTGCTCCTTCTGTCCTCTGGGAGAAATGCCTTCGCACAGGAGGTGTCCAGATGAGTTTGTATAAAGAGGAGCGTCTGGGAGGGTTGCAACTACGACTAGTTGAGATTTAGCAGAACTCCCATGGACATGAGGAAGTCTGAGGTCATGGCTACGGCGTCCAGAGTCCCTTGTCTGGAGGGACTTGCTAGGAGCCAGTCATCCAGATATGGGAACACTTGTATTCCGATTTTCCTGAGATGAGCTGTGAGAATTGCACAACACTTTGTAAAAACTCGAAGCGTCGAGGATAGCCGAAAGGGCAGCACTCTGAACTGATAGTATTGACCCAACGCCAAGAACCTTAGGTATTTGTGGTGCTTTGGGTGTATAGGGATGTGTTGGTAAGCATCCTGCATGTACAGGGAGGCTAGCTAATTGGCCAATTGTGTTGGTGAAGCAAAGGTAGCAGGGTACCTAGTGATGTCATCTTGAACTTCTCCTTGTGAAGCAACTTGTTTAATTTTCTGAGATCCAGAATAGGGCACATGCCACCGGTTTTCTTCAGAACCAGGAAGTAATGGTAGTAGAAACCTGTGTTTCGTTGATCCTGCAGAAGTACTTTTACTGCCCTGTTGTTCAGAAGGCCTTGTATCTTGGAAGCAAGACGGTCTGACTGTACTGCCGACAGCCTGGGCTGTCGTTTGGGGGGATGATCCAGAGGGGTTCCGAAAGATTTAGCGAGTACCCCTCGCAGATTATCCGGAGGACCCATTTGTCTGATGTTATAGACTTCCACTGGTTGTAGAACTGAGTCAGATGTCCTCCCGCTGCTGAGGAGGAGTCCCCCTCAGACAGCTGAGGTGGTACCTGGGCCAGAAACTCAGAAGGTGGCACTGGGCACTTTGGGCCCTTGTGTCTTCTGTTGCGCTTTCTTTTGTGGCTGAGGGTTGTGGTTTTTGTTAAAACCTCCTCTGCCTCGAAAGGACTGACAGTTGGGAGAATTGATGCTTGTTCGCACCCCGGAGGCTCTGAGGTTGGGGTCTAGACGTCTTAATGGCAGATCTAGTCTTCTGAGTGGCCTCCAGAGCTTGCTCCACCTTGGGGCCAAAGAGATACATACAGCCAAAAAGCAAGGCCATGACCTGTTTCTGGGCGTCATTCGTGAAGCCTGAAGTACATAGCCAAGAGTGGCGACGGGTACAGATGCCAGCTGCCACCGCTCGGGAAGTGGTATCGAAAACGTCCACTGCAGCTTTAACCTGTTGGTTATTGGACTCGATACCCCTGGTAATGGTCTGAAGTAGCTCTGAATTAACTTCCGATTCGGCAGAACTTCTATCATTTGTTTGAGCAAATGCCAAAGGACATACTCATATTGAGAAAAATAGCTCTGGTAGCTGGCAATGCACATACCCAGGGTGGGGGCAGAAAAGACTCTCTTCCTATAGTGTCTATCTTGCAAGATTCTTTATTTATAGGCCAGGCTGTAGATGCCTAAGGAAGGACGGCCTTATCATTCTCTGCCATGACTACAATGGGATCAGCAAAGGCTTGTGAGGCCAATATGGGGCGATCCTTGGGAGGGGCATACTTCCTATCTATGGACTTGGCCATGGAAGGAATGAGAGACGGATTCTTCCACACCATCTGAGAGAAGGTCTCGAAAGAGGGCTGTAACGGAGGTGTTAAATCCATAGGGATCTCCGGGACATGGAGGTACTGGAGTCTTAAAAGCTTCACAGGATCGGTTTCTGTAGTCTGGAGAGAAAGAGTAGAATTTAAATTTTTAAGCAGAGATATAAGGAAAGGTCTTCGACCACAGGCTCTGCAGTAGGATTGATCCCTGCTCCCAAGGCATTCTCATCAATATCATCACCCAGTCGAAAATCTGGGTCAGGCTCAAAATCATCTCCTGGCAGTCCAGGAGGGACTGTATTGACAGGAAAGGAGTGAAAATCAAGAGGAACAACAGAAGAGGAAAGAATCGGAGTTGAGAACTCCTGGAGGCCGGACGACACTGCACCAAGCCTCGGGTGCGACAAAGAAAATGGCACAGAGCACAAGGAGGGCAGCGCCATAGAAAAACAGCCCAGCAAATGGCACTGACAGAGGCCACAGCGCTAATAGAGCCCATGGTGCAGCGGACGGCGCCGACAGACTCTGTAGTGCCATGGACGGTGCCGACAGACTCCCCGGTGCTGCGTACGGCGCCGATAGTGTCCCCAGCGCTGTAGGAAAATTGGCAGGAGATACAGGCATCGGTGTGGACCCCTGCGCCACAGCCATGTGAGGGGGATAAACACCTGATCGCGGAGTCGATGGCACTGAAGGTGCCGTGTGACTAGGAAGGCCCAACCGCCCTACCCGTTCCTCCGAACAGCCCATAGGCCTCGGAGTGATTGGTTCAGGCAATTTGACCAACCTCCGAGTCCACTGCTCTATAACAGCAGCCCACTGGTGAAACTGCTCATCGGAAGCTCCTCCAATAGGCGGGGAGAGGCTCCGGTGTCGAGGAGGTTGGTCACCAGAGACAGAAACCGGTGCCTACGACAGAAGTGGAGACCGGCGCCTAGCCCTAATAACCGACCGTCTACGCGCAGACGTACCAGAGGACCACCTCGAGTGATGCCATTTCTTCTTCGACCTGTGTGCAGAAGAAGAACTCAAGGCCGAATGGTGCCGTGAGTGGGACCGTTTCCTTTTATGCTTTTGGGGGGCCGGCCATCTCCCTGAGCATCGGACCATCTGTTGTCAAAGCCAACCTCCAGAGAGGGCGGCGGACCAGACCCAGCCCGGCTGACTGAACAGCTTTCATATGAAGTCTCCCTACCAACACCTGACCCGCTTATGGTCGACTCCGTCAATGGAGGGCTGAAGACTTCTTTCTTGTTATAAGCAGAATTAAATATAATTGGTACTTATTCGAAGATAAACTACAAAACAAAAAACTGAAAACTAAGCTGCTAGTTTGAAGTTTTACTCCCGGTGGGCAAGTGTCATTGTCACTGAAGAGCACTTGGCGGTGGGGAAAAAAGGAACCGAGGCGGTTGGAGGGTCGACACCGGGATAGCCATTATCGCGTGAGCCAGGGCTTGCGGTTCCGCTTCCTCATGGCTCCATCTCAGGCTCCGACTCTCTCGAAAAAAGTTTGCTCCCGCTGGGTCCTAGCACCTCTGGTGAACTCCCATTAGTGTGAATGAGTGGTGGAGACCATGTCCAGGAAGATCTGTCAGGAGAGCTACCACTTGTATTGAACACTTAACATGACCACACATACATAAGCTAAAAGCATGGACAATCTACATAAAAACGTAACTTAATAAACATTATCATCAAAGCAACATCTGATATACGGCAACTGTACCTGATGTTTTGATGCATACATCTACATATACTTTATGTAATGCTGCAATGTCCGGCATGGCCAAATAAGTGTTTTTTTTTTTTTAATAACTCAGTCCATCTCCTGGTAAAAATGTACTACATAAAAATAAAAATATATAAAAACTGATCATTTGTCCAGGAGAGTCACTCACCTGGTTATTGAGATTGTAGAGGTAGCGCGACACAAACACGTGGATGTTTCTCATGATCTCCAGAACATCAACACCCTAAACACCAAAACACAAAAACAAAACAATCTGCTAAGTCTTTCAGGCATCCCAAAAAAGTCAGCTCTTGAGTGTCAACAATGTGACACCTGCCTGAAATGCAACGGATTTTCAGTGAATCAACACTTTAGCTATTAATGATTATAAAGTACAGGTTTAACGGGGGAAACAGAATACTGACAAAAACTCTACAAATGAATAATAATGGTATTATTCATTAGTAAAATGGCTCTTACCTACCACCAAACCCTTCCACACACATATAAAAGCAAACTGTAATTAGTTTTATCAGTAATCTCCTTTAGTGTCAAACCTGAGTAGCTAGTATTCATAAAGGATACATAAGGTAAAGTCAACGGGAAATTAGAGGCATCTTATGGGGGATCAGGTGGGTAGACAATCAGGGTCTGTGTCCCAAGTCAGAGATCATGGGAGGTTACAGTCATGGAACACACAACATCTCCAAGAAGGGAATGTGGCATCTGCTGAGTTGGGAAGCTTTTTGCGGGGGGAGGGGGTCCTTCCTACTCAACAGCTCCTCTCCATTCATGGCACAAAATGAGGTAGGGACATTGATCATTAAGACATTCGCTATAGGGCCTCTACAGCTGAAGTCATGTGTAGATGTGTGGGGGGGACTCATCAATCTAGATTCTCATCCTTCTGGCCGCCTGGTTGACCCTGCGTGTACGGAATAAGCCACAGGGGAGATGAAAGAGTGATGGGAGGTGGCAAAGGGATGCTGGTAGGAAAAAAGCTGTAGAGGGTGCAAGAGAGCTGGGGTAACAATACAAACAATTAAAGAGCCACTGACATGTCTCGGTAGAGACATGCCAGTAGTGCCCTACCCTGCCTACAGTACCTCCCGGTACAGAAAGTATCGCAAATAGAGGTATTATAAGGCACAATTTTACTGTACAGATGCAGCGGAGTGCAATGTACGCCCCCGCTGCAGTCTCAGGTCCCCTTCCCGATCCAATCCTGAGGATGACGTCAGGTCGGGATGGGGACCTGGCAAAAATCCATTTTGCCAGCAACAGTGCTGCAGAATTAGCATTTCACTGGCGAATGCGGCATTTCACCAACGAAACTGCTGCGAAATGCCAATTCCGCAGCACTGTTGCTGGTCCCCATCCCGACTTGACGTCATCCCCAGGATTGGATTGGGAAGGGCACCTGAGGCTGCGGTGTGGGTGTGCACTGTGCTCCGCTGCATCTGTACAGTAAAATACCTCCTTATAGTACCTCCGTTTGTGGTACACTCTGTACCGAGAGGTACTGTAGGCAGGGTAGGGCACTACTGGCACGTCTTTTTAGACGTGTTAGTTGCTCTTTAAAAAACTTTGATTCACAAGACTGAAGACAAAGGCAAAGTTTTCATGGATGCATGTTCTTTCTCTGACAGGAAAAAGGCATGAACTGTTAAACTGGGCCCACTCCGTATTAAACCACAGTGCACAAGGCATCTCATACTGGTCATTATCAGTGCAGGTTAGCTTTCAAATTTGCTGGGTCCAAGTGCTCTCTGCACTACAATAATGAAAAGTGAATCTGTAAAGGTGATATCCATAAAGGAGACACTGTTATGAACCATATGTTAAGTAGCTAGCCAGGATCAAGAAACGTAACAGGGGGAGGAGCAGACAGTCTTTATCCATGTTGGCACGAACAACAGACAGTACAAGTCTAGAGGATATAAAGAGGTCATTCATGGAACTGGGGATGTTCCAGAATGGAAAGGTACCCACGGTAATCTTTTTCGAGATTCTCCCTGTCCTAGGGCAAGAGAGAAGCAGCAGTAGGCCATTAAACGGGTTAAAACTTGGCTAAGGGCCTGATGCAAGAGGGAGGGTCTTCTTGTTCTGGCTAACTGGTGATCCTTATGGGGTAAGGGATGCCTGTATGCCTAAGCTGTGCTGTGGCACCACCAAGAGGGTGTGGGGGTATTGGCCAGCAGAATGGGCACGGCAGTAGGGGAACTGCAACACAAACTGGGAAACATTTTGGAGTTGGTTGAGCAAGCTTTTGCTCCCTCTTCCCTCAGAAAAAGTAGCCCCTGAAGCTCAGCTGTACATGAGGGATTTGTTGTAGACCAGAAGGACAGTAGGTTTAGTTATGAGCAGCACTATTTGTGTCCGACTGCAGCACAGATCAGAGGACATTTTGGAGTTGGCTGAGCAAGCTTTGGCTCATCCTCGGCAAAGAACAGTTTACACCTGAAGCTCAGCTGTAGGGGAGGGTTTCTTGTAGCCTGAAAGAGCAGTGAGTTTCAGCTACCAGCAGCACTATTTGTTTCTAACAGAGGAAATCAGGGGACATATCGGTGCTTTCATTCTAACCTGTTAGACTTTGACAGGAAGAGGAAGGAGCGCCATTTTTGGGCTACCTCTGAGTTGAGATATTACATGACCATGATCAGCAACTGAGGGGGAAAGTGGGAAGGAGGGACTCCTGCACAAAAAGACTTCCTCCCGGCGTGTTACAGTGCGTGAGTCACACAGAGCAGGAGTGGAGTGTCTGCCTTGAAGGCATCTGTAGAGCTTCTGCAGATAGCCTGCAGGACATTCTGCAGTGAGGCACCAGACCAAGGTGGTGGTAGTGGCAACAGTAGTAGTAGTAGATTTATTTAAGGTGCCCTTCCCCAAAGGCTCAGGGGTGCCCTTACAACATATAACATCATAATACACTCAAGTCATACATTTAACATCCACAAAAATATAAATATAATAAATCATCTAATCTATATTATGTTCCCTATGCGCTAAAACAGTAACAATAATTATTTCTATTAATCCCCAAAGGCTTGTTGAAACAAAAATGTTTTCAATCCTCTTTTAAATATTTCTACGGAGGAGGCCTGCCTGAGGTACCCCGGTAACAAGTTCCAGAGGATCAGCACCACCACCTCAAAAGATCGATTCCCTGAAGATTTCAGTCTAGCCCCGGGCACCTCAAGGAGGCCCTCCCCGCTGACTGGAGAGAATGTCTTGGGCTGTAGGGATCCAGGAACTCCCCCAGATAACCCAGCCCTAGCCCGTGCAGGGTTTTATAGGCCAGCAGACCTATATTAAAGGAGATGCGCCAGTGCACTGGCAGCCAGTGCAGTTTGCATAGCACTGGCGAAATAGGACATGATCTTGAAAGACCCATCAATAGTCATGCCACTGCGTTCTACAGCAGCTGCAGGCGCCACAGCTCACCCCCCCAACCCCAGGTAGAGCGCAATACAGTAGTCGAGCCTCAAGGTAACAAACTCGTGTATCAGTGTGACCAGATTGTCAGGAGAGAAAAGGGATTTTATTCAGGCAATATTCCAAAGATGGTAAAATCCATTTTGGACTATCATCGACACCTGGGCATCCAGTGTCAGCTTGCTCTCCAGAAGGACGCACAAATGTTTCACCTTCATGAAGGTCTCCAGTTTGGATGTGCCAATATAAAGCCCCAGATCCTCCCCAGAGGCCTCCACCCCCCCCGACCCAGCTCAACCACCAAAACTTCAGTCTTCCTTGGGTTGAGGCCCAGCCAATTTGACGACATCCAAGACCAGATCTCGGACAAGCACTTATTCAGCGCCTCAACCGCATCTGTTCTTCCCGGTGCGAAAGTCAGGTAGAGCTGGGTACCATCAGTGGAACAATGAAACCCAAGCCCAAACTCCCTTATGACCTCACCCGGGGCAGCACATACCCTGCAAATAACATGGAAGAGAGGACAGAACCTTGGGGCACTGAACAGGACAGAGCCACTGGACTTGAGGAATAATTCCCCATCACCACACTCTGGGTCCTGCCCTGGAGGAAGGACTCAAACCAGCTGATGACCTTGCCAGTGAGCCCAACATACTCCCTCAGCCTATCCAACAACACCCCATGATCCACAGTGTCGAGATATCGAGGAGGATGAGAACAGATCTTTCTCCCCTATCCCTAATCCTAAGCAGGTCATTCAGCATCCATACTAGTGCGATCTCCATGCTGTGCATGGCCCTAAATCCATACTGGAGAGACTCCTAAATCTGGAAAGCTGTAAGGTGAAACTCAAGCTGCTCTGCAACCACTTTCTCAACAATCTTCCCTAAAAAAGGAAGATTCAAGACAGGTCAGTAATTTGCCAAGATGTCCTGGTCCAAAGATGGTTCCTTCAACACGGGCTTCATCAGAGCCTTTTTAAGTGCCTCCGGGAAAACCCCTGTCACTAAGGAACACCTAACAATCTCGACAAAAATCGGGCCCAAACCCCCAATGCAATCAACAAATAATTGCGTCGGGTCAGGGTCCAGGCTGCAGAAAGTTGGTTTCAGCCCTGAGATCACCCCACAGACCTCATCCATTGTCACAGGTTGGAACTCTCCCCAGGAAGACTGACTGCAGATGTCCTCACAGGGTCCAACCCTTTCGGACTGTAACGATCCACCTGGAGAAATCACAGCCCTAATGGAGGACAACCTGTCTGAGAAGAACTGAGCAAACTCCTCACACTTTTGCTCTGAAAATGCCCTAACGAGTTCCACATGGGACAGATGTAAAAGTCTGTCCAAAACCTGAAAAAGCTGAGCCAGTTGGTTCTTCCCAGCTGCAATCGCCCTAGATATAAAAGCTGCCTTTTTCCGGGTGGCTACATTCTGATACTCTTCATAATGAGGCATCAGAACCAGTCTGTCCTCCTGGGTTCTGGTCTTTCTCTAATGCCTCTCCAACCTCCACCCCCTGGTTTTCAATGCTCTCAGCTCGCCATGAAACCAAGGTGAGCCAAGATGTGATACCAGTGGGCATACACGGACTGGCACCAGAAGGTCCAAGGCCCCTGCGACAGCCCTACTATAGGCCACCGCGGCCTCCTCAGGACCCTCCGTGTATGCCCCCAACACAGACAAAATATCCAGCTCTGCAGCAGTCCCTCCAGTCGTAACCCTTTTAAAGGGCAGAATTGTACCATTTCCACAGGGGAAGGGACACGGGGTTGAAACTGAACCTGATGGTGCAATGATCCAACCAAACACCTGATTAATCCAGAGGGCATCAATCTCAAGCCCCAAGGAGAACACCAGGTCGAGCGTATGTCCAGACTGGTGGGTCCCGGTTGTGGCCATCAGAGGTAATCCAACAGCCTCCATGTTAGACAGGAAGTCCCTGGCATATAACAAACCTCTGTCATCCACCCAGGTACTGAAATCGGCAAGAATAGGCCATCTTGGCGACACCAACACCCTCTCGGTGATGAAAGTAGTCATCTCCTGTAGGAAGTCCCTGTCCCACCCAGGTGGACAATAGACAACCCTAAGGCCTGGAAATGGAAATTATGTACATACCGTAATTATTGATCTTCTTGGACAGTCTCCATCACTCATTCACACTAGTGGGATAGCGCCGGAGGCGCTAGGACCAAGCGGGAGCCTAAAATTTTCAGAAGGGTCAGCGCCGAGACAGGACCATGCATGTGCGGCACCGCGAGACTAGCTCAAGCCTGTGTAGGCTATCTCGGCATCGACCCTCCAACCGCCTCAGTACCTTTTCGACTGAGGAGGTGTAGCGTAACGAATGAGAATAACTCACCCTGAGTTTCTGGGCCTGAGAGGGCCCAGATGGCCTTTGCAAGAAAGGTCAAAGAACAATGCCTTCACAGTCTGAACCACAGGACCATGAAGACCAGGAAAGAAAAATGAGTGAACCCAGGGGATGGTGGGTGGGCGTGTGAATGAGTGATGGAGACTGTCCAAGAAGTTCAATAATTATGGTAAGTATGTAATTTCCATATCTTCCTGGACTAAGCCTCCATCACTCATTCAAACAAGTGGGAGAGTACAAAGCTAAAACCAACAACCCTGCATAGGCTGCTAGGAGATAGAGTGCACTCAGAAAGGACGGCCGAGGACTGTCCTGCTAATAAAAACTGCTGTCTTGTAAAGAAGCATCTAGAACATAGTGCTTACAAGATAAGCGCTTGAGTTGTAACTCATCACTTTGCAGACGACTGACATGGGCACAAAATGAAAGTCTGCCAGGAAGCCGCAACCACTCTAGGAGAGTGGTAAGAACCTGGCCTCACAATTTGGTTTAGGACCAAAAGTAATAGTGTCAAAGACAGGTACTAATGTAACGTAAAGGGATCTCAGGAACTGAAAGAGCCGGAGGTAAAGTCTACTGGTTCAGGGTAGACCGGAAAGTGCAGATGGAAACCCCCGACTATCAAGTATGGCTGACCTGTGAACAACAGGTCCAGGAGCACTTGAACCCCTTACTTGGTGAGCAAAGGGGGTCCAGGTGGGGTTAGCCCATCAAGGAGAATAGTCTCCACTTAGTCACTGGAACCCTCCTGATGGAAGGCCAAGCACGACTTAGAAGCCTCTTGAGGTGGTCTAGTAGAACCAGATCCTACCGACTGCATATTCCAAAAAGGAACCATCCTGCTCCTGTATGCACAACTGTAGTAGCAGTCTCTGAACTCAGGGAAGAAAGGAAAAATGTACTGGAGGACATGTCCACTGTGGAAAAAAACAGACAGAAAAAACAGGGGCTGGATTTCTAAGGCAAATAGAGGCAAAGGTGCGTCGAGGAGGGGCACAGCAGGACCAAGTTAGGGCTAACCCATTCGTTGAAAGTGACTGGAAGCGGCAGTGACTCAATGCAGTTTGGCACTACTCACTCTGGCCTCCCTGGAGAGAGTAGGAACGGATTCTAGTTTGCTGAAAAACAAACATCACAACTCCGTCACGCACGTGAGAGAAGATAGCTTCATGAGCGACTGGCATGGAACCAGTGTGCCGGAACCGAAGGTGTGAATATTTAAGAAGCTACCTCAGAAAAAAGACCTACTTGACCTTTGGTCAAGAAGGAGTATACCGCCTGTTATGTAAAAGCAAGCAAGGAAGTAGGAACCTGAGTTCTGACTCGCTTGAGAGTCGCGTCTGTTGCTGTGAGGCTCTGCTCAAGAGAAGAAAGCCTGATAAAAAGAAAGGGGAATTAACAGACTGGGCAGTCGCCTAGGTCTAGGAAATGTCTCTGAATGAGAGAAATCTCTCTTGGAGAAAGAGATGACCCATACCACCGCTGGATCGGACTCACCCTAGGGGAAGAAGGAATCAGGTACTCTTTACCGTACTCTGGAGACGAGCGCCTCAAGGGCTGAGGTGGAACCTATGACCAGATCCAAAGAATGGGGTATCGAGTAATTTCGGCTAGGCCCTGTGCTGTGATAAAAATTATTTTTTTTTTTAATAGCCCTAGCCTAACAAGGCTTTCAGGCTGTTATTTCGCAAGGATTGTCTTGATACAAAATGACAAAGATGTTCTGCATCTGAGTGCAGAAGGAGCCTGAGCGTCCACACTGAAATCATGACCGGACTAATAATCACAGCTGGAGAGATGTTAACCACCTGTGCCAAAGGAGCCACCGAAGGGGCAATATCACAAGGGGGCTATATACCCTATCAAAGGGGCGGAAGAGCCTGAGCGGCTCCCAACCATTAAATTAGAATGTTCCACAGAGTGTAATTGTCTTGATCACTGAAAAAGTCTAGACGTAGAAGCGTATGGTCCACGGACGCAGTCTGAAATACTATAGTGGACCCCATTACTGAGGAACTACTGAAAAGATCTTCCATCACAGACTCTGACGATAGAGAGGACGTGCTTTTCAGTATATAAAATGAGTCATCCGCTGTATTACTGACCAGAAGGACAGGGAAAGACCCATCTAGATGCACTTCTACCCCAGAAGGACCTCTAAGGGAGGTCTAGGTCAGAGTCACTAGAGACTCCGCCATCAAGAAGGATGTCAAGGAGCTTGGTACCACATAGGGAGCCGAGAAAGTGCTCAGCAGAATGAGAGATTCCGCAGGCAGAGCAGTACAGCAGAGTTCCATCAGCAGAAAACCACTGGATGACACAAGATCCCACAGGGACCGCCACTCACTAAGATGTGCGGAAAAATAATCCGCAGAACAGGACTTCATTCTGCGGAAAACATCCCGCCACAAGTTCTGTGGAGAAGAAGTCCGAAAAGGAAAAATGTGTCACTAGTTCTGCCAGACAGCACCCACTAGCACCCCCGTGGCACCAGCATCACTCTTGGCACAGGAGAGCACCAAGCAGTGCCTATGTCAACCTGGGCGAAACCTGAGGGCACCTGCGGTAGTACCCGCAGGCACCCCTGGCACCCATGCAGCAATGGCACCCAAGGGTACCCCCGACATCTATGGTACCATGGCATCATGGTACCCAAGACACCCATGGCAAGAATGGCATCCGAGGGCACCAGTGGCACCCGAGGGCACCAGTGGCACCCATGGGCACCTGTGGCACCCATGGGCACCTGTGGTGCCACCCATGGCATCCATGGGTGCCCCCAGCACCACCCCTGGTACCCATGGGACCCACGGGTGCATGGCGGCACCCGTGGGTGGATACACTGTGCCACCCACAAATGCACAGCGCCACCCGCAGGTGCTCGGCGCCACCTAGACACCCGTGGCACCACTGACGGCGCTGAAAACCAACTGCAGCAACAACAGCACCCATGGCGCTGCACAGAGCGATGGCGCTGACCCACAGTGCTGTCGATGGCGCCGACCAAGGCACCGAGCCATGGCGACGACCAAGGCACCGAGCCACAGCACCGAAGGAAAATGCCAATGGAAATCCTGAAAGAAGGGGAGAAGGAAAAAGGTGGTGCCCGTGCCGGCCCCTGCATGGAAAAGGGAGAGGGGGGTAGGCACGATGGCAAAGGCACCAAGAGGGCACCTCGCCTATCATGATCCAATCGACCTGGCTCAGGTCCAACGGCTCCAAGGCCCGGAGGCCCCAAAATCAGGAACAGAGCCAGGAGAAGTGGAAAAGTCAAACGCCTGCTCCACAGGAGGCGGCCCAGAAGGTGAAACTGCCACGAGACTCTGCGAGGAGACAGAGATGGAGTTGGTCAGTGCAGCCGTTAGGGCCCAGGGGCAGAGGGAACAAACCAAAATCGGTTCAGGCCCATTGCTCCTCCCCGACGAACAATCCTCGTGCAGACGTACCAATGGGCAACCTCGGCGACACCAATTCTTCTTCCCAATGAGGAAGAAGAGCCGAGGTCAGCGGAGCCGGGATCCTCGAACCGCTTAGACGGTGCTTCCGTGACTGTCCCCCCCCAGCACAGGGACTATCCATAGTCGGACCCCCTCGTTAATTAAGGGCGACGGACCGGACACAGCCCCTTTGCCATAAAAACTTTCAAACAAAGTCCTCCTACTGTCACCGCTACCGTCTAAGGAAGACTCGGCTGATGGCAGGAAAGAATTTATTTTTCTTCTTCTTCATAATCTTCTTTTCTTGTTCATAAAATAAGAAAGTACTACTTAAAATATTAAACGCTAAAAGCTGCTGTCTTATAGATGAAAACTTGGACTCCGGCAGACGAGCGACGTCGACATCCAAGCACACTCGACGGTGGGAGAAAAGGAACTGAGGAGGTTGGAAAATTGACGCCGAGATAGCCTACACAGGTGCGAGCTAGTCTCACGGTGTCGCGCATGCATGGTCCTGTCTCGGCGCCGACCCTTCTGAAAATTTTAGGCTCCCGCTTGGTCCTAGCACCTCCGGTGCTATCCCACTAGTGTGAATGAGTGATGGAGACTTAGTCCAGGGAGATTCACCACAATAAAATCCACATTGATAGCCTGCTGGAAGGGGCTGAGGAGACAGATATGGTGTCTTTTTTACAAAGATCCCTACACTCTGAATTAACCCTCCCTACAACCTGTACAATTAAAACTGAGTGTGCCCATCATGCTCTGGGACCCAAACCAACAGCTAAAGATGCAAGATAAGATTCTGCAGCAACACACATGGTGGGATTTTAGCCTGTGTCAACATTTTTTCTACCTGCCTGCATTCTGAGGGGCTTAGAGGAGGACTGGGGTACAAGGACTTCCACTGAACTTGTGGCAGTTAAAAAGCCTGCTCCGCCCTGCTGAATTCATTAGCTGTTCCTGCAAAGCGACCGGAGGTTCCATCATCGGCGTCAGGTGAGAGCTGACTCTTTTGCTGAAAACACTCCACGGCCAGTAAGATTCTGCAGCAACACACATGTTGGGACTTTAGCCTGTGTCTACATTTTTTCTACCTGCCTGCATTTTGAGGGGCTTAGAGGAGGACTGGGGTACAAGGACTTCCACTGAACTTGAGGCGGGGCTTGTAGTAGTTAAAAGCCCACACCACCCAGTGCGAGCACCATGGCGTGAGCACTGAAAATACTCGGCAACAAAGTTTAGATTGGTTATCTAGTTATTTGTACTACTGTTTTATAAAAAAAAATATATGTATATATAGTCAGTTTGAAAATGCATTTTCTTACTTTTATGCTGGGCTGGGTAATGTTAGGCACGTGCTTAGTAAACACTCGGAAACTGGAAGTTAACTGCAACAGTATTTGCAAGGGTTTAGATACTATGGTACTGAAGAAAAAATTCCAGGATAGCCCATTTGAGTATGTTAAGAGACAAAATTTTTTTACAAACAACAGGAATTTATTCTTTAGGTCCTTAGTAATAAAAAGTAGTCCCTTCCTGGACATAAATTGCAGTACAAAAAGTTTGCATTATTTTGTTAGCTCAATGTGGGCATATAGAAAAAAATCTTGGACCTGAAAAAAACGGTTGGACTTACTGTAGTGCATGAGAATGTCAGAAGCATTACTCTCAAAATTGACCAATATAGGGTGTGGGCTTCACAATTGGGTCAGGACATTATGGCTATTTCAGAGACTTGGCTCCACTCAGAAATATGCAACAGTGAGACAGCTCTTGCTGGGTATAGCCTACAGAGGCAGGATAGGGTAAAAAGGGGCGGGGGGGGTAATGTTATATGTAAAAGATACTTTAGGACCTTATCGGGTGTTATTAGCTAAAAATGTAGAAAGTGTTGATTGTCTAGTAATAGAATTATTAAAGATGACAATTTTAATTGGTGTTTTTTACGCCCAAAAAAAAACTAAAATTAGTATATTTGAAATTTTGGCTGAATTACTGCTGGAAAAAATAGGAGACCAGTGGGTGATACTAACTGGTGACTTCAATGCAAACTGGGAACATGATAGGGGAATAAAATTAAAAGCTAGTTTTGAAATCTTGGGATTACGACAACTAATTCACCAACCCACAAGATGTTTAAATAACAGAACCACCCACAAGATGTTTAAATAATAGAACCTCTGGGTCTAGTTTGGACCTATTTTTTGTATCACAGGATTTGAAAATGGAAGACTGTAAAGTCCTCCCACTGAATCTGAGGGATCATAACGCCATCCAATGTACTGTACTTTTACACGGAGTTCAAAGTGGTAGTAAACAAGATTTTTGGGTACGAGACTTGGAGAAATTCAATGAAAGATCATTTAGAAATAGCATTAGGGATGTTGACTGGTCCAGAGTATATTAATTTCCTGACTTAAATCTAGCTATTCAGGAATTTACCGATTCCTTTTTGGAGATCGTACTATTGCATGCTCCAAAAATCAAGAAGACAAAAAATAATAAAAATGTACCTTGGTTAAATGAGAAACTAAAAACTCAACTACGCATAAGAAATAGGGTATGGAAGAAGGCTAAAAGAACAAAATCAGTGGAGGATTGTAATGTATTTAAACAATGGCGAAATAAGTGTAAACAGAACGTAGTTTTAGCAAAAAAAAGGTACTACCAAATTAGATTTAATAGAATGCAAGATCCAAATAAGTTTTGGAAAAACATATCTGATTTAAAAAATCCGGTAAAAACCAAAAGTTCAATTAACTTATTGGATGGGGATACATTAATTGATGACCCTTTAGAGGTTGCAAACTTATTGAATAATTATTTTAAAGAACTACCTGACCTGTCGATACCAAAACTGATTCCAAGTGAAACTTGCTTTAAACAACAGAAATTAGCTGGCCCTATGAACACTACTGGAAGATTCAAACTTAATTTAAAGTAAAAGAAATTGAAAAAGAGCTAAAGAATCTATCAGTTTTAAAAAGTGGTGGATTGGATGGTGTTGAAACAAGATTTTTGAAAATAAGTGCCGACCTTATTGCCCCACTAATTCTGTACTTTTACAACTGGAGTGTTAAATCTTCCTATGTGCCTGGCTTTTGGAAGAGAGGGGAAATTGTTCCTATTTACAAGAGTGGAGATCCCTTATCCCCCTTCAACTATAGGCCTATAACCCTCTTACCCATTCTCTCAAAGGTCCTGCAGAAGCTGGTTAATTACCAACTTGGCCAATATCTTGAACAAGAGAGGATTATAACTAAATTTCAATATGGGTTTCGGGTCGGAAGGTCAACAAACACCGCCCTAATGGATTTCAACAACGTGGTGACCACATCTTTAAATCAGGGTAGTAGTACAGGGGCGGTGTTTGTTGACCTTAGTAAGGCCTTTGATTTAGTGCAACATGAGATTTTGATTCAGAGACTGTCTGATATAGGGGTGCAACAAGAAGCGTTGATGTGGTTTCGCTCCTACTTAGGTAGACGCAAGCTGTGTGTCTTGTGTGGGGCCGCTGTCTCAGATCTGGTGGATATACAAAGAGGTATCCCACAGGGCTCAAAATTGGGTACTGTATTATTTAACATCTATGTGAACAACTTTGTTACAGCGATAACCCACACTGAGATTAGGCTTTATGCAGATGACACTGTACTTGTGGCCTCTGCAGGAAATCTAGAGGATCTGAGACAGCGGCTCCAGACAGATTTTTCCCACCTGGAAACATGGATGGAAGATTCCTGTTTATCAATAAATAAAAAAAAGACACAATGCATGTTGTTTTCAGTCGGAACTCGGGCTGGAAGTAAACATATTCGTCTATGTGGCGGTCGTGAGGGCAGAAGAGAAGCCCTCCCCCGAACCGGAGCACAGACCCCCCCTCCCCGAGACACAGAAGCGCTACAGGGTCTACGTGGAGGTCGTGAGGGCAGAAGGGAAGCCCTCCTCCGAACCGTAGCATGGACCCCCCCACCCCGAGACACAGAAGCGCTACAGGGTCTACGTGGAGGTCGTGAGGCAGAAGGGAAGCCCTCCCTGAACCAGAGCACGGACTTCCGGGACACAGAAGCACTACAGGGTCTATGTGGAGGTCGTGAGGGCAGAAGGAAGCCCTCCCAACTAGAGCACGACACGGACCCCCGAGACACAGAAGCGCCACAGGGTATACGTGGAGGTCGTGAGGGCAGAAGGGAAGCCCTCCCCAGAACCGAGCACTGACCCCCCCAAGACACAGAAGCGCTACAGGGTCTATGTGGAGTTGTGAGGGCAGAAGGAAGCCTCCCCAAATCAGAGCACGGATCCCCACCCCCGAGACAGAAGCGCCACAGGGTCTATGTGGAGGTCATGAGGCAGAAGGGAAGCCCTCCCTGAAACACAGAAGTGGTACAGGGTCTACGTGGAGGTCGTGAGGGGCAGAAGGAAGCCCTCCCCCAAACTGCAGCACGGACTCCCCGGAGACACAGAAGCTACAGGGTCCACGTGGAGGTCGTGAGGAGAAGAAAGCCTCCAGACCGAGCATGGACCCCCGGGACACAGAAGCACTACATGTAATCGGCTCTATCCGGACCAGAAGCTCAGCAGCTGTAACAAGGAAAAAGGCGCCAATTTCCAACCCTGTCGGCAGATAAATGGAGACAGTTTTTTTACTGTCGACTCCTCGAGTATAGTGCCATAATTACCTCAGTACAGCAGGACGCCTTAAATTAATTTGTGCTGCATGCCAAAAGAATTACATTCTTGTGGGGATTTGTCAGCATTTAGCAGGGTGCTTTTATGTAGTAGCTGTTTAATCTGAATTACTTTACACGCAGCACTGTAGCTCTGTAATCACTAGTGTTACAATTCTGTAGCTGCTGACACCCTGCTGTTTTGTACTGAATTGTAAAGGTTAGCAGCTAAATGTATTTAAAAGATTAGCAGCTGAAATCCGATTTCCCTTTGCTGGCTGTACATATAAATTGCACTGTAATGTGCTTAAGGCTTGCAGTGAAGCTTGGCCCCTTCCACAGCTTACTTATTTAAGCCCTGTTCTCCGTTGCTCTTCAGGGTCTACGTGGAGGTCATGAGGGCAGAAGGGAAGCCCTCCCCCGAACCAGAGCACCACCCCACCCCCACGACACAGAAGCTACAGGTAATCGGCTCTATCCCGGACCGCAGAAACTCAGCAGTGTAATTCAAGCCCCTTGACACTTAAGGCCAGCTCCCTGCCACCCCCACCACCACCCTTAGCCAACTCCTACTTATATAGGCTAGATCACATGCATGTCTGAACCAATCAGCTCACTTTCCCATTTGCAGGCTATACAGTTTAACCACTAGAGGTCTCTACGCTTGGGACACAGTTAGTAGTAAAAAAAATACTCCAGTTATTTTAACCCTTGCACTGCTGCATTCTCCATGATGTTGCCACTGATTCTAATAACTTTCTTTAGCTTCACCCCCTGGGTGTCCCTCCCACCGTCTAGCTTCCCTACCCTGTCGATCTGCCAGGCTCTAAGTGTCAGGCATCCACAAAACTTCATTAGCTCTGCTAGCATAGCTGTCTCACATCCTGGTTGCCACCTATTTACACTGTCAATCGGCCCCGGTGCCCTCCCATCCACCTTCCAAGCTAGCCACCTAGCCCTCCTGCCCCGCGATTGGCGGGCTACAGCTTCTACAACCAAGCCTCATACCACCCCTAGAAAGCGTCACTGGATCACCCAAAACATCAAAATCCTGATCACTCTACTAATGCTCCTTTCAGGTGACATTGAGCCTAACCCTGGACCTACCCACTATCACACCCCAAACCCTTCCGTTCCACCCCAACTCCCCTCAGGCCTTAAACTGATTCACCTGAATATATGTAGCCTTCTACGTAAAATGAGCCTACTCTAACCTCTCGCTATGTTCCTTAGCACAGATATCCTGATCATCTCCGAAACCTGGCTAAAGCCACACAACCCAGACAATAAATTTGTTATACGCGGCTATACACTCATCTGGCAAGACAGGACAGGCAAAAAAGGGGGAGGCATAGCCATGTACATTGCCTCCACCATCCAGTTCTCTCAGGTTACCCTATCCCAGCCCTCTGACTCCACTGATGCCCTAATGGTTAAATTCTGCATCCCCCATTCAATCCCAATCTTCATATCAGGTACCTATTGCGCTCTCGACACCAACACACCTATACTACTGGATCACCTGGGCTCACTAAACTCCTTGGTAGCTGGAGGCGAGCTCCACATACTCGGTGATTTCAACCAGAACTGGCTTGCTGGGGTTCATTCCAAGCTTCGGGATAAGGTGACAGCTTTCAATCTAAAACAACTAAACAACTCAATCTAGTATGGACACTAACCAGAGGTGGAGCTCATAAAGCTGGGGATAGTGGAGGCAACCAAAACCTGCTGAAAAGCCCAGAGCAAGAAGGCTAGGGCTAAGAAACCGATCTGGTTGAGCAAGGAGGTCATGGAAAAGGTAAGGAGGAAAAGAGCTGCCTTTAGGAAGTACAAGAAAACAGAGAGGGGGAAGGACAGGGAGGAGTACTTGACAGAATCAAAGGAGGTGACAAGGGCAGTAAAGCGAGCAAAGCATCTATGGAACTCAGGCTGGCACAAGGCATTAAGAAGAGGGGAGAAGGACTTCTTTAAGTACATCAGGGAGAAAAGGAGCTGTAAGGACCACATAGTAAGGATTAGGAAGGAGGGGGTTGGGTGGAATCAGGAGTGCGATAAAGTGAAGCACCAAAAGAGTACTCTGCTCAGTATTTACTAAAGAGAAGAGGGGATGACACCCAAGGTGGGGAAATGGCAGAAGGGGGAAGTGGTGACAGATGGGGAAATCATGGAGAGCAGAGTTCGAGAGGGTTTGAAGGCACTGAGGGTGGACAAGGCGCCAGGCCCAGATGGCATCCACCCCAGGGTACTGAAG
Organism: Neoceratodus forsteri; assembly: GCA_016271365.2. NCBI lineage: Eukaryota > Metazoa > Chordata > Ceratodontiformes > Ceratodontidae > Neoceratodus > Neoceratodus forsteri. The sequence continues at coordinate 1,226,900,124 of CM028131.1, read as the reverse complement.
GAGCTGGCAGAGGTCCTTGCAGGACCTTTGGCAGACCTATTTAATGCCTCACTACATTCGAGGTGTGTACCTCAGGACTGAAGGATGGCTCATGTGGTGTCCCTCCACAAGAGTGGCCCCAAGGATGAACCGGGAAACTACAGACCAGTGAGCCTCACATCCATTGTGGGTAAGCTAATGGAGACTATCCTGAAGGAGAGGCTGGTGGCCCTCCTAGAAGCCAAAGGACTACAGGACAGCAGACAGCATGGCTTCATATGTGGCAGATCCTGCCAAACCAACCCGGTCGAGTTCTATGACTGGGTAACTAGGCAACTGGACAGGGGCCATGCAATGGATGTCCTGTATCTGGACTTCAGTAAGGCATTCGACTCAGTGCCACATGGAAGGCTGGGAAGGAAGTTAGTAGGCATGGGGCGGGTGCAAAGCTGGTGAGATGGGTAGGAAACTGGCTGCAGGGAAGGCAATAGAGGGTGGTAGTGGGTGGGGAGCTCTCACACCCAAGGGCAGTGATGAGCACTGTTCCACAGGGCTCAGTGTTGGGACCAGTGTTGTTTGGGATATTCATTGCAGACATATCAAGGGACATCAAGAGCAAGATCAGTCTGTTTGCTGATGATACCAAGGTAGGTAGCGGTGGTGGATGACCTAGGGGATGGCAGGGGTTGCAGGATGATCTGGCAAAGCTTGAAACCTGGTCAGACACCCGCCAGCTGGGCTTTAATGCCAAAAGTGCAAGGTGCTGCATTTTGGGATGAAGAACCCAAGGAGGAGTTACCAGCTAGGGGGTACAGCTAGCCCAGACAGAGGAGGAGAAGGATCTGGGTGTGCTCATTACAGGGTCAATGAACAACTCGGCACAATGTAGGAAGGCAGCTGCAAAGGCCAACAAAATGCTGGGTTGTATTGCAAGTATATCCTCGGGAGGGAGGGAGGTGATTCTGCCACTGTATAGGTCATTAGTTAGACACACCTGGAGTACTGCGTGCAGTACTGGCGTCATATCTGAAGAGGACATTAAGTTACTGGATGGGGTGCAGCGAGAGCGACAAAGATGATCAAGGGGCTGGGGGGCTTATCATACGAGAAGAGGTTGAAGGAGTTGAACATGTACTCACTGGAGGAGAGGAAAGACAGGGGTGACATGATTGAAACCTTTAAATACATGAAAGGAATAAACAAGACGGGTACAGAGGGGCTGTTCAAAGTAAGGGGAGGGAGGGCCACCAGGGCCCATGATATGAGACTGGAGCGAGGAAGGTTCAGGAGGGAGATGAGGAGACACTTTTACAGAGAGGGTGGTGGCTGGGTGGAATCGTTACCGCTGAAGTGGTATGCAGTAGAACAGTGGACTGCTTCAAACGAGGATGGGACAGGACAAGGGGGAGGGTTAATGAAGGGGAAGGGTGTAAGGGAGGGGCAGCTGCAGAATAAGGAGTGTTAGCTGCACATTCGAGCAGACTTGATAGACCTCTAGGCCTTTATCTGCTGGCAAATTTCGTATGTTCGTAACTAATCTCTGAGCCCATGCGATTAAACCACAAAACACAGAATCACACCGTCCTAGACTGGTCCCTCATCTCGCACCCCCACAGGATCCTAGCCTCTGGCCTCATTCCAGATGCCCTTAGTGACCACCATGGAATATACTCGGGACGCAAAATCTTCAGACCAAAAGCTCCCCCTATCAGAATCATCCTGACCAGATCCTTCAAATCCCTGGACCTCCACTCACTACTAAACGACAGACAAATCTGATTGGTCGCACATTAGTCAATCCAATAATATAGATGAGGCCCTGCTGTCCTTTAAATCCAATTTCACCGCCATCTGGGACCGCTACGCCCCCCTCCAAAGAACCAGGGTCAGAGGTACTCACCTCCCATGGATTACACCTGAAATCCTAGCCCTTCTTAGGGCTAGAGACAAGGCCTGGAAAACCTCCAAGATGTCCAGCTGTCCAACCGACCTCCAGTATTACCGTGAGCATCGCAACGCTATTACTAGGAAAATCCGCCAGGCAAAAGCTAACTATTTCAAAAGCACATTCAACTACACCTCCCATCTCCCGTCCAAATTCTGGAATGTGGTCAAGTCGCTTATCAGCTCCCCTTCGCAGCCCCCCAACCCATCCCTGCAGGAAGGCGGACTCACCATCTCCGATCCCCCAGCAGTGGCCACTCTGTTTAACTCATTTCACTAACAGCCATGCTATTCCCCTGCCAGCACCTCCACATGCTCATCATTAACCCCCCTCCCCCCCAAGTAGTGGCACACCCACAGCTCAGTCTTTCACTTTCCTGCAGGTAACCCCAGAAGAGGTATACAACGCATTGGTTGCCCTTAATCCAAGTAAGGGTAAATGCCCCACTAGGCTGGACTCCAAAATGTTCCACCTTTCGACCCCTGCCATAGCCAAACCCCTGGCCTCCCTTTTCAACCTCTCCCGTGCTGAAATCCCCTCTGAATGGAAACATGCCACCGTAATTCCTCTTCCTAAGGGTGGGGATCCCTCAAACCCAAACAGTTACTGGCCCATCTCCCTCCTACCAATCCTTGCAAAAGTACAGGAACACCTGGTACTCTCTCGCCTATCTCCCTTTCTGGACTCCTCCTCTTTTTTCTCCCCCTTCCAATCCGGCTTTAGGAAATCACACTCCACCACTACCTCCCTCCTCAGGCTTACCGACTCCATCTTTACTGGGATGGATGCTGGCCACATCATAGCAGCCATCTTCATCGACCTGGCTAAGGCATTCGATACAGTCTCCCACTCCCTACTCCTGGCCAAACTCGACAACGCCGATCTATCCAGTAGGGCCATTTCCTGGTTCAAATCATACCTTGCTGGCAGGTCCCAATCCATCCGTAATAGTTCCGCCACCTCGACACCTTTTCCGGTCACCTCAGGCATACCCCAAGGTTCGATCCTGGGCCCACTCTTGTTCTTGATTTTCCTGAGCGACCTGCCCTCTGCTTGCCCACGCACCTCAATCCATATGTATGAGGACGACACCGTGTTGTATGCATCCCGTCCTTTGACCTCAGAGATCTCAACCTGACTGCAGCAGGACTTTATCTCAGTCCAGCACTGGCTTCGCTCAAACCATCTCCTTCTCAATGCCAAGAAAATGGTCTCTCTAACCTTTGGCAATAGGCAGAGACTTTCTAGGCTCCCCTCTCCAATCACATTCCACACCCTAGAGGGGTCACCACTAGAAGCCTGTACCTCCTTCAGATACCTCGGAATATGGCTGGACTAGCACCTAAACTTTTCTGCACACATCAACTCCCTACTCAAGAAGCTACACCTCAGGCTTGGCGTACTTTACCGGAATCATGACTGCATCCCGGCACCTGCTCGGAGGGCCACTGTGCAGAAAATGATCCTCCCCATCTTTGATTACGGGGATGTAGTCTACAGTGCTGGCCCTAAGTCGACCTTAGACAGACTGGACCCTCTTTTCCATTCCTTCTGCCGCTTTGCACTGAACTGTCCCTTCTCCACACACCATTGTGCCCTTTACCAAGCTATGGACCTCCCCTCTCTACATAATCACAGACAATCCCACTTCGCCAAAATCCCAGCCAAGTTTTGGTCCCAGCTTCTCCCCTCCTACCTCACCGCCACCTTGGCCAACCCCTGCTCCCTCACTTACTCTCTTCGGAACTCGGACTCTCGTTCTCTGGCTGTCCCACATAGGTCCACTACTGCTGGGCAGGCTGCATTCAGCTACCGCATACCAACATTGTGGAACTCCCTTCCAGCAAACATTCGTCACTTCTTCTCTCCTTGGCACCTAAACTCCCTGCTCCATGCTCACTTCGCCCCTTCCTGCACATATGCCTAGGCAGTTCTGCTCTCCATGTGAAATGACAGTATTTGTCTGCATGTAGTTCTACAACTAAACTACGACTGTAATTACTGTTCTCTCATTTCTCATGTTGTCTGCTCCATGCTGTCAAACTATTGTATTTTCTACTGTTTTTCAAACCTCTATGCCTAGCCACTTAATCCAATTGTTAGAGAATCCATACTGTGTATTTTCACCTGTATATATGCTGTTTGTGACTATTGTCACTGTTCCCCCTCCCCCAGGACGCATCTGGAATCGAGCAGTTAGCATGCTCAGTATGCCTTCCTGGTTAAACACTTGAATAAATAAATAAAATAAATAAATATTCCAGATTTACAGATAAGGTTCCAAGATGGGTCACAGGTACAAAATGTGACCTCCTATAGATACTTGGGAGTCCTTGTAGACTTTCGATTGACTTATACAAACCACATTCAGATTAGGAAAACAAATCAGAGGTTGGGTGCTTTACGGAGGATATCGGGTTGTCTTTCCAAAGATAGCAGAGCTAGACTAGTAAAGCAATTATTGCTTCCAGTTCTTGAATATGGCTCTTCACTCTATATGCACTCAACTCAGAGGTCTTTGGCTAAAGTGGATCAATTGTATTGTAAGTTAGGAAAATATATATTAAATAAATGGCAACGAGTTCGCCATTGCATAGTATTTCAGGAACTTGATTGGTTACTCCCAGTATAGAGAAGCGATTACCTTTGGTCATTGATCTGCCACGGACTCATTTTCCCCAAGTACAGATCCACACCCACTGTCATATTTGGTGACAACGGAGCCACATTAACACCATTTATTTAAACTTAGGAAATCATTTGAGAAGGTTCCCTTGTGTATCATTTCAAATAGGATGAGGGAAATGACTTTACAAAACAGCTCGGCTAGAAGTTGGAATAAAATACCTCATGAACTGACTGAAATTATGGATTTGAACAGTTTTAAACGTGAGTTGTTTAAATTTTGGAAGGTTAACTGTGATTGTTCTTAATTATATTTATTAATATTTGTGTAATTTTGTTCTGTTTCATTATGTATTACATATGCTGACTACAGGAATATGTTGTAAACGGGGTTTCCCCAATCACAATTTTCTGTATAAAAATAAATCTTTTAACAAACAAACAAGGTTCTGCTCTGTGGTCCTCAAACTATTGAGATTTTAAGAGAAAGACTATCCTACATGCAGAATGGCAAAAGAAAATGGTCTACTATCAGGGAGCCTGGCTATACTTTGATAATGACGACCCCCCTGCACAGATAGCAGAGCATACGCACCCAACATGAGAGCCCTCAAGCAGCAGAACTTGAAATTTCAGACCACCAACTACTCCAAGATGTCCATTTATTTTCCAAAGGGGGTCCAGACTTTTGATATATTGGAAGCTGCCCTGTAGGAGTTGCACAGCCAGAAGACTGAAGTACACCTGCCGCAATGCCTGCCTGCCACTCAGTCGCTAACCAAAAAACTGTTGCAACAGTTATGGGCCCAAAATCAGCAGAGAAAGCACTGCAGGAAGCATGGAGCAGCAGAAATACAGCAGACTGGAGGACTTGAGAAGCAAGCAACCCCCAAATAAGTCCTTCCTTGCGGCTGCCACTGAGTGAACTCTGCTCAACTCAGCAATGCTCCTATTAACTGAGGTATGCCCTGTTTTTAAGGTCTTCCCTTACCTTGGTGGTCCTTCCAGGACTCTCCCTCGTCCCTTGGGCTCTGTACCTGCCCCCCCCCCCTTCACCCAGGTCTGCAACTCTTTCCAAACAAAGAATGTGCCTGTGGTTCCCGTTTAGCCTCATTGTGCCCACTGCTCTTACTCGCGATGCTGGTTACAGCAGTATTCGGCTCCTGCCCATCCCAACCTTATGAAATATGAACGTTGTTCAGGCTAGCTGTCTCTGCGGGTGAGGTCTGGAGTGCCTGATGTGAGGGTCTCCCACCCAGGGGCTGCTGCGCACTTTACTTCCCACAGGTTGCCCGACCCAGTAATTTCTTCCATCTTGCAGAGTACGGCAGGCAAGAGCAGAGACCTGTAACACAAGGCCACCACATGGAGCGGCCATGTGTGCCGCAGCCACGTGCTTGCTAAGTATGCAGGCTGCCACGTGCCTCCCCTCAATGCCAACCCTTTAAAGTAACACTGGGGTAGATGGTGGCGAAAGTCCCCCACAAAAAAACAAGCTAAACACAAAGCACTGCCCAAAACAGGGAGGGCACGGCAAGCAGTGTGAACATACCAAACCAACATGACGATGTGAATGCTGGGAAGCAGTTGAGTGCTAAGGCATGGACTGGAATAAACAGGCACAATAATAATAAACGCTCAACAACTGTTGGGACCTTGGGAAGCAGGATGACTCCTATCTTGATAGGACCTCCGGGGGTGGGGAGTGGGGTGGCGGAGGAAGCTGGAGGTAGGTACGTCAATGGGCCAACCTGGGGGGGGTGCATAGGTCCAGATCACCTAGTCACCCAGGGGTCCGCCCCCACACCTCCTGATAAGCACAGCCCTGTGAACGCTGCATGGACTAACCCCTTAATCGACTATGGCCCAAAGGACAGTACTTTACCCTCCTCAGCACCGTATAGTACCCGCAGCAGAGTTCTAGAATACACAGAGGGCTTAATTTCGGTGCACAAGTACTGCGGGGAATGAGGGAATTGACCCCATATCGCAATACAGAACTGTTATTCAGTGCCTTGAATGCTGGGGGTTGTTGGGTGGGGTGGTCGTGGGGCTGGTAAAAGGCAGGTTGGAAGCCACCGAAAAATATAAAGCAAATACTGTCTTATCTCTGCTACTACTGACTACCAAGGGAGGCTACCCACTTAGGAGGTCTCTTCATGTGCCCCCCCCCCCCGCCTTTCTGTAAAAACTGACAGACGTACAAGGATGGGTCTGCCCGCCCTTAGTTGCTGGGACACTGTCCATGAGGCCATTCCCCCAAGGGTAATGCCCTGCTGGTCAGATCCTGGTTGTGACCCCACCCCAAAAGGAATGGAAGGACAGGGAGGGGGAAGGGAAAGAAAAGGATGAAGAAGGCATAAAAGGGAAGGAGGTAGAGGAGAAAAAAGGGAAGGGGGAAAAAAAGGAAGAAGGAAGGAAAAAAAAAAAAGGTAATGAGTTCTGCAGCCCCACATATCATGTACCACTACAGAACTAGCACTCAACTCACACCTGAGCAAATGCACAATGCGTGAGCTCAGGCCCACTGTCTACAAACTGCACACCTAGCAGTTAAACTCCCACCACATCACACAAGACTCACTCCTTCCAAGCTACTTTATCCCCACCATTTATTTTACCAGGGGAAGTGTGGACATGACACCCTTCCTAAACTATCCCTTACCCTACACGTATGAAACGTCTGGAGGCCCTTCGACAGACGCCTGCCCTCCTGGCAGGGCAGCCACCCTGCCACTCCGGTCCACAACAATGGACCCAATCTCTGGAAGCTAACAGTTCTTGCAGTTTAGGAATATGTGCCCATTTGGCACTACCAGCCACAAGTATAGGGGCTAATCCTCCCCACAACAGTTATGGAGGCATTAGTCGTCTATCCACAGTTTGCAGTCCCCACAAACATGCCCCAATAACTCAGCTTTTGTTGAGGGTCTCACCCTTCCCCATTTCAGGCCTAGGTTTTGGCCCAACCCTGACGCATTTTAGGAAAGTTCTGGCGTCTACTGGTTCCAAGTGAAAAAATGTCTGCAGGTTCCTGCAATTCGCAGTGTGTGGAGAAGGGTGGGGGTGGGAGGGTGGAGAGTCTGGAGGAGTGGGGAATAGGGCAGTCCTTTTCATCCTTATCCAACATGAGTAACTCAAATATACAATTATACTCCTTAAATATTTAATGGCCTCACCAACCCCATCAAAAAAGTCTAGAAAAATGACACCTCAAAAAGCAGTCAGACCTCATTTACGTGCAGGAATCACACCTCTCCACCTCAGAACATGAGAAACTCGCTAAACTCAGATTCACCTCTGTGTCTCCTCCTCATACAGAGGTGGCAGAAGAAGGGGTGTAGCCATCCTTGTCCACATCATACCCCGTTCCAGGCGAGCCAAACTTGGGAGGACGAGGGTCTGATTCTGGTGCAGGGCCTTCCAACAGCGTTGAGGTCATGTTTGCCAACCTGTGTCTCTATCTCCCTCTGGGATCAACACCCACGACAGTTAAAAAAAACTGCTAGACAAACTCTTGACAATGACGAATGGACTCCTCCTTCTTACAGGACACTTTAATATTGCCCCAAATCTCAGCTAGGACTCCTTCAATCCCAGTCCATTGAGGCAACCAGTGGCGCACAAGTTTTTTTAAATGTTTCACCCAGGAGGTAGGATGGTTGGACACCTGGTGCTTCTTACATCCCTGCACACAGAATTACACCCACTACTACTCAGTGCATGGCACCTACTATAGAATCGACCACTGCTACACCCAAGTGGAAAACCTGCCTAACAGACTAGGTGAAATAGCGCACTCTAACCATGCCCCGGTATTCAGATGCTGGAATCCTGGGCTAGAGAGGTGCAAAACCTGTTGCCAGCTCAGCCCATACTACCTGTGAGGACAAGTCTTCCTCCAGGAAAAAACTGAGATCCTGTGAGAGAATGCACCCTCAGAGGTCTCACACCCTATCCAATAGGGCACACCTAAGACAGTCCTACAAGGACATATCACATATCAGCTCAGACTAAACTGAGATGTGAATGGCAACAACAGGTGGAGGACATGCTGCACTTTCTGCAGACAGCACAACAGCAGGGGGCTACCTCGGTAGCCCCATAGCTCAAACAGATAAAATCCAACCTGGGTGCATTCTGCTTGCACCAGACCAAAATCACCAGTGTTATTATAATGTGGGAGCTACTACCTCCTGGTGTATCAAATCTGAAAGCAGTGGTGCGCGACAACGAACACCGTCATAAGCTACCCCACCACAAGTACTCGGATAACCAAACTCCATGACATAAACCAAGCTTTCTGTTCTTATTACCAATCCCTTTACGTCTCGGAGCAACAGGCGACTCCACAATCCACTGATTCCTTTCTGGGCTCTATATCTCTTCCCAAACACTCTGAAGCCCAAAAGACACATCTCATGGACCCAGTCTCAGCCGTGGAAGTAGACAACACCATTAGATGCTCCAAGACCATGAAGGCCCCAGGCCCAAATGGATACGACTACTACAAGCAATGAATAAGGTCTTGGCTGATGGATCCTCCCCACCGACCTGGGCTAACACAGCACTCTCCATGATCCTGAAGCTGAGGAAAAAAAATCCCTTTTATGTGGCTCTTGTTGACCAATATCAGTTCCTAATACTGACTATAAACTCCTTATGGCCATTATGGCCCACAGACTGGACAGTGTCCTCCCCACCCTTGTGGGTCTTAACCAAACTGGATTGATCTTCTCTAGGCCAACTGTTGACAACACCAGACAGGCACTTAGTGTCATCCACGAGAGGTGGGAATGCCAATGTCCCTCAGTTCTTCTTAGCCTTGATGGCGAGAAGGCATCTGAACAGGTCTCCTGGTCGTTCTCCTATGTAGTCATTGGAAAGTTAGGATCCCCAGCCAGCCCCCCAATTCAACTCCTACAGAAAATCTATGAGGCCTCCTAGGCATGCATAAAGGTCTCAGGACACATTCAGAGAGGTTTCTCCTGCATTGAGGCACCAAGCACGGGTGCCCCCTCTTCCCACTGCTTTTCGCCGTGTATAATGAACCCTTGGCCTAGGCTGTTCATAAGACCACGAGTATAGCTGGCATAACACTAGAAGATGAGGAGCATTGTACAGCACTGTATGCTGATGATGTGCTTCTATATTTGGATGACCCTGACAGATCTCTCCCAGCAGTATTCTGGATCCTAGAAGCCTATGGCAGAGTCTCTGAGTATAAAGTGAATACTACTAAAACCAAAGTCATGATTTTTCACTACCTGCTATCCCCGGGGGTAAGACAACAATTCCCCTTCTGCTGGGATTTGGAGAAATTGAAGTATTTAGGCATGTCTTGTCCTGAACTCCTGCCACTGTGTCTCGAAAACAACTACTCTCCATTTTTCCCTCAGCTAACACAAGATTTAGCACCCTGGAACACTCCGCCTCTAGGTCTCTCCAGGAGAGTGGAGGTGATCTGCATGGTCACGTTACCCAGGGCCCTATACTTGTTCCAGAATGTCCCATTTTCCATTCCACTCTTGACCATCAGGTGGTGGAACAAAGAAATTTCGCGATTTGTATGGACAGGGCAACACCCCCACGTCAAACTGAAAACACTGGTCCTCCCTAAAGCAAAGGGTCGTAAATCGCTCCCAAACCTCAGATTGTACCACTGGGCAGCAAATTTTCGATACATAGCCTTATGACACCTCTGCATCCTATGCACTCTCTGGCAGAGGCTGGAATACTTGAGCTTCCCTAACATTGAATTTATAAGGGTTATGTTTCACACCGATCCACACCCTGAACAGACTGCCAGCCTAAAAACCCATGGCCCAGGCACCAGATCCTAACATGGATCTCCATCCGTTAGACATTATGCCTAATACCTTTTCTCTCTCATGTGCCCCATAGCACTGCTGGAGCACTTTCACTCAATGCACATAGACCCAGCCTTTAGGAACTGGGAATACCAATCCCTAGAGTACCTCCACCAGCTCATGCCTGGAGCAGCAATAAACTCCTTTAGATGCCCAAACAGAGTTTGGCCTCAGACAGGCTGACTTCTATAAATTCCTTCAGCTAAGGCATTTCTACACCTCTGTCCCTCCGGGCCTGTGCAATCCAGATGCCCACCTGGTCATTATTACCGCCTTCATGTCTATTATTAAGACAGGAGTTACTGAACATATGATATCCTGACTTTACAAAGCCCTTGTTGACTCCACTGGAGACACCACTCTGGACATTCTCCAGTGTTGGCAGGAGGACCTAGGAATGCCAATATCTACAGAGGACTGGTACAGGTCCTGCCAGCTATCATACAGAATCACTAGCTCATACCAGTGGACAGATTACTCCTGGAAACACCAAACCAGAGACTTCTGTATCCCAGTCATTACTGCATATTACCTAGCATCCAAAGAATCCTCCTGTTGGTGACTTTGTGGACAAATTCAGGCTCATAATACGCATATTATGTGGGCCTGTCCAGTTCTGCGCCCCTTCTTCCAGCAGCTGCAGGAGAAAATGGAGGACCTATTCTGAAAGCCAGTTCTCCTGACAGCATCAATGCTCCCACTACTCCAGCTACCCTGGGGCCTGCGGGACCCAAATTCCATATATCTTATTGGTATCATGCTTACAGAAGCCAAGAAAACTATTATGAGCACCTGGCTAACACCCCACGACCCCGCCATGCAGGCACAGAGTACCAGAGTCAATCAAATCTATAGAATGGAGAAAATCACACACTCTCTGAATGAAAGCACTGAACTCTGCACCTCACGATGGAATGGTTGGCTACTTCATGTGATGGGCACAGATGGTGATTCTGTACCATAGCCACAACAATTTTAAGATACACCCTCCCACCTCAGTCCCTAGACTGCTGAGCCCACTATCTACACTTTGGCATCTAAACAATCCACCAAACTGACATGCCTGCCCCCTGTAGCCACATCCCCCCTCCCCAACTGGGGGGGTCCAGCCCCACAGGGTTTCTCCTCTGCCCAAATAGAGTCACACAGCACAGATACTGAACCTCAGGCATTGAGGGATGGAAGATTATTCAACTGAAACAGTGTAATATAGTTTCCACCACGCCCCCACGTTGTAACCAAGCAGGTGGAGGGGACATTTTTATATAATAACCTTCTTTTTCCTGGCAGCACAAATGTAATGACGACTCAAGGCCACACTTATGGTATCAGAATACTGTGTTTATTCTGTAAAGAGATGAATAATGCAGACATGAAATCTGTAGAATAAAAAAGTATACAGTATTTACAAAAAAAAAAAAAAAAAAGCATTATGTACTGAACATATAAATCCCTACAGAAGCAGGAATAGTGAGTGCACAGTCACACATTAAGGGCACTGGGGGTGGGGGGCTAAACGAGTTCCTGCTCAAAACCTCCAATTGTTGTCAGTGCTTTTATTGCTCCCTGGATTTATCATCTGTGGTCAGTCAATGTGTAACACTAGATTTGTTTTCGCCTGCAGACATGGTATGCTATACATAGGGTTGGCAAAAATTGAAATTACATACCTACTGTAATTCTTGATCTTCTTGGACGAAGTCTCCACCACTCGTTCACACTGATGGGATCTCCTCGGGCCCTAGGACCAACGGGAACAAACTTTGCAGGAGGGTTGGCGCCAGAGATGGAGCCACGAGGAGAGGCACCACGAGCCTCGGCTCGTGCGGCAATGACTATCTCGACGTCGACCCTCCAGCCGCCTCAGTACCTTTTTTCCCCGAGGAGATGCAGCGTAACTAACCTAGAAGGATAGCCTAACAAAAACTGGACATAAGATAGTTCAGAAAACCTGTATAAGAAGGGTCGAGAAAGAAGTCTTCACAGCCTAAAGATTGAGGGAGTGAAGACCAACAACAGAGGTGAGCTCGGGGGTTGGTGGGTGGGCGTGTGAATGAGTGGTGGAGACTTCCTCCAAGAAGATCAAGAATTATGGTAGGTACGTAATTTCCATATCTTCCTGGACATAAAGTCTCCACCACTCATTCACACTGATGGGAGAGTACCGAGCTTATAACCCCCGAGAGGGCGGCAGGAGAGACCAAGAGCTCACAAATTTAGGACAGAAGTCCAATAAGGATGGTTCCGCCAAACGAAATATGTCGCCTGGCATGGACATCCAGGGCATAGTGCTTGACGAAAGAATGCACTGAGCTTCAGGTAGCCGCATTGCAAATATCTGCAATGGGCATGTTGCCGATTTCCGCCAGGGATGTCATGATCACTCTAGTAGAGTGAGTGTACACTCTGCCCTCCAGCTTAACCTGCGACATGGAATAACAGTGGCGAAGGCATGCCACCAGCCATGCTGAAATGCATCTGATAGCGACAGGTTGACCCAGCCGGGTCTCGCTGAAGGAAATAAACAGTTGTTGAGCTTTGCAAATTTCTTTTGTTCTATCCAAATAGAAACGCAGAGCTCTTTTGACGTCCAAAGAATGAAGGGCACGCTCTCCTTCATTTTTGAAGTTCGCAAAGTAAGTAGGAAGGACCAACGGTTGGTTTAGATGGAATTCTGAAACAACCTTAGGGAGAAACTTAGGATGGGTCCTAAGAACTACTCTGTCTTTATGAAACAGTATATGGAGGGTCTGTGACCAAGGCATGTATCTCAGAGACCCTGCGGGCTGAGGTGCTGGCCACCAGGAAGGCCGTTTTCCAAGAGAGAAATTTCAGCTCACAGGTAGCTAGAGGTTCGAAAGGCTTTTAAATGAGCATGTCTAGTACAAGATTAATGTCCCAAGCTGCGACTGGACGTCTGATAGGAGGTCTGGTATGCAGAATTCCCCTATGAAACCTCTTAACCACAGGTAACTGAGCCAGTGACAAGGAAGGTACTGGCTCACGATAAACTGAAATGGCACAAAGGTGAACTGTGACTGTAGAGTATTGCAGACCTGAATTTGAAAGGTCTAAAAGGTACTCTAGAACTTTATTGGGTGAGCAGGAAAAAGGATTCAAAGAGGATTTTGCACACCAGAGTGAAAAACGCTTCCATTTGGCTGTATAAGTTTTTATAGTGGCTGGCTTGCGTGGAGCCAAAAGAATATCTGAAACTCTGCGAGAGACATAGACCTGTTCACCTCTATCTCTTCAGGAGCCAAGCGTGAAGGTGAAGCGATCTTAGATTGGGATGAACCACAGGCCCCTGAGTCAGAAGGTTCGTCTGAAGGGGAAGCGCTTTCAGAGAGGTTTTCGACATACAGTTGAGTAATGGAAACCATATCTGTCGAGGCCAGAAGGGAGCAATGAGGATCATTTTGTCCCCCTGGGACTCGAACTTGAGAAGTACCCTCTGAATTAGAGGAAGAGGCAGAAAGGCGTATAGAAAGTGTTTTGTCCACTGCAGCCTGAATGCATACTGACAGAAAATGCCAGGCCCTGGATTTCTGGAGCAGAAGAGTGGCAGTTTTGTGTTGAGTGGGGATGCAAAAAGTTCCAAGTCTGGAGTTCCCCACTCTGTGAACTACGGTTGAGTCAAGAGACCATTCGTGAGGATCTGTCTCTGTTCTGCTGAGACGGTCTGCCAGTTCGTTCAGCACTCCCAGCAGGTAGACCGCTTGAATTAGAGCCTTGTGCTCCAAGCACCATTCTCACACTCTCATCGCTTCCTGCATAAAGGGTAAGAGTGAGCACCGCCCTGCTTGTTGATATAATACATCACTGCTTTGTTGTCTGTTTGAAGGAGAATGTTCTTGTGACAGAGAATGTCCTTCAAGGCCCGGACTGCATAAAGGACGGCTCTCATTTCTAAGACATTTATGTGAAGCTGGGACTCATCCTAAGTCCATGTTCCTTGGGTGTGGAGATTCTGACAGTGAGCTCCCCACCCCATCAGGGACGCGTCTGTGGTAATGGAAATCTGATAATCCAGAGGAGCAAAGAGATATCCCTGAAGGAGATTGTCCTCTTGCGACCACCAGGTGAGAGACCTCTTCAGAGGTTCTGTCACCTTGATGAGAAAGGACTGAGGGTGAGTGGTAGGGGACCATTGAGTACTGAGCATCCATTAAGAGGTTCTCATGTGGAGACGAGCTAGGGGTACAGTGAACACCAAGGATGCCATGAGACCTGGCATCTGCTGCATCGAGATAGCTCGAACTAAGCTGTTCTCCCTGATGTATCGGGCCATCTGTAGGATATCGCTCCTTCTGTCTTCTGGAAGAAAGGCCTTTGCACAAGAGGCATCCAGAAGAGTTCCTATAAAAAGGAGCTTCTGGGAGGGCTGCAACTGTGATTTCTTGAGATTTAGCAGAACTCCCATGGACGTGAGAAAGTCTGAGGCCATGGAAACGGCGTCGAGAGTTCCTTGCCTGGAAGGACTAGCGAGAAGCCAGTCGTCCAGATACAGGAACACTTGTATTCAGATCTTTCTGAGGTGCACTGTGAGAATTGCACAACACTTTGTAAAAAATTTGTGGCGCTGAGGATACCCCAAAGGGCAGGACTCTGAACTGATAATGTTGGCCCAAAGCCACGAACCTTAGGTATTTGTGATGCCTTGGGTGAATAAGAATATGTTGATAAGCATCCTGCCTGTCCAGGGAGGTTACCCAGTCGTGCTGATGAAGCAAAGGTAACAGGGTTCCTACTGATATAATTTTGAACTTCTCCTTGGGGAGAAATTTGTTCAATTTTCTGAGGTCCAAAATGGGGCGCATGCCCCCGGTTTTCTTTGGAACTAGAAAGTAATGGGAGTAGAACCCTGTGTTCCGTTGATCCAGTGGAACTATTTCTACTGCCCTGTTGTTCAGAAGGCCTTGTATCTCGGAGACTAGAAGTTCTGACTGAAGTACTGACAGCCTGGGCTGCCGTTTTGGGGGACGATCTGGAGGGGTCTCTGAAAGATTGAGGGAATACCCTTCGCAGATTATTCGGAGGCCCATTTGTCCAATGTTATGGTTCCACTGGTTGTAGAACTGAGTCAGACGACCTCCCACCACTAAAGAGGAGTCCCCCTCGGGCAGCTGAGGTGGGACTTGGGCCAGAAACTCAGAAGGTGGCACTGGGCGCTTTGAGCCCTTGTGCTTTCTGTTGCGTTTTCTTTTGAGGCTGAGGGGCTTGGTTTTTATTAAAACCTCCCCTGCCTTTGCCTCGAAAGGACTGACGATTGTGAAACTGGCGCTTTTTAACACCCTCCTCCAAGAAGGGGCGGGAGCAGGTCGAGCCAATTTAATGGCCGATCTGGTCTTTTGCATGGCCTCTAGAGCTTGTTCTACTTGAGGATCATTGAGATACACACAGTCGAAGGGCAATGCCATGACCTGTTGCTGGGCATCATTCATGAAGCCTGAAGTGCGCAGCTAGGAATGACGGTGATTACAAATGCCCGCCGCTGCCGCTTGGGAGGCAGTATTGAAAGCGTCCATAGCTCCTTTAACCTGTTGGTTGTTGGACTCGATACCTCTGGTTATGGTCTGAAGAAGCTCTGAATTAGTGTCCGACTCTGGTAGAGCTTCAGCCATTTGTTTGAGTGGATGCCAAAGAATATACTCATATTGAGAGAAATAGCCCTGGTAGCTGGCAATACGCTTACCTAGGGTGGATGCAGCAAAGACTCTCTTACCTAAAGTATCTATCTTACGAGATTCTTTGTTTATAGGTCGAGCTGTAGTAGTCTGAGAAAGGAAGACCTTATCATCCTCTGCCAAGACTACCATAGGATCTGCAAAGGCTTGAGAGGCCAAAATGGGTCGATCCTTGGGAGCAGCATACTTCCTATCTATGGACTTAGCCACAGAAGGAATGAGAGCAGGATTACTCCATACCATTTGAGAAAGCGTCTCAAAGGAGGGCTGTACCGGGGGGAGTTAAATCCATAGGGATGTCCAGAACATGAAGATATTGGAGTCTTAAAAGCTTCCCAGGATCGATATCCATAGTCTGGAGAGAAAGACTAGAATTCAAATTTTTCAGCAGAGACTTAAATGACAGGTTCTCGACCACAGGCTCTGCAGCAGGATTGGATCCTGTTCCTTCCACATCATCACCCAGCCTATGGTCTGGGTCAGGCTCAATATCATCTCCTGACAGCCCAGGAGATACTGTATAGACAGGAAAGGAGTGAAAATCAGAAGAAAAAAGGAGGGAAAAGAGTTCGGAGTCAAGGAGCCCTGAAGACTGGAAGACGTCACACCAAGTCTCAGCACCGAAGAAGAACACGGCGCCGCCTGACCCAGCACCGCGCACGGCCCAGACAGAGCCCTCGGTGCCGAGAACTGCGCCAAAAAGCTGCACAGTGTTGAGGGCAGCAACGACCAGCCCCATGGCGCCAACAAGCCCAATGGCGCTGAGGACAGCGCCGACAAGCCCAACGGCGCCGAGGATGGCGCCAACACATGCACAGATGCCAAGGACAACGCCGTATGACCCATCAACGCCGACAGCGCCGAAACCAATGCAGGGCCCCGAAAACTAAGATTTGAGGATAAAGAAGGAAAAATACCAGGAGACAGAAGCATCGGTGTGGCCCCCTGAGCCGCAGCCATGTGAGGGGGGAAAACACCTGAGCATGGAGTCGACGGCATCGAACAAGGCACCGCGCTACTTGGGAGGCCCAACCATCCCGGCAGATCCCCCGAAGGGTCCGAGGGCCCCTAAGTGACCGGGCCAGGCAGCTGGACCAACCTCCAAGCCCATTGCTCCATTAGAGTGGCCCACTGATGAAACTGCTCATCTGAAGCCCTACCAGAAGGCGGGGAAGGGCTCCGATGTCGAAGAGGTCGGAGACCGGAGACAGAAACCAGCGACTCTGGAGGAGACCGGCAACTGACCCCAATGACTTACCATCGACGCGCAGACATACCATGAAGGCGACTTTCAAGTGATGCCTTTCAACCTGTGGGTCAAGAAGAGTCGAGGCTTAACGGTGCCGAGAGTGTGACCATTTTCTTTTATGCTTCTGGGGGACCGCCCCTTCCCTCGGGCACTGGGCTGTCCGTTGTCAGACCCCCCTTCCTCCGGAGAGGGCAGTGGACCAGACCCAGCCCGGCTGACTGAACAGCTTTCATAAGAAGTCTCCCTACTGTCACCTGACCCGCTCATAGTCAACTCCGTCAATGTAGGCTGAGACTTCTTACTTGAATAAGAAAAATGTTATGTTAATTGGTACTTATTCGAGAAATACTACAAAACAATGAACTGGAAAGTATTGCTACTAGTTTGAAGTTTAACTCCCGGCGGGCCAGCGACATCGTCACTGTAGCGCACTTGATGGTGGGAGAAAAAGGAACTGAGGTGGCTGGAGGTCGGCCTTGAGATAGTCATTGCCCATCGTGAGCCGAGGCTTGCGGCGCGTTCCTCGTGGCTCACCCTCTTACAAAAAAGTTTGCTCCTGTTGGGTCCTAGCACCTCCGGCGTAGATCCCATCAATGTGAATGAGTGGTGGAGACTTTATGTCCAGGAAGATCGTGTTTTCCAACATCCAGGCCAGACTGGAGAATGTCTAACAGATCTGATTTTTTTTTTTTGGTTTATTCTTTATCCTCCTCCTCACGGTCGGCCCACATCCAGCCACTGTCCTGGTGCACCCCTGGCTCCAATTAAGACCCTCACCCACAGTGATACCTCCATGGCTGGGAGGTGGCGAGCTCCCCTTACTCACCACCAGGAATGGACCCAGTGCACCGGGGGGGCAACACACTCAGAGCCAAGAGATACATCCTGGGACAGCCATCAGGCCGAGCAACCATGCTTTTTTCCCTAGTTTCTTGCTTCGGAGCCAAGTGCAATGACACCACAGAGAGAAGCGCACCATGTCTAACGCGTGCCCTCCAAGCCGCCTGCCCCAGCTCCTCCCCATTCTTCGGGCACAGTGCCCTGTCCCCAGCCTCCGCTTAGGGAGCAGGAGAGCGCCGACCACTGAGGACCCTCCTCTGAGAAGGAGAGCAGTCCATCGGATGTCAACTCTCCTCCCCACTGATCTCAGCTGCCCGTGTCGCCCCTAACACGGGTCACCAGCGTGGCACAAGGTAAGGAGTCCAGGGCTTCACAGATCTGATTTTTGAGAGGCGTCAAGTTGGGTCTGGGCCAAATCCAGGGCCTTCTGCCATAGCAACTTTTGTTACTGCACCATATGTGCTAAAAAGTTGAGCGATCGTATGGTACAGGTGGCTGAGGAGTAAATCTTATAGAAACATAGAAGTTGACGGCAGATAAGGATGGCAAAGGCCCATCCAGTCTGCCCATTTCTTTTTCTACCTTATGAATGTGCCATCGGCCTTTGATCTGTCAATGGCCTATCTATTCATACTCATCTGTATTGCTCCCTTATGCCTATCCCATTCCAATTTGAAGCCCTGCACTGTATTCATATCCACCACTTCCTGAGGTAGGCCGTTCCATGCATCCACTACCCCTTCTGTGAAGAAGAACTTCCTCACATTACCCCTTAATCGGCCTCCCTCTAATCTCATGTTGTGTCCTCTTGTCCTGCTATTTTTCTTATATTGAAACATGTTAGACTCTTTCACCTAGTTAATGCCCTTATGGTGTTTGAATATTTCGATCATATCACCTCTCCCTCCTTTGCTCTAGGGTATAAATACTAAGCTCAGTTAATCTGTCCTCATATGTTTTCTGATGCAGTACCTGCACCATTTTGGTTGCCTTTCTCTGGACTGCCTCAGTTTGGTTAATGTCCTTGTGAAGGTGTGGTCCCCAGTACTGCACACAGTACTCCAGATGGGGCCTAACCAGTGTCTTGTAAAGAGGGATTATTACTGCCCTCTTCCAACTTGTGATACCCCTACTAATACACCCCAACATCCCTCTAGCCTTACCTACTGCTTTAGAGGTCTGCTTGGATGATTTCAGGTCATCGGTTATGGCTGAACTGATCCAGCATCTTGGATTCATTATCTGGGGGCTGGGAAGAAAGGAAAATTACGTACCTACCGTAATTCTTGATCTTCTCTTGTATCTTCACCATTCATTACTTACTGGGTGTAAGCCGGAGGCGCGCACCCGCCACGGGAGCTTTTTTTTTTTTTAAAGTTTGCCTAACGGCACCGCCCTCGAGAGTGATGTCATGCGTCATGCGCGAGGGGCGGCCGTTAGTAGTGACCGACTCCTCCTCCAACTCAGTTCTGTGAGCCGGAGAGGCAAAAGTGAAAGCAGAGAATATAGATAGCGAGGCAAGATAGCGGAGGGATAGCAAAGCAAGGAAGAATGAACTGAAAAAGGAATAAGCCGTTGGAGGAAGGACAGAGGAGATAAGAGTATCCCTAGCCTAGGGACTGTAGGGCATCCTTACCTGGGCGATTCTAGGAGGAGAGATAAGTA
This sequence comes from Neoceratodus forsteri, assembly GCA_016271365.2. NCBI lineage: Eukaryota > Metazoa > Chordata > Ceratodontiformes > Ceratodontidae > Neoceratodus > Neoceratodus forsteri. The sequence goes on along the minus strand of CM028131.1, from coordinate 1,226,880,264 downwards.
AGGAAATGAGAAATTAGAAGAAGAAGAAGAAAGAGAAGAGAGAGATGGGATGTTGAAGAGACCAGAATGCCCAACGAGCATAGTTAGCTTACAGCTGAAGGCTCGACTAAAGGGGAAGCAAGAATCCCCGGAGATAGAGCTGAAGAGAAGGTTCACCAAACCCGCTAGACAGACTCAGGAGGGCATAGTCCTCATCCTCAACATGCCATTGTTCTTGATACCCACTTCGGGCTCCTGGCCGCGGAAGGCCTTTAACTGGAGGACACTCGAGGAGGGAAGAATAAAACCCCGGCAGCATGAGAGCGCTGCTCAGGGGTTTAGAAATGGAGAATGTAAGCCTTTCAGGCGTTTTAAGATAGAAAAGGGACTCAGACTGACTGGCCAAGGCTTAGGCTGGCTGGGATTGGATATGGTCAGCACTGCTCTTCTGTAAAAATTGTCCAGGAGGACACTTAAAGGGAGAAACCAATATGCAAACTAGCGAGAAGGATAGCCTACCTTCTCATTTCTCTTCTAGTTTGTTTCCCCCCCTTTTTTTTTTTTTACAGATAACATTTTTTAGACTAGATGCATGACCTCAATACCAAGATGCCTATAGCAGTCAAAGAGTTCCTCAGATTCCCCCTTTTTTTTGCAAAAGAAAAAAGGAATAGACGTGCCCGTTCCTCTGCTCTGCAAGGCAAGAATGGGGAGGGGGTGATTTTGATTTCAGGGCAACTATCTGGAACACGGGATTGCAGGATCGAAACTGAATAGCCTGAGCCAGGCCAAAACCCCAGAGGTATCTCGCCAGAAGAATGGCAAGAGATAGTTGTGCAGTCTGATCACCAATGCAATCCACGAGATGGCCCATGAATCTTAGAGTAAGTAATTTTTCTGGAAAATTAAGCCCCCCAAGAAGATTTTCTTTTTTTGGGGGATAAGAATTTTCCTATATTTTAAGAAAAATTTTTTTTTTTTTTGCAGAGAGGAAGGAGACGAGGTGGAGAAGCCACAGGAAGAGGCCACTGAGGGATGGTGGGGGAGTAGTAATGAATGGTGAAGATATAAGAGAAGATCAAGAATTACGGTAGGTACATAATTTTCCTATCTTCCTTGTCAATCTTCACCATTCATTACTTCCTGAGTGAGTACTAAGCTCCTCTTCCCCTGGAGGAAGAGGCCATACCTGAGGAACAAGACCCCCAGCCTTCTGTTGGTGAGAAACAGAAGGAGAAGACCCTACTTATTCAGAAAGCCTAAGTGGGAGAAGAGCTAGGAGGTGCCTCCCGAGGACGAGGAGACGGATGGAGCCCCTGTAAAAGTCTCCTAGCTCTGGATGAGAAAAGACGGGTCCCCCGGAAGGCGAAGCGCATCACCCCACGCTGGGCCAGGGTGACAACCTGGAAAGACGGCCATGCCGGCCCGCCTGATGCGAGATCGCTGTCCCACAAGCCTGGAAGCCACCTCATTGGCGTCATAAGATGCCCTTGCTTGGTGTCTTGCCAGCTCCAGGCCTACCGCGAGAGGGCAACAGGCTTGTCTGGTTTGCTGTGTCAGGCATAGATGCCAACAGCTGGGACATCATCGACCACAGATGCGGTTGTAGGCAGCGTGGTGAGCCTGATGTGATGCAATACATGCACTCGCACGAAGTAGAGAACACTCTTTCGCTCCCCAACGTCGAACTGGAGAGAGTCCGAACTGCGAGGGTCGTAGCGCCAGGCAACAGCACCAGAAGGAGTATCCAGGTATACCAAACCTGAGGACGGGTTGGGAAGGGAACCTAGAGACTCAGAGGGGGCACAATACCTACGCTGGCAGTCCGCCGGGGCTGGGGAAGAAGCGGCAGGGAACTGCCAGGACCGGATAGACGCCTCCTGGAAGGGGATAGGCCAGGAAGGTACCACCAGATGCTGGGCACTGAATTCACCAAGGAATTCACGCATCTCCCGTTCAGTATTGTCTCTCCGAATATAGGAAATCCGAGATCCTCACCATCCTCGAGAGGAAACGGATATTCTGTGAAATCAGCATCGGAGGACAGATGAGCAGGGGTTCCTCTCCTCAGAGGAGGCGGTAAGGATGATGGGAACTGGAATGTCCAGAGGATTCTCTGGCGTGGGGAGAGTCGAAGACCCGCTCATGCATGTATCTAACATATGAGGGAAGGCGCACGAGAACCTCTGAACTGCTCCCAGGATAACGGACCGTGGGACCGACATGGCCGGGAGCGGGGTGGTGAAGGCAGAGATGGGAGAGGGCACCTCCGAGGAGGCAACTGCTCTCTCGCGAGGGCTCTGGAATCCGGGAAAGGAGCCCTAGTAGGAGGGATCCCGGATATCGAACCAGGCCAGAACGGAACTCTGGGGAGCGGAGCCTGGAAGAGCCCTGGGGAGAAACTCCTCTGTGACGGCCCGGGACTGCATGGATCCAGAAGGGCAGTCCAGCAAACGCGCCAGAGGACACCCTAGAACCCTGGGGGAGGGTGGGCTCTGCACTACGGCTCCTGGCCACCCCTGAGGTGGCTAAAGAAGACCGGGCAGCAGGCCGCCTGCCCTCAACCCCTCGGATTCCGAGAGGGCCCTCCTCCTCGACTGCAACATCCCCTGTCCCTAGAGGAGGCACAGCACCCCGGGGATAGCTGTCACCGGGCCTCCAGAGGGCCTCCCCTCCGTCACCCCCGTCTGCCCCCGGACTCTCGCCACCCCCAGCCGAGAGAACCCTCAGGAGGCAGCGGCAAGGGGACAGAGGGAGGGCCCGCTGCGCCCGCCTGGTACCCCTA